>OW203728.1:16254880-17704880 GCA_934045075.1 Yponomeuta sedellus | reverse complement strand
TTTATTTATTTATTTATTTATTTATTTATTTATTTATTTATTTATTTATTTATTTATTTATTTATTTATTTATTTATTTATTTATTTATTTATTTATTTATTTATTTATTTATTTATTTATTTATTTATTTATTTATTTATTTATTTATTTATTTATTTATTTATTTATTTATTTATTTATTTATTTATTTATTTATTTATTTATTTATTTATTTATTTATTTATTTATTTATTTATTTATTTATTTATTTATTTATTTATTTATTTATTTATTTATTTATTTATTTATTTATTTATTTATTTATTTATTTATTTATTTATTTATTTATTTATTTATTTATTTATTTATTTATTTATTTATTTATTTATTTATTTATTTATTTATTTATTTATTTATTTATTTATTTATTTATTTATTTATTTATTTATTTATTTATTTATTTATTTATTTATTTATTTATTTATTTATTTATTTATTTATTTATTTATTTATTTATTTATTTATTTATTTATTTATTTATTTATTTATTTATTTATTTATTTATTTATTTATTTATTTATTTATTTATTTATTTATTTATTTATTTATTTATTTATTTATTTATTTATTTATTTATTTATTTATTTATTTATTTATTTATTTATTTATTTATTTATTTATTTATTTATTTATTTATTTATTTATTTATTTATTTATTTATTTATTTATTTATTTATTTATTTATTTATTTATTTATTTATTTATTTACTATTTATTCATGGACATATTACACAGATCTCATTACACAGAACCGCTGCGCTACCGAAGCCGTCATTATGTCTTCACCGAGGGGCGCGGGTCTTGTCCCTAAGGATGGCCAAACTCCACCACGTGGCCAAACCCGGATTGGCGGAGGAAATGTTTACATAATGAACGTCAAAACTGTTAGTTTCACAATTAATATCTCAGTACTTTAAAATTGACAATCCACGGTAGGTACGCGTGGTAATTAAGGCCACAGTCTCTCTCAGAGAACGCCTGTGCCCTACAATAGGACTACATATTTATAGGCTACATAAAAAAATCCCAGATCCGCGTAGAGCAGCAAGAATTCTCGTATACGAGCACCTGATATCATCAAGTCGCGCGTTTTAGTGTCAAAACACGCGACTTTCCAGTACATTAATTGTCAAATTCTGCAATTTTGCGTGAATGCGTGAAACGCGTAACTCGCGCCGCCGACGTTAAACAAACACACGATGCGTAAACAGCTCGTCTCCAACAGATTGCTTTGCAGCTATAAAATATTACTCGTATATCATCGTATAATATCGGTCATACCTGACAATTTTTCACTCTTTAAAAAAACCAAACCAGTAAAATTATGACGTAAAAACAGGTTTTGGACGCCGCACTACCCCAAGTTACTAACACTCCTATAACTTTCCTAATTTAGGTTTGATTTAAGTTCTGTAAAAAGCCTTATCATTTTGAATACATTTACACTATACTCACCTAATAAATTTATCTATAAAACTACGAAACACTAACAAAAAAGCAGTAAGAAATAGGTGTTCCCTGATGCGTAACTAACTTTCTATGCCTTCTGGGATACTAAAGATCAGTTATGCCTGGGACATTACACTTATTTATTACTAATTAGCAGTACTCAATCAATCACTTGAGTTAAGCCACAACAGGCGCGGTCAAGTGCAGGATGAGTGACGTTGCATGCACCAACGACAAATGAATGTTGATGAAAGAGATCTGTCAGGATCGTGGCAAGTGGCAGACCCTGGTATCTGGCTACCCCTCTAGAATATAGGGGTGTGCCTGTGTACTTTACCATTTGTCCTTTTTTAAAATATACTTGCCTAAAACGGTGATGGAGCTCGAGACAACCATGCTAAGGAGCCAAACCAGCGCTATCTTGATTATGACCACCCGTTTAGTAGAGTGATGTCTGCTTTTGAGCGGGTTTCTGATGCCCAAATATCTGTAACAAGGCATAATATGGATATTATTCAGTGTAGAAGATTAGACGCATCGTAATAGTAATTTATCAACATAAATTAATGTGATAATTATTTCTTCTTCTTCTTCTTTAGGCTATATTATGTAGTCCCCTGCTGGACATAGCCCTCCCCTAATGAGCGCCATAGCGCCCTGTCTTCAGCCTGCCGCATCCAGC
This sequence comes from Yponomeuta sedellus, assembly GCA_934045075.1. Taxonomy (NCBI): domain Eukaryota; kingdom Metazoa; phylum Arthropoda; class Insecta; order Lepidoptera; family Yponomeutidae; genus Yponomeuta; species Yponomeuta sedellus. The sequence goes on along the minus strand of OW203728.1, from coordinate 17,702,709 downwards.
ATCTGCCGGCAGATTTTCGCAGATCGTCGTCCCACCTGGTCGGAGGGCGTCCTACACTACGTTTTCCAAGACGCGGTCTCCACTCAAGATAATTAATTAATCATATTATGCCTGAATAATAATTAAAATAAATGTTGAGAGCAAAAAAACAATCTGAAAATTCGCACAAAGCTTCGTCATAAAAACTAGCACAATAAAAAAACTAAACCAAATTAACCGAAAATACCGCCCCGAACACACCCGACCCAAAAGTTCCCATGACCACGATGTTGCACCGCCCAGGGAGATCCTTTGCATCAGGTTGCACCGGAACGAACGTAATACCCCCGACTCCTCAGGCGCCCCGACCGATCTCCCGAATAAAAATTTTTCCCTCATAATTGTTATGTATTATGACAAACATTCCTAAATAAGTACGTACGTAATAATTATTATGTGTTATACTTATTTACGTATGTTCAAATATCTCAGCGCTTAAAATTGCTAATCCGCGGTGGGCATGCGTACTAGTACTCTCTCTCGCTCTGAGTGAAAGGTTCCGACTGCAGGTCTGTTCCCTGCAGTGGGGCGTTTAAAGGCCACATGAAATAAATATATATATATATATATATATATATATATATATATATATATATATATATATATATATATATATATATATATATATATATATATATATATATATATATATATATATATAATATATATATAATGTTACATCCAGTCATAATTTCGTGTCACAGTATTTGTTATCAAACTTCTTCGAAATGGCTTCACCGATTCTTATGAATTTTTAAGTTATTAATTCGTACGTCTGAACATAGGTCACAGGCTAATTTAATGTGTCAAACAACATTTGCGGTCAGCTAGTCTATAAATAAAGCTTCACATTCACGTTAAAGTGTACAATTTTAATGACAGTTTAAAAATAGGCAGAATCAATTTATTAAATTCATTTTCCATTGTAATGTGAAAAAAGATTACAACAAAAATCAAATTTTAAGGATCACATCATACTAATATAAAGGCTCGGCAAACGTAGCGTACGACGCCCTCCGACTAGGTGGGATGACGATCTGTGAAAAACTGCCGGCTGGATGCCGCAAACTGAAAACAGGGCGCTATGGCGCTCATTAGGGGAGGACTATGTCCAGCAGGGGACTAACATATAGCCAAAGTAGAAGAAGAATATAAAGGCTAAAGTTCATCAGTGTGTATGTTTGTTACTCTTCGCGTCTATACGGCTGGAGTGATTTTAATAAAATTGGCTATGGAATTAGCTGACATTCTAAATTACCACATAGGCTGCGTTTTGTTACGTTCCCAGGGGAAAATCGATAAACCGCGATAACACCGTGGGGCACAGCCAGTACTGTAATAAAAATAATGGTATTTATACAAAGTAAGTTTGTTGCTTTCAATTATAGACTAAATTAAAAACTACCTATGCGAAATACTTTAAAATAAAGCTTCAATGAACATCTTGATAGTTCAGTGGAGTGGTATTGGGTCAAGATGCGATCCTTCGCGGGCTGGTTCCCAATTATCAATTTTTCAGTCAATACAAGAAAGTTTTAGTATCAACAATTTTAAAGACGACTTTAGCGTAAGTTGCCGTCGTTAAATATGTAGTGCAAACAATTAATTTTGAAAATTATGAATAATAATAATTATGAATAAAAATAGAAAGGGGTTGAAGGTATTTCAACCCCTTTCTATTTTTTATAATTTAAATAATATTGCATGGAAAGGAAACGGGACTCTTTCAAATATTTAAAATCTACAACGAGGAAAAATTTAAAAAAGTTTATTGTATGGCGGTGCTTTGCGGAAATCCATAATAGCATTAAAATTTTAAAATTACTTTGCTGAATTCCGCCATAAATCTTACAAGCACCATGCGGTTAGTTAATGCACCGCTCCCCCTCCCACTTTTTCAAACAGAAGCAAGACACGAACACACCACGAACCGACACCAAAACTTGTGTAAAAAAATGCGCAACACGTTTCATTAAAGTTTAAGCAAATCTTACACTGAAAGCCGAAAACACGACTTTTCCCACAGCAACAAAATAATTAATTTCAACAAGTTCCGTAACAAACTTCCTGCACGACTCCAAAGAACAACAATCTAATTCAATTCGGTTCGAGAACTCAAACTCAATCAGCTCAAGTTCTAACCGAAGACAGATTTTTTTATTAAAACGCCCGCGGTGAAAGCTTTAAAGAAGTTTTATTAAATCCGTTCTAGACATGTCTGGAAAAGGGTAACGCTGGGATTTATCGCCGCCCAGGTTACCATAATCGCGGGCTTACATATTGAGAACGGTGGCTATCCTAATGGTGTAGACACAGTGATGGAGATCGCGTCAGCGACAGCGGAAATTGGCGAAAACCAACATTTTCTATACTCTAAAAAAGGAACTAATGCTGTGTCAATATGCTGAAGAGAAAACGAAAGGTAATCATTGACTGTGAAGCCGCAGGAAGGAAATAAATAAAGAAGCCATAATTGGCAATTCACTTTTTCCCTTTCGAAACATATTATTTATGATTAAGCAAAAATTTATCGTGACATAGATTTTTAAGGCCAAGTTTTACTGACCCGATAAAGAACCATAAAACCTCCTCCTTCTTATTCTTTTAATAAATAATTTTGTTTGCCTTTATTGCTTTTCAGCAAGCCTTGATTTAATGTTATAATAAAAATGTACGATGATGTGAATGCGATTCCTTGAAGCGTTTCATAAGCGTGGTGTGAATGGTTCTTTGCCATAGACTGCTGCTGTGGAAGGCTTTAGGAATTCGTGTTTCTATTTAAAAAAATGGTCTTAGTAACTCGTCTAAGTTGAGTTTCGTAAATAATGATCATGCTGATTATATAGGTTTTGGAGTTTAGTCTATATTTTATAATAATCATTATGATAATAATTTATTATAATGTATCTTTATCGGCGGAAGGTCCGTGGATGCGGATGTTACGTGACCGTGAGAGATGGCATCTTGGGGAAAAAGCTTATACCCAACAGTGGACAGCGGTGGGCTGATGATGATGATGATATTAAAAATGAAATGTATGTTTTGTGCGCCTAATAAATAAAATAAAAATAAAACATTACAGCTCCTTTGCCCGACGATCCGAGAGGAATTTCTTAAGTTTAGGTCGGAATTTGCGATCCCCAACCCGCATGCCCAGCGTGGGGATTATGGGCATTACCCCCCAATGATGGCACAACCTTGTGCTATGGCACTCATTAGGGGAGGGCTAAATCCAGCAGTGGACTAATATAGCCTGAAGAAGAAGAAGGTTGGAATTAGATATTTTCCTTTCTGTGTCAATCAATGAATTAACCCTGTGTCCATCTACTGCTGCAAGTTCTTTCCCAATTGATGCCACTTCTTTCTTTAAAGCATAATCAAAAACGCTGAACAAATCGCGTATTTGCCAAATGTCGCTCCCGCTTGTCGCTCCGCTCTGATCTGCAGCACGGTTTTCCGCAATATCTCTATCCAGTGGTAGAGGGAATGACCTTAAGCTGGTAATTCACTAACATCCAAAATTTTATTTTTTTTACTTATTGGTGCGGATTTACGACAGCTGCTCTCCATGCTAGAATTATTATTCTAGTTGAAGTTGTGGCTTTTCATAACAGCTGTCATCTACTAAAATTGTAATAAAACGTATATGCAATTAATTGGTGCAATTAATTGTGTCCCCAAAAGAAATCTTTAGAATTGAAGTTCCTCGCCTAAAACTTAATACTCAATACTTTATTGCAGCCATAAGTTTGGTAGGATATTAAATAACAGATTTATATATGAAAGTGGCATTGATTTTATACCATAAACAACATAGAATTACACACAAAAAATTTAACCGTGTTTTATTTTTGTTTTTTATTTTATATTTATCTCATAAAATGTGAAAATTGCAGTTATTTTAAAAATAAATAAAACTCATTTCATTCTGTTTTGTAAGTTATGTAACAGCGTGAACGTAAAAGTAATAAAAACATTATTTTAAATTAAGTGTATTATAATAAGTTTGTATAAGTATAAGTATTTATGATTTCCTTCGCTTGAGAAACAAAAAATTCTTTTTCGACGCATGATTTTATATTATCTAACTATAATAAAATGAATAATACATAAATCTTTATATAAGTAATTATTTTATGTATTACAAATACTTTGCGACGGGTTCTTGCTTAAACTTTTCACATTTAAAAGGGGTTAATTGTAGAAAAAGAAATAATCTATTTATTATATTTGTCTTGAAAAATATATCCAATGACATTAAAGCAAGCTTTTGTGCAACTTCTCCAAGACTACCAACTTTAGGCAACAACATTGTAGCCTTTAATAACAGACCCCAGTAAACTAGCAAGCGAATCATAGCTGTAATGGGAAACAATATTACGACTTGCTTTATGGCTATAGTCATAAGAGCTAGAATTGTACAAAGTTCAGTACATTACGTCCCATCTGACGGCGCTGTAATAATAATAAACATACCAATAAACGTCTTTTATATGACAGTGATTTCAGCAACATACTCTTGTTCAAGTAATGATGTGTATTATGACAAAAATGAATCGCTCGTAGCCCCGGCTGCCTGAGTGATCTTAAACGATCACGAAGGTTAACCAACATATGGCGAGTTCAATGCATGGATGGGTGACCGTCTGCGGCTAGCGCTAGTGGCATTTTTCCGAGCGGTTCCGTGCTTCGCAAGGCATGCTAAGCAATTGGTGCCATTTCTGTGCCAAACATTTCTTCTTGTAATTAAATTACCTTCGTTTTTTCTTCATTAACGGCCTGTTTTCATTCAAATCTTTCTTTTCCTTTTAGTCATGGTATTAGGTTTAGTTAAGCCGTTGGTGCCGGCTGTCATGTAATAGTAGTCGTTAAGCCAAGTCAGAGGCTTTAAGGCGGCTTGAAAACTTCTGACAGTAAGAGTCGCCACTAGTCTTGCAAGTCTCCACCAATCTGGATTGGCCTCCGTGGTGGAGTATGGCCTATACCTTCCTCAGGGAAAAGACCCGTGCCCCTTGGTGGGGACATAATGGGTTGATGATGATGACAAAAATATTCTCAAACGTGAGCAATGGCAGCTCAAGGGGGCTCAATGGATTCGTAAGCAAGAGACCAAGGTTCGATCCCCATTGCGGGCATGTACCGATGACTGAGTTTCATTTCAAAGCTACGTACATTTGCGAATTCGCAGTCGCAATACCACACGCTAACAGTGAAGGAAAACATCGTGTTCTATTTTAAAGTTTAATCCTGTATTTTGCACTGACAGCCTCGCGTGATTTTAGTGCATTTTACTCAATTCCTAGAAGCAACTCAGTTTTGTAGCAATACCACACGCTAACTGTGAGGGAAAATATCGTAAGGAACCCCGGCCCGAAACATTGGTCGGCTCTGCACGAATTGACTAGTCTTTCCTGTGGACCAGGCCAACTAAGATGTCAGGATGGTATAGGTGTTAGGAAAGCCAGCCCCATCTAAAAACAATGTCCCAGGCACCGCAGCGTCCGATTACTCCCTTCGCCCATCTAGTGTGAGTGGAGATGCCTCTGGACGCCGCATAAATCATTTCATTACGTATATATACCAGCTAATGTTTAATATCAAAACAATACAAACGGCTTAAAAACCTAGCGGGTATTATTACGGTGGTAGCGGGGTAGCACGCCGACCTCACATTCGCTAGATCGTGGGTTCGTATCCTGGCATTAAATTTAATAGATTTGTGAGGTTGTAGTTGCAATAACACTCGCTAACTGTGGAGGGAAACATTTTGGGGAAGCCTGATGAATGGTGGGTGGATGGGTGATCGTATGTGACTAGCGCTAGTGGCATTTTTTCGAGCGGCTCCGTGCATCGCAAGGACGTTAAGCAATTGGTGCCGGATGCCGCCAAGAGATGGTAGTCGTTAAGCCAAGTCAGAGGCCTTATGGGCAGCTTGATAACTTCTGACAGTAAGGCCCGCTACTGTCTTACAATCCTCCACCAACCTGTGAGTATAGACTAATCTTTTTGCAATAAAGCAAGAGACCCGTGATCCAGTAGTGAGGACAAACTACAAGGGTTTATATCGAATATTTAATTTTTTTCTTACCGTGTCGATGCATAACAATATTAAACAAAGTCTTTACTAAACTTTTGCGGCCAAGATCTTTTAAAGCGTATTAAAGTGTAAGACTCTTCTGTATGTACTCTGGGTAGGAGTGCATACAGAGTAAAGAAATAAATTAAGATCACGTCTAGTTTGATGTAACACGAAAGATATAAAACCAATGCAATAAAGTAGCAAGGTGGTGCACGACTTTGTAGAGGTAACGTGAATAACCTTAGGGTTGGCATACACTTTAAAAAGATATTTAAATATTTTATTCCTTAGAAAACCAAGTCATTGGTACATGCCCGCACTTGGAATCGAACCTGGGTCTCTCGCTTCTGAGTCCAGTGTTCTACCCACTAGCCTACCGCCGCCCCCTAATTTTAGTGTTCAAGAAGAAGTAATTTTAGACAGACAAGTTCACATATAAAGTATAATAGCTTCTTGGATGTGTTTTTAAGGTTCCATACCCCAAGGTTGGGTCCCTTGGGGTATGGAACTCTCATGATGGTCTTTTTGCATCTACGTAATGAGATGATTTATATAGCGTCAGTGGTATCCTCACTCACACTAGATGGGTGAAGGGACCACTCCGACGCTGTATGGAACTCTATATTGTATGAAATCAGACGTTACTTTGCGGAAATCCATAAAAGCATTAAAATGTGAAAATTACTTTGCTATATTCCGCCAAAAATTCTACAAGCACTATGCGGTTAGTTAATGCACCGCCCTCCCTCCCACTTTTTCAAGCAGAAGCAAGAAACGAACACACCACCACCAACACCAATACTTGTGTGAAAAAACACGCGACGCGTTTCGCCTCTAACACGAGGCATCCTCAGGCTCACAAGTGCAAGTTTTGGCGGAATATAGCAAAGTAATTTTCACATTTTAATGCTTATATTTTTTTTTAATGCACTAACCCGTGCTAAGGACAATTTTAAAAAAACCTTATTAGAGGCTGAAAGGATCACCCGTGCCGGGATTCGAACCCGCGACCTCTTAGCCTCTAAATAGGTTTTTTAAAATTTGAATGCTTGTTGGAACCCAAAAAACTCGGCAAAGTTTATAGGTACTAGGTGTTGGTCAGTAAATCTTGCACCATGTGCAGAGGCCCTTACATTCTGAGCACGATCGACTGCATACCGTGAATGCAGAATTTCGCAAACCACTCACCACAGATGAAAACGTGTAGAAGTAAGTACTCACACCTGCATCTTACAGGAGAACGCAGAGACCAGCGCCTTATTTATGTGTACTGTTCACGCATATATCTGTGTGCGAAAGGGGACTTTTTTCTTAGCTCTGTCCTATAGATATGAGGCGTAAAGTGTATCACACATAATCATATAGGTATTATTATATATAACACCTATCTAGTGTGAGTGAAGATACCACTGGACGCTGTATAAATCACCTCATTAAGTAGATGCAAAAAGGCCAATATTATTATTATTATAATATGTATTCTACTCTGTATGGTATTGCCCATGATTGTTTCGCACCGTAGTCTGTGACGCTCGTAGGGTAGAACCTGGAACTGACTGAAAATCAGCGCTGAAGGCTAGTCCATCAGCATATTGCTGAGTCAGTTGCCATTTATAGCAAAAAGGGACACGCCGTAACCTGTCGTTTTTCTTCTTTGTTTTTGTTTTTTGTGAATGTCATGTTTAGTAATATGTTTTAAGTGTTTTTGTAACTGTGGCGTGTGCACTGTTTCTATAATAAATATTTTTCTTCTTCTTCTTCGTATCGCATTTCAGTGGATATCGTGACGTGACAGTGACATTATTGTACGACAAAGCCCAGTAGATATTTCGTTATTGCACACAGATGTTCGTTCGTTATCAACCCTTGCATGTCCCCACTGGTGGGGCACGGGTCTCTTCCTGCATCGCAGCAAGGTTATTCCATACTCCACCACGGGGGCCAAGTCCGGGTTGGTGGAGGATTGTAAGACAGAAGCGGGCCTTACTGTCAGAAGTTATCAAGCCGCCCATAAGGCCTAGATTTTTCACGCCTATAGTTGTTCAATTTAATGTTATCGGCACACAGTAACCGAACATTAGGCATGACGACAGAATCGAATAATCAAAGATTTAATGATATTAGGGGACAGTATATATTAAAAAGATTTAAAAAGCTGATTTAGTTTTATAGAAACAAAAGCGATTATAAGTATTTTCAATAAAATAAAATATGTATTATAATCTTGACGACGTTAATGTTGTTGTGTTTTTGATGGTTTTAGATTTCTTTCAGCCATTTTGACGGGAATACAAATCACGCCGCGTGACGTCACGGTTAGTTAAACACTGGTAAACTTCACCCGTGTTTTGTTGTGACTGCTAGTGATTACGCATTTAGATTTATTTTTAGAGGCAATGCACACCATTTATCATCACATCAAAAAACACAAATTTTGTTTACTTTCTTTGGCTGCGCGTAGACGCATTTCACGTTTGTTTGTTTACCTAGGTGTGACATCGGATTCTACGCGGTGACACTCCCAGCTGTTTTTCCACAGATTAGAAATAAATTTAGAAAAATGATTTTGACGTTCGTTAAACTTTAGTTTATTACTGAAATATATGTATTTGTAAATAATAAATTTGTAAATGTGTCCTTACACTATGGATGACAATTTAAAAAACTATTTGTCCAAATGGAAACGTAAAGAACTAAACGTTGCAGTTTAAATAAATGTTTTCTTTCTTTCTTCTTTCAGTTGAGCACACAATGAAAGCGTTTCAAAATTACGTATGAACGTGGCGCTTCAAAACTACATAATTAAAAGGTGTGCGTGGCGTTTCAAAATTATAAATAAGCGAGGGCGTTTCAAAATAACAGATAACCGACGCCGCCGGTGCTGGAACCGAAAGATATGTATTACGTTTTACCTGTCACGTGAAATATGTAAAAATGTAAATGGCGGTCTGGACAACAGGGTTCCCTCGTCAGTTTTTTTCAACTTCAGCAACATTTTCCGCTCGGTTCGGACATGTTAGCTGAAAGCACGTGCACGTTTTTATAAATTACGGATTTGGTTTTTTTATATTATGTCTATTTATTGCGCGACCCTTAACTAGCGCGACCAATGGAAGATAAGATAAAAATAATTCTTTATTGTATACTGGAAAAACTACAAATACAAAATAATTACAAATGTACCTACATAGTACAATTGGCGGCCTTATTGCTAAAAGCAATTTCTTCCAGACAACCATATCTTAGCTTTGTGATAGCTGATTGAGGGTAGTCTGAAACCTCATCAGCCGAAGATGCGAACGAGTGCCAGCCATCAGTCTTCTCGTGACCACGATGACTGTAACGTCGTCAAAACGTCGAGGTAAAATAGCAATAAATTACTACGCGATTAAGCCCCGAAAATATTCTAACTATAACCATGTCTTATTTTATATATTGTCTACCTAAATTGTATTTTCGCTATGAGGTTCAATTGTGTGATTCAATAAAATAACGCGTCTTTGGTGAAGATGATAAATCTTAATAAATAAAGCAGCTCTTTTTAGAACCTACTGACAAGAACCTAGATCCAAGAATCTAGGACCAAAGCATTTTTGCGGAAATCGATTCCAGTGTCATGGCATGTATCAACGACGTTGTTTTCTAAGTTATGTACATTGTGAAGTTATAGTATCACTTGCTAGCGGTGAAGGAAAACATCGTGAGGACACCTGAGTGTCTGTGGTTTTCAAATGCCTCAGCGCTTGAAATTGCCAATCCGTGGTGGGCACGCTTGGTAACTGAGCCAATACTCTCTCTCTCTCTCTCTCTCTCACACAAACTCTCTCTCTCTCTCACTCTCTCTGACAGAAGGCCTGTGCTCTGCAGTGGGACGTTTATAGGTTACATAAAAATACTTCCATAACTCTTTTACTTTGTAACTTTCTTATCATTTTATTATTGACTAGCTGCCTAACAGTCGATTCTTTAACTTCTTTTTTATTTTTTTCTGCGTAAGAACCATCCTCGTACTTCAAGGAAAATTCTAAAAATGAATTAGCGAAGACGGTTCAGCTGTTCTCTAGATTTGCGCTTGCCAACACATTCAGCGATTCATTTTTATATTATAGAAAGAATAAGAAAGTTACAAAGTAAAACGGCCTGACAGCGTCGGTGGCGCAGCGGTTTGGCTGGCACGCTGACTGTAAAACCGGAGGTCTCGGGTTCAATCCCCAGCCGGGTCAAACTAGGAAACGACCTTTTCTAGTTTGTCTCAGGTCTTGGATGTTATCTACGTATTTATTGTATTAAATCTATCGTCGAGTTAGCACTTATAATAACACAAGTCATTTAGTTGTACTTAGTATGGGGCTGACAAGATTTGTGTAATAAATATCAATGAATATTTATATTTTTTTATCTTAATAACTTCCCTGTCCGCATATAATTCAATTCCAATTCCCCACGTCCACAGTTAGATAGATTATATCCGAAGATGTATTAAAAATGAGTCTTATACAATTCCAATACATTCCTCTGACTTATATACGACTCTTGGACAGGGAAGTTGTTTGTGTGTGTACGGATTAAGTTATTTGGTTTCGGATGATTGCGACCAGGTTTCGCTCTGATTAGCAGAGCTAATCATGATGAGTACTTGCATCGTCGGCTGCTCAGTGTTGTTATCTATCTCAACTTCGTGATAGATCTTATCCACTGTTAAGTAAACGGACCTACCGATTCAACATCGAAAAATCTGCACACAAACCAAGCGGCGTCGGCGTAGTACGACCACGCTAGTCACGCGTTTTGAACGTCAAAAGTAGCGTCTTTCCAGTACATTAATATGCATGATGAAAGATATTTAAATCCTCTTCCATAATATCGAGACACATTTATTAAGTACAAAAAACCTATATTTCAGTAATAAACTTAAGTTTAACGTTAAAGTTTAACGTTAAAAACTTAAGTAACTTAACTTAACTGGCACGGATAGCCAGAGGTTGCGAGTTCGAATCCCGGCATGGGTGAAATTTTTAGCCTCTAAATAGGTTTTTAAAAACTTAAGGTTAAATCCAATTTTCTAAAATTAATTTAATTCTGCGGAAAAACAACTCGCAGTGTCATGGCGTCGAATCTGACGTCACGCCTAGATAAACAAACAACGTAATCACTAGTAGTCACAACAAAGCACGGGTGAAGTTTACCAATGTCAACCTAAGCTTGACGTCACGTGGTGTGATCCGTGTTTCATATTATAATCTTTTATTTCATCGAAAATATTGGCAATCTCTTTTTTATATAACTTAAACAGTGTTTTAAATCCTTTCAATATGTACTTTCTCCTAATATCGTAAAATCTTTGATTATTTGATACTGTAGTCACACCTATTGTCAAATTCTGTCACTTCACTCACATCTACCATAAGGTAGTTAGTTGGACCTATCATTTCCACACATGGCCACATTTCCTTACAGAGTATCTTAGTGATTAGGTCATTGTGTAACAGTGGAAGTGGAAGTTAAATCTGAGTACCTACCATACGAACAGCTCGTGTCCTATATATTCTAACCGAGTGATTGGAATCACTTAAGTTAAGCAACAACAGGCGCAAGCAGGTGCAGGATGGGTAACTGTCCCGTGACTACGGCTGGTGGCATTTTTTCCAAGCGCTTCCGTGCTTCACATGTGTCAGCAATATTTCAATAATTATATTAACCCTTCTCGCGTTTAGTGTACATACGTCTGTACACTAATCAGCCCGGCCGCGCGCATCCCCCAAGCGCTTAGTGTACAGACGTATGTACACTATGCAACGCTCAGATTGGACTCTTTTTATCTATGCTCTGTGCATTCTCTATGGACAATATCTGTTGTTTTATTGGCCAATGGTTAGTAAGGATTACTTTCGCCAACCAATCAAATGACGTGACGTGGAAAAAAATTGAATTATCATCGAAACCACATGAGCTTGCTAGGTCAGACGCCATTTTGCGTTTTCGTCGTGAGTTGCTCCGCTCGCTAAAGTTTTATAAGTTATTTAGAGAAGGCAACGCTGCGTATTTGTTCATGTGTTATATATCAAATTACTGGGAAAAGTGTGTAGATTATGATTCAAATAATAGTTTCGTTGTATTTGATGGAAAAGAAAGTGAAAAAAGCCTCGAACTTTTAGCCCGGATTGTGCCGCTTGTATGGGCGGTCAGTGTCATTTTACCTCTTCCTGGTAATTATTCATTTATAGCTTTATTTTGGTGAATTAGAGTATGAAAATTGTGTAAACAGTAATAGATAATATGCAGATCATATTATAAGTGTTAGTTCAGTGCTAGTGAATGAGTAATTAGTGAAAATAGTGAGACAAAGTTCAAAGTAGTGTCAAAATGGCGTGGATAGTGAAATTCATCTCGTCATTTGAATATCATGTAAGTTTATTGATAATTTTATTAGCATTACAAGTATAATAACCGGATAGGGAATTTTATGCAGATTGTAGTGATATATAACACTTATTGAATAATTACGTAGTACTTTCTCTAATTTGAGAAATGCGGAACTGTGTTCACAAAAAAGATGCAAAAAAATGGCGGTGCGAAATGACCCTGCACTATGCGGTACCTTTGAACTTTCTTTTTTCCGAGCGCGCGTGGCGCTAGAAGGGTTAAGTGTAGATTGGTATCTACTATTATTTCCTAAAATACCTTAAGATTACAATCATGTCGCCACACTTCCGTTTTACAAAATATTATTTGACAGTTGTCACTTCGTCATATAAAAGGAAGTACGGCGCCATTTTTGAATCAGTCTACGTTCAACTATCGAACTGTGAAGTTTGTGACGACTGTGAAACTTGTGACGTGGCATAGTACTTTGAATATAAATATTCGTTGTAAGAAAGTTGCAGTGTATATTTTGGAGTGTGTACATACTTCGGTGTCGATCTGAAAATATAATCAAGTGAGTAATTTATGCTGTTGGTTTATTTTTATTTAAATAATCTATATAAATGAAAACCTTTCCAGCTAAGCTTTATCGGCAGTCGCGTGGGTTCGAATCCCACAGCAGTTGGAATTTATGAAAAAGAATGCATAAATCCAACAATTTCAGAAGTGCGATCTTACCTTATCGAAATAACTGATTCCTTAATAACCTTGAAAAGGTTTATAAGACAAATTTTTTAAGTGTATTTGTTGTCGAGTTTTTTTTTTTCTCTTCTATTTCTTCTATTCTTGTTTCTGGAATGAAATTTTCAAACATACCTAATATATTGTGTAGTTTTCTGACAGTTTCAAGTAGTAAGAAATGATTAATACTGCAATTAGGTATTTTATAAAACCCAGAAAAGACTAGCTTTTCTATCTAGGTACCTTTGAGTTGCTTGCTTATGTAATTGAATTTGTCATGAATGGTTGGTCTTGCTCCTATTTTTCTGCCGCAGTGGATTCCGATGATCGTGGCCGCAATACTGGCGGGGAACGCCAGTCGCGCAGTCGGGAACGACGCCTTTTGCGCCAAGTGTCGAGTCGGCGACGCAGTCGTACACGCAGCCGCTCGCAGCTTCGCAGCCTGCGCACGCCCTCGCCCATCCTTGGCCGTACGGAGAGGCAGCCGCGGAGCAGAGACAGGCACCGTGGCGACCACGAGCACCGCCGATCGCGCAGCCATGTGTCCCGCCGCTCACGGAGGCCCGTGAGTCGGCAATCTCGCAGCGTGACCAAAGGATCACGCCACCGGCCTAGCGACCGGTCTCGAAGCAGGCTGGGTCGCTGGGTCGCCAGCCGGACGAGCCCCCGGTCTCCAAGCCAGCCACGCAGCGTGGCGGAACGAGCACAGCCAAGCCGCAGTCGTCGGTCCAGCGGTCGAGGGAGCCGCTGACCCCGGAGCCGTCGAGCGAGCCGCCGTTCCCGCAGCCACCGAGCCAGCCACCGCCAGGGAGCCAGTCCCAGCCTTGCGGACCGGCGCGACAGCAGCCGCGAGAGTCGTCGAGGTCGGGTGAGTCGTAAATCACCTAATGACTCCTATAAAGAAGGCCTTACCCAACTCTTGGATACCTTGAAGTCGCTAGGACGCCCTGATACGTTAAGCAATATGAATAATACTATTCCCGAATTTAATCTTACGAGGAGAGAACAAACTATGACAATGTTGCTACACAAAGTCAATGAATGTGCTTCAATATATGGCTGGACTGACAAACAAATAGTCCATTACTCATTACCCAAGCTACGTGGTGTAGCCCAACGATGGTATGAAAGTCTGCCGTCTGTTCTTTTCTCGTGGAGGGAGTGGCAAGAAAAACTTAAAGCTGCTTTTCCATCTGAGGAAAATTATGGGCAGATGCTCAGTGATATGTTGTCTAAAAGAGCTCGCTTCGGGGAATCGTTGGAAGATTACTACTATGACAAGATAGGCTTGATAAATAGATGCGGAATTGAGGGAAAACGAGCTGTAGAGTGCGTGTTGCACGGAATTGACGATCGCAGCGTTAGGTTAGGTGCCGAAGCAGTGCAACACGATAATCCGGACAAGTTGTTAGCTTATTTGAGAAATATCAGAAATAGCAAGCCACAGGTTGACCGCAAACCAGTCAGAGCATTTAATCCAAAGTCAGGCTTAGAAAACCAAACAAAACCAACAGGTCGGACAATACTCTGCTTCAATTGCAGACAAGAAGGTCATTATTCGTCACAGTGTACGCAACCTAAACGAAAATGCACAAAGTGCTCTAAGTTAGGCCATTTCGCAGAGCAGTGTACAGATGTTAAACCTCCAACGACTGAAAAGAAAGTCTTGCAGGTGTCCCAAGAGGGTACGAATCAAAAATATTATAAAACTGCCTTTGTAAACGGGATCCCTTTCGAAGCTTTTATTGATTTTGGGAGCGAGTGCTCCATGATAAGGTCCTCAGAATTTGGCAAAATCGACACACATTTTGATGTTGAGGAGTTGCCCACCCTAAGAGGCTTTGGTAATTCATCGGTACAGGTATTAGGTAAACGTCAGGTTTCAATCACTATTGACGGTGTTGAAGCAAAGATAGAGCTGCTAATTGTGCCTGACACTGCGATGCATGTGCCTCATATGATAGGTCAAAGTTTTACGGAACAGCCTCATGTTATCATACATAAAACATGGGATAAATTAGAAATGTTTCAATACATTGGAAACTGCGATGACGCAGAAGTATCTAAAGTGCGGTTGTTCTGTAAATCTGAAACGGTTGTGTCTGGATTGACGGTCCTTGAAGTGAGCAGTGACCCGGCGTACGAAGGAGAACTCTACATAGAAGGAGGAGTCCGTTTGCATTCCGATGTTAGCTTCTCAATCCCTACAGGTTTATTCTATATTGGTGCTGGAGGAAGAGGCGAAATTGTTGTCAATGTCCCGACAAATTGTAAGGTAGTGTTGCCAGCAGGACACCTTGTTGCTCGTGGACAGGTCATAAACAAGAATTCTACTTTGAACGTAATGCATGTCTCCGCTGAGATTGGTCGGTTATCTGATATTTCTGCAAATGACGTAAAGGTTGGCGAGCTATCACGGGACGAGAAAGATCAACTATCAACTTTATTAAATCGGTATAGGCGTTGCTTTGCATTTAGTTTGTCGGAATTGGGTCAAACTACTGCAGGTGAAATGTCAATTAAGCTTAATAATGATGAACCTGTAGCTTATCGCCCATATAGACTTGCAGTCAAAGAAAAGGAAGTGGTGAGAGAAATGGTCGAAGAGTTAATGCAAAATGGTATAATTCGACCGTCTACCTCTGCATACGCTAGCCCTATTGTGTTAGTAAGAAAAAAGACTGGCGAGTTTCGCTTGTGCATAGACTATCGGGCACTAAACAAACGTACTGTCAAGGAAACTTATCCTATGCCCTTAATAGATGATCAACTCGATATTTTAGCAGGTCACCTATATTACACTACCTTAGACCTTGCTTCGGGTTACTATCAAATACCTATTAAAGAAACTGACAAGTTTAAAACCGCCTTTGTTACTCCGGACGGGCATTTCGAATTTAACCGGATGCCCTTCGGACTCGCAAATGCTCCTGCCACTTTTCAGAGAACCATGAACGAAGTCTTGGGCAAAAATCGGCACAAGGAAGCTCTAGCTTACCTTGATGATGTTATTATCCCATCGAAGAGCTTTGTGGAGGGTTTGCAAAGGCTAGAAACTGTTTTGGGTCTGTTTGCCGAAGCTGGTCTCACGTTAAAGCTCTCGAAATGTTTGTTCTTTGGTAGGACTGTCGAGTATCTAGGATTTGAGGTGTCTAACAATGGTATTCGTCCAGGGTCTAGGAAGATAGATGCTGTTGCTCAATTTCCAACTCCCGAAAATGTACACAATGTACGCCAATTTTTAGGATTGGCTATTTTTTTCGAAGATTTGTTCCAAAATTTTCAATGATCGCTAGACCACTGACGCACTTGTTGAAACAGGATACTACTTGGTCGTGGGGTCAGGACCAAGAAACTGCATTTAGAACTTTGCAGCAAAAGTTAGTTGAGAAACCTATACTGGCACTCTATGATTCGCAAGCGGAAACAGAATTGCATACAGATGCCTGTAAGTTAGGCGTTGCGGGCATTTTATTGCAAAGAGGTGAAAATAAACTCCTTAGACCAGTAGCTTACTTTAGTCGGCAGACTACGCCAGAAGAGCAGAATTACTCCGCTTACGATTTAGAAACTCTGGCAGTAGTGGCGTCACTTCAAAAATTCCGGGTGTACCTTGTCGGCATTCAGTTCAAGATAATTACCGACTGCAATTCGCTTCGGGCCACTTTTCAGAAACGAGACGTGATACCTCGTGTGGCGCGGTGGTGGGGTCAGATGCAAGAATACAACTTTGATATTGAATACAGACCGGGTCAGTTTATGGCTCATGTTGATGCACTCAGCCGAAATCCCATCTCCAGCGCGCCATACGATGTTCTAAGCGTTAATGAGACCAACTGGTTAACTACCGTTCAAAACGCTGATTCAGAAATTCAGCGCATCATTGGCGTACTCAAAGATCCAAACCTTAAAGATCTTACCGATATTAAAAACAATTATAAGATTAAAGGTGACAAGTTATTTAGGATCACACCACAAGGTGATCGATGGGTCGTACCGAAGGGGGTTCGTTGGCAAGTGGTTAAACAAAACCATGATGATATTGGGCATTTCTCATTGGATAAGACTTTAGAGAAAGTCAAGGCTACATACTGGTTCCCGAAGATGTCAACATTCGTCAAGAAGTATGTAAATTCTTGCCTTGAGTGCGCATACGCCAAGTCGTCCGGAGGAAAGAAGCCAGGCTACTTGCACCCGATCGAAAAGATTGACACGCCTTTTGATACGGTGCACGTAGACCACGTTGGTCCATTTATCCGCAGCAGCCGAGGTAACATGTATATACTGGTAATTATTGATGCATATACGCGTTACATCTATTTGAAACCAGTACGTAATACTAAGTCCAGTACGACCATTAAGGTCTTTAAAGAGTACTTCGGTATTTTCGGCGTTCCCAGGAGAATTATCTCTGATCGGGGAACATCTTTCACGAGCACCTCTTTCAAGAAATTCGTGAAGGATAAGGGTATTAAGCATGTTTTAAATGCTGTTGCAACACCACGTGCTAACGGACAGGTGGAAAGATATAATAAGACCATAGTCGATGCTCTAACAGCAAAAACTGTTGGATCTGGCGATAATAAATGGGACGACCACCTGTCTGACGTACAATGGGGTCTCAATAATACTTTTAATAAAGGTATAAATAAAACACCATCTGAGGCTTTATTTGGGACAAGGCCAGCAGGATCTAGCGAAGGCACAATCAGATCTGAGCTTGACCAAGACATAACAAATAGTGCACCAGAACGCACGTTGACTGAAGTAAGGGAGGAGATTAATTCACATATTCAGTCATGTCAGAAAGCTCAAAAGGCTGCGTTTGATAAACATCGGTGCCCACCGATTCAGTATAAAGTAGGAGATTTAGTACGAGTTGAACGACAAGTACCAGCATCTGGGCAAAGTAAAAAACTCGTTCCAAAGTATCAGGGACCCTACAGAATTACAGCGGTTTTAGATTACGATAGGTTCAAAATTGAAGACACCCCATTGACTCAAAAGGGAAATAGGTTATACACAACGATCGTTGCAATAGACAAAAAAAAACCTTGGATGAATTTTAGTAGACCTCAAAGTACATCTTCCAGCAATTCCGACGATAGTGAATCCAACGAAGAATAGATCTATGTTTTGAATTAATAATATTAAGTATTGAGTAACTGTTTTTGATTATGGTCACCATGGTGTGCTTATTAAAAATAAGTACTTAGTTAACTGTAGTCTTGCTATATTTATATGTACCTAAAATTTGTAAAGTAAATAGTTATGATTGCATGAATTCATTTAGACGAGCTTAGTAATATTATATACGTAGATAAAACCGAGAAACGGTTTATGTTTATAGGTACTCAGGTCGAGTAACGGACTGTTTACCTGTGGTCGAGAAACGGCCTGCGATTTGTTTTGATGATTCAGGATCTGATCGAGGAACGATCGGTATCTTGCGTTAATGGTACACGGGACGAGTAACGTCCTGTTTAAATCAGTAAATATGATAAAGACGGGTTGTGGAACTGCCTGTATTTTGCATTTGTGTCAAATGACGATATTAGTCATGATGATTATAAAGTATGTTAAGAAATGTTTGTCACCAACTCGTCATTTATTTTGTGAATACATAATGTGAAGTAAGTTATAAAAGGCCTATTTTTTGATTGTTTACCTATGTTAAATATTTTTAATCATTAATCGAGTAAGAGACAATATATATATATGTAATGTCATATAATGTAAAAAAAAAAAAAAAACGATAATTTCATAAAATATTCTAAATTGTACACAGAAATAATGAGACTAATGTACTACGTACGAGGACGTACTAATATTCAGATGGCCGAACTGTCAGCAATATTTCAATAATTATATTAAGTGTAGATTGGTATCTACTATTATTTCCTAAAATACCTTAAGATTACAATCATGTCGCCACACTTCCGTTTTACAAAATATTATTTGACAGTTGTCACTTCGTCATATAAAAGGAAGTACGGCGCCATTTTTGAATCAGTCTACGTTCAACTATCGAACTGTGAAGTTTGTGACGACTGTGAAACTTGTGACGTGGCATAGTACTTTGAATATAAATATTCGTTGTAAGAAAGTTGCAGTGTATATTTTGGAGTGTGTACATACTTCGGTGTCGATCTGAAAATATAATCAAGTGAGTAATTTATTCTGTTGGTTTATTTTTATTTAAATAATCTATATAAATGAAAACCTTTCCAGCTAAGCTTTATCGGCAGTCGCGTGGGTTCGAATCCCACAGCAGTTGGAATTTATGAAAAAGAATGCATAAATCCAACACATGTCACGTTAAGACGTTGTTGTTGCCGATTGACATGTAATGGCAGTCGTTAAGCTACGTCAGAGGCCTTAAGGGCAGCTTGATAACTTCTGACAGTAAGGCCCGCCATCGTCTTACAATCCTCCACGAATCTGGACTTGGCCCCCGTGGTGGAGTATGGCTTAACCTCTCTGCGATGCAGGAAGAGATCCGTGCCCCAGCAGTGGGGACATACAAGGGTTGATATCGACCTACAATACATTCAGAGCCACAAAACGTGTGACCCGCGTCATCATACTACCCGGGCTGCAGAATCTTTCCTCAATTTTCTCGTAGTCAACTCGCGTATTATTCACAAATTAGAAAATTGAAACTTCCTTAATGAGTTATGAAGTTACATTGAGTTCTGGGAACTTCTGTTTGTGTCGTCCACGTTTATTGGACTTCATAATTCGCTAAAAAATGATTAATTTTCCCTTTGTAAGATTTTATCAATCGACAATTGCAAATTTAAAACCGCGGAAGTAAAATGATTTTTCTGAAGCATCACTTTACACTACACTAACGTATTTAATCATTTTATTAAGGAATTACAGAATGTTTTTGGTGGGATAAAATAATAATAATAATAATAATAATAATAATAATAATAATAATAATAATAATAATAATAATAATAATAATAATAATAATAATAATAATAATAATAATAATAATAATAATAATAATAATAATAATAATAATAATAATAATAATAATAATAATAATAATAATAATAATAATAATAATAATAATAATAATATTGGCCTTTTTTGCATCTACTTAATGAGATGATTTATACAGCGTCCAGTGATATCTTCACTCACACTAGATGGGTGAAGGGACCACTCCGACGCTGTAGTGGGATAAAATATTCATGGACATATTAGGTACACAGATCTCGTTAGCCCCATATTAAGTAGAACTAAATGACTTGCGTTTTAGGTGGTAACTCGATGATAGATTTAATACAATAAATAGATAGGTACATAGATAACATCCAAGACCCGAGACAAACCACAAAAGTTCGTTTCCTAGTTTGACGCGGCCGGGGATCCAACCCGAGACCTTCGGTTTTACAATCAGCGTGCCAAACCGCTACGCCAGCGAGGCCGTCAAAAGTACCAACATGGTCTATTTGTTTGTGGGCATGCGTGGTGATGAAGCCCAGACCCTCAATGTCGGAGAGAATTCCTGTGCCCTGCAGTAGAAAATATTTATGCTTATATATAGGTTTTTAAGTATTTATGCTGCTTAGGTCCTCATATATATTCTTTTTCATCATCAACCCATTATGTCCCCATCGAGGGGTACGGGTCTCTTCCCTAAGGAAGGTGTAGGCCATACTGCACCACGGGGGCCAAGTCCGGATTGGTGGAGGCTTGCAAGACTAGTGGCTGGTCTTACTGTCAGAAGTTTTCAAGCCGCCCTAAGACCTCTGACTTGGCTTAACGACTGCCATCTACCGACAACAGCCGTCACCATTTGCTTAACGTACCTTGCGAAGCACGGAACCGCTCGGAAAAATGCCACTAGCGTTAGTCATAGACGGTTAACCATCCATGCACTGAACGCGCCCTATGTTGTCTAACCATTGTGATCGTGTAAGATCACTCAGGCAGCCGGGGCTGCGAGCGATTCATATATATGAGTATGGATACGCTTTTTACGATTTAATACGTACGTGTCTTTTATATGGCACTTTACAAATTATTGTGCCTTTATGGAGATTGTGCGATGAATGCTTTTCAAGAGCTTCAATATTCGCTTTTACGTGTTAATAAACAAGTCTATTTGATGGGCGATAAAAGCTTGAAAAAACGCTCCAAGTAGTCACGAGGAAAAGTTGCTAAAGGCAGATTTTATTTAAAAACTTCAGAATGGAATTTCATTATATTGAATTTACTTAGAAGTCAAAGTCAATGAATCACGCCATGGTTGGTTGGGATTCGAACCTACGTCTAATAATGTAATAGACTAATAAAATTGTATTTTATGTTTGTTTTTTCCTAGTGTACAATTAAGAATGTTCTTATCTTATCTTAGTTAGACCTGAGATTTCCGCACTTAGCCTCATAGTTGGGCCATTGTACGTAGCAAGCACTGAGGTACGCTAACACCTCAGACACTAGGGTTTCCTTCACCTACGATGTTTTCCTTCACCGTCAGCGAGTAGTATTGCTACTATAATTTCACAAATGTACATAACTTAGAAAACAAAGTCATTGGTACTTGCCGGGGTTCGAACCCACGACCTCCCGATTGAGAAGCCGGCGTTCTACACCGCTCCGCTACCACCGCTCCGCTACCACCGCTCCTTATCTTATCTTATAAACATAGCATAACCGCACGCCTGTATGCCAGAGAGGTAGGCAGAGACCAGGGACGGCAAATTGCCACGATCCTGACAGATCACCTTCGTTTCATCAACGTTCATAAGTCGTTGCATGCACGCACGGCAGTTCCGGGTACTTTTTTTCTTCCCCTTTGCTAATACATCCCCCAATTCGGTCGAATTATGTCCGCCTGGGATGTCCCTTACCGGCCTTTACGCTAACTTTTACAAAACATATTGGTTTCGTCAATCTTTCTTCCTTCATCCTCGCCACATGTCCAAACCAACTTATCTACAAACTTAATTTTTTATTTATTTTAATATTTTTATTCCGGAAACATAAGTTATACATAATTTGATAAACTTCCTTATTTTTAATTTTTTGAGAGCATTAAAAATAATTAATAATACAAAATAAATAAATTTATTTCTTTTTATAATACCTATATTTATAAAAAGAAATAAATGTATTTATTTTGTATACTTAGTTGAATTGGATTTTGCATACATGTAGTATTGACTTATTTATGCATCATTCAGGACTAGTAATATTAATATTATTACTATTTTAATATTTATTTTTGGGAAACAAGAAAACGTGAATACTCACTTTTTGCTACGAACACCAGTTATCATCTCGACTTCATGATATAATAAGTAAAAATCCGCTAAAATGCGAGTAAAAGTCGCGCATTAGGGGTTCCGTACGATTGCTCAGTAACTTTTAAAATTACTCTATGGGATCCTTAACGGCACTTTGAGAATAATGGTTCTAAGAACAATAATGCTAATTCGTACTGTAAACAAATTATACGCCTGAAGCAATGAAAAGTAATTCTGGGACTATATTATTTTATTTATCCTTTATTTTTATACTTTTACAAGCCATAGGTTGGTAGTAATAGTACATTACACAACTAGGGTGGTAGTACAAAGAAAGGCCGAGATCGCAGAAGTTTGCGGCCCGAGCTGCAAGCGAGGGACGTAAATATGCGATCGAGAGCTTTCTTTATTACCTCCCGTGTTGTGTACATCTTTTTATGTCTACACTTGGCGGAAAAAGCCACTTTATTGCCAGGTGTGGCATAAAATTACATTTAGTATTGATTTACATTTTTAAAGTTCTTTAGTTCGAGATATATTTAACAATTTTGAAACACCACAACACGGTATAGGTATACAAGAAAAAAGGTTTTTGAACTTAACATTTTATATTTCAATTCTTATCATGCTCAGCAATAAAAAAATTCAGTTTTTCGGCTTCAGTTTTTCATCAGTTTTCTATGTAACAGGATTTCGTCTATTATATCATAACTTTTTTGTGTAAATTCTCCATTAAAATGCACGGTCAAGTAAGCCTGGGTGAGTGATAGCTAAGTTTTAGTGTTCTGTTTGTCACTCTCTGAACCCTAAAAAAGACGGACCGCTCTGATAGAACATATTATTATAATAATAATAAGGAAGGGTACTCGGTTGTGATAAGGGACATAAAAGCCCATGGCAGAGTTAGGAAGGCTATAACTTTCCGTCATGGGACCCGGAGATATTTTTAGATAAAATATTGTACAAAGCGTTATTAAAACATGAAATGTTATTAATACACTATTTTTTCCATATCGAATACGTTCAATAATAGGAAAATGTAAAAGGTTTGTACACAATTTTATTTTTATTTTTCGGACATACTCGTATTAACTGACTTAAATTTTTAAATAATTTTATGGATTAAATGAAAAAAAAAAGAAAATGTTTTACTTTTGATTGTACTTTTGATGTTATCGATCGTTTCTGAAAAAAAGTTTAACGTTGTATTGATAACACGTTGTATGTACCGATTTTGATTATTATTGCGCATACTTTCATGTTCGATTGCTTCGTACGTTTGACGAAATTCCGGTTAATAACTTAATATTAACCGAATCACTTCCTCGATTTATCGTCGCTTTTGCTCTTTTTCGAACAACATCCTCACACGTGATTTTGGAATGAAATTATTAATGTCTAGTGCTTATGATAATTTTAGTTCAATGATTGTAGTGTGTTGGCACAAATACGGATATTTTGGTGTGCCGTTTAATACTTCAGCCGAGCAGCTCGGGCAGCCGAAAGAGGGGGCGGCCAAGGACCACCTGGAAAAGATCAATAGACCAAGAGGCCAAGTCGATCGGCACTAGCTGGCCTGAATTGGAAGCTGCCGCGACCACCGTCAGAGGTGGAAATCTGCGGTTGAGGCCCTATGCTCCCCTAGGAGTTAAAGGACCAAAGAAGTAGTTTAATACTTTGAAACGCATGCATTCAGAACTCTACCACAGTATCGACCGTCCTAAATATGTAGAAGAGTATATAGTAGCTAACCCGCAAAACTTGTTTTTGCCATATTAATTACTTAGTCTAAAACCTTGTCTCAGAACTACTGAACTTGCAAAAAAAATCATCATATTCGATGAAATTTTAAATTACGGAGGAGTCCTATAGCAAACCTTGTGACAGGAGATTTGTATATCGTGGTTGATATCGCAAAATGACATTTATCCAAAAAACATGATTTTCGTTTTTTCATCTAAATAAAAGTAAAGCTTGATTCTGAATGTAAGTGTAAGAAATTATAGGTTCAGCCTGAGTAGGTAAGGATTGTGATGTCTTGCTATCTTTGTAATGACTAAATTTTTCATACAAATTTGGTGAAAAAACGTAATTTTTTTTTACATAGGACTTTGCAATATAAACGACGATATATGAGATATTTAACACATATAGTTTTACGAATTGGTAGTCGAACAGCACCATTACAATACAAATAAGATGTACTGCATATGAAAATAAATAAATCGTAAAACAAAAGTCGTTGTAAATAACAATGTAATTCAGGAACCCAGCATTTTGGAGTAAGACCGTATCTTTTTATGAGCGTTTGGCTATTTACATATTTGAACACTAACTTTACTATAAACGTTACTAGTACCAACCTGCCAATACTGATGAAACACATGTGCATGATACTCGCTGAGCACGCCAGCACATCGCAAGTGACGTAGATGTTACACCAAACGATGCCCAGTGGCCAGTATCCTGCCGAAAGAATTTGAAATTAGAATTCTAGACATTTCATTCATAGTGGCCAGTGATAACTGACGCACATTTTGTGATTGGAAGAACTAATTATGAACTCCTAGTTCTCAGCAAAGAATTTAATTTACTTTTTTTTCAGCAGTCTGCTTTCGTTACTTAGTTACGAAATTCTTGTAATTAATTGAAATGGAAATTTTTAAGGCGAATGAAATTACACGGCTCTTTGTATTTGGTGTGCGTTGTCCAAAATATTAACTTTCTTATAAATAAAATAGCTACGTAGTTTACAGAGCCGCCCACGCTTTAATTTTCAATCTCTCTCTGTAACAAAAATACGGAAACCCGATACTGCAATTAGATCAAATTTCATACGCCTGTAATATTATTCTACGAAGATTGAAAATCGCTGAATTAATATTTTTACTAAAAACCTATTTAGACGCTAAAAATTCCGCCCATGCCGGGATTCGAACCCGCGACCTCTGGCTATCCGTGCCAGCCAGAGGTCGCGGGCATGGGTGGAATTTTTAGCCTCTAAATAGGTTTTTGAAATTGTCCTTAGCACGGGTTAGTACATTAAAAATAATATAATATTTTTACTTCCAAAACGACAGGTCACGGTTGCGGGCAGCGTTACAAAAAATTACATTAAGAGCAGAGAGTTACAAATGACTTACGCTTTGACATACATCTCCCATTGGCAGAGATATATGTCCCTGTTTACTCCTCAGGGTATAAGCATGTGACATTGATATTTTTATCGCTATTTCGCTACAAAATGTTGCCGCAAATATTTCAGATAAAGCTTCAAGAACGACACATTTAAGTGAAATACTGAACCTAGTAACAGTTACATACTTTAACAATAATCGTAGTAAGAATTCTGTTTCTTTCAGAATTTTGTCTCTTGAAACTATAGTTTACTGTAACAGACCATAAGGTTCATTTTTCACTAAAACGTTGCTTAATAGTTTGAAGAGGGTTCCTTACCTAAAAATCCAGGTATAGCTCCCATAGGCATCACGAACAAGCTGACCAGAAGGTCAGCAATCGCCAAGGACAGTAGAAAATAATTGGTCACGTTCTGAAGTCGCTTATCCAGGCACACAGCTAGACACACTAATATATTCCCAACACCACCTGCCACTATGAATAATATCACAAAGAGAAAGATCCAATCATAACTTTCACCACTTGGGACCACGAAGTCACCCGTTCCGTTCCATGAGCACTGGAAGTTCTCAAACACACCAAAACTCTTCTCGTAATCTAAATCGTCTAAACTAGGTAAATGCAACGTTCGATTGACGAAATAAACACTTTCACTGTAACACTGAACTGGACTACTAAGACTGTAATCACAAAGACTAGTCGGCAACTTAAACCAGATCGTTTTGAGAGCCGTCTCGAAAACCACGGTCAAGAGGTTTAGCTTGAATCCAGCGCTGCACTGAGTAACGTTGCTGTCACTTGCCAGGGTGGCGTTAGTGTTACACGAGTTGCAATTGTAGGTGGTCTCATTTTGAATGTCGATCTCGAGAACGCAGTTGAAGAATCGGTATTCGCTCCAGTTGGAATCGATCGCACAGTCGAATCCAGCGCCCGCATCGCTGCAGTCCCCAAATCCCTTAACGAGTCGGCAGGTGAATTCGTTGGCAAACGATGACAATGTGTGTTCGTAGAACGATGTGAGATTCAACATCGCCAGTCCAGTCGTGGTGTGTGAGTTGCTAAGTCCCCATTACGCTGGTCTGTATCGGTCCGTTTTGGCAACATCACTTTGTGTTTGTTTTGGCCGGCATCTGAAACAAGGGATAATTCACTTTGAGTGTACTCAATTAACTCTCTAAAGTAGTACAGAAAATCTGTTTTAAGGTAGCTTTCTTTATACACACTACTTAACAGCGGTGGTAGCGGGGGCGATATAACACTGGCTTGTCATTCAAGAGATCGTGCGTTAGAATCCCGGCATGTATCAATGACTTTGTTTTGTGCTAAGTGCTAAGGAAAATTAAAAAATAAATTTAGCCTCTAAATAGGTTTTTTAAAGTAGTTAATTAGACCATTTCTTAAATTGACCGTACTATGCCAAAAGTTTTGTGTGTAGACCAACACGTTTCGGGGGCCAGCCTCCTTCTATAAAACAACACAACACCAATGAGTATTTTATAATAAACAAGCTGTGCCCGTGGTGTTACTCGCGGTTATCGATTCTCCCACGGGAATAAGCTATTTTCCCGCAGTAACTCGTAGCCTATGTGTTAATCTAGGATGTCAGCTAACTCCATACCAAATTTTATTAAAATCGCTCCAGTCGTTTAGACGTGAAGAAGTAACAAACACACTCACAAACTTTCGCCTTTATAATATGAGTGTGATGTGACTAAGGTTCTTCTGAGCTCCACTACTTCTGAAGCATCTGCATAACTTTGCACATTAATATCGCCAAGTCATGACTTGGCTTTAAGCGCAATCTAGAGGTGTGCTGAAAGTGTTAGTGGCCTCGCAAGGCGCCGAAGACAAGGTTAATGTGTCGTTCAAGTTTTTGCGCGACACCCGTGTAAGTTGGATAGTGGAAAATTAAACTATAAGTACTTACTCCTCTACAGAGTATAACGATATAGAATTTCTTAATGATTCGCGATGCTCATATATAGTTATATATTAAACGGGTCACATCGCGATTATTCATTAGGTAAAACGTAATTACCTTATTTCCCGACGTTTCGGCAGCGTTACAGTTGCCGTCAGGAAATGAGGTAATTACGTTTTATAACATATTTGCTCGTAAAGTGGTTGTAATTACACCAATTTCAATATCGTAATGTATCTCATTACGTACTTGTGCGATAATGTAATGTAAAAGGCACGTGTTTTTTTTTTAATAAAGTTTTAAGATACTCCGTCTAAATATGGCTCGGTTTCCGGGTTCCGGTTCCGGGTACTTTTTGATAGCAGACCATATAATCAACAAATCAAAAAATAAAAATAAGTTAAAAAACAATCAGTGGCTATTACATGCCAGCAATCATCAACAAATCAAAAAATAAAAATAAGTTAAAAAACAATCAGTGGCTATTACATGCCAGCAATCATCAACATTATGTTATCTTGTTATCTTGTATATGTATTTCTTAGTGATTCGCGATACTCATACATAACTATGTATGATCCAAATTTTGGATGTGCTGCAAGTTGATCGACCAAACAGATAGTTTCATTTTATGGCAGGCCGCGCGCCTTTGTTGCTATTGATTGATTCAACGTCATCGATGCAGGTGACTATTAGTTTGGCAATAGATTCCCGAAGGGACTTTTATGATGTGTAGTACTGTACAAGATTGACTGTAGTTGTGGGAGCTCCTACGTTGGCCAAACGAAGCGGTCTATCGCGGAAAGGGTCAAAGAGCACATTGCTGCAGTCAAGAATAGACAGGTAAAGAAATCTGCGATAGCTGAGCTTTAATTGGAGGCCGGAACGAACCACTGGATCGAGCTACATCGACCGAAAGTTCTCTCAACAATATTACAATATTACCGAAGAATCGTTCGGGAAGCAATTGAAATTAAAAAAACACAAGAATTTCAACAGAGAGGATGGTTTCAAGGTTTTAAGTACGTGGAATTCAGTGCTAAGTAATTACAAGTCGCGAGCCTTATCACCGGATCGGTCCGTAGACGTAGTGAGTGTTGCGTGTCGGCCAGCTGCGAAAAATTAATAGTGACTACCAACAATAATTGACTCTACTCGCCACTTCAGTCTACCCGAGACCACGGCAACTGTAACGCTGCCGAAACGTCGGAAAATAAGGTAATTACGTTTTGCCTAATAATATTGGCCTTTTTGCATCTACTTAATGAGATGTTTATACAGCGTCCAGTGGTATCTTCACTCACACTAGATGGGTGAAGGGACCACTCCGACGCTGTAGTGCCTGGGACATGGTTTTATAGATGGCATAGGCTTGCCCAGCACCTATACCACCCTGACAGCTTAGTCCGCCTAGCCCACAGGAAAGACTAGTCAATACGTGCGGAACCAACCAAGCCGCGGGTTTCCTCACGATGTTTTCCTTCACCGTTAGCGTGTGGTATTGCGACTACAAATTCGCAAATGTACGTAACTTTGAAATTAAACAAGTCATTGGTACATTCCCGCACTCGGGATCGAACATGGGGCTCTCGCTTGCCAGTCCATGGTTCTACCCACTGAGCTACCACCGCTTACCTAATAAATAATCGCGGTTTGGCCCGTTTAATACATAACTATCTTGTATATGTGACAAACATTTTATGCATAATAAAATAACTTATGTTATAGGTAAGACCTGTGGGAAATCCAACATGTGTTATGATTCGAGAGTGCACTACGTATGATATTCCTAACGTGAGGGTTCACTTCCAACGTAGTCATGTCTGGGAACGGATGCATTTCTGATTGCTATGGAAATGAACGTATACGCCATTTCTATTGTCGGAGCCTATTACGACTTCATCTTGAGTTCTTCTAGAACATTTCGAGGACTCTCAGAATGTAATATTGAGAATACGGGAGACTAACATCTGTATAAGAATGAAGGTCGGTTTCTAAATTCAGAACTTTACTAAGTGAATACTACAGTAACGTTCCACCACTTTCTTAGCTGAGAAATTCGTAGAGACAGCACTACTACAGTTTTAAAAACCTATTTAAAGGCTAAAAATTCCACCCATGCCGGGACTCGAACCCGAACCTCTTTACAATACTCTCTGTAATACGTACAGGCAGCGAGTATTGTAAAGAGGTTCGAAATTTCATTGATGCCGGTGAATCGCCCATTAGCTCAGTTGGTAGAGAGCTGACACGGAGAGCCAGAGGTCGCGGGTTCGAGTCCCGGCATGGGTGGAATTTTTAGCCTCTAAATAGGTTTTTGAAATTGTCCTTAGCACGGGTTAGTGCATTAAAAAGAATATAATCACGTGGGTACAGCGATATCATTCCGATGTAAAACCTAACTGCAAAGTAGGTAGGTACTCGGGGCTGCAAGTGATGCAAATAACTTCAGCCAGATGTCGCTGCCTGTACGTAATACAGAGAGTATTGTAAAGAGGTTCAAAATTTCATTGATGCCGGTGAATCACCCATTAGCTCAGTTGGAAGAGCGCTGGTACGGATAGCTAGAGGTCGCGGTTTCGAGTCCTGGCATGGGTAGAATTTTTTAGGCTCTAAAATTGTTTTAAAAATTGTCCTGAACACGAGTTAGTGCATTAAAAAGAATATAATCACGTGGGTATAGCGATATCATTCTGATGTGAAACCTAACTGAAAAGTAGGTACTCGGGGCTGCCAGTGATCCAAATTACTTCAGCCAGATGTTACTGCCTGTACGTAATACAGAGAGTATTGTAAAGAGGTTCGAAATTTCATTGATGCCGGTGAATTACCCATTAGCTCAGTTGGAAGAGCGCTGGCACGGATAGCCAGAGGTCGCGGGTTCTAGTCCCGGCATGGGTGTAATTTTTAGCCTCTAAGTAGGTTTTTAAAATTATCCGTAGCACGGGTTAGTGCATTAAAAAGAATATAATCACGTGGGTACAGCGATATCATTCCGATGTAAAACCTAACTGCAAAGTAGGTAGGTACTCGGGGCTGCAAGTGATGCAAATAACTTCAGCCAGATGTCGCTGCCTGTACGTAATACAGAGAGTATTGTAAAGAGGTTCAAAATTTCATTGATGCCGGTGAATCACCCATTAGCTCAGTTGGAAGAGCGCTGGTACGGATAGCTAGAGGTCGCGGTTTCGAGTCCTGGCATGGGTAGAATTTTTTAGGCTCTAAAATGGTTTTAAAAATTGTCCTGAACACGAGTTAGTGCATTAAAAAGAATATAATCACGTGGGTATAGCGATATCATTCTGATGTGAAACCTAACTGAAAAGTAGGTACTCGGGGCTGCCAGTGATCCAAATTACTTCAGCCAGATGTTACTGCCTGTACGTAATACAGAGAGTATTGTAAAGAGGTTCGAAATTTCATTGATGCCGGTGAATTACCCATTAGCTCAGTTGGAAGAGCGCTGGCACGGATAGCCAGAGGTCGCGGGTTCTAATCCCGGCATGGGTGTAATTTTTAGCCTCTAAGTAGGTTTTTAAAATTATCCGTAGCACGGGTTAGTGCATTAAAAAGAATATAAGCACTACAGTATATTATCTTTTATCATGAGCTTGCCGATAAAGTGCATTAGCGGTTTGGCAAAGTAATGTTTTTTCTAAGGTTAACACGAGCAGTAGACATAATTTAAACTGTTTTTATACGGATTTATGCTCGTTTATTACATTTTATACAATTTTCCAACGTTTCGGCACCTGAAAAAGTGCCGAAATGTTGGAAAATTGTAAAATGTAATAAAC
This sequence comes from Yponomeuta sedellus, assembly GCA_934045075.1. Taxonomy (NCBI): domain Eukaryota; kingdom Metazoa; phylum Arthropoda; class Insecta; order Lepidoptera; family Yponomeutidae; genus Yponomeuta; species Yponomeuta sedellus. Next base: position 17,671,365 of record OW203728.1, on the reverse strand, counting down.
GAGCATAAATCCGTATAAAACCAGTTTAAACAAAGTAATGTTGTTGTAATTTTGCATTGTTTTTAGTGAATAAATATCTATAAATAAATAATAATCTACCGGGCTTCAGAAACCGGATGAAACTTACTGAACTTCTCAATTCAGAACCAGCTCATAGTGTTTCCCACTAGACTCGAGAGTGCTTTTAGCAATAATATTTCCATGATAACCCTTTTATTTTACAGCGGGCTGATACTTTTCAATAAAATCCATTAGACAAAATATTGTTTGAAGGTCGCTGAGGAAATGAGCCATCAAAAAGTATTTTCTTCTCGGAGTGGACTAAAACTTGCTTTAAAATAGATCTTATACCGTTGAAACACAAGTCATTGATAATTCCGGGACTGTCTGCCAGCAAAATTTCTTAGTAAGCTGGAATCTCTGTCAATCATAGGTACTAATTTATCAAATGGAACAAAGTATTATGATTAAGGAGATACTATTTCTTTGTCGTTTTGCCAAGATATTTTATTTTATACTTCATTCGATATTTCAAACCGGACTGAATCGTCATGGTACCTCCCCTCCACAAGTTTACAAAACGTGAACAATAAAAAAACACTACATTGTCAGCCATCCGGATCTAAATAGCGATTTTTTTTAATAGTGTACATAGTTAAAACATCTCAGTAATGGTGATAACTTATTTTAGGATTTATATATCTAGTATCAAGAACATAAAAAATCCACAATACTGTAACTGTGTTTTAAAATTTGATTGTGCTTAAACACAATAAAATTTTAAAACCCAAAACTGTGTTTTAGCGTAAGAGCATAAAAGTCTTTTTTAAAGATGCGCAAAATAAATTTCACCGTGTTTGATGTTTCTTAAGTAAATTTTTTGCACAACTTAACAAATGGAAGACCTGAGGCATTATTATGTAAGTATCTACTAAGTTAAGTGACTTTGATTTTTACTTTTTTTAAGCTACTCCGGCTGTCAAATGCATACATTTTTTTACACTTAGGAGTTGTCTAAATGCTTCACTCGATAGAGTGGAATGCTACGTAATATGATGGCAGGGCTACTCTATAAATTACGTAAATAAACCCTTGCACATGATTGCAATTTTGAGAAGTTCTGTGAATAAGTGCAAAAACTAATATACGTAATACAGAGAATAGTGTAAAGAGGTTCGAAATTTCACTGATGCCGGTGAGTCGCCCATTAGCTCAATTGGAAGAGCGCTGGCACGGATAGCCAGAGGTCGCGGGTTCGATTCCCGGCATGGGTGGAATTTTTAGCCTCTAAATAGGTTTTTACTACAAGTATAAAGTATTTATAAATGCGTGTCGTCCTCAAACGGTCGGTTTCAAGTGACGTTTTTGCATAGAGATACTTTTAAACTGAAGAGCGACGTAGGATTCTTTTCACGAAGTCGCGTGCGAAGCCAGTCCGAGTAAAATTTTCCTATGATGACTCCCATCGTCTGCAAAACACATTACGAATGTTTGACCAGTAATAACACTCACGCGAAAGGGCGGTAATACTGCCGATATCAATAAAAGCAATCTAGTTGATGGTTCCGATAGTCGAAGGGATCACGGCGCCAATCTTCATAATGATATTTCGACATCATAATAGTAAGCGTGTTAAGATCGGTAGATTGGTTGTAGTTTACTGGTTTAAAAGCGGCGGTAGCTCAATGGGCTCATGGACTGGCAAGCGAGAGCCCCAGGTTCGATCCCGAGTGCGGGCATGTACCAATGACTTTGTTTAATTTCAAAGTTACGTACATTTGCGAATTTGTAGTCGCAATACCACACGCTAACGTGAAGGAAAACATCGTGAGGAAACCCGCGGCTTGGTTGGCTCCGCACGTATTGACTAGTCTTTCCTGTGGGCTAGGCCGACTAAGCTGTCAGGATGGTATAGGTGCTGGGCAAGCCTACACCATCTATAAAACCATGTCCCAGGCACTACAGCCTCGGAGTGGTCCCGTCACCCATCGAGTGTAAGTGAAGATACCACTGGACGCTGTATAAATCATCTCATTAAGTAGATGCAAAAAAAGGCCAAAAAAAACTGGTTTAGTTGAGCGGAGCGGTGCAACGCCGGATTCGTTGAGGCCGTGGGATAAAATGCTGTGTGGTGTCGGCCTAGAGAGTAGCACCAACCCAAATACTTCCCGCGGGTGTCGTAAAAGGCGACTAAGGGACACAAACCGGGGGGTGGGCAGCAGCGCCCTCTGCAGTACAATTCCACCAAACTGCGATCCCCAACCCGCATGGCCAGCGTGGGGATTACGGGCATTACCCCCCAATGATGGCACAACCTTGCGCTATGGCGCTCATTTCTAATATCATTTACTCATGACTAATATACCTATATAATAGCCCGAAGAAGAAGGAGTGGGTTAAAATCGCAGCATAGAAGAAGGAGTGGGTTAAAATCCCAGCATAGAAGAAGGAGTGGGTTAAAATCCCAGCATGTGCCAATGACTTTGTTTTTCTAAGTTATGTACATTTGTGATGTTATAGTAGCAATTCCACTCGCTAACTGTGAAGGAAAACATCGTGAGGAAACCCTTGTGTCTAAAATGTGAACATACCTCAGCGCTTGCTACGTACAGCGGAGGATTATTAGTACATAAAGGAATATTCAGATGACAATGATGTCTGGAATTAAAGCCAGTACTTTAAAGTTCTTAATTGAAAAGACTAATTTTAAAAACTTATTTCGTTATCAACCCTTTTATGTCCCCACTGCTGGGGCACGGGTCTCTTCATGCATCGCAGGAAGGTTAGGCCATACTCCACCACGGGGGCCAAGGATGGTGGAGGATTGTAAGACAGTGGCGGGCCTTACTGTCAAAAGTTATTAAGCCCCCATAAGGCGTCTGACATGGTTTAACGACTGCCATTACATGACTATTGAGATATTAAAATTAATATTTCCCAATTTTTGTAAATATCACTAAGAATCCACCAAGTTGTGTTGACCCCGAGAGCAAATGCACTAGTCACTATAAAAAGCGACCGAGAAACAAAGCCACGAGCGCTTTATGAATCGAACCGAATGATTGGAATCAATCACTTGAGTTAATCAACAACAGGCGCGGTCAGGTACAGGATGGGTGACCGTCCCGTGACTACCGCTAGTGGCATTTTTCCGAGCGCTTCCGAGCTTCGCAAGGCACGTTAAGCCGTTGGTGCCGGCTGCAGTGTCCAAATACCTCAGCGCTAGAAATTGCCAATCCGCGGTGGGCACGCGTGATAACTAAGCCCGCACTCTCTCCCTAAGAGAAGGCCTGTACGCTGCAGGTTCATTAAGCAACATAATCTATATAGAAAAAAACTTTAAAACAATACACGCTAAAACAGAGACGCGTTATGACCATTAAATTTGAAGCAATATAGGTATTGTATACGTAGGTATAATTTGAAGCCGGTGCCAAGTTTTATGACAGTGTCTAAGTAAAAAATAAACAAAAATGTACTTACTTCCAATTAAAAGGTTTATATAATTCGTCTGTATTTTGAAGTTGATTTCTATTACAATTTTAACTCTTTAACGGTCGGGGATATTATAATTTCTTCATTGCTCGTGGACTTTATTTTCTAAGTAAAAAGGTTCAATGTGTACTAGGAATTAATATGACACGGCCTAGTAAAGGGTTTAGATTTTCTAACTTTCTGTTAACATCCATAATCGGTCAGTTAGGCTCTTTGGGGTTCTAACTAGTGCCACCAACCAACAAACTAAACTTGAACGAACCTACACACTAGAACGTGGTATGTTATGGTATCAACAACCTAGGACTTTAACCGATTTCCGCCAAAAACGGCAGTTCTGGCGGAGTTAAGAAATGAAATGAAAAGGTTTTATTCAAAGTAGCACAGAAACTGCGGCTTAATGAACGTTACAATTAAAACTAGGTGTCCATTTCAAAATCTAGATCATTTAGGAGAAAAAATGGACAAATAAACTCCCAACTTAGTCTTTTCAAAAGTCCTTAATTAACATAGTTTATATACCTAATTATTATAAAACATTGAACTCATACATTGTACTGGCTTTAGTTCCAGACCTCATTGTCATCTAAATAACCCTTTATGTTATAATAGAACGGATATGAAGATTTTTCATGCTTCCTTTTTGAAAAAACTTATTAAACAAGATATGGCAAAGCCGCCAATTGTACTATGTATATTTGCAATTGTTTTGTATTTGTTGTTTTTCCAGTGTACAATAAAGAATATTCTTATCTTATGATTTTTATTCCATTGGGGACTCTAGTTAGCGCCCCGAAGCGCCTTGAGACTTTTGTAGCCATTAGCGGCCAACATCGGCAGCCGCAGTTAATGTCACAAAGTTGCCGATGAAATTAATATTCGCGTCAACCGTTATTTATATTAACGACAGGCTGGGAGCCCTTCGCTGGGCCGCGGACGGACGAGCCGAGTTAATTTGCTCCATCAAAATTGCATTTATTTTCGATTAAAATGTCGCACTAATATCATGCTAGGCTGCGCCGGTATTTACGTGGAGCACGGAGACTGCCAAGCTAAAAAGATTACTGGACAGCCTCTGCATCTACGTAATGAGATGATTTATGCAGCGTCCAGTTGTATCTTCACTCACGTGAAGGTACCACTCAGATACTGCAGTGCCTGGGACATTCTTTTATAAGCGTGCCCAGCACCTATACCATTCTGACAGCTTAGTCGGCCTAGCCCTTACTTAAAGACTAGTCAATACGTGCGGAGCCAACTTAACCGCAGGTTATAAAGCCTTTAACATGGCTCAACGACTGTGCTATTAAAAGACAGCCGGCACTAACAGCTTAGCGTGCCATACAAAGCTCGGAAGCACTCGAAGAAAATTTCACTAACGGTAGTCACGGGATGGTCACCCATCTTGCAACGCGCCTGTTGTTGCGTAACCCTAGTGATTGGTACCAAACAATCGGTTTCAGTAGGCCACGAGCGATTCTCGGCAAAAAAGTACCGCTTGCAAAATCTACACTAATATTATAAAGAGGAAAGATTTGTATTTTTGTATGTTTGTAATGAATAAACTCAAAAACTACTGGACCGATTGCAATAATTTTTTCACCATTAGAAAGCTGCATTAATCAGAAGTAACATAGGCTATATAATATCACGCTAGGTCCTATAGTTGTGGAGCAGTAACCGAAAATGTTTCAAAAACGGGGGAAAAGTATCGTTTCTGAGGCCTTCCGTGGCGTGCGCTGAGCATATAGTTAAAGTTATATAAAAATGCTCTATGGATGAATTGTTCATTTAACATTATCTTTAAAAAAATCCGCGAGAGCATATGTCTACCTTTTATAGTTTACCCATAACAATCGTTTTAATGATTTAGATGTTTGCTCCAAAGTAATGTCATTTTGTCTGATTGAGAATATAAATAAAATATAAAATATAAATAAAACGTAGAACTATGTAATATAAAATATAAATAAAATAAAACGTAGAACTATGTAAAAATCTTAAGTCCCCCCGTGCGTAGCCGGGACGGGCCGCTAGTATCATATAACGAATATTTTACTACTAGAAGTCTCATGCCTCGTAAATTGCCGGGCATCAGTTTTTGAGGAAGAGCGAGAGAAAAATATACGCGTTCGTTTATCCCTTTGAAACACTCTACTTAGAAATACATTAAAAAGTTTAACTGCCAGTAAAACCTTGATAGTGTCGTAAAATGAGGGACTGTCTTCACTGAAATAGTGTTTGGCCTGTGACACTTATACTTGTAGAACACTAAAAACCTTTTTCGGCCAATACAGTTTAGGTAATGGGACCCAGTTGGACTTTTTAAATATAATGGAGAACTGTTTTATAATAATGACTCATGCGTAAAAAAATTATGCTTCTCACAGTAATATAAATTGAAACACTTACTGAAATAAAACCGAATGAAAAATAATAACCGTTTTAAAAACCTATTTAGAGGCTAAAAATTCCACCCATACCGGGATTCGAACCCGCGACCTCTGGCTATCCGTGCCACTGTTGCTATTAATTTATCAGCAATCTTAGAATAGATAGATAGATAGAGAACACTATTGTACATAAAAAGGAAATTACACAGATATTTCTTAATCTAAGAGTACAGATGGCGGTCGTATCACTAAAAGTAATATCTTCCAGACAACCTTGGGGATGGACTGGAGCAATATATTGGAGAAGGAAGTAGATGTACAAATAAATCAAAATATTGTAGATGCATATGAATAATAGACGGTTTATGTTTATATCCACAATAAAATTGTTCAAATGTCACATGATGGTTTATATGAGACCGGCAATAGCCTAGTGGGTAGGTAATGAACTCGAAAACGAAAGATCCAGGTTCGAAGTTATAGTAGAATACCACTCGCTAACCTTTCCTCAATGTGCCTCAGGTTTCCTCACTGTTTTCCTTTACTGTTGGCCAAGGGTATTGATACTAAAACTTTGCAAATGTGCATAAACTAGAAAACAAGTCAGCTGTACAGTCTATTTATTTTTACTTGTCCAATTTAGTAAACAAGATTCTAACCTTAAAATTGAGATTAGATGCCTAAACTAGACATTTTCTCGCAAATTCATGAACTATCATGAACTATGTTTATAAAATTGGCAGCGTGTTATCTAAAAGAGTGTTCCAAGTTACTTCATTTATGGAAATATGGCAGTTTTGGACTAAAAAATTACAGTTTGCGGGTAGAATCTTGTTTACTAAATTAGACAAGTAAGAATAAATAGACTGTATATGCCATCGGTAGGTATACGCTGAATAAACGGGATTTTAAACCACGAGACACCGAATGTGAGGCTGGTGATCTACCACTGCGCTGCTTGGTTTATAGTTACTATTCGTAAAATAACGAATCAAAACATTTGCTTTTATCATCATCATTTACCAATTATGTCCCCAACGTCGGGCACGGGCCTCTTCCCTTAGGATGGTATAGGCCACACTCCATCACGGGGGCCAAGTACGCATTGGTGGAGGCTTGTAAGACTAGCGGCTGGTCTTACTGTCAGAAGTTTTCAAGCCGCCCTAAGGCCTCTGACTTGGCTCATCGAAAGCCATCTATTGACGGCACCAACTGGAATGGAACCGCTAAGAAAAATTCCGCTAGCGTTAGTCATAGACTGTCACCCATACATGCACTGAAGGCGCCCTATGTTGCTTAACCTTCGTGTTAAGATCACCCAGGCAGCCGGCTACGAGCGATTCATTTACTTTAATTATTTTTAATTCAGTATAGTTAGAAACTACAAAAGTATATATTTAAATATACCCTGTACTTAATCAATATTTCTAAATTGAAAGGAAAAAAATAGGCTTGTCTAGAAACCCACACTGTTATTAAAACTCTTATTATGAGTAACATCGCAAGAAAAAGTGTTTACATCGATAATCTGAACTCTAACTTCAGACTGAGAATGTTAAAAATCATACAGGCTACGAAATATTTTTACTGTCACAGTTTTTTTGTTCCATTTCCAAAGCAATTTAAAAACGGGAAACTTTGTAATGTATGAAAATATAAATTTCAAACACTGACTAAATAGAGAAGCAAAAATCCATTTTTTTTCGCAGTCATCATGCAGTATCAGTTACCTGCATGTAGGCAATATGATGACTGACCGACCTACTTTCAGAGACTTTTTTTTTACTTTACTGGCCATTCCTTTCCTCGTTGCGCAATGGAACCTGCGACCTCCATAGTGGGTAATATGACGTGACCAATCTACTTTTAATGAGATATTTTTGTTCTTCCTTCTTGGACGTCGCGAGCTTACAATGTGGAGCTGGCCGAAAACATAAGAAGCCCGATCTATAAAAAACAAAATGATACTTTTACAACTTTTGTTTTATTACGGGCATGTCCGTTTTAAGTAGTCCTATATTCATTTGCAAATACATTATAAGAGTTATAAGGGTTTAAAAAAACACAAGATCTGTGAGATCGAGTAGAAACCTTATTCTGTCTACCCCTCCGGGATACAGGCATGAGTTTATTGTATATTTAATTTATATTTTTAACACATGACCTTATGATACGTGCTGAAGCTACGTTTCTTACGAGAATGATTTAATAACGCAGCAATTTTAGTAACATTATCAATTCACGCCTAATCCGTTTTTAATTTATTCTAATAAGAAAAGTACCGTTGGTATAAAGCAACAACGACGACAACGACAAAGCAACGTAAATAATTGAAAAGGTGTTGTTGCTATATTGTTGGATTTCTAAAATATTAAATAAGTAAGAGTATTAAATAAAAGTCCCAGGTCGGTGGACTAAAGTACCTACATAATTAGAAAATTTCACATAGGCAGTGAAAAACCCTATCTAAATTTTCTCTATAACGTTGTTATCATCTTTATTACATTAACGGAGAGCCGTCATGAAACAACGAATTGAAAATGTATGCTTTTTTACAAAAAAATCAGTAAACTCCTATTGAAATAACTTAACTTTTATTAATAGAAAAATAATCTAATGTCGTTTTACTTATTTTTATTATATTGTATTAGTCCGCCGACCACAAGAATTTCACCAATGAAAATATTGTTAGCTGAACTTTAACGCTGTTCTATGCTAAAGCACAATCCTGTATTTTGAACCGCTAGCCTCGCTTGATATTAGTCTGTTTTGTAGCAATACTAAATGCTAACGGTGAGGGAAAACATACATACATAACCTCACGCCTGTATCCCAGAGGGGTAGGCAGAGCCCAGGGACTGCCACTTGCCACGATCCTGACAGATCACCTTCGCTTCATCAACGTTCATAAGCCGTTGCATGCTCGCACGCCGGTTCCGGGTACTTTTAAAAAAACATAAACATCGAAAATATCATGAGGGAAAACGAAGGGTTGGTTGGCTCTGCACGTAACTATTGACTGGTGTTCTCTGTGGGCTAGACCCAGCTGTCAGGAATGATGTCTCAAGCCGGCATTTGACTATGGCATGTAATCTATGTAAATGAAATTCAAAGTCCTGCCTGACTCACTCATCAACGCCCAGCCCAAGCCGTTGGACCTAGGAAGCTGAAATTTTGCACAGAGGGTCTGTATATAATGTAGGCAAGGAAAAGACAGGATTTTTTTCAATTCAACCCCTAAGGGGGCGAAAAAGGTTGCCATAATTTGTATGGAAGGTATAAAGAATGTTGTGTAATTTTCTTGAAACTTAAAATAAATACTTTTCTGTATGACAGTTTGTGTCCTGAATAAGATAAAATAAAATATCCTGTGCATTAAATGATGTCCTTTAATAAAAACTGTTTGTAGAATGACTCCATTAAGCTCTAACAGGATTGTTGACCCACTAGTAGCTCTATCAGCCCGATAACTCATGACTCTAGACAATCTATGCTTTTTAACACAATTGATTGTACACGTGTAACGCCGTTTTTTTTAAATTTAACCCTTAAGGGAGTGAACGGGGTTGCAAAATTTTTTAGCTACTAAAGTCCATGCGGACGGAGTCGCGGGCAAAGGCAAAGTATAGTACAGTCTATTTATTCTTACTTGTCTAATTTAGTAAACAAGATTCTACCCGTAAACTGTAACTTTTTAGTCCAAAACTGCCATATTTCCATAAATGAAGTAACTTGAAACACTCTTTTAGATAACACGCTGCCAATTTTATAAACATAGTTCATGAATTTGCGAGAAAATGTCTAGTTTAGCCATCTAATCTCAATTTTAAGGTTAGAATCTTGTTTACTAAATTGGACAAGTAAGAATAAATAGACTGTACATCTTGAGATATGATAATTTATCGCTCGTCATACATTTAGTTTTATTGCTATAATATTATTATAGCTCAGTGTGAACCGGTCTCGTACAAAATGTATGACGAGCGATAACTTATCATATCTCAAGATGTAATATATATTTGACGGCCTCGGTAGCGCAGCGGTTTGGCATGCTGACTGTAAAACCGGAAGCCTTGGGTTTGATCCCCGGCCAGCATTACCCCCTATGATAGCACAACGTGGCGCTCTTTAGAGGAGGGCTATGTCCAGCAGTGGACTAGTATAGCCTGACGACGACGACGACGACGGGTAAACTAAGAAACGAACTTTTCTAATTTGTCTCGTGTCTTGGATGTTATCTATGTATTTATTTTATTAAATCTATCGTCGAGTTAGCACCTGTAACACAAGTCATTTAGTTGTACTCAGTATTGGGCTAACGAGATCTGTGTAATATGCCCATGAATATTTATTATTTATTTGATATTTATTACATCCGTTATATTCATCAGGCAGTGCAGCGTTCGAATGATCCCTGCACCCAATAAGAGTAAGTGAAGATGCCACTGGACGCTGTATAAATTATCTCAATACATAGATGGAGAGGCCAAAGTAACTTAGTTACTTAAAGGGTGACATTGTGTGACTGAAATGTAATGCTTGATTTTTTTTTTTTTTTCAGTTAGAAAGATTCTTACGACTTACTGAATACGCTTCCGCCTGTACAAGCGCTTATTTACATACAATATTATCATAAGTCGGAGCTTTCATAAAGGCGTATCTATTATTACAGCTATGACGCATGGAATTCCATTTTATTTGCGCTGAATTAACATTTTTATTGGGATTCACCGATAGGGGATTATTAAAAAGTGAATGAGTATTAAAACTGTACAATGATTTACAAATAGAATGGATAGATAGATTGTAGACACCAGATACACTTTCTCACTTTCTCTAGATCTAGACTTATAATTGAAAAAAACTCATAGTCGTACATATAACGGGTCTAATCGCGATTCTTTATTAAGTGAACTAATAACCTTAATTACCGACGTTTCGGCAGCGTTCCAGTTGCCATGGTCAGGGGTAGACTGAAGTGGCGAGGACGTAGTTCTGTAAGCCGTTTCTTCATCAATGCTTCAAATCCTACTGATGTAAGAGAAGCTAAAAGGTTCCGCTCTTTCATTGTTATGATGTCACAAGGTGTAACGATCGATTGGGTCTGTGTATTTGGGCTTTCTGTGAGGTAATTAATGGATACTCCGTAGATTATGTGGGAGACAGAAAATAGATCACAGCACATATTCGTTATATATTTGTTGTATATTCGTTAAAGCTTGTCTTTCGCGTTGTTGTTGCAAAGTAGGCCGTAATGTGACTGAATAAAGACTAGGCATGTAAAAGTCAATGTGCAGCCGATGCTGTAAAATCTATGTTATTTATGGTAGTAATCTAAAACCTTTACAACTTTAGTAAATAAAAAATAAGTATATTTATAAATAAACCCTTTGTATTGTCTACGACGAAACCTACTATAGTTAGTTTTAATAATTTTATTGTTAAATACCTTACGAGCGCTATTATTGTATACAATTTTACGTATTTAAAAACCTATTTAGAGGCTAAAAATTTTACGTATTTCTAATTAAAGGTGTTTTTAAAATGGATTTTCAACAAAGTAAGTGAAATATTTTATATGTTCTGATTGTCGCTTGTTCATTGTTTTAGCTTGTCACATTCGTTGTCATGTCACATTTGACTTTTATCCGTATCCGCTTTTGATCTGGCTAGCGCTCTGATTTAATTCTTTTTATTGTATAATACCAAAATTAAACTAAATTCATTGATATTTCTTTCTTTTTAATTAACTTTGTTCAGTAACGAACAAAAGTGGCGACCGTGACAGGACCTGCAATCCGAAATCTCACAAGGTTCTTTGTTCTTAGGCGCAGTCCTAACACGTGGCAGCGGCTATACTGTTGCGCAGTTTTGGGATCGCAAGCCATCCACTGCGACTACTAGCTCCAGCATCCCGTGTTCCTGACCGCCTACCCATCAGAGCGCACAGCAGTTCCAGTTTCACCAAGAAACCTTCGGAGAAGAGCCTTCTACGAGCTTCAGCTTCACCGCAGCTAGCAGCCGGCGGGCGTTGATTTAACGTTGCATCATCGCCTCAGCACTACCTAACTGCCTAAAGTGAGCCCGTTCCTATCTTTTTCCTAGTTTCTATCCTCTTCTGTTTGTGATTTTAGGGAGTTTAATTCCTCCATACAAAGTGTTGTGCGCAATCTTGAATGTGTACCTAAAGCGTATTTGGTTCACTATACTGACCTTCTTCAATTACCTAGGATTCAATCCAGGTATCCATCGAGGCTAATTTCATCCACACATCGCTATTACATCACTTCAACGCTTTGCTACAAGCACTAGATGCTCTGGTGACTTTGATTTCACTATTGTAGATAGCAGCTGTAGCTAAACTAATTTGCATAATAGGTATTCCTTGCACTTTTCACTGCTAAATCACACTTATTGTTATCACAAACCATATCTAAGCATTGCCTATTACTCAATTTAACTTTTATGTGTCAGTTTTGCCGTTATATAAAGATTTACAAGCTTTTGTTTCTAGAACACCATTCTGTATCATTACATCTTTCTAATTGAATCAGTAAAAATCAATTAGCTATCGCGTAAACAACCTACATAGTCATAACCATCTATAATAGTTAAATTCGCATCTTCCTTATTTCTTCCCGTTTCTCAATTCCAGCGGACGAGCGCATTCCAGCGATCGTGCGTCTATTCCTGCCAGTCGCGGGGTAGCACCGAAAGCAGCGCTCGCGCATCGTTGACTTGGGCCTTGCTGCCAGCTGACCGGTTTTCTCAGCTGTTGCCTATCGGGCTGCGCGACGCGGGACATTGTTTTGAGGAGCGTATCGTATAATAAACGCATTTATTATTTTTTGCCTGCTTGCTGACTTTAGACTTTTCATCGCAAGATGAGTAAGGAGACGGCCTCTGAAGCACCAGCTCAGGGTGGTGCTCTTACTAAAGAGCTTACCACGAAACGTAGCTCGATTAAAGGGCAAATTACTCGATTTAAAAATCAGTTACATGAATTTACTGCGAAAGATAAGCTTTCCGAACTTGAGACTAGTAAGCTTGCGATGAAATTGTCTAAGATTGAAACGCTTTTTCACGCTTTCGATGAGGTACAAAATCAACTCGAGTGTAATTGTTTGGACTTAGAAGTCGAGCTTTCTATTAGAGAGTTATTGGAAGATGAATTCGAATTTTGTATCTCCTCTGCACGGCTACTAATTCAAGCTAACTCGCCTAAAAATCCAGATTGCCCAGATGATCGAAATTCCAACACATCCGCTTTCAACAGCTGTAGTGGGAACCATAATTTTGGTTTTAAGTTGCCGGTTATTAAGATCCCGAACTTTGACGGTTCTTACTATAAATGGTTGGAGTTTCGTGAGACCTTTAACTCATTAATCCACGACAATGATGTGATAAAGGACATTCATAAGTTTTATTATTTAAATTCGTATTTGGAGGGCGAGGCAGCCAGAGTTTTATCCAATTTGGAAATTACCAGCAAAAATTATAATGTAGCCTGGCAGATTCTTTGCGATCGTTATAATAATAGTCGACAGTTGATTAATTATCACATGAAATATTTGCTGAATTTCGATAGTTTAAAAGAAACTGATAAGGCGCTTAGATTTGTCGTAGATCACGTTAATAAAAATTTGCGTGCTTTAGAAACATTAGGTTTACCCACCAGTCAGTGGGACATGCTTTTAATTCACTTAATTTCGGCCAAGCTTGATCCTCAAACGTCGCTCAAGTGGGAGGAGCATAAGAGTACTTTAAACGAGATTCATACCCTGAAGCAGTTTTTCGAGTTTTTGAGAGATCGCGCCGATTTATTAGAAACACTTCGTTTCAAAGGTGGCAAAATTGCTTCTGCAAGTACTTCGCAAGATTCTAATAACCAGCGAAGCAATAATAGGCCACAAACAAAATCTTTTGTTATTGCAGCTAAAGACTCCAAGGAGTCGCAGTCTCATCACTCGAGTTGTTTGGTTTGCATGGGGCACCACCGGGTTCACGAGTGCGATGTTTTCAAGGCCAAAACTCTACATGAGAGACTCTCCTTGGTAGAACAACATAAATTGTGTCCTAATTGTTTGAGAGCTGGTCACAATGTTAAGCGGTGTCATTTGTCAGCGTGTTGTCGCACCTGTAAGCAGCGCCATAACTCTTTGTTACACCAGCCTTCTCTAAATTCAAGTGAACTTGATGTTACAGCGAATTTAAGCTCGGAAGCTGTCTCTATGTCTTCTGCTTCGTCGTCTGAGGTGCTTTTGTGCACAGCACTAGTGGAGGTTGTCAATCCTGATTCTGGTGTTTCTGTGACTGTTCGAGCCCTGTTAGACAGTGGCTCGCAATCATCTTTCGTCACCGAGTCGTTAAAAAGGGATTTGAATTTAATTTCACAGCCCTCAAACACGAATGTTATTGGCATTGGAGAACATTCATTGCATTCAAATATTGACCGCTGCTATCTTAAGGTTCGGTCAAAAAATACATCGTTTAATGTTGATGTATCTTGTCTTGTTTTGCCTAAAATCTCAGGCACCTTGCCCAAGGCGGCTTTTGACGTCAGTCATCTCAAGTTTGGTAATTTAAAGTTGGCAGATCCCAAGTTCTTTGAGCCTTCGTCGGTTGACATGCTTTTAGGTGCTGACCTGTTTTGGAGCATTGTTGGCACGAAACAGAAAGGTTTAGGCAAGGGAAATCCTGTACTTCGTGATTCCAAACTCGGGTGGCTTGTTTCAGGGCCTACGTCTCTTCTCAAAACTAAATCTCATCATATTCATTGCAATTTTTCTAATAATTTAGATGTTGATTTGAGTCGAGACTTGGAAAAATTCTGGCAGTTAGAAAGTGTTCCTGAGGCCACACCCTTCACCAAAGAAGAAACTTTGTGTGAGCAGTATTTTCGATCTTCTACTACACGGGAGAATGATGGACGTTTTTGCGTCAAACTCCCATTGCGTGAGGATAGAAAAGGTCTTTGTGAGTCATTTAACTTAGCCAAGAAAAGATTTCTCCATTTGGAGGCACGTTTCAGAAGACAACCTTTACTTAAAAAACTTTATTTTGACTTTATACATGAGTATGCTGACTTAGGTCACCTCTCTGACGACGTGGTGGATACCTCACAGGTAAATTACTTCCTTCCACATCATCCTGTTTTTAAATACAGCAGCGAGTCGACAAAATTGCGCGTCGTTTTTGACGCCTCTGCTCGTACATCCTCGGGATTGTCCGTCAATGATTTACAGATGGTGGGACCTAATGTACAAGATTCATTGGTCAACATTTTGACACGCTTCCGTCAGCACAAGTACGTGCTGTCGGGAGACGTGGAGAAGATGTATCGCCAGGTTTTAATGCACGAATCCGATCGTCATCTTCAATATATTTTGTGGCGTGACGACGAGTCTCTACCTCTGCGGACATTAAAATTAAACACCGTAACTTACGGCTTTTCTAGTGCAAGTTTTCTCAGCACACGCTGTCTGTGGCAGCTTGGTGAAGAGTATGTCTCTACGTCAACCTCATCAAATTCAATAAAAGAAGTAATTCAAAAGGATTTTTATGTAGATGATCTCCTCACAGGTGCAGAAACTGAGGAAGAGCTGCATTTTATTCAGAAGGAAGTATCGGAAACTTTGTTGAAAGGTTGTTTTCATTTGCGGAAGTATAGGTCGAACTTAACTTCACTATTCGATTCCGATTCAATTAACACACAAGCCGATGACAACCTCATGATAAGCAGCTCGACAAACACGCTAGGTATTGGTTGGGTCCCGTCGTCCGATGAACTACATTTTTGTTTTGACAGCACCGCCGCTGCTGATGCCTCTACTAAAAGGTCAATATTGTCTTTTGCTTCCAAAATCTTTGACCCTCTTGGATTGCTCTCGCTTTGTACTATTGCACCAAAGATGATGCTTCAAGAGCTTTGGTCTGAGCATAATGTGGATTGGGACGACCCCATCCCACACAAAATTATGCGTAGGTGGTCAAATTTCGCCAAGAATCTTCATTTTCTTGCCGAATTAAAAATTCCAAGACGGGTTTTGGTTAATAATCCCACCTACGTCGAACTTCATTGCTTCTGCGATGCCTCGCAGAGAGCTTATGGGTCTTGTATTTACCTTAAATCTATCGATTTTGATGGCAATGTTGAGGTCCGACTATTATGCGCTAAGACTCGCGTTGCCCCAATTAAGCCAACCACTATTCCGCGTTTAGAGCTATGTGGAGCTTTAACAGGCGCTAAACTCACTGCCGCCGTAACTCAAGCTTTACGATGCCAAGTCGAACGTGTGGTTTATTGGACCGATTCAAAGGTTGTCATTGGTTGGCTCAAGCTATCGCACAAAACAAAGGTTTTTGTAGCTAATAGAGTTGGTACCATAAATGGTCTTACTAATTCTGCTCCTTGGCGCTACGTTCCTACCTCTTCAAACCCTGCCGATCTGCTTTCACGTTCCGTTGATCCACAGCAAGTATCTGAGACGACGTTATGGTGGCATGGTCCGGCCTTTCTTCGAGAAGAAGAGTCTGCATGGCCATGCGCAGATTTGACAGAGGTGGTCGATTTGCCAGAGGTGAAAGCGAACCCCGCTTTGGTGGGGGAGGCACCTCTCGATAGAGATGTTGATTTTACAAGATTTTCGAAGTTGAGCACTCTACAGCGATGTTATGCGTTTGTTTTTAGGTTTATAATTAACTGCCGAAATAAATCAAGTAAATTATCTGGTCCTTTACAAACAGCAGAACTTGATAGATCTCTTACTTTCCTCGTAAAAACTGCACAAAAAGAATCTTTTCATAAAAAAATTAATTTGATTCTAAATAAGAAAACAATAAAATCTAAATCCCTTTTATGCTCTTTAACGCCATTTGTAGACTCTCAAGGACTTTTGAGAGTTGGTGGCAGGATTGACACTTCCAACTACTCCTTTGATAAAAGGCACCCAATTTTGTTACACGCCAATCAACACCTGACAAAGCTTATCTTTCAACAGGAGCATACACTTTTGATGCACGCTGGGCCTCAACATTTGCTTGCTTCCGTGAGGAGCAAATACTGGCCTATTGGTGGTAGAAACCTTGCCCGTCGCGTTGCTCGAAGCTGTATTGTTTGCCGCCGTTTTGCGGCAAAACACATGAAAAATATCATGGGGGCTTTGCCTGCCGAAAAGGTTGAAGCCGATTTTCCTTTTAGCACCGTTGGCTTAGATATGGCTGGCCCGTTCTTAATCACGGATAGAAAAGGACGTGGCTGTAAAATAACAAAATGTTATTTATGCGTTTTTATTTGCTTTCGCTATAAATGTATGCACTTGGAAGCTGTGAGTGAAATGTCCAAAGATGCTTTTATGTTAACTTTGAAGCGGTTTATTGCTCGAAGGGGTATTCCACGTCAAATATATTGTGACAATGGTGGGAATTTTGTGGCTGCTGCGAAGGAGATCCATGATTTCTTTAAACACAATAAGGAACCTTTACTTGATTTTGCTGCTCATCGAGGAATAGATTTTAGATTTTCACCCGTGTACGCTCCTCATTTCAATGGCCAGGCTGAATCAGGTGTTAAGCTGGCCAAATTTCATATTCGTAGAGTCCTAGGGAACACACACTTGACTTTTGAGGAATTGAGCTCGTTATTTTCTCAAATCGAAGCTATCCTCAATAGCCGTCCCCTTTGTCCTCTCAGTCCCTCGCCAAACGACCTTCATCCGCTCACCCCGGGTCACTTTTTAATCGGCAGGCCGTTGACTGCTATTCCATCATCGGACATCATGGACGTCAACGCTCATCGCCTCGACCGGTTTCAACGTTTGGAGCAATGCCGGCAGCATTTCTGATTAAGATGGTCTAATGAATACATCGCCGAACTCCAACAACGCACGAAGTGGCGCGAAAAATGCAGAGACTTGCAAATTGACGACTTGGTGTTGCTGAAGGATGATAGCGCACCTCCGCTATGCTGGCGGCTCGGTAGAGTAGTCAAGCTTTTTCCCGGATTGGACGGAGTTCCACGTGTCGCCGAGGTCTGCACAGCTCACGGCACAGTTCGTCGCTCTCTCAACCGCATGGTTCTACTTCCTGCCCCAGATGACAACGACACTTGAAAGCTCATGCATGAGCTTACGAGCTTTCAATGGCCCCGGAGTTCTGTGTACGATGTAACGTTATTTATTTTAGAACAACGTTATAGTTCTTAAATAATTATATGCGTTAAGTATTACTTTTTATATTAACAAACAAATTACTTACAACTATGAAACCAATATTTACAAGCACTGAATTACAATATTTATTCTACACTACATGCTAATGGGAGCCTTTGCGGAAAGGGTTCGTTAGTTTTTCGCACGGCTGGCCCCTAAAACAACTTTACTGGTCTTGCGCGCGAGCAGCCGGCGACACGCCTCTCGACTCGACCGCGCTCCCACTCCCATGCCAATTGTCACTGGACCATCGGCGAGCCTGCGCGTGCCTAGCTCTGTTGCATCGCCAGCTCACCGTCGCTAACGGCCGGCGTCAGTATAATATATTATAACAAGTTACACTGTTCCCTAATAAACAGCTGAAGTTTATTAAATATAACAAAGATTTTGTGTTCCCGTCCCCCACACTTTTTGGGTAAGTTGCGAACAGCTATTTTATTATTTGGTAGTAGACCGATCGATTAGTTTTAATAGTGCTTGTAATAATGTATAATGTGTCTTTCTTTCCTTTAGTTGTAGTGCTAACAAGTTTTACCGGCAGATTTATACACGGTGTTGCAAAGCATCTCCATCGCTTGACCGCTTGGTGGCACAAAATGGCGTCTGACAAAATTGCTTGTCACTATTGCGTCATACATTATTTATCATTTCATTTCTCATGCATTTTCATAATATTAATAGAAATCCATCAGGTATTGGCTTTCATGTAGATACGCACTAGCTTGCAATTTAATGGTATGCAGACATTATTGTAAAATTATACTGCAGCTAGTATTTACATTTATCGTTTTTCCATTGTACCTCATTTTTGGCCTATCATTTAATATCATATTAGTTTCATTATCATCCTGCGTTACTCCGCTACTGATTTATTTCACCGCCACTTACAAACTAGTTGGGTTTCTTCTTTTGCTAAAACGGAGGCGGTGAATTGTTCCTTCGATGGCTGGTACTAATGCAAGGGGTTTTTTCCAGGGTCCAAGTTCCGGGCCACAATCCACCGCGGTCCCTACTGGGCCACAAGCAAGCAAGGCGAGCTTTTCTATTCCGGCCAAGACTGAGGACACGACGTTCTATTCCCGTGACTACTGGGACTACTCCACCTCAAGCTTGGTCGCCGCCTCGAGAGGACATTCTACTGTTCCCGGATGGCTCAGGAGAGTACCTGACCGTGGTGATAATTAGAGAGAGACCGTAACCAGTGTGTAGGGCTGAACCACACGACTAGCTAGTACCTTATGTAATAGCTAGGTTTATATTATTAAATTCATTATTGTTCTACCTGACTGTTTTAATTTATGTCTCCCGCCTCTTCAAGGCTAGCTGCGACAACGACGAAACCTACTATAGTTAGTTTTAATAATTTTATTGTTAAATACCTTACGAGCGCTATTTTATTGTATACAATTTTACGTATTTAAAAACCTATTTAGAGGCTAAAAATTTTACGTATTTCTAATTAAAGGTGTTTTTAAAATGGATTTTCAACAAAGTAAGGGAAATATTTTATATGTTCTGATTGTCGCTTGTTCATTGTTTTAGCTTGTCACATTCGTTGTCATGTCACATTTGACTTTTATCCGTATCCGCTTTTGATCTGGCTAGCGCTCTGATTTAATTCTTTTTATTGTATAATACCAAAATTAAACTAAATTAATTGATATTTCTTTCTTTTTAATTAACTTTGTTCAGTAACGAACATGTATATCCCCGGAGCTAGGGCACGAGCCTCATCCTGCATCCCAGGAGGGTTCATACTGTCAGAAGTTATCAAGCCGCCCATAAGGCCTTCGACTTGGCTTAACGACTGCTATTACATCACCGCTGGCACCAACGGCTTAGCTTACCTTACGAAGCACGGAAGCGCTCGGAAAAAATGCCACTAGCGTTAGACACGGATGATCACCCATCCAGTACCTGACTGCGCCTTTGTCGCTTAACCCTAGTGATCGATGACAATCACTCGATACCACTCGGCCATGAGCGGTTACTCTTTTGAAATAAAAAAATCAAAATCGAGTTTACGATACGAACTTTCCGTAACAAATTTTCTACTTTACATAACGACATTGCGTTTCAGACGCCGTATATCAACTAATTACATTCACCTCTAATTCTCTTCGGCAAATATGAATGAACGGGCGAATGACTGAGACAAAACACCGTATAGTGAAGAACAGCTTTAGTGCTACCGATAAACTCAACCATTTTCAAAGGCGAATTCAGGTTGTTAAATTTTGTTCATTTCCCTCCATCAAATCCAACAAAAAACAACTGTTAAGGACCGAATGTGAAAACACACTTAGATAAAGCCCCCAACAGATGATCCCCAACCCGCATGCCCAGCGTGGGGATTATGGGCATTACCCCATATGATAGCACAACGTGGCGCTCTTTAGGGGAGGGCTATATCCAGCAGTGGACTAGAATAGCCTGACGACGACGACATAAATAAAGATAAATCTTTTCACATAGGGTTGTCACATTTGAAGAAAAAATGGACAATAATCATTTATTGTCCATTTTTCTTTGTCTGTGATTTTGGAGTTTGTCTGAAGTGAAAGAGATCAATTATTTCAGCACTTGAAATTGCCAATTCACGGTGGGCACGAGTGGTAATAAGGCATTATGATCTCTCTTTCTAAGAGAAGGCCTGTGCCCTGCAGTGAGACGTTTATAGACTACAGAAAAAAATGGTACGTATTTTGCGTCACATCTGAGGGGCTGGATTTTGTACGAGATATGTACAGTTGACAGCACACTAACCGTTACGAGCATTCTACTTAGCAAATACAAATACAAAAAGTTTATTGTTATAAAAGTGTACAAAAATAGTGCCCGGTCCCCAAACTAGAATACTCTGTATAATGGGTAACCAGACTTCCGCTCAGTAGTGAGAATGTAGCTTAGACATAGGCAGTATCTTTACAAAACAAAAAAAAAACAAATAAAAAATAAAAGTAACAGAATGTAAATTCTTTACGTTGAAACAAAATTTGGTTATTAATTATAATATTTATATATGATTTAAAAGCAACGTTAAGTGTACAACTAAAATGTAATGGCTGACAAAGAAAGCAATGTTAGGTATTTAATCTTGATACGTACAGGCGGAAAAATAATATGACCGCCTTACCTACACAGATCTAATAAACATTCTCTTTTATGTAGCCCATTACGAACCACTGCAGAGTAGAAGATTTGTCTCAGAAAAATAGTACGGGTTTAATTACCACGCGTGCCCACAATCGATCACAAATTAAAAAGACGACCAGCGAATTGGCAATTTGAAGCGCTGAGGTAATAACCACACGACCGTTTTTTTATTTTCTTTTTCTTAGCGTGTAAATGGAAAGGATTCTTGGTGACAGGCTTTGCCAGTCAGCGTAAATGGCCTCGTGGCCTAGGTGAAACAAATGACTGGAATCAATCACTTGAGTTAAGCAACAACACGCGCGGTCGGGAGCAGGATAGGTGACCGTCCCGTGACTACCGCTAGTGGCATTTCTCCGAGCGCTTCCCTCTTTTTCCGTTGGTGCCAGCTGTTATAATATAATGGCAGTCGTTAAGCCATGTCAGATGCCTTATGGGCGGCTTGATAACTTCTGACAGTAAGGCTCGTCACTGTCTTACAATCCTCCACCAACCCGGACTTGGTCCCCGTGGTGGAGTATGGCCTAATCTTCCTGCGATGCAGAAAGAGACTCGTGCCCCAGCAGTGAGGACATACAAGGGTGGATAACGATAACGAATCAGCGTAAAGGCGTCGCTGATACCCAGGGTTGTTACCCTGGGTAACACTCTGAATGTCGCACACCTTGTTAGGTGTACGACAATCAGAGTTGCTTAACTTGTTAGCCTCTTCGTACGAGCTGCGCACAATTCTCCCCGAGTGCCTGAGCTGTGAGCGCCCAAAATTTGGCGACAAACGCTAACAATCTTCAAAGTGCTGACTCGGAGTCGCCCAGCGCTAAATTACAACAATCACTCACGGAGGACAAAGCGACACGTCCCGCCCTTAGTACGTGACTCATATTGTGCCTGAGACACACGCACCGTGAGAGATTCCGCTTTGAGCTTAAAATAGAGCTTTGATAGTTCAAAATTGGACCAGGCGAAGCTGTTTTGAAGCGCAAAGGTTTACGTACTACGAACAATGACATCAAGTGAACACTTGATGTCATTGTTCGTAGCGTAAATGGGTCCTTTCATTCATTGATACATACATACATACATACATACATACATACATACATACATACATACATACATACATACATACATACATACATACATACATACATACATACATACATACATACATACATACATACATACATACATACATACATACATACATACATACATACATACATACATACATACATACATACATACATACATACATACATACATACATACATACATACATACATACATACATACATACATACATACATACATACATACATACCTGGTTGCTGACTAATAAGAAGGCTCAATGTCGCCCCAGCAATGGAGGGAGCTACGATAGGAGTTTCACTGCGTGATTGAATCGAATGAGGAAGATGCTTAAAATATTTAGTTGCATATTCACTTTAAGAAAAATAAAAAAGATATTATATATTTTTCCGGTATACAATAAAGAATATTTTCATATCTTATCTTATATACATATTTAAGGACTCCCCACAAACAACAAGCAAACGTAAGTTTTGTGTTCCATATTATTTATAACGGTAACAGAAAGACGCTGTAAATATTTACAGAATATTTATTTTGAATAAACAACATATTTAAGGGGGGCTGAGGTAGTGAACGTAGTGTAGGACGCCCTCCGACCAGGTGGGATGACGATCTGCGAAAAACTGCCGTCAGATACTGGATGCGGCAAGCTGAAGACAGGGCGCTCATTAGGGGAGGGCTATGTCCAGCAGTGGACTAACATAGCCTAAAGAAGAAGAAGACATAGTGAAAGAAAAATATTTAAGGGGGCAACAGGTTAGCGCTGAATATTTAGTAAGTTGTATTCACTGAATATTTAGTTAGCTGCATATTCACTTAAAAAATACATAATTGTTAATTTTTATCTTATCCTTTGCTAATACAAACGTACTGAAAAAATCCAATTAATACGTGATGACAAAGTTCGAACTGAGAACTTCTTTTCAAAATAAATAAATAAATTCATGGACATATTACACAGATCTCGTTAGCCCTAAACTATGTACTACTAAATAAATTATGTTGCAGGTGCTAACTCGACGATAGATTTAATACAATAAATACATAGATAACATCCAAGACCCGAAACAAACTAGAAAAGTTCGTTTCCTAGTTTGACCCGGCCGGGGATCGAACCCAAGACCTTCGGTTTTACAGTCGGCGTGCCAAACCACTGCGCCACCGAGGCCGTTTACATGACGAAACCAACGTTTTACCATTACGATACCGCACGAGCGGCGTGGAAATTAGGCTAGTCATCATTCGGCACCGCAGATTGGTTTCAACGCAAACCGCCGGGATGCGGGAGCCATTGTCTGGTCAATAATTGATTCTGCTAAACAAATATCGGTTTCTAGTGATGTACCACATGGAGTCGAAAGTTGAAAAAAATATTTGCCAAGGTCGATTCTAAGTACTTGTAAAGTAACTCACGATAAGAGTGGACGATTTAATTTAAAAGTAAAACGCGTTTCCCGTAAAGTCAGCTATCAAATTACAGAACTCTGTAATTCGCAAAGAAAAGAAATGACGTCCAATTTTAATTGTGCACTTTTACTGGGACATCCAAAACTGAGGGGTTCTACTTGTTACTAAGAACAACTTTATTGTGGAAAAACTTTGAAATCCCAAAAAAAAACAGTTGCTTCATATATGGTAGCTTTAGCGCGAAACTGCTTCTTTACAGTTAAGAAGTTTTTACTTAACTTAAGCGTGGCTATTCAAAGAGACAACTAGTTTCTAGATCCAAGAAACAGTTTTTATTCAATAATAGCAAAAGCAATAGTTCCCACTAGTAACTTTTGGCAGCGCTGGTAGGTAATATGCGGCGTATCAAAATTGGCAATGAATCACGAAATTTGTTTGGAAATCTTAATATAATATCGACTATTACTTGAGTATTTGCTCAGTAAATGTCTTTATTTTGAGAACGGCAATAAATGGATTTTATCCACTTTTACGTCTAGGTGATGTAGTAATTTATAAATAAAGTATTGTCTTACTCTTTTGAATACAAGAGTATCTACAAGATATGAGAATATTGTATCCATGTTTTATCTAGATAGAAGATAGATAAATCTTTGTACAATGAAAGTAATCTACGTACAATTGAAAGCCCATAATGTTAGCGAGGGTATCGATATCGATTTAATACTGTGGTCAACACATGCCACCACTATGGATGCACTTGAATGGAGAGAAGCTGTCATCTCAATTCTGACTCGGACGTCCAACAGCCGACCATAAATCCTCTACACGCTAAACTGGTCTCTATAGCTATAGAAATTAAAACTACAGTTGGTAGTATTAACTAGTAAGGTAAACTTTGCCCAGCTGCACATGGGTATTTTTTATGTATACCTTTATATGAATATGTAGGGTAATTCAATTCGACAGCTCAGTGGGTAGAACAATGGACTCGCAAGCGAGAGACCCAAGTTCGATCCCTCCCCGTGCGGGCACGTACCAATGACTTACGTGGGTTAATTCAATTACCCCTTATATAGGTATATTTACATTTTAAAAACCTATTTAGAGGCTAATAAATCCACCATGCCGGGATTCGAACCCGCGACCTCTTAGCCTTAGCACGGGTTAGTACATTAAAAATAATATAATATTTTAAATTGCTTTTCCCCTCTGTTCTTTGTTTTTGCGCGCCTACCAAGTCTTAGTAATTTATCAAAATAAATGTGTAAAAAATACTTTATATACAATAATTACGCATTACGAACCATTTTGTACCATAATGCGAAATTTCGCATTTGGACAATTTACTAAATCTACTTTGGCAGTGTACGTGTTAAGTAGTCAGTACGTCTAATGTTTTGTGTAACTATTGCTGTAATAAATGTGTTTTCTTCTTCTTCAATTCTATACAACGCGTTGCGGCCTTCCTGTGTGCTCCAGGGCTTACCAATTTCTTTTAACCGCAGCCATAAACCTTTTTACCGTGTACATGATCGTTTACATTATACTGACTGCATGCGCAAGCTTCTTGAAACGTCTAAATAAATCGCTGTGAATCAACAAATACTGTACTGTACGCTGTAATTTCAGTTTTAGCCCAATTTCAGCCAAACCTGCGCTACACAACATTGGCTTCTATTTATATTCGAAAACGGAAAACTTGTAATTTTGATGCTGATATGGGTAGACATAGGTCTTTTATCATGAAGGGTACAAGTTTACTTTCGGAGCAAAACATCATCAATTTCACATAATAAAATAAAATAATAAAGCCTTTAATTCATCCATAAATAAATCAATTACATAAAAATATTTATTTCAATATTATTATTTCATGCATTTAAATACTATTAATTTGATTATAAAGTTTATTGATTAATTATTATTTGTTAACATTATTTATGGAAGTCGCCTCCTCGGCGTAGGCCTCCCCTGTTTCCTCCACTCTTCTCTGTCTCTGGCTTGCTTTCTCCAATTTGGACTACATCTCTGCTTGAAAATATCTTCCCATCTTCGCCTTGGTTTTCCCACTTTTCTTTTCCCATCTCGGGGATACCAATTTCACATAACAAACCCATATTACAACGATGGTCCGAAAATATGCTATAACAAACATGATGCTATCTGTACAAAACAAAAAAGAACAATTCAACTCAACTCAAGCCGAGCTAAGCCCCACTGGACAATAAAGCAGTCTAAACATATTTTTTATACAAAAAAACCTTCTAAATGTAAAAAGCTGCATACTTATACCACCTCTGCTGCCGCTTTTTTTTCTCATGCCGCAGCCGAAACAATAACTTCCACACAACACAATCACTTCACTTGGTCCCAAACTAGGATACCCTGTACTATGGTTACCAGGCATGGACGTCATAAACATGAAAACACAGACTGAGGCCACTTGTACAAATGTACAAATCATCGGCGCACACGTCTATTCCTCACACAGAGAATATCATCATCATCAACCCATTATGTCCCCACCGAGGGGCACGAGTCTCTTCCCTAAGGAAGGTATAGGCCATACTCCACCACGGGGGCCAAGTCCGAATTGGTGGAGGCTTGCAAGACTTGCGGCTGGTCGTACTGTCAGAAGTTTTCAATCCACCCGAAGGCCTCTGACTTGGCTTAACAACTGCCATGTATCGACGTCATCCGGCACCAACTGAGTAACGTGCCATGCAAAGCACGGAACCGCTCGGAATAACGTCACTAGCATTAGTCATCGACAGTCACCCATCCATGCACTGAACGAGTGAACGCGCCCTTTGTTGGTAAATCTTCGTGATCGTTTAAGATCACTCAAGCAGCCGGGTCAACGAGTGGTTCAGCGAGCGACACAGAGGATATACACACAGGATACTGGGCTAGATTGTTGGTCAAACAACACATGCTGATAAAAGAGCTACATATAACATTACACAGCGCGCAGGAACACAGCATGCGGCGTGTCCGATGGACGGACATATTGCCTATAAATTTACTTGAATCGCAACGGTTTCGGTTTTGAGCTCGCCGGGACCAGAGGAGCTACTTTGAAAACTTGTGGCCTTACGATACGATATCAACCCTTGTATGTCCCCACTGCTGGGGCACGGGTCTCTTCCTGCATCACGGGAAAGCTAGGCCATACTCCACCACGGGGGCCAAGTCCGGGTTGGCGGAGGATTGTAAGACAGTGGCGGGCCTTACTGTCAGAAGTTATCAAGCCTCCCATAAGGCCTCTGACATGGCTTAACGACTGCCATTACATGACAGGCGGCACCAACGGCTTAACGTGCCTTGCGAAGCACGGAAGCGCTCGGAAAAATGCCACTAGCGGTAGTCACGGGAAGGTCACCCGTCCTGCACCTGACCGCGCCTGTAGTTGCTTAACTCAAGTGATTGATTCCAATAACTCGGTTTCACTCGGCCACGAGCGCTTTTGGCCTTATTTATAAAAAACAATGAATGAGCCGTTTTCAGCACAAATTCACAAAGCACTCCATAGATGGCGCTTATAGGCGTGCTCATAGTGCAAGTTTGACAGATCCAATCGAATAAATTTACTACAGCGTTAATCGAGCATTGATTAGTGAGTATGAGTAAGTTAACCGTTCGAACTGGCAAAACGATGTCACAGTGCAACTCGCACTCGGTTTATTCGTGTTTTGGCTGGTAAACGTGTTCACTTCTCAACGTAAACCATTACAACTCGCACTCAGCAATTTTAATTTCCATCCTTGTCGCTAGGTGGCGCTTCCTCGATGCCATAGAAATATGAATTTACGTTAACGCGATCGAGTTAACAAACTCTCATTAAGCACTCAGAAACCGGGACGTCTGTCAAATTTCGCCCAGCGCAGACTAATTTTGACAGCCGTATTCCGGTTCTTCTATGGCCACGCCTGTAAGCGCCATCTATGAATTGCTTTGAGAATTTGTGCTAAAACGGCTCATTTCACTGGTAGAATCTTTCGCATTTCTATCGGGAAATAGAACCTTTTGTTTCATTTTAAGGCCATCACTCAACGGGTACACTCCAAAAATGGTGACTAAAATAGTCTGTTATATTCTTTTTTTTTAATGCACCAACCCGTGCTAAGGACAATTTTAAAAACCTATTTAAAATAGGTTTTTAAAATAGTCTGTGGTGGGGAAAAGTTGTAACCACAGATTAAATAAACAACTGTGTTAGTTTTTATGAGAATGGGGTTTTTATAATATATAAGGCCGTCATTTTAGAATCCTGAACGCTAATGAAATAACTATTCAAACGAAAGATAATATTTTCACTTGGCACCACAACGTTAGTAAATTACTCGCTCGATTTACTGACGTTTTAGCAGCTACTCAGAACTGGATACTAAGATTAACTGAAACATAGTTGCTTTTTGTCTTAATTACGCCTTTGTACCCACTACTAGTTTAATAAGTGCAATAAAGAATTTAAATAATAATAATACATTTTTAAAAACTAAAGAGAGCTCCTCAATATTTTTGCTATAACTTCCACTCTAAAACGCTAAAAAGAAGATTTAAGAGCTAGGGCATCGTCTGAAGACCCGTGGCTTGGACTACCGCTCTGGCGCATATTTGATGCGAAGAATCTCCCTTGCTGTGCAGCGCGCTAATGCTGCCAGAGTTATGGGAACCTTTGGGCCGGATATGCCTAATACGTCCCTTCCCGGCCCTTCGACCCAGATTCGCTCCATATATTTGTTTCGTCAATCTTTCTACTTTCATCCTATTCACACGTCCAGGAGGCCAATGCAACATTCCTTGCTCAATTCTACGTCGACAACGTTCTCCAATTAAACTATCAGGAAATAATCAAATCGAATAAACTTCGTTTAACAAAAAATAATTACATTCTGTTTGCTGATTGTCAATGTACATTTAGAATGTAAAACGTAAGCCGCTGCCATCGGCAGCATTGTAGTGGCAAAATAGGCAGCGGGAAAAAAACTTCACTCTGTCCATCTTTTTCCAAGCCATCTTCAACCAAATTCCTCATTTGCCACCCATATGTATGATACGATTTCATGATTGCCATCAAAAACTATAAGATGGCAAAGCTTTAGTAAAATGTCTTACAAGTAAGCAAAACATAAGTGCTGCGGCCAGACACACGAACAGCACTCGTTCGAATTGCAAACTATTCTTTTTATGAAATACCAATGACATGTAAACAAAGAAATCGTCACGGGGGAAATGCCTATGCCTAGGTGTGAAAAAATGGACGCT
The DNA here is from genome assembly GCA_934045075.1 of Yponomeuta sedellus. Taxonomy (NCBI): domain Eukaryota; kingdom Metazoa; phylum Arthropoda; class Insecta; order Lepidoptera; family Yponomeutidae; genus Yponomeuta; species Yponomeuta sedellus. The sequence goes on along the minus strand of OW203728.1, from coordinate 17,642,345 downwards.
GATTTTGATGTTCATTAAATTAATTAATTAATAATGTATTGTACTTTATTGCACACGAAACATTCAACAGGACATTACACAAGAAATACACATGAAATTAAATTTTTTACTTGTGAGTAAAAAAGGGAAAACTCACTTTTATAGTCAAATGGGTCATTCGCCAGTCAATATTGAACTGAAGTGATACACCGTCCAGTTGTACACATTTTAGGCACTATTAAGCGGGTAAAGATATTGAAATTCCTTTCTTAAAATAACAGACTTTATTTGCTGGATTTATATGCGTGTACTAAAATTGTAAGAGAAAAAAACATTATTAAAGTCGGAAGGTTAACAGCCACGCTAGAAATCTTTTATACAAACGTACGTACATTAACGCCTGTACCCCGGGTGGGTAGATAGAGAACGGTTTGCGTCTTACTATAATCTTGACAAATCTCTTTTTTTGTAAGAATGGTATCAACCTTTTCCAGCGCTTGTGGCCTACTGAAATGCTTGGCGCCTAGTCATACCGAGTGATTGGAAATAATCACTTGAGTTTAGCAACAGGCGCGGTCAGGTGCAGGATGCGTGACCGTCCCGTGACTACCGCTAGTGGCATTTTTTCTGAGCGCTTCCGTGCTTTGCAAGTTGGTACCGGCTGTCATGTAATGGCAGTCGTTAAGCCATGTCAGAGGCCTTATGGGCGACTTGATAACTTCTGACAGTAAGTCCCGCCACTGTCTTACAATCCTCCACCAACATTAGAAAATAAAATATTTTTATAAATCTTTGCACAGTAATAACAACAACAAAAAAAAATATTAAAATGCATTAATTAACCTATCTCGAGACCACCGCGGATTGACAATCTCAAGAGCTAGGGTATGTGAACACTTCAGACACTCAGGTTTCCACACAATGTTTTCCTTCGCAGTAAGCGAGTGTATGTTGCCGCTATAAGTTCACAAATGTACGTAACTTAGAAAACAAAGTCCTTGGTACATGCCGGAATTCGAACCCGTGACTCCCGAATCAGAAACTGGTGTTCTACCCCTATACTACCACCGCTAATTTGACTTCGGTATTAACCCTAGTATGTCTCCACTGCTGGGGCACGGGTCTCTTCCTGCATCGCAGCAAGGTTAGGCCATACTCCACCACGGGGGCCAAGTCCGGGTCTGTGGAGGATTGAAATACAGTGGCGGGCCTTACTGTCAGAAGTTATCAAGCCGCCCATAAGGCCTCTGACGTGGCTTAACGACTGCCATTACATGACAGCCGGCACCAACGGCTTAACGTGCCTTGCAAAGCACGGAAGCGCTCGGAAAAAATGCCACTAGCGGCAGTCACGAGACGGTGTCCCATCCTGTACCTCACCGCGCCTGTTGTTGCTTAACTCAAGTGATTGATTCCAATCACTCGGTTCGCCTAGGCCACGAGCGCTTCGTTAATGTGACTTATTTATGCCTAAATCTATAAAACAATTGGACCAATATCCGTCCGTCTGTCCCCCTAATGGGTCAGACAGAGCAATACGCAAATAGCAGTTAGACCTTACCCCAATTTAGGCCCGGGTTTTAGGATGAAATAATTATTTTGCTAGAGATACTGGGACCCTACTTCAGATATCATACATAGAGAACACATTATTGCATAACCAAGAACCTATTTCGTACCTACGATTATTAACCCGTTACGCGCTTTCCGCGCTCGGACCCCGGAAAGTTTGAAGTGCGCGCGAGGTGCTTTGCCATTTTTTAGAATATTTTTGTGGACACAGTTCCGCATTTCTCAAATTAGAAAAAGTACTACGTAATTATTCAATAAGTGTTATATATCACTACAAGTTGCATAAAATTCCCTATCCGATTATTATACTTGTACCTAATGCTAATAAAATTGTGCAAAAACTTACATAATTTGCTAACGGAAAACAGGTCGCTTTGCCCTAGAATCGGAAGCTAACAGTTATTTCTGACTTATAATACGTAACGCCATTTCTTTGTAGTAAACATAATAAGTTTTCTCTGTAGTTTGTTTATATGTAAAATATGTGTGTTAGTATAGATAATTGGAAATTTCAAGAGGTATATATATATATATATATACACACCGCTTGAAATTTCCAATCCGCGGTGGGCACACGTGGTAATTAAGCCCTTACTCTCTCCCTCTCTATCTCTCTCTCTAAGAGAAGGCCCGTGCCCTGCAGTGAGACATTTATCGGCTACATCAAAAACGGCCTCATTTATAAAAACACAATTCTTCAAAGCCTCCGAGGCAGTTTATTTAATCTGTGGTTACATCTTTTAGTGTTTATTATAATCAAGACCGTATGTTTTATCAGACAGCGGCGAAGCCAAAAAGGGGGGTAATTTGTTGGACTCGTATGTATGTATTTAAGTATGTTCGATTCTATGTTCCCTCATAAGTCTTTAACCAATAGTCAGATTTCGACAAACAAGATCTGAATTGGTTCGTCCTGTTTGCGCGAATGTCATAATTCATAATGTACACGAATTCTGCGTAAATTGGAAAAAGAATTAGCATAATCAGCATAAAATTCGTGCTCGTGGCCTTGTGAACGCGAGTGATTGGGATCTATCACTTGGGTTAAACAAAAGCAGTTTCAGTAAGGTGCTGGATGGGTGGCGATCCCGTGACTACTGCTAGTGGCATTTTTTCTGAGCGCTTCCATGCTTCCCTAGGCACGGTAAGTCGTTGGTGCCATGTAATGGCAGTCGTTTTTCCATGTCAGAGAACTTATGGGCGGCTTGTCAGTAAGGCCCACCACTGTCTAACAATCCTCCACCAACCCGGACTTGGCCTCCTTGGAGTATATGGCCTATCCTCCCTGCGATACAGAAAGTTACTCGTGCCTGACGGGCCATACACAGGGTTAATATAATCAACTTAAATAATTTAAGTCACCAAAAGACAAAAATTAAATAAAACTGTTGAACATTAACTACTAAGCAAGCGATGTAACTCATTGCGAAGTACCTAGGTTGGTCCCGTATGTCCCCACAGCTGGAACACGAGACTCTTCCTGGATCGCAGACCAAACATCACCATGGAGGCTAAGTCCGCGTTGGTGGAGGTCTTTATATAAATCTCTCTAAACTTGAAACTAAAATTTCATTCCGTTTCACAGTAGTAGCCCTGCAGGAAAAGTCTACAGGATTAAACCCGAGGGGTCAATGTGGGTGCAATGGATTGGCTTAGATAAGAACAAAAACTCTAGAAACTTTAATTGAAAGCGTTAGTGGGACTGGCTTTCAGGGTTCCATTGTCAAAGGGTGCCATAGAGAACTGTTTTTTCGTGGTTGATGTGGAAGGTTCAAGTAATATCTAGATCTATCTATAATTATTAATACTCAAGTAATAATAATATCTTACCTAATATATTTTTTTCCATAATAATAATGCTGAATTGTAGTTCTAATAAAAGCGTGATAACTCAAACAAAAATATATAAAATTAGGATTTTTCGTAGAAAAAAAAATATTGAAAGTAATGCTTACGTATATATAAGTAATACGTAAGGATTATTTTACTACTAAGCATTACGTAAGTGACAAGCTTTTTTTTCGTATCTATAATTTTGACATTTTAACTGTAATGTAGATACAGTTAAAATGTCAAAATATTTTTTTTTAACGTGGCACAGACACAGCTACAAGTTAAACACACATGCCTAATTTGAGACCTTATTTACTTTAGTTTTTGCAAAAAGAACTCACAAAAATCTCCAAAATTGTTAGCTTAGTTAACACATACTAACTTAAATATAGAGCAACGAGTATTTTTTCGCTACTCCGATTTTTTTATCATAGTTGAAATTGTCCTTATTTTAAAGGCCTGGCTGTTTAAAGGGGTTTTAGTATCTTCTTGTATTGTATGGCAGTACGAAACCCTTGAAGCGCTAGTCCAGCTAGCACTTGGCTAGTTTTTTTTCATATTTTAGTCCCTGTTTGGGTCAAAACGTCTAACACGAAGGCATTAAATGCCTAAAGGGGCGCCTCGCGGCGAAAACCAAACAATCTTAGTTTGGTTTAAATTTATTAGGACAAACTACGTGCCCAATCGCTGTGAAAGTCTATCATACATACATAACATATTGATAATATTGATAACATTGATTTTCAAAGAAACTTTTCAGAGGACGTTATACAGCCATTTTTTTACCAATTCTCTCATTCACTAATTCTCTAAGGGCGAGATAAATAGTCGTTGCTTAGCCCAAGTCCGTACTCAAGCTTCCCTAAGCATTACTTCAGGCTAACTTAGCTAAGTATCAAAGTAGACGTTTGCTTAGCAAAGCATGTTCTTAGGCCAATGCTAAGAATTAGACCGGGTTTCGCGACTTAGAGAGTGCCAAAGTACTGTCTATGATAGAAAAATCGATTCTTAAGCACGTGCTTTCGCTAAGACTCGTTCTTAGAAGCGACTATTTATCTCGCCCTAAGAGTTGCTGAAAGGACTCTCTTATAAGCTCGCCTTTGTGCATATTTTTTCTTATGCAAGGGGCAATTTGCTATCAACAGATTCAGATTGGCGTCAGATTTTAGCGTAAGTTGTTAACGTATAACTTTTCGCTTGATATAACGATATCCAAATAAGTATTTAAACTTACGAAAGTTAAGATATATCAAAAAGTTCCTAATTTTGTTTAGTGCCGCCGTGAAAAATGTTAGAATGTTTGAACCGTGAAGGAAAACATCATGAGGTGTTCAAATACCTTTAAATTGCCAATCCACGATGGATACCCGTTGTAATTAACTCAATCTCTCTGTCTCTGTCTAAAGTAAATCTAAACACCTATTAAGAGGCTAAAAATTCCACCCATGCCGGGATTCGAACCCGCGACCTCTGGCTATCCGTGTCAGCGCTCTTTCCAACTGAGCTAATGGGTGACTCACCGGCATCAGTGAAATTTCGAACCTCTTTACACTATTCTCTGTATTACGTACAGGCAGCGACATCTGGCTTAAGTAAATTGCATCACTTACAGCCCGACTACCTACTTTAATGTCAGAAGTTATCAAGCCGGTCATAAGGCCTCAGACATGGCTTAACGACTGTCATTACATGACAGCCGGCACCAACGGCTTACGTTCCCTGCCAAGCACGGAAGCCCTCGAAAAAATGCCACTAGCGGTAGTCACGGGACGGTCACCCATTCTGCACCTCACCGCGATGTTATTTATTAGGTGAAACATAATTATCTAATTTCCAGACGTTTTACCTAAGTATAATCGCGATTAAAACCGATTAATATAAATATGATCTCTATCAATCTGTAAAATTTTATAGGTTAGAAAGTGTCAATGTATATGCAACTTTACTAAGCGTACAATAAGTCTCGTAGTGCGAACGGAAAAAGCTCCGCTCTCACAAGTTACATAAACTCGTACAAGCCTCAACCCTCAAATTAAGAGAGAATATATTTTTTATTTTGCTACTTTCTACGTAGCTAATTGAAAATCCGAATGCACAGCGTGTTGTAAGGCAGCCTATTCTGGAAACCTTTCGAGACAAACTGATTAGTTTCGTAGTAATATTATAAATTGATGTCTTCGAGTTTCATTTTCTGCTGTTTTTGCTGTGTTTTTGATGTCCTCAATAAAAAAGATTGAATAAACTTAGTGGTAATTAAACCCATATTCTCTCTCTTTCTAAGAGAAGCCCTAAGACCGGGAGTGGCACGTTTACGCTCCAAAAAATATAGTTTTTCAAAAAACTAAGTAAATTTTTAAAAACTTATTTAGAGGCTAAAAATTCCACCCATGCTGGGACTCGAACCGGCGACCTCTGGCTAACCGTGCCCGGCGTGGGTGGAATTTGTAGCCTCTAAATAGATATATTTTTAATTGTCTTTAGCACGGGTTAGTGCATTAAAAAGAATATAACGTAAGTAAATATTGTTTCTTATATAATTTGTAACGAAATATCGCACTTCAATAAATACTTTCTGTTAGCTACTGATTAAGAACATGAGTTAATGTAATGTTATATTATGTTGTCCCTAACGAAAAAAAAAACGATGCCAATTCAAGTCTAGAATTTACTAACACTTTTGTTATTATACTCGTAAAGTTCGGAAACAATTGGAGATGTTGGAGGTAATTTCCCAAATATTTAGAGACATTCCTACGAAATTAACCGTAGTTACTTTTATTTATGGCAACACTTTCTTAAGTACATACCCGAAATTCCAACAAGCTTGCGTGCTATGTTGCTCATTCAATTAGATTGCCTCGACAAACGACTTTCAACTGTTGCCTAGTATAGGCCAGTTTCTGAATTTGAGAATTTTCTTAGTAAACAACGTGACAGAACGTTACTTAAGTATTTATTTAGCGAAATTCTCAATTCAGAAACTGGCCGTCTCTTATTAAATGGTTATGATTAAAAACCTATTTAGAAGCTAAAAATTCCACCCATGCCGGGATTCGAACCCGCGAGCTCTGACTATCCGTGCCAGCGCTCTTTCCAACTGAGCAACTGAGCTAACGTTACTTAAGTATTTATTTAGCGAAATTCTCAATTCAGAAACTGGCCGTCTCTTATTAAATGGTTATGATTAAAAACCTATTTAGAAGCTAAAAATTCCACCCATGCCGGGATTCGAACCCGCGAGCTCTGACTATCCGTGCCAGCGCTCTTTCCAACTGAGCTAATGGGCGACTCACCGATATCAGCGAAATTTCGAACCTCTTTACAATATTCCCTGTATTACGTACAGGCAGCGACATCTGGTTGAAGTAATTTTAATCACTTGCAGCCCCGAGCACCTACTTTGCAGTTAGGTTTTACATCGGAATGATATCGCTGTACCCACAATTTTATTCTTTTTATGCACTAACCCGTGCTAAGGACAATTTTAAAAACCAATTTATGGTTATGTTTAATTAAAGATAATCTAAGAGTCAGTATCTGAATAAAAAAGTCCATACATATACATACATAACCTCACGCCTGTACGCCTGAGGGGTAGGCAGAGACCAGGGAATGCCACTTTCCACGATCGTGACAGATCACCTTCGCTTCATCAACGTTCATAAGTCGTTGCGTGCACGCACGCCGGTTCCCGTAAAATTTCACTAAGGAAATAATTAAGTATCGTCCTGTCACGCTCTTGTCTGAGGAATTTGAAGAGACAGCACTACAGCTTACTATCTACTTAACTAAACTGTCAATTCAGAAACTGGCCCTATACAGTTTTATTATGCATATCATTTTTAACAATGATAAAGAATATGAAATCAATCAATGAACTGTCAATTATCTGTTAATTTGATTTATGTGATGTGTCTTGTTATAATAAATGTATGTACTTCTTTCTATCTTTTTTATTTCAAATAGATTTGTTTCATTCTGACTGACTGACGTTGAAATATTGATAGTCATAATGGAGTTTTAATATAGTAAAATTAAGGTTGCCTATTTGAGATCTGTGGGAAGAACTGGATTAAACGTGACTTTATAAAATTTAGTTTCTTATTTTGAAATGTATAAATTAGGACTTGACATGATAATAGAATAAAAAATCTTGGCTATTGGATTAACATAATGCGATAATTTCTACGGTGTCCTGTGGCACCTTCTAGTTGGATGAAGGTACTACCTACTCGGACGCTGCCATGCCTGGCCATTGCTTAGATGGCGTAGGCTTGCCCAGCACTCATAAATCCTGACGGCTTAGTCAGCTTAGCCCACAGGAAAGAAGAAAAAACGTGCGGAGTCAACCAAGCCGCGGGTTTCCTCACGATGTTTTCCTTCACTGTTAGCGTGTGGTGTGGCAACCACAAATAGTATAACAAACTATGTGTACTAACCACAGTGAATACGGGACAAAGGAATGAAATCGTTACAGAATTATATTGCTAATACATCATAAAGATCAATAAATAGTTTAAAAACGTTTGTAATCATGCACAAAATCTTCCCAAGAATCGACCCCCAAGCGCCGAAATGCCACATAGAAGTTAGTTAAACTCTTTCATTCGTTCTAGAGTTATTTAATTAAACTTCTGGCTGCAGATAAAAAAAAACGCCAAGAGTAAGGTAAACTTTGAAAAAGTAGTGCTATTAGTGTTCTTAAGAAAATCGTTACGTGAAAACACTTTGGGAACCCTGAGCCAAATCCCAAAAGCTCATCAAGTACTTGGGCGCTAATAGGTCGTTTTTAGGTAATAAAAAAATTATAATAAATATATATGGCTAATGTGAGTGGAAGTGCCGATAAGGGACGTCCCAAGCGGACATACGTCGACCAAATAGGGGATGTATTAGCAAAGGGGAAGATAAAAAATACCCCGAACCGGCGTGCGTGCATATAACGACTTAAAAACGTTGATGAAGCAAAGGTGATCTGTCAGGATCATGGCAAGTGGCAGTTCCTGGTCTCTGCCTACTCTGGGATATAGGTGTGATGTTATATATGTATGTAAAATTATAATACTTTAATTTTTTCATCATATTTAAAAAGGCATATATTTCAATTTTATTTCGTTCTTAACAAATTTTACTACTACTATTTTTAACCTATAATTCTTATCTGCAACTAACCATACTTCTGACGGTCCTCTGGTAATAACTACTCTATAATATTGTGATGAGTTGTATACTGACACCACATCCACCAAATAATTATAACCATCTTTTGCGCACATACAACTCATCATAATACTATGATGAGTTGTATATCACACCACATCCACCAAATAATTCTGACAAGCTTTTGTGCACATAATTACATCTAATCATAGTAGGTACTATGATGTGTTGTTTGTGTCACCATATCGATCAGATAATTCTGTCGTTTGTATATATACAACTCTTCATAATACTGATGATGATGAGTTGTAGACCAAGTGAGACCAAGTCTACCAAATAATTATAACAATCTTTTGCGCACACACAGCACATCACAATACTACGAAGAGTTGTATGTGTCATGCTCCATACAGCGTTTCACACGCTAGACAAGCTATGCACAGTCGACAGCAGGTCAACCCTTACAATTTTTTTGCAAATTCACCTTTAACAGAACACTAAGATTAAGTAACAGTAAGATTGATATCTGACAGTATTCTGACAGTAAGGCCCGCCACTGTCTTGCGATCCTCCACCAACCCAGGCTTGGCCCCCGAGGTAGAGTATGGCCTAACCTTCCTGCGATGCAGGAGACCCGTGCCCCGGCAGTAGGGACATGCAAGGGTTGATATCGAAGATTGTTATGATGTCTACTGTACTTTGGAATACTGGCCGTGGTTTTTCCTTGGATTACGGAACCCAGAAATGGTGCTTTAAAATGCCACTCAAAATTATATTTTACACAACCTTGTATTTGACGTTCTCTATACCGAAAGAAAAAACTTTTTCAGCTCCAACCAAAAACGTCGTAAAATATTCATCACACGGTGAAAGGGTTAAATGGTTGGTGTAGTCTCTTGCGAATTTTTCTTCGCTTTAGGGTGAATTATTTAGAGGCCCTTTATGCCTCATCCTTTGCCAACTTCAGCACCGGAATAGCACATTGAAATCAAATCAGAACATTATTATAACAACGTAAAGAATTTACATTCCATTTGCTGAATGCCAATGTCCAATGCAAAATGTATGTCGGTGCCTTTGGGCCATAAGGCCGGTTCCTGAATTGAGAAAATCACTAAGTAAATACTTAAATAACGTTCTGTAACGCTCTTTTCTGAGATATTCGAAGAGACATCACGGTTAACTATTTACTTAGCGAAATTCTAAATTTCGACTTCAACTGACCCTTTTATTTATTTATTTATTATTTATTAAGGAACGCCAACACATATTTTCAGCGCTCTTTTTTATTATTATTTATTCAAGACATTTACAGAATACATCTATCTATATATATATATATAATATAAAAATGAATCACTGAATGTGTTGGTAAGCGCAAATCTCGAGAGCAGCTAAACGGATTTTACTAATTCTTTTTTTAGAATATTCCTTGATGTATGGGGATGGATCTTACGGTGAGAAAAATTTTAAAAAAAATTAAAGAATCGACTGTTAGGCGGTACGAAATTCGCTGGGTCGGCTAGTCTATAATATAAAAATGAATCCCCGAATGTGTTGGTAAGCGCAAATCTCGAGAGCAGCTGAACCGATTTCGCTGATTCTTTTTTAAGAATATTCCTTGAAGTACGAGGATGGTTCTTACGGAGGGAAAAAAAATAAATAAATAAAAAATCGACTGTAAGGCGGTACGAAGTTCGCTGAGTCAGCTAGTACTAGTTAAACACAAAAAAACCTTCACTAAAAACTGCACCGGTTTATCTGTGAGGTGAGTTACTCTTTTTCTAGCTTAAGAAGTGTTGTTTTAGAGCATGTCGGCACTTATTTGGTTCACACTTAAAACCAATACGATGCCTTCATTCATCCTCCCTCTAAAATATAAATGGATTTTCCCACCTCGGGGCTCTGTTGTGAAGCAGGCCGGAACAGCCCGCCAGTCACGCTCTATTTAGACGCAAAACCGGCTCGAGTGCGCACAAACGTACGCTCTAGCGCATTCGAAATGCATTGTTGCCCGAGGAATACGTAGCACATCAAGCTTTAAGGTCCCTCCACGTTACAAAGAGCCGGCGACGTGATAGCGGCATGATTACGATCGGAAATAATCCTCAACCTTTTACGAAGTTAGAGACTTAAGCCGCGTTTTCACGGTCTTAGTGGACTCGGACCGAGTGCGCCATCCGAATAAACTAAAGCTTCTGATTGGTTATTTTGGTGTTGTCACAAAAAAACGTCCAATCAGAAGCATTAGTTTACTCGGATAGGGCACTCGGTCCGAGCGTACTAAGACAGTTAAAACCTGACTTTAGGGAGAAGTAGATAGTTTTTTGGTTTTTTTATGCCATGACTAGCTGGTGCCCGCGACTTCGTCTGCGCAGGATTAGTTTTTCGAGTAGCTTATATTAGCGTGGCGTACAAAAGGTTTTGGCAGCATACGTCAGAATACCTCGCGGATGTTAGATTGTTTCCTACTTACTTGACACTTACTTGACTGTGTGGTATCGGCCTAGAGAATAGCACCAACCCAATTCTTCCCGCGGGTGTCGTAAAAGGCCACTAAGGGACACAAACCGGGGGGTGGGCAGCAGCGCCCCCTGCAGTACAATTCCACCGAACTGCGATCCCCAACCCGCATGCCCAGCGTGGGGATTATGGTTATTACCCCCTATGATAGCGTAGCGTGGCGCTCTTTAGGGGAGGGCTATGTCCAGCAGTAGACTAGTATAGCCTGACAACGACGACGACTTGACACTTACCGCTACATTTTGGATAATTCACACAATATCCTGATAGATTGTAGCCTATGTGTTATTCTGATGAATAAGCTATATTATTGAGGAGTTTCATTTAAATCCATTCAGTAGTTAAACATCCATCCATCCATACTTACAAACTTTCGCGTATATAATATTAGTAGGAAGGATAATAGGATTACCACGCGTGTCCACCGGATTGGCAAATTCAGTATGATGTTACATATTTTTTGTTTCTTAAGAGGATAAGGTCTTAGCTGTCAGAATATCAAAATTTAAGTCTCGTAGAGCCGCTTTCTGAATTGAAAATTAGCGTGAAATTCTCAATTCAGAAATCGTATCTATGAGATTTAAATTTTGATATTCTGACAGCTAAGATTTTATTCTCTTACGAAACAAAAAATCTGTAAAATAGTATTGATATTGTCCCATGCGTATTTTAAGTTACATCTCAACATTTATAGACGATAACCAAAATAGTTAGCGAGTGATTTCGTTTTTATTTTTATTTTGTTTACTATGATATGTTTACTAGTCATGAATCGTAAATTTATATCAACATAAAGAACTGCATTGTGTTCCTCCGAATGAAGCTTCTACGGCAATTAATAATAAATTACATGCACAAATAACTCACTTTATTGCGACATCGAAACCATACTCATAACAAGCTTATATTATTGTAATAGCTCAGATAAGATCAATTAATAATAGTTTATCTTATCTACTATGGAGAATTCAAAAATTGCAAATTTTATCGAAACAAAAAAACTGCAATTTGGTCCTCCAAATTAAACTTCTATAGCAATAAATAAATTACAATACACACAAATAACTCACTAAATTTATTGGGATATGAAAAACATACTCATAATAAGCTTACATTACATAACACCTAGAGAAATTGAATATATATAATATATTTTTCATCCCACCATCTCGGAAAGAGTATTTTTAATCTTCAATATCTGAGTGGAAAAGCCGTTTTTATTCTCTAGAGGATAAAGTAAATTGAATTTTGAAACATCGTGTGCACTAAGTTTGTGAATTAAAAAAGTGTACCTATCTTGTGATTGTAAACGTTTTTTTTTGCATTTAGTCATTTCCTCGCTGAGGTGGAATGAAAAGTTACGTGTTGCACTCGAGTGCATAGATTTTTCACCTCGTGCTCTTTTGATTCCCTCGCTTGCTCGGTCATCAAAATTGAACACGCGGTTAAAAAGCAACTTTGCACTCTTGTATAACAAATAACTATTATACACTATAGAGAAGCCATAAATTGTAAATTTATTTTAACACAAAAAACTGCATCTTATTCCTCCAAATTAAGCTTTCACAACAATTAATAACAAATTACAACACACTCAAATATCTCACTAATTTTATTGGGACATCAAAAACATACTCATAAATTCACGAAATAATCCCTGGATCGAAACTCAAATCCCCTCGACAGCTGACAGTAAAACCGAAGAAAAAATAGAAACCCGTTTCTTAGCCACAAGACTATTTTTATTTTTCTATTGTTGTGTCATTCAAGGTTCGGGAACACTGGGTGTTCTTCTCGCACTTGATACTTATTTGTTTTATTTACATATGAAAAAAAAAACTTCCGCACTATACAATCATTTGTCCCGTTTCCAAGGCGGGATACCTCACGCTTATGAGAACCAGGCAAGCACATCACAATCTTGAAACCGAAGAAAAAATAGAAACCCGTTTCTTAGCCACAAGACTATTTTTATTTTTCTATTGTTGTATCATTCAAGGTTCGGGAACACTTGGTATTCTTCTCGCACTTGACACTTATTTGTTTTATTTACATGTGAAAAAAAACATCCACACAATACAATCATTTGTCAGGTTTTCAAGGTGGGATACCTCACGCATGTGGGAACCAGGCAAGGACATCACAAACTTGAAACCGAAGAAAAAAATAGAAACCCGTTTCTTAGCCACAAGACTATTTATATTTTTTTATTGTTGTGTCATTCAAGGTTCGCGAACACTTGGTATTCTTCTCGCACTTGACACTTATTTGTTTTATTTACATGTGAAAAAAAAATTCCGCACAATACAATCATTTGTCCCGTTTCCAAGGCGGGATACCTCACGCTTATGGGAACCAGGCAAGCACATCACAAGCTTGAAACCGAAGAAAAAATAGAAACCCGTTTCTTAGCCACAAGACTATTTATATTGTTTTATTGTTGTGTCATTCGAGGTTCGAGAACACTAAACTTGGTATTCTTCTCGCACTTGACAATTATTTTTTTATTTACTTATAAATAAAAAATTACCTGCACAAAACCCAATCATTTTTCGTGGTTGGTACAATTTATTCACATACCTCAGCGCTTGAAATTGCTATTACACGGAGGGCACGCGTGGTATCCATACTCTTTCTCTCTGAAAGCAGGCCTTTCTTTCTGGTGCATTATACAACTAGAGTTGAATTGAAAAAAAATAGAGCATTATATTATAATAATGGATATTACCTCTATTTTAAAAAACCTATTTAGAGGCTAAAAATTCCACGCATGCCGAGACCCAGCTCCGCGACCTCTGGCTAACCGTGCCAACGCTCTCCCAACTGAGCCAATGGGTGACTTACCGGCATCAGTGAAATTTCGAACCTCTTTACAATACTCTCTGTATTACGTACAGGCACCAACATCTGGCTGAAGTAATTTGCATCACTTGCACTTACCACTATGCTTATGCACAACAACAAAGGCCTCGATCCCTGTGATGTTCCACTACGCCCTGTCTTGAACAGTCATCTTCCATTGACTTGAATCCATAGCTATGTCAGTCCAGATACACCTATTTGTATCTAAGAAGATGACGTGCTTTAAAAAAAATTCCTCAAAAGTTTTTTTTCTTATGTCTTTTGCTAAAACGATTGTGTACTGCGTTTTCCTCTGTCACTCTAAGAAGAGAGCAAACATATTTTTAACATTTCATTTGTTTGTACACTCCCCGTCAGTCAAAGCAACGCTTCCGTGGCTCTTATTGCCAAAGATATAAGTGCAAGAATCGAAATCAAACGCTTCAGAAACAAAGAGGTGGCAGCCGAATGTGATTTGGTAGAATTATTTTTAAGTGACAGCATGGAGAAGTTGTCTCGGCCGCACGCCAAAAACTTGTAGTTTCAACCGTTGATGAAAATGTTCTCCGGATGACTGATGTTGTTGTTAATGGGTTCCATATAAGTGGCTGTACAGAAGGGCTGTTAGCTCATGATGGCGAGTAGCGAGTGAATCGAGCTAAGCGAAGAGTTAGAGAAAAAAACTGTTAAACTACGCACATTTATAGACATACATACATTCATAACCTCACGCCCGTAGACCGTAACCTCACCCAGAGGGGTAGGCAGAGACCAGGGACTGCCACTTGCCACGATCCTGACAGATCACCTTCCCTTCATCAACGTTCATAAGTTGTTGCATGCACGCACGCCGGTTCCGGGTACCTTTTATCTTTCCTTTTGTTAATCCCCTATTTGGTCGATGTATGTCCGCCTGGGACGTCCCTTACTAGCCCTTACACTCCCACTCGCAATATATATTTGTTTCGTCAATCTTTCTTCCTTCATCCTCTCCACATGTCCAAACCAACGCAACATTCCTTTCTCAATTCTAGTCACTACATGCTCTTTCAGTCCACAACATTCTCTAATCAGACTATTGCACATTTATAGACTATATAAAAAAATAATGGACAGCGTTCAAATACCTCAGCGCTTGAAATTGCCAATCCATAGTGGGCACGGGTGATAATCAAGCCTATACTCTCTCTTTCTCTCTCTCTCTCTCTGAGAGAAGGCCTGTGCCCTGTAAGCAATTTATTCCAGGCAACCTCATATTGGAGAATTTGCCGACGGAGAAACAGATACGCAAGCTCTTTAGGCTCTGACGAAAACGCTCCCTCATAATGTCTAGAAAAAATCTGGGACGGTAAGTAAAAAGTCCAGCTGTATAGTTCGCAGTATCAATTCGCCATTAAGACTTGTAGACATGCCAGAAAAAACTTCTCCAATTCATAATATTCCCTGATGTACCGGTTTTTTGTTTGAAACTAATATTCCTAATATTACTGTTGGAGACTTGGAACTGAGCTGAGGCCAATTCGCTACGGTCCGGATCATAGAGTCATCTCATTTCCTGGGCTTTGATTATATTAGTATATTATAGGGGTACGTCCACTCGGATCACAGAAACGGATCACAGTCGCAACGGATCACATCAAGCCCCCGATTATACCCGATTAGTACCATAACAGTCACATGGTCGGGTCACTAGGGCTGTTTTTCATACCATGGATGCCTAGAAAGTAAACTTGAAGCAGCAACGAAATTAAATTGCCATGGCTATTCAAGCCGGTCATTGTACTACAATTGATTAGCAGAATTTAGGCTGTGTTCTACAGCACGCTCCATTTATAATAATTATGTAATTTTTAACTTTCGAACAATGTGTATAAATTGGCTTCGTAAATGTAGTTTTAGAGCAAAAGTGTAGAAAAAATACATGTCTTGGATACATTGAAATTAGTAGGTATGGGGTAGGTATAAAGAGATCTATGCTCGGAGTTTCTTTGAGGGATAGGATTCGTTGCGAATGCATCCGACAGAGAACCAAAGTTATCGACATAGTTCAGAGAATTAGCAAGCTGAAGTGGCAGTGGGCTGGCTGTATCTCACAAAGAACCGACAACCGTTGAAGTAAACGTGTTCTTGAATGGAGACCGCGACTCGGTGTAGGAAGTCTGTGTATTATGAAATCACCCGTAACGTAAACAAGTAAACATTGCAAGTTTCTTAATAATAATATAATACAATACACGACTTCAATACTCTCAGCCTTATTCCAAAACGCGGTCTAAATTTAGTACTGGGGTTGTTACCAGGTTTAAACCATAGACCAAGTAAAATGTTATTACAAAACGAAGTTTATCGCTACGTCATGGACTATCTATGGTACTAAAGTTAAACTTCTGATACCCCTAGTTTATCTTTGGACTAACCTCCAAATTGACGTTTGAATTTGTTTGGTTTTGTGTGTGTGATAGATTGCAATAAATAATTGATATTATGGACGCCATTGATATGATGGATTTCGATGATTTGGACGATTGGGACATGATTTGGACTTCGTCATCGTATGAATCCCTTCAAATTAAGTGACGAAGATTTTCGATACAAATATAGGTTCACGTTTTTCTTCAAATGTTCCATTTTATTATTATAATAATCAACAACGAAACCGCCCAAAGTTTAAAAATTAATAATACCTATTCCCAGTATGAAACTATCAGAAAATTTTTGACGTCTCGGATTGGCGCGCGCGCTCGAATATTTCACTCCATTTCACACGAGAGTAGCCATTTGATTATAAAATCGCTCCAATAACAATATAATAATTAATTGTGCTCATTTTAGTTAGATTGGAACCTAAACAAAGAACAGTTTACGATGTATAGGTATTTTAAACGCAATAATGAATATTTTTGCGTTTAAAATGTGAAGATAATATCCATTTAGTGAAACGGAACGCAGCATTGAATGAAAGCTGAATGAACGAATCAGTGAATATTAGTTGAACCATGGCTGATCTCTGGTTTAACTGATCCTCGAATAGTCTTCTATTTGTAATAACGACACACATTTGATCTGGGTCTAACTTTGATACCGTAACAATCCTAGATCTTTTAGTCTTGGTTTAAACCAGGACTTATTCAGGTTTTTATAATAAGGCGGTCTGTGTTTATTTTTAAAACTGTAAAACAAATACTGACTGAAACGGAAAAGAAATCGATTTCAAATAGGTGAAAATGGCTGACCAATTTAAAAACCTATTTAGAGGCTAAAAATTCCACCCATGCCGGGATTCGAACCCGCGACTTCTGGCTATCCGTGCCAGCGCTCTATCCAACTGAGCTAATGGGCGACTCACCGGCATCAGTGAAATTTCGAACCTCTTTACACTATTCTCTGTATTACGTTTAGCCTCTAGATAGATAGATAGATAGATAGATAGAGATAGAGAACACTTTATTGCACAACCAGAAAAATTGGTTTTTAAAATTGTCCTTAGCACGGGTTAGTGCATTAAAAATAAAAATACTTAGTATAATGGCTGACCATTAATTATATTAATAGATAAAAATGGTCAGTCGTGTTATTCCGTCAAAGAAATTATAGAATAGGTGACGTAACTTTAAAGTTTAGATTCAAAAATGAAAGGACAGAATGGACAAAATATGAAAAAAAAATTCTTTACAAGATTGACGTGTCTGGACGTCCTCATAGTTTGACCAAGCTGTCCATCCACAAACTATAGTTAGACACGTACGGTCGGCAAACAAATTAGTGGGCGCAAACACGATAATAACTACGGAACAACGTAGCCGCTATTCTTATGGGCTATTCCTAGCTGAATGAGACATAAAAGTATAAGAAAACGTCGATCGAGTTGATTCTTTTGTGTTACCTAAAGTTGCGTATTCGATCAGGGAGTAAAAATTAATGTGGATGCTGGTGACTATGAGTTAAAGAGTTTTTTCACAAGCAAGTTTTTAAAAGCACGACTGTAAAAGACAACGGAGTTAGGCTTTAGTTAAAACTCTCTCCAGTGATGTGCTTCTCAGTAGTGTCTTAGACAATATCAAACAATAGTGCCAGAACAGAGAACTAGACACATTTTAAACTTTCGCGACTTGAACACATACCTAGTTAAAATATTGTTTGATATTGTCTTTATCGCGTAGTAATATATTGCTTTTTCACCTAGACGTTTCGAACGAACGGGCACCAGCCAGCAGTCTTTTTCGTGACCACGATGACTGTAACGTCTTCAAGACGTCGAGGTAAAATAGCAATAAATTACTACGCTATTAAGCCCCGAATATATTCTAATAAAGAGAACTAGACAATATCGTATTATTAATAGAATAGTGTATAGGAACTAAAACTTTCGTAAGCACAACACATTGTAGACTTTTAGTCCGGATCTACTTACAGGTGTTCTATCGGAAAAGTCCGACCAGGTTTCGCTCCGATTCGCAGAGCTTAATCACCCGCCCCACCTATCTCGGCGCGCGGGCGCGCCGCGCGCTTGCCCGTAGTGTGAGACAAGCAACCGACGACGCGGGCTCCGTCTCTGCTCACCAAGATTAAGCTCTGCGAATCGGTGCGAAACCTGGTCGGACTTTTCCGATAGAACAACACCCGTAAGTAGACCCGGACTAAAAGTCTACAGTGTATAGGAAAGTTGCATGACTAATAATAAACTTCCACACAACACAATCACTTGACTTGGTCTCATACCAGGAGGCCACAAGTACCATTGTACAAATGTATGGCGGCCTCCAGTGGGAATCGAACCTACGACCTCTGTATTGATACCCAAGCGCCTTAATGGATAGAACAATGAGGCATTCGACAGTTTCATAGAACTCATCATCAATTCTTGTATGACAATTTGACGTGATTTTCATGTTGTTTGAACGAACGTTCGTTCAGCTGTGTCATTAAAACCACACGAAGTTTATTGACTAGCGTATTTGATAGCGATGCCTTAACAATATACGAAGAGGTTTGTGCTAATTGTTTTTATTTTTTAAACAAAATTTATCTTAATATAAAATTTATCAATATTAATTTAAATAGGTTTTTTTTAAAATTAATCAACTCGAAACATTTTCTCTTTAAGATTAGTCAAATATATATATATATATATATATATATATATATATATATATATATATATATATATATTTACGTCTATACTTAAAAGTAAAAGTCTAAATAGATGCCATTTTCAATTACTAGTTACATAGCCGCGGCTTTCAAACCAACCAGATTTCAACTCGTACACTGTATAGCAAAATCGATTACTATTACCTAATTAATAACCTACATTCGGCTAATCAATGTACCTACATCAAATTCTTCTAATAAAATAATGTTAGTCTCAACTGAAACTATTATTCTATCGAGGATAACAAGCACTATGCAAAGTTTATGCTATAGAGTTGGTTATAGACTTTGAAGCTCTCCTTCTTTCTCTCCACGGCATTAAAACCGAGGCAGCGGTCAAATAGTCACGGGTCTCCTATAGCAGAGTTTCTCAAAGTGGACTACGCGAATCACTAGAGGACTACCAGAAAGGCGGCCGAGGCCCTAGAGTTTAATACTTAGTTTGTCAATAGAATGATATAAGCAAGACAATGTTTGTTATTTGCCTCAATTTGATAGTCTACAAAGCAATAGAAGTACAATGCCGTTCCAGGGGTAGAAGCATGTAGCACAACCTTGTATTTTAGTGAACTGTATTTCGTAGGCTGGTAATTACCGAAAACCGAGATTTACTATTTTTAAGACTATATTACAAAATAAGATAAACTGCGGAGCGGCAAAGCGCGATCACCGTGTACATTAGTGACAATATAACTCAATATTGTCACAATAAAAACATGATAAAATAATCGGTGTCGCGAACAAGCCGCACAAATTAAATAGGCATCTCACGCGAAGAAGATCGAATCGCGCGAGGCGCCGAGTTAAGTAGCACGGGTTATCCCATTGCAATGGGATTGGTTACCAGACTACCGACAGTGTGAATGACCACTACCGGACTAATATGACTCTATTGAACAACTATGCATTTTAGAGACTCACCCTCTAGTCCAGACAAATGGCAGCAGGAGCTGGCTGGCATGAAACTTCTTTTTGCTTGCATTTTTATATACAACCCTGTCTTCCATGGATTTATTGCCTGTATTTTTAACGTGCACCTGGGGGCCTATGTGTAATAGGTAATGTGGATTATGAAACTTGGCCCTGGTGCTAAATTCAGTTGCAAAATCGATCCACTTGCTGTAAAATACAGTCAGATGATACCGACTGACTGAGTGACATTCCCAGTAGCTACTCGAGAGGATATGCTATTTTAAAAACCTATTTAGAGGCAAAAATTCCACACATGTCGGGATTCAAAACCGCGACTTCCGCGATATACGTGTCAGAGCACAGTTTTTTTTTTTTCAAGTTTTAGGCTCTAATAGGTTTTTGAAATTGTCCTTAGCACGGGTTAGTGCATTAAAAATAACATAAGGAAAATAATATAATTGAGCAGCATTTATGACAGTTATACCAACATTAAAAACTAGTTTTATTAAATGGTTCGTTAATAAATAATAATACCTAATCTATAATATAAAAATGAATCGCTGAATATGTTGGTAAGCGCAAATCTCGAGAGCAGCTGAACCGATATCGCTAATTCTTTTTTGGATATTCCTTGAAGTACGAGGATCGTTCTTACGGAAAAGATTTTTCAAAGAATCGACTGTTAGGCGGTACGAAGTTCGCTTGGTCAGCTAGTCTTTAATATAAAAACGAATCGCTGAATGTGTTGGTAAGCGCAAATCTCGAGAGCAGCTGAACCAATTTTGTTAATTCTTTTTTTATTATATTCCTTGAAGTACGAGGATGGTTCGTACGAAGAGAAAAAAAAGAATCGACTGTTAGGCGGTACGAAGTTCGCTGAGTCAGCTAGTCCATAATAAAAATAAATCGCTAAATGTGTTGGTAAGCGCAAATCTCAGGAGCAGCTGAACCGAAGTCGTTAATTTTTTTTTAGAATATTCCTTGAAGTCGAGGATGGCTATTACGGAGGGAAAAATAAAAAAAAATAAAGAATCGACTTTTAGGCGGTACGAAGTTCGCTGGCTCAGCTAGTTAATAACAAATATTCATGGACACATTACACAGATCTCGTTAACAATATACTAAGTACAACTAATTGACTTGTGTTACAGGTGCTAATTCGACGGTAGATTTAATACGATAAATACATGGATAACATCCAAGACCCGAGATAAACAAGATCGGCCGGGGATCGAGCCCGAGACCTTCGGTTTTACACACAGCGTTCCAAACTGCTGCGCCAGTGAGGCCGTCATAATAGGTGAGAAATATCAAAAATTCATATCCGAGTGCTTCTTCGAGCAAGGTGTTCTTTGGTGATTTGCGTGGCAATTTTCAAACTTAATATTTTTTTTAAATTGACATCTGAATCTTAAATTATACGTATAAATAATATTTTTAAAGGAAGAGGCTGCTCGGAGAGCGATATACTTACAGAGATAATCGAGGTTAAAAAATTGGAGGCCACGCAAATCACAAAACTCCCCACGAAAATGATATTGTTAAATTTAACTTTCTCAATCGAGTTGTTTATTGTTATTTCATATTGAAAAGGAGTTATTATTACTTATAATGTTTATCAGATAAAATAATAGGTAAAGAAGTAACTAAAACAAATTGTTTTTTACTAGAATCAGTCCAGCATTATTTATTATTAGTTGAAGATAAATTATTACAAAAGTATAACACTAATTAAAACATTTTTATAAAATTAACACTTTCTCTTATCTGTAATCAGTCATTTCGTAGGAACATAATCTGTATTTTTAATTATCACAATCATAGACTTAAACTTACATGTATTTTTATTTATATTATTAATATGAACTCTTCATTATTTTTAAGCCTCTCTCTTCGTCTTCTTTCGGACAACTTCTATTTTCTAATTTTTCTTCTCATGTTAACGGCATTTTTGGTCTGAAATGTAAATTCCATTCAAATTTAATATACTTAAAGGTATAGATAGAAAATCGAATGCTATTTAATAATTGTAAGGTATTTGTAAAATCAGAAACCCATAAACTGTGACATAAAAAAATATTATCATAACAATCTCAAACTTATTTCATTTGCGTGGTTGAAAATTGATTTTCGTGGGTCAAAACTACCACGTAAACCACGCAAATCATGACCACGAAAATCAAAATAAACCCGTTTATGTTAAAACCTTAAAATACCTTTTGAGCAAATTAACTGTGTTCTGTACATAAGTTTCTTTACCTAATATTTGTTCGCTACAATATATTATTCAATAAATAAATTCACAGTTACCGGAGAAAATAGTACCACGCAAATCAAAGTTTTGAGAAACCATGCCCACGCAAATAGATTCTTACCTTTATATTTCGGAAACTCGACCCATCGTAACACAAGCACTCTGCCCGGCCGTCAGAGCACGTTAGTTGTAACTCGCATTCAAATGACGCAACATGGTCCGTCTCGTTAGGGATGTACTCTTGCGAATTTACAATGATCCACGCAAATCAGTGGCTACCTCGGGACAGTTACATTTTATTTTTTTTAGTGAATGTTATTATTTTAGAACTATAGAATATTTTTTTTAAAGCATCGTTAACTTCTTAGGACTTAGTGTTTTTTTTTTGGTAAGCCTGTAGCGCTTAGTTTAAAATATATTAAATACTAAGTGACTGGATTTGGGTTTGGGACGCTCCACGCAAATCAAAGAATGGGGGGTTTTAATTTTTTTAACTACAATAAATGTATAGGTAATTTAAAAATTATGAATTACCCAATTAAAAGATGATCATAGGTATGCCTGAAAAAAAAAGTGGCTGGCTGGGTTTTCGATTTCCATTATTTTTAAGCGATGCCGCTTGAAAAATGAGTCCCAAAGAATGACCCATCCATCATTTCCTTGGCACGTCGTTGTTGCATTTAGTAATGCTTTGAAACTCACAATGTATATTTCATCTCATTCTGCTTTTTAACAAACAGTTTATAGAAATCCTTAATATACTGGAAGCAGGAATGTCTACGATGTGGTTTTCTTATCCAGGGTTATTCATTTATCTCATTAATTCAAGATTTTTTTCCTTCTCTTCTCTACTATAATTACTTTATTGTACAATCAAACGAGACACAGAGAACACAACAATTTCAAAAGAAAAGAGTGCGAGTATTTGAGTAGAAATTTCGTAGCATAATTGTAATGTGGGTTCCAAATTATGTGAAATTTAATAGATTAGATTAGAACTCTTCGTTGTATTCACCAGAAAACAAAATACGTAAATATTCTTACATATCTAAGTATTGCCGTATACACTTGTCGGTCTTATCGCTAAAAGCGATCTCTTCCAGACAACCTTGGGATGGATAGAACTGAAAGAATAGGTTTAGGTAGTGAAGACGTATATTTAAGAAGGCCTGGTCAATGGCAATGAATACTGACCTTAAAGGCTAGTCATAAAACCCAGTCATGTGAGGAAAGGAATAAATTTTTTATTGACATATTTTGCTTAGAAATGATCTCGGCCAGTGCTTTATGAAAAAAATTGTCCTAGATTTCATAGGGTTATTTTGTTAATTGCTTTTGTTACTGATTAAATGTTAGCCATTATAAGTATTAATCATTGAGTTCTACTGCGATAAATAAAACGATAGAAAACACTTAATTGCTCAACCAGAAGAAAGGATTACAGATGGTTGCTATATCTAAGTAGTGGTATACAATTGGTGGTCTTATCGATTAGAGCGATCTCTTCCAGTGCGCTCGTAGGCGCTCGTGGCAGGCGAACCGAGTGATTGGAATTAATCACTTGGTTAAGCAAAAACAGGCACGGCCAGGTATATGATCGGTGAGCGTCCCGTGACTACCGCTAATGGCATGTTTCCGAGCGCTTCCTTGCTTCGCAAGGCACGTAAAGCCGTTGGTGCCGGCTGTCATATAATGGCACTCGTTAAGCCATGTCAGAGGCCTTATGGGCGGCTTGATAACTTCTGACAGTAAGGCCCGCCACTGTCTTACAATCCTCCATCAACCTGGACTAGGCCCCCGTGGTGGAGTATGGTCTAACCTTTCTGCGATGCAGGAAGAGACCCGTGACCCAGCAGTGGGGACATACAAGGGTTGATAACGATAACAATCTCTTCCAGACAACCTTTGGATCTTCATGTAATCTATACCGGACTGCAGTAAGAATAAAGTCGGTAAGTGAAAAGCTAATCCAGCTTCGATAAATATTATCAAACTATGATAAGATAAGAATACTCTTTAATGTCAGGATCGTGGCAAGTGGCAGTCCCTGGTCTCTGCCTACCCCTATGGGATACAGACGTGAGGTTACGTATGTACTCTTTATTTTCCACTGGAAAAACAAAGATTCGATATCAACCCTTGTATGTCCCCCTGCTGGGGCACGGGTCTCCTATTTCACCGCAGGAAGGTTAGGCCATACTCCACCGCGGGTGCCAAGTCCGGGTTGGTGGAGGATTGTAAGACAGTGGCAGGCCTTATTGTCAGAAGTTATCAAGCCGCCTATAAGGCCTCTGGCATGGCTTAACGACTGCCCTTACATGACTGAGGGCACTAACAGCTTAACGTGCCGTTCGAAGCACGGAGCGCTCAAAAAAAACGCCACTAGTGGCAGTCACACCATGTTCACCAATCCATACATGGTGCTTAACTCAAGTGGTTGATTCCACGAGTGCTTCAACACATAAATATTATCCAAATTAAGTTGTCAAACAATCCAAACAAACCTGTTTGGATTGGCACCTGTAAAAGTGCCGAAACTTCGGAAAATTGTAAAAATATAATAAAACGAGTGAAATCCGTATAAAAAAAGGTTTTAATGATGTCTTGTGCTCGTGTTAACCTTAGAAAATACTAATCGAAACAAACACTATTATTATGTTTACTAAATTATATTTTGCTGTTTGTTATCAATATATTTACGATTTAATTATTTATGTACATGCACCACGTACCGACTCTATTCTTCATGCAACCCACTCCATCCAAAGGTTGTCTGGAAGAGATCGCTCTTAGCGATAAGACCGCCAATCGTATAACATTACTTAGATTTAAGAATCATGGTTGTACCTAATATTTTTCTGGTTGTGCAATAAAGTGTTCTCTATCTATCTTTATTTAAAGTACAAGATATTCTATTTTACGTATTCGTTCTGAAACCGTACTCTATAAGGGAACCCTACTGTTTGTAGGTTAAAAGCTTCTTGATACCTCCATTAAGCAGGCTAATTGCATCCCACGCTGCCGGTCTCAGCTTTAGCCAGGCAGCGTTTAAATCTAACTGGATTACTACTGCCAATAAGTGTTGCATGTACTGCAGCGAATTTACTGCATGCTTATTTCGAAGGCAGTGAAGGATAACATTGGCGACCTCTGTGGCGTACCGGCAGCGCATCTGCCTACCATGCAAGAGGTCCCGGGTTTGAACCCCGGCTGGGGACAAACAAAACCCCCAGGTCTTGGATGTTTACATGTTTGTGGTGTCGTTGTTTCTGGTTTCCACGACAAGGGGTATCCTAGTGTGGGGCCAGAAGAAATGCATGTGTCCGTATGTAAATGTTAAAAAACATCGTGGGGTAACCCGCAGATCGGTTGGCTTCATATTGACTAGTCTTTGCTGTGGACTAGCCGACTAAGCTGTCAGAACGGTTTAGGTGCTAGGCAAGCCTACATGATTTACAAAATACAATGAACCCGGCACTACAACTTCGGACTAGTACGTTCACCCATCTAGTGTGAATGAAGATGCCACTGGGCGTTGCATAATTCATCTCAAGATGTAGATGCAAAGGCCACAATTATTATTTCAACGACACCTACGTAAACGTATGTACAAAAAGGTACCTTAATTTTAATTTTTTTTGTACTTATGGCGAATCAATTAATCAGTCTATAAGTGACAAAAGGTTTTTGTTAATTACCTATTTTTTTTTTTCAAATTCATCGGCTGTATAAAATCGTATCGACAAATGCTGAAATGACAAACATTCAAATAACTATATGTTAAATAAAAACCTATTTAGAGGCAAAAAATTCCACCCATGCCGGGATTCGAACCTGCGACCTCTGGCTATCCGTGCCGGCGCTCTTTCAACTGAGCTAATAGGTGACTCACCTGCTTCAGTGAAATTTCGAACATCTTTACAATATTCTCTGTATTACGTACAGGCAGCGACATCTGGCTGAAGTAATTTGCAGTATCAGTTCATCAATTGTTCGTACACGTTTCCTATAACACATATACACACAAATACACACACTGTATCACTCATACAATGTTATTTGTTTTTAGCGTGTAACTAGCATCTAGAAGTAAATACTCAAGCAGCAATGTAATAAATTAAGTAACATTTTCCAGAAAGAGGGCGTTCGTACAGTTTTTTAACTAGTACAGACAACATTGTTCTAATCTTATCATCAGTTAAACATAATAATACATTTTCATCAACAATACTAAAATAAAATAAGTAAATTCTTATACTTCTCTGAAATAAATCAATTTCAATTTGTTAAAATGCCAGAGAACAACATTTTTAGTTACCTATATTATTAAATGCTTCTATGAATAAAATATACAATATTTTTTTTGCTTTTAGCCATTACAGACCGACCAAATAAAAGCTTTTGAAACACTAAGAGCCCGTTTCACAATGTTCAAATAAAGTTCCAGATAAGCTATCCGGAACCAGGGCTGCCGTTTGTTCTAAATTTAAATAAATTTTCCTCTAGTTGCGTGTGTTCGTTTAAGGTTTCGAATATAGAACAAACGGCAGCCCTGGTTGCGGATAGCTTATCCGGAACTTTATCTGCAGATTGTGAAACAGACCCTAATACAGGGGTTTCTGGAATATTTTTTGCTTTCAGATATTACAGATACACAAAATAATAACAGCTCTTGAAACACTAATACCATTCCACTTAAGCTGGCACGTTTTATTGCCCTGGTATAAACTATACGAAACGCTATTTCAAGGAATAAAGTAGAGAGAAATTGAGCGATGTGGCAGGGCAAATGGCCACGGCATCGGCTTACGTAAGCCATAAAAACATCAATTGGGTTAGGTTTGGTTTGGGCGATTTAGTGACGCTTAACCATCAATTAAAAGCTTTGGGGACTTGATGTTGACCTAAATTTTCGTCTAAAAAATCTCAATAAGTTGATTTTTCTTATCTTTGCACTGCATCACAATTTTCTTGAAGCTAAGCATCTTCACGTCGCGCCTCATCGACAGGAGAAGTTAACCCAAAGGTTAGCTCTTACTTCGGGTATAGGATAGATATTGCCATCAAACGATGTAAGGTAGCCAGCATAATGGGGACCCTTCGCAGAGGCCGCCATGATCTGAGCGCAGCTTTTTACATTTAAGTTTCATTTGGAATAATTTTGATTGTAAGTTAGATTAGATTAATAATCTTTATTGCATACCATACATTTTCAGAGGACGTAAACACTTAAATATCTTAGTTAAATAGTGTACGAGAACAACTGGCTATCTTTTTGTTAAAAGCGATCTCTTCCAGACAACCTTAGGATGGCAACCTTGAATAAGGTTAGTTTTATTAATATATTTAGGTATTTCATATATTTATTGTTTATTATTATAATTCAACTTAGTACCTGGAAAAAATGGAATGATCAAAACTGGCTTAAAATATAGTTATATCAATAATACAATCAACTTTACACATGATAACTACTGACAGTAAGGCCCGCAATCCTCAACCAACCCGGACTTGGCCCCCGTGGTGAAATATGGTCTAATCTTTCTGCGGTGCAGGAAGAGACCCATGCCCCAGCAGTGGGGACATACAAAGGTTAATATCGATACCAATGAACACTGGCTGAAAATAGCTTTTTCTTTTAATGTTAATGTTTATTTAACCCCAGGTCTTGGATGTTTACATGTTTGTGATGGCGCTGTTTAATATTTCCAAGACACAGGCTAACCTAGTGTGGGGCCAGAAGCAATGTACAGTCTGTTAGCTTTTAGAATATACCTCGGCTACTAACGGATATATTCGTGTAATAGAAATATCGGAACTAATATGACACTTAAATAAACTCAATAAGAAAAATTTTGTCCTACAGAGCAGGAACTAGTATTACACTCGTGTGCCTTCGGCGAAAACCGAATCCTACTCTAGAGCCCGAGGTATATTCTAAAAGCTAACAGATTGTATATGCCTGTATGTAAATGTTATATTATGTTAAATCGGCCTTATTCTAATTTCCTCTTAGCCATAGTACTGTTATGTCACAACCAGCCAGCATAATGCCTAAATCGTTGCACAACTATTAAATTATATTGGTGAAAAATGTGGTTAATCTATTTAATTTTTATTTATTAAGGAAAACAAACAGTAGTACAATGACACTTTAGTATGAATACTTAATTATTCAAACTATTATACTCGCAAATCCTGGGATGCTCTGCGTATCCAGTATAATAATGCTTTCAGGATGTTGTTGGGGCTGCCTCGGTATTGCAGTGCATCGGGCATGTTTGCGGAGGCGCGTGTTGATGACTTCCACGCGATCCTTCGCAACAGATGCGCATCGTCATTATATAGGATCCGAGCCGGCTCCAACACTATCCTGAAAGCTATAGCAGAAAGGATGGATAGCCCAATAATTAAACACTGGGACTCCGTTTTGTGCAAACCAAAGTATAAGTTTGGAGTTGAAATTAAAAATTAAAAATTTAAATTTAAACTCCAAAATTTATAAATTTAATTAAATATTTTATTTTATAATTAATGTATGGCTCTCACTAACATATTTAGTTTTATACTGAGTGTCATATTTACTAACAATCTATGGATATTTATCCGAAATAAAGAATTACAATTACAATTACAATTATATAATTGTACCACCAGCACCGCTAACCACAGGTTAAATAGTTTGAATGAACAAAACAGGGAATTCAATATTGTATTCTTGTGCCTTTTGAACATTGCTTTAAACCGTGCATGCTTTGCTTTATAGCCGAAATTCTAAACACGAAAAGAAAAATAATAATACTTTTGAGGATAACCACATAAAAATACTGATGAAAATTTGCGAAAAACTACAGTTCTATTTCATGGCGAGAGCACGGAATGAGGGTTATGATACGAATTTACATTTAGCGCTTCGATATAATTGTACGGCAGCTATTAGGCCTCCATTAGTCATATCATGAGTGCCAATCCGATGCCAACAGCATATTCTACGAACAGTGATTATGTAATTAATTAGAACCCGAAATTAATGATGACATTTTGATATTCAGCGAGATAATAGTATTGTTTTTGCAAGCAAAACGTTTGCAACGGTATAACTATTTGTGTTATCAGATAAATAAGTAAATTGGTTTATTTACTTCGTTAGTTTTTAATTCATTTCGTTGCTTGATTTCAGTGAAACGGTAAATAATAAATTTATTTTCATGAATGGTCTGTCTGCTTTTTCCTAATACGTCACACTATCGTAGTTTTCGCTGGAATTAGTGATTTATAACACTGATGGTGAGGGTCCTAATCTCTTGACTTCCTAGTGTGGGCATGTACCAATGGCTTTGTTTTCTAAGTAATGTAAATTTGTGAAGTTATAGTTTAGCAATGCCACTCGCTAGCTTTGAAGGAAAACATCGTGAGGAAAACTCAGTGTCTGAGGTGTTCAAATACCTATGCGCATGAAATTGCCAATCAGCGGTGGGCACGCGTGGTAATTGAGCCCATACTCTCTCTCAGAGAGATGGCCTGTGCCCTGCAGCGGGACGTTTAAAGGCAAAGAAAAAAATTGTCCATTTATAATAATTAGTCTATTAATAATAATTATTAGACTCTCTTGTTTTTGAGAGACTGGGGATTCCAAGAAGAGTGTGTGACGTTCACAATTTTTTTTCATCCTCTTTCTTAGCCACTCATTTAGGTACCGCCATAGCTTCCTAGGTCACTCCAGTGCGCTCTACGTCCGGGGTCGAGTCTCTAAAATGCAAAGTTCTTCAATAGAGTCATATTAGTCCGGTAATGGTCGATTCATTCACACTATCGCTAGTCTTGCAACCAATTGCATTGCAATAGTATAACCTGTGCTACTTAAATCGGCGCCTCCCGCAATTCGAGAAATGCCTATTTAATTGCGCGGGTTACACCCCAGCCTTGGTAGTACGGCTACGCGAGTCGTCGTACTTTCCACTACATTAATTGTCAAATTCTGACATTTCATCGCCACAACACGCGTGACTCGCTTCATCGTACTGCCTATGCTGGAATGACACTTTTGTACTGCTATTGTTTTGTAGACTACCAAATTGAGGCAAATAACAACCATTGTTGTGCTCACATCATTTTTCGCGCGCGAACTTTCAAATCAAACATCTATCTATGACCACAAAAAATGCCCAAATGACATTTCAAACGCACTCATTCAAGAACTTCCCTCATTCGACAACTCATTCATTCATTTGTTCTGTTCGTTTGAAGAAATGTCGACCTTTGCACATGTATAAACGTGATCAAGAAAAGAAAAATTATAAATTGAAGAATAGGGGATGTATTAGCAAAGGGGAAGATAAAAAGTACCCGGAACCGGCGTGGATGCACGCAACGACTTATGAACGTTGATAAGGCGAAGGCGATCTGTCAAGGTCGAGGCAGGTGGCAGTCCCTGGTCTCTGCCTACCCCTGTGGGATATAGGCGTGAGGTTATGTATGCTTGTATAAATTGATGAAACTACGTGAAACACCAGACGCAGGTACCTGAACTCTGCACAATCATTCTATTGAAAAACTATGTAAGTTTAAGACTCTCGGGCCCGGTCGGAATCCTGACCTTTGCCATAGCAATTAGTATTGAATTTGACAGGCAGACGATGGGATTCGTTCAGGATGTGGTGCGCGTAATATAGGAAAAGATAAGACGTAGAAGGCTTGGGGAACACAGGAAGGACGTGACACAAGGGCGCCCAAAAGACGCGACGCGTTGTATAGAGTTCGCGCCCTCACCCTGTCTCTTCCGTATTGCTACGCGAACCTAACTAACGCCACCAATGGAACAAAAATCACATCTCATCTTCTTCTTTCTCCACTATGTTAGTCCAGTCTATCCAAAGTTTGTCTAGAAGAGATCACTTTTTGTGATAAGGCCGCCATCTGTACTAAGAGTACACAACTTCTAGTTAAGAAATATCTGAGTAATTTCCATTTTCATGTACAATAAAGTGTTCTCTATCTATCGATAGTATGTTTTTTTTCTTTCAAAAACTTAACATCATTGTTTAATCCTAATTACTGTGACAACAATTTTAAGAACCTAGAACTCTAGAACCTAAGATCAACCACCAAGGATTTATACGATTTCTACTAAGAACGATTGCAATTTTAGCAAAACTGCTTTAAGCTCTTTGTTTGTTATTATTATTTTAATTATTTATTGCACTATTTACATGAGTAATATACAAGGCGTTCTTAATGCAAGAAGCATTAGATTCTTGGACCTAGGTTCTTGCTTATTATTTATTTTAATTCTTACTAGCTGGTGCCCGCGACACCGTCTGCACAGGATTAGTATTTTGAGTAGCTTAGCGTGGCGTACAAAAGGTTTTGGCAGCGCACTTTTGACCGCGCATGCCAGAATAGCTCGCAGATGTTAGATTTTTTCCGACACTTATCGTCATATTTTGGACAATTCACTCAACATCCTCATAAATTGTATCCTATGTGTTATTCTGATTTATAAGCTATATTATTATAAAGTTGCATTAAAATCCATTGAGTAGTTTTTATGTAAAAGAGGAACAAACATCTATCCATCCATACTTACAAACTTTCGCGTTTACAAAATTAGTAGGATTTGAATCCTTATTTGCAGTATCGCCTCGCATCCTTTCTATGTGTCCTAGGCCTAACGCTGCCCAAGGAGATTTAAATTTAGATTACACTGACAGCTTCAACCATTAAAGTCGCATTAACAATTCATCTTCACTTTTTGCTATTTTATTGCTAACGTGATCTCATGAGAGGATTGCGAACTTTACAGCTCTAAGTAACATGTTTGGCATCTATAGCGCTCTGGTGGATATTTAGCACGCGGTCAATGGTCGTATTTATAGCGGCCGTTACCAAATTCACCCTTATAGCACAGTGTATCGGTCTATCCGTGGCTTAGCGCGGAGACGATCAGTACCAGATTTGAAATTTTCGCAGTTATGACGATGTTGATAAATAAGATGATGATAAAAGACTAAGTTTGGAGGTTTTTTTGTCCATTTTTTCTCCAAAATGATCTAGATTTTGAAATAGACACCTAGTTTGAATTGTAACGTTCATTAAGCCGCAGTTTCTGTGCTACTTTGAATAAAGTCATAACACTATGACTTTATTCAAAGTAGCACAGAAACTGCGGCTTAATGAAAATGCGAAAATGCGGCTTAGTGCCCTCAGTCACACGACTGAGGGCACTACGTTGTATAAGTCATCTCATTTAATCGGTAAAATTTGTCCAGCCGCTTGGCCTCTGTGTGGTCAAAATGAGACATCACACATACGAGCAAAGTAAGTAAACAAAGGAGCTAAGCTATATTTTAAATCGCACGTAAAAAGACGCTAGCGCAGTGGGTAGAACAATGGACTCGGAAGCGAGAGACCCATGTTCGATTCCCAGTGGGGGCATGTACCAATGACGTTGTTTTCTGCGTCATGTATATTTGTGAAGTAATGGTATCAACAACATTCGCTGACGTGAAGGAAAACATCGTGAGGAAACCTAAGTGTCTGAGGTGTTCATATACCTCAGAGATGGCAATATTTAATGCGCGGTAGACACGCGTGATAATTAAGATCTTGCTCTCTCTCTCTCTCTGAGAGAGCTCTCTCTCTTTTATGTGTAAGACATAAATGTACCTTAAACAAGAAGCACATAAATACACTTAATTTAAACTGTTTTTATACGGATTTATGCTCCGAGACCACGGCACCTGTAAAAGTGCCGAAACGTTGGAAAATTGTAAAAATGTAAAAAACGAGCATAAATCCGTTAAAAAACAGCTTTAATTATGTCTAGTGCTCGTGTTAACCTTAGAAAATACTATATATACACTTGTTATTAATTCTCATTAATATAATATAACATAACATTTACATACAAGCACATACATTGCTATCCTAGTATCTAATTAGCCTTTACTTTTTTAAGTAAGTATTATGTTTTTTATGAAAGCTATCGACATAGCTCAGAGAATCAGCAAGCTAAAGTGGCAGTGGGCTGGCCATATCTTGCGAAGAACCGACAACCGTTGGAGTAAACGTGTTCTCGAGTGGAGACCGCGACTCGGCAAACGTAGTGTAGGACGCCCTCCGACCAGGTGGGATGACGATCTGCGAAAAACTGCCGGCAGATGCTGGATGCGGCGAGCTGAAGACAGGGCGCTATGGCGCTCATTAGGGGAGGGCTATGACCAGCAGTGGACTATATAATATAGCCTGAAGAAGAAGAAGTAGCACACCATTTGCTAACTGTGAAGGAAAACTTCGTGAGGAAACCTGAGTGTCTGAGGTGTTCATATACCTAAGAGATGGCAATTTTAATGCGCGGTAGACGCGGGTGATAATTAAGCTTTCGCACTCTCTGAGAGAGCTCTCTCTCTGCTCTCTCTCTTTTATGTCTAAGACAAAAGTTTACCTTGACCAAGAAGCACATAAATACACTTGTTATTAATTCTCATTAATATCCTTGTATCTAAATAGCCCTAACTTTTATAAGTATTATGTTTTTTATACGTAAGACAGCCTGGTAAAAATGTTATATATTTAAGCTACTAATGTACACTTGTTTACTGTATCCAGCGTGTACTACAAGTGTAAACTTATGAATAAAGAAATCTGAAAATCAAAAAATCAATCTCTCTCTGAGAGAAGGCTTGTGCACAGCAGTGGGACGTTCGTTGGGTACATAAAAAAAAACAATACCATTTGCCCTTTTACAGTCAGTATAAAAACTAAATAAAAGAAATTCAGCGAATCCCTTGAAACTGAGATATATCGTTGCCACAGCAACCCCCTAAAGGGTTTTGCTCAACACAAATTGTACATTAAACAAACAGAAAAATACGTTTTCCCCCCTCGCGGGACCAAAATCATGAGACCGCGAAATAATAAATGGGTTGTTTGTTTCAGTTATAGGCTATTAAACCTTCGGCAAACAGGCCTAAGTCCACACACATTTCAGTTATTGAATAAAAAAGAGCCCTAGCAGATAAAAGAAAAAACTCTACTATCGACGCGTTTCGGAGATAAACTTACCGAAGAAAAATAGTGGATTGAGCATCGCTTTAGCTGTTTATAATCGATATCAACCCTTTTGTGGGTCGTCACTTCTGGGGCACGTGTCTCTTCCTGCATCGCAGGAAGGTTAGGCCATACTCCACCACGTGAGCCAAGTTTGGATTGGTGGAGGCTTAAAAGACAAGTAGCTGGTCTTACTGTCAGAAGTTGTCAAGCCGCACATAATAAGGCCTCCTACGTGGCTTACTAGGGCACGGAGCTCTTCCTGTATCGCAGGAAGGTTAGGCCATACTTCACCGCGGGGCCAAGTCCGGGTTGTAGAAGGTTTGTAATACAGTGGCGGGCTTTCCTGCTAGAAGTTGTCAAGCCGCATAGAATAAGGCCTGCTACATGGCTTACTGGGGCACGGGCCTCTTCCTGCATCGCAGGAAGGTTAGGCCATACTCCACCACGGGGGCCAAGTCCGGGTTGGTGGAGGATTGTATGACAGTGGTTGGCCTTACTGTCAGAAGTTATCAAGCCGCCCATAAGGCCTCTAACATGGCTTAACGACTACCATTATATGACAGCCAGCACCAACACCTTAACGTGCCTTGCAAACCACGGAAGCGCTAGGAAAAATGCAAATAGCGGTAGACACGGGACGGTCACCCATACTGCACCTGATAGCGTCTGCTGTTGCTTAACCCGAATGATTTATTCCAATCACCAATACCAGCCACCAATGGAATAAAACTCAATACTTATTTATTAAAACTTTTTCTTCAAAAACAAATATCAAATAACTATTTTTAGAACACACAGCCTAGAACGTGTTATCAACTTCCTAGGCATTAAGACTATTTTAAAAATAGTTGTCACTGTGGTTAAGACTCATGATGTTTACTTTATGATTTTTATTCCATTAGTGGCGCAAGTTAGCACCCCAAACCACCTTAAACAAAAGACGACTGCGTCGCAAGTGATAGCTGTCACGCGCCGACTAATTTTATATGAACTGTAAACTCGTCACGTTTCCCAAACGACTTTTATTTTGACACGACTACATAATGATCCTAGAAAGTGAAGTGAATTGTGGCAGTATTTTTTCTATGAAAAACGGCTAAGCATTCTCTGTAAAATGGTATAACATGTCTTAATTGAAAGACTTTTATTTTACTCGCTCAGAGGCTAACGTTTTTATTGCAAGTAAATTTACATCAAAACGATCCCACCGTTCCAGCCAAGTATTTATTTTATGACTGGCTTCGGCTAAAAGCTGCTAACTATATGAATGTAGAAATCTATATCTTCTTCTTCTTCTTCTTCTTCAGGCTATATTAGTCCACTGCTGGACATAGCACTCCCCTAATGAGCGCCATAGCGCTCTGTCTTCAGCTAGTCGGATTCAGCATCTGCCGGTAGTTTTTCGCAGATCATCATTCCACCTGGTCGTAGGGCGTCCTACAATACTTTTGCCGAGTTGCAATCTATATCTGTCTAATGACCTGGTACAGGGAATAAAGGTACTAGGGGTTCCATTCCATAGATTTACGGTATTTTCGGAACAGTTCTTTTTTTCATAGCGCACAAAGTAAACGAATCAAATGAAATCAATTTATTTCAACGTAAAGAATTTACATTCTGTTTGCTGTATGTCAATGTATAATGTAAGCCGTCTTCGGGCCGTATTGTAGTGGAGAAAAAGGCAGCGGAAAAAAAACTCCACCCTGACCATCTTTTCTCAAGTCATATTAAACCCAATACCTACATCAGTTGCCACCTACAGTCTATTTATTCTTACTTGTCCAACTTAGTAAACAAGATTCTAACCTTAAAATTGAGATTAGATGCCTAAACTAGACATTTTCTCGCAAATTCATGAACTATGTTTATAAAATTGGCAGCGTGTTGTTAAAAGAGTGTTCCAGGTCACTTCATTTATGGAAATATGGCAGTTTTGGACTAAAAAGTCACAGTTTAATGGTAGAATCTTGTTCACTAAATTGGACAAGTAAGAATAAATAGACTGTATACGTATACCTAATGAGATTTAATGATTGCCATTACCGACCCTTAATGCCAAAGCATAGTGAAATGTCTCACCATAGTAGGAAAAACAAAAGTGCTGCAGCCAGACTCACGAACAGCACTCGTTATTATTTTTAAACTTGTAACGTACACAACAATACCTTACCCGTGGTTTACAATACAAGGCGCGTTCAGTGCATGGATGGGTAAACCGTCTATGTCTAACGCTAGTGCCATTTTTTCGAGCGATTCCGTGCTTCGCAAGGCACGTTAAGGAGTTGGTGCCGGCTGTAGGACAGCCGGCAATCGTTAAGCCAAGTCAGAGGCCTAAGGGTGGCTTGAAAACTTCTGACAGGAAGACCAGCCACTAGTCTTGCAAGTCTCCACCAATCCGGACTTGGCCTCCTTGGAGGAGTACGACCTATACCTTCCTCAGTGAAGAGACCCGTCACCCTCGAGGGAGACATCATGGGTTGATGATGATGATTTGGCTTTGCTGAACTATAATAGTCCAAGCGATTTAGGTCAACTGAAAAATGTAACGATAACAGGCTAAAAAACTCGGTTAGTAAATTTTTTATTTCTTATACTCGGAAAGTAGTGTTGAAATAGAGTGGAAATTTCTGATTCCCTCCATAGGGAGGGAAAAACTCATACAAATTACTTCCCACCTAAGGGCCGAATTGAACTTTAAAAATAGAACAACTGTCAGTTGTGAAGAGTTGTATGTAATAAATAGGCTTTTTAAAAAAAACTAATTAAAAAAATGCTGCGGCCACGTGAGTTTCTAAACAGCCAGTGTGAACTTAGCGCAAACTTTTTTGAGCGGAATAAGCCGCAACAATGAGTTCTTTTCGGACAGCTATTAAAAAGTAAAAATACTTCCTTTTTCTCTCGATGGATGGCGTTGCAAGTCTTGTGTATGGAAACTGAACTTTTTTTTTTTAATGCCAACGACGGAGTCGTCACAGCATAGCTACGACTATAGATTATAGGAAAAATGTGTGTGTTCCGTTTGACTGCTGAGTAATCTGTGCGTAGCTGAGCGTAGCGTGTTGATTGTGTTGACTGTTGGTTGCTAGTATTGGGCCTGCTCGGACATCTTAAAGATCGCTCCGTACTGTACATTTGAGACAATGTACTAGTACTGTATATTAGTACTATTAGGACCTCATAGTAGAACCATCTCAACGTTCACGTTTTGACCTTTCAGCCATAAAATATGTTTTTTTTAATATCTGTATTTTTACAGGACCATTAATTTATGATTAATATTTTTAATGTTGCCGTGCCACCATTATATTAGAAGTACTATGATAAAAATCAATCAAAAAATATTTTTAGTTCGAGTGATTTTTTTTCCTACGTACAATGAAATAATTATTACCATCTAGATTATCGTAAGCTAATTTTGTTATTTGCAAAGAACAAAAGTAGCTCGCAGAACAAGATTACTACCACAGAAATAAGCGTCCCAAAGCACACGAAACAGAAAAATCTCCTTCACTATAATAACACAGTGAAAATATTATGTTATATTCGTTAGAGAAACGAACATCAAGAAAACAACACGGTATTACTTTTACAAAAGTACCTACTTGGATTAGCGCGCGAACCAGCAGCGCAATGACACAATAAATGAAACAAAAAACAAAACAAGTAAAAACAATCTTTATTGCTACGACATACGACCTACTTCTAAAGTTCGGAAAAGACCGACCGGCTGACGGGAGACCGATCGAAACAATTTCGCTCCGTTCAGTTCAATCACCACACTCTCTCTCATGCAGCGTTCGTTCGGTCTCGGCCATATTCGTCACCCGGTCCGGTTCATTTATTCATTCAGCCAATCCGTGATCGCGAGAGCAATGAACGAATAGACCGAATGTCCGATTATTACTGGGAAACGTTTCCTTTCGGTCATTGCATGGTAACGTATCTTAATCGTACTTCGAACATGACCGACACAATACTATTGGTTGCGTCGTTACGTTTTCGTTTGTTTGAATATTTGATTTATTTAGGACCTTGCTTGCCTACGGACCCTGATACTTTCTTTAATCGACGAAAACAACGCTTGTGACCCGGACTACCTGATTGCTTACCTGATTGACCCGAGCCTGCTTATTGGACCACGATTCTTCTTGTATCAACGACACCGGCCTGTATAATGGACAAAAAATATGGGAAGTGGTCTCTCGCGGACCTTAAAATGGAGTTGAAGGTGCGAAACGCAAAAACAATTCTTATGAATTATGTTCTTAATATATTTGTTTAGATCAATAAAATTTACATTAGCTGACAACGGGGCCAATATAATTAATTCAAAATAAGGCATAGTTGCATATTTAAAGTGTCTTTAAATAATAACAAACTTACTTGGTTGTAGTTGGGCTAAAGGCTTCCTTTGAACAAAATCAGTTGGCTTAAAATGACTTGAACAAATTCTACTGTAATTTTTTATCGTCAACCCAGACTTCAGCTGTTCGATAACTTTAATTTTTTGGGAACAAGTGAGTGCCACAATTTTTGCAAGTTATTACAGCGCAAACTCTATTAATTTTCGTATCCATGCTTGCACTCGATTTTGATTCGTTGTTTACATTAGGCAGGAGAGCAGAGAACGTCTAGCTTTAGTTATTGTTTTGAGGTCTAGCTCTACACTCTACTAAGGCTACGTAAGAGGCGAAAGTTGAACTTTATATAAAAAAACCAGACTACATAGTCTGGTTTTTTTATGAAAGGAAAGAGTTGAAAGGAAAGAGGTACCTACTATGAAAGGAAAGAGTAGTACTACTACCGATAGACGATACAAAACTCTGAAACTCTGTGAGAACTAATGTAGTCTCTCTTATCTGTGCAACTCATTCCTAACTTTATACTCTGTGATCCTACCAACTGATATAGAAAAAAAATCGTAGCAACTAAAGTGCGTTCACATTAACTTGACGCGTGAGAGAATTGGTAGCACTGAGATGTTTACTGTTACCATGTTAAATAAGAAATCATTCCCATTACTTGGGGAAAATAAAAGGATTGGGGGCTTGTTTTACCATCTTCCGATTAGGTCCAAAAGCTAATTCACATGCTATGTCCTTGTTACCAATTCTCTCACGCGTCAAGTTAATGTGAACGCACTGTATATAGGGACTCCGTGCTAGCGCCATCTATTACGTCTGTGTGGAACTCCACTGACAGCCGTCATTGAAAAGCCCTCATTACGCGGTGAATTCCATATTTAAAATTTAAAAAGTCGACTTAAATTGGCGGATACTAATCTGTTATATCTGTTGAATCTGTGACGGAATTCAAAAAATTAGGTAATAATCTTATATACTAAGATTTGAATATTAAAAATGAGGATTTTTATTTTCCTTATATTCTAAATGAAAAGTAGAGTATTTAACACGGGTAAAAGAATCAATTCCTTCTCGGACTATAGCCTCAGGAATTGATTCTTTCTACCCTCGTTAAGCAATCTACGATTCCGTCCCTAAATTTTACATGAGATCGGACAGAAAAAACTAATCTATACTTTCTTAAACGTGGTAAATTAGATTTATAAAGTGGTGTTATTCGGTTTAACACAGAAAGCTGAAGTAGACATACTAGTAAATAACCTATCTATAAATATCCTAGTCCTAGCGCAACACTTTCCGACCCACGACAGTATACACTGTGCCAAATGAGAGATTACCAGATGTAAACAAATTATTTTTTTACGTTACGATTAGTCAAGATATTAAAAACTGTATTAGCGAACTAAACCTTGATTGCTAAGAAGTCTTAAAGCTGCTGTTACGTATGGCGTCCGTCTCACTTTCACATGTTGACATTTTTAATTACTTTATATTTGAAAAAAATGTAGGAAAACAAAATCGTATTTAGAATGTCCGTAATTTTATGTTATTTCGTTTCCAGTATGATGATGAAAGAATGTTGATGACGCAAAGGAGATCTGCAAGTGATGCAAATTACTTCAGCCAGATGTCGCTGCCTGTACGTAATACAGAGAATATTGTAAAGATGTTCGAAATTTCACTGAAGCAGGTGAGTCACCTATTAGCTCAGTTGGAAGAGCGCTGGCACGGATAGCCAGAGGTCGCAGGTTCGAATCCCGGCATGGGTGGAATTTTTAGCCTTTAATTAGGATTTTAAAAGGAGATCTGTCGTATCGTAGCAAGTGACAGACACTGGCGACAAACACACGCCTGTATACCCTCCGGGAGTTTGTTTATATAAGTATGATAAATGCGACTGAGACATCAAAAGTAAATATACTAGTTTTCACATTTATAATATTAATGTAATACATAAAAAAGACGTGTGCTATACCTAACTACACCCTAATAGGTTTAAACGAGCATGCCGATCCATTATTCAACAGTGGATAAAGATGGGTCAGTGGATTTAATACGATTAAGCAGGTGGTAATTAAAGTTATGGACAGTCTGTTAGCTTTTAGAATATACCTCGGGCTCTAGAGTAGGCTTCGGTTTTCGCCGGAATCTCACAAGTGTAATACTACTTCCTGGTCTGTTTCTCGAAATTAAGTGTCATATTAGTTCCGATTTCGAAATTAAGTGTTATATTAATTCCGATATTTTTATTACACGAATATATCCGATTCTATCCGATAGTAGTCGAGGTATATTCTAAAAGCTAACAGATCTGAAATATATTATGTTATCGCGCCGTCTTGCTGGGGGTTGCAGCCAGGTAGCGCGATGACATTGACAAGGCAGTAGGGAAGAACTGGAGAGGAACAACGCAAAGCAGAAGCGACTGGCGCTTGCATGAAAAGGCCCTTGTCCAACAGTGGATATCGACAGGCTGAAGATGATGAT
The DNA here is from genome assembly GCA_934045075.1 of Yponomeuta sedellus. NCBI lineage: Eukaryota > Metazoa > Arthropoda > Insecta > Lepidoptera > Yponomeutidae > Yponomeuta > Yponomeuta sedellus. The sequence goes on along the minus strand of OW203728.1, from coordinate 17,601,218 downwards.
GATAACGTAAATAAAGAAACGGAAAAACACACTTAAATAAACTATCAATATTAACGTATTTTAAACTTTCGCGACTAGTACACATAGTTAGAATATTTTCGGGGCTTAATCGCGTAGTAATTTATTGCTATTTTACCTCGATGTTTCGACGACGTTACAGTCATCGTAGTCACGAGAAGACTGATGGTGATTTAATCGGGAATGTGGTTTCAAACCGTCGCAAACGTGGGATCCGGTCATCAAGATGTGTTCGAGTGGAAAAAAGTCGCATGGCTTATCGTCCGACATTGTCAGTGTAGTGTGTCGCAACCCTAATAGTGCTTTGTGATGGCTGTTTGAGGGTAGTCTGAAACCTCATCAGCCGAAGATGCGAACGGGTGCCAGCCATCAGTCTTCTCGTGACCACTATGACTGTAACGTCGTCAAAACGTCGAGGTAAAATAGCAATAAATTACTACGCGATTAAGCCCCAAAAATATTCTAACAATATTGACATGTTGTTTGAGTCGTGTAAAAAAGGATGTTTATTTCTTTTCAATACCCACGTAATTGGTCAAAAACTTATTCGATTAGTAGTGCCGTACAAAATTAATATCAGTATTATCAGGTTGCTTATGTGACAGCTTAAATTATCTTTGAGTTATCTATACTTATATTTTCGAATTCAACTTTTATTTATCAGTCTCAAGAACTTTTTCCTGGGACAGAGTTTATGTTAGTAGTTTCCGGCTGTGACAAAGGGAATTCATGAATTTCTTCATTTGTACGCCGATTTGTTCGTAAAAAAAGATAGGAAGGAAATTCTTGGAACTACTTGATTGAATACAAAAACGTAAGCAACAATGCTCACCGTTTGCACTAAAAGTCTGTAGCCCACTACGGGAGTAATTTTTTTACTTGATCTAATTCGCTTAAAAATTATATAGGTAAGTTATAATAACCTTAATAATTGAAGATGACATATAACGTAACATATAACGTTCTAGGCATGATAACGCATAGGTTAGACTGTCCCTATATATAACCCGCTGCTGTTTTGTCTTCCATGGGATTGGGCAGCACTGTGAACGATTTATTTTGCAAAATGTATACTTTTACTAACACTCACAAAGTTCAATGTTAACACTAAAATAGAATTTTAGTTGAATTGAATTTACTATTATACAATGTACATTACATACTAACACAATATGGATGCCATGTATCTGAAATAAAAATATATAATAATAATAACATTTTCATACAAGCACATACATTGCTTTTGGCCCCACTCTAGGATACCCTGTGTTGTGGGAACCAGAAACAACGACATCACAAACATGTAAACATCCAAGACCTGGTCTTTTAGATAGTCGCAGTACAGCAAAAATATGTTTTTATAACAATTAAGCCTCTTTCATTACGACTGCCTCGTTGGTCTAGCCGTTAAGGTTCTTGGGTACCAAGACGAGGCCGTGGGTTCGATTCTTATTGGGGGCCGCCGTACATTTGTACAAAAAGCCTCAGTCTGGGTGTATTTTCATGTTTATTACGACCTTACCTAGTTATCATAGAACAGGGTATCCTAGTTTGGGACCAGATCAAGTGATTGTGTTGTGTGGATTTTTATTATTATTTTTATTAGATTATAATGTATAAAGTATAATCATATACCTAAGTTAAGTCTTATAGCGCATTAGTTTAGACTGTAATGCTGTAAGATTTTGTATGACATAAAAATAAAAAATAAATAATTAATTAAAAACCTATTTAGAGGCTAAAAATTTCACCCATGCCGGGATTCGAACCCGCAACCTCTGGCTATCCGTGCCAGCGCTCTACCAATTGAGCTTTCGAACCCGCAACCTCTGGCTAACCAGAGGTTGCGGGTTCGAGTCCCGGCATGGGTGAAATTTTTAGCCTCTAAATAGGTTTTTAAATTTGTCCTTTGCACGGGTTAGTGCATTAAAAATAAAAATAGTATAAATAAATTATTATACATAATGCGATAAATTGCAAATAAGATATGAATGGTTTATGAGCATCGCGTTAATGATCGCGATTTGACCCGTTTAGTATATAATTACAGTAGCAATGCCACTCGCTTACGGTGAAGGAGAACATCGTGAGACACTCAGAAACTCTTTTACAGTGTCTCGCCAACATACATGCAAAACAATACATACTTAGATATATTATTCGCGATTATTTATCGGGTGTACGTAATTATCTTTATTCCCAACATTTCGGCGGCGAAACAGTTGCTGTGATCACTGGTAGACTGAAGTGGCGAGTACAGTCAATCCTTGTAGTGAAGGCAGCGGCAGGCCGACACTACGTCCGTATATTTACTTAGCACTGGATTCCACGTACCTACTTGAAAACCTGAAACCATCCTCTCTGTTGAAATTCTTGTAGCGGAGCGGAGTAGAACGCCGGCTTCTCAATCGGAAGATCGTGGGTTCGAACCTCGGCATTACCAATGACTTTGTTTTCTAAGTTATGCACATTTGTGAAATTATAGTAGCAATGACGGTGAAGGAAAACATCGTAAGGAAACTCTGGTGTCTGAAGTGTTTAACGTACCTCAACGCTTGCTGCGTACTATGAGGTTAAGATGGAGTTTACAACTTCAGTCTGGCGTCACTTCAGTCCGTGACCTTGATCAAGCTCTGATTGATGCCGGACTGATGAAACATCAAAATACCGTCTGTTAGCTTTTAGAATATACCTCGGGCTCTAGAGTACCTAGGCTGCGGTTTTCGATCAAATATCCGTCAGTCTGGTCTATCAGTCCACTGAATAGACAATCAGTCTGCCGTCAGTCTACCAGACTGATGGAATCGACTGACGCCAGACTGAACGTGTAAACTCCGTCTAAGTGCAGAAATCTCAGGTCTAACTAACTAACTTCGTGCCACCAATTTGTACAAAACAGCTCTGAAGTTTTGTACCGAAATGTAAGACATTCGGGTTGCTAAACAACGCGTGTTACCCCCTATTTTGGTGCGCACGAACTGTCTGTCTACGTAATGCCTAGAAATTGAAATTGTGTGCCTATTATTTGGTTCATTGTTCAGTGATTCGAGAAAATTCGCTCGACTTTACAAGGCCTTCCCGACTTGTCCTAATTGAGCGCATTGCGAGCGATCGTTTCAGTGCCAAAGGATCTAAAACAATCTACTTATTTCCAACCTTTATTCCACTTAGATGTTGTGTAAAAAGTAATACTTATGCAGTGTGGTGTCGGCCTAGAGAAAAGCACCAACCCAAATTCTTCCCACGGGTGTCATAAAAGGCGACTAAGGGACACAAACCGGGGGGTGGGCAGCAGCGCCCCCTGCAGTACAATTTCACCAAACTGCAATGCCCAACGCGCATGCCAAGCGTGGGGATTATGGGCATTACCCCCCAATGATGGCACAACATTGCGCTATGGCGCTCATTAGGGGAGGGCTATGTCCAGCAGTGGACTAATATAGCCTGAAGAAGAAGATGTAGTGTAGGAAGCCCTCCAACCAGGTCGGATGACGATCTGCGAAAAACCGTCGGCAGATGCTGGATGCGGCAAGCCGAAGACAGGGTGCTATGGCGCTCATTAGGGGAGGGCTTTGTCCTGCAGTGGGCTAAGATAGCCTGAAGAAGAAGAAGAACCATGCAAATAGTCAGTCTAAACTACGACAAAATAATATTCCGTTTCAAACCTCGATTTGTGTACTATGAACATCTTCATTGCAATCCGGCATGTGGTTTATAAACTAAACTACATTTACATTCTTTTTAATGCACTAACCCGTGCTGAGGACAATTTTAAAACCTATTTAGAGACTGATGCCGGTGAGTCGCCCATTAGCTCAGTTGGAAGAGCGCTGGCACGGATAGCCAGAGGTCGCGGGTTTGAATCCCGGCATAGGTGGAATTTTTAGCCTCTAAGTAGGTTTTCAAACTACATTTGTTTGGGAATGGCTACTTGAGGAACCTCTTTAAAGTCTTCTGTTTGTTATTCTATCGAATGAAACTGCAATTTCTATCGTTCACATAGCTCGCTTGCGTCGCCATGTTGTATTTAGGACAACCCTCAGAGGTAAGCAATTTGATAAGGAAAAGGAGGATCGAGGGTGTATCTTATTTAGGGTTATACTCTCTAGGCAGTCAGCGATATCGGAAGATAAGACTTTGTTCGCTTCTCGCTCTTATGCTCCTCACTTTAAGGGCTATTTTGCTATGTACGTACTTGAATATTCATCAGAAAGTCGCGCACCCTTTAAGGTTCATAAAACGACAAACCATTGAATAAAATCGTAACATTTGATGACCTCTGTGGCGGTAGCGCGTCTACCTACCATGCAAGAGGTCCCGGGTTCGAACCCCGTCTGGGGAAGAAACCCCAGGTGTTGGATGTTTACATTACACTATTTTTATTTTTAATGCACTAACCCGTGCTAAGGAACAAATAGCCAATAAATAGCAAATAAGGAACGGATAGCCAGAGGTTGCGGGTTCGAATCCCGGCATGGGTGAAATTTTTAGCCTCTAAATAGGTTTTTAAAAATGGACGTTTACATGTTTGTGATGCCGCTGTTTCTGGTACCCACGACACAGGGTATCCTAGTGTGGGGCCAGAAGCAATGTGTGTGCCTGTATGTAAATGTTATGTTATTCGGGAAATATTTTATGTCGTCCTATTTATTTACTTTGCCTAAGTCATCTGACCATTTAGATTCATCTCTGTTATACGCGTTTAGGCTTTTTTTCCTTGTTAAATATGCATAAAATTTAAAATACCAAATTATGCGTTAGGTACTTATACGTTAGGAAACTTTACTCTTTTATCTCATTAGCGTCTAGAATTTTTACAAATGTGCTTGGTGAGTTTTCCACCTTATATACCTACTAGCTCTGTTATCACCTTAGTATGACAGTAAAACCAATACTAGAGGTGCCTTATTCACTCTTATTGACGGCCTCGGTGGCGCAGCGGTTTGGCACGCTGACTGAAGAACCGATGGTCTCGGGTGCGATCCCCGGGCGGGTCAAAATAGGAAACGAACTTTTCTAGTTTGTCTCGGGTCTTGGATGTTGTCTATGTATTTATTGTATCAAATCTATCGTCGAGTTAGCACCTGTAATACAAGTCATTTAGTTGTACTTACTATGGGGCTAATGAGATCTGTGTAATATTTCCATAAATATTTATTTATCATTTATTCATTTATATTGTAAGATAAGATAAGATATATAAGATAAGATTATTCTTATTGTATACCGGAAAATGGATACAGAAGATAAGATACAATTGGCGGCCTTATTGCTAGTAGGTATTTCTTCCAGACAACCTCAAATCGGAGAATTTGCCGAAGGAATTTGCTATTACCTAATCTTTTCGATTTAATGTTGTCTGGAAGGTAGGTAGGGTAGAGGTACAAGTGGCGGCCTTATTGCTGATAGCAATTTGGCCTGCTATTACCTATAGCAGGCCAAATTGCTATCAGCAATAAGCAAATTTATTTAAATTGAATGACATTACAGTGAAAACCATTGCGTTGAACAGTAAAGCAGGCCAAATTGCTATCAGCAATAAGGCCACCACTTGTACCTCTACCTTACCTACCTTTCAGACAACATTAAATCGGAAAGATTGCAGAAGGAGAAATTGTACTACCATTTGAACCTCATAAAATGACAAAAAACAGTTACAGCTGTTCAACGCAATGGTTTTCACTGTAATGCAATTCAATTTAAATAAATTGCTTATTGCTGATAGCAATTTGGCCTGCTATAGGTAATTGCAGGCCAAATTGCTATCAGCAATAAGGCCGCCACTTGTACCTCTACCTTACCTACCTTCCAGGCAACATTAAATCAATTGCAGAAGGAGAAATTGTACTGCCATTTGAACCTTATAAAATGACAAAAAACAGTTACAGCTGTTCAACGCAATGGTTTTCTCTGTAATGTCATTCAATTTAAATAACTAAATAGTAAACGTAATAATTACCCAAATAATGCTATCGATTTGAAAGTCATACCGTAAAACCGACCGTCTGGGATAGGCTACACTGGCCTTTGCGTAAGCCTGTAAGTCATTTAAGGAGAAAGGAAGGGATAAGGGTCGTCTCTTGTTAAGCTTGGGGCTGCATTAAATTGATAGATTTTGGCTACATACTTGTGTACGGTACAGCCGTGCACAGATCTCCGTAGAAAACATTAAATGAATTTTGAGTCAAGCAACAACACCTTAAGGTGGCATAAGCCGTTGGTGCCGGCTGTCATGTAATGGCCGTCGTTACGCTATGTAGGAGGCCTTATACGGTACCTAATTATTCCTCGTATTACCCGATGCGCTGATGAAAAATACAATCGAATTGTAATCTTAAAAGACTACACTATTTTTAATGCACTAACCCGTGCTAAGGAAGGAAGGGTGAAATTTTTAGCCTCTAAATAGGTTTTTAAATAGGTTTTTAAATCTTAAAAGACTCCAGGGAAAAAGACGAACGTGTCAATTTTTTCGAAACTAATCTGTGAATGCTGTTTTGTAGGGAATTTCCGTTACACTAAGACGTTACTTAATCTAACAGGGTAAACAACAAACTAGGCTCGGAGTAATTGAAGCTTAAAAAATCGCATACAGGGAAAAAGTGGCATAAGTCAAACTTTTAAAATGCATTATCTCCAAATGTTTGTTGCTTGACTAGCTTGTCTTTTTCAATGGGGTTTTCTTATGTAATCTGAAAGTTATAAAAAAATTCTACACTAAATGTTTTCGCGTCGATTGTACAATTGACATCAGTGGGAGCTAAGGGTCCCTTTACGCTTGGCTAAGAAAGTACAGGGAGTTAAATTAGGTGCGTAATTTGACCGGTGCCGTCCCAGTCTAGAGGTAGTATAATCTCACGAGACAAGTGAAATGAGTGAAGCGTTCGTAGCCTAGTCGAACAGAGTGATTGGAATCAATCACTTAGTTAAGCAACAACAGGCGCGGTCAGGTGCAGGATGGGTGACCGTTCCGCGTCTACCGCCAGTGGCATTTATTCCGAGCGCTTCCGTGCTTCGCAAGGCACGTTAAGCCATTAGTGCCGGTCATCGTGTAATAGCAGTTGCTAAGCCATGTCAAAGGCCTTCTGGGCGGCTTGATAACTTCTGACAGTAAGGCCCGCCACTGTCTTACAATCCTCCACCAACCCGGACTTGGCCCCCGTGGTGGAGTATGGCCTAACCTTTCTGCGGTGCAGGAAGAAACCCGTGCCCCAGCAGGACATACAAGGGTTGATACCATACCTAAGTGAAATTTAAGATAAGTGTACTATTAGTGTGTTTTTGAGTGTGTTTGGTGTGCTTTTGCAAAGTGATCGCTTGAGCTCGTTGTTGGATAAGATAAATTCTTACTTAGTCTGTTTCTTAGGCCCAGTTTATACGGAAGAGTCGCTCAGACATGTGGCAGTAGCGGATAGTCAAAGAAACATAACATAAACCTTAATAGTACAAGCGGTGGTAGCGGAGCGGTGTAGAACGCCGGCTTCTCAATCGGGAGGTCGTGGGTTCGAACCCCGGCGTGTACCAATGACTTTGTTTTCTAAGTTACAACATATTTTGTGCAATACTAGCAATACTACTCGCTGACGGTGAAGGAAAACATCGTAGTGTCTGAGGTGTTAGCGTACCTCAGCGCTTGCTACGTACAATGGCCCAACTATGAGGCTAAGTGCGGAAATCTCAGGTCTAACTAGTTAGTTAGATCTTAACCTTAGAACTAACCTTAATAGTACGTAGCAAAGCATCGGTTCTTTCACAGATCTGTTTCAATTGGAAGAGCGCTGGCACGAATAGCCAGAGGTCGCGGGTTAGAATACGGCATGGGTGAAATTTTTAGCCTCTAAATAGGTTTTTAGATCTGTTTCACCTACCAAGTAATAAATATTCGTCGGTATAAAGGTAAACTCAATAAGTGCTTTTCCGTTTTTTTATTTATAACTGATAATTATTTTTGCCCAAAAATAACACTATCTAGTTTACTCATAAAAAAATTACGATGGGTGAGCGTTTTTATTTCTGTGCTAAATATTACATTTAGTATCTCAAATTCACATTAACGCAGTTTCTACGATTATGCTCATTTGCAGTTACTGAATTTTACCTTTATACCGACGATATACAGGGTATAACAAAATTGTAACTTAAACGGGTCTAGATAATTAGTTAGTTAAAAGCAGCGGCGGATAGCCAAAGAAACGTAAGTAAATCTTAAAAGTACGTAGCAGAGCATCGGTTCTTTGACTGATCTATTTCACGTACCAAATAAAACAAATATTAAAGGGTACTTAAGATAATTTGCTGCCTGTACGTAATACAGAGAATAGTGTAAAGAGGTTCGAAATTTCACTGATGCCGGTGAGTCGCCCATTAGCTCAATTGGAAGAGCGCTGGCACGGATAGCCAGAGGTCGCGGGTTCGAATCCCGACATGGGTGAAATTTTTAGCCTTTAAATAGGTGTAAATAGGTTTTTAAAATTTGTCCTTAGCACGGGTTAGTGCATTAAAAATAAAAATAGTATAATAATTTATTAAGGTAAATTTAAAAACCTTTTTTGCGTTTATAATTTTTTCTAATGTTTTTGTTTTTTGCACGCCTACCAATTTTTCTTTTACCTCCTGCGGTTGACTGGCAGAAAATGCTTAAGGCATTAAGTCCTCTGCATTTTACATGTGTGTAAGTGCAATAAATAAATAAATAAACGTGGGGATTTAACGAAATAACGGGACATAACGTTTTACCTAATAAATAGTCGCGATTACACTAAACGGTTGTAATCGCGATTATACTAAACGGTTGTTATCGCGATTATTTCCTAGGTAAGCATTTACAAGCATCGCGAGTCATTAAGAAATACTGTAACGAAATTCCCACACAAGCAGGTGTGTGTATTTGTCGTACTTATACAAATCATTTTGTTATCTATATATTTTTATTATACAAGAATAAACAAACTTCAAAATTGTAACCATAAAACTGCTGACTGATGTGTTACGTTATTATTCATACTCAGGTACAACAAAGCAGTTTTATTCCGAAGCTCATTAGCAATTATATTCAGACTGTGAAAATAATAACCTTGTTTTTCCCAGGCCACTATTGTGCCTGAAGTGCAAGGTAAATAAGCTGTGCAATAATTTTGAGCTTCATTGTGAACCGTAATAAACATTTTAATGATTAATTGTTTACACACACACCGACATACACACACCCACACACGCACATGCACACACACACACACACACACACACACACACACACACACACACACACACACACACACACAAACACTTAAATTTGTTTAACTTTAATTTTATTTTTAGTTTTTTGCTAGAAATAAAATGTTATTTCTAAGAATAACTCCTGTATTGGTTATGGAAGTGCGAAGTTACTGACTCAGTCATTTTGTTGTTTAAATGACGGCCCTAAAACATAGATGATCAATGTACTTCAAATTGATAAAATAAAAAAATATTTTTTGTAGCGCTTATTTGGTCGTAGGTTAGATTAGAAAATTCTTTATTGCACAATAAGCATATTTGTACAAAGGCGAGCTTAACACTAATGAGTATTTTCTTCCAGCTAACCTTGGGTTATGTGGATAGTAGTGCGGGTAGTGCTCGAAGAGAGTCATAGTAAATAAAGTAAATAAGGTTCGATTCTTATACTGTAACAATTTTTTTATGAATTGTAATAATAATAATAAATATCGCACAACACAATCACTTGATCTGGTCCCAAACTAGGATACACTGTACTATAGTAACTAGGCAAGGACGTCACAAACATGAAAACATGCCCAGACTGAGGCTTTTTATACAGATGTATGTAATTTTAATTTAATATGTGTGTGACTGTTGTTGCCATAATGTTTTTCTTTCTTTCTTTCAATCCACTTCAAGTACCTAAGGACACGGAAAAGACGCCCTCTCTGTGTGGGCTTCGTCCTATCCCTGCCGTACATTCTCGTTTATTTCTTTCCGCAATTTCGAATGTGACTATATAATCGTCCTGGCGATGATGACTTATTCCCATCTTCCAACCTAAACTTCCACCCTGGGTTGGAGGTTGGGAATTGTTTGTCCCATCTTCCAACCTATGGCAGGTTGGAAGATGGGAATATATTATCTGAATTATTTTTGTTCCCATCTTCCCAACTGACCTTTATGTACAGTGGCCCAATCATGAGTTTGGTCTATTATCGAATCGAGAATAGTATCGAGTAAAAATGTATGAAAAAAAAGTAGCGCCGCTATTTACCGCTAGGATCGCTGCTTTTTTTGACTGTACCTCATTTATGTCAGTTCGGAAGATGGGAACAAAAATAATTCAGATAATATATTCCCATCTTCCAACCTGCCATAGGTTGGAAGATGGGACAAACAATTCCCAACCTCCAACCCAGGGTGGAAGTTTAGGTTGGAAGATGGGAATAAGTCGCGATGATCGCGGCGCGGGTCGACTCCGCATACATCAACCACTGCTGTAGGCTTCAGGCCGCACGCAACAGGCCTTGACGTATGTAAATAAATAAAATGTTCCTATATGCTACTAACATAATATAAGTTTTAAATGTACTAACCAAATATGAATCCTGTTATTCGAAATAAATAAAGTTATTATTATTATTATAATACTGGTACAAAAAACATACTTTATGGGTACCTATGTAAGGTACACATAAAGTACCGTACCTTCCGTACAATTTGTATGAAATTGGATTGGATTCGAGACATGTTTTCAACATAATAATAATTTATTGCTTCGAACAGAATTGGTTTGCTGCTATTCCTATTGCTTTGGTTAGTACATTTTGAACCTACATTTATGTTAATAGATAAGATAATAATATTCTTTATTGTACACCGGAAAAATAGTTACAAAAACGGCGGATACAAAAGATCAAATACAATTGGAGGCCTTATTGCTAAAAGCAATTTCTTCCAGGCAACCTCAAATTGGAGAATTTGCCGAGAAGAAATAGGTACGGGTAGCCGGTGCAAATACGAATATTAATAGACAAAAGTACGTATACGTACCTAATAATAAACTTACATAAATCATACTTAAATACTCTAAATAAATATCTACATATACATACATAAATAGTGTCTTATAACAAGTGTGTTATATGAACAAGAAAAGGTTATATGCCTACATAATATATATGTAAAGAGAAGTGAATGACTACTTACAGCAAAATTACTAGCATAGATGATACTAACATAAATGTAGGTTTGCTGCTATTCCTATTGCTTTGGCTAGTACATTTTGAACCTACATTTATGTTAATAGCATAGATGATACTAACATAAATGTAGGTTCAAAATATACTAACCAAAGCAATAGGAATAGCAGCAAATCAATGCTGTTTGTTACCTAGGTGCATCAAGGTGTAGTTACATCTACTACCTAGGACTTTGAACATACATTCAAATATTGAGGTTAAACACCTGAGATACGCTGAACTTTTCACATTTGCAGCTTTAAACATTTTGTTCAGCGCGCGATAACCGTGCATCGGCTGCTATTTGTATACGCTATAAAATTTATAAAAGCGATACCGCACTTTGCACGGCGAGCGGAGTAGATATCGTTTCAAGCGTTGGATGTGCCAGATCTACACATATTTCACGCTGACCTTTCACGTTCAAAGCACCTCTGAAATATCAGTCTACATACCTACCTAATAAGCGTATGCTTGCGCACAAAAGTCGTAAGATAAGATAGAATAGACACTATTTGAGGTTATGTGTACGGTTCTATATCATCAGAATATTATTTATGGTACTCCGGTATGGTACTCTTGGCCCCCGTGGTGGAGTATGGCCTAACCTTCTTGCGATGCAGGAAGAGACCCGTGGCCAAGCAGTGGGGGCATACAAGGGTTGACATCGTACTTCGGTAAAATAGATACAAAAACAGCAGAATACAAAATGATACTATTCGCGGCCTAATTGCTTATAGCAATTTCTTCCTGGCTACCTCAAGTTGGAGAGTTTTCCGAAGGAGAAATAGAGGCGGGTGTTCGATAAAAAATGCGAATATTTATAGACATACGTATACGTAATAATATAGTTACATAAACGTACCGCAATACTATAAATAAATATCTACACATACCTACTTACATAAGTAGTGACTTATAACAAGATCTCAGGGGTGATATCTGGACAAGAAAAAGGTGATATCTCAAGATATATTGGAGTTACTACTGACGCGGTTTAAAACATATGTTAACCGTAGTCTGTGCAATAAAGCCATAAATGCCTAATAACATTAGGGAATATTTAAAAGACAAAGATGTCTGGTATTTCAATAATGTTAACGGGGACGATGGCACCTAGCGTATTGTAACTTTAACTTGGAAACTCTGTTAATTAAGTTAAAACCTGTCTTGAAAGGGATAAACGTGGAGTTTCGTTATTAGCTTTTACTTCACATAATCTATTGATAGTGAATCTAACAGCTTTCAAATTTATTAAGTAAATAATTTATATTATATAGTGATCTTTTTGAGTTAAAGTGATTTTCTGTCTTATCTCTAAATTTATTATTCTTTCATTTCTACTTACATAACATGACATGACATAACAAACGTTACATAACGAAACATAACATAACATTTACATACAGGCACTTTCATTGCTTCTGGCCCCAAACTAGGATACCCTGTGTCGTGGGAACCAAAAACAACGACATCACAAACATACAACTATTCATATTGCTGGCTCTTACCATGCAGCCTTTAGCCTAAACTAATTCATTTCTTTTACTTGTCAAAGTTTGTTGTTATGAACCTGTAGAATTTAATACAGGTTCATAACAACAAACTTTGATTCAGCAGTCGGTTGTTTACTTTTTTATTTGTTTTTTTAACCCTATGTCAAGCTTGTCAACCTTTGCATGCACTATGCTCACTAGTTTTACTGGCGTATTTGCAATTAAAAATATGCCGATTCGGTGAATTTTGCGTGTTCACCCACTGTTTACTATGTGTTTTCATGACAATTTGAATAAATGTTTTCTTTCTATCAAATGCAATCAAAATGTAGAGACCTATCTGCTGTCGTCTGTATGAACAGGAAAAAAAGGCCCGACTACGTATAGCTGCTTTATGAAGCCTTAAAAGGAAAAGCTTATCTAAGGGACACCCATCAATTGTTCGATAGATATCGCAACCTTCTGGACCGCATTTTATCACGTCGAGGCAATATAAACGTAATTTGTTAAAAATAGAGTTAAAGCATGGTCATAGTTTTGTAAGATAAGGGTTCTTCCATACAAATATAACCAGAACAAGTTTCGCATATTGACTTATATGCTGTTTCTAATTGCAAATATTTTTTGCATTAAACGTTAATAGTTCAAAGATTTTGATAATGATAAAAATAAACTCAGTTTACTGTTAGACAATGCATCTTGCATTAAGCGCACTCTGGTGCCTTTACTGTTATAATTAGTGCAATAAAACATTCAAAAATATTAATTTGCAATTGGCCTATGTTTGACCTACATTAATTTACTTATTTTATAATGTTTTGTGATGAGGGTTTTGATAAATTAATAAAATAAAATGAAGGTTTTGTTTGTAAAAGTAAAAAGTTATATTCTTTTTAATGCACTAACCCGTGCTATTTTTTTTTTTTGTACGTAATACAGAGAACATTGTAATAAAGAGGTTCGAAATTTCACTGATGCCGGTGAGTCGCCCATTAGCTCAGTTGGAAAGAGCGGTGGCATGGATAGCCAGAGGTCGGAGGTTCGAGTCCCGGCATGGGTGGCATTTTTGGCCTCTAAATAGGTTTAAAAAAAAAGTTGTTTATTAAATAAAATGGTTACACAGATGAAGAGTTCACATTGGTCACCACGCTAGGTCAAACCTGTGTTGTGGCGGCCCACTTCGGGCATACACCTTCTCTCTCAGAGAGAGACAGGGCCTATTTTAGTTAACTATTTTAATTGCTAAACGCTAATCGCTAACCATCATGATCGTGAGGATACCTGAGTGTCTGATGTGTTCAAATAACTATATCAGCGCTTGAAACGCCCAATCTGCGGTAGGCACGCGTGGTAATTAAGTCCATACTCTCTCTCTCTCTCTGAGAGAAGGCCTGTGCTCTGCAGTGGGATATTTATAGACTACATTTTTATATCAGGCAAATAAAAAACTGTCCGTACATCAAAGCACTCTATTTTAAATGCAGGCACCTGTTTTTCGTCAAATATAATCAATGTAAAACAATCCCTTAACAATGTGCACAACATTGATTTTACAGCAACAAAAATGTTTCGCGCGAAGAAAACAGATTGTTTTGTTGTCAATGTGCAGTGTGTTCTAGCAGGAGGAGCGTTTTAAAATATCGATTTTCATGCAGCGTTTCACTTGTGTCCGCGTCAGTACAGCAGCTCTGCGTGAATAGGTATTTTGTGAATGAAAACGCGTCATTCACGGGCTCCGCGGCGCGAGTGCTTCGTGGGACGAGTGGCTGTCAATGTGGCTTCGAGTCGCCGCGAGAACTGGAAAATAGCGGTATTACTTTCCCATTTGGGTAAACGGTGCATCCCGCCATAGGATGGACCATTTACCCAAATGAGAAAATGTTCCTATCTTTACTAACAATACTGGGTGTATCAAATACCCATTTTGTTCCCGGCAGTGGGGGTGGCTTATTGATAAAACTCTTGCCTCACACGCGAGGTGTCGCGGGTTCAAATCTCGACATGTACCGTGTACCTTAGATGTTCTAGTTACGTTAATTTGTAGCACAAATATTATTCGCTAATTTGGGAAACAACGTGATGAAATCCACGGACTTGGATTGGTAGGAATTCACAATTTCCTGTAAAATAAACTGAAAAGGGCCTCTATCTAAAAGTCCAGCTCCTGGGAGCCAATTCTCACTTCATTAGCAAATAAGTCGTATACGACTCCAAGGACTATGGCTTGGAATTCTACGTAAAAAGTCGAGAGACAGCCAAAATCTGTACCTATTTAGAACGCCATGCTAGATTGAATTCGAATGAGAAATAAATGTCTAATGACTCTGTCGAGTTACAGTCTCTTAGGTTTTAGAATATACCTCGACTACGGATAGAATCGGATATTGCAATAAGATAAGGTTTATTTTGTATTATTATTTATAACGTTTCATAACAGTGAAGAAAAGTTTTATACAGAGCAGGAAATAGTAACACTATTTAAATTCGGCGAAAACCGAAGCCTACTCTAGAGCCCGAGGTATATTCTAAAAGCTAACAGACTGTACCTTATCGTATTTTTAAGCGACAAATGTCTAAGCCTCCGAATAATTTGCGTCTACGCTTTCAATTCGCATAGGCGAGAATCTACTCCCATCTACTACGTCAGAGCGGCCACTTTATTGAATAAGCTCGTATTATAGATAGTTCATCCAATAAATATTAAAAAGGATTATTCATCCCAAAAAGTTATAGTGCTTCAGAACGGTTCGGTAAAACTCAAGCGGGTTACAATGTTTATTAAGTACTAGAATGACGAAGCCATCTCCGAAATTTAAAAAAAAATCAGCTGCTCCATAGTAAATTTCATATCAATAAAAAAATCCTACTGAAGACTTGCTGTATGAGCATAGTTCCCTTTGCCTACCAGAGAGGGTGAAGAAAAATAAATCTCTGCTTATATTCTTTTACGGTTGGCGCCATTTTCCAAATATTTTTTCTTTTTTTTTTCGCAACCGTATTAAAAAAAAGTTGTTCAGTACACGTGCGGAACCGTCATTGCAACTTGTTCCGACTGTCAACTATATTAGTTTGTTACAGCGAATGTATAATTGCTAGGAATGTATAATTGCTAGGAATGTATAATTGCTGAATTGAGAATTGATAGTATTTCTTAATGATTCGCGATACTCATACATAGTTATATATTAAACGGGTCTTATTTCCCAACGGTCGGCGATGGTGCCGTGGTCTACCCGAGACCACGGCAACTGCAACGCTGCCGAAACGTCGGGTAATTAGGTAATACGTTTTACCTAATAAATAATAGCGTTTTGACCCGTTTAATATGTAACTATGAGTTGAGGATAACTTAAAGCTCTTTCCCAAGATGATTTTTATACGCGCGCGTAATCGCAGTTTGACACCAAAACTTTTCATACGAGGGCTGCTACTTATGTATGCGGAGTAGAAAAAATAAACAAATGTATATGGGCTAAATATGCTTTTATTGTTTTTTAAAGTATTCTCCACTATGATCGATGCAATTTTGCATTCGATGGAACCAATTTGTAAAAAACTTTTTCCACTCTGATTGAGGTATCTCCAAAACGTGCTGTTTGAACGCATCTACGGCATCTTCACGGGTCGAAAATCGTTGACCACGTAATTTATTCTTTACATTTGGGAATAAATAGAAATCATTGGGAGCCAAATCAGGGCTGTACGGTGGATGACCCATCAATTATATTTTTTGACCATCCAAAAATGTAGTTGTTTCCTGAGGAGATGTATGACAGCTGGAGTTATGATTCTGCGTCGCTGGTTGTTTTGGCGTATTTCTTCAAATACTTCCGGCAAACAAATGATCGTGTACCACTCCGAATTAACCGTTCTGCAATTCTCTAGTGGTATTGAAGCCACGTAGCCATTAATACCAAAAAAGCAGGCCACCAAATGCTTTACAGTGCTTTTTGCACGAGCCACTTTCGTAGGGTTCGGCACATTTTGAAACACCCAAACTGTTGATTATTGTTTAGTTTCGGGATCGTACGCGTAGATCCAGGATTCGTCACCTGCGTAGATATTATAAACAGATTTTGAGTCGCCTCCGTTGAATTTTTTTAAGGTTTTCTTGCACCATTCAACGCGAGCATCTTTTTGATCCTGAGTTAAGTTGTGCGGGATCCAACGCGATCAAATTTTTTTTACAGACAAATGTTCATGTAATATTCTATGAATGCTCGTCATATATATGTCCAGAATAGCCTCTATCTTGCGATACGTAACATGGCGGTCTTGCATTATTAGTTTTCGCACAGCTTCAATATTTTGTGGCACAACCACCGATTTCGGGCGACCTTCTTTAACTTCGTCCGTGAGCTAACTGCGCCCGCGATTAAACTCACTAAACCAGTGATACACAGTCGTTTTTGATGGAGCTTCACCACCAAAAGTAGAAGTTAATTGATCTACGCCTGTTGTTGCGTTTAACCACGTCGAAAATCGTTATAAATCATAGCACGAATATTTCCACGAGTAAGTTCCATTTTTTCAGCGATATGACATTTTAACCCTAACAAAAACAAAACACTAACGTATATAAGAGAAAAATATTAGCGGCCAGTATTTAAAAAAAGAACGAATTTGACCATGGAGGACAGACATTGCGTTTAAAATTATTGGAATCCCAGATTCCGCATACATAAGTAGCAGCCTATGTAAGCAATGCAAATGCGCTGTGCAGCATAGAGCATAAAATATGTTTGGCTTCCATTTTTACGGAAGCGATGTAAATGCGTACGTGAATCGCGTTTAAAAGTCATCGTGGACGATGGCTCTTAAACATTTTGATATCAACCCTTGTATATCCCGCGTGCCTTGCAAAGCACGGAAGCGCTCGAAAAAATGCCACTAGCGGTAGTCACGGGACGGTCACCCATCCTGCACCTGACCGCGCCTGTTGTCGTTTAACTCAAGTGATTGATTCCAATCGCTTGGTTCGGCCAGGCCACAAGCGCTCCTAAACATTTACCTACTCCACTCTTTACTCTCACTGTTCTCAGGTTCACATGTGCCCTTTCTTTCGTTAGCATTCCCAGAGCCCCGTGTTACCACGCGGTGCTCTGCTTTCAGTCAGTTTATAGTATGGTCGACAGGAACTAGCTTCAGCTCAATCAATCAATTTTGATAAAACGCTGAGATTGATCTTGAGTGCGCTGTCAAGACGTCGTTTTGTTTAGAAAATCTTGGACGAGCAGTCAAGATTGATCTCACCTGTGAAAGAGTTTGGATCTGAGACTTCAAATACGCGTGCACTCTGTTTACACTTAGCAGCAAAAATGTAGATGCTCATCACTTGTTGGCTTATAGTCGACAGCAGGTCTCCTTTTGTAAACGTAAAACAAAATCCTCATATTTTCGGACAGATAAAGGGCCGGGTTCGGAAATGAGAATTTCACAAAGTAAATTCTTAAGTATAGTCTGTTAGCTTTTAGAACATACATCGGGCTATAGAGTAGGCTTCGGTTTTCGCCGAAACCACAAGAGTGTAATTGTACTTCCTGCTGTGTATAAATTAATTAATAAGGTAATAAATTAAATTAATACAATTAAGTGTCATATTAGTTCCAATATTTATTTTACACGAATAAGTATATCATATTCTATCTGATAGTATATCATATTCTATCTGATAGTAGCCGAGATATATTCTAAAAGCTAACAGACTATAACATTCTGTCACGCTCTTTTCTGAGAAATTCTAAGAGACAACACAATTTTCAACAAACAATTTCCTTAGTAAAATTCTTAATTCGAACACTGGTCCATAGGCACCTTGTTGTACCTCGTATTGTGTCACTGCTGCACATCAGGTTTTTTTTAAGAAAGCAGTCACAGAGACATAAAAAGGTACTTTGCTTAGAATCGCCTTCCTGGTAGATCAACGATTGTACAATGGCTCGAGTGTGAAGCTAAGGGCCAAAATCACATATCGTAAACTAGGTTACACTGTGCCATAGTAACCGGGCAAGGACATCACAAACATGGAACACCATACGCCAATACTGAGGTTATTTGTATAAAATGTACGGCGGCCCCAAGTGTGCATCGAACCCACGACCTGCGGCATGGTATTATGATATGATACCGCTAGACTAATGAGGCATTCAAATAATCGTAAGTTCCTCCTGTCACGTTTGTTCAAAACTTAATTAACATCAGTTAGTAACTTGTGAAATATTAGGGCAATACTCCCGAATTTCGGTAAGCATTTCCCTTCAACTCTTTTGAAGATTCGCTTCGGTACAGCCCTTGATAATTCACACAAAAGATGGAGAAATAATGAATCGACTGCTACTTCAAAGGTACGTTTTGTTTACAATTCGCAGCTGTCGTAACTTCGAACGATGCCTATTTATAATCGACGGTAGCTAAGCGGTGGGTGTGCCAAATATAGAATGGGATAATCGTATACTTTATCATATTTTTTAATGTTCAAGATCTTACAACCGTCTGAACAAGTCATGAATGAAAACTAAGTTACGGTGCGTAGCGTTCTCGATTGTTGCAAAGTAAATAAAAACTATTTTTATTGAAGCAATATGGCACTGTTTATGATAAAATAAACAAGTTAGTTATGAATGAGAAGCAGCGCTGTGTAGGTCAATCTGGATATCCCTGAACCGGCTAAAAACTAAAGCCGGATATTAGATCTAAAACCGATTAATTTATTTGATTTACCGACTACAAGTATGCGTAGACACATTTTTTTAATGTTGCTTATGCACATCCTACTTCAGGGCACAGAGTGCTTAGTGCGAGTTTGACAGATCCAATCGAATAACTTTACTACCGCGTTAATCGAGCATTGAGTAGTGAGTATGAGTAAGTTAACCGTTCGAACTGGCAAAACGCTGTCACAGTACAACTCGCACTCGCGTTTATTCGTGTTTTGGCTGGTAAACGTGTTCACTTATCAACGTAAACCATTACAACTCGCACTCAGCAATTTTAATTTCCATACTTGTCGCTAGGTGGCGATTCCTCGATGCCGTAGGAATATGAGTTTACGTTAACGCGATCGAGTAGTTAAAAAACTCGCACTAAGCACTCAGATCTTTTCTCAGAGAGAAAGTATGGGTAATAATTACCTCGTGTGTTCAGCGCTCGTGGCCTAGCGGAACCGAGTGATTGTAATCAATCACTCGACTTAAGCAACAACAGGCGCGGTCACGTGCAGGATGGGTGACTGTCCCGTGACTACCGCTAGTGGCATTTTTCCGAGCGCTTCCGTGCTTCGCAAGGCACGTTAATCGTTGGTGCCAGCTGTCATCTAACGGCAGTCAGTAAGCCATGTCAGCGAAAGATGTAGGCGATGTATGAATCCACTCACCTGGTCCACTGCTGCTGTGATCCGGGGCCCCGGTGATGGATTTGAGGTGCTGGTGACGTAGGTGCGCTGGCTAGGTAGAGGAGGAATATACCCGTGCCCCAGCAGTGGGGACATACAAGGGTTGATATCGTATCGTATCGTCCACCGCGGATGAGGTAGGTAAACACCTCAGATACTCAAGATTCCTCACGAGGTTTTCCTTCACAGTTAGCGAGTGATATCGCTGCTGTAACTTCACAGAGGTCCAAAAAACCTAAGCTAACCTGACTTAGAAAACAAAGTCATTGCTTATACTATTTTTATTTTTAATGCACTAACCCGTGCACTGGCACGAATAGCCAGAGGTTGCGGGTTCGAATCCCGGCATGGGTGAAATTTTTAGCCTCTAAATAGGTTTTTAAAGTCATTGCTACATGCTGGGATTCGAAACCATCGACCTCCCGAATATGAAGCAGGTGTTCTACCGCTGCGCTACCACGTCGCCAGATAAATATTGTACTTTATAGCACACGAGAGGACATTTATAAAAACCTATTTAGAGGCTAAACATTTCACCCATGCCGGGACATTACAGAAGAAATATCATGTAAAAAGGGTAGCAGATACTGATAGAAAAAACCGGTCAAGTGCGAGTCAGACTCGCGCACCGAGGGTTCCGTACAAACCTGTATTATAGACCTGAGTATTTGGTATGAATTTCAATTTAATACCTCTACGCGTTTATGAGGAAATGGGTAGTAAGTTTAAAATTATTAAAAAAATATATATTATGTGATGTAACTAAAAATTTAAGTTTTCGTAGTTTCCTTTATCCATGCTATAAGACGTTGCTTCGTACCAAATTTCAAGATTCTGAGTTCACGGGAAGCACCCTGTAGGTTTTGATTCCCTTGCAAGTGTCGAAAATTTGCGGCATAAACGGCTGTATCTTTTGATTGCGTTGGCTTAGAAGTTTGATTTTTTCACAGCTTCAAGGGACAGTAGACCTGAGTAATTGATATAAATTTCAGCTTTATACCTCCACGCGTTCCTGAGAAAAAGGGTCTTGACAGACGGACGGACGGACGGACAGACGGACAACAAAGTGATCCTATAAGGGTTCCGTTTTTTCCTTTTGAGGTACGGAACCCTAAAAATAGTTTATAAACACGCTTGAGTTTAAGTAACCCAAATTAACCTTTAAACCTTTTAAAGTTAAGTACAACCACCACCATGCCATATACATTATCTTATGTCTGTTTAAAGGTAGCTTCCAAGAATACTTTTATGATATGGTATAAATTTCAATAAAACCGAAGTGTTCTACGCAACGCAATCATCATTCAACGTTTATTCATTATGCATATGAAGCTATAAATAAAGATATTCGAAGCTATGCAAAAGTAATACCTACTGTCATAGAATAGCATACTAAATGAAGAACAAAATCTTAAAATAATATTTAGAGACAAAAAAAACACCCATGCCGAGACTCGAACCCGCGACCTCTGGCTAACTGTGCCAGCGCTCTCCTAACTGAGCTAATGCGCTGGCACGGTTAGCCAGACGTCGCGGGTTCGAGTCCCGGCATGGGTGGAATCTTTAGCCTCTAAATAGGTGTTTAACATTGTCCTTAGCACGGGTTAGTGCAACAAAAAGAATATAAGAATAGAATATTAAGATTATTTAGGTTTACCTTTTAAAAAGAACTTATAACAAAACAAGATATCATTGTAATACTTTTGGAGGCGGTAGGTAATGTCGTATAGCGCGTTAAGTCAATCATTTTTGGCACATCTGAAATCTATTCAATTCATTCATTTGCTAGAATGTGGTACAGTACATCCATAAATATAAGTACAGATCATAAAACACTATTTTATGCCACACTTGGCCAGAAAGCGGCTTTTTCCGCACGCTGCGCGTGCGGAAATAGCCGTTTTCTGGTCAAGTGTAGACATAAAAAGATGTACACAACACGGGAGGTAATAAAGAAAGCTCCCGATCGCATATTTACGTCCCTCGCTTGCAGCTCGGGCCGCAAACTTCTGCGATCTCGGCCTTTCTTTGTATTACCACCCTAGTTGTGTAATGTACTATTAAGCACCGCACATTCTGTCAGTCTTGATATGCAACATTTTATAGACTATACAAGAAGAAAATCTGTTATCCTAGTTAGTAAAATTACATCAATTATCATAGCAAACTTTACTCGTTAAAAAAACGTTTACTGAGTAAAAGCATTTATCTAAAAGCGTCCGTCTTCTAAGGGCCAGTTTCTGAATTGAGAATTTCGCTAAGAAAATACTCAACTGTAGTGCTGTCTCATCGAATTTCTCAGCAAAGAGCGTGACAGAACGTTACTTAAGTATTTACTTAGTGAAATTTTTAATACAGAAAGCAGCCTAAAGTCGCCTGGGACGTAACTGAGTAGGTACAGTTATCAGAAATATCTGTATTAAAAACCTATTTAGAGGCTAAAAATTCCACCCATGCCGGGATTCGAACCCGCGACCTCTGGCTATCCGTGCCAGCGCTCTATCCAACTGAGCTAATGGGCGACTCACCGGCATCAGTGAAATTTCGAACCTCTTTACACTATTCTCTGTATTACGTAGTGGCATGGATAGCCATGGCATGGATATTGATTGAGGATATAAGTATAGAATTATCGATGAAGAATTATGTGTCGCAATAGTGTTTTGTGATGGCTGATTGAGGGTAGTCTGAAACCTTATCAGCCGAAGATGCGAACGGGCACCAGCCATCAGTCTTCTCGTGACCAAAGAGTATATAACCACTACCTCGTGACCACGATGACTGTAACGACTTCGAAACTTTGAGGTAAAATAGCAATAAATTACTACGCGATTAAGTCCCGAAAATATTCTAATAATATCTATGGATAGCCAGAGGTCGCGGGTTCGAATCCCGGCATGGGTGGAATTTTTAGCCTCTAAATAGGTTTTTAAAATTGTCCTTAGCACGGGTTAGTGCATTAAAAATAAAAATAATATAGAAATATATGTGTAATTTCTTTTTATGTACAATAAAGTGTTCTCTATCTATTTATCTACAGTTCACGCGTGTCAACTTTTACGTGGTGTCGATTGCGTATGCAATTTTCTTCGCGATAAAAAGTTAAGAAAAAACTGGCCATTTTACTGTACTACAATGTATGATTGATGAGTGGCTAGTCATCGTAGTAACTGATGTCGTTAACATATCATTTGGGTTAAATGGTGATTCAATCTCGGGCTTGTATCAAAGTGCCTCTAATCGATCTCGCGATAAGAATACGAGTAGATTCTCAAACTTATTTCGCAAAGCGCTTGGAGAGTAAAATAACCTAGAGCAATATTTATTTTAATGGACTGTGTGATAGTTAAGTTTAACTTCGATTTCAACCCTTGTATGTCCCCACTGCTGGGGCATGGTTCTCATCCTGCATCGCAGGAAGGTTAGGCCATACTTCATCACTGGGGCCATGTCCGGGTTGGTGGAGGATTATAAAACAGTGGCCGGCCTTACTGTCAGAAGTTTTCAAGCCGCCTAGGCCTCTGAAATGGCTTAGCGAATGCCATTACATGACAGCCGGCACTAATGGCTAAACGTGCCTTGCAAAGCGCGGAAGCGCTCCGAATAATAGTAGATAGTCACGTAGCAGTAGTCTCTCATTTGCGACAATATTGTTTTTTAAATGATGTAGGCTGCCCAGCACCTATACCACTCTGACGCTTAGTCTGCACAGTCCATAGAAAAGACTAATCAATACGTGCGGAACCAACCAAGCCGCGAGTTTCCTCGCGATGTTTTCCCTTACCGTTAGCGAGTGGTGGTGCTACAAAAAATTTGAAAACGTCATTGGCTAAAGATACACCTATAAAAAATACAACGAAAATTCACGAGAATTTAGTTGCACAACTTCCGTGAAAAGTCCCACAGGGCTATGATTAGCTGCATCATCAGCCATTTGCATACCCAGTGCAGGACATAGGCCGTCCTCGTGGTTTTCCGAGCTTCACAGTCTTCTGCCGCCCGCATCCAGCGACTCCCCGCCACCGCAACCAGGTCTTCAAGCCATCTGGTGGAGGGCCTGCCAACTCTGCGTCATCCGGACCGCGGTCGCCAGGTCAGAACTTTATGTTTAGCTTATTTTATAGATATTGATAAACAAAATTTCGCAGCGGCTTTCATCGCTCAGTATGTTTTTATTAAAGCGCATCACACTGGCTGGATATGTTTCAATGTGATTTACGACTTTACAACGTAGGTTCGGAATTATGCTGCCAAGCGCGAGATCGACTCGCCATTCAAGGGCTTCGCCTTGTACCAGTATTATATGTATAAAAATTACACCATGTCGCGTAGTATAATAACGACCATACGGCTCAAGAGATCGTGAGAAATGGCATTTGGGGGGAATAAGGCCTATACCCAGAAGTGGGCAGCGGTGGGGTGAAAATGATGATGATGATGATGAATGCGTCAATCTTTGTAAAGTTAATTTTTTATAGCCCTCTGCATCTTCGTAATGAGTTGATTTATACAGCGTCAAGTGGCATCTTCACTTACACTAGTGTAAGTGAAGATGCCACTTGACGCTGGGCGAAGGGACCACTTTGATGCTGCAGTGCCTGGGACATGGTTTTATACTGTGTAGGCTTGCCCAGCACCTATACCATACTGACAGTTTAGTCGACCTAGCCCAAAGGAAATACTAGTCAATACGTGCGGAGCCGGATGCTGTGTGGTGTCGGCCTAGAGAATAGCACCAACCCAAATTCTTCCCGCGGGTATCGTAAAAGGCGACTAAGGGATACAAACCGGAGGGTGGACAGCAGCGCCCCCTGCAGTACAATTCCACCAAACTGCGATCCCCAACCCGCAGAAGAAGAAGAAGAAAAAGAAGATGACGTGGGGAGCCAACCAAGCCGCGGGTTTCCTCACGATGTTTTCCTTGCGTTAACGTGTGGTGTTGCGACTACAAATTCGCAAATGTACGTAACATTCAAACTAAACAAAGTCATTGGTACATGCTCGCACTGGGGATCGATCCTGGGTATCTCGCTTGCGAGTCCATTGTCCTACCCACTGAGCTGCCACCGCTTTTGCCGCTTTTACTCGTATGGCCCTTAACATAATTAATATTTTGGTTACTTTTCCGTGGATACACACACTAGAACCCCCCCGTATCTTATTAGTACACTAGTATGTGTACACGCGATATAATGTCGTTTTCTGTAAACCATTCATGGCTATTGACAATTTTAATTTGACAGTTTTGCATACAACTCTCATGTCAAAAACTGTCTATTGGTACGATGATTATAGGACATCATATTATGGATCTTCTGTAGAACTGTATGTTTTTTGTATTTATTTATTCGCTCTTAGCCCTGGCTGCCGAAGTGATCTTAAACGATGGTTGAGCAACATAGGGCACATTCAGTACATGCATGTGTGACCGTCTATGACCAACGCTAGTGGCATTTTTCCAAGCGGTTCCGTGCTTCGCAAGGCACGTTAAGCAGTTGGTGCCGGCTGCCGTCGATAGATGGCAGTCGTTAAGCCAAGTCGGAGGCCTTAGGGCGGCTTCAAAACTTCTGACAGTGAGACCAGAGTGCTTAGTGCGAGTTTGACAGATCCAATCGTATAACTTTACTACCGCGTAAATCGAGCATTGAGTAGTGAGTATGAGTAAGTTAACCGTTCGAACTGGCAAAACGCTGTCACAGTAGAACTCGCACTTGCGTTTATTCGTGTTTTGGCTGGTAAACGTGTTCACTTCTCAACGTAGACCATTAGAACTCGCACTCAGCAATTTTAATTTCCATCCTTGTCCCTAGGTGGCGCTTCCTCGATGCCATAGAAATATGAGTTTACGTAAACGCGATCGAGTAGTTAAAAAACTCGCACTAAGCACTCAGGCACTAGTATTGCAAGCCTCCACCAATCCGGACTTGGCCCCCGTAATGGCGGATAGCCTATACCTTCCTCAGCGAAGAGACCAGTGCCCCTCAGTGGGGACATAATGGGATTATCTAATCGTGTTGTATAAATGTTGTTATCTACTACAGCAATAATAAGTATAAAAATTCTCATCAATTGACATTAACTTTATCTAATTCGAATTTCTGTAATATTCCCAAATTGGAACAAATGTATTTATTTATTAATTTTTAACTAATTATTTAAGTTTTTTTCATGCTAAGCCCTCTGCATGACACGTTATTTCTTATTTTGTGTGAAGGTGCTATTTGAAAATCAGCGCTGTTTCGAACAGAAACAGCAAACGCTGAAATAGTATCATTGTTACACACGAACACTTTATTTTATAATTTTTGTTATGTTAACATATTTGTTTGTAGCAAACAAATCATTCTCAGAGAATTAGCAAGCTGAAGTGGCAGTGGGCTGGCCATATCTCTCGAAGAACCGACAACCGTTGGAGCAAACGTGTCCTTGAGTGGAGACCGCGACTCGGCAAACGTAGTGTGGGACGCCCTCCGACTAGGTGGGATGACGATCTGCGAAAAACTGCAGGCAGATGCTGGATGCGGTAAGCTGAAGACAGGGCGCTATGGCGCTCATTAGGGGAGGGCTATGTCCAGCTGTGGACTAGTATACCCTGACGATGACGAAATCATTGATTCATTCATTTTGATTTATTTACATATTTTAATATAATCCACTTACAACTAACATTACAGGACTAAACCTAATACGATAGAAAAGTTAATATTTTTATACTTACAAGTATAATGTCATATCTGGTCAATTAAGGGGCTCCATTAAGTAACACGAGCTCCAATGGCAAAAATAATATCTTTTTAACAAAATATTTAAGACTGATATGTTAATAATTCTAAGGCTAGCTTCAAAGCCAAATATAAAAAAGTTCTTCTTGAATCGCAGAAGTTGGTCCCTCATTAACAAACTACCTATTGTTTTTTCATACACACTCTCCTACGAGTTCACCCAATTTATTTATTTATTTTCCCAATTAATCTATTACATAATTCTAATATATTTATATTTTTGACATGTATAATTTAATAATTTAATAAACTAATTTAATAAACTAATTGTTTTTCATATAATATATAAAAAATGTGAAGTACTTCGTAGTCACGAAGCATGTTATCCAAATTATTATTATAATCACAATGACATTTATTTATCTCCGATACAATTCAATGTATATAGGCACTTATTTACTATAATTAAACTACGATTATGCTATTACCAATCATTTATAATTTGTCGTTTAAATATCCAATTGTTATGTAATTCTATCCAAATATTATCCTACAATCCAAATTATTATTATCATTACAATGACATTTATTTATCCCCAATTCCAATTCAATGTATGAACGTATTTAATTAATAATGATATCGACAATTATTTATAACCTGACATTTAAGAATCTAAATGCTGCCATCTTACTCATTTATTTAGTTTCGTTTTTCCGAGTGCTGCACGTCGGCACTCTACTGGGTACTGACGGAAGACCAGCGCTGGAGTAGCCCGCCTCTCCAGCATATGCTGAGTCAGAGCCCCTTTGCATTTGCCACACCCACAAAACTGCTTTATACTTTATGTTGATTTGCCTGTACCCACTTTTGTTACTGTTGTTTGTACTATTACTGTGAAATTTTGCTTTGTTATTGCATGTGGTGTCATTTCAATTGTTTTTCTGTAAGTGTGTGTCTGCAGATGCAAATAAATAAATAAATAAATAGTGATTGTTAGAAACCATGAACCTAAGGCAAGCTAAAAAAGGCCGTTAAAGGCATAAATGCTCTCAATTCCCAGGTCAAATTTTGTATCTAATATATTAAAATACACGTGATACACGAGTCACGTGCATGTTATCGAACTCCTCTGAAACTCTGATTATTATGAACTTTTTTGTGTAGGTACATTAATATAGAAAAACAATCCAGTAATCCGGCAAAACAATTTAGACTTAAGGGAGGTACTACTCGTCATACAATCCACTCTATCCAACGGTTGTCTGGAAGAGATCGCTCTTCGCGATCAGCCCGCCAATTGTATAACATTTAAGAAATCATGGTGATATTCTTTTTTCTGGTTGTGCAATAAAGTGTTCTCTATCTCTTTTTATCTGCCCCTAAGTAAGGGATGTAATCCTTTTCCCATTTTTTTACCATCAACATCAGCCATATGAGGCCCACTGCATGACATAGGCCTCCCCTATGGTTTTCCAAGCTTCACGGTCTTGAGCCGTCCACATCCAGCGATTCCCCGCCACCGTAACCAGGTCATCAAACCATCTGGTGGAGGGCTGTCCACGCTGCGTCATCCGGTCCGCGGTCGCCAAGTCAGAACGCTTTTGCCCCAACAGCCATCTGTTCTTCGAGCTATGTCCACTGACACTTTTTTACCATATTGTCATTCAATTGGTCGTTTAAAAATATTGTAAGTGCATAATTTTTTTTTTCGTATAGAGTTCCGTTTGTGAGCGCATTTTTTTCCGAATAGGGAAAAAACTCCCCTTATCCTGGATAAACGGTCAATTATAGAGTCTGAGAAACTTTAGGGTAGTATCATTATAATGAACTTAAAAGCAAAACCGTCATCACTAAGCAGGCTTCAAAAATTAACGAGTTTCGTACAAAATCCAGTGAAAATTACGCTGATGACGTTGATAGAGCTCTGTAAAGCAGATAAAAGCCCCTCTGTTTACGGAACCCTACCATGAGCCTGGCCGCACTAGGCTGATTTATAAAAAGAGACTTGTAGTTATTTCTTATGTTGGTTCTACTGAAAAAATTCAATCTAAAGTTTGATCACCTGTACCTTGGCCACTTTACAAAAGTAATATTTATCAACATCAAATCCACATCACAGATAACCGAAATATGTAAAAATACACAACTATGAAAGACATGTTTATTTGTTATCATTCAGTTTCCGTTTTAAGCGATGCTCCAACTCTCCCACTCTAGATTTCAGCCGCATTTCTATCCATTAGATTAGAACACTTTATTGTATAGAGCAGAAAATTAAATACAATAAAAGGCTTAAAACATTAAACTGCTTCGTTGTTCTAGCAGAAAAAAATTGATTACCATGCATTGAATTCCCGATGGAGTCGATATCAACCCTTGTATATCCCCATTGCTGGGGCACGGGTCTCTTCCTGCTTCGCAGGAATGTCAGGCCACCCTGAACCACGGGGTCCAATTCCGGGTTGGTGGAGGATTGTAAGACAGTGGCGGGCCTAACTGTCAGATGTTATCAAGCCCCCCAAGGCCTCTGATTGGCTTAACGACTGCCACTACATGACAGCCGGTACCAACGGTTTAAAGTGCCTTGCGAAGCACGGAAGCGCTAGGAAAAATGCCACTAGCGATAATCACGGGATGGTCACCCATCATGCACCTGACCGCGCCTGATATTGCAAACTCAAATGACTGTTTTTAATCACTCGACTAGGCCACTAGCGCTTCATGGAGTCTGAAGTACGATATAATGCAGCATATATACGAACCACTGTAGAGCGCATACCTTCTCTCAGAGAGAGTATATGCTTAATTACTACGTCGGCCCACCGCGGATTAACAATTTTAAGCTCTGATGGACCTCAGACACTTAGGTTTCCTACGTACGTTAATTTGTAAAAATAGCCTCAGTCTGGGTGTTTTTGTCCACATGACAGAACATCCTAGTGACATCACAAAACCTTTCGGGATCCTGACGTTTGCGATAGCAATTCGTATGGATTCTGTCATATATGTAATTCGAATCGAACATCGTAATCTGTCATCTGTCATTGTTATTCTTTTACTAGCTGGTGCCCGCGACTTCGTCAGCGCAGGATGAGTATTTCAAGAAGTAATATTAGCGTGGCATAGAAACGAAGTAACATTAAAATTATCACATAAATATTTTTTGAGTTGCATTTGAAAAATATAATAGCCCGACAATATTGAGATGTTACAGTCGCACTATAATAATAACGTAACAATATTTTCAGCATAAGAAAAACGGTAACTAAGATAAAGATCCGAAGCTGACGAACCGACAACCGTTGGAGTGAACGTGTACTTGAGTGGAGACCGCGACTCGGCAAACGTAGTGTAGAACGCCCACCAACCAGGTGGGATGACGATCTGCGAAAAACTGCCGGCAGATGCTGGATGCGGCAAGCTGAAGACAGGGCGCTATGGCGCTCATTAGGGGAGGGCTATGTCCAGCAGTGGACGATATAATATAGCCTGAAGAAGAAAAAGAAGAAGGAGAACCCCGCAAACGTCATCCTAGGTCTCAATTCAGGTCTTTGTCTATCTGTACGCCAATTTTCGTGGACCGTCCAGCCGTTTTTGCGTGATTGAGTATAATCGACATCCAAACATCTTTAACATTCACATTTAATAATATTAGTAGCGAAATTTTTTTGAGCCCCTTTCATAATTCCAAAATATTAATTTTGGAATTATGAAAGGGGCTCTCAAACCTTCACATTAGTAGCAGTAATGAATATATTAGAATTTTCAAAGGGACTCTCCAATCTTCACATTTATAACTTTAGTAGTAGCATATTTTAAAAACCTATTTAGAGGTTAAAATTCCACTCATGCCGGGATTCGAACCCGTTACCTCTGGCTATCCGTGCCAGCGCTCTTCCAACTGAGCTAATGAGCGACTTACCGGCATCAGTGAAATTTCGAACGATCGTATCGTATCGTATCGTATTGTATTGTATCGTACGTCGTGGATCTCGATGCGACTTTCCGTGAGTCACTGTCACCAGGCCCTTGCTGAAAATCAGTGCTGTGGGCAAAAAACCTGCAGCAAGTACTGAGCCTGAGGCCGTTTTACCGCCGCATGGACATGACCCATATCCGCTTGCTGTGTTTGGTCGTATTTGTTTGTTTTTATTACTTTTTTTAATATTTTGTTCTATTCTACGATTTGTATATGTCTGTGTGGCGATAAATAAATGTATTTCTTCTTCTTCTTCTTTACAATACTCTCTGTATTACGTACAGAGCCTCTAAATAGGTTTTTTTAAATTGTCCTAAGCACGGGTTAGTGCATTAAAAAGAATATAGTAGTAGCATAGTTAAATAGCAGCAAAGAATATTTTAGAATTTTGAAAAGCACAAATGAATTACGATGTAAGTGAATTTTCAAATAAATGTTAGGGTCTACCAGCTCAATACAGTACAGGTGAACCGTATCTGGCTGCACTTTTGTCAGCTGGATTTTCGGTGTCCATCTGGGTTCTTGCTTTTGTTTTGTTACATTTGCTGAGTTTTCAGTTTGCATTTTTTGGGGTGAAAAATGTGGCTTTTCCGTTGAAAAGAAATGAACACGAGATTGTCGAGGTGTTTAATTACCATAGTACCTGAAATTACCAAACAGCGATGGGCAAAACAAGAGATTCAGAGGTTTTTTTCTAGTGTTCGACAGATCTACGGAAGCGCTCGGAAAAAACGCCACTAGCGGTAGTCACGGGACGGTCACCCATCCTGCACCTGGCCGCGGCTATTCTTGCTTAACTCATGTGATTGATTCCAATCACTCACTGATGGCGCTTGGACCCCGTACAAACAAAGTGAATAATGCAAAGAAAAGTTTTTCAATTTAGTTTTTTTTTTGTAGACTATCAACAATTTATTGCGAGACAATTTAGTCTCGCACTCGGGCGTGCACTCGAGGCCTAGTCGAACCGAGTGATTGGAATTAATCACTCTAGTTACGCAACAACAGGCGCGGTCAGGTGCAGGGTGGGTGACCGTCCCGTGACTACCGCTAGTGGAATTTTTCTGAGCGCTTCCGTGCTTCGCAAGGCACGTTAAGCCGTTATTGCCGGCTGTCATGTAATGGCAGTCGTTAAGCCATGTCAGAGGCCTTATGGGCGGTTTGATGATTTCTGACAGTAAAGCTCGCCACTGTCTTACAATCCTTCGCCAACCCAGACTTGGCCCCCGTAGTGGGGTATGGCTTAACCTTCTTGCGATGCAGGAAGAGACTCGTGCCCCAGCAGTGGTGAGTTTCAAGGGTTGATATCGATGTTTTAGTAAAATAGCATTGGAAAGTGAGCAGGATGAGATGTTAACAGCTAGTCCAAACGTTGAAAAAATATTCAAACATCCCGAAGGTTTTCTCTTTTATTGTGAGTCATGTCTGTAAACTAATATCGACGCTTCAGTGAATACTTATCTCTCTATATTTCACTTTTACTTCATCATTATTCCAGCCGTAGACTCCGCGCCGGCGAAACATCAATACACAGAAGTAATAAATCAGAGCTAGTTTTTCATAAAACTGACACATTTCCGAGCTACTTTACGAGTATGAGCACGATCCAATCTGTGCGTCGGTAATCCAAACTTTTACCTTCAAACTAAAGTATTTTTGACATGTGTAAGTACTGCGTGTTATGCAGTACGCGTTATATAGCACGACCGCGTACTGGATCAGTACCCAGTACGCGGCAATATTTAGCATGACTTATGGCATGTTCAGTACGTCGCTGGCCGCTATGTACTTGCACATGCATGGCACAAAACGCGCGGCGGTCGGCGAGCGTACCTTATTGCTTTGTTAATAGGGTACTGTTTTGCACAAACTATTATCCTACTTCGATGTTCGGGTGTCTGTCGGTCGGACACCTGAACATCGTTTTGAACTCAATACGTTCTTGATAAGGCCTACATTTCTCTGACAACGCCTCGTATTTTAAGTATAATTGATAATACGTAATATGCTACAAGACGGGCTACGTCATGTAGGCATAATGACAATGACTCTAAACATGGCCCTCGTGAGTCATAACGCGACATCTCAGGTAGGCCATGTTCCGGGTACTGCGTACTGCTATAATGCCATATGGGTACGAAATGCCATGCGTGTGGCATGTTTTCATAGGGCACTGTTTTGCGCATGTCTAAAGTATTTCCGTCATTTATTGATGTAACGTTATCTAACGTTATTCTTCTTAATTGTATCAATTATCCCATGATCGTCATTATTCACATTTTTATTGCAAATTCATCAATAATGTGACTTAATAAAGTGCATATGTGTGCTGTATAATGTACGAGGAGATAGATTGATAAGATAGATAATTGTTTATTTGAACACAAATCGATCAAATTTGTTAAAATATTATTTAGCCCTGACATCTGAACTAGGCGGGCCTCTAACTGTTTATCTCGTTGCCATGACTCTCTGCGCACATAGAGTACGCGCTGCGTCCGTTGCACGAGCTTGGTATCCGTGGCACGGATGGCGGAGACGCCACATCACTCCCCCGCTGAGACCGTTGCTACGGTCGATAGTAGTCTGGGAATCTGACTTTGCGGCCACACTTCGTCGATCGTCCGGGAACGACATCGTGGTCTTCGTCGGCGTCGGCAGCCTGACTTTCGTTTGCGATGTAGACTGGTTTACGTCGATCAACAGTCACTGTTTGCTCCCTGCCATTGACATCTATGTCGTATGTTTTGCAGTTCCTACGTAGAACTTAATGCGGGCCACTATATGCAGGCTGAAAGGATCGGTGCACCGGGCCCTGTCGGACAAAGACATGCGACGACGTGTTTAGGTCCTTTGGAACATAGAAGATACGTCTTGTAGCATGAGACGATGTGGCTTGTGGGGCGATTGGTCTCGTCTGGTTTTTCAAACGGCATGCGAAATCGGTGGTGTCAACTGGAGCAGATGGTACAGGGGAGAAAAACTGCCCGGGTAAGCGGAGTGGTTCGCCATAAACCAGCTCTGCGGCAGAGGACTGGATGTCATCTTTCCATGCGCTGCGTATGCCCAGCAACACAAGTGGGAGTGCCTCAGTCGAGCGGTCGGTGGCGTGGCAGGCAATTGCAGCCTTGATCTGCCGGTGCAGCCTCTCTCCACGAGCTTGGTATCCGTGGCACGAATGGCGGAGACGCCACATCACAATAACATAACGGACAAAGTACCGTAATTGTACCGTAAAGTACCGTACCGTATTACCGTAATATTTCTTACCGTATAATTGTGTTTCTTTTTTCGTATTTAATCATAGTCTAAGGCCTATTTGTGTGACGCGTTTTAGTACCTTGTAACCATATTGACTTTTCGACTATTGATATTTAAAAAAAGTGTTAGTCGTAGAAAAAAACTATCACGTATAGCATTTTTGTTGCATGTATTATGTGTAAGGACACAAAATACATACGAGTACAACCGAAATGCGTAGTCAAATGGCAAAGGGTCAAACCAGGAAGCGAACTTTTCTAGTTTGTCTAGGGTCTTGGACGTTATCTATGTATTTATTGTATTAAATATATCGTCAGTTAGCTCCTGTAATACAAGTCATTTAGTTGTACTTAGTATAGGGCTAACGTTACCAACCCTTATATGTCCCCACTGCTGGGGCACGGTTCTCTTCCTACATCGCAGGAAGGTTAGGCCATACTCCACCACGGGGGCCAAGTCCGGGTTGGTGGAGGTTGGTGGAGTATAGGGCTAACGAGATCTGTGTAATATGTCCATGAATATTTATTTATTTTATTTTTATTTAAATTAGTTAGACCTGTGGATAATAAATGTTGCCAACCATTTTGGTAATCTCATTTTGTACTTTATAAAAAAAAAACACTCAGTGTTTCAAATCTTTTTAATAAGTATGTACTTTCCCGTAATATCGTTAAATCTTTGATTATGTCATGCCTATTGGCTAGAAACAAGGAGGAGTAGAATTCTAAAAAGGAGGCCTTTTCCCCGCAGTAGGACACAGTCGACATAGCTCAGAGATTCAGCAAGCTGAAGTGGCAGTGGGCTGGCCATATCTCGCGAAGAACCGACAACCTTTGGAG
Organism: Yponomeuta sedellus; assembly: GCA_934045075.1. NCBI lineage: Eukaryota > Metazoa > Arthropoda > Insecta > Lepidoptera > Yponomeutidae > Yponomeuta > Yponomeuta sedellus. The sequence goes on along the minus strand of OW203728.1, from coordinate 17,566,290 downwards.
TAAACGTGTTCTTGAGTGGAGACCGCGACTCGGCAAACGTAGTGTAGGACGCCCTCCGACCAGGTGTGATGATGATCTACGAAAAACTGCCGGCGTGGGTGGAATTTAATACCTCCGAATAGGTTTAAAAAAAAAACATTTCAAGTGGGCGAAGTCGTTGGCAATTGCTAGTGTCTAGGCTACTTTAAAATCTAATTATAAGTTTTCTTTGTACAGGAGTCACCTTTAAGCCTTTGAAATCGATAGCAATTTTATTACGAATTGAATACTATTTCTGTTTGTTAATACTCTCGTGCTTTAATCTCAGACTTAAAAAGTAATTTGATATTTCAATACTTTACCTTTGTATTCTAACGAACAAACTACGTATTACAAAACTAGCTAAGAGCGAGTAAAACTATCAAATTTCCCTAAAATGGAAAAGTACTTTTCAGTTTTAAAATAGACATTTGGTATGTAATACGGTAAAACATTTAGAAATCACATTTTACATATAAACATCTCCAAATCACATTCCTCAGAAAACTTCGGTTGGCAATTTTTTTCCCACAATTTTCAGAAACAATTTCGAGAGCCACATTGATCCGGGACCGGTCGGCGTACATGGTCACCACCATGTACGCCGACCGGTCCCGGATCAATGTGGCTATTGATCATGACTTTGGTTTTATCCAAATTCATGCCAAGATCGATACGTCGCGAGGCTGAATCTAGGCCGGTCAGCATCTGGTTCAGCTCGACTAGCGACTCCGCCATTAAAACTAAGTGATCTGCGAATCGCAGGTGTGAGATGTAGTCGCCGTTTATGTTAATGCCCTTTCCTTTCCACACAGGGCGCTAAGGCGCTCATTAGGGGAGGGCTATGCCCAGGAGTGGACTACATAATATAGCCTGAAGAAGAAGAACAAATTAATTTTCCTGAATAGAGATTTTTGCGTGTGGCGCCACAAACCAGATGTTGGCCCTTTCTGAAAATATTGTATTCCACCAAAAACACGTCTGTAAAAAATAAGCCAACTTCTTGTCTAAAAAAATATATGATACCTATGATACTCTTCCTCGAGTCGTCAATCAGTAGTCACAAACTAGGATACCCTGTGATACAGAAACTACCCCTCTAGGATACACCTACCATAACACCTACCCCTCTAGGATACAGGCGTGAGCTTATGTTATATGGTGACTGAACCTGAAGTTGAATAAACATTCCCAAACCATAGTTATATATTAAACGGGTCAAATCGCGATTATTTATTAGGTGAAACGTAATTACCTTATTTCCCGACGTTTCGGCAGCGTTACAATTGCCGTGGTCTCGGGCAGACTAAAGCGGCGAGTACAGTTAATTATTGGGGGTAGTCACTTTTAAAAACCTATTTAGAGGCTAAAAATTTTCACCCATGCCGGGATTCGAACCCGCAACCTCTGGCTATCCGTACCAGAATTTGTTCAAAATTTGTTCTTTTTCCAAATTTGTTCCTTAGCACGGGTTAGTGCATTAAAAATAAAAATAGTGTAGTCACTTTTAATTTTTAATTTTTCGCAGCTGGCCGACACTGCCGCTGTAACGCTGCCGAAACGTCGGGAAATAAAGTAATTACGTTTTACCTAATAAATAATCGCGATTAGACCCGTTTAATATAACTATGTATGAGTATCGCGAATCATTAAGAAATACTATGTTGGGTATAGGACCCACTTAAACACTAATACTTAAAACTAATCAAAAAACAAGGCACTTACAAAGTCTGTCTTTGTCGACGCCTCTCGACTTGGCAGCCGGCGCCGTTCGGGATGGGTGCACTGAGAGGTTTGGGGATCCCTAGACTTCCCTGTCTATCCCAAGAGCTCTTTCCCCAGAAAGCTACCTACCTTCAGTGCACTTTCACGGCACCAGTTTTCACCAAAATGTATGTCTACTATTTTGGGCGATCCAAACAACAAAACTAACACTGGGATCTGTTCCTGAACTTATTTCGCACTTCACACGAAGATATAAGCCCGTCAATCTAATTTCCACACAATTTTGCAAAATCACACGTTTCACAACAAAGAAACAAGAAGGCAATTTTCAACTCATCTGACAGATGTGAAGTAGTTACGCCCGTCATGGGTGCGTTCCAAAATCAAACTTCTATTCTAAACATACTATTCCCGAACTAATTGCAACTACACACCGTGGTAAAAACATTTCCCGCGCCTTGATCATGTAACTTTTCTCGTTTACATCTGTGTGCTAAAATAAGATTTGTACTGGCCTTTGGCGTACATATATGTGGCTCAATACCACTGTCACGTATCAGATATCGAATGAAATGCGGTATACACTAAACATATTGTACCTCATATCTCCACGGAAAAGCTAAGTAAACACTCCGCTTTTGCACACAGATGTATACGCGGAAAGTTACATAATCAAGGCGCAGCAGCCAGCTGAAACAAATTAAAAACTTTCTCGACTTTGTCTGGATAGTTGGATTCGTTTTAAAGTCCTAGCTTTGACTGGCTAACGTCTAATATTAGTTTTAATCACTTGACTCTATTTTAATTAGCTGTAAATCACGCCCAGTGCCCCAAATTTACGTCATAGCCACGATACCGTTTTCAAACCGTAGTTTTGACATTTTGCTGTGTTTTAAGCAGGTTTGAGAGAGGATAATGAGGTTCTGTTGTGTAGGGATTGCAAGACGTCACAACGGTAGGATTTTAGAGGCAATGGGACTACAACCGCAATCGTAAACCTTAAGGCGGCACCTCAAGGAGTCAGTCCGATACAAACATTATTATGGAACAAGCTTCCGGAATTTACTCAAGAGAGCCCTTCTATACCATCATAATAGCTCTTTTAAAGCTTTTGTGAAAAGTTTTAAAAGTAATATCGAACTGTATACTAATTAAGAAATTATTTTTCACGAAGCAGGACAATGAGCACGACTTTCCGTAATCCAGGTTATCTAGTACGGGAACTTTAATCTTTTATAAATTCTGAATTTTTGTAATAAATAATATTTAATTTATTATTTTCAAGAAAAGATTAAAAGAGCACTATATTTATAACCTATCATTTAGTACTTACTTTTATTTTCATCTATCTTTATATTTAAACAAGCATGCATTTATATATAAGTATATTATCTTATCATTACTTATTTATGTCTTGTGAATATTTCTCCCTTCTTCCTGTTATTTCAGTTCAAACACCCTTGGCTAAGGTTGGCTGGAAGAGATTTCTTTTAGAGATACGTTCTTAGAGATTATGTTTCTAAATAAATAGTTTGCTAAAAAGAATTATATACAAACGTAGTTTTTTGTTTACTAACGATCGCAATGAAACTGCCAATACGATTAGAGGACACAAATTAAGGTTTGATCGTGCTAAGAATTGAAAATAAACTTATCGAAAAAAATGTCATAGAAACAATGTTTAAGTGTATAATTTCCTCTTATTATGTTTATTTCTGAATCGCTCGTAGCCCCCGCTGCCTGAGTGATCTTAAACGATCACGAAGGTTGAGCAACATGAGGCGCGTTCAGTGCATGGGTGACCGTCTATGACTAACGCTAGTGGCATTTTTCCGAGCGGTTCCGTGCTTGAGTAGGCACGTTAAGCAGTTGGTTCCCTCTGCCGTCCATAGATGGCAGTCGCTAAGCCAAGTCAGAGGCCTTAAGGCGGCTTGAAAACTTCTGACAGTAAGACAAGCCACTAGTCCTGCAAACCTCCACCAATCCGAACTTGGCCCCCGTGGATGATTACGGCCTAAACCCTCCTCAGGGAAGAGGCTGTTGATGTTAATTATAGGCATGATGAAACATCTATCGGCGGTCAAAAACCTGAAAACGAAACTACGTTTAAGGTACGGGGATTGAGAGCTGTACCCAATATATCTGGCCGAAGCATTAGTTTGTAAGAGTAGTAGCTATTGTTTGGTATCAACCCTATGTATGTACCCACTGCTGGGGCACGAGTCTCTTCCTGCATCGCTGGAAGGTTAGGCAATACTCCAGCACGGGGGCCAAGTCCAGGCTGATCGAGGATTGTAAGACAGTGGCGGGCGTTGCTGTCAGAAGTTAGCGAGCCGCCCATAAGGCCTCTGGCCTATGACAGCTGGCACAAACGGCTTAACATGCCTTGCGAAGCACCGAAGAGCTCGGAAAAATGCCACTAGCGGTAGTGACAAGTAGAGTCACAGTGATGGTCACCCATCCAGCACCTGACCGCGCCTGTTGTTGACAAAAAAACTCCACTCTGACCTTTTCAAGTCATCCAAATGGGGAGCAGTGATGATAGGGTTCATATCATCTCTGCTCCTTAAGGGTACACCTTAAAGGCATCTGCTCAGTTAATATTTGATAGATAAGTAATTTGAAATGGTGAAATTAGGAGACTCTTGCAAGAGACGGTCACAGTTGATTAAAACTTCTCACCAGTCTTAGCTAACTCGCTATTTGCATCCGTCACCAAGTGTAACCCTCCTCACTCTTCTGCCCCTTCGCCGTATTTGGTAAAACTACATACAATTCATTGTTTGTTATGTTATGACCATACGATGACTATTGTTAATCAGTGGATTACGTGAATTTGACAACGTACATTGAAAGATCTGTTTTCGGCACCAATTCATAGGTGGCGCTTACAGGTGTGGCAATAGAAGAATTGGTATACGTATAAAATTGTATATAAAACTAGCTGACCCAGCGAACTTCGTACCGCCTAGGCAGTCGATTCTTTTTTTTTAATTTCTCTCCGTGAGGACCATCCTCGTACTTCAAGGAATATTATAAAAAAAGAATTATATAGCGAAATCGGTTCAGCTACTCTCGAGATTAGCACTTACCAACACATTCAGCGAGTCATTTTTAAATTATAGATTAATCTGTTCTAAACAAAGTTTGATAGACATGTCCCTGTGCTTGTAGGTGCACGCTTATAAGAGCCATATATGAAGTGCTTTGTGAATTTGTGCTGAAAACGGCTCACTGTCGTAGAAATTAATTAGTAATGAATTTATTTTTTTCCGCAATTGCTCGATATTCCGATGTAATGAATTAATGAACAAAATGGAGAACTACTTTGTAACTTAAAAACCTATTTAGAGGCTAAAAATTTCACCCATGCCGGGATTCGAACCCGCAACCTCTGGCTATCCGTACCAGCGCTCTACCAATTGAGCCAATGGGCGACTCACGGCATCAGTGAAATTTCGAACCTCTTTACAATATTCTCTGTATTACGTACAGAATTTTACGTACAGAAGAAAAAATTTTTAGCCTCTAAATAGGTTTAGAATTTTTTTTTAAATTTGTTCCTTAGCACGGGTTAGTGCATTAAAATAAAAATAGTGTACTTTGTAACTCTTCATCGTCATCATCAGCCTGAGACTTATTCTTTATTGCACTAATTACATAAGTAAATGTACAAGGACGTGCTTAGTACAAGAAGCATTCTCTTCCACTCTTGGATTACTTAAATACAATATTTTTTTATTATCTAATTAATTTATTAAGTTATTAACTCCGTTCCATTAAAATTATTAATAAATTTATTTTAATAAAGGCATGTCTGTCAAACTATACTTCGTTTTTTTAGCATTAGAAATTTCGTAAACAATGAAGCAGGGCTACATGTACACGTACGACTGAAACGTAGATAGAAAGCTGTATTTACTTGGCTCAACAGTGAACTAAGTAGGTATGTATATTTCAAAAATATATATATATTACGCAGACAATTTTTAGGTTGACTAGCCCTGCTTCTTTGTTCACGAAATTTCTAATGCTAAAAAAACTAAGTATTGTGACGTCACTAGTGGTTGCCTAGGTCCACCCTCCGTGGATAAGCTTCAAGCGTTTTGAAGTTTACTTCCAGCAGCAGGTAACAAAGTTTCGTGTTAAAACTTACCTAAAACAACGTGCCCATTGTATCAACAAGTTTCACGACTGATATTGACGTCCACTGTACTTCGTAGACAAAGGACCTCTCTCTAGGTAATTTGTACCTGATTTGTACGATATTACAGACGTATTTTAGATCTTTATTGTTGAGGCCATGATTGGCTTAGCATAAGTTTGAAATTAATTAATTTGGTCGATTTGTAAATGTTTTTAGTCTGCGTTTTGACTGCGAAAGCGAAGGAGTTCTGTTTTTTTTACCGCTCCTTTTTCAAACCTTGGGTTTTAAATTCAATGGACTTATTTACTTAAGGAATCATTTAAGCATTGTAAACTTATTAGCAGTTGGATTTATTGACTTTTTTTTAATTAGTTAACAATATTTTTATTGTAATAATTTTGACTGTGACCAAACCTGTAGGCGAAAAAGGCATATTTTGCATTGAATATTAGGTACTTTTTTACTGTATTTTTTTTGCATTTGTGTTATTTTTACGATATCGGTTTATAATTTTTGACAAAAATTATTGTCTTGGATAAACTAGCTCTAGAACAACTAAAAAAAACCAATAGACAGCTAACATCCGCCATTTTTATTTTAGATAATAAAATATACAGCCACAGTTAGTATTTATCATAAATTCTTAAATACGGACGCCACAACATGTAAAGCCTCCACAAAGTACAATTTACTTAAGATTTTCTTATTTTGTTTACCTCCGTTACACGCGCATGTCGTGTCAAGACGTGATGCTGGCAGAAATATTTACAATCTTCTGGTTGCCATTTCACAAAAAAATATTATATAGCCATTGATACGCTCATCACCAATACCTACATTTCACTTGACACATCAAAATCCTATTTCTTATTTTGTCCTATTATGGATTTGATAATGCTACGATTCGGTGGTTCGACAGCTACTTGTCGGACCGGGCACAAATAGTCACGTTACAAAAAAGCAATGGCACGACGCAGCTTTCTGCAACAAAATGGCTGACTAGAGGAGTTCCGCAGCGATCCATACTAGGACCTTTGCTGTTTATTCTGTATAGTGCTGATATAATATCTGAAATAAAGAGCAGCAAGTGCCACCTATATGCTGAAGATACACAGTTATATCTGTCTACTGCACCGTCAGATGCAGCTGTAGCCGTGAACTTGGTCAACAGCGATTTAGATCGCATTGCGTCTTGGTCTGATAGGAGCTGTTTGGTGCTGAACCCTAGCAAGTCCAAGTACATGGTGCTTGGTACTAAAAATCAAATCTATAATACGGTGCAAGCTCTCAACGGCCATGATATAGCTATCATGGGTGAACCAGTAGAAAGGGTGGTTGAAGCCAAAAATCTCCGTGTGCTGACGGGGAGCTACGTTTCGAAAACCATATTAGAAACGTGGTCAGCAACTGCTTCTACCGCCTGAAAATTCTATATAATATACGCGATTACCTTAGCACTGATTTGCGTGTTAGGCTAAGTGAATCGTTGATATTATCTAGATTAAACTATTGCGATGTTGCCTATGGTGGCTGTATACTTGGTCGGACAAAGAGACTAATACAGCGAGTGCAAAACGCATGTGCTCGGTTTTGTTTTAAAATCCCCCCTAGATCCCATGTCACTCCGTACTTGAACGCCGCAAAGCTCCTGAATATGGAATCTCGACGACGCCTGGATCTAGCAACCATGTTGTTTGGTATGATTCGCAATAAAACTCCTAAATATCTATATAACAAATTAGAATGGTCATCTCGGGAGCGACAGGTACACAAAGAGAGAATTCGTATTCCTGCGCATCGCACGAAGATATTTCGGGGCAGCTTAGGTATGCGGCGTCCAAGTGCTGGAATGACATTCCTCCCCCAGTCCGTGAAGCGTCCAGTATATTTGCCTTTGGGCGCAAGCTCAAGGCATATCTGCTTGAACAGCAGAGACTTTTATATCCCGATCGAACTTCGCGCCGCAGACCCACTACGACTAACTGAAGTAACTACGAGTATGTGATCGCATCGAGGATGCGTATTTACTGCGTATTTATTCTATCTTTACCATATATGTATATATATTTTATATTTCATATTTAAATACAAGAACATTATAATATCCACGTTTATTCTCTTTTATATGAATATGCACAGATATGTATTATTTATTAATTGACATATTTCGTTAACTTGGCCTAACTTTATAGCAACATTTTTATTTTGTGTACACACGTTTATTATTATGTCGACTGTCTTTACTGTTATGTTGAATGTATTTATTATATTGTTTTATTTATTACTTTGCAGCAGGCCACGCCGCGCTCTAGAGCACTTAGGGCTTTCGGTACTGACTGAAAATCAGCGCTGAGGGTTCACGCCCCCAGCACTATGCTGAGTCAGTTGCCATTTGCAGCAGCAGAGACACACCGCGACAAAGTTTGTAATGTGTTTTTTTTAGTTATTTTCACGGTCAATACTTTATTTGTCTTTGTACTTTAATTTATTCGTGTGTAACTGTTGTTGCAATAAATGTTTTCTTTCTTTCTTTCAAAATTAGCGAGACGGTTTGAGCTCTTCGCGGTCATAAAGAAACATCACACGAACATACATACGCGCGAAAACTATAGCCCCCCGTTACTTTTGCATTAGGGTAAACAAAGTCAATGTACGTCAGCTCCAAGCGGGAATCATACCTACGACCGTAGTTGTACACTGCTAGACTTACGAGGCAATCTTTGTTGCTCCTTCTCTAGAATTTTTCAGTCTTCATCTTCCTAAACTCACTCTGCCTCGCGCCTACGTCACACACAGGCGTGGTAATTAATCATGTATTGTCAACATTGAGCCATTGTCGCAAGACATCAATGTGATTATTCCGTAGCTTAGGCAAGGGAGCTTTAGGTTAGGATCAATGTACCGGGGGCATTGTTAAACGATGTTCATTACTCGTGTTAGGATATGTTTCCTCCATCAAGAATACAGCAGAAGTGAGCCAGCTCACGGTTCTGACTTTCCCAACTAATTGATGCACTCCACCACACTTTATCGCAGGGATGCCAACTTAACGAAGGGTTACTTTTGTTAGGATAATATGTTTCCCAATAATACAGCAGAAGTGAGCCAGCTCACGGTTCTGACTTTCCCAACTAATCGATTCACCCCGCCATACTTTATCGCAGGGATGCCAACTTAACGAACGGTTACTTTTGAATAGTGACAACGGCACTTCCGATTAAATAGGTATGATTACACAATTTTGTTAAATACTTTTAATATCGTGAAATTTACTATTAAAAGATAAAGCAATCGGGAAAACAATATCAATGCAAACCAACGCCAGAATGATGAAATATAACCATGTTTTCATTAAAATTGTCCATAATCATGACACTTGCTTTCCTTGGACTTCATACGTTTAAAAACCTATTTAGAGGCTAAAAATTCCACCCATGCCGGGATTTCAACCCGCGACCTCTGGCTATCCGTGCCAGCGCTCTTTCCAACTGAGGTAATGGGCGACTCACCGGCATCAGTGAAATTTCGAACACAATATTTTCTGTATTACGTACAGCCTCTTTTTAGCCTCTAAATAGGTTTTTAAATTGTTCTTAGCACGGGTTAGTGCACTTAAAAAAAATCATACGGTATAGCAGTTTGCAGGGCATCTATCATTTCCTGTAAACCGACTTTTAGGGAGACTATACGTCCCCGTGCAGGCCTTCTCTCAAAGAGAGAGTATTGGCTAAAACACCACGGGTGCCCATCGCGGATAGGCAATTTCAAGCGCTGATGTATGTGGACGCCCCAGACACTCAGGTTCCCTCACGATATTTTCCTTCGACGTAAGCGAATGGTATTGCTATTATAACGCCACAAATGTACGTAATTCAGAGAACATAGTCATTGAAACGTGCCCAAAATGAACAATTAATTAATTTATCACACTAATCAAATCACATCACACTATATTAATATTAATAATATTTTATATAAATATTAATATTATTTTATATAAATATTAATATTATCATACAAGTAATATTAAAAAAAAAATATTTTTAACTTAATAGTCTGTGACATGTATTATTTCGTAATGTTTTAAATTTTGTGATGTGATTTATAAGTATGAAAAATAAAGTAAATCAGTATTATAAAAACTAAAGCTTGTGAGTATGTATAGTCTGTTAGCTATTAGAATATACCTCGGGCTCTAGAGTAGGCTTCGGTTTTTCCCAATTTTCGCCGGTTTTCGTACTAATGATTGAGTTCCGATTTAGAAATTAAGTGTCATATTCGTTCCGATATTTCTATTACACGAATATATCCGATTCAATCCGATAGTAGCCGAGGTATATTCTAAAAGCTAACTATACCTATGCTGGATGCGGCAAGCTGAAGACAGGGCGCTATGGCGCTTATTAGGGGAGGGCTATGTCCAGCAGTGGACTACATAATATAGCCTGAAGAAGAAGAAGAAGAACTATACGTATGTTTGTTACTTTTGCACGTCTAAACGGCTGGGGCGATTTTAATAATATTTTTTACAGGGAAAATATCTTATTCCCATAGAAAAATCGATAATCCGTGGGTAACACCGCGGGGCACAGCTAGTCTTTTTATAAAGGGTCTACGGACCCCTTACGGATATTACGAGACGGCACAGGTTTATTAGTGTTTTATTATCTTGACTGTCGCGTCGGTCTAGTGGTATTGCGTATGCCATGCCCTCCGGCATAGTAATCAGACGTAATGTGATCACGTGATGCGGGTTTTACTCAAACCGTAATGAGTCTGAGGAACAAGTAATTCAATTTTTTTTTCGAGATAACGTGCTGTTTTAAGAGCATTAGCGAAATATTTTGAATTGGACATGGACATTTGAATATTTTGATTAATTTTTGAAGTAAAAAAAAATAGAAATAGCTTTTACGAAACCGGAAGTACGTCATGCCCGTGCATGGAAGTACATCATCAGCTAAGATCCTATTAGCTGACAGTGGCTAGTGATACAAAGGCTCGATACAAGAAAAGAAAAGCTCTTTAAATAAACGAATCTAAAAGACTCCTAATTTGAGCAAAAGTTCAAAAAGATATATTGGGTTTTATTTTTTAAAGAATACCGAAATTAGTAGGTAAGTCGTAGGTAGAAAGTAGGTAGTCGGGGCTAAGTGATGCAATCTATTTCAGCCAGATGTCACTGCCTGTACGTAATACATAATACAGTGTAAAGAGGTTCGAAATTTCACTGATGCCGGTGAGTCGCCCATTAGCTCTGTTGGAAAGAGCGCTGGCACGGATAGCCAGAGGTCGCGGGTTCGAATACCGGCATGGGTGGAATTTTTAGACTCTAAATGGGTTTCTAAAATTGTCCTTAGCACGGGTTAGTGCATTAAAAATAAAAATAGTATAATACCGAAATAATTATATCTTCGAGTTTTTATTCAAACATATAAACTATGTCTAAAAGTAATAAGACATGTGTGAAACGTAGGTCGAATTAGTCGTAGACTCATTCACAAAATACAACAAATCATTGAATATTATTCATTTATAACTGTAGATTATACTGACGTTATATATTGAAAATAAAGTATCATGGATAAGTAATACAAATACAAATTATTTATTGGCCAAAAAGGTTACAAGTGTTATACTTAATCTAATTACAAAATAGTGCCAATAATGATACCTATTGCGCACTTTAGAAATAACCCTGTATAAAAATTTAAGGTTACCAGTTCCGGGTCACTTAGGGGTCAGCTGTTTATAAATCGTTAAGGCTGTTTTTACGTGGAGCGTGCTTTCTCGCTCGCACAATTTGATATATAATTTTAATGATTATAATAAAATTAGAATACTTTTATGTCTGTGAGAAATGGGTTGGATAGATAATAAAATTGCGAACATTCAAATGTTTTTAATTCTGTAAAATATTAATTAGGCAATGAAATATTTTTAGGAGTATAAATAGGAGCGAAACCTGGTCGGACTTTTCCGATATAACAACACCCGTAAGTAAATCCGGACTAAAAGTCTACAAATATTTTTAGTAACAAACTTATTTGTTACTAAAAATATTTCATTGCCTAATTAATATTTTTTGAAACAACTTTTGCATAATATATTTAAAAAAAAAAATAGTGTAATAATATATTATTATTAATTATTTTCGTACAAGAAAACATAAACATGTTTGAAATGTGCGTAATTTCATTGTGCACAAAACCACGTTTATCAAAAGTTATTACAATAATTGAAAATGTCTAAAATGTGCAAGCGAGACAGCATGCCCCACGTCAGAACAGCCTTAAGATATAATGCACTGTAATACGAATGTAACGTCGCGAGCGACGGAAATGTCTATTCAAAGCGATCGCTATAGACCTTGAAAAGCTTAGAATAGACAACAATGACTGCCTCACTGGTCTGGCGGGTACCACACTCTACTACCATTAATGGTGGGTTCGATTCCCACTAGATGCCGCCGGACTTGATTTGAACAGGAGGCCTCAGCGATCGCTACAGATTTAGAATAGCGTAGTGGAGACAATAATTACTGTCACATTATTGCAGCGGTTACTACACTACCAAAAAAAACGCCGTGGGTTCGATTCCCGCTAGATGCCGCCGGACTTGATTTGTACAAGTGGTCTCAGTCAAGGTGTGTTTCCGTGTTTGTGGAGTTCTTTCCTGGTTATTATAGCACTGTTTAGGACCTGGACAGGGATTGTGTTGTGAGGAAGCAATTATTATTAAAAAAATCTCTTTCTATCTCGCTTTCACCGATAATTGTATTTTAATACTATATTTTATCCTTGCTATTCATCTCGGTCGTTGTAATCTCACTTGCCATGGAAAAGGATGATGTAAACTCGTAAACAGATCACAGTAATATTATAAAGGGGAAAGTTTGTGAGTGTGTATGTTTGTTACTTTTTCACATCTAAAATTTGGTATGGAGTTACCGATTATAGACAGACGATGGCAGCGTGTCCCAAAACTTTGCCGTTCTTATTATAAACGAATTCGGAATTTCGACGACAAAAGCGTGCTTTCGAGCCGCTTGTCGTCTGGTGGTCCGGGTAACATCGTAAAGATAATATTTTGACATGTCCACGTGAGTCTTAGGTCTGTAATTTCTCTGAACGTCGTTGGAGTTAGTCAGCTATTCAGTATTCATATTAATACCCAATAGAATTTGCGATTGGGAAATTGGCCAGTAACAGCCAAAGATGCTCGGCTGTCCTTGAATATCAATTTCCAAAGCTCATGCTCCTTTGGCTTTAGATTCGATATCAACCTTTGTATGTCTCCACTGCTGTGGCACGGGTCTCATCCTGCATCGCAGGAAGTTTAAGCCATACTCCACCATGGGGGCCAAGTCCGGGTTGGTGAAGGAGTGCAAGACAGTAGCAAGCCTTACTTTCAGAAGTTATCAAGCCGCCCATAAGGCCTCTGACATGGCTTAACGACTGCCGTGCTTTACGACTAACGTGCTTTGCGAAGCACGGAACCGCTCGGAAAAATGCCACTAGCGGTAGTCACGAGACGGTCACGCATCCTGCACCTGACCGCGCCTGTTTTTGCTTAACTCGAGTTATTGATTCCTTTGGCTTTGGCACCTATGGCTATAGGTATCCAATGTGTTTTCAATACAATATGTAATTCAATGGTATCTAAAAAAAGGATATCACTAGTAATAACGGGTAAACTATGCAGTTAATGAATGCCGGGTAATGCCGTTTTCGGCACAAATTCTCAAAGCAATTCATAGATGGCGCTTACAGGCGTGGCTATAGAAGAACCAGAATACGGCTGTCAAAATTAATCTGCGCTGAGGAAAATTTGACAGACGTGTCCCTGTTCTTGTATGAGCACGCCTGTAAGCGTATGGTTATAAAGTGCTTTATAAATTTGTTCTGGGAACGGCTCATCTATAACTAAAATGTCATTTAATTTCATATTTTGTTAAACCATTGCCCTTCTCAGCTTTCAAACTTGTACGAAAAAACATTTTTTTAAACATAACATTTACACACAAGCACATACATTGCTTCTAGCCCCACACTAGGATACCCTGTGTCGTGGGAACCAGAAACAACGACATCACAAACATGTAAACATCCAATGGCTTTTTTGTCCCCAGCCGGGGTTCGAACCCGGGACCTCTTGGGTGGTAGGCAGACGCGCTACCGCTGCGCCACAGAGGTCGCCATCGTCGGTCGTCGTTTTAAAGAACCATGTTTTCTCCTACGGCTGGGCAAGCCCTTCCATTTAGACTTCTGTTCCTCCTCGTCTTTGGCCAATTCTTGCCACCCAGGTAAATATTTAGTGAAGCTACTCGTCACACAATCACCAACTCGGACTTCCATGTCGTCCATGTTCCTCGGCTCGAAATTTGTGACGATTTTCGCTTATCTTTCCGGTCCGCGCATGGCTTTCCGTAATCAATGCGTCCCCCAAGGAGAGATGAAGACGAATTGAAGGCGAAAATACTAAGGCAGGGTGAGGTCAGCGGTGACCTACATGGCGTTTAACGGCTTACTTTAGTTTTTCCTGTGGTGTCCACACTTAGCCTCATAGTTGGGCCATTGCACGTAGCAGGGCTGTGAGGTCACTCCAGTTAGCCAATGTCTTTCCAGAAAGCCAGCAGTGTACCCAAGTTACTGCTGGCCTCCTAAAGGGATTACAGCTTTCTCATTGTCGATGATCTATTCGCAATAAGGCCGCCAATTGTATCTTATCTTCTGTATCTGCTGTTTCTGTATCAATTTTCCGGTATACAATAAAGAATATTCTTATCCTATATTATCTTAATCTTATGCCGGTTGCACTTCCACGCTCTCACATTTATCTTGGTCACGTGGGTGAGTGTTTCGTCTTCCTTAACGTATCCTCGGCATATGCTATGAACTTTATTATTTGCAGTGGTTAAAAACCCGCACTGATCATCCTTCATAGTGCGCACAGCCAAAGTGGAACACTGTGCCGGCGTCAGTTTATTCGAACGCTTATAACCTGAACCTCTTTATGAAGCGTGTGAATAGGCTTCTTCTGGACAAACTTGATCCATCATAGACCTCATCTTCACCCTCGGTCTTGATAGAGATACAAAAATCGAATTCCTCGAGGGGACATACTGACACTGTGTATGATATTTTAGCTGTTAGGCTCATATAAAAGAGTAACAAACCCATATCCTCTTGGGGGAGATATTGAACATGGTAACCCACGAACGCTTCCGCACTCATACGTCTGACATAGCCTCCTAACCAGCTCAACTCTAGTAGAGTTAGGCGGTCGCAGCTCTGACGTCTGTGATTTTGGTTTTGGCACGCAGCGTGGTATTCCGTACTGCCATCCACTAACTAAAAAGAAGCTAAGCCGAAAAAAGGGATTGTTGAAAAACCATTTTTATTTGTATAAAAATGTTTACATGCGACAAATAACTGATTTACATAATTTCACACTTTATATCTCTCTATAACTGGGAGCCAATTCTCGCCCATGCGAATTGAAAGCGTAGACGCAAAATAATCGAAGACTTTATAATATTAGACAAAAATTTATCGCATAAAAATATGATAAGTTAACTACAGAGTCATTAGAAATTTATTTTCTCATTCGAATTGCAACTAGCATGGGGAGAAGTATATCATAGCAGAATACACATTTTGGCTGTTTATGTAGGATTCCAAGTCGTAAGCCTTAGAGTCGTATACGAATTATTCGATAATGAAGTCAGAATTGGCTCCCAGGTCGGAGCAGTAGATAGGTTATGATGGGCAGAATGCACATTTTAACGAGCGTACGCTTCTAAAACTGCGATAAACTTGGTATTCGTACCTATAAAGCCAGATATTGTCGAGTCAGCTTTCAACATTGGTCAGTTGACAATATTAAGTTATGTCAGGTTAGCTGGTTTATTGTAATTGAAAAGTTTAGTTGCAACCCGAATCGTATTATGGAAATTAAAACCAAACTATTTTGTATGACGTTTTAAAGTGGTGTGCTCAAAAACAAAGATTGTTTCAGTAGCTGGAGGCCGATTCTCGCCTACGCGAACTGAAAGCGTGGACGCAAAATATAGAAATTTTTCGCATAAAAATAAGATAACATAAATCAGCGCTGAAGGCTTGCCCATCAACATATGCTGAGTCAGTTGCCGTTTATAGCGGCAGTGACACGCCGTAACCTTTAGTGTTCTTTTCTTTTTTTTTATGTTGTTTCGTCATGTCTTTTAAGTTCGCTTTGTTATTGTGGCGTGTGTACTGTGGCTATAATAAATGATTTCTCTTCTTCTTCAACTCGACAGAGTCATCAGACATTTTCTCATTCAAATTGAATCTAGCATGGCGTTCAGAAAACAGATTTTGGCTGCCGCTCGGCTTTTTACGTAGAATTCAAAGTCATAAGCCTTAAAAGTTGTATACGACTTATTTGCTCATGAAGTCAAAATTGGCTTTCTGGCCTTCAAAATCTATCTTTACGACATCAGCATCGTAATGCACCCACTACTAAAGAATAGCATTTATTGGCAGTCACTTTGCATTTTAGGGTCCAACTTTCAATAGCGATACCGCCATTAAGTTTTACGGAACTACTTTTAGTACTTACAGCAAGAGTCCCAGCATATTTACTAGCCTTAGGGTGGGGACAGATCATTAATTTTTGATTATTCGACCGATAATCCTCTTGCCCGGTAAATAAATTCAAGGATTTTTTTAGCGGTGGTAAAAATCCATTTATTATTCTTATATTATTGTATTTCTGTCTTCAGATCTTCTATAAATACGATTGGTTTGTGCAATGGATGGTAGTACATACAAAAGAGATAATTATAATCCATCGACCATTTTAATATCCATCCTATCTATGACAAAATTATGGCATTTTATTTAAGAAAAACGTTTTCATTGATATGAAAAGCTCCGAAAGAGAAATTAGATCTTTTTTCACAAAGCTTCATAATTCGGTAATATTACTCCTCTCATGATTTAGAGCTTTTGTAACAGTTACATTTGGAAGTTAAGGCCATTGTTTATTTCACTAGATTCTCCATTAAAAGCCGTTTCTCTTGGGAGTTTCAGAAATATATAGCTGATTGGTAACCCTTCTTCTTAGAATTGTGGAGTAGCTTCGAATATATGGGTAAATTTATGTGCAAAGTTTCGATGTTTGACATTCGATAGTTGATACGTGCTATAAGGCTCTCTTATAGTCTGCCAATGGGGTCGATTCTCAAACAAGCATCAAAATTAAAAATTGGAATTTATACACACATAATTACTTACCACATACACTACTGTAGAGTGAACTTTGTCAAGAAGGGGCGAATTCGAGAATAAGAACGTCGATTTTAATATTACACTAGCACGTGACTGTAATTCCAGCCACGTGACACGTGTAAAGAGAATCATAACCATTATAGAAAAAAATGCACACCAAAGTATCTTAAGGATCTGAAGATAGAGAGATAAAACATTTATTCACATAAAGGGGCTTCTAAACGGGCCATATTTTTACTGCAATACGTGGCCGACAACTATTGGTGTCTTTCTCTAAAATGTTAGTAGGAGAGGGACACCAAAGGATGCCGGCCACATATTGCAGTGAAAATATGGCCCGTTTAGAAGCCCCTTAAGACACACACGTATAAAAGCAAAGAAATACAAAACCAAATACAAGTCACAACACGAACAAAGCATATAACAAAAACGTAGCATACATAAAAAGCAAAAACACACAGAAGATAAGGCCATCTCAAAGCCAGAATTATGAAGACTGACCATTGAAACAGTCTTCAATAATGCAAAGTAGGGTGGCTTGGCCACACGTGAATGTTCATACCAACATTCAACCAGATCAAGGCTCTTAGGGCAACCTCCGGAATGAAGAAATAACATATACACACAACACAAACTTACGCCTGTATTCCAGAATGGTAGGCCAAAACATGGAACTACCAATGCATCCTAACAGATCACTTTCGCTTCTTCAACATTCGTTAGTCTTTGAATGCACCAACGCCTGTTTCGTGTACTTTTTATGCTGAAGAAGAAACAGGGGGCTTTAAAAAACCACCCGGCGCCAATTAGTTACGTAAGAGACGAAATCACTTGTTTTGGAACGAAAAGACCTGGAAGTGGTGGGTCAAGACCGCAGCACGTAAAGATCTTTTATAAAATCCCCGATGGGGAGCAGTATTTAGGTACTATGTTGTAATAGCATTTATATCTATTTTACTCTATCTTTTTTGTTCATTTTTCATTAAACTTAAACGGTGCAAACCTCTTTACACCATTTTTTATATTTCTTTAATTCTATCTGTCATTTTCAAATATTTAAAATTATGTCATGTTTTCGAGATTTCCCTCATTTTATCATAACCACTTTACATCTTGACTAGATCTGACTATTTTTATCTGCTAATTCCGTTTTTATCCAGTTTTGAGTTTTTATTATAAATAAAACACAAAGTTGAAATCGTTCCAGTTTTATTATTTAAAAGTTTTACAACACTACAAACTGATCTTGATTTTGAAATAGTCTGAAACCTCATCAGCCGAAGATGCGAACGGGTGCCAGCCATCAGTCTTCTTGTGACCACGATGACTGTAACGTCGTCGAAACGTCGAGGTAAAATAGGAATAAATTACTACGCGATTAAGCCCCGAAAATATCTTATGTGTACAAGTCGTCAAAAGTTTAAAAAATGTTATTTTGAAATTATATTCATTATACTGCAGTTTCTGTGGTATTTTGAACAAAACCTTTTTGTTTGTTGTTTGTCCATCCGTCCGTCGGACAGTCCGTTCGTTCGTTTTTCGTTTGCTTGTTCGTTTGTTTGTTTGACCTCTCCAGTAACATTAAAATATTATTTTGTGCACTTTTTCTGTTATTATTCCATGATAGCGTCGTACAGTATATGGTTATGTCGAAATAATAACTTTTACCTACGATGTTTAAGTTTTCTGAATAAAAACTACCGACACGACCTAGTCTCGGAACTAGCTACCCGACGCAAACTCTGTCAATAGATTTACATATAAAACATGAAATCATAAAGCAGTTTTAGTGCACCGTCCCAGTCCTGAACCCGCAAGATAAACTTTACGGACATACCCTAGGAACATAGATGATGTGTATGACTAGCGCTGTTTTCAGGACTTTGCGTGATTTAATATCTTTATTAGAAATAACCAGTCTTACACATAAAAATATTAATTTCATTTATTCACTCTAGATAACAACATCGTCAATTTGTGTTCTAAGGAGCTTAGCTTAAATTACATTATAAATATAATTACAATTTAATGGTTAATACTTATAAATGTGTATAACCAGTTAACAATTAAAATAATACATCGTTAATAATCGAAAATATTAACGGCGTAACCGTCCTGCGATGCAGGAAGAGACCCGTGCCACAGCAGTGGGGCCATACAAAGGGTTGATATCAAAAACGAAGCACTTCTGCCAACAAACTGTCATGCAGTTTGGCAGACACAACTTCTGTTCTTTTTCTGTATTTATAGTTGAATAAGCCTTTTATAATCATAATAAATATTTTGGCCATATTACACAGATCTCGCTAGTCACATACTAATTACAAACTACTTGTGTTACAGAATATAACTAGACGCTAGATTTAATACAATAAATACATAGATAACATCCAGCACCCGAGAAAAACAAGAAAATATCGTTTCCTATTTTTTCCCGGCCGGGGATCAAACCCGAGACCTTCGGTTGCACAGCCAGCGTGCCAAACCGCGGCGCCAGCAAGGCCGTCAATATTAAACCAAGCAAGCGCTCCGTTTTATTATCAACTAACTTTTCCCGCCTCTGTTAGCCGCTAACTCAACTAGCTAAACTAACCGGAATAATAAAGAGTTACTCGGAACTGTCACGGTACTACGAAGTTTTGCTTCGGTACAAGTCCTTTGCTAGTTTGCGAGCCTTTCTGGTAGCTAACAGGAGGGACATAATTATATTATGAGCTGTGTTAGTTGAAACATTTGAAGTAATATTAGTTTACTATAGTGTTATTTTTGTTACGATATTTTTTTTGTTTTTGTGAATGTGTTTAGTAATATGTTTTAAGTTTGTTACTGCGGCATGTGCACTGTTTCTGTAATAAATGTTTTTCTTCTTCTTCATATTATTAACAGTTGGTATACGAGAAACCAGGATTTAGTGCAATTATTTCGCGATATGCCCTTTATTAAGCAATCAATACATAAACTACACATAGTTAGTTAGTTAGTTAGACCTGAGATTTCCGCACTTAGCCTCATAGTTGGGCCATTGTACGTTGCAAGCGCTGAGGTACGCTAACACCTCAGACACTAGGGTTTCCTTACGATGTTTTCCTTTACCGTCAGCGAGTAGTATTGCTACTATAATTTCACAAATGTACATAACTTAGAAAACAAAGTCATTGGTACATGCCGGGGTTCGAACCCACGACCTTCCGATTGAGAAGCCGGCGTTCTACACCGCTCCGTTACCACCGCTCTTAAAATACTACACATTTCAAAAACTAGTGTAAAACTCAAAAGCATAAAAATCTTTATTGTAAATATTAAAAGTACCTAACTATATTAAAAGCCAGTGGATAAATCTCAACCACGTTATAACTCATATTTCCATAGAAATAAAAATAAACCACATTTTACCTATTTGTAATGTATAAAGTATACTCAAGAAAAATATATAAAAGCCTATTTATTTTTATTAACTATGCCAATTGACAGGATTGAAAAGAATTAATAAAGTTATATATACACTCACCAACTACACTACACCTATCCACCTACTTTTATACTACTATACTAATTTAAGGTAATTGAATCCTAGGACATAATTATATATAAGGGTCCTGGGTTATATAGTACATATTATATAATGTTCTTTACATCAGTAAAATTATTAAAATTTGTATATTATGTGAAACTAATTGTCTGTACAATCCGAACTCAAATTAACATTGTCACTTCGGTGGGGAATTGGCACTGATTGCTGTAACACAGGTTTGTAACCTAGCACAGCGTCAGAAGCTGATCGTTAATTTTGTATATAGCATTAAGTAAAACCATTTTGTAAAAGCTGTGTACAAATGTTTTTGCCCAATAAATTATTCTACATATTTTATTCTATTTAAAAAAAGAAAACAAAGGGCATTTTCATTTAGAAGTAATGCTAGAGGTATTATCTCTTACAGAGATAAGCTCGCTTTTCTACATGTTATTTCTTACCTTAACATCCTTTTTAATGATTGCGTGCAAAAAACTATTGTATGATATTATTATTGAATATTTCCACGTGACACGGAAATCTTCAAGTTACTATTAACGTTCTGTCACTGGGAAGCACTGATGATCTTAGTACATTTGGTATGCGTCGTACTTACAATATGAATGAATCAATTATTTGTAACTTTTAATTGTTCAATGTTTCCACCAAAGAATATTATAAAGTTTCTCAACTTCCCGCAATAAGAACGGAGAACATCCGAGAGCATAATTAATAGAGGAGCCTTAATGGTAGTTTAATATTTTCTTTCACAACACACTTCATAATGAACCGGATAAAGCTGTGGGTGCACTTATTCTAAGTGTCGATCATCCAGAGCTAAGATAACTAAGAGAGAGTCGTATTACCCTTGTATGTCCCTTTGGTCCCTTTGAAAGAGAGTGTCGGGCACTTAACTTTTGATGACGTATTAAACATACCCAATAGATTTACGCATTGGATTGGCCAACCTTTTATAAAAGAACTCTACTCTATAATTACGCTACTTCAGTGTAGTCAGCCTGCACCTCTTCAGCGAAATTAATGAGTCCACTTGACTTCAGCGTAGTCAGTCCGTACAAATACATCGTAATTAGTCTACGCGATTTCAATGTAATCAGTCCATGCAACTTTACTGTAGTCCGTCTTCGTGATTGTAGCGAAGACAGTCCATGCAAAGTCATTGTAATCAGTCTCCTAGATTTCAAAATTGTCTGTGCAATTTCGCCGTAGTCAGTGTACGCGATATGAGCGTAGTCAGTCTATACAACTTCATCATACGCGACCTTACACTTTTCTACATTAATTATTTATTGAACGAGTCTAAGCACGATTATTTATTAGGTAAAATATTTCGTTTCAACAACAGATGTTTCAGCAACCTTGGTGATGAGTAGAATGAAGTCCCAAGTACAGTCAATTATTATAGTGAGGATGGATGATCTACCCTTAAGTCATTCTCAGTTTTTCGCAGCGGGCCGTTGTCGCAAGGCGCTTTTAAATAAATAAGTTATAAAGAAATGTTTTGGTATTTATTTTCATCAGGAAACCCCAGGTTTATAACTTATATTTTTTGTACCTAAACGCTATAAAAAAGTAAAGCAAAGGTATTGATTGAAAACGTCATAAAAGATAAAAGTATTGTGTTCACATGTTTATTCAATTTTATAGCATCAATACTGATTAACCTACCTGAAGGGAAGGCACCATTTGCCTGAATAGACTTTATCTAGCACTGTAGTCAGGTTACTCTACTTCAATATAGAGATGAGGCGTAGATACACCTTTACATAAAGCGAAACACAACTAGATAAATACCTACCTATCATAAAGATCAGTTTTCCTACGACTATTTCCCTATACGCTTCTATATGGGCACGACTTACTGGGTTACCTGATGACGGCAATGACGGCATGTCCGGCATTGGGGCCAGTTTTTGAATATTGAAAATTTCGCTAAATAAAAACTTAGGTAACGTTCTGTCACGTTCTTTTTTGTGAAATTCGAAGAGACAGCAGTACAGTTAACTGCAGTGCTGTATCTACTTAGAGAAATTCTCAAATCAGAAATTGGCCTCTAGGGTGCTTTGTCAGGAAATTATGTAAACCTTCGACATTTGTTTGAGATGAAAACATATTGAAATATTAGAATAGTGAGTCTAAGAAAAAAGAGATAATAAATTATTGGAAAAAGTAAGAGTTTTATTTTCTTCCTAAATCTGCATAGTACATAAAACAATATCTCTGAATGACGGATTTTTTTTTAAAAACACAAGCCCGAATGTTCCGATACTTGGGCGAATAAAGATCACTGGCTTCCCTATAATAATGCGGGAAACTTTGGTAGCTTTAGTTTGTGCGGTAGGAGTTTTTCTTCGAGAGATTATAGGGTCATGGAGATTTTACTTTGTGATTTATTCTAAGAAGGATCCTTTCGTAGAAGAAAGTTGTTTCGAGTAAAAGAGTGCTTGTGCTTTCCAATCTTTCCCAAAATAATATCAAAGAATAGTTATACGTGTAATGAAAAATATTAAGAATAATTAAGTGTGTAATTACGTACGTACTTAAGTGTAATTACTCTTTATTTAATTATAGAATTATCTCCACTGAAATCAGGTAATTTGAAGACCATAAACGGGAAATCTCAGTAGTTGAAAGTTTACGTACCAAAACTTTGATAACAAAACTGAACTTACCGCGCTCCAAATAGCAAGCTACACCTCACTCACAAACTACTTAAACAATCTCTTTAAAAAACCACAGTAAATTCCCACTCACATAAAATTATTATTTTAGCTCCAAAACTTTGGCAACTATGCTTATTTAGAACTTTGACCAGGCGAGTTTTTAAATTTTTAAACGTGGAACGTCCCAACGTTTCATTCGAACTGTTCACGGAAGAATTTAAACTTTAATGCGTCTGCGGCAAGGTTCGGTTTCATCCGGCAAGCGGGCGACGCGTCCTGCTGGCTGGAAATCTCGTTTGATACTGGTTGGCGGGAATATCGCGAGAGCGCGGGAATGCGAGAGGCTGAATAGACGCTGGGACTGTGTTTCACAAACCCTAGAGTCTAATACTTACATACTATGTCAATAGAAAGAAATAACAGCAATGGTTGATACTACATAGCAATAGCAGTACAATGTCATTCCTGGGGTATTATCCGCGCAAATTAAATAGGCATCTCACGCGAAGAAGATCGAATCGCGCGAGGCGCCGAGTTAAGTAGCATCGGTTATACCATTGCATTGCAATTGGGTGCTAGACTACCGATAGTGTGAATGAAACGACCATTACCGGAGTAATATGACTCTATTGAACAACTATACATTTCTCATGCTCTACAGACTCACTCCAGGGTCGCCCGCTCGTATTTTTCCCGGAGCATTCATCATCATCACCGTTTTCATCAGCCCGCTGCCCACTGCTGGTAGATAGGCCTTTTTCTCCAAATTCCGTTGTTTACAGCACCTTGCCTGGGTACTAGGTACTAAAAATACTACTAGGTATATAAAAATAAAAAAGGGCTTATTTAGGAAAACACAATTCCTTAGTACACTCCAAAACCGCTTACTAAACTAGTCTGTGGTGGAGATTTTACACTTTAAAGGAGTTGTGCTCTTATGGATAAGGGCGACTTAGATAAAAAAAAAAAAAAATAATTTAATTACATAAAAAATACGTTGTTTATAACGAGGTATATGAAAGAAAAATATTGTATATTGTTTGCCTTTCGATCTCACCATATACGTGTAGATGCCAATCGTGTGAAAGCATATGAAGGAAAGTGACATAAACACTTATTAAACTTCTTATTCGGGAGATCGGTGCGCGCCTGAGGAGTCGGGGGCATGACGTTCGTTCCGGGGCATACCTGAGTGCTTAGTGCGAGTTCGACAGATCCAATCGAATAACTTTACTACCGCGTTAATCGAGCATTGAGTAGTGAGTATGAGTAAGTTAACCGTTCGAACTAGCAAAACGCTGTCACAGTACAACTCGCATTCGCGTTTATTCGTGTTTTGGCTGGTAAACGTGTTCACTTCTCAACGTAAACCATTACAACTCGCACTCAGCGATTTTAATTTCCATACTTGTCACTAGGTGGCGCTTCCTCGATGCCATAGAAATATGAGTTTACGATAACGCGATCGAGTAGTTAAAAAACTCGCACTAAACACTCTGAGTGCTCGAGTAGTTAAAAAACTCGCACTAAGCACTCTGAGTGCTATTTACTAACTATTTCTAACTCATATTTCTATGGCATCGAGGAAGCGCCACCTAGCGACAAGTATGGAAATTAAAATTGCTGAGTGCGAGTTGTAATGGTTTACGTTGAGAAGTGAACACGTTTACCAGCCAAAACACGAATAAACGCGAGTGCGAGTTGTACAGTGACAGCGTTTTGCCAGTTCGAACGGTTAACTTACTCATACTCAATGCTCGATTAACGCGGTAGTAAAGTTATTCGATTGGATCTGTCAAACTCGCACTAAGCACTCTGATGCAAAGGATTTCCCTGGCGGTGCAACGAGGTAATGCTGCTAGCGTTATGGGGACTTTTGGGTCCGGTGTATCCCGGGGCGGGATTTTGATTAATTTAGTTTAGTTTTTTTAGGGTTCCGTACCTCAAAAGGAAAAAACGGAACCCTTATAGGATCACTTTGTTGTCCGTCTGTCCGTCCGTCCGTCTGTCAAGACCCTTTTTCTCAGGAACGCGTGGAGGTATGAAGCTGAAATTTATATCAATTACTCAGGTCTACTGTCCCTTGAAGCTGTGAAAAAATCAAACTTCTAAGCCAACGCAATCAAAAGATACAGCCGTTTATGCCGCAAATTTTCGACACTTGCAAGGGAATCAAAACCTACAGGGTGCTTCCCGTGAACTCAGAATCTTGAAATTTGGTACGAAGCAACGTCTTATAGCATAGATAAAGGAAAAATTACGAAAACCATAAATTTTTAGTTACATCACATAATATATTTTTTTTTAATAATTTTAAACTTACTACCCATTTCCTCATAAACGCGTAGAGGTATTAAATTGAAATTCATACCAAATACTCAGGTCTATAATACAGGTTTGTACGGAACCCTCGGTGCGCGAGTCTGACTCGCACTTGGCCGGTTTTTTTATTGTTTATTGTGCTAGTTTTTATGACGAAGATTTCTGTGAATTTTCAGGTTGTGTAATGCCTCTTAATAATTAATGAATAAATTAAAGTTATGAATGTAAATTGGAATAAAGTAGACCTTTGTTAACTACAGTTAACATAGCATAACATAGTCAATTCAATTCAATTTATTTCAACGAAAAGGATTTAAATTCTCTTTGCTGAATGTCAATGTAAAATGTAAGTATTGCAGTGGAGAAAAAGGCAGCGGAAAAAAACTCAACTCTGACCATCTTACTCAAGTCATCATAAACCAAATACATCAATTGCCATTAACTCACGCCCGTATCCCCGAGGTGTGGGCGGAGACCAGCGCTGGTTTCGGATACTATTAACTTGCCCTTTGCTAATACATCTCCTATTTGGTGTAAGTATGTCCGCGTGGGACGTCCCTTACCTGCCCTTTCACCCACATTCGCAACATAATATATTTGTTTCGTCAATTTTTCTTCCTCCATCCTCCCTACATGTCCAAACCAACGCAACATTCTTTTCTCAATTCTAGTCAATACATCCTCTTTCAGTCTACAATGTTCTCTAATCAGACTATGCGTATCCTGTAAATTGTTTTTTTATTATTAGCTTAACCAATAGCAAACATGCAAACAATAAAGCTTATAATAAAAGTGACTTAGGGCTAGCGATTATGCCAATTAAAGGTATACGCAGCATTTGTAGACGCTTATAGGAAAACAATGACATTTTAGAGAGTACTTATATGGAAACAACTTAGAAATATACTCCTAATAATTATGGTGATATTGTAAGGGTCATATTGATATTTCAAGCGCTGAGGTATTTGAACACCTTAGACACTCAGGTTTCCTCACAATGTCTTCCTTCATAGATAGTAAGTGGTATTGATACTACAACTTCACAAACGAGAGAGAGAGAGTGAGAGAACACTTTATTGTACATAAAAAAGGAACATAGCTTAGAAAACAAAGTCATTGGTACATGCCCGCACTGGGAATCGAACTTAGGTCTCCCGATTTGGAGTCCATTGTTCTACACACTAGGCTACCGCCGCTCCTCCGAACTATATCAATGGTTATATTATTTTTGTTGCACTAACCCGTGCTGAGGACAATTTTACAAACCTATTTAGAGGCTAAAACTGACTAACCGTACCAGCGCTCTCCCAACTGAGCTAATGGACAAGTGCCGGCATCAGCGAAATTTCGAACCTCTTTACAATAATATAACAATATACAGAGTATTTCAATATTCTCTGTAAATACAGGCAGCGACATGTGGCTGAAGTAATTTGCATCACTTGCATGACTATATCTTTGGTCAAATAGTGATATTGAAACAGGGAGAAAACACATAGACTAGAAACTGTGTTGTGGTAATCCGGAAACAACAAAATAAAGATTTTCGAGCACAAAATTAAATGTGAGGTGGTGCTGAGTATGAAAAGTCTTCGGCGTGTTTTTTCCACGCTCCTTCTGTTAGCCTCTGGCACTCTGGCTAAGGAATTATGCCACGGTTACATCCATTTATATAAAGAATACGATAAGGGCTTCACTAACTTACTAACTGAGGTACTTGCCTAATTAGGATAAGAACATTATACGCTTCGCTCGTAACCGCTTGCGTAAACAGCTCCGCCTTTCTAATGCCTAGTACACACTGGCCTGTAAAATGTAAAACTGGATAAGCTACGATTTGTATAGGCTAATTCCGCCGTGTTACGCTAAAAAATTCCAACCCACACTTAGAGATATCCTAGTTTGGGATCAGCACTAGTGATTGTGTTGAAGTTATTAGGTATCTATGATATAAAAATTAATCGCCGAATGTGTTAGTAAGCGCAAATCTCGAGAACAGCTGAACCGATTTCGCTACTTATTTTTTTAGAATATTCCTTGAAGTACGAGGATGGTTCTTACGGAGGGAAACGTAAAAAAATTTATAAAGAATCGACTGTTAGGCAGTACAAACTTCGCTGGGTCATCTAGTCTATAATACGAAACTGAATCGCTGAATTTTGGTAAGCGTAAATCTCGAGAGCAGCTGTACCGATTTCGCTAATTATTTTTTTAGAATATTCCTTAAAGTAGGAGGATGGTTATTATTGAAGATGGTAGGCAGTACGCAGTTCGCTCGGTCTTTTTTATGTATAACATTGTTTTTCGATGTTTTTTTTTCGTGTTGATTGTTAGAATGATTATAAATTCCACAAAAGGTTTGAACAAAAAATTAAAGCAAAGGAATTCCTGGTACCAAACTAGGTTGAATTCTACCATTCTACCATTGTTATCTATATAGCTTAATTACACATAGCTAAGTAACTTTTTGGAACTTGCTACCGCAATAGGGGCTCCCTGTAATGTTACCGTTAAGTTTTTTTTATATAAATACTATAAAAATAAATTTGGAATTAAATAGAAAAAATCTTTATTGCACAAAAAGAGATTTGTACTAAGCCGAGCTTACTAATATTCTTCCAAATAACCTTGAGTAAAGTGGATAATGGAATGGGGTAGTACTAATGATTTATTGCGAAAAGTATACTTATATAATGTAGGTTACCCTAGATAAGCAGACACGGACCTCACAAACATAGACCCAGCACCTCGAACTCACCCATTCCTACAAAAGTCTCTTGAGAGAATCAAACCGACGACCTCTGGCACGGTAAAAAGCATAGCGACACTTATTATGTATCTTCGCAACTGTTACTCTGAGGCCAGTATTACAGAAGCGTACTCAAGCGCCGATCTCTACTTAAGACTAGTTTTGAGTATGGATTTAATTTTAGAACGTTACTTGAGTCGAGATTCATCAAGCGCGACTCAACTGAGTAATAGCTAATTCGAGAACGATACTTGGGTAGCAATCTCTACTTAAGTAAAGATCAAATCTGTATTTACTCAAGTGTGGTCGGAACCACGCTTGAGAGTCGATCGGCCAGTTATTATAATTTCAATTTGGAATGTTTATTGCAAAATTCGTATACCTTGATTACTATGAAGAAATAATTAATGATAGCAGCAGCCGCTTAGGCATTTAAGGGACGCTCAAGACCCCTACTGCATGGATTCTAATAAGTGTTTATGTGCAAAAACAATTACATTAATATTGGGGTGATTTCATTGAAAAAATTTCACGCAACACTACCTACTATGATAACCAGGCAAGGACATCACAAACATGAAAGTACACAGAGACTGTGGCCCCTTGTACAAATATAGGCCCACAGTGGGAATCGAACCCACAAGCTCGGTCTTGGTAACCAAGCGCCTTAGCGGCTAGGCCAACATGACAGTCACAAAAGGAATAAATAAAATAATCAGTAAAACAATCTCAGCTTTTTTATTGCTCATAAAATTGGAAATAATTGAAACATATCCTATAAATCCACTGTGTTGAAGATGACTTTTTATCTTCCTCGAGGAGGATCCTCTCCACTGCGGTGAAGTTGAAGTTTTATGTACAACAAGCAAAGTTCCTCTCCACTGCGGTGAAGTTGAAGTTTTATTTTCAACGAGCAGGTTTCTCTTCACTGTGGTGAAGTTGAAGTTTTATGTTCAATGAGCAGGTTCCTCTCCACTGCAGTGAAGTTGAAGTTTTATGTTCAACAAGCAGGTTCCTCTCCGCTGCGGTGAAGTTGAAGTGTTATGTCCAACGAGCAGGTTCCTCTGCACTGCGGTGAAGTTGAAGTTTTATGTTCCATGAGCAGGTTCCTCTCCACCGCGATGAAGTTGAGTTTTTGTCTTCTACGAGGAGGACCCTCTCCACTGCAGTGAAGTTGACTTTTTATGTTCCACAAGGAGGATTCTTTCCACTATGGTGAAGTTCCTTGTTCTCATTTTTTCACATCTCGTTTCAAAACAGCGATTAATGTTCAAATTAAACCACACGGACTATGTACAGATATCAGTAATTTAGTAAACTAATAAATAGACAGACGTCAAGAGAATTTTTTTATCGACATTTGTTACGTTCCATTCTGTACTCAATGCGAATAAATAAACAAGAAGCGTGAACGTTTTGCTTCCTTTAAATATACGGTTCATTACAAACTAATAACTAAATAAAGAAACTTTGAACATTTTATTTACGAATACATAAACATTATTTTAGTTTCTTCTGTATATTTGACATAATTTACTAAGTTTCATCGTCACGCTTTTGTAACATGCGTAGAACGGAATAAAAATCTACACTTGTATTTTTCTTGTCATAGAAAACAAACTTTGATCATAGACAATCTGATTGCAGTTCTGAATCTCTACTTAAGCAGTGATTGGCTGATCTCTACTCAAGAACTGTTTGAAAATAAAGGGAGTGCTTGAGCATCGATTCAGTGCTCAAGTAATGATTGGGCGATCTGAGATCAATCTGTGCTTGAGCATCGTTCTGTAATACCGGCCTGAATCTTCCTTGTTCGCATAGAAAATCTGTGAGGCTTCGCCTTAAACGGAACAACCACGAGATAAGATGGAATTGTTTTAGTAAATACCTACTGCGATGTGTTGGATAAATGACACGTTTAATGGGTGGACTCGTGTTATGCATACAAATGCATTTCCGCCCCCCCCCCCCCCCTCTATTGACGTCAATACGGACCCCCCCCCCCTACCTTCGACGCTGTTGGGTCAAATTGCGTTAGCAATTATATTTACAATTAAAAGCAATAAGTTACAAAAACGACTTAGTGAGAGGGTTCTTGCGATAAATGATAATAAAATATGTAATATAAATGTAAGTATGTATGTGTGATACTTCGAAAATACTGTATTTATTTATTTTAAAACTGTAGATTGAAACTGATGACAACTTGACTATATTTCGACATCAATCCTTGTATGTCCCCACTACTAGGCACGGGTCTCTTCCTGCATCGCAGAAAGGTTAGGCCATACTCCGGCTCGGGGAGCAAATCCTGAGTGGAATTGTTAGGCAGTGGCGAGCCTTACTTTCAGAAGTCAAGCCGCTCATAAGGCCTCTGATATGGCTTAACGACTGCCATTACATGACAGCCGGCACCAACGGCTAAACATGCCTTGCAAAGCACGGAAGCCCTGGAAAAAATACTACTAGCGGCAGTCATGGGACGGTCACCCATCCTGCACCTGACCGCGCCTGTTACTTAACTTAAGTGATTGATTCCAATCACTCAGCTCGACTTGGCCACGAGGCCACGAAATTGGTGATTTTTTTCACGGTGGCAGACTTGGTCCCATAGTAAAACTTGTTTGCATGAAATTCAATGTTGTTTGTATTGATAAGTAAAATAAACGTCTTTAACCTTTCTGCAATATCCTGGAGTAAGAGCAATTACTTGTAAGTGATATATCTTTGTAATTTCCATTTTTATGTGCAATAAGCGTTCTCTATCTATCTATGTAGGTACTTAAGTAATTAGCGGCGAAGTGATCTCGAATATGATCAAAACAGAAAATTCTAGACGAAAGCAAGTGTTCTTCCAGTAAATGTTGTAGGTATTTACGAGTATTTGCCACAAATAGATAACTATCTCTTTCGAGGCTACCTTATTTGCTTATATTAACTAATATAAGCAAATAAAGTAGCCTTGAAAGAGAGTTGTGGTAAAATGCGCCGGGCCGCCATTATGCGCATAGGAAAACATTTTTCATCCCATGCGTGGCCTTATCCATTGTTCTGCAGCTTTCCATTTCACCCATTGTAAACAAAATAGGGTAGAGCAAGCAACCCATTTCACAAAACAAGCACCTCGTAAAGTAAAAAAACACGTATTAGCATCCAAAAGAGGGGGAACTGGCAAATCCTAAAAGTAATTGAGTTGGCGCGTAATCAAGATTCCGTTTTTGGGCAAAGTTCATTATTTAACGCTGCCATAATGAAAGGTAACCCTTCCTATATTAACGGAAAGTACACTCCGATACGCGAATACTGTTGTTGACTCAATATCTACTCTTTGTATGTTCCCACATACAAAGGGTATCTTCCTGTATAGTAGGAAGGTTAGGCCATACTCCACCGTGAGAGCCATTTCCGTGTTGGTGGAGGATTGTAAGACAGTATCTTACTGTCGAAAGTTATCCAGCCGCCCACAAGGCCTCTGACATGGTTTCACGACCACCATTACATGTCATCCGGCACTAACGGCTCAACGTGCCTTGTGAAGCACGAAAGCGCTTGGAAAAAATGCCACTACCGGCAGTCAGGATGATGACCCATCTAGCACCTGACCCGAGTGATTGATTTCAATCACCGCTAGGTTCCGCTAGGCCACGAGCACTTTGACTCCAAGCTCATTAAAAGCATTTTTTTCTCAAGGGCTTGCCCTAAAGAAACTAAATAATAAATAGATAAACATGAAAGTAACAGAAGGCTAAGAATAAATACGATTTAAAAACTGGTTTTTAATAAATCTAAAAACCTATTTAGAGGCTAAAAATTTCACCCATGCCGGGATTCGAACCCGCAACCTCTGGCTATCCGTGCCAGCGCTCTACCAATTGAGCCAATGGGCGACTCACGGCATCAGTGAAATTTCAACCTCTTTACACTATTCTCTGTATTACGTACAGGCAGCGACATCTGACTTAAGCAAATTGCATCACTTACAGCCCCGACCACCTACTTTGCAGTTAGGTTTTTACATCGGAACGATATCACTGTACTCACATGATTATACTATTTTTATTTTTAATGCTTTTTAATATTCGATTTAAAACGCGTGAACACTTTTCACCACCATGGGCGTGGGTGACGTCACAAAAAAATAGAATCGCCGTTATTGCAATGATGAACTTAAGACGGACAGAAAGACAGACATGGCGAAACTAGGGGTTTCATTGATGCCCAACCCTTGTATGTCCCCACTGCTGGGACACGGGTCTCCTCCTGCATCGCAGGGAGGTTAGGCCATACTCCACCATGGGGGCTAAGTCCGGGTTGGTGGAGGATTGTAGAGAGTGGCGGGGGGCTTACTGTCAGAAGTTATCAAGCCGCCCAAAAGACCTCTGACATGGCTTAAGAGTTTCTTGGTGACTACGAAATCCTAAAATGGATGGAGGGTTTAAATAAAAGAAAAAGTTGTTATTGCCTCTAAGATAATTTCAGATACTGGCTTCTACTCGTATGTGGAAAGACTGTAGTGTTACGGTGACTTCAAAATTTTTACGTATTGTTCTAAACATAAATATTTCTCAATGTGCCGTCACAAAAACAACTTACTGGAATTTCTCTGTCCCAAATTACCCAGTGCTAAGTTTAGTTTGAAATGCGCAATTCCTATTAAGTGTTGGTGATTTACAACTTTTGTTATAAAATTATAATATGATACTTCGAACTTTATGTATTTTGGAATTTTCTTATTTTTTTGCTACGTATTCATAGATTACCATATGTTTTAATATATCGTTAAGTTCAATTTGCCCTCTGTACAATTTCCTGGAACCATAATTTCCCGGAGGATCCTACATAATGAAGCGTGATTTAGTTCAATTACGTAATTCCTGATAATTAGAACAATATCAATCGGAAAATGAACTTACTGTAATTTTTAAAATAGCATTTGTTGACTTTTTTTTTACTCTTTTTTTACATTTTTACAATTTTCCGACGTTTCGTTAACCTTAGAAAATTCTAATTAACGGTTTTCAGAACTAACCGGAGTGTCTCTAAAACTATTTAAATTTTGAAATAAAAAAAAAGTCCAAAAAAATGAGGAAAATAAGCACCTGGAACAGTAAGTTTTCCGATTTAAAGTTATACATGATGTCGTATGTAAAGGACGCGAGGGCTTAGAAGTTTAAGATACATTACATTCCAGATACGCAGTTCATCTCTCATATGCGTCAAAAACCTAGCCAAAAACAACCCGTGTGTATCAGGCTAAACGGTTGTTGGAGAAGTCATGTACGTTATACAGAGAGTATTATAAAGAGGTTCAAAGTTTCACTGATGCCGGTGAGTTGCCCATTAGCTCAGCTGGAAAGAGCGCTGGCACGGATAGCCAGAGGTCGCGGGTTCGAATCCCGGCATGGGTGGAATTTTTAGCCTCTAAATAGGTTTTTAAAGTCATGAAGAAGAGTAGAAGCCCCGGGTGTCCGTAGAGGTACTTACACACAAATCCTAGTCTCTGCCTTACACTCCAAAACTTCATCATCCACTCATTATATCCCCACCGAGGGGCATGGGTCTCGCATGGGCGAGAATCGGTTCCCAGTTATCCAATCGAACACAGAAGTCTAAATTCAAGGTTTGGCAAAAGGTAATGAAGCGCAGCATCATCATCATCAACTCTTTATATCCCCACCAAGGGGCACGGGTCCCTTACGGTATAGGTACGGGTACGTATACCAGTACGGGTATAGGCCATACTCCACCACGGCGGCCAAGTCCGGAGTGGTGGAGGTTTGCAAGACAAAAGTTTTCAAGCCGCCCTAAGGCCTCTGACTTAGCTTAACGACTGCCATCTATCGACGGCAGCCGACACCAACTGCGTATAGCTTCGGGACCGCTCGGTAAAAAACCACTAGCGGTAGTTGTAGACGGTCCCGTCCATGCACTGAATGCACCAAACCTTGCTTAACCTTCGTGATCGTTTAAGATCACTCAGGCAGCCGTGCCCTCCAGGACACACGCGAGAATTTATATAACGTAATGTAAATATATTCGAGAACGCAGTCGTGGCAAGATTGTTTTTGCTAATTCCAGAGGCATTTCCTTTAAATATCGCCCACAATCCGCACCCCAATTACAAATCGTCGAAAACATTTTGCCTGAGAGGAATTTCTGAGAACTTATGCGCTGCATCTATCACTGGATTTAGCTGGCACGAGATACTGCGGGGAGACCCGCATCATTGAAGACGCGCCATTGAGACCCGATATCGGATATTAGCTATTGCAGTGACTTGTAAAACGTGAATAAAGAAAATCGCATGGCAGAGATTTTCCTTGGGTCCAAATTAACGGATTTACCTATGTGCCGTGCTGTGTGGTGTCGGCCTAGAGAATAGCACCAACCCAATTCATCCCGCGGGTGTCGTAAAAGGTGACTAAGGGACACAAACCGGGGGGTAGGCATCAGCGCCCCCTGCAGTACAATTCCACCGAACTGCGATCCCCAACCCGCATGCCCCGCGTGGGGATTATGGGCATTACCCCCTGTGATAGCACAACGTGGCGCTCTTTAGGGGAGGGCTATGTCCAGCGGTGGACTAGTATAGCCAGACGATGACGATGACCTATGTGCCGCCCTGTAGAGGGGAGTCACTTGATTCTTTATCTATTTTTTTTTTATTAAGTTCTTTATTTCCAGATATATTAAACAATTTTGTAACACCACAACACAGTATAGGTATACAAGAAAATTCATGTTTATCTATTAAAATCGGTTCAATACGATTCAATACAAAAAATCTGACGTGTTAATACGACTTCCTCTGTTGTCTGTCAGTGTCTCAAATAGGATTGTATTTGTCTTGTAAGGGCACTGTCGTCAAGCAATTTTGCCTCAAAGATTGATTGATACTATAGGCTGTATGTTCTAAAAGTAGTTATCACAGACACTTTATACTTTATTCTGGATTGACGTCTGGAATTAAACCCCCAACCCGCATGCCCCGCGTGGGGATTATGGGCATTACCCCCTGTGATAGCACAACGTGGCGCTCTTTAGGGGAGGGCTATGTCCAGCGGTGGACTAGTATAGCCAGACGATGACGATGACCTATGTGCCGCCCTGTAGAGGGGAGTCACTTGATTCTTTATCTATTTTTTTTTTTATTAAGTTCTTTATTTCCAGATATATTAAACAATTTCGTAACACCACAACACAGTATAGGTATATAAGAAAATTCATGTTTATCTATTAAAATCGGTTCAATACGATTCAATACAAAAAATCTGACGTGTTAATACGACTTCCTCTGTTGTCTGTCAGTGTCTCAAATAGGATTGTATTTGTCTTGTAAGGGCACTGTCGTCAAGCAATTTTGCCTCAAAGATTGATTGATACTATAGGCTGTATGTTCTAAAAGTAGTTATCACAGACACTTTATACTTTATTCTGGATTGACGTCTGGAATTAAAGCCAGTACAATTCATGACTTCTATGTTTTGTAATGATTAGGTATGTAAACTCTATAATAATTATGTGTTACTTGAGGACTTTGAAAAGACTAAGTTTGGAGTGTTTTGGTCCATTTTTTCTCTAAAATGATATGTATTTTGAAATAGACACGATCATCAAGCCGCAGTTTCTGCGCTACTTTGAATAAGATCTTTTCATTTCATTACTTTATTGCACACATAAAAATCATACAGAAAGCACAAAAAGTCAATACTCAATATTAAGATTTTCGATGACTATATTTTGAAATAAAAATTGGTATTATAAAACAAGGTATGATTTTTATTCCTTTGGTGACGATAGTTAGCACTAAATAGTCTTAATGACCTCGGAATAATCTTCTATTTTAAAGGAAAAGAGAAAGAGAGAACCTATTGAGTAAGTTTTCGTGTAATGACTTCGAGTGCCCTGTATTTAACGGAACGGAGGATTTTTTTTAACGTATTCGATAACAGTTCTATTCTATAACGGAAGTTAACCGTTGAAAGCGAAGGTTCGTCAAACACCAATTAGTTAGGTACACCGTTTACCAAAGGATTGTTGACTGGTAGGTCAACAGTGTTAAAGAGGTTAGATCCCAAACGGATACCTTTCCTGGAATCCCGGTTTGAGTGTTGCTAAAATTTAATTAGATCTAAGATCCAATAAATCGGCTTACAGTACTCTTCTTCTTCGGGCTATACGAGTATTAGTCTACTGCTGGACATAGCCCTCCGCTAATGAGCGCCATAGCGCCCTGTCTTACAGTACAGTTACAGTGTTTACAGTACGCTTTGGTCATAAGTCAAAACTGTTTTGAAAGAGTCAATTAAATGTCATAGAGTCGTTGATTTTACTTTTCATATACAGAGTGTATGAACTTCAGTATACCTACATCCGATAATGACGGATTCTACTCACTAATACGGTCCCTTTTGCATAGAAAAATCAGAATTGCAAAAAAAAAGCATTTTCATACATTTACCCCTGGTTTCTAGTACCTACACTAAATCTAATCTAAATCAATCTAAATCTTATAATTTAATCTAAATCTAATCTCGTATTTAAAACTATTCGTGTATGTTTCAAATAAGGGATATACGGTTCTAATCTAATCTATTTGCATGTGCAGGTACATATACCTCTCTGCAGTTACAACCTTTTTGTCCATCGAGGTTTCATTGTAATCATGAATTTCAAATTTAAACCTTTAAAAATACATTTAAAAACCTATTTAGAAGCAAAAATTTACGCCCATGCCGGGACTCGAACCCGCGACCTCTGGCTAACCGTACCAGCGCTCTCAACTGAGCTAATAGGCAAGTACCAGCATCAGCGAAATTTCGAACCTCTTTACAATATGCTCTGTATTATTTACAGGCAGCGATATCTTGCTGTAGTAATTTGCATCACTTGTATAAATAGGTTTTTTAAATGGAGAGATTTGGTACGTCAGATGTTTCTGTAAATTGTTTACGCCGAATCTTCTAACGATATGTGGTCTAGTCATAGCCAGGCCAATTTCTTTGCCAATAATTAACTAAAACAAACTAAGTAAGTAGATCCGGACTAAAAGTCTACAAAACAAACTAAAATTAATATCCTACCATATTTACATTAAGATATACCTATACGCAATGAAAACAAATAATATTTCAACAATAGTAAAAACTAAGACCCACAAACTTCACTTACGTGAGTAGTCGCGCGGGTGAGCAATTTGCCGCCAAACGCGACACACCCCCAACAACCTTTGTCTCCTGCGGTCATCCGCGCACGGATTTAATTTTTATTTCTAACACAAGAAGGCGAGGGACGGGGGGGCAGCTACACGGACGCTTGCCCTTGACAAATGCATAGCGTACAAAATAAAACGAAAATTGTGCCGCGGGCGGCAAAATGCTCATAGCGCGAGCACTCTAGATACAACTTTGCACTCCGTTGCAACATAAAATACGTAAATATATAGGTTGTAGACTTTTGGTCCGGATTTACTTACGGGTGTTGTTATATCGGAAAAGTCCGACCAGGTTTTGCTCCGATTCGCAGAGCTTAATCATGGTGAGCAGAGACGGAGCTCGCGTCGTCGGTTGCTTGTCTCACACTACGGGCAAGCGCGCGGCGCGCCCGCGCCGAGATAGGTGGGGCGGGTGCCGACACTGGCTGCGGGGGATTCCCGCTGGCTTGCGCCGCAGCGCCTACTGCTTTCCCGTCGTCAATGCCACTAGGCATGATGGCACAGACATCTTCGTTCTTGCAGTGTCGATTTCGATATTCACTATCACTGCACTTTCGTAGAACCGGTTTCCAGGCCGGCGGAAGAGCCCATCCACTGTCTCTATTGAAATTCGGGTGGCGACTTATTTCAATAGCCTCGCGCATTTTTCGTGGCACATAAAACTTGTCTTTGGACAATACTTGTGCCTTATCGGCGCGGGCGCGCCGCGCGTTTGCCCGTAGTTTGAGACAAGCAACCGACGACGCGAGCTCCGTCTCTGCTCACCATGATTAAGCTCTGCGAATCGGAGCGAAACCTGGTCGGACTTTTCCGATATAACAACACCCGTAAGTAAATCTGGACTAAAAGTCTACAATGTGTTGTTCTTACGAAAGTTTTAGTTCAAAAATATACAGGTTGTTGTACATGACTGTATCTCGATATCAACCCTTTGTATGTTCCAACTGCTGGGGCACGGGTCTGTTCCTGCATCGCAGGAAGATTAGGCCATACTCTACCACGGGGGCCAAGTCCGGGTTGGTGGAGGAGTGTAAGACACTGGCGAGCCTCACTGTCAGAAATTATCAAGCCGATATAACATAACTTTTCATCGACACCGACTTTTCCGATATAACAACACCCGTAAGTAAATCTGGACTAAAAGTCTACAATGTGTTGTTCTTACGAAAGTTTTAGTTCAAAAATATACAGGTTGTTGTACATGACTGTATCTCGATATCAACCCTTTGTATGTTCCAACTGCTGGGGCACGGGTCTGTTCCTGCATCGCAGGAAGATTAGGCCATACTCTACCACGGGGGCCAAGTCCGGGTTGGTGGAGGAGTGTAAGACACTGGCGAGCCTCACTGTCAGAAATTATCAAGCCGCTCATAAGACCTGTGACACGGCTTAACGACTGCCATTACATGACAGCCGACGCCAACAGCTTAACGTGCCTTGCGAAGCACGGAAGCGCTCGAAAAAATTACACTCGCGGTCACGGGGCGGTCACCCATCCTGCACCCGACCGCGCCTGTTGTTGCTTAACTCTAAGTGATTGTTCCCAATCACTCGGTTCGACTAGGCCACGAGCGCTTTACTGGACCTACCTCTAGAGATAAGCTCGCCTTTGTACAGTATTTTCTTGAATTTTGTGTTTTTTTTTGCGTTTTTCGTGTGCAATAAAGTACAACGTAAAGTACCTACATCAGCGACAGGCGCTGACTCTCCCATCAGAACCATTGACGTAAGCCTTCGACGCATTCCGCGGAGGTGTTAGGCTGTGTTCACACGCACGCAGCGCGTCTAGTGAAGGTCCCTAGCAGGCCTTCTACGTTATATCACCTTCACGCCTGTATCTCGTTGCAGTAGGCTGAGACACAGGAATTGTCAGGGTATGCGTTAAATTCTCATTCCCCAGTGTTAAAAACGTATGCAAAAATATCTGATGAGAGTCTGGAGCTAGTAGAGTCCACAATTTTTAGGCATAACGATAGACTCAAAAATGCAATGGGGTCCGCGTGTTGGAAAACTCTCTTTGCGGTCATAAAAAATAGACAACTTACAGACGTATCGACAGCGAGGCTGGTCTATTTTTTTATTCATTGAAGGAATGAAACAAAAGGGTTTGTCAGGGTGGTGATAAGTGGCAAACGCTGGTCTTTCCTCCGGAATATTTAATCTCAGGTCAGAACTGAGGCTTTACTTTTTTTTCTATCTTAGGGGAATCAACAGTGAGCTTAATTAATGATAGTATAAGTGATTAAATACAGCTAATAAGGCCAATAACAGATACGCACAATTATACAGTTAATAAAAGCGAAAAGCCAAACGCAAATCTTAACTAAAACAAAATTTAAAATATTGAGATCAACAAATCACTAGCACTATGCGCCAAAGCCAACGTGCAGTGATATTTACAATGGCAGATTTGTGTGAGAAGAGCTAAGTACATAATGAGGTACATGCAAGAGTGGGTACATGATTAAATCCGGGTGGTTTTAAAGCAGCTGTTAGGTATATAATTAGTTGTATCTAAAATGCCATCGATTTAGACTTTTACTGTTAAGTACATACATAACCTCACGCCTGTATCCTAAAGGGGTAGGCAGAGACCAGGTACTGCCACTTGCCACGATTCTGACAGATCACCTTCGCTTCATCAACTTTCATAAGTCGTTGCATGCACG
Source organism: Yponomeuta sedellus (assembly GCA_934045075.1). Lineage (NCBI taxonomy): Eukaryota > Metazoa > Arthropoda > Insecta > Lepidoptera > Yponomeutidae > Yponomeuta > Yponomeuta sedellus. The sequence continues at coordinate 17,525,978 of OW203728.1, read as the reverse complement.
CCGGTTCCGGGTACTTTTTAGTTTCCACTTTGCTAATACATCCCCTATTTATACTATTGAGCAAGAGGTAAATTTAAAAAAATCTGTTGCTGAGAAATCTTGTTTCGAGTTCGCAATAAAAAATCGCGAACAATTAGTACCGCCTCGTCTATATTATTTTTAATGCACTAACCCGTGCTAAGGACAATTTTAAAAACCCATTTAGAGGCTAAAAATTCCACCCATGCCGGGATTTGAACCCGCGACCTCTGGCTATCCGTGCCAGAGGTCGCGGGTTCGAATCCCGGCATGGGTGGAATTTTTAGCCTCTAAATAGGTTTTTAAAGCCGCCTCGTCTATCACAACAATGACTCGCGGACCCACGGCACGCTCGCATCGCTCTGGCTGACTACTAATGGTTCTCACAAATTCGAGTTGTGTTGTGATTACCATAAACAAAAAGAAAATCAGAGTACTCGATAACTATTGTTAAATAGCATTAAAATGTGAAAATTACTTTGCTAAATTCCGCCAAAAATTGCAGTCACTTGTGAGCTCGCGCATTTTCTCACGCGAGTATTTAATTGGTGTCGGTGGTGGTGTGCTCGTGTCTTGCTTCTGCTTGAAAAAGTGGGAGGGAGGGCGGTGCATTAACTAATCGCGTGCTTATGGCATTTTTGGGGGAATTTAGAAATTTTACATTTTAATGCTATTATGGATTTCCGCAAAGTAACGCCTGATTCCATGCAATAACTATTGTTAAAGCTGTTCATTTTACTATGGCTCTTAAACTGCCTAAAATTCACGATGATGCATCATTTTTTGTCAGACCCGCTATGTATGTTAGTATGAATGTTACATTACATATTTCATACAAAATATCTCCAACATATTGACGTCAAGAGCAGTGGAACTGCGATTTTTTAAAAAATAATGTTAATTTATAACAACATTTCCGAGGGTGACATGGTCACCAAGTGTACCGAACAAAATTTCAAAATGTATACTAGGGTAAACACCACGTGCTAGGTGAAAACCGGAAAGTCTTTCTCTTTAGATAACAGTAGTTAAACAAACAATTTAAATAAAAACCGTTAATATCTGCTTCGCCAACGAATCCTTAAAAGAACCTTATGAGAAACTAGTCTAGGCAAAACTATCTAAGTCCAGTGCATCTTTCTTTTGACGCCAACCCCCTCGGTCCCCGCTCAATCTCGTCTAGTGCCGTCAACGATTTTGGCCGGTTCAGATTGAACCACGTTCATTGGACCTCTCACACTCATACATGTGTATGTGTATACACACTCCACACACCGAGAGGATAACACTAACATTCACACTTTTTAATTTTAATTTATGTCTCTACCATGCTATAGACTTTGCATTTTTGTTGTAGTTATGTTTTGTGGGGAAGGCACTTCTTGGTGAAATACAGGTTCTAAGCTATTTTGACAACTTTGAATTTTGAAGATTCAGGTACTTGCGTGTGCTGTGGTTAACTAATTTGACTAGTACCGACTGTGCAAGGCTTATTATTTCACTAGGTGTGTTTATCAATTCCCATGGGAATAAGATATTTTCCAGCAGTAAAACGTAGCCTATGTGTTAATCCAGGGCATCAGCTAACGTCGTACCAAATTTTATTAAAATCGCTCCAACCGTTAATACCTGAAGAAGTAACAGATACACACACACAAACTTTCGCCTTCATAATATAAGTGTTGTAATTATTTTATTCTGAAAAAATGTCACATGCAATCAAAAGAATAACCTAAACTATAGAAATTCACAACAGTATCGTCATATAAATATTAGTGTGATAATGTACGGAGTGTAATCCTTTGTAATGTTGTCAAATAAAGTTAATTCTTATTCTAACCGCTAGCTGTCAAATTCTTACTATCGTGAATATCAGAATTCCGACAGAATTTACTGTGCATAATTTGGCCTGTAACGAGAAATGCCTTACCCTCCCACCCAGTACATGTTTTATTTTTTATAATGGTACCAAATAAACGTGTCTATTCTATTCTATCTGTATTTAGGTGAATGTAGACATTCGGGTTCCAAATTCTTCAAGAAGTAGGAAAATAAATTTTGAATACCATTAAATTTTAAGGATTCCGAAAAGATTTTGATTGCGTAATTTGCCTGTTACTACCAAACGCTTTGCCCTGCCCTTCTTTTTATTTCACTCTATCGAATGAGGTTTAAACTGAAAGCTCGTTGTAGTTGACAGCACTGTTGAGTGTTCCTAAGAACCGGTATATTGTATTGTTGTTTGGTCTAGAGGGTACAGCTGTTTTCTTCAATACTTCGTGTAGAGATTCATCACCTGTATATGAATTGCGTCCATAGTAATCTTCAGGTTGAAAATGGGCATCACATAGTCTTGACAAAGTACTAGCCTTCCAATTTTTTCTACGAAGAGCTTTCTGCCACAGTTTTCTTTTTTAAGGTTCCTTGGGAAATAAATGACTTCCCGTATTTTCGCAATCAACGGATGATCAAAGATAATGATGTTATTCATAAAACAATTAATTTGTCTACAAAAATACTATGGAGAACTGACAAATTAATGGTACACACATCAGTATTGACATCTGCAGTGAGCATTAAGCAGTTTTTAAGCCCTTTAAGCATTAAGACGATTCCAAATTATCAAAATATGTACATATGCATTTGACAGTAGGAGTTTAAAAAAAGTAAAAATCAACATCATTCAACTCACTGTATACTTACTCATAGATATTCGCGTTCCGATTTCTTCGGAAACTACTAATAGAAAATTGCTACGTGTACGATTTGATGTAGAGAAGCATCGAGTGCGTGCTAGCCAAGACCGTAAGTCAGGCTGGCTTATTAGAGCATGTAGGCGCATGCCCTAATCGTGTGTAACATGCCATCGATATAGCTGGCCATGTATCAATCAGTGATATTGGAATCGTATTACATGACGGCCAGAGATCTATAGTCCGTTAGCTTTTAGAATACACCTCGGGCTCTATAGTAGGCTTCGGTTTTCACTGAAAGCACACGAGTGTAATACTACTTCCTGCTCTGTATAAAACTTTTCTTCACTATTTTGAAAAGTTATGTAAAGTTAAGTACCATATTAGTTCCGATATTTCTATTACACGAATATATGCGATTCTATCCGATAGTAGCCGAGGTATATTCTAAAAGCTAATAGACTATACTGGGGGATGACGTGTTACAGACTCGTAAGTTATGTAGAGCGAAGTCAAACCCTTATCTTTTAATCACGTCCGGAAAAATATTAGCAACTTTAAAACTGTAGTTAGCACAATGTAAATCAATTGGTAGAGCGCTGGTACGGATAGCCAGAGGTTGCGGGTTCGAATCCCGGCATGGGTGAAATTTTTAGCCTCTAAATAGGTTTTTAAACAATGTAAATACTAGAAATTAACATAAACTATCGTTATATTCTTTTTAATGCACTAACCCGTGCTAAGGACAATTTTAAAAACCTATTTAGAGGCTAAAAATTCCACCCATGAATTTATACGGTGCATTCCTGTACGTAATACAGAGAATAGGTACTGTAAAGAAGTTCGAAATTTCACTGATGGTAAGTCGCCCATTAGCTAAGTTGGGAGAGCGTTGGCACGGTTAGCCAGAGGTCGCGGGTTCGAGTCCCGGCATGGGTGGATTTTTTAGCCTCTAAATAGGTTTATAAGCTATCGTTCCCAAGATTTAGGCTGGTAGAGGTTAACACGTCCTTCATGGGGCATTGTATATGTTTCTATGATAAAATCCCTGAAGATCTATTAAGCTCGCCTGAAACGCGGTTAAAAAAATGTGTTAAGTACTGCAGTGCTATTCACTAACGCCGTTCGCTCGTGGGTTCGATCGAATTCGTATTCAGTAATTTAAGCTACCCCAGCGCTACGGCGGTGAAGTGAACTAGTTGTGCAGGTGGGATATTGACCCTTATTTCTATGAAGTTACGTTTAAAACAAAGAAAGTTCGAATCTCGACTCTATTACATCTGTCAAATAACCCTTTCGCGTACAACGGCAAAATAATTACTAAAATATTTTTTGCCGAGGGTAGTAACTGACAGTTAATGCTTTCAAAAAGAGCCTGTCACCTCAGTCATCCGAGACCACGGCACCTGGAAAAGTGGCAAAATGTCGGAAAATTGTAATAAACGAGTAAAATCCGTATAATAAAAGTTTTGATTAAAATATGATCTTTTTTTCAAAACTATTTGTCAATTAACAGGTAGTTAGAGTGCTTTGATTTTCGCTCTCAGCACCGCTCGCAAACTCTAGGATTTATGCAAAATCAATCGAAAATTTTTACTGACTTCCACTATTCCTCCTTCTTCGTTAGTCTTTTTTTGAAGTCGATTTATCTAATTTTGCATTTTCAGCTTATGCAAGTTATCATTTGGGGATATTGACCCAAAGACCCCAGGGTAAGGGTGAAAATATTATTAATATTAAGCATTGATAATCCTACTATAATAAGGCCGCCAATTGTAGTGTACTATGTTATTATTTAAGTCTCTTATGTAATTCTTGGTGAACATGGGATAAAGAATATTCTGTCTATTTCTATATAATATTGCATATGTCAATGTTTTTCAAGTAGTTTAGATGATTGTTAGTACTCAATTAGACAATAATGGCTGATTGGAATTACATGAATTATGTACAGATAGACGAAGCTCTGAATTGAGACAAAGTTTACTTGATATCCCGCCAACGCGGTCTGAACTAATCCTGCGCAGACGAAGTCGCGGGCACCAGCTAATTTACCATATTGGCATTAGCAAGAAGTTCGTGTACCCATGAAAGGGTTAATTCGATCGTGAGCTCACATCACCATTCACATCACACTCACTTGTGCGTGACGTTTAATTCGTATTCAGAAGCAAAATACGCACAAGTCACAAGTGATGTTGCCATGGGTTACCTATTAGGGATGGAACACCAATGTTTGTCAGTCGAATTATTATTTTGTTCAGCTTAATTAGCCAAACGCTGCCAAATATTTCTTACAAATAAATCGTTCTGCTTCATTTTTTTAAAGTCTAGGCCTTTTCTAGTTTTCGAGTCTACGTCTTGTGGATAAAATATGTTATATTGTTGACCAAAGAGTACCTACCTACCCACCGGTGAAGCTTTCTTCTTCTACAGATAAACAAAGGTAACCGCAAAAATGTATTTTAAATATTTCTAACCGAGACATTGGCTTAAATTTATCACACTTATGTATGATTAATCAATTGTATAGGCAGTACAAAATGCTTGAAATACGTTGTAACAAATTTCACATTGTGTATCATATAACCTTCCCTGCTTAAAAAAATCACGAAAATTTATTCCAGTTTGAAGCTCAATCAGCTATTTGAAGGCTCCTGACACCAACATACTCAGGTGCTCCATCAGAGGTAATGATCGCTATTGAGATATGTGCGGAAATGTGATTGGGACAATATGGCACGGGTAGCTCTACATTGATTTTGCACGATGTACATAAAGGGGATCTGAGAAAACCACAAAATCTACAACGGTTGTTTCTTTATTTGGACACTTCTCTGGAGATGGGATCACAAATCCCAGACCAATATTCGTCTACCTAAGGACGAAATCAAAAACCTTGGCCAAGAATTTGAAACCTTTTATGAAAGAAACAGAAGGGATATTTAAAAAAACATAAGGTTAGTACTCATAGTAACGAAGAACCTTGCCTCAGCAAACGTGATTTGGTACATTAATTCTTGGCCCTGCCATCAAAATGACATCTTGCAATCAAGATGAAACTAGTAGAAATACTAGTTTCCTATTGATATTAAAGTAATAACATTCTTAGATTGTTCTACAAATTTTTTTATTTTAATTATGAGTCCTTGATGTTGTATTGGTAAACACATTTTGCGTAATAAATAATTGGTAGTTACGAGTATCTTATCATCCATAAATCTTTTCCAGACTTCTGATGCCGACTGAAATATTTCAAGGATTGCTACTTCACTGAGAGATGTCTCCCATGACAGCCATGTGTTTAACAAAAACCCTATAAGGCACCATCTCATCAATGTGCTGAGCTCTGTAAAAAGCGAGGCTTCACTGGGTAAACAATTAGCTAAATCTATTGCAATTTATATATTTTAACAGCCTATACTTTTATTGTACTACTTCTGAATTAAATCTGTATTTTCTAGGTGACTCACGCTATACTCCGAGAGAGCATAGATAATGACAACTCTGGTTGAGGATACTCCAGCCCTCGGTAGAAGAATTAAACTAAAAAGCAATGCATAGCATGTAACAGTTCTTGATGCCCCCCAAGGAATGGTCCCCACCATTCCCTAGATGTCAATAATCGAGAATTACAAAAAGAAATGCAGATTGTGCATCATCTCGAGATTAAGGTGGAATAATAAAAATAACGTAGCATTGTTTTTAACCTGTTTTAGCAAAATGGTGTTTTAGACCATACTCCATGAATCTAGACGGTGAATTTTAAAAATAATTATTAAGTTACTGTTACTTTAGAAATGCCACATATTTTTACACGAAATTTCTGGAAGATTTATTTAAATTGGTTGATTTAAATTTGAAATAAATATTTTTTACTATAAATAAACAATAAAAAATGTAGTCTGTACATTTATTAAATAAAACCAATTGATTATTCAAATTATTGTTTTAAGTCACCAACATTATACTCATTAATAACCTGCAACAAGCAAGGTACGTAGGTATATAGGTATAATCCACAGCACATTATAGTCATTAAATCCAGACTGCATGTCGACCTTTACACGTATCATTCTGTACAGTTGGGTACAAATCGAAAATACTCATAGGTAGTACCTATATGGTAACACTATTATATGCCAATGAGAAAATTCAAATTTGAGCACAACCTCTATGATCTGAGGGCACAACCCTGTATTTTAGGACCACCACCAACATGATACATTTTTGTTATTTATTTGGTCAAAGTAGTTTGTGATAAGTGACATCTACAAAACAACATTTAGAATCATTACCATTATTTTATTATGCTAATGCATAGAAATATTTAAACTATTAAGTGCCAATTACTCTTTACTTGCTACTAGACTGAATTGTAAGCCAAGGTCGATAACACTATCAGGCATCAAAAGTTATAATTCATTCTAGTAAAAGAACTAGTTTTAGTATAACGAAATAAACTAATTTAAAAACGTCTCTTTAAATATGAAACTATAAAATTATAACTTACTATTTGACCTCCGAAAACAGCTTGACGACCTCTGTGGCGTAGCGGTAGCGCAACTGCCTACCATGCAAAAGGTCTCGGGTTCGAATCCCGGCATGGGTGAAATTTTTAGCCTCTAACTAGGTTTTTAAACACTTATAAAAAGAACGAATCCTTAGAGCTAAACAAAAATACGTTCCGTTTTTTTATTTCGAACTTAAAATGGGAGCTTGAAATTAAGTTTAAAAGTTGATTTGATATTACATATTCCATTCCCAACACATAAGTATTTTTTTATTTCGAACTTAAAATGGGAGCTTGAAATCAAATTTAAAAGTTGATTTGATATTACATATTCCATTCCCAACACATAAGTATTATAATTACACGTATTGAACACCTACGATGATTAATAATTACACTAATATTAAAACAATCCATTTGTTGCGCTTCCAAACAATCCAAGTGCATTAGCCACAATTCGGAACGCGCGAAGTGAGTGATACAGACAGGCAATATTAAAAATTCTTCGTTAACGTGCGCGCGTGCTCAAAGAAATGTAGGTTAGGTACGCTTAATTTTGTGAAAAAGATGGTGGTACAGTGTATTGAGTGATTGTAAGAAAAATTGGCTCACACCTAGACGCTGTGAAGTATATTGACCAGTCCAAGGGAGCGAAGAAAACGATCGGCTACTGCTACTACCAGATCACGGATGATATTTATATTGAAGATTTAGTGCTCAAAGGGTGATTTTCAAGACTAGTATGTACCTATGAGTTTTTTTCTAAATACATGGCATACTGTTGGTACGAAGTTGTCGGTGCGCGTCTCCGACTCGCATTTGGTCGGTTTTTTATGATTTTCATAACGTAATTTGATTTAATACAATTAAAATATGGTTTAGTACTATTTACTTAAATTTTGTTTTATTTTACAGCCCTCGTCTCTCAATCGGGAAGATAAGTAGGAATGCGTATGTCAATATAAGGTTGTGATAGAAATGTGACGTCTTTAGAACTTCATAAGGGCTGGTACTTAAGTATTTCTCAACGTCTTACTGACGTTTTGTGATACTACATAAGACGTACGATGCACGGCATACATATGACGTCACTTGCACGTCATATGGTGTCGTATCTCTGACGTCTTCAACTGACGTCGTAAGGCTGTGACAAATTCACGTCATCTGAGGGTTAACCCGACGTCGTAAAATGACGTCTTTTACGTCGAAGAGGACTGTATATGGACGTCAAAATGACGTAGAAATGCTACCTGGGCGTAATACAGAGAATAATGTAAAGAGGTTCAAAATTTCACTGATGCCGGTGAGTCGCCTATTAGCTCAGTTGGAAAGAGCGCTGGCACGGGTAGCCAGAGGTCGCGGGTTCGAATCCCGGCATGGGTGGAATTTTTAGCCTCTAAATAGGTTTTTAATAATTTATGTTTATAAAATTACTCAATATCTGTGACTTTGAGTACACAAAGTTTATCCAGATTGAATATATTTATTTATATTCTTTTTAAGGCACTAACCTGTGCTAAGGACAATTTAATAAAACTATTTATTTAGAGGCTTAAAATTCCACCCATGCCAGGACCACTGGCTAACCGTGCCAGCGCCCTCCTGATAAACTGAGCTTATTATTCCGGTATTTACACTATTTCATTCGGTACGATAGCAGTTATGACTACCATACCTCAGCTCCCTTAGCGCTGCATGCCGCTCACACCGGGTACCGGCAGAATACCAGCGCTGAAGTTCTTCCTGAACTTTCAGCACATGATGAGTCGGAGCCCATTCACATTTGCCACACCTAGGTTGATCACTCCCAGTCCATTACATTGGCTATGTACACTACAGTACCGTGTATGACTTATCTTCTGAGTTTTTTTGCTTTTTATGTATGCTACTGTTTTATTATTGCTTTGGACTGGTATTTGGTTTTGTATTGCTATGCATTGTATACGTGTGTGTCTTATGTGAATAAATGTTTTATTTATCTATCTAAAGTACAAAGTACAAAGTACTGCCGGAGGTCGTGGTTTTGTTTGGATGTACAATTGAACAAATACATAGCCTCAGTATCAGTGTATTTACATCTTTGTCACCTAGCTGGTTTACCTAAACCTTCTTCGTAACATCACAAACATAAGGCCACGCCGCTCGTGGCCTAGGCGAACCGAATGATTGGAATCAATCACTTGACTTAAGCAACAACAGGCGCAGTCAGGTGCTGGATGGGTGACCGTATCGTGACTACTGCTTGTGATATTTTTTCCGAGCGCTTCCGTGCTTCGCAAGGCATGCGAAGCCGATAGCGCCTTCTGTCGCGCAATGGAAGTCGTTAAGCCATGTCAGAGGCTTCAGTTAGTTTATCCTGTTTTCTCCGCACTCAGCCTCATAGTTGGGCCATTGTGAGATCACTCCAGCCAGCCAATCTTTTTTCAGAAAGCCAGCAGTGCACCCAGGTCACTGCTGGCCTCCCGAAGGATCCCTGCTTTCCTATCATCGATGTTCGTTGCACTTCCACGCTCCCTCAGTGAATGAACACGTCGCGGGTAGTTCGTCTTCCTTGAGGCATAGTCGACATAACGGGATGTCGGTCAGTCCCATAGCGTGGAGGTGTTTATTCAGTGTTCAATGGCTCGTCATAAGTGCCATGGCTTTGCGCAGATCGCTGCATGTGAGGCGTTTCGATATTGTTGGTAGGGCCTCTCTGGCTTGTTTGCATTTCGTTTCTGTTTTCCATAGTTCAGCATGATGGGTTTCTGTTTGCAATCTTAATGTCGGAGGCCTTATGGGCAGTTTGATAACTTAAGGCCCGCCTCTGTCTTATAATCCTCCACTAACCCAGGCTTGGCCCCGTGGTAGAGTGTGACCTAACCTTAAGAGACCCGTGCTCCAGCGTGTGGACATACAAATGGTTGATATCAAAAAAGGGCACCTCTGTATCCCAGAGGGGTGAGCAGATGCAGGGACTGCCAGTTGCTATTATACGATCCTGGTTAATTACTATCACTTCATCGCCATTTATTAGTCGTTGCATGCGAGACGGTTTTGGGTACGTTTTATCCTGCCCTTTGCTGACACGTCCCCTATTCGACCAAATACGGGTCGAAGTATGTTCGCCTGGAGCGTTTCTTACCAGTCATTCCACTCACATTCGCCATTCCACCCACATTATATTTATTCTTTCTTACTTCATAATAATTAATGTTCTTAAAATATACAGTATATGATATACACCCCACTGTAGAGCACAGGTCTTCCTTCAGAAAGAATATAGGCTTGATCACCACGCGTGCCCACCTCAGATATGCGAACAGCGAGTTATATGAACATATCAGCCAGTCAGGTTTCTTTACGATGTTATCATTCACAATTAGCGAGTGGTATTTCTACTTTAACTTCACAAATGTGCCTGAGATACATAACATTACTATAATAATACTGGTTTCAACAAAAAATAATGAGTTATCTTCTACATTATGGGATTCGATCGTGAGTTCACCTAAAGGAGAGTAACTTTTGATTTTGACAGATGTAATCGAATTCATGTGCGAGTTCATGATCGAAGTGAGCTGCGAATCGAACCTTCAGAATACCAATTTCATTGACATTTGTAGTTCTCTTCACCGCCGTAGCGCCAGTGTAGAATTAAGTCTTGATTTAAAAGTAAACTATTAGTTTGTGTGTGTGTGAAGTGTGACCAGATGCTGGCCGGAAAATATTGACAAAGTTTGGAAAAACTGGGTCTAACCATGACGGAGTAAAAATATGAAAAAATACGTTCTATGCGTAAGTACGTTCATATAACACTTTCTATTTAACATTACATCGAATGTAAATTACTGTGTCAATGTTTTTATCTGTAAATAGAAAAAAAAACAAATAAAGAAACGGTAGTCTACTTGAAAACACACTCAGTGTTTTAACGGCGTGATATTAGTAGCTTGTCGATCACACGCAAAATACTAAAGATAATATGCTTTTGGATTTTTCCAAAGCTGTCGAAACTGTCTCTGTTCCCATTCTGCTGGATAAACTAGAAACCATTGGAATCGGAGAGTTGCCCTTTCAAGGCAATGTAAATGAGCGACAAGTTAGGATTGGTGACTACACGTATGATATAGGCGTATGGCGTGCTCCCCAGAATTCCGTGTTATGTCTTGAAAGAGCTTACGGAGCTGTGATAAAAGTAATACTTAGTGGTTCAGTCAGATACTCGATTACACTTTTATATTGAGACTTGATTGATTTCCTCACAAAATTATTAAACAGAAACAACACATCTATGACCTACGTTCCCCTAGTACTTAAGAATCGACAGTGTATACCAAACGTTAGCCCATAGAACCAAACTTTCCCGGTGTCATTTTTATGTAGTAGGTTCATACACTTTTAATAAATAAAAAAACGTAAAGCCCAAACAACAAAATAGTTCCTTCGTCTTAACTATTAAATAACGGAAAATCTACTAAAACCCATACAGTAAAACCTAGCCCACAAATAAAGTTATCGTACCTCATCTTTCTCTTCTCATTTGTTTCAATTTATTTTTCCTATAGACATACATAGTACGAACACTCCCCGTTCACACAAACACAATACACATACAAAATTACCCCACCCCCCCCCCCCCCCCCCCCTTTCCCTCATGCTCGCTACTTTACACACGTTTATTTACCGTCCATTACACTGCACCTATCGATTTTTTGCTAAGGTTAAAATAAGATAAGAATATTGTTAATTTTATTCATTTATAATTTCTAATTATTTACAACTTATTGTGTAACCTTATTTAATAAATGTATGTCCTAATTATACAGCGTATATTTGAAATCTAATGGTAGTTGGCGTTGACGTCTGAGATACAGTGTTTAACATTAGTTCAGATTTCATCGTTTTTTTTGTAATGCACGCACTAGTAGGCTCGATATTATTGTGTAAGGAATGTATTGCCTATATTTTTAAAGAATAAAAATTACTGAACTAACTGTAAGCAAATAAATCAGTAATCGTGGCATTTTTATTTTACTTGTATGGTAACCCCACGAGAATTGCTTCTTATGCCAGCGACTTGGATACACTGTATACTGCCAATGATATAATCTTTTTTATACATTTCAATAGATTTAGGCTAGTAAATACTTAGACTGTACAATTTTAGACAACGCAACATGTTTGTAAGATTTTTTTATAGCATCGTTTTGCCAAAACATGCGAAACAAATTATAGCCTACGACTTCGACTGAAGTAATATTAGTGTCAACCCCTATGCAAGGAATGTCATATTTTCGGGTCCTGAAGGTCAAATTAAGGTGAGTGTGAGGTGAACGACGAGGTGACCGACGAAGTGACCGACGAAGTGACCATCGAAGTGATCGACGATCTTACTGAATCGACATGCTGTATGTTATACTTTATTGCACACGAAACATTAAACAGGACATTAAATAAGAAATAACATGTACACTTTGTGCCAAAGGGCTACTTTAACGTAAAGGATTATTTAGATGACAATGGTGTCTGGAACTAAAGCCAGTGTTCTATGTTTGCAGGAGTTCTATGTTTTATAATAATTATGTCGTCGTCAGGCTATACTAGTCCACTGCTGGACATAGCCCTCCCCTAAAGAGCGCCATGTTGAGCTATCATAGGGGGTAATGCCCATAATCCCCACGCTGGGCATGCGGGTTGGGGATCGCAGTTCGGTGGAATTGTACTGCAGGGGGCGCTGCTGCCCACCCCCCGGTTTGTGTCCCTAAGTCGCCTTTTACGACACCCGCGGGAAGAATTGGGTTGGTGCTATTCTCTAAGCCGACACCACATAGCAATAATTATGTAAAATGCGTTAATGAAGGACTTTAAAAAGTGAAGTTTGGAGTTTGTTGTACCTTTTTCTCCAAAATGATAGAGATTTATATAGATAGTGAACACTTAATTGTACATAGAAATAGAAATTATACAGATCTAGAATTTGAAATGGAAAGACACCTAGTTCGACTTCTAACGTTCATGAAACCGAAATTGTTGTGCTATTTTGAATAAAACCTTTTTCATTTATTTGATGTGATCAAGCCAAGGCGTTAATAATCTCTAGAATAATCTCCTTGGGTAATTATTAGAAATGGTTTGTGTTTCCGCCTGCAAATGCCTAAAGTTGGGCCACCCTTGGTAAAATTACGACCTTGTAACGACGTTTCTTGGGCCAATGTTGGCCAATAATTCAATTCAATTCAATCATTTATTGCCTTAAATTACAGTTATGTAAGGTGTTACATTCTGATATTTTATAAGTAGTACAGTGTAATTTTACCGGTAATGGCATAGCAACTTAGTACATAGAGTAAAAAATTATATAATCAGTAAGTAGTATTACTGATTATATAATTTTAATACCATTGGGCTGCTTGGTTAACGAGGTGATGAATCTATTAACTAACTAACCCGGTCGATGCTGACAGGAATTGGTGAACTGATTACAAATTTGACACCACTATTTTCCAACTACTTTTACAATAAAACAGTTTTCTTCAGTACCAAATTTTGTATGCCTTGTATGGCTAAATCTTAAAATTATCCTTTTTGTGCAGAAATAGATCATTCTGAAAATACCGACCACTGCCAGCAAAGGCTACCAAAATATAAGCTGGATTGGATGACAAGTAACGCTTATACTATTTTTATTTTTAATGCACTAGCCCGTGCTAAGGACAATTTTAAAAACCTATTTAGAGGCTTAAAATTCCACCCATGCCGGGATTCGAACCCGCGACCTCTGGCTATCCGTGTCAGCGCTCTTTCCAACTGAGCTAATGGGTGACTCACCGGCATAACCTTACGTCTGCAATCCGGAGGGGTAGGCACAGACCAAGGAATGCCACTTGCCGCGATGTTGACAGATCCCCTTAGCTTCATCAATGTACACTAGTCTTTGTATGTACGCACGCCTAAATAGTATACATTGTTGTGAAAACATTAACTACTTTTACTAACAATAAAGTGTTCTCTATCTATCTATCTACGTTTATAGTTCACTAGCTGACCCAGCGAACTTCGTACCGCCTAACAATCGATTCTTTAATTATTATTATTTTTCCCATCAACCATCCTCGTACTTCAAGGAATATTCTAAAAAAAGAATTAGCGAAATCGGTTCAGCTGCTCTCGAGATTTGCGCTTACCAACACATTCAGCGATTCATTTTTATATTATAGATTAGTTCATTATTGGTGTGCAATAAAAAGGTATCTATCGAGTTTTTCTGTAGTCTATATACGTCCCACTGCAGGGCACATGTACTGCAGATGCAACACCGCACACACAAAGAAATGTTGTATAGCCTGTTAGGTTAGGTTAATTTAGAATATACCTCGGGCTCTAGTGTAGGCTTCGGTTTTCGCCAATTTTCGCCGGTTTTCGTACTGATTTCAAAATTAGGTGTCATATCAGTTCCGATAATTCTATTACACGAATATATCAGATTCTATCCGATAGTAGACGGGGTATACCTATTCTAAAAGCTAACAGACTATATGGCCCTCCGAACAGGTGGGATGACGATCTGCGAAAAACTGCCGGCAGATGCTGGATGCGGCAAGCTGAAGACAAGGCGCTATTGCGCTCATTAGGGGATGGCCTGAAGAAGAAGAAGAGAAGAAGAAGAACAGACTATATCTTTGTGGTAGACAAATTTGTTCTAATTTCGAAATGTAATGTTAAATGCAAACTCTTTCAGTATGTAATTAAAATTTTCTTATTTTACTAGCTGAAGCAGCGAACTTCGTACCGCCTTACAATCGATTCTTTCTTTTTTTTTCTTCGTGAAAACCATCCACATACTTCAAGGAATATTCTAAAAAAAATTTTGCGAAATCGGTTCGGCTGCTCTCGAGATTTGCGCTTACCAACACATTCAGCGATTAATTTTTATATTATAGAGATAACTAGTCTAAACAAAATCCCTAAAGAAAGAAAGCTCAGTTGAGAGTTTTCTTGACACTGTTTTTAATCTAAGAGACACGGAAAAAATTGCAACTCTCTAATAATCTACAGATTGTAGCCGGTGCCAGGCAGGCGACGAGCTAACACAATTAGACACTAAAGTAGGTGTTATTAAATTCCCGGAGCCTTACATAACGCAGCCGGGCTAGATTAATTCCATTAGGTGACTGCTAGTGGAACAGAGCTCTAGAGGTATGCCTTTGCACATAGTGAAACTGAAACTTAATTCCAGTTCAACCTAAGATAATATGATTCCTAATGACTCGCGATGTTCATACAAAGATAGATAGAGAGATAGAGAACACAGAGATAGAGAACATAAAGGCGAAAGTTTCTAAGTGTAGGTATGTTTGTTACTCGTTCACGTCTAAACGGGTGTACCGATTCTAATAAAATTTGGTATGGAGTTAGGTGATACCCTGGATTAACACATAGGCTACTCTTTACTGCGGGAAAATATTTTAGAGTTAGAGAACGTAAAGGCAAAAGTTTGTGAGTGTATAGGTATGTTTCTTACTTCTTCACTTCACGTCTAAACGGCTGGAATGATTTTAATAAAATTTAGTATGGAGTTAGCTGACACCCTGGATTAACATATAGGCTACGTTTTTACTGCGACAAAATATCTTATCCATGGGAAAATCGATAAACCAAGGGTAGCACAGCGAGGCATAGCTAGATGAACGTAAAAATAGAAATTACACAGATACACATACATCGATATCGATCCTTGTATGTTCCCACTGTTGGGGCACGGGTATCTTCCTGCATCGCAGGCCATACTCCACCCCTAGGGCCAAGTCCGGGTTGGAGGATTGTAAGACAGTGGCGGGCCTTACTGTCAGAAATTAACATGCCGCCCACAAGGACTCTGAGATGGTTTAACGACTGCCATTACATGACAGCCGCCGGTACTAACGGCTTAACGTGCCTTGCGAAGTATAGAAGCGCTGGAAAAAAATGGCACTAGCGGTAAGCAAGGGACGTTCACCCATCCTACAACTGACCGCGCCTGTTGTTGCTTAACTCAAGTGATTTATTCCAATCACTTGGTTCGACTAGGCCACGAGCACTTCTACTCATAGGTACATAGTTATAATTAAGCGGTGGTAGCTCAGTGGGTAGAACCATAGACTGGCAAGCGAGAGGCCCAGGTTCGATTCTGAGTGCGGGCATGTACCTATGACTTTGTTTAATTTCAAAGTTACGTACATTTGCGAATTTGTAGTCGCAATACCACACGCTAATCGTGAAGGAAAACATCGTGAGGAAACCCGCAGCTTGGTTGGCTCCGCACTTATTGACTGGTCTTTCCTGTGGGCTAGACCGACTTAGCTGTCAGGGTGGTATAGGTGCTGGGCAAGCCTACACCATCTATATAACCATGTCCCAGGCACTACAGCGTCGGAGTGGTCCCTTCACCCATCTAGTGTGAGTGAAGATACCACTGGACGCTGTATAAATCATCTCATTAAGTAGATGCAAAAAGGCCAATATTATTATTATTATTATTATTAGTTATAATTATACTAAAGATAGCACGCATTAGCGAAAAAAAAAATCGCGCGAAAATCATTCCCCAGCCAAATCAAAACACGATTTAAAATGCTTAAAAAAATCGCGGTGATATTACTCGCAGTGCGTGCTATGCGTTAAACGGGTCTAATTGCGATAAATTATTAGGTAAACGTTACATAAATTCCCGACGTTTCGGCAGCGTTGCAGTTGCCGTGGTCACGTAGATTGAAGTGGCGTGTACAGTCAATCATTGTAGTCTAACCTACCCTAGGTTAGAAGAAGAAGAAGACACCATTTATTACACCAACAGAAATACACACCACATTACAACATGAAATCTTCAAACACAATACAAATATGGAAATAAAAAAAAACAAAGAAGAATAGTTTAAAATCTTAACTCACATTAGTCGCAATGTGTCCCTGTTGCTGCAAAAGGCAGCAAGCTCAGCATTGTGCTGATTTTCAGCCAGTGCCCGGTTGACCCACGAATATGCTAGGGTGCGTCAATTCCAATAAATATATAATTTAATAGCAAGATATATAAATTAATTGCTACAAATATGGAAATAAAAAATAAACAAAGAAGAATAGTTAAAAAACTTAACTCACATAAGTCGCGGTGTGTCCCTGTTGCTGCAAAAGGCAGCGAGCTCAGCATTGTGCTGATTTTCAGCCAGTGCCCGGTTGACCCACGAATATGCTAGGGTGCGCCAATTCCAATAAATATATAATTTAATAGCAAGATATATAAATTAATTGCTACAAATATGGAAATAAAAAATAAACAAAGAAGAATAGTTAAAAAACTTAACTCACATAAGTCGCGGTGTGTCCCTGTTGCTGCAAAAGGCAGCGAGCTCAGCATTGTGCTGATTTTCAGCCAGTGCCCGGTTGACCCACGAATATGCTAGGGTGCGCCAAATCCAATAAATATATAATTTAATAGCAAGATATATAAATTAATTGCTACAAATATGGAAATAAAAAATAAACAAAGAAGAATAGTTAAAAAACTTAACTCACATAAGTCGCGGTGTGTCCCTGTTGCTGCAAAAGGCAGCGAGCTCAGCATTGTGCTGATTTTCAGCCAGTGCCCGGTTGACCCACGAATATGCTAGGGTGCGCCAATTCCAATAAATATATAATTTAATAGCAAGATATATAAATTAATTGCTACAAATATGGAAATAAAAAATAAACAAAGAAGAATAGTTAAAAATCTTAACTCACATAAGTCGCGGTGTGTCCCTGTTGCTGCAAAAGGCAGCGAGCTCAGGATTGTGCTGATTTTCAGCCAGTGCCCGGTTGACCCACGAATATGCTATATAGGGTGCGTCAATTCCAATAAATATATAATTTATTAGCAAGATATATAAATTAATTGCTACAAATATGGAAATAAAAAATAAACAAAGAAGAATAGTTAAAAATGTTAACTCACATAGGTCGCGGTGTGTCCCTGTTGCTGCAAAAGGCAGCGAGCTCAGCATTGTGCTGATTTTCAGCCAGTGCCCGGTTGACCCACGAATATGCTATATAGGGTACGTCAATTCCAATAAATATATAATAAAAAAAAATTTAAAATTAAAATTTGTTAATTGTTCAAAAGCATAATGTGGGTTTGTACATCACTTGAGCTATTTATCTATTAAATTATACTTGCAGTTATTAACAGTAGGTACATCATTAATATAACTAAACAAGCCTTGATCAGTAATAGAAAGAAATGTACAATGGTGTTTGCTGGCCCTTATACTAAGCTAAAGCCTGTATGAAAAGAGCCAGTATTCCAATTTAATAGCAAGATATATAAATTAATTAATAAATAAAATTTAAAAGAGGTTTTGACCCTCAAGTCACTTTTAGGTTTTCGTAGCGGGCCGACACACAACATTCAACACAATAAATAATCGCGATTAGACGCTTTTAATACGAGTATATAACTATCTAAGGTATGCTACTGTTAATCACCTGAGTTTTAAGCTCCTTTGGCAGTCTGAAGCACGACTTGGTAGAGCGGGTTCCGCATAGCAAAACATAAACATAAGCAAATCCTAATCTGTTGGCCAGTGGCACCTTCATTTACACTGATTAAGATCACTCACTCTGCCTTCTGGCAGTTTCATGTATGTTTTTAATTTGATTAAAATGATTAATTTGACGCTGTTCCTTTCTTTTAAAATACTATGTTACTTAAGAAGAGTTATTTGTTTTTGGCCATTTTTTCGATTGGCATCATAAAAGTAGAGGTGTTATTTTTTTAATTTAAGTCGGTTCGATTCCCAGACAAGGCAAGTAATTTTTTGAAAATCGTTGAATGCAGAATTACTAACTTTTAAAAATAACATAAAGTCTTCTTTCAGCAAAATACCCTATCTACGATATTTAAGGTACTTTCTCTTCATGGCCCATAACTTTGGGACGCCCTGTCCTGTCTGTGGTGAAGAGTTTAAAAGAAAAAAACGTAACCACAGATTAAGTAAATTTCCTTTAAGCAGTTTAGAGGCGTCGTGGTTTTACAAATGACACTGTTTTTTATAGTGAATAATATTTTTGAGTTTCTCATCTGAGGCTTAAAAGTTAACGACAAGAAAGATAATATATAGGCACAACACCTAATAGTTTATAAAGGCATAGTTCAATGCACGAGTTTTTTAGCTCAGGCTTTTATTTATAACTTTATTGTGTGCTCTTAAGGGTCCCATAAGTACTTTGGTCTATTCAAAACAACCTCTGACCTAGCCCTTTAGTTACGTAACATTCCACTTAAGCATGTAGTCGACTTCAAAGTGTCAAAATATGTATGCATATGACAGCTGGAGTAGCTTAAAAAATTAAAAATGTACGTCACTCAACCCAGTGGAAACTTACATAATATTCCGCCTTGTCCGACCTCGTACGAATTTTACCACAGATTATAATATAAGAAAAGTGATTAAGAGGTAAGAGGTTAAGCTTCTTTTTTTACATCAATAGTAGTTTGGAAGAAATTACTTTTAGTAATAAGACCGCAAATTATAATGTACTATGTTATTGTCGAAGTCCCTTGTCTAGTACATCTGGTGTACCTACATACGATAAAAATATTCTATCTCTATCTATCGTATTTTTATAAATTGGTAACAGTTACATTTTCCTTAAGTCGAAACTAAAGTGAAACGGAAGAAATCCACGTATTTAATACCCCTGCAGTAAATTTTCCAATGCAGAAACGAAAGCGCAATTTTTACACACCATATTACCTAAAAGAGTAAACAAAAACGTTTTAAGCTAAATGCAATAGCAACCGGGCAAAAGTTATAGTTCCCGTTCATTCAATATCACAAAAACCCCGCTGCAGTCATGCATAAGGCTGAAAACATATCCAGCAAAAGTTTATTCATTACAAAAAATTGCGCTTTTCAAATATGCTGTGGTATTCAAATACGCGGTGGTAGCTCAGTGGGTAGAACCATGGACTGGCAAGCGAAAGCCCCAGGTTCGATCCCGAGTGCGGGCATGTACCAATGACTTTGTTTAATTTCAAAGTTACGTACATTTGCGAATTTGTAGTCGCAATACCACACGCTAACGGTGAAGGAAAACATCGTGAGGAAACCCGCGGCTTGATTGGCTCCGCATGTATTGACTAGTCTTTCCTGTGGGCTAGGCCGACTAAGCTGTCAGGATGGTATAGGTGCTGGGCAAGCCTAAAAACCATCTATAAAACCATGTCCCAGGCACTACAGCGTCGGAGTGGTCCCTTCACCCATCTAGTGTGTGAGTGAAGATACCACTGGACGCTGTATAAATCATCTCATTAAGTAGATGCATAAAGGCCAATATATATATATATATTGAGAGAAAGATGTCTTGATGACTCTGAGAGAAGTAGTCTTGAAATATCTAGGTTTCTCTCAATAAGCATGGGTTAGAATAACCAATCAGTCTCGTGAATTTCCATGTCCTTGTTTAGTTATAATAGCATAGCATAGAGTATCCTAGTGTAGGACCAGCGTGCGGCTTGATTACGTAACTTTTATCGTATACATCTATGTGCAAATGTTTACTTGTGTCTGCCGATATGAGGCGAAAATGTATCACACATAGTGGAAACCGCATTTCAGTGGATATTAGAGAATTACAGTCATGTTGAGAGACATAATTGTACGCCAAAGACCAGTAGATATTTCGTTTTTGCACACAGACAGATGTACATATATAAACACATACATAACCTTACGCCTGTATCACAGAGGGATAGGCAGAGACCAGGGACTGCCACTTGCCACGATCCTGACAGATCACCTTCGCTTCATCAACCTTCTTTGGACTTTGGACACCCGCTTTGCACACAGATGTATGTACGTATGTATGTATGTATGTATGTATGTATGTATGTATGTATGTATGTATGTATGTATGTATGTATGTATGTATGTATGTATGTATGTATGTATGTATGTATGTATGTATGTATGTATGTATGTATGTATGTATGTATGTATGTATGTGTGTGTGTATGTATGTATGTATGTATGTATGTATGTATGTATGTATGTATGTATGTATGTATGTATGTATGTATGTATGTATGTATGTATGTATGTATGTATGTACGTGTTAAATAGTAGTATTGTAACGGTGCAAATTTCTTTACACCATTTTGTATATTTCTTTTCTATCATTTTCGAAAATAAAAAAAAGGTGGCGTTGGTATACGTTAAGGTAGGTAGGTAAATAAATTAAATAAACAAAGGGGTATACTTTACAAGTATTTACAATCTTAATTAACATCCTTTCTTATTATCCCTATTCTTTTTAAATATTTTACCCGCCAACTTGTATAAAAACTTTTATCGAACGTATCTCTATTAATGTAAATACGTACTTTAAATACATTTTAATATTATTATTATTTGCACTACCAGTGCCGTGTTTCAAAAACTATAATTCTTCGTTTGACATTGCATAGCAGTCTTTATACTTATAAATCTGTGGGTTAATCACTGCCATGTCCATGCCATCAGATCGTCTTAGTAAACCATGAATTGTAGTGACCTGAAACAGGCTCCAGGTAGAGATTTCTTTAAAGCTTAGGTAAGTAAGATTTCTTTGCTCACGATAAGCTCGCCTACGTGTAAAAACGATGTTTTAATGCGATACGATATCAACCCTTGTATGTCCCTACTAGAGCACGGGTCTCTTCCTGCATAGGCCATACTCCACCACGGGGGCCAAGCCCAGGTTGGTGAAGGATTGTGAGGTAGTGGCGGCCTTCCTGTCAGAAGTTATCAAGCCGCCCATAAGGCCTCTGACACGGCTTAACGACTGCCATTACAAGACAGTCTTAGCACCAACGTCTTAGCGTGCCTTGTGAAGCACCGAAGCGCTCGCAAAAAATGGTAACGGTAGCCACGAGACGGTCACCCATCCTGCACCTAACCGCGCCTGTTGTTGCCTAAATCAAGTGATTGATTTCAATCGCACGGTGGGACTATGCCACGAGCGCTCCATTTTAATGCAACAAAAGGGATTTTACTAAGGAAACGAGTCTGTTTGTACCTTGAACTTGTAAAATTTTGTAGCATTTGGCCGGTGACCAAATAACACTCGCCTGCGGCGCGGGGCGGGGGCCGAGCGAAATGTGTCTTCCGTTTCCGAGACAAAGACAGGTGATGTACTGGCTTTGCCAAGTTCAAGACTAAACCTGGTACTCTGGGGACGGCCTTGAGGAGTTAGCCTTCTCGTGGTTTAGCAAATGACACCGCTCAAATCAAAATACGGTTTTGAAATGAGAACAGACGTTGAGTTCAGATTAAGCTTCCCAAACGGGAGGTTGTGGCTTCCAATTAATTTGTTTTCTAAGTTACGTAAAGTAAAGCTTCAGTGGCAATCCTTAATTCTTCAGGCTAAAAGAGCGCCTTAGCGCAAGGTTGTGCCATCATGGGGGGGGGGGGGCTCATGCGGTTTGATAACTTCAGACAGTAAGGCCCGCCACTGTCTTTCAATCCTCCACCAACTCGGACTTGGCCCCCGTGGTGGAGTATGGCCTAGCCTTCCTGCGATGCAGGAAGAGACCCGTGCCCCATACAAGGTTGACATACAAGGGTAAAAAACCTATTTAGAGGCTAAAAATTCCACCCATGCCGGGATTCGAACCCGCGACCTCTGGCTATCCGTGCCCGCGCTCTTTCCAACTGAGCTAACCTAACTGCAAAGTAGGTACTCGGGGCTGTAAGTGATGCAATTTACTTCAGCCAGATGTCGCTGCCTGTACGTAATACAGAGAATAGTGTAGAGGTTCGAAATTTCACTGTTGCCGGTGAGTCGCCCATTAGCTCAGAACGCCATCGTTCGCCCTGAATCTGAATCCACTGTAAAAAGAGGCCTAAATCTTAGCATGTCTAAAGGGTAAGACGGGGGCACAGATTATTTAAACTGCCTCTGAGGAGTGTTACATACTCTTTGCAAGAAGCTTCCATGAACAAGACCGTTTGTAGAAGAACCTAGCACTCGTCACTATTTCACTAAAACACACCTCACAGGCAGTTTAAATAATCTATAGTTAAGTCTTTTCCTTCATCATAGGTTCCTTAAACTAACTCTGAGAAGGGTTTTAAAGGAATCGTGTAGATTTTTTGATTTGTATTAAACGGGTCTATTCGCGATTATTTATTAGGTAAAACGTAATTACCTTATTTCCCGACGCTCTGTAACGCTGCCGAAACGTCGGGGAAAAGTGGTTGTAATTCTTTTTTTTTCTAGCTGTGCAATAAAGTACCTCCGGCGAAGTATAATTTAATTTTTTTTTCTTTTAATTGGTACGTTTTTACTAAACAAATATTTAGTACCTAACAGTACATCACGATACATGGTTCATATTGTCAAAACTAGCACATAAAAATATTACATTGTGTCAGAGCCATCTTTCTAAAGCTCCGCTGTCTACGTACCCACTAGCACTAGCTTTGTTCTTGGTTCTACCTACCACAGATAGAAAACTCATCCGGAGGTGACTTGCAAACATTATTAGTATCAATGAATGCCGAAAGATGGCGTTATGCGCTAGATTGTTTAAAATTAAATCTTACGGCACTGCTGGGTGCTAAACAGCTCCTAACTTTACATAATTACTTTTTGAGAAAAACTGTAATTATAAAAATAATTACAGTCCAGTTACCTTTACCTTTTAGTATACACCTCGGGTTCTATAGTACTTCGTTTTTTTTAGCATTAGAAAGGAGACGGGGATTTCTGGGCCCGATTGTAAATAGTTGAGATATTATTATGGTTTAAAAAAGCGTTATGCCAAAATCCGCAGAATTTTCCGAGATGGTTTGCTAATATATAAGCTCTAAATTGACATCACTTTCACCTTTTTATACCCAGGCCCAAGAATGTATGAAAGTGTATCCGTCTCCTTTCGTAAACAAAGAAGCAGGGCTACTGCTTATTATTACGTAGATATAACATCTGAAACATGGATAGAAAGCTGTATTTACTTAGCTCAACAGTGAACTAAGTAGGTAGGTATGTTTATTAAAATAACATATATAAATTAGGCAGACGATTTTTAGGTTGACTAGCCCTGCTTCTTTGTTTCCGAAATTTCTAATGCTAAAAAAACTAAGTACCTATAGAGTAGGCCTCGGTTTTCGCCGAAAGCCCACGAGTGTAATAAATACTACTACCTGCTCTGTATAAAACTTTTCTTAACTATTTTGAAAAGTTAAACTTAATTAAGTTGACACTTAAACTTAATTAGTTGCGATATTTTTATTAGGTACACGAACATATCCGATTCTATCCGATAGTAGCCGAGTATATTCTAAAAGCTAACAGACTTTAATAAGCTTATTTGTGGCGCTAGTTAGCACTCACCATCGCCATAATGCTCGAAGACCGTACTCGTATTGTAAATCTGTGATGTATGTATATATACATACATACATATGTATGTATGTATGTATGTATGTATGTATGTATGTATGTATGTATGTATGTATGTATGTATGTATGTATGTATGTATGTATGTATGTATGTATGTATGTATGTATGTATGTATGTATGTATGTATGTATGTGATGTATTGTAAATCTATAATTTAAATAAAACTATTTTTTCCTGTCTCCAGAGTCCGTCTCAGGAATTTGGACTAGATATGGCCGTTATTGTCATAAATACTAATTCATGAGTGAATCATGATTAAGGCGTGTGGTACCCAATTGTGTTTATCAGAACACAATTCCCTAAAACACTCCATAAACGCCCTATAATAGCCTGTGGTGACTACCGCCAGTGGCATTTTTTCGAGCGCTTTCGTGCTTCGCAAGACACGCTTAACCGTTGGTGCCGGCTGTCAAGTAATGGCAGTCGTTCAGCCATGGCAGAGGCCTTATGGGCGGCTTGATAACTTCCAGTAAGGCGGACCACTGCCCTTCCGCTTCCGTGCATCGCAAGGCACGTGAAGCCGTTGGTGCCGGCTGTCAAATAATGGCAGTCGTTAAGTCATGTCAGAGGCCTTATGGGCGGCTTGATGACTTCTGACAGTGAGGCCCGCCACTGCCTTACAATCCTCCACCAACCCGGACTTGGCCCACATGGTGGAGCATGGCCTAACATTCCTGTTTTGCAGGAAGAGACCCGTGCCCCAGCATTGGAGACTTACAAAGGATTGATATAATGAACATCATAACACGTCCCACAGGCTTTCGCTCAGAGAGAGAGGGGGCTTAATTACCACGCGTGCCCACCACGGATTGAGCATACTTGAACACGATAGACATGCCTTACACACATAAACATGCATACTTGATCACGATAGACGATACTGCGTTTATAAAGTATTTTACGGAAATCGTTTTTCATAAATAACACAGCTTATCTTTACAGGCAATAAAAAACTCATCATGTCTTACAAAACTACTTTATTCACAGGCTTCACTGCAGCTCCCCGCAGTTTTTGATGATGACCTTGGAGGAGACGGAGCCTCCTTTACTGCCGTATCGCTCCATCTTCTTGACTAGGTCGAGGCCCGAGATCACGTGACCAAACACTACGTGCTTGTTGTCTAGCCAGTCCGTTCTGGAACGAAATTAGAAATTGTATCTTCTTGAGGTCTTTTGGGGTGCTAAGCGCCACCAATGGTTTAAAAATCATATTAACCCATTATGCCCCCACCGAGGAGCACGGGTCTCATCCCTAAGGAAAGTATAGGCCATACTCCACCACGGAGGCCAAGTCCGGATTGGTGGAGGCTTGCAAAACTAGTGGCTGATCTTACTGTCAGAAGTTTTCAAGCCACCTAAGCCCTCTGACTTGGCTTAGCGACTGCCATCTATCGACAGCAGCCGGCACCAACTGCTTAACGTGCCTTGCGAAGCACGGAACCGCTCGGAAAAATGCCACTAGCGTTGGTCATAGACGGTCATCCATCCATGCACTGAACGCGCCCTATGTTGCTTACCTACGTGATCGTTTAAGATGACTCTGTCTGCCGGGGACAAACTTCTTCTTCCTTTTTAGACTATATTAGTCCACTGCTGGATATAGCCCTCCCCTAATGAGCGCCATAACGCCCTGTTTTCAGCTTGCCGCATCCAGCATCTACCGGCAGTTTTTTGCAGATCGTCATCGCACCTGGTCGGAGGGCGTACTACACATTTATGGAATGATCTGCCTGTGGAAGTGAGAAAAGCAAAGTCCTTGGCTTGTTTTAAGGCACTGGTGAAATCCCACTATCTCACTGGATAAACTGGAAAACTGTTGCTTATAATGTATTAATTGTATAAGTATTTATTTTTAGGTATTTATGTATATTATTATTTAAGTATATGTTGCTTACCTATATGTATTTAATTGGATATGTATTTATTTTTTAGGTGTCTATGTATATTATTATTTAAATATATGTACATTATATCGTAGGTCGTCGTCGCCGTCAGGCTATACTAGTCCACTGCTGGACATAGCCCTCCCCTATCGTAGGTAATAAGTAATTATATTCTCGCACTCCCTTGCTGTTTGTTATCAATATATTTTCGATTTAATTATTTATGTACATGCACCACGTACAGACTATATTCTTCATGCAATCCAATCCATCCAAAGGTTGTCTGGAAGAGATCGCTCTTAGCGATAAGACCGCCAATTGTATTACATTACTTAGTGCAATAAAGTGTTCTCTATCTATCTATCTACACTACGTTTACCGAGTCGCGGTCTTCACTCAAGAACACGTTTACTCCAACGGTTGTCGGTTCTTCGCGAGAAATGGCCACTGCCCCTTCAGCTCGCTAATTCTCTGAGCTATGTCGATAACTTTGGTTCTCTGTCGGATGCATTCGTTACGAATCCTATCCTTCAGAGGAACTCCGAGCATAGCTCTCTCAATAGCTCGCTGAGCGACTTTGAACTGGGGGACCAGCCCTTTCGTGAGTGTCCGTGTCGGGGACGAGCGATTCCTCATAATTAACTATTTTTCAAGTTTCATATTTGTTAAAAAATAAAGGTATTCCTTTATTTTTTAACGATTCCTCATAATTAACTATTTTTCAAGTTTCATATTTGTTAAAAAATAAAGGTATTCCTTTATTTTTTAACGATTCCTCATAATTAACTATTTTTCAAGTTTCATATTTGTTAAAAAATAAAGGAATGGCCTCAAACTCTCACTGGTTGTATCTCACCTCGCTGTGCAAAGGAACAACTGCGACCCATTTGTTACTTTAGCAATGCTGCGTATAAAGTGCCATAGCAGTCAAATACGTGAGAAATGACGCAGTTTTTGTTTTCAAATTTCTTAGTAACGCAAGAACCAAAAAATACAATTCACCGGAAACGTCAGCAGTGTACGAGTGCTCTCACCTCGCCGTGCAAAGGAAGAACTGCGATCCGTTTGTGTTGGGCCCGGAGTTGGCCATGCTGAGTATCCCTGGACCCGTGTGCTTTAGAGTGAAATTCTCGTCGTCAAACTTCCGTCCGTAGATGGACTTCCCGCCCGTCCCGTTGTGGTTCGTGAAGTCGCCACCTTGACACATCTGGGTTTGTGAATTAAGGGACAATCTTAATGTCGAAACCGTCATATAATGAGATATTTCGGCCAGTCATATAACAGGCCTCTCGTAACAGGCACAAATATCGCAGCTTAATATTTATTTGTTAATACTTTCATTGCATTAGACATTGCGTTAGACAATAGAATGCGCCTCCCGCCTTTTCTCTCCTTTTACACTACCAGCCTTAACTATAAGTGAGAACATCTGTCTTATGTTTCATAACACAGATAAGTCCATACCCAATATTGTAAAACATAAAAATATTCATTATCTGTGCCTGTATTTTCTCCAAATAAATAAATTCAAGTTAAGAAGTCCACTGCTGGACATAGTTTGGCCTCCTCCATGGATTTCCAAAAACACCGGTTGAAGGCGTCCAGCGTCTATTTAGTAGATATTTAAAAATGTTTGCATCAAATATTACTTCATGATCATTTGTTTTCTTCTATTTGTAGGGTACATACTTAGTACACACTTAGTACTAAGTGTATTATTTTTGAAAAGGATACAAAATCTGGTATAATCCGGTGAAAGCTGCTCCCCTGGTAGCCGAATCCCTTCTCGTGTGTGCAGAGTTGTCTGAAGTTCTCCGCTGT
The DNA here is from genome assembly GCA_934045075.1 of Yponomeuta sedellus. NCBI lineage: Eukaryota > Metazoa > Arthropoda > Insecta > Lepidoptera > Yponomeutidae > Yponomeuta > Yponomeuta sedellus. The sequence continues at coordinate 17,497,610 of OW203728.1, read as the reverse complement.
CTTTGGCACGATGTCTGCCCGAAGGAGCATGATGATGCGCCCTAAGGACTGCTTCTCCACCGATATGTCGAAGTAGACCTGTGGGTTCTTAGTGGCTAGAGGTTTGGCGGGGGCGGCCTGGAAGGTATAAATTTACTTTCATTAGTTAATTAAGTACGCAGTTGAATTTTTGACGGAAGAGTCCGCCAAGCATGAGTAATACGATAGCATTAGTAACGCGTTTTGTGGCGCTAGAATGTACGAATTTTATAGTTAATGTACTATAAAGAAAGCAAACGTTTTAGTTTCTCCATAATTGATGCAAATGTCCTCGCCTGCAGTACGAGTACCACTACCACAGCGCCAGTACCGGTATCACTAGCGCTCGCGCTCGCGGAACAGTCCACGGAAGTCCAGTCCGTGGTGCCTCAAGCGCCGTCCCAGCTCCCAAATAAAAGCCTTGCCCTGTACACCCTAAACTCCGGTAGTCTCAATAGCCAGTAGTAAAAAATATAACTTCTCACAAGGTCGCTATATTTTCTGCACTACTGAACGGGAAACCCGCGACTTTTGACATTCAAAAAGCGAGACTAGCGTCGTCGTCTACCCATGCTGGATGAGTAGTACGATGTTACGAGTAAAACGTTTTGCGGCTGTAAATAAAGGCACATAAATGCATCTAGTTGTAACCCAAATTGCCCAAATTAGCAACAGATTACAAAGTCACAGGTAAACTATATTTAATATCTCATCTTCATCTAAATATCTCATCTAAGCTTACCATGCTTATCTGTTTTTCCTGTGTATGATATGAATGTTTTTTTCTCATCTAATCTAAGCTTAATATGCGTATCTAAGTTTTTTATTTACCCTCAAACCTCAAAATGTATGATATGCAATGAAAAGTATTAATCGAATCTTAACACCTTAAAGAATACTTTTATCTCATCTAATCTAAGCTTATCACCACACTTACATCTGGAACAGTCTCCGATTTCTCCTTCTCTTCTCCGCCATCTTCTCCCGGGCCAGTCTTGTTGCCAGGCAAAGTCTCCCCGGCGTGCTTCTGCAGCCAGGTGTCGTCAGACCAGACGGCGCGGGTGGAGCCCTCCTTTATACGCTGCGGCGCCGCTATGTTCACTCTTATTGTACGGCCAAAGAGCTCAGAGTCGTTCTGAAAGGTAAAGGAAGGAATAGGCTCAACAACAGCACAAAAAAAAGGTGAAAGAATATTTCAAATTTTAGGCAGTTTAACATTGTTAATTGCGACACCGGTCGCACGAACAGGAAAGCAGATGACCAATGCGTTGGACAGACACTATAACATAAGCTTTGGGAGGGACCGTCAGGCGCATAATCGAAACGAATGGAGAGCGCTGATGGCGAAAGCTGCCCCATAGACACGTTCCTGAGCCATGAGCATACAACGAAGAAGACGAAGAACATTGTTTATAATTAAAAAGTTTACTATTGTAATGCCTGATTTTACAGACTTGTTAGGCCATCTTAGCCTGTTTTAAGGTGTACTCTTATGTAAAGTCTTTATTATTCATGGTTCGCTCTGAACACTATAATACAAAAAATATTTATTTGTTCCAACTTAATAATTTCACATTGTTGGATGAAGCCCTGGTTTCCACACTAGAATAATAAACTACTTAGTCCCTTTCACATATGCATGACGAAAAAATTATAAGAACTTGGGTATAACAAGTTATTTCTTATCAAGAATAACAAACAAATAAGTTAATAGAAGGAAAATACTAATTTGTGATGTATGTGTCTGAGTGAGTACATCTATGTGTTAATGGTGTTAGCTACTGTGTGTGGTTTTGGGTTGGGGTTTCAGGCACTGAGTAGAGGGTGTATAGTTCTGGAGAGAGTGTGATTATCTGTGTGTATCAGATATGTGTGGTATGTGGGTATAGGAAAATTATAGAATGAAGTCACTCACTTGACAGAAAATTACAGACATCATTTCAAAATGGACATTTGTGAATAAATTATGCATCTGTTTAAATCAAATAATGTTGAGTCCTCCTCTCGGTTATTTGAACTCCTGTAATTTTGAACTGTAATTTGAAGTTTTTGTTAAGTCTCAAATTAATTAGAGTAGACTGTATTTGCTGAAATGTTTCCTGTACTTTATTAAGTTGATTACTTCAGGGCAATTAATTCTAATGTTGTCAAATAAAGTTGTATTCTATTCTTCATTCTACTTTACTCAACTAGGAGTTGATACATAAAAGTGGAAAAGTGTACAGGACTCATATATGCGTCGGGAGGATGGAAGGTGTAGCCGTAAAGTCAATAGAGACAATGCCTGAAATGCGTTACAATAGTGTGAAATGTAAGCAGAACACCTGCACGACGGTCAGATGACATCAGGCTTACTAAAGGGACAGCCGTGATTGCAATCGTCACAAACCGATAGCGATGGAGGAACGAAGGAGAGGCATAGATCCAACAGTGGACAAACAAATGCTAAAGAAGAAGAAGAGAAGATTATAGAAATTGCTGCCTGTCACTCTTTTTAATGAATTAACAACTTCCCCGTGTAAGATATAATTCAATTCCAATTCCCTACATCCACAGTTAACTAGATAGCTGTATGCCTGAAGATGTAATGACAATGAGTCAAATGTGACTTATGTTCTTATTCCAATACACTCCTCTGAGTCATAGGTGACTCTTGGACAGGGAAGTTGTTAAACTGTTTTATTATGTCTTCCATGCTGCGCAAGGCATGTGAAGATGTTGGTACCGGCTGTCATGTAATGGCAGTCATTAAGCTTTATGGGCGGCTTGACAACTCCTGCCAATAAGGTCCGCCACTGCCTTGCAATCCTCCACCAACCCGGATTGGCCCCGTGGTGGAGTGTGGCCAAACCTTCCTGCGATGCAGGAAGAGACTCGTGCCCCAGCAGCGGGGACATACAAAAGGGATGATATCAATTGTGTCAGGACCGCTCGTCTCACTGCAGTGTTTATGCTCGACAATGCTTTAGACCAACATTGAAACAGGTAAAAATCTAACCAAACTATTTTTACTCACCATATTGTCGATAGCCGCCGCAGCGTCCTCGGCGTTCTCAAACTCGATGAAGGCAAACCCTCTGTGTTTCTCAGTCTCATAATCAAGCGGTATTTGTACATCTATTAGGTCTCCAAAAGGTACGAAGGCGGCATTCAGTACTTTCTCGTCAACCTCTTCAGCGAGGCCGCCAACGTACACTGTTCGCTTCGAATTAGGCTTGCTGGCCATTTTTATCTTTCCTGTGGCCAATTCAATGCTTCAAACACTATTTACTACTTAAAAACAACAGCTTAAAAAACGCCTTCATTTGGTTTCTAACCTAAAAATATTTATGCAAACAATAACATTGGTTACGATTCTGAACAAAGTGACAACGTTTTGTTGGTCTTTGTAAGAGGCTCCTTGCTTGCGCTTTACACCTTATTTAACGTTGAATTTAAAGAATACGGAAGAAAAGTGAAGTCGCTGTCATTACATTTGTTGACATTAGCTGTCATAATGACATTTGTCAATGTATTCCATTTTAAGCAGTCATATTTGCGTTCCATTCTACAAAATCTAATTCTTACAAAAATAGAAAACGGTCTATGACAGAATTTCCTATCGAGAATAGAAAAATTGTATTTTCGAATAGAACATAGATAAGTATAGTACTTATTTATTTCATAGTTATAAAACAAGTACTATGTTTTACTTTCTTATCGTATCAACCAGATTGCAGAAAGATTACAGCACAGATAGTGAGATAGTGGATGACAGTACCTACAGTCGAGCTGCTGTTGACTGTATCTCGACCGCAGCTCGACCTTTAGATTTTCGTTACAGTCACCCGTAAGGTAGGTAAGTGGGTAGAATATGCACATGTTAACTTCAATGTGTGCTAAGTTACGTGTAACTCAAATAAAAATAAATTAAAATTATGGAAGTGCGTATTTAGGTACCTAGTTAGGTACCCACTCAGGGTACCCACAAACGACAACCGGAGTCCAAGCTTAAAAGAAAGAAGAGCTGTTGTTAGGTAATTCATATATCTAAGTTATTATTAGCCATTAAAACAGTATGTCCAGTGACCATGCTGCGTGTAAAATTAATGTTATAATAGTTACCTATGACTGCAAGTATTAATCTGCTTATTCTGCATCCATAAACATGGAATCTGAACACAACCGTTACGCATCATTGAATACATTAAAACTCTATCATGGTAAAAATAATATGCTAATACTCAATGGAGGTTATCTATCGGTATTTTCGATTCCGTAGTACCTACCTACCTATATTATTTGGCAATTTGTACAACGACAAATGTAAGTAAACTATGGTGTATGTAGGTAGGTACAATCAACAGAACATCAGCCTTTACACGCGTACTGTTGACTTGGATAATTATATAGGTAGGTAGGTACATTATAGGCTACAACTTAGCAACAAAAATAAAGGTTTATCGGTGGTCGGTGGACCACACCTACACAAACCAAAAACACAGAGTTTTTTGCTCAAAGTACCAATGGGTAGGCCTTTGCTGTCGTACAGTTTGACACTCATATTATGTAGGCTAAATATAAAAAGTTTCAATGTCGCAGTCTGCGGTAGGTAAATCTTTGTCCTCAACGAATTAATGGACTTTATTTCCCCTCGATATGTACTTTAATATTATCGCTTCACTTGTCTATTTACTTAAATCTAGTATAGGTATGTATAATGTGTCAGTATGTCACTGCTTTGACTGAAATTTTATTCTTATTCCTATTTTAAGAGAAATAAGTAGATAGTAGAAGGAAATAAGAGAAATAATAGAGAAGCTTTAAAATTGTACGGAACCCGTTCTATTTCTTTATACATGCATGTTCCTGATAACGACGGTGGGTATCGAGCGAAGCGTATGAAGTTATTTACATTGCTACAAAGAGTGTTACTGATTTTCGTTGCTCAACAAGACTCAGTAATCAAGTGATTTCATTAACCAACAGTTATTTTGGGCAGCGGTATAAACAAACTAGCTGCAACACATCGTCAGCAAGAAATTAATGACGTTTCGGAACTTTTTCAAGTACCGTGGTCCCGGAAGACTATTAAAGGACAATTAAAAAGTAAATATCCGTTCAAATACAGTTTTTTATGCAATTGTAATCAAAGCAACGATTTTGGTCAGCTTATTATTTTCTAGATCAGCAGCATAAACATATGGTCAGCAACCAATTATTATCAGCATGGCAACGGTTTTCGTAAGCTTAACATCATCTCCCCACTGCTGGGGCACGGGTCTCTTCCTGAATCGCAGGAAGATTAGGCCATATTCCGCCACGGGGGCCAAGTCCGGGTTGGTGGAGGATTGTAAGACAGTGGCGGGTCTGTCAGAAGTTCTCAAGCCGCCCATAAGGCCTTTGATATAGCTTAACGACTGTCATTACATGACAGCCGCCACCAACGTCTTGTAGTATATTGGTCAAAATATTTTTATTGATACCGAACATAAATTATTCTAGAGCTCACCAAACCAGTAGGTAAGAGATTTTCGTTGATTTTTCTCGCGACATTGGTTTTATTTAATCTTAAGGGATTTAACTAGAAGACGGCAGCGATTTGCAATATGATAGGAAGAGTGAATGAGATGAACTTAGTATCAGGATAATATTGTATGGAATCAGGCGTTACTTTGCGGAAATCCATAATAGCATTAAAATGTGAAAATTACTTTGCTAAATCCGTCAAAGATCTCACAAGCACTAATAATAGTATTTTACCGAATCCGTTGGTAAGATTTCTTTGTAGGACAATGCACAAATGTATTTTAAGTTATTGATCGCAATCATGAAATCTTAACATCGGTGGTAACTGATGTATTATAAATATAACTTGAGTTGAGAAAAGCTGGGCATTTTGCTCTACTACACTACGGCCCGAAGGTAGCGGCTTACATTTTATATTGTACATTGACAATCAGCAAATAGAATGTAAATTCTTTATGTTGAAATAAAATTGATTTCATTTTAAGGTCCAACTACGCCCATACAGAGCGAAACATGTACTCACAAGCTTATCTCATAGGTTATCTAGGTATATGGGTTCTCGACTTAATGGCCCTTCTTCTTCTTCTGCAGGCTATATTAGTCCACTGCTGGACATAGCCCTCCCCTAATAAGCGCAAGGTTGTGCCATCATTAGGGGGTAATGCCCATATTCCCAGCGCTGGGCATGCGGGTTGGGGATCGCAGTTTGGTTGAATTGTACTGCAGGGGGCGCTGCTGCCCACCCACCAGTTTGAGTCCCTTAGTCGCCTTTTACGACACCCGTGCGAAGAATTTGGTTGGTGCTATTCTCTAGGCCGACACCACACAGCAAGGGCCCTATCTATTTGGAAACCCAGGAACACACTGCTGGGAGCTTGTTCAAGGATTGTGTCATGAACCTTTCTTCAAGTTATCTGAGGGCATACCACCCTGTGTTATTTACAACGGATGCCAGGCATAAATATCACGGTATTAATATGATCCCGATTATGGTTCGTAATTTTCTAACAAGCTGTCAATAATATTATCGCCGTAAATCTGTACATTATTGGCCAATAAATTTTTTATGCCCGCAGTTGGTACAATGTTGTTGGTACTAGTAGTTCAACTTAAATTAGAGTAAGTAATTAAATGCAGACACACGTGCGTACATAGACAGTCTTTCTGCTGCCATTCTCACGATATATCCAAACCAATGTGCAGAAAAATTTGTCCTTACGCAGAAGACAAATTTTTTGAGGGCCAAATGGACTGAGATGCTTAATTCTCTTAGCAACAAAGTAAAAGTGCCAGTTCACTTTCACTACATTCATTGTCCTAGCATCGTCGGCCCAATACACATCAGCCAATGGCAGAGAAAGGCTTTTTGTCCCATATTCATTCAGCCTTTGAAACAAAAAATGTCTCAAGCTATTTGTTATGCTAATTCAGTCTAGGCACTTGCCTTCTACATTCTCCGCTTAAGCGCTTACTGCAAGCGGGCGTTAAAATCGCTGCGTTTGACACTTCATTAATCTTTAATTATCTTTTGCTGCCCAAGACTGATTCACAAACCAAGGTTGACTGGGTCTTTTACAAAAACGTGTATAACAAATTATTTAATAATAATAATATACTTGGACCTTAGCATCTACGTAATATGATGATTTATACAGCGTCCAGTAGCACCTTCACTCATACTAGGTGGGTGAAGGCCCATCTGGAAGCTGCAGTGCCTGGGGCATTATATTGGCTGTCTCTATTTACTCTATTTCCTGTGGGCGAGGCCAGCTAAGCTATCAAAATCATATAGATGCGACAAGCCTACTCTGTGTATAATTTAAGCCTACTCGTAGATGAAACTAGATATAGCCTCAAACACCGGCGTTTCGAACGCTCGTTTCTGGTATATCCTACCTATACCATAGGTACTATAGATTGTACTATAGATTCTATTGATTGAGGATATAAGTATAGAATTATCTATGAAGAATTATGTGTCGCAACCCTAATAGTGTTTTGTGATGGCTGATTGAGGGTAGTCTGAAACCTTATTAGCTGAAGATGCGAACGGGCACCAGCCATCAGTCTTCTCGTGACCAAAGAGTATATGTAACCACTACCTCTTCACCACGATGACTGTAACGTCGTCGAAACTTTGAGGTAAAATAGCAATAAATTACTACGCGATTAAGTCCCGAAAATATTCTAATAATTTCTATGGATAGCCAGAGGTCTCGGGTTCGAATCCCGGCATGGGTGGAATTTTTAGCCTCTAATTAGGTTTTTAAGAATTTTCCTTAGCACGGGTTAAAATTAAAAAAAAGAATATAATATCTGTCATACATACCCAATAAATAAGATATGACAAATATTCAATAAATAAAAACATTTCTGTACTAGAAAGAAAATGACTGAGTAATACATAATGCTGCATAATGAAGCGCTCGTGGCCTAGTGGAACTGAGTGATTGGAATCAGTCACTAGGATTAAGCAACAACAGATGCGGTCAGGCTCTGGATGAGGGACAATCCCGTGACTACCGATTATGGCATTTTTTCCGAGCGTTTCCGTGCTTCGCAAGACACGTGACGCCGATAGTGACGGCTATCGTTAAGCCATGTCAGAGCCCTTATGGATAGCTTGATATCTTCTGACAGTAAGGCCTGCCACTGCCTTACAATCGTCCACCAACCTGGACTTGGCCCCCGTGGTGGAGTATGGCCTAACCTTCGTGCGACGCAGGAAGAGACCCGTGCCCCAGCAATGGGGATATCATCACTTAATGCTGACTACATAATTAAGTGTTGTGGTTTTTTTCTATTTCAATCTCAGATATGTTTTGTGTTATTAGAATAAAAAAAAATTTCGCATTGTGATTCTTTTCGTTGTGATTGCGAGGAACCAAAAAATATACCTATTCATGGTTTTATTTTTTTGTAAACATCTCGTTTTCTCTGTTCTCTGTAATAAGCAAGGCCGCTTCAATTAAATTTTCACACAAGTTCCTCATTGATAAAAACTAAATTCTTTACGCGTAGCTATTGAAGAGTCACGAATGAAAACAACCTTACTAATATCTGTGAGCCAAGAACCTATAAATTTGAATGACTTCTAAAAGCGGTATTGTTCGGAAAAATATTCTGAAGGCTTAGCTTTTGATCCGTAGTTCTAAATGTTCGAACTCATAAAATAGATAATTATTACCATTATTGAAGTTAAGTTCCATTTTTATCATTAATTATTATTATTATGAATATTTCTGAATTATTGAAGGAAAGTATACATTTATTCAAACTGTCAAAGAAATATATTCTGTGATATTTGAGAAATAAGTATGTAAAGAAAAAAAATACACAAACATAACATTTATGATCCCAGTTTTGCAAAAAAATATATATTTTTTCATCCGACGCTAGTTAGATTCTTGTATCCCGTAATTAGTTTGTCAGTTACATACAAGTGAAGTTTAGAAGACGTTAAAAAGAGTGAAAAACAAAATGTTTCTAAGCATTCCAAACACGCGGAATTATTTTAATTGCTCATTCTTCTTATTAAAAATAATTTGACACCCGCGGCCTCAGAAAAAGCTCTTTAAAACAGTCCTTACTTCCGTAAGCTACGACTTCTATTCCAATGAATATTTACGGCCACTTTACTTAGTTGCTAACGCAATTAGCTGATTGCTATCTGCAATGGCGTGTTAGCGTGAGTGCCCATCCGAAGATATCTGATTCTGAACAATTAGTTCTTGCACAGAGGTCAACGCAAGAGGCTGGCAGCTACGTGAACGTTAACAAACGTCACAGTTATGCTGATAAGTACTCTTTTCGAGGTCCTTCAACTTGGTTTGTAGCAATAGAAAAGTGTTATGAGAAAATCTGCTGACTGTTTCTAAATTTGAACACTGTTTTTTTTTTCTTTCGAAATAAATGTCTATTATTATTATTATAAATTTACGACAAGACAGCGCCGGCTCGTCTTAAATCACTTACAGGCTGCATTCGTTAGTTAATAGTGACTTCCACATAACATAATCACTTATTATGTGCTTTGATTATGTAAACTTTAACGTATAGATCAGTGGGCCTTATGGGCGGCTTGATAACTTCTTGCAGTAAGGGCCGCCACTGACTTACAATCCTCCACCAACCCGGACTTGGCCCCCTTGGTGGAGTATGGCCTATACCTTCCTTAGGGAAGAGACCCGTGCCCCTCGGTGGGGACATAATGGATTGATGATGATGCTACAGTGTCCAGTGGCACCTTCACTCATACAAGATAGGTGAAGAGACCACTCAGTCGCTGAAGTGCTAGAGACATTCTTTCTAGATGGAGTAGGGTTGCACAGCACCTATAACACTCTGATAATTTAGTGGGCCTAGCCCACAGGAGACAAGTCAATACGTGCGAAGCCAACGAAGGGTTTCCTCACGATGGTTTCCTTCGCCGTTGGCGTGTACAAAAGTAAATCATGAAGTAGCGTAACGTGTAAAATTTATTAAGTGGTGTGAAAAATTATAATTTCCACAAGTCTGAATTATAGTTCGATATAAAATAAAATATGCTTCGAATATTTAAATTCAAACTAACATGATTATATTCTTTTTAATGCACTAATCCGTGCTAAGGACAATTTTACGAACCTATTTAGAGGCTAAAAATCCCACCCATGCCGGGACTCGAACCCGCAACCTGTGGCTAACCGTGCCTCGGCACGGCATGGTCCCAGCGTGGGTGAAATTTTTAGCCTCTAAATAGCTTTTCAAACTAACAATAAAATCTGTGCAGCTGCTTAAAAGCGTGACTATGCCACAGATAACCATACCAACTAACACGTTTCTAACTTATAATAGTATTACAGGGACATTTTTAAAACGAAAATGTTTTCGTGAAAAAACCTGGGTGTCTGAGGTGTTGAACTACCTCAGCGCTTAAAATTTGCGATCGCACGCTTGTTAATTAAGCTCATACTCTTTTTCTGAGAGAAAACGTATACTCTACAGTGGGCCGATCATAGGCTACATACAAAAATACGTTTCTTGAAAGAAATCTACTTTAATTTGTTATTGTACGTAAAACACAAAATCCAATTGACGATTTTCAGGAATTGCGCATAAAAAAATAACGCTGCAATTGTAGGTTCTATAAACAGTAATTTGTAACTGGATCTTTACTAGCCTCCCATTTCGTACTACCTACTTTTTCAGACCCTGTAATTACATTAAGCACGATATAGCAATTTTATATAGAGGATCAATTGATTTTAATTTAACAAAGAACTGCAAATACCCTACGTAGCTCCTTTAATAAGAGTTATTTGTACGTACAAAATTGTATGCTTGTTACACTGCTTATTGCATACATTTTCAAACTTAAATGTATGTAAATGGATGGATCTTATAACATGTATGGTTGAATGGATAATTTAATTACATTCACGCTTAACTAATTTCAACGTTAGGGTGACAGACCATTGTTGGCAACACTAAGTATAGCAACACTGTTGCTCCTTAACCTTTTAATTTTTTCTCTGTATTGTACGTAGCGCGTAATAGATAAGGACATTGCTGTAATAATTTTCGTGTGTTCACCGATAGTGCATTAAACTGAGATAAATCGTTTTAATAAATGAGTTTTAATTCTCAACTGCCAGGTCAACCCCAACATGGTCCTTCGAGCCGGATGCAATCATTAGCGAGTTTTTTTTAGTAGATGACAACCCTTTTTTCCACGGACACTGGCCGTGCTCTCTTTAGATATGATTTGTTATTTTATGATTGATTTTCCTTGATTTCTTTATTTAATACATACGAGTATTTTGCTCTCACACAATTTTTATTCTTGTTTAATGCGAAGATCTCTCGCTCTCACACCACTCATGTTATATTCTTTTTAATGCACTAACCCGTGCTAAGGACAATTTTTAAAAACCTATTTAGACGCTAAAAATTCCACCCATGCCGGGACTCGAACCCGCGACCTCTGGCTAAACGTGCCAGCGCTCTCCCAACTGAGCTAGTAGAAATGGGGGTCTATAGTTAGTTTTTTTCGTTGCTACTATACTACGTATGCTACTATAGTTAGTTTTTTTCGTGAAATTTCATGGTTTCTTTAAGTGTTATGTTTTTTTACCTGTTTACGTAACATTACTTTAAGCGAGAGACCTCCCATAGTCTTCACTAGATGAAATTATGTTAGAACTTTACATCTGCAACATGAGCTTTCATATGAGCTTCGTCTTTCACAAGAAATGAGTATAACTCTTCTTCTTCTGGCTAAATTATGGAGTCCACTGCTGGACATAGCACTCCCCTAATGAGCGCCATAGCATCCTGTCTTCAGCTTGCCGCATCCAGCATCTGCCGGCAGTTTTTCGCAGATCGTCATCCCACCTGGTCGGAGGGTGTATAACTAATTTTTTTTAAGATAGTGACTGGACAAGTTATGTTCAATCCATCTAGATAAGCTGGAAGGATAAAATTATTAATTCAGTCCCTTTCTTAATTAACCATGCTGCGGTTCTTCAATGATGAGTTGGCTGGCATTGACAGACGGTGACATGAGGAAACTCACAGAAACAAAGTTCAAGTTATAAGTACAAATTATCGTCGACCTCTGAGCCGTAGCTGGAGCGCATCTGCCTACCATGCAAGAGGTCCCGGGTCCGAATCCCGGCTGGGGACAAAATAAACCCCAGGTCTTGGATGTTTACATATTTGTAATGTCGTTGTTTCTGGTTGCCACGACACAGGGTACCCTAGTGTGAGGCCAGAAGCAATGTATGTGCCTGTATGTAAATATAATGTAATAAGGAAATAAGGAACTAAAGCGAGAGCAGCGCCAGCGACAGCTGTCACGCACGTAAAAAGAAAGTAAATGAATGTGAAAACTTAGATCTAATGCATTTGAAAAAACAGAATAAATCAATAACACGACGCTTAAAAAGCCAATAAGCAGTAGAGATTTTTTAAACCCCCTAAATTAACCTATTTCTTGATACTATATATTAAACTATAAATTATATTACGTATAATTATAGTTCTCTATTATATTACATTTCTTTTAATTTCGTTTCTCTTGTTGGCTGTGTTTTTTTTAAATACTAGTATTTTTTTAATTAATGAGATAAATTTATCACCTAAGACGAGCAAACAACTTATAAGTGGTCTTAATGGAGCTCATGAAAAAATTTCGTTTGTAACCAAAGCGCCGCACTTTTTTGCGCTCAGTACTTCGTGTTGTCTGTATAAAATACTTATAGATAATGAATGAATCGGGCTGGTATAAAAAAAACATGAAACCACCACCGATGGAATTGTAAAGAAAAGTTTATAAAAGGAAAAACGTTCCTTTTATAGGCTGCATCAGTCATACGAGAGCACATGACCCACGCTCTCTCCAGCCGTAACCTTCACTGTGACCGAACTCGGTCGGAAATAATCGTCATTGGTGCCGGCTGTCATGTAATGGCAGTCGCTAAGCCATGTCAAATGCCTTATGGGCTGCTTGATAATTTTCCGACAGTAAGGCCCGCCACTGTCTTACAATCCTTCACGAACCCGGACTTGGCCCCCGTGGCGGAGTATGACCTAATCTTCTTGCAATGCAGGAAGAGACCCGTGCCCCAGCGTGGGGGCATACAAAGGGTTGATACTTAGCTAAACACAGAAGTGGACACAACTCATATTTAAAATCACATGCCGTTGAACTGGTGGCTGGTAGAAGTTTTGCTGTAGACGTTAATTGCAATATCTGCTAACATCTTCTTCAGAAGTTCCAACTACTCGTAGCAGCGCCGCCTGCAGTACAATTCTACGCATGCCCAGCGTAGAATTGTACTGCATGCCCAGCGTGGGGATTATGGGCATTACCCCCCATGATAGCACAACGTGGCGCTTTAGGGGAGGGCTATGTCAACAGTGGACTAGTAAAGCCTGACGATGATGATGACGACGACTCCATAGAAAGTTTAACTAAAAACTGGTAACCAATTAGTTCAAAGACAGGTAGCAACCATTATAACACATCCTAAGTTGCAATACTTTATTACCTGCACTTTACAAATATTTGACGAATAACCAATAACCTGGACTTTTTATAGATGCGTGGAGGTTTTTCTTCGACACATCTTCGTAGGCTCAAAAGGCCATAAAGCAATAATGTGGAAGCTTAGTAGAAGCGCAAGGAATTTTGAACTCTATGGTTTAGGGGAAAGAAAGATTTTTGCTTTAGGATCTCCCTTTGAACATGCTAGCTATCGAGGAAGGTAGATCTATTTTAGTTGGAAGCTCCAACAAGGTAGCATCTTAGTGTAGAGCACTTACAGCAACTCACTTGCGACATTCCTAAATCTTACGACAATTTATTCATTCTTATGGCTATAAAACTAAGATTCTAATAAGATTGTTACATGCCTAGTAAATAAAATAAAAACGATCTCTTCCAGACAACCTTAGGATGGATAGAACTAAAATATTGTAAGCTTATTTATTATAATCAAAGTCAAGAAATTGTTAATAGAAGTTGATCATTTTTGAATGAACATGTGACATGGAATAAGTAAACCACGTGATGCAAATTACTTCAGCCAGATGTCGCTGCCTGTACGTAATACAGAGAATATTGTAAAGAGGTTCGAAATTTCACTGATGCCGGTGAGTCGCCCAATAGCTCAGTTGGAAAGAGCGCTGGCACGGATAGCCAGACGTTGCGGGTTCGATTCCCGGTATGGGTGGAATTTTTAGCCTTTAAATAGGTCTTTTTTTAAATTGTCCTTAGCACGGGTTAGTGCGTTAAAAATAATATAATCACTTGATAAATATTATTGCTTCCCCTATATTTAATTATATCTTCAAACTGTTTATTTACATGTAGACCAGATCTGAATGCAATTACATACATACATTATTGAATTCATTCACGGCTGTTTTCAATTCAATTTATTTCAAGCTTTGCTACTAGCTATGATACTGACAACCTCAACTTATTTCTAACTTCTTTTTGCCTGTGTCTTCCTTTATTCTAAGTTTGGAAATATTAATGCGATTCTCATGAGAAAAATAGATTTGTTAGGAATCGAAGCTTTGTTTTTTGATAGACCCTTTGATAATCAATTGTCCACTATCCTCCAATATTATGGAAGATATGAACGAACCACTGGATCGAGCTACATCGACCGAAAATTTTCTCAACTGATCGACAGTATGATCACAGAATCGTTCGGGAAAGCAATTGAAATTAAAAAACACAAGAATTTCAACAGAGAGGATGGTTTCAGGCTTTCAAGAACCAACGTAGAATCCAGTGCTAAGTAAATACAAATCACGCGCCTTATCACCGGACCTGTCCGTGGGTGCAGTGAGTGTTGTGTGTCGGCCAGCAGCGATTAAAATAATTGACTGTACTCGCCACTTCAGAGACCACTGCAACTGTAACGCTGCCGAAACGTCGGGAAATAAGGTCGTCGTCGTCAGGCTTTACTAGTCCACTGCTGGACATAGCCTTCCTCTAAAGAGCGCCACGTTGTTGTGGGAAATAAGGTAATTAATCGCGATTAAACCCCTTTTTAATATATAATTATCGCGAGTGGGAGATCTCTGTTGCTTTCTATTCTCGGCATTTCTCCTTTGGTCGTGAGTCCAGCGAGCCGATGGGTGTCCTGCGCTGCGTTTGCCAGTTAATGGACTCTAGGTGACAAAGTGCTCAAAGCGTGAAGCAAATTGAAGTTGTGTAAAATATTTTAAAAAATATATAATTAGGGGACTTGGGTGTGGCAAAAGAAGCAAGAAAGTAGAATTAATGCAGAAGAAATGAGGTCGTTGAGAAGTATGTGTATTGTTACTTTGAATGACAGGATACGCAATAGTCTGATTAGAAAACGTTGTGGGCTGAAAGAGGATGGAGTGACTAGAATTGAGAAAGGAATGATGCGTTGGTTTGAACATGTGGAGAGAATGAAGGAAGAAAGATTGACGAAACAAATACATAATTATTGCGAAGGGCTAGTAAGGGGCGTCCCAGGCGGACATACATCGATCAAATAGGGGATATATTAGAAAAAGGGAACCGGCGTGCGTGCATGCAACGACTTATGAACGTTGAAGAAGCGAAGGTGATCTGTCAGGATCGTGGCAAGTGGCAGTTCCTGGTCTCTGCCTACCCCTCTGGGATACAGGCGTGAAGTTATGTATACGTGAAGTTAGTTAAGTTATAAAAATGTGAAAAAATCAGGAAACTAAATTCTTAGTAAGTTATAACATTGTAATTGAAGTGGACTTAATCTCAAAAAAGGGGACTCAGCTAACGAATTTATAGCACGAAAGTTTTATTTATTTCAGGCAGACCAACATACAAGTGACACAACAGTTCATATTTAATGTGGACTTTTCTAATATGTTAGCCAATTACACAGAAGCACAAAATAACCTTTGATTTTTTAATACTGTTGATACTTTGGGTATTGATTAACTACCATTACGAATAGATATAAACTACAAACTTTGAAGGAATCTGAGAAAGTAAAAAATTAAGGCGTTCCAGGAACGGCCCATTTTGAGGTAACTCTACCACACAAAAAACCTACGTTTACCTCATACCGTGACTGTACCTCCTTAACAACTCGCTCAATATAAAACGTGTACCGCCCGGTTTCGCGGTACTCGCGAGCGCAAGGTCAGTCGCGGTGCAGAGTCATTGCTCCGACTCCCGCGCATCGGCACGGCGCTCAGCACTCGACTTTGAGGCACTCGCGCTTCAAGCTTCGGCCAGCACTCGGATCGAGGCTCCGTGACCAGTTAGTTGTGTTGAAGGTGCTGGCAGTTGGGTGAGTGAGCCTGTACTTTTTTTCGTATGGCGAACTTGCGCTTGGCCGCAGTCTCTCTTGTAACTTGTAAATTGATAAAGCGATAACGGTTGCGCCTGCGCATCTAGTTTCAGCTACTAGTGCTTGGTTAGATACTGTGTGTCCAGTTGCGTGTTTCTTTTTGGTTCGACCTAGGAAAACCAGATTAGGTTTGTACTAGGACTCCTTACCTTTTGAATTAACAAGGTTGAACTTTGTAAGATGCTTAATAAGGTATACTTCAGTTTATTTCAGTATGCAAACTTTTTTGGCTTACTGGGAGTAACAAAGCCCTCGCGATCTATCAGAAAAACAGGAGATTCTACTCGTATATATATATGAAAAACTTTTATGCGGAAAACATCGATTTTGCGGTTAGGGTGATAGTTGGTAGGTATAGTGCCCGACATATTTGCCTGGCACAATTTATTTCGTCTAGTTATTTCTAGACGAAATAAATTTGGCTTCACATGGACGCATTTTGCGTCTCATTGACTGGGCACGCTGGGACGCAAGATGTGCCTAAGAAATCTTTAGAATTAAAACAATTATAGAATATATAAACTACCACGGCACCTGAAAAAGTGCCGAAACGTCGGAAAATTGTTAAAATGTAATAAACGAGCATAAATCCGTATAAAAACAGTTTTAATTATAGAATGATAAAAAAAACGTGTAACAATCACATAGTCTGGGAGGTTTTTGGTCAAGTAGTCTGTGAGTCTGTGAGGCTGGTCCTTAGTAAGGACCAGCTGATATTTTTGTGCTATTTAGAAATTGTCACCGTAGTAAAAGTTTTACCGCAGTAAAGAAATTGTCTACGAGTAGAACCGCCATTTTTCAGTATGAATTGTAAAGAATTTTATTATACCCTGTAAATGAAGTGTCTAGTGGGACATCGTTAACTTAATGTAAATCTTTTTGGGGTGATATTTTTTAGGAGTATCTTATTTTATATTAAAATTCAGAAGTAAATTTCTTGGTGTTATGGAGACCTACGACTTTTAAACAATAATATTGAAGGATGATAAATAAATCAAAGCAAAATCGCAAAATAAGATAAGTTCTCACGAACTTGCGTTTCTGCGGCAGCGCGTTGATGTCTTTTGTATAGAGCGACGCAAGCGCATGAAATAAGCTCACATTGAAATGTTTATGTTGCCGTTTATATTCATAACATTGAGTTATTCTCGCCATTCCCATTTTATCTGTGTTAAAACTGCTGTTATGTCTGGTATCCGTTGCGCTCTAACATACTTGATAATTTACTAGACAAAGATTTCTAGTATTGAACAGTAGAATAATATCAAAAGTTATTTAAAGGACGATTGTGTGTACTGTTCAACACATTCTTGAGTAATATGTTTTAAGTTGAAAACTCTCTGAAGTATTTTTTTAGACAGAATACACATACATACATACATACATACATACATACATACATACATACATACATACATACATACATACATACATACATACATACATACATACATACATACATACATACATACATACATACATACATACATACATACATACATACATACATACATACATACATACATACATACATACATACATACATACATACATACATACATACATACATACATACATACATACATACATACATACATACATACATACATACATACATACATACATACATACATACATACATACATACATACATACATACATACATACATAACCTCACGCCTGTATCCCAGAGGGGTAGGCAGAGACCAGGGACTGCCACTTGCCACGATCCTGACAGATCACCTTCGCTTCATCAACGTTCATGAGTCGTGTTGCATGCACGCACGCCGGTTCTGGGTATTTGGACAGAATAAATGTTAGTTTTTTCCCCACACAAACTATTAATCGCAAAACTAGCACCTTTGACGTTAATTAAGTAAACATTTTGTTTTTACATTGAATTTGTATTGAATTGTTAAATAATGTTTCTACTTTTGCCAAGTGTGGTGTGACAAAATTATATTTCTGATAATATGATATCAATATCATACATAGACAGCACAATGCAGTTTACATAGTTCGATATAAAGGAAAAGACCCAACTTCAACTGCAGTTGTGGAGTGTTTTTAAGAAATTGCGCTTTTATAAATAAGTCCGTTACTTTTTTTTTATTTGAGTTAAGAAACATAATTTTATTTATTTTACTTTCTAGGCGTCAGATCACATTTGTGGAAAACAATCTTATTTTTTTACAATCCTCTACCAACCCGGACTTGACCCCCGTGGTATGGCCTAACCTTCGTACGATGCAGGAAGAGACCCGTGGGACATACAAGCTTCAATATCGAATTCTTATTTTTTACGATCTTTAGAAATTATAGAATGTGCGATTAAGAGGAATGTTAAATCTAAAGCAGTCTTAGAAAAAGAATGGTAAGCTTCACGTACCCACCCATTACAGC
The DNA here is from genome assembly GCA_934045075.1 of Yponomeuta sedellus. NCBI lineage: Eukaryota > Metazoa > Arthropoda > Insecta > Lepidoptera > Yponomeutidae > Yponomeuta > Yponomeuta sedellus. Next base: position 17,478,816 of record OW203728.1, on the reverse strand, counting down.
GGAAACTCTCCATAACTTTTTTCTAGACCTTACTTATAAGAAGCGAAGTTCTTACGCTTTTTTTCTCATACTTTAGCTGGAGCATAAATCCTGGGTAGTAACTATGTTCTCATGCCTTATTTGTTCATAACAGAACATTAACTTAGCATGTTCTGTTACGAATTTCGCAATAGCCGCATACAGTGACTAAGTTACTATAAATTATGTATGACGTTTATTCCCCTCACTTATAATCTGTTAATCTATTGTTCAACAACTCTCAGTAGCATTTCACGTAAGCACTTTTGTCAGCAATTATCTTAAAAGTAGACTAAATTTTTTTAACTATAACTTTCGTAAGCACTACACCCACCTACCTTTAATTGAACACTAACGAACTGTTAGGTTTGTTTTAGACTTAAATCCGGATTAACATGGACTCTTCCGACAAAAAAAAGAGAATCCGGATTTAAGTCAATATCAAGTAAATTAATCCGGATCAATAAAGAAGACTAACAGTTCCTTAGTATACAAGAAGAGATGAAAGCGCAGCGCAGCCCCACATTCAGGAGGTCATGGTTTCCTACCAATGACTGTCTTACAAATTATGTAATAATCAAGCCCATACACGTTCTCTTTAAAAAAGACTGTTTCCTGCAGTGGGAAACCTATAGGCAAAAAATGTACAAGAACCTGTGGGAAACAGCAAGGAATTGAAACTAAAATATTTTAGTTAACCTTCTATGTTGTTAGTAAGTGACGAGTACCGACCGACTGATGAGTTACTATATGCCCCCGTCTAATAGCGATATACTTGCGCACACGGGTACGAGAACATGTGGAAGTAAATTATACCTGTTAGGATAATTATATAATCTTGGCTGCCTCGGCTCGGCTGAAGAAGTAACTAATTACAGATAAGCTTATTGCCTATACTGTTGTGGTACAGGCGGAGCCTTCAATGTCTCGAAGACTAGGGTGATTATAGTGACTATTTAGTGTTTTGCTAAATGTTAAATTGTGGGATGGATTTAAAAGCCTATTTAGAGGCTAAAAATTTCACCCATGCCGGGATTCGAACCCGCAACCTCTGGCTATCCGTGCCAGCGCTCTACCAATTGAGCCAATGGGCGACTCACCGGCATCAGTGAAATTTCGAACCTCTTTACACTATTCTCTGTATAACGTACAGGCAGCGACATCTGACTTAAGCAAATTGCATCACTTACAGCCCCGACTACCTACATTGCAGTTAGGTTTTTACATCGGAACGATATCACTGTACCCACATGATTATACTATTTTTATTTTTAATGCACTAACCCGTGCTAAGGACAAATTTAAAAACCTGTTTAGAGGCTAACAAGCACGGGTTAGTGCATTAAAAATAAAAATAGTATAATCTTGTGGGATGGAGTTTATGAGTATAATATGGAGTGCAATGACGTAGGAGTTGAGGAGGAGGACCATTAGTTAGCAGTCCAAACTATTAACTCCTCGCACTAAATGTCTTATAACGAAGTAAAACGAACTCGGGTGTCGTAAAAGGCGACTAAGGGACACAAACCGGGGGGTAGGCAGCAGCGCCCCCTGGAGTACAATTCCACCTGGAGTACAGGATTATGGGCATTACCTCCCAATGATGGTACAACCTTGCGCTATGGCGCTCATTAGGGGAGGGCTAGGTCCAGCAGTGGACTAATATAACCTGAAGAAGAAGAAGAAATGTAATTAAATAATTCATTAATTATGGTGTGCAATAAGCAGTATTAATCGAATCTAATCTAAAACTAAAAACTTTTATTGTCAAGAAAACTATGAAATAGACAAAAAATATATGAGCTGATTCAAGATCGCTGCTAGATGACTTTAATGCGGAGTAGTTGATTTTCTTTGCAACATTGTTTTGTATAGAAAGTGATGGTTTGTATTGAACTTTCTATTCAAAATTCCTAGTCAAAATTAAATAAATAAATATGTTACGGTTATTTTCTTACACTGTAATTTTCTCTAGTTTTCCAAGTTTCCAGAAAAAAAATATACAACTTAATTTCCTGAAAACCTTATGCACTATCATAAACATTTGATGATAAAAATCTAAATAAATCCAACCATTCACTATAAAAGATCCCAAAATCTTTGCTAACGAACACGAATTCAGCGTACTCGTATCTATTTTTGGGATCATAGAAAATTATTATCTTTTGTGGATTATATTATTTTAATTCACAAGCATCAACTATCCCTTCAACACGGTTTGAAAAGTTTTCTTCTAAGTTTTACCAATACTTAGCAACATCGTTGAAAATGTTTTGATCTGAATTGTACCTATAGTACCTATTTCAAAGTTTAATTAACAGACGCCTACAGCTTAGCCGTTACGCCGATATTTATGTAGCCTCCTGCAAACTAGCTTCGGACGAACAAGGCTTTGAACTGTGGCTGGTAATGTAGGCATTTTGAATCAAGATGTCAACTCTGTCAACCTGTCAACACGTCAAAATGTTTTTCGTTTATCACTGATCGTCTGCCAGAGTAAATCGTATCCGCGCACACGATTAGGCACGTCTAGTGAGAAGGTAGACCGAATTATGAGAAGGTAGACTCAATTCATTTGTATTATAATGATAGTTTGGCCTAAGATATTTAGATGTCCAAATAGGTAGAGTTACCGCCCTAAAATTGGTAATCAACACGAAAATACATTGTTAATTTTTATACGGAATTGAGGAAGTTTGTAATTACGATTTGTTCAACTGGTAGCGACTTGTTTTCATATATTTAGACAGTTACCGTAGAATTTATACATGGTATAAAAATAAAATATTCCTTAACAGGCGTGAAGGTTTCATAACCGCTGCTTCTTACATGTCTCAAAAGACTACCCAAAAAAAAGATCTATTCATCTGTTATACACGGATGTATATAAGTGGAAATACGGAACTTCGAGCGCATAAGTTAAACTGTTGGCAATCAGTCATCTGTCTAACGTATCAATGTATTTTTTTCTTATATTTTGAAACACTTAGGGTTGCCAGTGTTAAAAAGTGTTTGGAACTAAACGTAGAAGTTGTAGATTGCAAAATTTAGTAGAAAATAGAGCTTACAATGAACAATTACATTCTTGAATTTACGGTAAAGTTCAAGCCCCAAGCTCATACATAAACATCACGTAACCTCTACCTCCTACTAACTGAGCATTGTTGGCTAGCCGCAGTATCTGCCAGCACCAAGCCCACCCAGGTGCTCATTATCTACAGTCTATTTATTCTTACTTGTCCAATTTAGTAAACAAGATTCTACACTTAAACTGTGACTTTTTAGTCCAAAACTGCCATATTTCCATAGTCCAAGTAAACAAACTCATCTCTTACGTGCTTCATTCGACGCAACGCAACAAATAGCGCCGTAAAGAATCGGTAAAAATATTACTCTTCGAAAATCGTGACATCAAGTAATAGGTCTTGAGAAAAGAGTCCCAATAAACCCGACCTCTTTCTTTAGTAACAAATACCAACCCGATACTGGCTGAGAAAAAAGTTGTTGACCAACTGTATAGCATTTCGTACCGGACAGTATTTCTCTCAGATCTATTAAATCAAGTATTTCTTCTTCTTTTTCTTATGATGCCGCTACGACTATCAATTCTCGATTTAGTCTGTGGTTGGCAGTTATCTCTGCATATTAATCTCTGTCAGACAGGATGTTACGTATTTAAAAAAAACGGCGGCATAGAGCAGCGATAGCCCAGTAGGTAGAACGATGGATTCGGAAGCGAGAGACCCAGGTTCGATTCCCTATGCGGGCATATACCAATATGTAGTATAGACTTCGTTTTCTAATTTATGTGCATTTGTGAAGTTATAGCAGCAATACCACCCGCTAACTGTGAAGGAAAACATTGTGAGTAAAGATGAGTCTCTGGGGTGTTCAAATATCTCAGCGCGTGAAATTGCCAATCCGCTGTCGGCACGCGTGGTAATTAAGCCCCTACTCTCTTGCTGAGAGACAGCTTGTATCCTGCAGCGGGACGATCATAAGCTACAATAAAAAAATTAAAATACAGACAGGAAACCTTCTTCTATTATACGTATAGATACGTAGAGAACTAAGTTATTAATAGGTACGTGATTTTTCCGAGATAAAAAGTGTACAATATACTATTCCTAGTTCATCAATCTCTTTACCAAATGCCTCTTCTTATGCAAATTAAGATATAACATAAGTGTCAACCGAACCTTCTGCGATTGACAGGTAGAAAATTTTTGTAGCACTAAGTCATTGCCATCGTAAACTCTACTTATCTCTATTCTATAATACAAAAATGAATCGCTGAATATGTTGGTAAGCGCCAATCTGGAGAGCAGCTGAACCGATTTCGCTAATTCTTATTTTAAAATATTCCTTGAAGTACAAGGATGGTTCTTACGGAGAGAAAATAAAAAAAAAATTAAGAATCGACTGTTAGGCGGTATAAAGTTCCCGGGGTCAGCTAGTCTTCTCTATAATATAAAAATAAATCACTGAATGTGTTGGTAAGCGCAAATCTCGAGAGCAGCTGAATCGATTTCGCTAATTGTTTTTTTAGAATAATCGTTGAAGTACAAGGATGGTTCTTCGTTATCAACCCTTGTATGTCCCCACTGCTGGGGCACGGGTCTCTTCCTGCATCGCAAGAAGGTTAGGCCATACTCCACCACGGGGGTCAAGTCCGGGTTGGTGGAGGATTGTAAGACAGTGGCGGGCCTTACTGTCAGAAGTTATCAAGCCGCCCCTAAGGTCTCTGACATGGCTTAACGACTGCCATTATATGACAGCTGCCTTGCGAAGCAAGGAAATGCTCGAAAAAATGCCACTAGCGGTAGTCACGGGACGCTCACCCATTCTGTACCTGACCGCGCCTGTTGTTGCTTAACCAAGTGATTGATTCCAATCACTCGGTTTGCTTAAGCCACGAGCGCTTCATGATGATGGATGGTTCTTACGGAGGGTAAAAAATAAAACAAAATTAAGAATCGACTGTTAAGCGATACGAAGTTCGCTGGGTCAGCTAGGGTGCAATAAAAGTATTAATAACTATAATAATTAATTCTTATGTAATATTTTGAACGTTACATGCGGTCGTCAAACAATCTTTTAGAACATATAACAATATTTTTACATCGAACACAGTAAAACCTCGAAACTAAACAATTACCTAGCACAAGTCTAACGAACACGGCATTTAAGAACAGTTACCCATACGAGAAAAAGCTAACCACAACACTGTAATTAGCCAAAATTAAAAACAACTAGTATTTTTGCATAGCCGGCCACTACACATTATCAACGGTTATGGCAAATTGAGCGTAACATGAACCTGTACCTAGCTACCAAGTTCTAGACCAGAGACTATGAAATGCATAGTATGAATATACCTTTACGCACCTATGGCTTCGAGTCTAGTCATAACAAAAAGTTGAATCCGTTCCTTTTTACTTTTGCGACTTGGTCCAAAACAGTATTTGAGGCTGAGGAATTATTTGACATTTGATTATAGTTTGATTTGTATTTGTTACAATTATCCAACAAATCCGTGAAAAAGTAATTTGCCCTAATAACTTTTCTACGGAATTATTGGGTTTGGTGGGACCCACTTTATTAATCGCTACTCGAATCAAACCAGGTTTGATTTTTACGAAACAAAAACCTCGAAAACTCGTAACTGTTTTTTGCAAATATTTTTAATTAAAAAATATTATTTGTCATTTACAAAACGTAAAAACCTTGAAAATTCGTATTTTTATTAATTTTACAATTTTTTGGAAAAACATTCTTACGAATTTTCGAGGTCTTTATGTTTTGTAAATGTCGCACTCTAAAGTAGTAGAACAAAAGTTGTAGGAAACGGCAACCTCTGGCCGATATCGTTCAGGAATGGCGCGTTTAATCAAGAACACTTTGGAAATACCAAAATTCTTAGGTAATTTACCGCGCTTTCTAGGTCAGCACTACGTACGTAATAACAATATAAATAACGGTTCACATTTCGCCTCATCACGCTGTTATCTTGATGGTGCGCTAGTACTACGTTATTTGTTTAACCGCCGAGGTCAATGTACCGTTTAAGGCCGTTCTTACGTCGAGCATTCTGTCTCGCTCGCACAATTTATTATTTTTAGTGATTGTAATAAAATGGGTTACTTTTTATTTATTCGTGACTGTATTTAATAAAATAAGCAAACTTTTGATAAATGTGGTCTGAGGGTTTGATTGACAATAAAATCGTGGACGGAACTTAAATACGAAAATAAAGTCATTGATACCGGAATACGAACCCACCACCTCCGGAAAGAGAAGCAGGCGGCTCACCTTTATACTCCGCTCCAGCCATAGTCCACAAACCTTTGGCTTTGGACAATGGCTGCCCACAATGCAAGGCAAAGGTAGTGCAAAGTACTAAGGGTAGGGGGTAACTTATGTGGTAGACTTATTATTCCTGTGCCTTTACACTAATGGAGGTTGGCCGTCATCATAATAAGGTGTAAATTCACCAAAGGCCTCTCCCAAGGCAATGCCCACCTCTTTGCGAATGTCGTTGCTCCCTGGTCCTACGCTTCGTTTGCCGATTCCCGTCTCCAATCAAGAGCCAGTCTTACCTCAACAGTTATCCCTGTATCCTCAACAGATATGACCCGTCCACTGCCACTTCAGTTTGCTAATCCGATAAGCGATGTCGATCACTTCAGTTCTCTAGCAATTCTGGTTTGATGAAAGTGGTTAAGACTGTTGATGGCTTACCCCTGCGTTATGCTTGTGAACGAGTACGGTTCGCATGCCTGGCCACAGCTTTAATATCATCCTACTTTCTTAAGAGCAGTAGGTAAAGTTTGGGCATTTGAAATTATTGATGACATGGAATCTTATAATATAGGTAGCAACTGATGTATTAGGCTTAAGATAATTTGAGATAAGACGATCAGAGTGTAGTTATTGTACATTGACACTCAGTAAACATAATGGAAGTCACTGTGTTTGCTTAAATATGCGTACGATCGGAAAAAAATACGTACAAAATAAGAAAATTTATTAATTGTCACAAATAGAATACTAATCACTGCTAATATTATGCTTATACGTAATTTAATTAATAACAGGCCATTGATATTATCTCTAACCGTCACATCAAGTGTCATATTGTCATCATGTTTTTTACACGCTTGTCACTTTAATAGACAATCAAATTTATTTTAAGATAAGATAAGAATATTCTTTATTGTATACCGGAAAAATAGTTACAAAAACGGCAGATACAAAAGATCAAATACAATTGGCGGCCTTATTGCTAAAAGCAATTTCTTCCAGGCAACCTCAAATTGGAGAACCTCAAATTGGAGAAAGACTATGTTCTTGAAAGTACCTCTACCCACTCTCTTGTTCTCTGTTTTGTTTTGCCGTCGACATTTACATACATATGAGGCGCTTTAAGCATCACTGTGGGGCACAGTTCTTCTCTCCATTAGAGAGAGTACACGCTTATTCACCACGAGTACTCGCTACGAATAACAGATTTCAAGCGCTGAGGCGTGTCAATACCTCATACTACAATGCCCCATTTCATAGATTTCATACTATTTATTGACCTAAGATGACATTAATATACTTTGCGCAGCCTATTAACCTACAGCTTGTAAGTTACGCAATGTACATCAAATAGTCATAGTAAACCCAGAATTATAGCTATATGAAACGCGACCCAGCTTATGTTTAGGCGGACATCATTTCCGCGGCAGCCGAACGACATCTTAACTCGACCTGTAGTAATTAATAGATTGACTTTGACCCGCAGTTATGAATAGCTTGACTCTTGACCTGTTGCAATAAATATTTCGACCGCTGACCCGTACCACTGAATAGTTTGAAGCTTGACCAGCATAACTGAATATATTGACTCTTGATTCACAGTAGTGAATAGTTTGACCCTCGACCCGCAGTAATGAATAGCTTGACTCTTGACCCGTTGTAATGAATATTTTGACTGTTCACCCACAACATTAAATAGTTTGAAGCTTGAATAGCATAACTGAATATATTGACCCTCGACCCGCTGTAATGAACAGCTAGACTTGGAACCATACACAAGTTATACAAAATCCCCTCATATATCCAAAAAGAAGAATTCTACTCGTTAATTACACTAATCCTAGAACATTTACTATATTAATTTTAGTATTCTAAAGGGGCTTTACTCACGACGTTTTTGAACGCGTTGCACGATCAATCCTTGCGTTTTTAATCTGCTAATACAGGTTTATATCGCACAGAGGATGCAGTCATCAAAAGCTCGCGTGGTCGCCGCGTAAAAGACCGTAGTGTGCAATGGACTTTATATAAAATGCAATTTAGGCGTGTTCATCAACCCGCGCCGCATTGAGCAAATTTGAAAATTTGGAAAAATCCCAATAATTTTGTTACGGTCGTTTCTTTCATTCTTTATCGATCATCAGAACTCAAGATGTCTATCATCATAATAACCATAGTATAAACGTACTTTTCTTCTGTTTTCTGCGCTTACACTTCATTATCAAGGCTTGTGGCAAAAAGTAGGCTTTACGCGCACTTTAGTCGAGAGGAGTAAAGGTACATCGGTATTTTACAAGCAATCTTTTCTTCACTGCAACAACCTGGACAAAAAGTTTACCGAGAGTCCTAGAAAACTCCGTTTATCTGTCAAGTTGTTTTCAACTTGACAGATAAACGGAGATAAACGTTTTGTCATTATTTAATGGCAAAACGTTACTTTGAGGAAGTAAAAAAACTATTACAACCTTTTTTCTCTGTCTAAAACCAAATGTATGTTAAAAATTTGCTGACGACGCAATCGACGTTTACTCTATAAATTAGCTTACGACCTATTCTCAGATCGACCAAATATTCTTTATAAGAAATATATCCTCATTCTTTGACAATAATAAAAATGACTGAACGAGCAAATGGGAATGCCGAGGTGATACAAGCTTTTAGGGTTCCGTGCGTAAAGGGTAAAAACGGGACCCAGCTATTAATATGACTCCACTGACCGAGAGACAGACAGTCACCAGGCTGTATCTCATGAACCGTGGTGGTAGAACTGTCAAAATGTTGACAGATGACGCATTTAGTTGCCGCTATAACAAATCGATCGATATCAACCCTTCTATGTAACCACTGCTGGGGCACGGCTCCCATCCTGCATCGCAGAACGGTTAGGCCATACTCTTATCTACGGGGGCCAAGTTCGGGTTGGTGGAGGATTGTTCGGGATTGAGGATTGAGAAAACTTGAAAGATTGGCGGGCCTTACTGTCAGAAGTTATCAAGCCGCCCATAAGGCATCTGACATGGATTAACGACTGCCATTACATGACAGCCGACACCAACAGCTTATCGCTTATTGTTGCTTAACTCAAGTGATTGATTTCAATCACTTGGTTCGACTAGGCCAACAACAAATACTAAAGACAAATATATAAATAAGTGGGGCCGGGGCTCCTATACAAGAAATATATTTTTTTGCCATTATTTGCTCGATATTAATAACGGCAACAAGTAGACGCTTGAAATATTTAAATATTGTGTAGATAATGGTGCGGAACCCTTCGTGCACACGTCTGACTCGCACTTAGCCAGTTTTTTTTTTCTTGTGCGCGATCTCTAAAGGCATGTGACTGACAATGGAGTAGCGGTAACATTCCAAGAACCACTTGTGTGATAAAAATACTAAAGAAAACAGGAAAATGGTACTTGACAGCGAATTAAATGCAGTTTGCCTACATACCGTCCTTTAAGAGTGTCATAAAATAATTCTTTGTAGTAAAATGCCAAGATTAAGGAGTGTAAGTGCATCCTTAATGTTTATTAGTGACATTTTACTGCTTTTACGGCCAAAGGATTTTAAATGCTCTTGTAATTCCGTGTAAATTATGATAATTAATCTATTAATATAATATTTAGTACTCATGGTCGTTTTCAACCAATTAGGTTTGTATACGGATTAAAGAGATAAAATTATGAATTTACATGAAACGCTCGCGGCCTAGCGGAACCGAGTGATTGGAATCAATCCCATGGGTTAAGCAACAACAGGCGGGGTCAGGCACTGGATGGGTGACCATCTCGTGACTACTGCTAGTTGCATTTTTTTGAGCGCTTCCGTGACTCGCAGGCCACGTTAAGCCGCTGTCATGTAATGGTAGTCGTTAAGCCATGTCAGAGGCCTTGTTGGCGGCTTAATAACTTCGGACAGTAAGGTTCGCCACTGTCTTGCAATCCTCCACCAACCCGGACTTCTGTGGTGGAGTATGGCCTAACCTTCCTGCGATACAGAAAGAGACCCGTGCCCCAAGCGTAGAAACATATAAAGGGTTGATATCCACATGACAGTGAAATTTGTCGATATCGATATTATTATATGATGTGCTTGTAGACCAGTCTGTTGAATTGTTTATTATGACAATTCAATGTACAATGCGTAACCGAATTTAGGGGTTAACCATTATTTACTCATCTATAATATAAAAATGAATCACTGAATGTGTTGGTAAGCGCAAATCTCGAGAGCAGCAAAACCGATTACGCTAATTCTTTTTTTAGAACATTCCAATGGTTCTTACGGAGGGGAAAATAAAAAAATATAAAGAATCGATTGTTAGGCGGTACGAAGTTCGCTGGGTCAGTTAGTTAAATATAATAGTGAAATTTTTATTTTTAGTGAAATTAATTTTTATTGCGTAGCACATACGACAGATCGATTAAGATCACATTTGGCAAAAACTGACCACTGGTTGTGGAGTTGTGATGGAACATACTTACATAAAAGTCAAACACTCCTTTTTGGCCCTCCGCCGCAGTCGAGAAAAGCGCGATTCCTTAAAACAACCATTCTCAATGCAGTTTAATTAGCTATAATAAAAAAAATCCTTTTGTCACAAAAAAAAATTAAGTTTTAATGTTTAATAAAACTTCATGTTAGGAGTGTTGGTGTAGGAGTTTTATCACGTTCCCGCTTCAACAGTGTTGAAGCGGGAACGTGATAAAAAACCATCGACGATTTTATGAGGCTGTCTCATTTTTATGAGGCACCCGGAATGGTCTCCTCATGAGGACACTTCAATTTTGCAAACTAAACAGTCATTATATTCTACCATATTAATAGAGAAGGCATCACCGGCAAAGGCGTGTTTGGATGTTTTTTGATTTATTTTATTATTTTTTCGATTTATTTATGAGGCTGTCAATTAAAGTCTCGATGAGATAACTCATCGAGACTTTAATTGACAGCCTCATTTTGATGAGGCATCACGGAATGGTCTCCTCATGAGGATACTCCAATTTTGCAAAGCAAACATTATATTCTCCCGTAATAATATGAAAGGCATCACCAGCAAAAGCGTGTTTCAATTTATTCCGATTTATTTTAACTCATAGAGAGTTTAACTGACAGGCTCATTTTGATGAGGCACCCAGAATTTAATCCTCATGAGTATACACCAATTTCGCAAAGCAAACATTATATTCTACCATAATAATATGGAAGGCATCGCCAGCAAAAGCGTGTTTCAATTTATTCCGATTTATTTTAACTCATCGAGAGTTTAACTGACAGCCTCATTTTGATGAGGCACCCAGAATCGCCGCGTCATGAGGATACTAATTTTGTCATCAAAGATTATTTTCTACCATGATAATATGTAAGACATCAACGGCAAAAGCGTTCGTTTTTCTCATTGCGACTTCAACTAATAATCTCTCTACGAGTATCTTGTCACATTGTCGGCAGAATCGATCAAACAAAACAAGTTTCAAAGAAAACTTACGAATTGAGAACCTGCTTATTCTCGAAGCTCATTTATGTAGCCTCCTAAGGCTCGACCTTGAAAATAACGTAGATTTCCAATGTCATTTTCAAGGTCAGGACTACTGTGGTTAAGTGTGTTAAAAGTTAAGGATCCCTTTTACAACCCTATTTAGGATACATTTACATTATTATGTCACTCAAAATTAACCATTTGACAGGTCCTAATAATGCTCGTTGTAATAATTAATTTATAAGTCGGTAATGAAGTACAATCGCATTATTCCATACAAAATCAACCATTCTATACGACGCACATATTTCTCAAGTTTTAGGTTGCCTGAAAGAAATTGGTATCAGCAACGATTTCGATTTCATAATTATATTCCAACACTTTTAAAATTCTCATTTAACATGGCCGGTATGACGTGGCAAATACTTCATAGTAACGTACATCAGAAGCACTGAAGATACAATCTAAAAAGCCTAACCACTCAATAAAGCATTAAAAGTACTCCACTGTAAAACCGACCGCTCAACATTTTCCATACATCATCGGGGTCTACTTAGGATAGCTCAAGAACACCAATGAATCACTCTAGACCAAACTTCGTCAGTGGCGCTACAATAGGCAATCGATGATGAACAGGGCCGAATTACATAAATCTATAGGTAATAGCAATTTGGTGTATTGTATAGATGCTGGGCAAGCCTACTTCATTAAAAAAACAGCTAGTGCAAACTCGGTTGGCTCCGCACGTATTGACTAATCTGTCCCGTGGGTCCGGCCGACTGAGCTGAAGGAAATTCATTAGTCAATCAATGACAGAAGCATAAAAAACACATCCACAAACGTCTTATGTTATAAATTAAATATAAAGTTAAGAAGCAAGATGTCCAAATCAAAATTATATATAAAATTTAATATGAAAATATACACAAACTAAAATTACAATATTGTAACTGAAAACCGACGGAAATAATGGATTGTATGAATGCTATGTGATTCATAATGAAAGCGTGAAACTGTAATATTACGATTTTAATTAATTAAACACATAGGCAGAAAAGCTAAGTACAACCAAAATATTTCAAACAACAACCATCTGACGTATAAAGGAACGCTCTTTTTTAAAAAGATATATAAACCGAATAAACAGCAAGGAACTCGCTACCGTAACTATCGAACAAATCTCCCCAAAATATTCCTATAACACTGGAAGTATTATTAAATATAAATATTCATCAACGTCATCATAATCCATCCAAATCCAAGTCCACTGCTCGACATAGGCTTCTCTCGAGACACGCCACTGAGCCCGATCTTCGGCTCTCCTCTTCCAGTCACTGCCCACCGCGTTGCGAAAGACGTCGCTCTATATCTTCTTCTTCTTCAAGCTGTAACGGTGCAAACCTCTTCACACCACTTTTATTTCTTTTTCTATCTATCATTTTCAAATATTTAAATTACGTCACAGATTCTTCGATTTCCCTCATTTTTCATTCACTACTACTTTACCCTTTGACCAGATCTGACTTTTTTACCTGCTTCTCCGTTTCTCCGTTTTTATCCAGTTTTCTGTTTTACTAATCTACAAATAAAACCACACCTAAAGTCGTTCCAGTTTTTATTATTTATAAATGATATAGAACGTTCCACTGGCGCCCAACGTGGGGCAAACGGTAATAATTTTTTTTTTTATATATATTTATTTAAAAGAATATAATTAAAAATATTTTTTTTTTTAAATTAGCCTCGGAAGTTAGTCGCCTTTTACGACACCCGCGGGAAGAATTTGGGTTGGTTCTATTCTCTAGGCCGACGCCACACAGCAAACACCGCCCTATATTGTTGTTAAAATTATGAAATCAAAAACAGAGTGTCAGAGTAGCCGCTTCAACTTACATGCTTCTCTCCCGCTAAAAGTAATTGCTTGATCGAAGTCTGGCCCTTCGTTAGAACAGCCCTAGGACAGACGGGGTCTAACTGGTTTTAATCTTATTAAGCGTGGAATGTGCAAAAACACTAGCCAAGAGTGAACCGCTTTTTTATAAGTATGGCTTGCTTGACGGATGAGTTAATCAATTCTTGTGTAGTTAAAATTCAAGTTAGACTACGTTGCTACAGTCTGTTAGCTTTTAGAATATACCTCGAGCTCTAAAGGCTACACTTTTCGCCGAAAGTACACGAGGGTAATACTACTTCCTGCTCTTACTATATGAAATTAATTTCATTTTAGTTCCGATTTCGAAATTAAGTGCCATAATAGTTCCGATATTTCTATTACACGAATATATCCGATTCTATCCAATATATATTATATGTATATTCTAAAAGCTAACAGACTGTACATTTTTGTTTTATTCTAGCGAACTAACAAAATTGCTACGAGTACATAATGCGGCCTACATATATCCCACTGTAGGACACAGTTCTTCTCTGGAGAGAGTTTGGGCTTAATAATCTCGCGTGCCCACCGTGGATTGGCAGGAAATGACTTTCTTTTCTAAGTTACATTTGTGAAGTTACAGTAGCAATACCACTCGCACACGTGAAGGAACACATCGTGAGGAAACCCGAGTGTTTGAGGTGTTCATCTACGAGTACCTCAGAGCTTGATATTGCATGCCCGCGGTGAGCACGCGTGGTAATTAAGCCCATACTCTCACTTTTTGGGTAAAGGCCTGTGCCCTGCAGTGGAACGGTAAAAAGTACCGCTTGAGCATCGATATCAACCCTTGTATGTCCCCAAAGTTGGGGCACGGGTTAGGCCGTACTCCACGGGGGCCAAGTCCGGGTTGGTGGAGGACTCTAAGACAGTGGCGAGCCTTACTGTCAGAAGTTATCAAGCCGCCCATAAGGCCTCAGATATGATCAGATATAGACTGAACGACTGCCATTACATGACAGCCGGCACCAACGGCTTAACGTGCCTTGCGAAGCACGGAAGCGCTCAGTAAAAAGCTTTAGTATATTCACAGAAAATAACAGTTGAAGTTCAATTATTTTCATAGAGAACCCTAATCCACTTAATACCTCCTGAACACAGTGATACATCACTTGACAACGCCAATATTAAAAGTCGTTCTAAACAAATAAAAACTAAATGGAAGCAGTCACAGTAACTAGCTGCGTTTAGCAAAGTGAGTTGCGAGTTTTTGTACTCAACTACATTACAATTACCAGCCACCCCCGGTTCCTCGTACACTATTAACCTGTTAATCCACAGATAACAGAGTGCTTAGTGTGAGTTTGACAGATCCAATCGAATAACTTTACTACCGCGTTAATCGAGCATTGAGTAGTGAGTATGAGTAAGTTAACCGTTTGAACTGGCAAAACGCTGTCACAGTACAACTCGCACTCGCGTTTATTCGTGTTTTGGCTGGTAAACGTATTCACTTCTCAACGTAAACCATTACAACTCGCACTCAGCAATTTTCATTTCCATACTTGTCGCTAGCTGGCGCTTGCTCGATGCCATAGAAATATGAGTTTACGTTAACGCGATCGAGTAGTTAAAAAACTCGCACTAAGCACTCGGCTGTCAATTATTTTTCTTGTTTGTGCTCGTACTTTGTTCAACTGACTGAAAAGACAGGGGCTGGCTGGGCTCATGTCGGTCTTGATTTCTAAGTAAGATCCTATCACTATCCCCGGCCGGGTCAAACTAGGAAACGAACTTTTCTAGTTTGTCTCGGGTCTTGGATGTTATCTAAGTATTTATTGTATTCAATCTATCGTCGAGTTAGCACCTATAACACAAGTAGTTTCGTTGTACTTAGTATAGGGCTAAAGGATCTGTGTAATATGTCCATGAATATTTATTTATTTATCACGTCGAATTACAGTGCCGAAGGTCGTGGGTTCGATGCCCACTGGGGGCCGCCGTACATTTGTATGCATGGCCTCAGTCTGGGTGTTTTCCATGTTTGTGATGTCCTTACCTAGTTAACATAGCACAGGGTAACTTGGTATAGGTCCAGCGCGTTGATTATGTATCATTTCACGTATACATATGTGTGCTTAAGCGGAATGTTTACTTAGCTAACATAACATAGGTAACATTTACATACAAGCACATAATATTGCTTCTGGCCCCACACTAGGGTACCCTGTGTCGTGGGAACCAGAAACACCGACTCACATGTAAACATCCAAGACCTCCGCTCTGCCGTAAAGACATGAGGCATAATATGTATGACACATAGTGGACACCGCATTTCAGTGGATATCAGATACGTGACAGTGATTTTGAGATACATAATTGCACGGCAAAGTCCAGTAGATATTTCGTTTTGGCACACAGATGTATGTGAAAAGTTACATAATGCGCAGGTGATTATGTTGTGTGGAAGTTATTATTATTCTACGATTTAACATTTTCCGTAGAGCAGCGGTTTCCCGTTGCCTTCTGCTCCGCAGCATTCTCACCACAGACTAGAATCTAGCCAGACAACGCATGCACCGCAATTGGTATGAAAATCAAGCGTGCTAATTATTGAATCAGAATGCTGATTTTTAATTTTTTACTAAGTTATAGCAAAGGTTCTCGCACCCAAAGAAAAGAAGCATTTTCTCCCACTTTCCGCCATAGGTTTTGTTTTGTGGGCACGCGCGGTAATTTGGCCCATCCTAACTCTCTGAGAGACTCTTAAAAAATATTTTTCGCCAGGCCGGGCGTATTTTAAATATTATTGTGATAATTTTAATTTTAATTTCTTTTATATTTTGTACCCCGGTGCCTTGCTTGTGACTACTCGTCGGAGTAAACAGAGATAAGGCGTCGGGGAAAACACGACATTTATATCAAATTATTATTAAGAAAATTGGTTTTAAAAATAGAAGAAGAAAAAAACATATGACGAAAAAAAAAGAAGAAAGAAAGGGAAAAGGAAAAGAGAAACAAAAAAAGAGAAAAAAGGAAAAAAAATGACAAACAAAGTTTTAAACCCATTAGATAAAGTATATATTAGGACTATTTTATGTTACGATAAATAAATGATTAACATTTTACATTGACTTAAAGGTTGCCTCAAAATAAATAGTGGCAGGACCTTGACTAATAAACAAAAAAAAAAAATCTCTGAGAGAAATCCTGTGCCGTGCAAAAAGACCATGGCGAAGATTGAAAGAAGAGGTGACCTTTTCTTTGTGTGCTATGTACCTAAGGGAAGATATACCTTTGCTATAATTTTATAGTTAAATTGAAATTAAATTATTCTTACCTTGTCTAGAGGTCATAAGTTTGACCTATGCGAATGGCCCGTAGGCAGCCGGCTGCCTGAGCGATCTTAAAAGAACACGAATGTTAAGAAACATAGGGCGCGTTCAGTGCATGGATGGCTGACCGTCTATGACTAATGCTAGTCGCATTTTTTCCAGCGGTTATCGGTGCCGGCTTGCCTTCGATCGATGGCAGTCGTTAAGCCAAGTTCGCCAAGCCAAAACCTTAGGGCGGCTTGAAAACTTCTCACAGTAAGACCGGCCACTAATCTTGCAAGCCTCCACCAATTCGGACTTGGCCCCCGTGGTGGAGAGTATGGCCTATACCTTTCTCAGTGAAGAGACCCGAGCCCCTCGGTGGGGAGATAATGTTTTGATGATGATGGGGTAGCTTTAGATAAAATTTGTAGACTATGCAAATTAATCACGTCACTTTTATTACATATTATAATTATAACGTTTGGGCGCGGACTAAAAGTAGCATCCGTATTGGTGCCTGGCAGAGATATTTAGAATTGTGTCTGGAGCCACAGATTACTTAATGTAGTGATTACATTTAATTTCATTTCATAATTACGTTACATTACATACATTTAATACGTTAGTGTCTGTCACTCTAAACGTCAAGTTACAATGTGGAGCTGCGCTCAAATTAGCCTACTCCAAAAACGTACCAGAACGTATCCCACGGCTCTACGTGTTGCGTTGAATTTAGTGGGCCACTAATTTTAATATTACTTTATATGGCTTAGTAGTCTAAGTCTAAAGACTAAGAATAAATGAATGTATAAAGTACTTGTTACGAAAGTACGAAAGTAAGTGTTTGTAGTTCAAATCTCAATTCAAAAATCGCCGTTGAGTTTGTAGGCGACAGACGTGACCAAACTAATATTTTATTTAATCGTCTGGGAATGGTACTCGACAACACTCGAGGGAGCCAAGTTTAATCGACGGAAATGCAAAACCTAGGCCTGTCATTACAAAGAACCTTTACTTTGCCCCGCTATCTCTATCAACGCGAAAAAACATGAGCCTCAACAATCTTCTTTGATAATTCCGGAGCTAACCACCGCCCTGCGAACCCGTGGAAATGAATTGACTTTAATTTATCACGACTGGCGTTTTATTCCTCTGGCAAAAACTGTAATATTGCCGGGTAAAAAGAGCTGTGAGATTATGAATTCAATCGCTCTCGATCACTTTTATTGTATCCTAGCATAGGATGGGAGCAACGACGTGATTGGATGGGAGCGATCACATCACAAGCACGATTAATAAGGCGCCTCCGTAGCTCATTAAATTAGATACTTAGGCTGACATTCAAAGACGAATCCCAAGTTCACGCTTAGAGCAGTCTTAGCAAAGTAAACTAAAGTCATACTTAGTAAAGCGCCGAAATTTTCGTATTCACATTCGATTGGGAGCCGGATTTAAGCATGAGCTAAGAAAAGAACTGTCTTAATAAAGTCTTCTATATTGTCTATTATTTTTTAGTGATGTAGTTCTTACCGGTTTCCTAAACATTATATCGCTACAGGAGAGCAGGACAACATCGTACAAGTTTATGTATGTGAGAGTGAAGTAAAAAGCTCACAGATAATCTCGTAGAACATCAGTGAAATGACGTTTGGAGTCTTCTGTGAACGAAAGAATTTTTTACATTCTTTGGTTAGCGGTTGGCGCGAGTTTTATAAGTTAGCAAAAATTGTACCTATTCTCAATTCTGTAATTATTATTCATTATTCATCATCCAGACCTAGGTCTCCCAAGGCGTCCACTTCTTCTAAAAAGTCTATAACTTCAAAACGATTCATTTTCTCACAAAACTCCGCAGTAAACACAATGCTAATCACAAACTCTAATAGTGTTTATATGCTCTGTGACTCTAACTAAAACAATACGACAAAAAGGTAACCTCAAAGTAAAGAGAACCAAATGACAGATGACAGTTCTAAGCTCACGTAAAGTCACCAATATTGGCTACTTACACTTAGCTAAGTACCATTTCATACTCAACTTGATAAGATTCGATTCTCAATACGAAATAATTCTAAGTACCTACGTGATTTTGACATTTCTGAGACCGGTCTTAGCTTAGTTTTCGTCTCTGAATGTCAGCCTTACATTTGTTAGTACAAGGTTTAGTTTATTAAACAGAAACTGCGCTGAGCGGTAGTAGCGGAGCGGTAGAGCGCCAGCTTCTCAATCGGGAGGTCGGGTGTTCGGCATGTACCAATGTTTTCTAAGTTATGTATATAAGTAGGTATGTTAAGCTCACCCTTGTACATTTACTAATGCAATAAAATAACAACAATAATACTAATAATATATTTTTGAAGTTATGTAGTGGCGGGTTGGCAAGCAATGGCTTCTAAGTTGACTACAGTTTATAAGTTATAGTAGAAATATCAGTCGCTAAGTGAAGGAAAACATCCTGAGGAAACCCTAGTATCCGAAGTTTCAAATACCTCAATTAACAAGGTTTATGTATTATTGTAAAACTTAGAACTCATGCATTGAACTGAAACTTAGAACTCATGAATTGGAAAAGTTTTAATTCCAAACAATTTTTATTACCTAAATAATCTTTAATGTTATTTTAGCCATTTTGGCAGACAGTTTACTTTACGCATTTTTCGAACCGTGATTCTGGGAAGCTTACAATATATTCAGGTAGTTTATTGTAGAATAGTTTGTTTCATATTAAAATAAAAACTGTTTTTACACGGATTTTACTCGTTTTTTTTAGGTTTTTACAATTTTCCGACGTTTCGGCACTTTTTCAAGTGCCATGGTCTCGGAAGACTGAGGTGGCAGTTTCATATGTATGTTTCATATGTAATAATGCTGGACGTAACAAAATCCGCCTATTTTTTTCCAAAATAGGGGGTTTTACCTGATAAAACCACAAATTCTACTATGTGATTGAGAACAACCGGACCACTTCGATATAATTAATTAAATTTAGACATGCCTACGAATTACGGACAATTTGTAATTGTGATGTGAGGATTTTTTTTTGTTTTTGTAGTCTATACATATATATCGCACCACTGCAGGGCCATCTCTCAGAGACACGACTGGCTCGAACAACGGCAAGCGCTGACGATACGTCTTTTCCTTTCACCATAGACTATTTTAATGGACGTTTAAAACAGTTTTAAGGAATCGTGGTTTTATAAATAATGCCGATAATTTATAGTTAGTTCTTTATTAATCGGTTCTAATGGCGATTAAAGTAATTATACGTTTCACTTCGTAAATAATCGCAATTATACCTATTTAATATGTAAAAGCATCGTGAGTCATAAGATTAGAAATCAATAAAATTAATGTTTTTTTTTACTAAAAGTCACGTTTTACGTGTATCTTACTAACAAAGTATCTCAATGTTGCTACTCCATATGAATGTAGGGGTAGTAGTTTAGTCGCACAAGTATCACATGTGCGAAGTACCTAATAACTCACTACGCCCTGCACCGCTAGAGCGGCAGATGCTCCTGCGCATTCCTGCTGCAAGGCCATGGGGTCTATGACCTGGCTAGTTGCAACATCTAGTGGTATTTGTGATTGATTGGGATTTAATGTACGATGAAGAAGAATGATTTAATCATTCTATTGCGTATGGTGTACAGTCTGTTAGCTTTTAGAATATACCTCGGGCTCTAGAGTAGGCTTCGGTTTTCGCCGAAAGCACACGAGTTTAATACTACCTATTTCCGCTCTGTATAAAACTTTTCTTCGCTATTTTGAAAAGTTATGACAGATTAACCCCCGGTTTCTGGTACACTAACAAGCCGTTAATCTATTGTTAACAGCTGTCACTTGGCCAAAGTGCATACAAAAAAAACCTTTGACAGCTGTTAACAGTAGATTAACGGATTGTTAGTGTACGAGAAACTGGGGGTAAGTGTCATATTAGTCCCGATATTTCTATTACACGGATATGTATCCGATTCTATCCTATTGAAGCCGAGGTATATTCTAAAATCTAACAGACTGTATCTGTATTTGGCATAAGATGCCTAAAGACTATAGGTACATTATTTGTAATTTATGTTATTACCATAAGTAATAATAATAGCAATAGTATTTACCATAGACGGTGGTCAGGTTTGAGACCAGTGGCAAAGCCTGGTACCTCAGCTCTTTCCATGTATATGTAGGTATATTACGTATAATAATAATATTCGATGAGCACCAACAACCCGTCTCAATTTCTCCTTCTGCAATCTTTCCGATGTTAGGTCGCTATCAGGAATGAGGCCGCCAATTGTACCTCTTATTTTGTAACTATTGTCACTGTAATTATTTTCTGGTGTGTGCAATAAAGAATATTCTAATCTTATATTTATAATCCTACCATAGACCAAAAAATGATCCTACCAATACTATAAATGGGACAAATTGTGAAGATGTTTAGATGTTTGTCAATCACGCAATAACGGGTGAATGGATTGGCGTACAGATAGACAAAGATCTGAATTGACGACACAAGATGAACATCACAACATAACATCACGACAAAATGACATCTTAAGATTCGTCAGAAAACCCGGTAGTGGATGTCTAATATTTGTTAAATACGAGTTAAAGGAGGAGAATAAACTAAAATCATTCTGCTTCTTCGAGACAAGTTGGTAGATCTGTATCCAGAGTCGAATTAACCCTATATGGGCCTGTAGGCAATTTCAAGTAACGTATTTCGAAAGTTTCGGAATGATTACGCTACAAAATATTATCACGCTACGGAAGCTTACAGAACGCACCCAACGAATTGGGGATTTCCCCAACGAGAAAAGTCCAGTTGCGAAGGATTATATTAGTTCTAATATTAGATACTGGATGGTTCTGTTGTATCAAGTGTTACATGCGTTGAAAAAAAAGAATGGTATTGTTTATTATCATTTTCGATGAATAAAACTTTTTTTGCGGACTGCAGTGGGCCCCTGTCGACCCTGGGCCCCTAGGCAGTTGCCTACTCTGCCTTAAGGTTAATCCGGCTCTGTCTGTATCTGTGGGCAATCAAGTATATCATCCATACATAACAGACAGCTTTAGTAACGGTAATATTCGCTCTAATTTGTTGGGTGTTAATGAACTTAGAAACGAGTCGGAAATAAATAATTTATCACAAATACCGAGCAGCTATCGAGCAGCCTTTAATTATGATCGCCAGTTTATTGTGCCTACGAGCACTCTTAATATTATTGAAGTGTGGGCAAACTAATGTTGTGTTTATTGCTCTAACGGTTTTACATGGTAGGTAATGTTTATTGGTCTGTGACTGGGATTAGATAGATAGATAGATATAGCACTTTATTGCACGACCAGTAAAGTATACAACCATGATTAAGGGGATTAGACCATCTTCTACTCTTGATACTTATATTATTAACAGCTGACCTCGCGGTGTGATTATTGTTTCAGTCAAATTGGCTATTATATTATTATATTATAATCTTTTATTTTATTGAAAACTAGCTGACCCAGCGAACTTCGTACCGTCGATTCTTAAATATATTTTTTTTCTCTATGTAAGAACCATCCTCGTACTTCAAGAAATATTCTTAAAAAATAATTTGCGAAATCAGTTCAGCTGCTCTCGAGATTTGCGCTTACCAACACATTCAGCGATTCATTTTTATATTATAGAATATTGTTAATGTCATTTCTTCTTTCTTTTAATATGTACTTTCCCTTAATATCGTTAATTATTTGATACTGTCGTCACGCCTTTTATGTTCTGGCTGTGCAATAAAGTGTTTTCCACCAATGTACTCTACTTAAGTGCGAATTTATCAATTCAGAAGCAGGCGGTAAATAATTATACTCTCTAAGTACATTGCGTTCTCTGTGACAAAGAGCATTTTCAATGTAAATTTTCATGTTCAAGGACTAAAAATATAATTAACTAACCTTTATTTACTATCTTATCGTATTTTTTATTTGTTTCAGGAACCAACAAGATGATTCATAAACACGTTTTAGTACTGGGCCTTATTTGCGTCACTGCAAAGGCAATTGCCAGCAGTGACGACAAGTTCATCAAGAAGTACGCAATGATGAAGGTAAACAAAAAAGTAAAATAATTCGCAGCCGGTAGGATTCGAACCTACGCTCCCAGAGGGAATCTGATTTCTAGTCAGACGCCTTAACCGCTCGGCCACGGCTGCTTCTGAGAGTGAATTTAAAAATGTTGTATAGATTCCGTTGTAACCTCAATTTAAAAAATACTGCTCAATAACACTACATAATGCTATTATTTCACAAAAAAAACATGTTTGTTAAACACTCTAAGCATAACGCTCTATAGGCTTCCTAACAGTGTTTTAATAAGACAGCACCAACCTAATTATTTTTCTACGTGAATAAGCAAGTGTTTCAAGTTCTGAGGTTTCAAGACAATAAAAGTTAACATTATTTTATTTAAATAGAATTACACCATACATTAAAATGTTAAATTTGAATTTGGTTATAAAATTAAACTGATTCGATATTTTTCTTATATACCTTAAAATATCTAGATTATAAGTTTTATTTTTTATAATGGTACCAAATAAACATGTCTATTCTATTCTAAAAATGACAGCATTACAAGTTTTAGGCAAAAGATTTGCTTTAACACGCACTTTTTAAGAGCGTGTGCACGTTTTTTTGTTATTTTTAGTGACACACTGTATTTTTTTTTTGTTTCATCAGATTTACGAAAGCTGTTTTGGCGCCGAAGTCGTAAAACAAATTCGACAAGAAATGAAGGAAGCCTATGCAAAGTGCTCAGCACCGCCATCTTTTGAAATGCCGCAGAACTCACAGATACCGCAGTTCCTCGGCAAGCTACCGCCGGGTTTCGCTATAGACCCGAGCACACAAACCATTACTCGGCCGGGAGATGGCGCTAGTAGTCTTAACCAAGAAAACGAGTTGCCAAATCAGCAAGATGGTTTGCCCCAAAAAGTTCCACCGCATGTTTTATCATTCAGGCCGCAAATGGTGAGTCAAAAATTAAAAAAAAAAGCTAAAAGGATAGCATTTGCGCTGTGCCTCCTGTGAGGATTGAACTCACGACCCCTGGTTTACGAGACCAGTGCTCTACCACTGAGCTAAAGAGGCTTTGGTTGAAGTTGCGAAATTATCAATTACATTTGGTTGCAGCTAGTTTCATATTGAGATAAAATATTTTATCTACCTTTGGACGTTACGGTCATTATTAGATCCTCACTAAACTACTAATGAGGTTATCAATAACTTTATCTTTAGCAGCGCTATAAGGTTCAAATTTCATCATAGTGACCAAATTGTTCTCCTTCTTTTCAGCCCCAATACCCGCAGCCACAGATTCCCTCTTACATGCTCCCCTCCCCCAACCCCCAGTTCCGGCCATTCAGCGCGGCCACCCCCTTCTACCAGTTCCCGTACTCGGCCAACATGTTCTACCCCCAGTACAACCCCGGCCAATACAATCCGTACCAGCAGTACCAGCAGTACCAGCAATACCAGCAGTATTATCAGCAGCCGTACTTGCAGTCGCATAGGATGTCGGTGAGTGATATTTCATCTTTGGAGTGAAGTAGATTTTTTTCCACGTGATTATTTGAAATGAAAAAAAATTATGAAAAACTAAAAATGTTTGCTGAGCAGAATAAAACATAACAATGTGTAAAGTAACTCTGATCCCCAAATTGAATTAAATTGTATCTTGGGGCATAGTTCTCCATTCGGGTTGAACTTAAATATATCACAACATAGTAATTGTTCGGTACAGTACAATTCCACCGAACTGCGATCCCCAACCCGCATGCCCAATGTGGGGATTATGGGCATTACCCCCCAATGATGGCGCAACCTTGCGCTAAGGCGCTCATTGGGGGAGGGCTATGTCCAGCAGTGGACTAATATAGCCTGAAGAAGAAGAAGATAGGTACAGGAAAACTGTCGATCACATTCATCATCACATCATCATCATAACCAGCCGGTGTCAGTCCACAGCTGAACATAGGCCTTACATAGGACATAATAGCCACAGTTACCTAATGTTCTAGAAAGTACAGACGACATGATGCTTCTACAGTACATCAACCTTTAGGAAGCATGCCCTCTACAGGTACTCTTAATAGCACGTCGACCGTTACATAAGTGCACTATTTTGCAAATGTCGATCTGCTGTCGATTGTAATATACAGACATTTTTATTTATTTATTGTGTCTTACGTTTCCGTTAAGAAAATATGAGGTAGGTACTACGGGTATGTATACTATGTTTACCTCAGACACACACACGCACACACACACACACACACACACACACCCTCACACACGCACACACACCCTTTCACACACACACACACAGACAGACATAAACTCACGTCTGTATCCCGGATTACACGTCAGACACCAGGATCGTGGCAAATGGGAAACCCTAGTTAGTCTCTGCCTATCTCTCATCGGGATACCTATGTAGCTGTGATTAACGTATGGGTATTTGTAGTAGGTATTGGAAAATCAAACTGTACAAAATTGCATATACTTAGTAACTTCCCGGGCCATTTTTCTATGCGTCAATAACACAAATTTGTTAGAGTTCTTCGGTAGCTCTGATTATTTTGTCGTTAAAAATAACACCATGTAATGAGATACAAATGAAGCAAGATAAACAAATGATAGGAGCAAGAATTCAGTCGCGACGCGATTATCGAGTTTTAATTCAATGTCGTGACCACTTCCGCCGTGAACTAGAATTTACGAGTCGTAGTAATAAAATTAGAAATGTGGATTTTTAAAGGAAATTGTACCTACCTACATTGTTTAGATTTTTGAGAATGCAAATATCGTTGCTAAGCTTGCGACATCATTGCTCTAGTTGTTACAGTTAGATAGATGTCACAGTTAGATAAATTTCTTATCCATCAGCTATATAGAGATGGATAAGAAATTTGTTTCATTTTTGAGACACACATAAAGCATAACACATTGATTATCTACTATAACAATATAGAGTTGAGATCTAAAAATAAATCAAACTACAAAAAATTATTACACAAATTACATTCAATTAAATCATAATAAAAAAACAGAATTCTCAAGTTACGTTCAACTTCAATAATGAAAAAAAAATTAAAAAAATCACTCTCAAATATCAAACCATAAAATTGAAGCGTTCAGACTAATAAAAAAAATGTAGCACCGCGTATATTTTTTTCCATATAGCGCCGCAGAAAAAGTTTTGCTTAAAATTAAAAAGTTTATGTCCGGCGTAAAATATAGGGAAATACGACCTGCGCTGTTTGCTGGACGACGATTATGTAAACACGTATTCTGAAAAAAAATCTTATAATGAAGAAGCAAAGAAAGATTTTATTGCACAGACCTCCGGTTACTGTTACTGAATAGATAATTTTCCAGACCACCAGGTATACTAACACCACTGTTAAAAAAAATATTCTCTTTTTTAATACGTGTTACCTGAGTGTCTGAGGTGTTCACCTCGGCGCTTAAAATTGCCAAGGCGCGGTGGGCACGCCTGGTAATTAAGCCCAAGCCCATATTCTCTCTCTCTCTGAGAGAAGGCCTGTGGCCTGCAGTGGAATGTACAAAGTTACCTAAAACAAAAAAACTGTGATAACAATGTTTCTCGAGCGTAAAAAATTCGTAAAAAACCTATTTAGATACATACTTGCATAGATATGATAGATAGATTGACTAGTAAATCCTAAAGTTGACGTACTTACAGAACATTTTTAATCCCGAAAAGACGTTGTATTGTGTCGTGTCCACTTGAATGTAAGGCAGTTACTAGTGATAACTAACAGTGGATATTTCACCGCAGCGCGAGATGGATCTGCGCGAGCGCCTAGACCTGATCTCGCGCGGGCCCGGCGCCGGCGCCGGCGCAGGCGGCAAATTGCGCAACATCACCTGCGTCATGCAGGAGTTGGGCTACATCGACCACAACCTCGAACCCAACTATGAGAAGATCACCGAGCGGATCAGCAACTTGCCCGTCTCCACAGAGCTGAAGGGAGACATTCAGGACGGTCTGCAGTTCTGCCAAAAGTTCTCGGTTAGTACTTAACCCTTCAAAAGACCACATAAGCTCTAAAGGGGCGCCTTATATACCCTTATGCCAGATGGGATGTAGCACAACCTCACCTGCGTCATGTAAGTGCTGGATTGTATCGACCACAACATTAAGCCCCTATGAGAAGACCACCCAGCGGGTCAGCAACTTGTCCGTCTCCACGGAGCTGAAGAGAGACATTCAGGACGGTCTGCAGTTCTGCCAGTAGTTCTCGGTTAGTACCCTACCTTTAAAAGGACCACATAAACCCTGAGGGAGTGCCTTATGAGCCCTTGTGCTTGATAGGAAGTAGCAAAAAAACACCTGTATAATGTAGGAGCTGGATTATATCCATCACGACCTCGAACATCTATAAGAAGATCACCGAAAAAGTCAACAACTTGCCCGTCCCCACGGAGCCAAAGGGAGACATTCAGAACGGTCTGCAGTTCTGCCAGAAGTTATCGGTAAGTACCCAATCATTTAAAGGACCACAGAAACCCTAAAAGGGCGCCTTATGGATCCTTGTACTAGATGGGAAGTAACACAACATCATCTGCGTCATGTAAGCGCTGGATTGTATCGACCACAACCTCGAGTAGAGCCATGTGTACCCGGCCATAGAGATCTTGTATTCCAGATTATAGCAAGTCATCGCTAGGATCACTGTCCTTGGCCATAGGTATATATTTTTCTGTCAAAACGTAAAAATTTACTCAACCGACAGAGTTGAGAACCAACAGAGATTTCTACTTCTGACGGTATAAAAGTTTACACTTCAAGCAAACTCCAGCTAAGGAGCCGGAAGTAGAAGTAGTTGTGGACACCCTGCTATGTACTGCTATCAAAACGTTCTTGACTGCTATGTATGATAACAAGGAAAGGACAACAAACCATTAACGCAAAAAATCCTCTGTTTTCCAGCAATGCGTGCCGGACATCAAACGCAACGTGGCGCCTCTTTCTCAGGAGCTGATCAAACCCATGTTCTTCTTCCGCTGCTACAAGGTGAGTAGTAAATACGGGCAGGCCTGTATCCCTTGTACCTACTATAGACGTCATTGTGTTCAAAATTGCAATGTTTGCAAAGTCAGAAGTAATTACTTTGCACACATTTGTCAATACAGATATCCTTATTAATATGCATCTCAAACGTAACCAAACTAGGATGAACCTGTTTTAGTAAGACGTAAGAAATAACATAACTTTGGAAGGATTTTTGCGGTCATAAATGTGTATGACTTCGTAAATAGTGTGATTATTTAAAAACCATAGAAAGGTTCATAAGAAAAAATAGAAAAATATGCAAGAGAGATAATTTCGAGGAGGAAAAAGTTTACATCGGACAAATATTGAACTCCTCCAAAATTAATTGTTTTAGACGGAAAAGATAATATAAAAATAATCCCCTGAATGTGTTGATAAGCGCAAATCTCGAGAGCAGCTGAACCGATTTCGCTTGAAGTACCTTTAAGTACGAGGATAGCTATCTTACGGAGAGAAAAATATAAAAAAAATTAAAGAACCGACTGTTAGGTTAGGCGGTACGAAGTTCGCTGCGTAAGCTAGTTGTGCATAAAAGTGAAAATTACACAGATGTTTATTTATTCTATTGACTGTGTAGGTATCGGCACGAGCCCATGAATGTATGGTGTTATAGGTAGAATAACTGCATGTCGTTGTTGCTCACAGCACAAGAAGCTGGAAGCCTGCATCATGAAGGACATCCGTGAGAGATTCACGAGCGAGGACGAGCTTGATACGGACACCGATTTCAGGTAAATTCACTATAAAATCAAAATGTACACAGTCTGTTAGCTGTTAGAATATAACTCGGGCTCTAGAGTAGGGTTCGGTTTTCGCCGAAAGCACACGAGTGGTAATACTACTTCCTGCTCTGCATAAAACTATAAGTGTCATATTAGTTCCGATTTCAAAATTAAGTGTCCATATTAGTTCCGATATTTCTATTACACGAATATATCCGATGTAGCCGAGGTATATTCTAAAAGTTAACACTGTACCTACATAATGTACCTTTCAAAACAGATTTTATATAATTTTTAATGCACTAACCCGACCTAAGGATAATTTTTGAAAACCTATTTAGAGGCTCAAAATTCCACCCATGCCGGGACTCGAACCTGCAACCTCTGGCTAACCGTGCCAGAGCAGGTTCGAGTCTCGGCATGGGTGGAATTTTTATCCTCTAAATAGGTTTTTAATAATTGTCCTTATCACGGGTTACTGCATTAAAAAAAAGAATACAATAATATTTTAATACCAGACAACTTTGTCTTCCAAATAATCCTTAATGTTAGAGTTTTTTGCACAGAGTATGCTTAACACACTCCATTTAAAGCTAATTTTAAAGGGGTTACTTTGTTAGCGCACCTGCAGCTTATGTTAGCTGTTAGGTTGTTACCTTAGCTGCAGCTAACATTAGCTGCAAGTTAATTACCGCAGTTATATCTTATGTTCGCAGCTACGTCTTATTTAGCTGCTACGGCTTATTTTAGCTGCTAGGGTGTTACTTCAGATGCAACTAATGTTAGCCGCTAGTTAATTAACGCAGTTATATCTTATGTTAGCAGCTACGTTGTTAGCGCAGCTACGTCTTATTTAGCTAGTAGAGTTTATGTTAGGTGTACGGCTTATTTGCGCGAGTAAATTCCAACAACTCTTCTTAACCAAGTTGAGTAAAAAAACATTCTTTTATCATAATTAATTGGCAAAAAAGACAAATAGTCCTCTTTCACAACTGGTAGCGAAACTTAGCTGCTAAAGCGGCCGAAAGGATCCTAGGGTAGGCCTAGACCATTCTGAGTTACCATCCGGCTACCCTCGATACATTCAATGACCATAACATCAACCCCCTTATTCATAATAGTCTGCTTACTTAATGCATTGCTAATTCTCACTCTGTCTTCTTCTATAGACCTAAGTCAGAATGAAAAATAACACTCTGCAGCAGCTGTTTTAAGTAGCGGACCATTATGAATAAGGGGGCAAGGGTCAATAGCCTTAACAGCCAAAAGAAAAGTAATAATATGTCTAAGACCTAAAGATATTTTCAAGAAACCTTTCAGAACAAGAAAACCACTCGTTCGTTTTTTAAATTTGAAAAACCATTGATCGCGTTAAGCTATTTTCATACGCTTTGAAGTGAAACTCTGATTGTTGTTTAGTTACATACAATTTGTACATCTCTGACACATGGCATTAAATACTAAGGCAGAAATTATCTATCCGATCTGCCGATCTCGACATCGACATCATCCCTGTATGCCCCCACTGCTGGGGCACGGGTCTCTTCCTGCATCTCAGGAGGTTAGGCGATACTCCACCACTGGGTCCAAGTCCGGGTCGGTGGAGTCGGGTCTGCCGATCTATTATATCGTAGATCGCGATCACCTAACTCTTAATTTTTTCCAAGAAAAACTCACTCAAATCTCACCCCTCCTCCCCAGGTCTCTAGGTCGCTCGGCGCGGTCGGTGCGCGAGGAGCCATTCCACGATCCTCGCTTCGAAGCTCTGGATGAGATGGCCGTCTACTTGTACGACTACCTTAGCGGTGGGAACGGCTTCGACTTCGATTTTGAGATGTAAATGACTTCATATGTGATAAAGATAAGACGTAGTGCGAGAGATTGCGAGCATGTAAATCACTTCTATACAACTGCGCCGTGGAGTTCTAATCACATTTACCGTTTCGGTTATAACTCGATATTCATTTCGGTAGTAAAAAAAATTGGTTCAGACCATTGGAATTGTTACGGCTCCTTCTCACATCAACTTTGATTTAGATTAGTCCGCGTTATTAGGCACTGAACTACGCAAAGTATTCTGAATGGTGTTAAACCAATTGGCAAGTATTTCACAAAGGAGGTTTACAAGTACCTACATTGCTATAGCGAATCTATTCAAATTACTACAAAAATACATTATAGGCCTCAGCCATACAGAAAGGACGTGGGGCAAGGGTACTGCGTCAAGAAAAGACGCAGTGTCTTTCCAATTGACTTGCATACAAATGAGCCTTTTTCAGAGAGACTTAAAAAAAATAGTCCCTGCTTTGATCGAAAGACGGCGCTGACGCTAATCTGACCAGAAACTAAAGAAACCTGTCGGCATAGACGAAAGTCTGCAGCGTGGTTTCTTTGGTTTCTGGTCATAAATCAAACGAAATTAAAACATTTTTTTTTTTATTTTAACCTAAAGAATTTAAATTCTGTATGCTGAATGTCAATGTAAAATGTAAACCACCGTAATGTAAGGCTTCGCGCCGTGATGTAGTGGAGAAAAAGGCAGCGGGAAAAAAACTCCACTCTGACCACCTTATGCATATAAAATCCCCTCCGGCCGTTTTCGCAACTTCGTTTCGTAACTGGCTGCGAAACAATAATGTTTATTCCTTGTACGCAACCAGTTGCGAATCAAGAAAACAATCCACATTCCACTCTATCACTCACTCATTGATTAGAAAGAATTTTTTCGCCGTTCCCAGACGGGGTTGCGTACAGCGCCATCTACCTAATTAATTTTGGTCCACCCGATTGACAGCTGCCAAAAAAGCTGACTTAAAATAAAAGGGGTTTATTCTACCGAAGGGACGAGTTGTAGCTCACCCAGAAGGAACGCGAGGGCGCGAATCCTAAACAACGCGCCGCGTCTTTTCCGTGCCCTCGTTCCAATAAAGTCCTGCCTGCGTGTCCCAAGCCTTATTCTCGTAAAAATACTCATGACTGGACATAACGTATCTTTACAAAATTTAACTCAGAAGGTAGCGCCACTAATATAAATAGAATGCATTCCTGAAGTTATAAAATAAAGTTAGCGATTAACTGTGGCGCCAAAAGAGGTTACGTCAACTGGGGTCTAGCCAATCAGAAAGCTGTTTAGATAAAATGGCGATTGGGTCAGCCAATCAAAGTTAAGCAATTAAATTGATTCAACCTTTTTTATACCTATATCGCGACAACAGCACAGTGACTTTTCTGAGTTTAAGGGCAAGTTGGTAAATATGACTTCAAGATAAAACTATTTTTATGTGAATACGATCTCCAAGATTGTATCTAATGAACAAATGTAGGTAATTAGGTAGAAGGTTTAATGATGGGTGTATTTTAGTTATGACTAGTTTGCTTGAGTTATTTTACAACAGCATTAACAGTCTAATAAGTCGATAAAAAGTCGATTTCACTAATAAAGTCTAGACCAAGTTAAAATCGGCTAAGAAGGGGATAGACTGCCATAAATCGACTTTGACTCGTTGTTAGTGGTATCTACTTTTATATTAATAAGATCGTAATACCTAATAAGAATTGAAATAACTCTAGCAAACCAAAGTTCTTATTCATAAAGCTATCTAATGACAAGCTCTATGGATGATGACATCATAGAATAAGTTAATTAGTTGTTTAGAGAAACAGTTTTGTAAGATTTGATCGATTTGTATTGGTACAAGTATTTTTATCAGACTGTTTTCACTAAGTTTTAGGAACACGCTAGGACATTAGTCTAGATTAATCTAGAGCATTTTAAGATGGACAATTGCATTTGATACAGCATTTATTAGAATCATAATTGATTTGTAATTGACAAACTGTTAGTTTTAAGACTCGATTGTACCGTCAGGAGATTAATAAAATAGTGATAAAGCTACTTTCGTGTTTACTTTAAAACTTTAACTTGAAACTTTGATTATAAACAGGCCCTAATAGAGTTTAATACTTACATAGTTTTTCAATAAAATGATTTAAGCACGACATCAGTTTTCAGTTTCAAGACAATCATAGAACTAGAACAGTAGATTGTATGACAGTTTCAAGTTAATGTTTGATATTTGCCTCAATTTGATAGTCTACAAAACAATAGCAGTACGATGTCGTTCCAGGGGTATAACCAGCGCAAATTAAATAGGCATCTTTCGCGAGGAAGATCGAATCGCGAGAAGCACCGAGTTAGGTAGCACGGGCTATACCACTGCAATGCGATTGTTTACTAGACTACCGATAGTGTGAATGAAACGGCCATTGCCGGACTAATATGACTCTATTGAACAACCATGCATTTTAGAGACTCGGCCCCTGGCAAACGCTGCGTAGGACGCACACAGGCACGTTCAAGGATCCGAGTGCTTAGTGCGAGTTTTTTAACTACTCGATCGCGTTGACGTAAACTCATATTTCTTTGGCATCGAGGAAGCGCCACCTAGCGACAAGTATGGAAATCAAAATTGCTGAGTGCGAGTTGTAATGGTTTACGTTGAGAAGTGAACACGTTTACCAGCCACAACACGAATAAACGCGAGTGCGAGTTGTACTGTGACAGCGTTTTGCCAGTTTGAACGGTTAACTTACTCGTACTCACTACTCAATGCTCGATTAACGCGGTAGTAAAGTTATTCGATTGGATCTGTCAAACTCGCACTAAGCACTCTGAGGCAGATTCATGGCGGTGGCTGGATAAGAATGGCCGAGGACAGAAGGAAGTGGAGCGCCTTGGGAGGCTTATTCCAGCAGTGGACAAGTATGGACTGAGTGTGAGGACATAGTGATGTTCCTATTTAGAGAAAACCTATTTAGAGGCTCAAAATTCCACCCATGCCGGGACTCGAACCTGCAACCTCTGGCTAACCGTGCCAGAGCAGGTTCGAGTCTCGGCATGGGTGGAATTTTTATCCTCTAAATAGGTTTTTAATAATTGTCCTTATCACGGGTTACTGCATTAAAAAAAAGAATACAATAATATTTTAATACCAGACAACTTTGTCTTCCAAATAATCCTTAATGTTAGAGTTTTTTGCACAGAGTATGCTTAACACACTCCATTTAAAGCTAATTTTAAAGGGGTTACTTTGTTAGCGCACCTGCAGCTTATGTTAGCTGTTAGGTTGTTACCTTAGCTGCAGCTAACATTAGCTGCAAGTTAATTACCGCAGTTATATCTTATGTTCGCAGCTACGTCTTATTTAGCTGCTACGGCTTATTTTAGCTGCTAGGGTGTTACTTCAGATGCAACTAATGTTAGCCGCTAGTTAATCAACGCAGTTATATCTTATGTTAGCAGCTACGTTGTTAGCGCAGCTACGTCTTATTTAGCTAGTAGAGTTTATGTTAGGTGTACGGCTTATTTGCGCGAGTAAATTCCAACAACTCTTCTTAACCAAGTTGAGTAAAAAAACATTCTTTTATCATAATTAATTGGCAAAAAAGACAAATAGTCCACTTTCACAACTGGTAGCGAAACTTAGCTGCTAAAGCGGCCGAAAGGATCCTAGGGTAGGCCTAGACCATTCTGAGTTACCATCCGGCTACCTTCGATACATTCAATGACCATAACATCAACCCCCTTATTCATAATAGTCTGCTTACTTAAAGCATTGCTAATTCTCACTCTGTCTTCTTCTATAGACCTAAGTCAGAATGAAAAATAACACTCTGCAGCAGCTGTTTTAAGTAGCGGACCATTATGAATAAGGGGGCAAGGGTCAATAGCCTTAACAGCCAAAAGAAAAGTAATAATATGTCTAAGACCTAAAGATTTTTCAAGAAACCTTTCAGAACAAGAAAACCACTCGTTCGTTTTTTAAATTTGAAAAACCATTAATCGCGTTAAGCTATTTTCATACGCTTTGAAGTGAAACTCTGATTGTTGTTTAGTTACATACAATTTGTACATCTCTGACACATGGCATTAAATACTAAGGCAGAAATTATCTATCCGATCTGCCGATCTCGACATCGACATCATCCCTGTATGCCCCCACTGCTGGGGCACGGGTCTCTTCCTGCATCTCAGGAGGTTAGGCGATACTCCACCACTGGGTCCAAGTCCGGGTCGGTGGAGTCGGGTCTGCCGATCTATTATATCGTAGATCGCGATCACCTAACTCTTAATTTTTTCCAAGAAAAACTCACTCAAATCTCACCCCTCCTCCCCAGGTCTCTAGGTCGCTCGGCGCGGTCGGTGCGCGAGGAGCCATTCCACGATCCTCGCTTCGAAGCTCTGGATGAGATGGCCGTCTACTTGTACGACTACTTTAGCGGTGGGAACGGCTTCGACTTCGATTTTGAGATGTAAATGACTTCATATGTGATAAAGATAAGACGTAGTGCGAGAGATTGCGAGCATGTAAATCACTTCTATACAACTGCGCCGTGGAGTTCTAATCACATTTACCGTTTCGGTTATAACTCGATATTCATTTCGGTAGTAAAAAAAATTGGTTCAGACCATTGGAATTGTTACGGCTCCTTCTCACATCAACTTTGATTTAGATTAGTCCGCGTTATTAGGCACTGAACTACGCAAAGTATTCTGAATGGTGTTAAACCAATTGGCAAGTATTTCACAAAGGAGGTTTACAAGTACCTACATTGCTATAGCGAATCTATTCAAATTACTACAAAAATACATTATAGGCCTCAGCCATACAGAAAGGACGTGGGGCAAGGGTACTGCGTCAAGAAAAGACGCAGTGTCTTTCCAATTGACTTGCATACAAATGAGCCTTTTTCAGAGAGACTTAAAAAAAAATAGTCCCTGCTTTGATCGAAAGACGGCGCTGACGCTAATCTGACCAGAAACTAAAGAAACCTGTCGGCATAGACGAAAGTCTGCAGCGTGGTTTCTTTGGTTTCTGGTCATAAATCAAACGAAATTAAAACATTTTTTTTTTTATTTTAACCTAAAGAATTTAAATTCTGTATGCTGAATGTCAATGTAAAATGTAAACCACCGTAATGTAAGGCTTCGCGCCGTGATGTAGTGGAGAAAAAGGCAGCGGGAAAAAAACTCCACTCTGACCACCTTATGCATATAAAATCCCCTCCGGCCGTTTTCGCAACTTCGTTTCGTAACTGGCTGCGAAACAATAATGTTTATTCCTTGTACGCAACCAGTTGCGAATCAAGAAAACAATCCACATTCCACTCTATCACTCACTCATTGATTAGAAAGAATTTTTTCGCCGTTCCCAGACGGGGTTGCGTACAGCGCCATCTACCTAATTAATTTTGGTCCACCCGATTGACAGCTGCCAAAAAAGCTGACTTAAAATAAAAGGGGTTTATTCTACCGAAGGGACGAGTTGTAGCTCACCCAGAAGGAACGCGAGGGCGCGAATCCTAAACAACGCGCCGCGTCTTTTCCGTGCCCTCGTTCCAATAAAGTCCTGCCTGCGTGTCCCAAGCCTTATTCTCGTAAAAATACTCATGACTGGACATAACGTATCTTTACAAAATTTAACTCAGAAGGTAGCGCCACTAATATAAATAGAATGCATTCCTGAAGTTATAAAATAAAGTTAGCGATTAACTGTGGCGCCAAAAGAGGTTACGTCAACTGGGGTCTAGCCAATCAGAAAGCTGTTTAGATAAAATGGCGATTGGGTCAGCCAATCAAAGTTAAGCAATTAAATTGATTCAACCTTTTTTATACCTATATCGCGACAACAGCACAGTGACTTTTCTGAGTTTAAGGGCAAGTTGGTAAATATGACTTCAAGATAAAACTATTTTTATGTGAATACGATCTCCAAGATTGTATCTAATGAACAAATGTAGGTAATTAGGTAGAAGGTTTAATGATGGGTGTATTTTAGTTATGACTAGTTTGCTTGAGTTATTTTACAACAGCATTAACAGTCTAATAAGTCGATAAAAAGTCGATTTCACTAATAAAGTCTAGACCAAGTTAAAATCGGCTAAGAAGGGGATAGACTGCCATAAATCGACTTTGACTCGTTGTTAGTGGTATCTACTTTTATATTAATAAGATCGTAATACCTAATAAGAATTGAAATAACTCTAGCAAACCAAAGTTCTTATTCATAAAGCTATCTAATGACAAGCTCTATGGATGATGACATCATAGAATAAGTTAATTAGTTGTTTAGAGAAACAGTTTTCTAAGATTTGATCGATTTGTATTGGTACAAGTATTTTTATCAGACTGTTTTCACTAAGTTTTAGGAACACGCTAGGACATTAGTCTAGATTAATCTAGAGCATTTTAAGATGGACAATTGCATTTGATACAGCATTTATTAGAATCATAATTGATTTGTAATTGACAAACTGTTAGTTTTAAGACTCGATTGTACCGTCAGGAGATTAATAAAATAGTGATAAAGCTACTTTCGTGTTTACTTTAAAACTTTAACTTGAAACTTTGATTATAAACAGGCCCTAATAGAGTTTAATACTTACATAGTTTTTCAATAAAATGATTTAAGCACGACATCAGTTTTCAGTTTCAAGACAATCATAGAACTAGAACAGTAGATTGTATGACAGTTTCAAGTTAATGTTTGATATTTGCCTCAATTTGATAGTCTACAAAACAATAGCAGTACGATGTCGTTCCAGGGGTATAACCAGCGCAAATTAAATAGGCATCTTTCGCGAGGAAGATCGAATCGCGAGAAGCACCGAGTTAGGTAGCACGGGCTATACCACTGCAATGCGATTGTTTACTAGACTACCGATAGTGTGAATGAAACGGCCATTGCCGGACTAATATGACTCTATTGAACAACCATGCATTTTAGAGACTCGGCCCCTGGCAAACGCTGCGTAGGACGCACACAGGCACGTTCAAGGATCCGAGTGCTTAGTGCGAGTTTTTTAACTACTCGATCGCGTTGACGTAAACTCATATTTCTTTGGCATCGAGGAAGCGCCACCTAGCGACAAGTATGGAAATCAAAATTGCTGAGTGCGAGTTGTAATGGTTTACGTTGAGAAGTGAACAC
Organism: Yponomeuta sedellus; assembly: GCA_934045075.1. Taxonomy (NCBI): domain Eukaryota; kingdom Metazoa; phylum Arthropoda; class Insecta; order Lepidoptera; family Yponomeutidae; genus Yponomeuta; species Yponomeuta sedellus. Next base: position 17,440,983 of record OW203728.1, on the reverse strand, counting down.
GTTTACCAGCCACAACACGAATAAACGCGAGTGCGAGTTGTACTGTGACAGCGTTTTGCCAGTTTGAACGGTTAACTTACTCGTACTCACTACTCAATGCTCGATTAACGCGGTAGTAAAGTTATTCGATTGGATCTGTCAAACTCGCACTAAGCACTCTGAGGCAGATTCATGGCGGTGGCTGGATAAGAATGGCCGAGGACAGAAGGAAGTGGAGCGCCTTGGGAGGCTTATTCCAGCAGTGGACAAGTATGGACTGAGTGTGAGGACATAGTGATGTTCCTATTTAGAGAAAACCTATTTAGAGGCTCAAAATTCCACCCATGCCGGGACTCGAACCTGCAACCTCTGGCTAACCGTGCCAGAGCAGGTTCGAGTCTCGGCATGGGTGGAATTTTTATCCTCTAAATAGGTTTTTAATAATTGTCCTTATCACGGGTTACTGCATTAAAAAAAAGAATACAATAATATTTTAATACCAGACAACTTTGTCTTCCAAATAATCCTTAATGTTAGAGTTTTTTGCACAGAGTATGCTTAACACACTCCATTTAAAGCTAATTTTAAAGGGGTTACTTTGTTAGCGCACCTGCAGCTTATGTTAGCTGTTAGGTTGTTACCTTAGCTGCAGCTAACATTAGCTGCAAGTTAATTACCGCAGTTATATCTTATGTTCGCAGCTACGTCTTATTTAGCTGCTACGGCTTATTTTAGCTGCTAGGGTGTTACTTCAGATGCAACTAATGTTAGCCGCTAGTTAATCAACGCAGTTATATCTTATGTTAGCAGCTACGTTGTTAGCGCAGCTACGTCTTATTTAGCTAGTAGAGTTTATGTTAGGTGTACGGCTTATTTGCGCGAGTAAATTCCAACAACTCTTCTTAACCAAGTTGAGTAAAAAAACATTCTTTTATCATAATTAATTGGCAAAAAAGACAAATAGTCCACTTTCACAACTGGTAGCGAAACTTAGCTGCTAAAGCGGCCGAAAGGATCCTAGGGTAGGCCTAGACCATTCTGAGTTACCATCCGGCTACCTTCGATACATTCAATGACCATAACATCAACCCCCTTATTCATAATAGTCTGCTTACTTAAAGCATTGCTAATTCTCACTCTGTCTTCTTCTATAGACCTAAGTCAGAATGAAAAATAACACTCTGCAGCAGCTGTTTTAAGTAGCGGACCATTATGAATAAGGGGGCAAGGGTCAATAGCCTTAACAGCCAAAAGAAAAGTAATAATATGTCTAAGACCTAAAGATTTTTCAAGAAACCTTTCAGAACAAGAAAACCACTCGTTCGTTTTTTAAATTTGAAAAACCATTAATCGCGTTAAGCTATTTTCATACGCTTTGAAGTGAAACTCTGATTGTTGTTTAGTTACATACAATTTGTACATCTCTGACACATGGCATTAAATACTAAGGCAGAAATTATCTATCCGATCTGCCGATCTCGACATCGACATCATCCCTGTATGCCCCCACTGCTGGGGCACGGGTCTCTTCCTGCATCTCAGGAGGTTAGGCGATACTCCACCACTGGGTCCAAGTCCGGGTCGGTGGAGTCGGGTCTGCCGATCTATTATATCGTAGATCGCGATCACCTAACTCTTAATTTTTTCCAAGAAAAACTCACTCAAATCTCACCCCTCCTCCCCAGGTCTCTAGGTCGCTCGGCGCGGTCGGTGCGCGAGGAGCCATTCCACGATCCTCGCTTCGAAGCTCTGGATGAGATGGCCGTCTACTTGTACGACTACTTTAGCGGTGGGAACGGCTTCGACTTCGATTTTGAGATGTAAATGACTTCATATGTGATAAAGATAAGACGTAGTGCGAGAGATTGCGAGCATGTAAATCACTTCTATACAACTGCGCCGTGGAGTTCTAATCACATTTACCGTTTCGGTTATAACTCGATATTCATTTCGGTAGTAAAAAAAATTGGTTCAGACCATTGGAATTGTTACGGCTCCTTCTCACATCAACTTTGATTTAGATTAGTCCGCGTTATTAGGCACTGAACTACGCAAAGTATTCTGAATGGTGTTAAACCAATTGGCAAGTATTTCACAAAGGAGGTTTACAAGTACCTACATTGCTATAGCGAATCTATTCAAATTACTACAAAAATACATTATAGGCCTCAGCCATACAGAAAGGACGTGGGGCAAGGGTACTGCGTCAAGAAAAGACGCAGTGTCTTTCCAATTGACTTGCATACAAATGAGCCTTTTTCAGAGAGACTTAAAAAAAAATAGTCCCTGCTTTGATCGAAAGACGGCGCTGACGCTAATCTGACCAGAAACTAAAGAAACCTGTCGGCATAGACGAAAGTCTGCAGCGTGGTTTCTTTGGTTTCTGGTCATAAATCAAACGAAATTAAAACATTTTTTTTTTTATTTTAACCTAAAGAATTTAAATTCTGTATGCTGAATGTCAATGTAAAATGTAAACCACCGTAATGTAAGGCTTCGCGCCGTGATGTAGTGGAGAAAAAGGCAGCGGGAAAAAAACTCCACTCTGACCACCTTATGCATATAAAATCCCCTCCGGCCGTTTTCGCAACTTCGTTTCGTAACTGGCTGCGAAACAATAATGTTTATTCCTTGTACGCAACCAGTTGCGAATCAAGAAAACAATCCACATTCCACTCTATCACTCACTCATTGATTAGAAAGAATTTTTTCGCCGTTCCCAGACGGGGTTGCGTACAGCGCCATCTACCTAATTAATTTTGGTCCACCCGATTGACAGCTGCCAAAAAAGCTGACTTAAAATAAAAGGGGTTTATTCTACCGAAGGGACGAGTTGTAGCTCACCCAGAAGGAACGCGAGGGCGCGAATCCTAAACAACGCGCCGCGTCTTTTCCGTGCCCTCGTTCCAATAAAGTCCTGCCTGCGTGTCCCAAGCCTTATTCTCGTAAAAATACTCATGACTGGACATAACGTATCTTTACAAAATTTAACTCAGAAGGTAGCGCCACTAATATAAATAGAATGCATTCCTGAAGTTATAAAATAAAGTTAGCGATTAACTGTGGCGCCAAAAGAGGTTACGTCAACTGGGGTCTAGCCAATCAGAAAGCTGTTTAGATAAAATGGCGATTGGGTCAGCCAATCAAAGTTAAGCAATTAAATTGATTCAACCTTTTTTATACCTATATCGCGACAACAGCACAGTGACTTTTCTGAGTTTAAGGGCAAGTTGGTAAATATGACTTCAAGATAAAACTATTTTTATGTGAATACGATCTCCAAGATTGTATCTAATGAACAAATGTAGGTAATTAGGTAGAAGGTTTAATGATGGGTGTATTTTAGTTATGACTAGTTTGCTTGAGTTATTTTACAACAGCATTAACAGTCTAATAAGTCGATAAAAAGTCGATTTCACTAATAAAGTCTAGACCAAGTTAAAATCGGCTAAGAAGGGGATAGACTGCCATAAATCGACTTTGACTCGTTGTTAGTGGTATCTACTTTTATATTAATAAGATCGTAATACCTAATAAGAATTGAAATAACTCTAGCAAACCAAAGTTCTTATTCATAAAGCTATCTAATGACAAGCTCTATGGATGATGACATCATAGAATAAGTTAATTAGTTGTTTAGAGAAACAGTTTTCTAAGATTTGATCGATTTGTATTGGTACAAGTATTTTTATCAGACTGTTTTCACTAAGTTTTAGGAACACGCTAGGACATTAGTCTAGATTAATCTAGAGCATTTTAAGATGGACAATTGCATTTGATACAGCATTTATTAGAATCATAATTGATTTGTAATTGACAAACTGTTAGTTTTAAGACTCGATTGTACCGTCAGGAGATTAATAAAATAGTGATAAAGCTACTTTCGTGTTTACTTTAAAACTTTAACTTGAAACTTTGATTATAAACAGGCCCTAATAGAGTTTAATACTTACATAGTTTTTCAATAAAATGATTTAAGCACGACATCAGTTTTCAGTTTCAAGACAATCATAGAACTAGAACAGTAGATTGTATGACAGTTTCAAGTTAATGTTTGATATTTGCCTCAATTTGATAGTCTACAAAACAATAGCAGTACGATGTCGTTCCAGGGGTATAACCAGCGCAAATTAAATAGGCATCTTTCGCGAGGAAGATCGAATCGCGAGAAGCACCGAGTTAGGTAGCACGGGCTATACCACTGCAATGCGATTGTTTACTAGACTACCGATAGTGTGAATGAAACGGCCATTGCCGGACTAATATGACTCTATTGAACAACCATGCATTTTAGAGACTCGGCCCCTGGCAAACGCTGCGTAGGACGCACACAGGCACGTTCAAGGATCCGAGTGCTTAGTGCGAGTTTTTTAACTACTCGATCGCGTTGACGTAAACTCATATTTCTTTGGCATCGAGGAAGCGCCACCTAGCGACAAGTATGGAAATCAAAATTGCTGAGTGCGAGTTGTAATGGTTTACGTTGAGAAGTGAACACGTTTACCAGCCACAACACGAATAAACGCGAGTGCGAGTTGTACTGTGACAGCGTTTTGCCAGTTTGAACGGTTAACTTACTCGTACTCACTACTCAATGCTCGATTAACGCGGTAGTAAAGTTATTCGATTGGATCTGTCAAACTCGCACTAAGCACTCTGAGGCAGATTCATGGCGGTGGCTGGATAAGAATGGCCGAGGACAGAAGGAAGTGGAGCGCCTTGGGAGGCTTATTCCAGCAGTGGACAAGTATGGACTGAGTGTGAGGACATAGTGATGTTCCTATTTAGAGAAAACCTATTTAGAGGCTCAAAATTCCACCCATGCCGGGACTCGAACCTGCAACCTCTGGCTAACCGTGCCAGAGCAGGTTCGAGTCTCGGCATGGGTGGAATTTTTATCCTCTAAATAGGTTTTTAATAATTGTCCTTATCACGGGTTACTGCATTAAAAAAAAGAATACAATAATATTTTAATACCAGACAACTTTGTCTTCCAAATAATCCTTAATGTTAGAGTTTTTTGCACAGAGTATGCTTAACACACTCCATTTAAAGCTAATTTTAAAGGGGTTACTTTGTTAGCGCACCTGCAGCTTATGTTAGCTGTTAGGTTGTTACCTTAGCTGCAGCTAACATTAGCTGCAAGTTAATTACCGCAGTTATATCTTATGTTCGCAGCTACGTCTTATTTAGCTGCTACGGCTTATTTTAGCTGCTAGGGTGTTACTTCAGATGCAACTAATGTTAGCCGCTAGTTAATCAACGCAGTTATATCTTATGTTAGCAGCTACGTTGTTAGCGCAGCTACGTCTTATTTAGCTAGTAGAGTTTATGTTAGGTGTACGGCTTATTTGCGCGAGTAAATTCCAACAACTCTTCTTAACCAAGTTGAGTAAAAAAACATTCTTTTATCATAATTAATTGGCAAAAAAGACAAATAGTCCACTTTCACAACTGGTAGCGAAACTTAGCTGCTAAAGCGGCCGAAAGGATCCTAGGGTAGGCCTAGACCATTCTGAGTTACCATCCGGCTACCCTCGATACATTCAATGACCATAACATCAACCCCCTTATTCATAATAGTCTGCTTACTTAAAGCATTGCTAATTCTCACTCTGTCTTCTTCTATAGACCTAAGTCAGAATGAAAAATAACACTCTGCAGCAGCTGTTTTAAGTAGCGGACCATTATGAATAAGGGGGCAAGGGTCAATAGCCTTAACAGCCAAAAGAAAAGTAATAATATGTCTAAGACCTAAAGATTTTTCAAGAAACCTTTCAGAACAAGAAAACCACTCGTTCGTTTTTTAAATTTGAAAAACCATTAATCGCGTTAAGCTATTTTCATACGCTTTGAAGTGAAACTCTGATTGTTGTTTAGTTACATACAATTTGTACATCTCTGACACATGGCATTAAATACTAAGGCAGAAATTATCTATCCGATCTGCCGATCTCGACATCGACATCATCCCTGTATGCCCCCACTGCTGGGGCACGGGTCTCTTCCTGCATCTCAGGAGGTTAGGCGATACTCCACCACTGGGTCCAAGTCCGGGTCGGTGGAGTCGGGTCTGCCGATCTATTATATCGTAGATCGCGATCACCTAACTCTTAATTTTTTCCAAGAAAAACTCACTCAAATCTCACCCCTCCTCCCCAGGTCTCTAGGTCGCTCGGCGCGGTCGGTGCGCGAGGAGCCATTCCACGATCCTCGCTTCGAAGCTCTGGATGAGATGGCCGTCTACTTGTACGACTACCTTAGCGGTGGGAACGGCTTCGACTTCGATTTTGAGATGTAAATGACTTCATATGTGATAAAGATAAGACGTAGTGCGAGAGATTGCGAGCATGTAAATCACTTCTATACAACTGCGCCGTGGAGTTCTAATCACATTTACCGTTTCGGTTATAACTCGATATTCATTTCGGTAGTAAAAAAAATTGGTTCAGACCATTGGAATTGTTACGGCTCCTTCTCACATCAACTTTGATTTAGATTAGTCCGCGTTATTAGGCACTGAACTACGCAAAGTATTCTGAATGGTGTTAAACCAATTGGCAAGTATTTCACAAAGGAGGTTTACAAGTACCTACATTGCTATAGCGAATCTATTCAAATTACTACAAAAATACATTATAGGCCTCAGCCATACAGAAAGGACGTGGGGCAAGGGTACTGCGTCAAGAAAAGACGCAGTGTCTTTCCAATTGACTTGCATACAAATGAGCCTTTTTCAGAGAGACTTAAAAAAAAATAGTCCCTGCTTTGATCGAAAGACGGCGCTGACGCTAATCTGACCAGAAACTAAAGAAACCTGTCGGCATAGACGAAAGTCTGCAGCGTGGTTTCTTTAGTTTCTGGTCATAAATCAAACGAAATTAAAACATTTTTTTTTTTATTTTAACCTAAAGAATTTAAATTCTGTATGCTGAATGTCAATGTAAAATGTAAACCACCGTAATGTAAGGCTTCGCGCCGTGATGTAGTGGAGAAAAAGGCAGCGGGAAAAAAACTCCACTCTGACCACCTTATGCATATAAAATCCCCTCCGGCCGTTTTCGCAACTTCGTTTCGTAACTGGCTGCGAAACAATAATGTTTATTCCTTGTACGCAACCAGTTGCGAATCAAGAAAACAATCCACATTCCACTCTATCACTCACTCATTGATTAGAAAGAATTTTTTCGCCGTTCCCAGACGGGGTTGCGTACAGCGCCATCTACCTAATTAATTTTGGTCCACCCGATTGACAGCTGCCAAAAAAGCTGACTTAAAATAAAAGGGGTTTATTCTACCGAAGGGACGAGTTGTAGCTCACCCAGAAGGAACGCGAGGGCGCGAATCCTAAACAACGCGCCGCGTCTTTTCCGTGCCCTCGTTCCAATAAAGTCCTGCCTGCGTGTCCCAAGCCTTATTCTCGTAAAAATACTCATGACTGGACATAACGTATCTTTACAAAATTTAACTCAGAAGGTAGCGCCACTAATATAAATAGAATGCATTCCTGAAGTTATAAAATAAAGTTAGCGATTAACTGTGGCGCCAAAAGAGGTTACGTCAACTGGGGTCTAGCCAATCAGAAAGCTGTTTAGATAAAATGGCGATTGGGTCAGCCAATCAAAGTTAAGCAATTAAATTGATTCAACCTTTTTTATACCTATATCGCGACAACAGCACAGTGACTTTTCTGAGTTTAAGGGCAAGTTGGTAAATATGACTTCAAGATAAAACTATTTTTATGTGAATACGATCTCCAAGATTGTATCTAATGAACAAATGTAGGTAATTAGGTAGAAGGTTTAATGATGGGTGTATTTTAGTTATGACTAGTTTGCTTGAGTTATTTTACAACAGCATTAACAGTCTAATAAGTCGATAAAAAGTCGATTTCACTAATAAAGTCTAGACCAAGTTAAAATCGGCTAAGAAGGGGATAGACTGCCATAAATCGACTTTGACTCGTTGTTAGTGGTATCTACTTTTATATTAATAAGATCGTAATACCTAATAAGAATTGAAATAACTCTAGCAAACCAAAGTTCTTATTCATAAAGCTATCTAATGACAAGCTCTATGGATGATGACATCATAGAATAAGTTAATTAGTTGTTTAGAGAAACAGTTTTGTAAGATTTGATCGATTTGTATTGGTACAAGTATTTTTATCAGACTGTTTTCACTAAGTTTTAGGAACACGCTAGGACATTAGTCTAGATTAATCTAGAGCATTTTAAGATGGACAATTGCATTTGATACAGCATTTATTAGAATCATAATTGATTTGTAATTGACAAACTGTTAGTTTTAAGACTCGATTGTACCGTCAGGAGATTAATAAAATAGTGATAAAGCTACTTTCGTGTTTACTTTAAAACTTTAACTTGAAACTTTGATTATAAACAGGCCCTAATAGAGTTTAATACTTACATAGTTTTTCAATAAAATGATTTAAGCACGACATCAGTTTTCAGTTTCAAGACAATCATAGAACTAGAACAGTAGATTGTATGACAGTTTCAAGTTAATGTTTGATATTTGCCTCAATTTGATAGTCTACAAAACAATAGCAGTACGATGTCGTTCCAGGGGTATAACCAGCGCAAATTAAATAGGCATCTTTCGCGAGGAAGATCGAATCGCGAGAAGCACCGAGTTAGGTAGCACGGGCTATACCACTGCAATGCGATTGTTTACTAGACTACCGATAGTGTGAATGAAACGGCCATTGCCGGACTAATATGACTCTATTGAACAACCATGCATTTTAGAGACTCGGCCCCTGGCAAACGCTGCGTAGGACGCACACAGGCACGTTCAAGGATCCGAGTGCTTAGTGCGAGTTTTTTAACTACTCGATCGCGTTGACGTAAACTCATATTTCTTTGGCATCGAGGAAGCGCCACCTAGCGACAAGTATGGAAATCAAAATTGCTGAGTGCGAGTTGTAATGGTTTACGTTGAGAAGTGAACACGTTTACCAGCCACAACACGAATAAACGCGAGTGCGAGTTGTACTGTGACAGCGTTTTGCCAGTTTGAACGGTTAACTTACTCGTACTCACTACTCAATGCTCGATTAACGCGGTAGTAAAGTTATTCGATTGGATCTGTCAAACTCGCACTAAGCACTCTGAGGCAGATTCATGGCGGTGGCTGGATAAGAATGGCCGAGGACAGAAGGAAGTGGAGCGCCTTGGGAGGCTTATTCCAGCAGTGGACAAGTATGGACTGAGTGTGAGGACATAGTGATGTTCCTGGATGAGCGACATGAGTTGATAATATCTAGCGTCAGAAATGTTCTTAGGCTAGTTGGAGCCGACGTAGCACGTTCTCCCATCGCTATATGCATAAAGATATCAAACCTTTGAATTTCCTCACTGCTACAGCACTGTACGGGTTTCTTCCTACACCGCAGGAATGTTAGGCCCTACTCTACCACGAGGGGCAAGTCCGGGTTGAGGATTGTAAGTGGCGAGTTTTACTGTCAGAAGTTATGAAGACGTCAATAAGACCTAACGTGCCTTGCGAAGCACGCTATACCTCTATTTTTCATCAAAGTATCAATAAATACAATATAGTAAAATAGTAATATGAAATATAAAAATAGAAATCCCATAATTCTATTAATTACAAACTTTTATTAACTTCCTTTTGGCATTCCTTTTGCTTGCGATCCTCCTTGGTAGATTTTGGTACTGGCTGGTCAGAAAAATAAATATAATAAATAAGTGACTTTCAAAAAAGCTGTCAAATCAAAAAGTCACGAACAGATTTGTCAAATCAAATATTTATGAATTTTCTGAAAGGGCGCGCGTGCTAAAGGTCGATTCATACAGTGCAACAATGGCGGTACTTAAGGTGAGTGTCCATCAAAACGACGTACGATATAATTTTCGTGTCAATTCGAGCATGTCATACTTTTATTAGGATCCACTTTTAGCCTATTTTGTTGCGTGTTGGGTGTTTGAAGGGATCTGTGAGGTGTAGTTTAAAAATAGGTTAAACATTTAAATATTCATTCTGTTGATTTAAGTTTACTTTGGCATCCTTTTAAAAAAGCAGGAGTCTCTCATATCGTCAGAATGTTTTTTTCTAAACTAGTTAATTTATACAAGTTTAGTATAGATATGTGGTGAGATGATAATTAAGGAATGAGATGATAATAATTAGGTAAAACTTAATACCTAACGTTATATAACTAACTATGTATAGGACGTAGTAACTATTACCTATCTAATCTATGGTATAGGCATCCCGAGTCATTAAGAAATACTACCCTTTTAGCATTATCGGCAAAAACCACAGGAAAAGCCATTTAATGTAAAGACCCAAATCCATTAAATCTCACGTTTTCTCACAATGTTTTTCTTCTCAGTTAGCGTTTTTATATTTACAGTTACGTTTATAAATTCCAGAAATAGGGCACTCAGTTCACCACCGAATCCATCAATATTGTAGCAACAAAGAGCAGGCAGAACACAACCGATGCTTTACATTTCTAATTGCAAAAAAAAACATCTGTCAGACAGAACATATAAAACCCCTTTGTGAACGCATCAACCGGCTGCTTCGGAGAAAGGTCCGCCGAAAGAAAGAGTTTTTGCGAGCGCAAAATTAGAAAAAAACACATTATATCTGCCATTATTGTGTTTGTTCTGACGAGCGCACACATTTTTGTACAAAACTTTCTCTCGGCCCTTTACCCTAGTGGTAGAAGAAAAAGACGTAGAATACCTACTCCGTTTCTGCACAGGCCGCGGCCCACGGAACATAAAAAAAGAGTAGAAGTCGTAAGTGGGCGGTGCCGGCGTGCATCGCATTAGCAATGTATTGCCTATGCGTAAGTAGTCCCTGAGCCTCGCATTAAGTAGTCTCTGACAGTTCTTCTTGTCTCAGTTGTCGTTTGTTTCTAGTAAAGAAAACAATCGTAAAAACTGTACTAAAATGCCTTGTGCTGTGTTACAATGTAAAAATAAGAGTTGGAGACTAAAATTTTGCAATCATGCCGAAACAGCTCATCCTTGAGTAGTATTTTATTGTATTTTTAAATTAAATTGGTAATGACATAAACTAGGAAACCAATTCGGCTGAGTAGCAAAATATCAGAGACTTGTTTTTCAATTTTTGACTATATGGCCTCCTACCACATAAAACCTCTCGAAGATCAGACGCGGTAATAGTTTTATCCAGTGTAGAGTAGCAGTACAAAAGAAAGAGTTAATATCAAACTTAACTTCATTGTTGTCCATTGATTGATCCTTGTTTACATTACAAGGTTCATATTTAACTGGAACTTTTATGATATATACCTTTTTGGCATTGGCTTTATTTACCCATGGCAGTTTGACATTCATAGTGTGCGTTTGGTTTACATGTGCGAGTTTGGTCACACTGGTTTTCATACTAATGGGATCATGTCACTACTTCTACTCTTTTTTATTTTCTGTGCCGCGGCCACATCGAAAGAGCGCGGGGCGAGGGCGCGGACATGACAAGACGTAATAGGCGGGACGACAGTGTCAAATAATCAAAGATTTAAAGATATTAGGGAAAAGTACCTACATATCAAAAGGATTTAAAACACTGACTTAGTTACAGTTAATATTATAATACTGCTTTCAGCCATTTTGACTGAAACACCAATTGCACCGCGTAACGTCACGCTCATAAATAATCGCGATTTGACCCGTTTAATCTTGACGTTCTGCTCCCTAGCTGATATCAAACCTAATCTGTGAACAAACCCACGACCATGTATGGGAATCAGTCTGCAATTGTGCACGAGGCAAAAGATAGTAATATTATTAAATTTGGTACCAAAAGTCCTGAATCAAAAATTTATTATAAGAAAATTCCTCTGTCCAGATAAAGTAAATCTATGGAATAGAATTTTCCCGTTCAAATAACGGGATATTTGTACATTTCATACATCGTCAACTCATTATATCCCCACCGAGGAGCACTAGTCTCTTCCCTGAGAAAGGTATAGGCCATACTCCACCACGGGGGCCAAGTTCGGAGTGGTGGAGGCTTGCAAGACTAGTGGCTGGTCTTATGTCTGAAGTTTTCGAGCCGCCCTAAGGCCTCTGACTTGGCTTAACGACTGCCATCTATCGCCGGCCGCTGGCACTAACAGCTTAACGTGCCTTGCGAAACACGCAACCGCTCAGAAAAATGCCACTAGCGTTAGTCATGGACGGTCACCCACCCATGCACTGAACGCGCCCTATGTTGCTTAACATTCATGATAGTATATAAAATCACTCGGGCAGCAGGGGCTACTCGTACGAGCGATTCAACATTTTCATACATTATTACATTTTTGTGTTGACTGTAAGGTGGTTCTTTTACCGCTTTCATTTCGTGCCTAGCGCGCAATTTTTTTAACCCTTCGAAAGAACCTACCTGTATTTCTCGACAGAATATCGGTGGGAAAGGGGAGCAAACCGGCTTTTTCAAGGACACAATATACACAATTTATTGGACCCAATTTTGCCAACAGTAAGTATGAAGGCTATATATAAATGAAAGGTTACTTTACTGTACTTTTTTTACCGGAGCCATGACTAAGGATTTCGAAAGAGGTTGTACACAGTTCGTCTCGGTTAATGGCAGTCCTTTCATAAGGGCTACGGAAATTTTCTTGTTTTTTGGCCTTCATTCGTTCTAGAAGCTTTTGAAAAGTCTGTCAATACATAAATAGGTAGGTACCTAAGGCAAAGATCTTTTAGAAGCAAGTAGAATTGGGAACGACATTCGCCGTCTAATTATAACAATATTATCCAATTATTTTTGCTCTAGTTAGTTAGACCTGAGATTTCCGCACTTAGCCTCATAGTTGGGCCATTGTACGTAGCAAGCGCTGAGGTACGCTAACACATCAGACACTAGGGTTTCCTTACGATGTTTTCCTTCACCGTCAGCGAGTAGTATTGCTACTATAATTTCACAAATGTACATAACTTAGAAAACAAAGTCATTGGTACATGCCGGGGTTCGAACCCACGACCTCCCGATTGAGAAGCCGGCGTTCTACTGCTCCGCTACCACCGCTTTTTTTTTTCTCTAGTAAATTCTCAAATTCAAATAGTTTATGGTATAAGTATTATGTCATACTGTTACACTGACTTAGATAGATAGATAGATAGACTATTCTTTAATGTACACAGAAGTGGTGGACTATGATCTTTTTTTTTTTTTTTTTCACCCAGGAGAAACCTCAATTACGGGTACCACCGGCTCGGGGGAGCACAGTGGTTATGTCGGACTCCCCGCCCTGAAAAAGGCGGTATACCGACTAAAACTCCTGGGGTGTTCCTCCGCACCGCAAAGGACGGGGCCACGGGGACGCTTACGCACACTTCCGCGACCCCGTCTGCGGGCGCCCTTTCGGGCACTCCTTCGGCGGCGCCCCTGCCCCATCGCATCAGACCGAACGACGGGGCGAGGGAACGCCGCATCTCTTCGTTGGAGCGCATAGTGGCCAAGTGCGAACCCCTTGGCCACCACACGCCCCAACGCGCCGCCCCCTCCATCCCATTGTTGTGTGGTCCAATAGGGTTAGAGGAGGGCGGCGCACCTCCTCGTTGGGGCGCATGGGGGCCAATGTCCTGTTGGCCCCCACACGCCCCAAACGCGAGGCCCGTCACGTCGCCCACCAGCACTTCTCTGAAAGCAGAGAAGGCGGTGAGCGACCGCGCGGGCCCCCTCCGTGCCAGAAGGCACCCTCGGAACACGCAAGGGCGCCTTCCGGCCCGCCGTGATGGACGCGGAGGGTCCCCCGACCCTCCGCGTCCCGGCGGCCACTCTGGTCCGACTGGTACGAGGCGCGCGCGCTTCCGCGCAGCGGCGCCCCCCCCAGTCGGTCCTTCATTCGGTTGGTCGCCTGGGTCCCGCTCCACAAAGTGAAACAGGGCCCACGCGACCCCTCCCGCCAGATTATTCGCCGTTAGCCAGTAAGATCCGACAAGAAGAAGTCACTGACTAACGCTCAGGGTGCACCGACCCCACCACTTGCCCCTCCATCTGGTTCATGGAATCAGATGGAACGGAAAGCGGAGGGGTACACGTGAAGGTTATCTGGCATCGCACCCCTGGAACGGAAAGCGGAGGGGTACACGTGAAGGTTATCTGGGTGGACTATGACCTAAGCTTACTGCAATACAGGAAGAGACCCAGAGCGGTGGCAGCGGAGCGGTGTAGAACGCCGGCTTCTCAATCGGGAGGTCGTGAGTTCGAACCCCGGCATGTACCAATGACTTTGTTTTCTAAGTTATGTACATTTGTGAAATTATAGTAGCAATACTACTCGCTGACGGTGAAGGAAAACATCGTAAGGAAACCCTAGTGTCTAAGGTGTTAGCGTACCTCAGCGCTTGCTACGTACAATGGCCCAACTATGAGGCTAAGTGCGGAAATCTCAGGTCTAACTAACTACAGGAAGAGACCCGTGGCCCAACTGTGGCGACATATAAAGGGTTGATATCGAATCGTACACAGAAATTATTTTAAAATAAAGTAAAATTGGCAGCCTTATTACTAAAAGCAATTTCTTCCAGCTAACCATAGTCGGAGACAAGAAAGAAATTAGAGACAGGTGCAATTTAGAAATATTGAAATTAGGGATTTTAAGTTGGATATTTACATTTATTTATATAAACTTACTTAAACCAGACATAAATAATCCAATAAATAGATATTTTTACCATACTTAATAAAGTAAAAATTATAGGTGAACATTCGATGATAGGTACATATTTTGCAAAGGTACACAATAAACGGCAACAGCCTACCATAAACAACTACCCTCTGCGCTAGTTAAAAAACTGTATTGCGGCAGAGTAAAGTGGTCGCCAAACATGACCACTAATATTGACCCGTATAGTACATTCGTTCTAACGAAAGCAGAGGTCAAGCGAGTTGGACACTTACATAAAATAGTCGTAGTATATGCAAGAAATACAGATATGTCAGAATACAAAGCTATAGAGCCGTCGCCGCGCCGCCGGACAGAAAGAATTTCGTATATTAACCTTTTTGCCTACTGGCAGTAATTACCAATTTTTTTTTTTAAGTGCATATATATATTGACACTAGTTTGGACAGGTCTGTATGATAAAATTTCTCGTATTTATGATGGAATCGCCGCTGATTTTATCATCTCGCGAATTACTCTATAGAAAAGAAGCCTAGTTACGGTAAAGTTGACAATTCGGATTTATAAAAATCGAGTAGGGTTTACTTATTTACATATTGGTATGTATACAATGTACTACTTTTATCTCAGTATTTATCTGTTTAAATAAATACTTTTTCACTTTACTTAATTCCAAAATATCTGATTTATTAATCAGAATCATATTCCGTGGTATCACTATTACCGCTTTCAGACAAAATCTCGCTAAACTTGAGCGTACAAATACTAACCTTGTGGGCGCAGGTAAAATGTTTGCAATTCCCTATAGCGGTGGCCAATGCACCTGTGGGTGGTGCGAGCGGAACGCAATATATTTACGCGGGAGCGACAGAGATAGCTAGGCTAGGTTTATCTACGAAATTTTTCCTGCTCATCGACCGCACTTTAGCATGCGACATGCAATTTGTTAGGACTTTTTTACAGTTATTCGATAAGATGTTGTCAGCGTAGTACTTTTACCATTTCATACAAAGTTCAATTCAAGATTCTAGAATACAGATGTACTTAAGACCTATACAGACTAGAGCGAGAGAGCGTTGCTTCAACTATCGGGTTTCAAAAGCGACTTTCATTCTGCCAACGAACCAACCGCTTTTTGATTAGGTACAGATTAGGTTAAACAGGTTATATAAGAACGTCTTTTGCTTGACGTAGCGCAATCGCACAAAGCGGCTTGTCGTTGACAAGCCGCTCCGCATGCGCGGAAATAGTCGAACGAATGGCGGTTATCGCCGTGCATGCACGCGTGACCTTGATCCAACGACTTGCACTTTTAGTTTGCTGGAAAATATTATTTTGATTAACATGTTTTCAATAATAAAATAATATTTTCCAGCCAGACAGTCCTAAGCCTGATAAAGAATGAAGGGAAGTGAAGCAATTTCATTCACTTAAATTACCAATTTAATAAATCTTTCGTAGGAATACAAAACACAAAATATGACTAGTTTAACACAGACAACGGAGATAACAGTTGGTTTAAGTACAACACGTTCTCGTCCTTATCCAACGCGATACAACGTTTTGCAGCAAGCAAAGTCGTTGCCGCTCGTTGATGTAAAACCAGTTGACAAAATAGCTGCTATTCAAACTGGTTTCAATTTTTAAAAAAGCAGTTTCTTTTCGTTGACCCATAATTTGCCAACGACTCACCTCTACAGACATTGCGTTTTTACGAATTAATAAGAGATAGAAAAAATACTGAAACTACATTACAATAGCCGTGCTACTAATAATTATATTGATATATAATAATATGTATATATCTGTTTAGCTGATATTTACATAATTATAATATTATACTCATATATTGTAATCATGGTTGTATTCGTTTTCTGGTTGTGCAAGTGTTCTCTATCTCTATCTATCTGTCTATACTTAATCATAAGATTGCTTACTTCAATTATGAATGTAATATATAAGAGAATATACACGAGTATTGATGCATTGATTCACATGAATCAATGCAGCAATACTCGTGTTGAATATATATTTGAATATTTGTATACCCGTTAAATTTTCAGTGGAGTAACAGTCCTGCTTATGTATAGAACGCGGAGTGGACATAGTGTTTTTTTGCGTATACTGTGTTTTGACTTGGGCGTAGCTATCGCGCTCGGATTATGATCGAACTACGATGACACGGCCCCACTCGTTCGGTTTTTCAAATTCGCGGCTCCGATCCGATTTATTTTTTATGGTAACGCGAAGTACATACGATAAAACTATACGAATAACTTTACTTCTCATTTTGGAGTGTTGGATAGTGATTAAACAATACTGCACAAGCTGAACACACATCTGCATTATCCAAGAGGTAAGCATCCAAATTCTAATATACCTATCTGAATGTTTTTTTGTTTGTTACACTTTATTAAACAATAAAACTTAAATGACATACAATGTGATGTGATGACACCTACGTACCAAGGTATATTATCATATTCTAGGAAATTTCCACTTCAATCCCCGCATAAAATGAATTAATTTATATACCTATGTATTATATAAATAATATTAGATTAGTCTACGTACCTTAATAATTGTAGATAGTTATAATAGTTGACCTAACATTATGTGACCAATTTTGTCATTTTATCATGATTCATTCATTCATAAATGCATTTTATCTAGTGATAAGCCCCATGTAAAATGCCATGCGATCAATAAAATCTTAGGTAGGTCGATAGCACTTAAGGTGTGACCCTAAGTTCACAAATCCCCATCAATGGGGATTTTCAATGGGGATTAATGGAATAACCCTGTTTTAACAACTACAACTCATAGTTTACTATGGTAATTCAATGTACAATATACAGTGCAAAGTCTACACACAACAGATGAACACGTAGAAAGACTGCAGCAATGTAATGTAGGTACACCGAATTGTCATAATGAACTACGAACAACTAACATTTTTAAGTCCATCTAAGCTAAAGCATAAAGCAAAATGTTTAATTACTCCGGGCTATATCTGAGCCAAATTACATGTCATCATAACACTGGCTGCATTACCACCTTGACTACGAATCCGCTATTTAACTCTCTTTGCAAGTAAGTCTTAAATGGTAAATATCTGATCTCTTCCATTACACCAAAAAATATTTTAGTATATTTTTTGAGGACCTAAAAGCAACCAAAAAATATATTTAAAAACTTTGCTTTGCTAAACAGTCAAAAACGCGGTCAGCCATTTTTGAAGACCTGAAGCATTGTAAACAAAGTTTGACATTCAACAACTGTGAGTGATTTGTGAGCATAGTGAAATAACAACGACGAAACCATGATTTCATAGAGTTTATGTGCAAAATATAGCAATTATCATTATTGCATTGTTCGAGAATGCTAAAACATGTCTATAAAGAACCCCGGGAAGTTGTGGATTCGTGTACCCAGTGAAATAAACACACGAAAAAATTGGCTCAAACTTGCCAAAAGAGACCCCGATACTTTATCGACTTAAACTTGGGTGTATTTACGTGAAGATCACTTTGATGTAACCCCTATAACAATCAATATCCACTGGTTCTGGCTGACAGATGTTTGTTTACAACCGAAAGATGCTTTCAACATGGCGGATAGCGTTTTCACCGTTCCGAATTAAAAACGGTAAATAATTTTTTTATTTGCAAATTTTGCAGCCATCCCAGGTAAATACTTAGGTACTTAGCAAAGTCAATTTATTTCAGTTTCTTGAGTTAAATACTACAGGAAATATTCATTTATTGCGTCAAATTTAATACGAGTCAAGTAGCGGATTTAATTTTATGAAGCTCGGCCCAGTTTGTGCAAATTCTATTTCTGAACACCTCAAAGGGTTTTCTAATAAATAGAAATGACGGTTCAATGTGGAATAGTGACCAATTGTAACCCCCACGGAAAGTGGGCAAAAAAGTTGCATATGTTTCCAAATGCAGATGCGTCCGTTCACAAATAAACACTCTTTTGGAACGAATGCTTTTGATTGTGTGCTTTCAACCCTACTAGACAGCACCTTTTCTACAGTAGGGTGAAGGTGCCAAATAATGGAGCTAGAGCTCAAAGCAGCCGTGTTTAGCAATACTCAATACTTTATTGCAGCCATAAGTTTGATAGAATCTTAAATAACAAATAATTTGTATAATTATTACGGACCCTATCATGCATATAAGACATTTAAATCTTAAGTTACCAATATTCATAAATATATTAAAAATTTTTTTAATGTAGGTGAAACCAAATTCCGTGGTATTCTATTTCAGGTATTATGTTAACATAATTACAAAATTCATTGGTTAACTTTCATAAACATTTATTAATATATTGTGGGCAGAACAATGGACTCGGAACCTGTGCTCGGAACCGAGAGACTCAGGTTCGATTCTCAGTGGGGCATGGACTTTGTTTTCTAAGTTGTACAATTGTGAAGTACAGTAGCAATACCATTCTCTAACCATGAAGAAGACAACGTGAAGAGTCCTGAGTGTCTGAAATGTTCTAATACCTCACCGCTTGAAATTGCCAATCCGTGGTGGGCAGGCGTGGTTATCAAATCCATACTTACTCTCTGAGAAAACGCCTGTACCCTGCAGTGCAACGTTTTATAGACATACATAAAAAATAGATAAATGTCTAATTTAATTTGATAAATGTCTGGGCCGGCTATACGCAAGTGTATCATCTGAAACCTTCAAATACTTCAAGCTACAAACACAGTCCAAAATCGTATCATTCACCCTAAATCGCCAGTAATACTGGTACACCTTTCGCCTAGCAACACAAAAAGAGTAAGATTTCGTCAAATAATCGTTGACGCAAGTGTTTGGTTTGCATGCAACTAAAAAAAAACTAGGTAGACATCTGTGTCTACTCAATGGCCCTACAAACCCCCCCTTTTTCAAACAAGACTCACACTTACACCACACAGAATAAGAACTATCTTCCGACATTTGTGTAGTTTACTATAAGTGTAACAACTTGTGATTCTGAATTCGACTCTGTCTTTAATATTACATTGATACTAGCTGATTCGGCCAACGTTGTTTTTCGATATTCATTAGCCTACGACCATTTCACAGACCTACCAAATATACATTTAAAAGTTCCAAAAATCAATGCAATGTAGAATTAATGCAATAGAAAAGAGGTCCTTAAGAAGTATGTGTAGTGTTACTTTGAATGACAGGATACGCAATAGTCTGATTAGAGAACGTTGTGGACTGAAAGAGTGACTAGAATCGAGAAAGGAATGTTGTGTTGGTTTGGACGTGTGGAGAGGATGAAGGAAGAAAGATTGACGAAACAAATATATATTGCGAATGTAAGTGGAAGGGCTGGTAAGGGACGTCCCAGGCGGACATACATCGACTAAATAGGGGATGTATTAGCAAAAGGAAAGATAAAAAGTGCCCGATACCGGCTTGCCTGCATGCAACGAATTATGAACGTTGATGAAGCGAAGGTGATCTGTCAGGATCGTGGCAAGTGGCAGTCTCTGGTCTCTGCCTACCCTTCTGGGATATAGGCGTGAGGTTATGTATGTATGTAAGTCCCAAAAATCGGTAAAGCCGTTTCGGATCAGTTCGATAACAAACACTGTCTAGAGTAGGCTTCGGTTTCCGCCGAAAGCACACGAGTTCATGAGTGTAATACTACATCCTGCTCAGTATAAAACTTTTCTTTATAGATTTATAAGGTATATTCTAAAAACTAACAGACTTTATATGATTGTAAAGTTTCATTAAAATCCATTCAGTAGTTTTTAAGTGATAGAGTAACAAACATCCATCCGTCCATCCTTACAAAGTTTCGCATTTATGTTACTGTAGATGAGAAAGAGTGGAATAACGAAATCGCTTTTTGTTTTTATGTCATTGTTCTGTGCTGATTAGATTACCGGTGACAGTTGGATGAGGTGGCGTTGGCCACATTCCCCCGTAGGTAGAGGGGACTGTGGCTCAAGAAATAAATGTAATGGATGATTGATAGAGTAGCCCTATAGTTAGTGTTGCCATACGTATTGTCACCGTATTTGACCACCCCGTCCCGTATTACTACATGTCCCGTATTGGTCCCGTATTTTGACAAAGTACGGAAATAAAGGTGAGGGGGCGCGCCGGCCCATATACTAATGTACTCTGTGGCCCGGCCGGAAGCGTAAAAAGTTTTTCTTTGTTATTCGATGGAAAAACAGTTTTTGCTTTCCCAGGGTCACGATTTTCATGCTGTCAACCTCATATATGTGGTAGTTTTAAATGGATTGATCTTTTCAGTTGAACGATGAAATTCATATACAAATTACCACACGGACAATCTGTTTAAAACACATAGTTTGTCGTCTCTCACTATGTAAGTACATATGCGTGCTATGTAGGTATTGTGTAGTTGAAACGCCGCGTGTCGGCGTTGAATGTGTTATTATGAGTTCTGAGCATTGGAAGATAAATCGTCCTGTATTGGTTCCCAGAAATTATGGCAACCCTACATACAGTACTTAGAAAGTTAGATAAGACACAACACCTTAGGCCCGCCCGCTTGCCTGCCAGATTGGCACTATACAGAAGCGACAAGAAGTAGTCTCAAAAGACAGATGTTTAGGAACGCTTCCGGATTTCAAGTAGAGCCTCCTACGAAATACTAAGTCACGGCTTAGTAAAAATGTGCTGTATCTCAATTATTATAAGGTTCATTTACCGGCGGCAAATCTGCAGATAAGTGGTTTAGTTCGAAAAAGACGAAGTGTGAACAAACGTATAGACACAGAACTTGAAAGTGTGAAATCCTGTTCGTTGCGAGGACAAAAAGTTTCAAGTAGCGAGTCGCGGATTGGTAGGCCCGTCGAAACACCGGGTTTGAGCCCTAAAATTGTTTTCAGAATATAATATGAAGGCACATTCCTGCTTAGTGTTTAACTATGTACCAGTCTGTACATTTCCTGTCTGTACAGCCTGGCAAGCCTCCACCAAGCCGGATTTAGCACCAGTGGTGGAGTATGGCCTATACCTTCATCAGGGAAGAAACCCGTGCCCCTCAGTGGGGACATAATGGGTTGATGATGATGAAAACGTTGCCGATGTGTTAATCCAGGGTATCAGCTAACTCCACACGAAATTTTATTAAGATCGCTCCAGCCGTTTAAACGTGAAGAAGTAACAAACATCACACATCACACTTAAAACTTTCGCCCTTATAATATAAGTATGATAAATGATAAGGCACCACAAAACCAATGTAGAAAGATAGATAGATAGGGAATACTTTATTGCACAGCCAGAAAAAATAATACATCCATGATTTCTTAATTCTAAGCAAGGTTTAGGGGACCGATTATCTGTTAATTAAACAACGTAGAAAGTTACTCACTGTATATTATTCAATCGAACCGTATATTATTCAATCGAACCGTAGGCCGGCAGGCACCCGGGACTTTAAGGGGAAAACGACTGGCAATACAAAACAAGCGGCACTACGCCGCCGACACAAAACGCTGACGCTACAAAGGTTATACCTACAATTAGCGGTCTTATCGCTAAGAGCTAGAAATGTATTTTGTGATACCTGAAGGAAATTTTGTGAAGAAAACAAAACCCTTTCTCAAGGTTCAACCCTCCCTCCCAACCGGTCCACCAGC
Organism: Yponomeuta sedellus; assembly: GCA_934045075.1. Taxonomy (NCBI): domain Eukaryota; kingdom Metazoa; phylum Arthropoda; class Insecta; order Lepidoptera; family Yponomeutidae; genus Yponomeuta; species Yponomeuta sedellus. The sequence goes on along the minus strand of OW203728.1, from coordinate 17,418,697 downwards.
GTGGCCACGTGCTCCTCGCAGGTGGTACCGCGGCTTAATGAGCGGGGTCCCACGGGACGCGAACCCTGAACCTCCTGGAATTTCCGCTAGACCACTGCTCCTACCAATTAGATGTATCCGAATGACATTAGTTTGCTCTTTGAAGGATGGCGGATAAGGATCTATGTTCGCACGGTTTTTTTTTTCTTAAGGCAGGCTCGCACTTGGCCTTTTATGGTAAATAAGTAATAACTAAATAATTAAATAATTCATGGACATATTACACAGATCTCGTTAGCCCTATACTAAGTACAATTAAACGACTTGTGTTATAGGTGCTAATCGACTGTAGATGTAATACAATAAATACATAGATAACATCCAAGACCCGAGACAAACTAGAAAAGTTCGTTTCCTAGTTCGACCCGTCCGGGGATCGACCCCGAGACCTTCGGTATTACAGTCAGCGTGCCAAACCGCTGCGCCACCAAGACCGTTAAAATTATATAGATAATAATAGGTTTTATTATCTATATATATCCGAGTTAGTTCCGCGTCGGAACTCGTATTCAAAAATCACTCGAATTTTCGCAGTATCCATCTTTCTTGTCTAAATTGAATAACAAAAACAATTGAAAGTCGATATTCAAATGTTTCACATTTTTTATAAAAAGAACATCATAGAAACTATTTGAAAAAAGTTTCATTCGAAAACCTCAAACCATGAAGATTCTATGTCAATTCAAAGAACCTATTGCAATAAAACGGCAATTTCATACTTTAACTCCTAATATTATATAGAAAATGGCATGTAACATAAGAAATAACTTGTACAAAGGCGAGGTTACTATTACTAATAAGTATTTTCTTCCAGCTCAGCTAAAAGCTAAGGTTATGTGGATAATGAGATAATGACCATGGCCGCGTGTCATAAAACTACATTATGACAATTTTATGATTATATTTTGTTTGTTGCACTAACCCGTGCTAAGGACAATTTTAAAAACCTATTTAAAGGCTAAAACTTCCGCCCATGCCAGGACTCGAACCCGCGACCTCTGGCTAACCGTGCCAGGTTCGTGTTCGAGTCCCGGCATGGGCGGAATTTGTAGCCTCTAAACAGGTTTTAAAATTTTATGGTTGATTATGGCAATTCGATTGTGTAGCCGATAATCACAATAAGTTTTCCTATTTGTCAATCTACCAGTTAAACGGCTATGCAATGTATATATATAGAATTGTCAGAGAACGCAAAGTGAGAATTATCATTCTTCGTTAAGCTTCGTTAATTATTTTTAAATATTTATAAATCAAATATTTATAACAAACCTATTTAGAGGCTAAAAATTCCACTCATGCCGGGATTCGAACCCGCGACCTCTGGCTATCCGTGCCAGCGCTCTATCCAACTGAGCTAATGGGCGACTCACCGGCATCAGCGAAATTTCGAACCTCTTTACACTATTCTCTGTATTACGTAATATAATGTTATATTATAACGTTACAAATATTTATAACATTAAATATTTTTATTCGTCCTAAAAACCAAATATTTACTTAATGAACATCAAAGTTGTTAGTTTCACAATTAATAGATTTTGTGCAGAAGAAGCTAACTAAAAAACTCCACATTTATTCTTTTCAAAGAAAAATATCAAAATAATTTCAAAGAAAACTATCATGAATATGTTAAACGCTAGATACAATCGTCCTCTAAATAAGTATCTTTTAACATTGCCCTACTGTTTAATACCAGACGTCTTTGCCTTCTAAATAATCCTTGGTGTTATAGTAAGCTTTTCTGCACAGAGTATGCTTAAGACATTTTAGTTAACTCCATAGCTTCATAAAGAATTAAATGGGATATGTAACTAAGTACTGTAAATCTCAATATCCGTAATGCTTAGCAACTAATTAGTTTTAAGATTTCACTCGCCCAGTTTTCTTCCGAATCCCAAATTCCGAACCCAAAAGATGTCCTTGGAAACCACTTCGCCAATTCCCAAAACAATAATAAAGTTCCGTGCGATGCACTTCCGTAAAACAACATTCGCTAGATTATCGGTTCTGTGAAGCTATTATATAATAGATGTAGGAATTCGATAGGAAGAAACCGGCCAAGTGCAATTCAAACTCGCGCACCGAGAGTTCCGTACAACATTGGAGGTAGGTATATTATCTTATAAGTAGTTTAGAAATTGAGTGTCGCGGTTTTTTCCGGGCTTTTCCCGAACTTCGAAGACAATTTTTTTATGATATAATTCAGACTTTTTCCCGTATTTGTAGTATAAGAGGATATCACTTGCCAAATTTCGTAGATCTCGGGGTGAATTTTGATTCCCTTGAGTATACAAACGTACGATTTTTTGTGTCATAAGCGGCCGTTTTACTTTTTTCATTTCAACTTGATATCTCCACGCGTTTCCGAGATAAAGGGTCTTGACAGACGGACGGACAACAAAGCTTGTGATGTAACGGTTCCTTTTTCCGGCACAGTCCAATCAAACAAATTTAATAAAATACAGAACAATAGAACTACATACTTTGATGATTTAAATTATCAATAGTGTCAATAGTATATTTCATTACAAGTGCGGAAAGGCTGTCATTGCAAAGAGTTCCGACAACTTGTGACAGTCGGAACAAGTTGCAATGACGGTTCCGCACGTGTACTGAACGACTATTTTTAATACAGTTGCGAAAAAATTAAGCAATTTAATAAAGAAAAATTATTTGGAAAATGGCGCCAACCGTAAAAGAATATAAGCAGAATTTTTTTTTCTTCACTCATTCTGGTAGGCAAAGGGAACTATGCCCATACAGCCAAGTCTTCAGTAGGTTTTTTTTTTAATATGAAATGAAAATTAAATTTAATGAAATGAAATGAAATAAAATGAAAGCTAACCTAACTCATTCAATCAAATCATTAAATCTGATATTGAAACAAATTAGTAGCTTTTTTTTAGAAATATACGTATTTGCATGAATCATAAAACTTCTATGATTTTTTTTTTAAAAACATCATGGTTGGTTTTTCTTTTTAATAGACAATATTTTGACAATTGGGAAAGAGAACGCACGAGTGCGGGAAAGGTAAAAAAAAGCACGAGTGTGTAATAGCAATAGCCCACATCCTGCAAGCTGTACGTCCCTGCAATACGCCACTTTTTGAGCCACTGTATTAAAAAGTCCTTATTAATTCGAACCGAAGAGTGCCCACTTGAAAAGACAATCCTGGCTGCAGTATCAGGTTCTTTTATTTAAGTTTCTTAGTCTTAAGTATACACAATGTGGTTTAAATGTGGCCTGCAAGTATTGAACTACTGAACATAGATATGAAGTTGAACATGGAATCTTATACGTATAGGTGGCATGTAATGTATTAGATTTAAGAGGACTTGAGAAAAGATGGTCAGAGTGGAGTTTTTTTCCCGCTGCCTTTTTCTCCACTACGGCTCGAAGGCGACGGTTTTCACTTTCATGTTACATTGTACTTTGACATTCAGCAAACAGAATGTAAATTCTTTACGTTGAAATAAATTGAATTGAATTGTCAAAAGGAACTCACAGCCTGTCCCAGCAATCCAGATTTAACGGCATTCTGGTTGCCATTCTCATAAATTATCCTTAACTGCATTAATTAGTCGAAAGCCAGAGAAATTACCGAAAACCCTTACTAAGATGAGTTGCAAAAAGTCGCTGCTTGAAATACGATAGCTACCGCGTAGTTACAACTGACAAAAAGGTTACTTTCAACTTCATCCCCTCTTTAAAGCGCTGTATTTGACTTTTTCTACAGCTTTTTGACAGTACAGTTCTGTTCCAAAAGTATTCTAAGAAACGTTTTAAAGTAACACAATAGGTGTGACGACAGTATCAAATTTTCAAAGAATATTAACGATATTAGGGAAACTACATATTCGATGGATTTAAAACAACGATTCAGTTTTATAAAAAAAAGGAGATTAATATGTAAAATAAAAGGTTATAATACTGCTTTCAGCCAGTTTGACTGAAACACCCATCACACCGCGTGACGTCACGCTTAGTTAACTACACCCGAGCTTTGTTGTGACTACAAGTGATTAGATTATGATGTTTGTTTACCAGAGTTGAGGTTGGATTCGACGCCATAAACACTGCGAGCTGTTTTCGCACAGATTTAAAATTCAAATATTTAAAGCATCGACAATCATTAAAAATATATTTTCTAACAATATTTCTACCATTTCCTGCGGTTGACTGGTAGAAAATGCTTAAGGCATTAAATCCGCCGTATGGTAAATTTGTTTAAGTGCAATAAAATTATAAATAATATTAATATTGTATGCTCGTTCACTGACAGCGCTCGAGCCCTAAGCGTTCAATGGCTACATTACCGAGAGCAGAGTCAGTCCCGAAAAAAGCGAAGTCGGCGCCCAAAGGACAAGCCCGCCAAAAACACGCAACATTCTCGATGATTTATGGCGCAAATTAACGAGAATATATCCTCATTCCAGTGCACCATTTCCTGCTAGAGCTCAGTCGCAACCGGGCCGAAGAAGTGCGGAAAAAAGCCTCGGCAAAAATTCTGGGATCTTGTCATGTGTGGCGATCGTTTTTTCACCGTACTTTTTTTCAGCGGCAACTTTTTGAGCCAGATGTTTATGCGTTTTGGTATTTTTGCAACGTTCTCTACATCGGTTACCTACGGCTAATCGCTTTCCAAAGATACTCTATATTCATAGATATAGATAGTCCGTCACGTGGCTACTGCTAGTGGCATTTTTCCGAGTGCTGCCGTGCTTCGTAAGGCACGTTAAGCCGTAGATGCCGGCTGCCATGTAATAGCAGTTGTTGTCATGTCAGAGGCCTTATGGGCGGCTTGATAACTTCTGACAGTAAGTCCTACCACTGCCTTACAATCCTCCGCCCTCCGGCCCGGACTTGGCCCCTTCGGTAGAGTATGGCTTAACCTTCCTGCGATGCAGAAAGAGACCCGTGTTCGAGCAGTGAGGACATACCGATTACTGTTGATATCGAGATGGTCTATTACTACGCCAGCCTATTTTCCTCATCATCATGGTAATCAGCCGGTTTCATTTCACTGCTGGATACAGGCCTCTCCCAAGACACGCCAATGAGCCCGATCTTCAGGTTTTCCTTTCCAGTCAGTATATTTTACTGCTAAGTAAAAAGTACAGAACAGAACTTATCGTTAAATTCAAAGAAGACAAAATGTATAAAGTTCACTCTACCAAATGTCAAAGCGGTTGACAGCAATGTTATGTTGGGGAATGACAAATTAGACCTTGTAAATGAAACTGTATTTCTAGGTATCACAATTGATGCAAAGCTTCAATAGGGTCCTCATATAAAAAAATTAGCAAATAGGCTTAGTTCAGCAGCATATGTAGTTAAAAGAATTAGGGAACTAACTGACGTCGCAACTGCTAGGCTTGTTTATTTTAGTTACTTCCATAGTGTTATGTCCTATGGCATACTACTGTGGGGACGGGCTGCAGATATTGAGACCATCTTTGTCTTGCAGAAGAGAGCGATCAGATTCATTTATAAGCTAGGCAGTAGAGATTCGTTAAGAGATTTCTTTAAAGAAACTAACATCCTGACAGTTGCCAGTCAGTATATCTATGAAAACGTTATGTACGTCAGGAAAAATATCAGTAACTTTAAAACTTTAGGTAGCCAACACAATGTGAATACTAGAAATAAACATAAACTTTTGTTCCCACTATTTAGGCTGGCAAAGATTAATACATCCTTCATGGGGCATTGTATACGCTTCTATAATAAAATCCCTGAAGATATATTAAGCTTGCCTGAATCGCGGTTTAAAAAATATGTTAAGCACACTTTGTGCCAAAAGGGCTACTATAACATAAAGGATTATCTAGATGAGAGAGAGAGAGAGAGAGAAATAATTTATTTAACGGCACAATACTAAAAACATCAAAAACAGTAACAAATTTACAAAACACAACAAGATATATATATAGGTACACAGTTTACACTACATTATAAACAAATAGTTGAAAAAAAGTGGGCGAAAAGACATTTTAAAATTAAATAAAAGAAGGCATACAAATACAAACATGGATTAAATATATACGGATTTGCAACAGAATAATAATAATAACCTATGTTTTGTTTAAAGTATTGAGCCCCTAAAATGGTTCCCGACTCAGCATGTGTTGTAGTAGCCACCGAGGTATCTAACCACAACGCTGATATTCTGTCGAGACCATAATGCGGGTTAGTCGCGTGTTTGTGAATAATAAAATTATAAAAAATATTGAACGGTTTGGAAAGTGTGTGCCTAAAAACATGGCATGTAAAAGTGTAGTGTGATGTAATGTGTCAGTCTGTGTGTGGGAATACTGTGCAGATAAATTACTTAATAAAGAGTATTGTGATATAAAACAAAGTGAAAGGTGACCTGTGATTTGCCGACATAAGGCGGTAAGCGCTTATTCATCAACACGGATATCTACCCACCGCGAACAAGGAGTTATAAAAGGACCACCTTAAAGGTACGCATGATTTTTATTTTTGATTTTCCATGAGGTATTCCTTGTAATGGAACTTGAAGCTGGATTCATTTTTACTGTTTCGTAATGGCGGTGGTATGTTGTTCCAGCATTTGCTTGCTGCGTACCTAAAACTGCCGCGAAAGGCTGCTGTCCTATGTTTCGGTACACTGAACGGTGCAGTAATTGTTCTCACCCCTTCCGCTCGACGCGATTGTCTCCAGGTAAGTTTTTCTAATAGGTAAGGAGGCGCACCAGTTTTTATAACTCCAAACAATAATGTTGCTAACTGAAGTTTCTGTCTCGCTTCCATTTTTAGCATGTTCGCGCCATTAAGGAAGGGAGTCACATGAGTACGAGGCGGAATGTGGAAACAGTACCGAGCACAGGCGTTTTGCACCCGTTGGACCAAATTTTGTGTACGTTTTAGTAAACAGGGACCATACACAGTAGCGCAGTAATTTAACTTGGATAATACCAATGTCTCACACAGCCTCATACGGAGCGTATTACTTATAAATCCACGAATACGATAGAGTGTTTTTAGCCGATAGAAACATTCTCTAACTACTTCCTGGATATGGCGCTCGAAGTGTAATTCACCGTCCATTAAAACACCCAGATTACGTGCTTCCATGACACGCTCAATGTCCTTACCATTTAAGTGTATACGAATGTTTAACCTTGTTAATTTGTCAATTTGATTTTTTGAACCCAATATCATATATTTGGACTTTATTGGATTAAGTACTAGGCAGTTTCTTTCGGCCCATAGTGCGACTCTTCCCAGGTCGTCATTCAGACGCGATACGCAAGCATCAGCATCTGAAAGCATTATTTTTGTAAACACCTGCAAATCATCGGCATATAAGTGATAGTTGCAATTTTTTATACAGTCGGTTATATCTGATGTATAGATTATAAAAAGCAGCGGACCTATTATTGAACCTTGGGGAACGCCTCGTTCTACGGGTTTATCCAGTGACATTTTCATAGTGCCGTCTGATTTGTGCAAGATCACTCTCTGTCGACGATTTGTTAGATAGCTTTTGAACCACAAGACACTTCCTGAGTCAAATCCATAATAGGCTAGTTTTGATAAAAGAAGATCGGTGTTTATTGAGTCGAAAGCACGGGAAAAATCCAATAGAGTTAGAATGCTTCCGCTGCCCGAGTCCTGAGAATGTAATATGTTATCTACAACATCCAGTAGAGCAGTTCCTGTACTATGGCTCTTTCTAAAACCTGATTGCATTTTTGGAAGAATACAGTTCTCCTCACAGTAGCGTATCACCTGGTCATATATAATTTTTTCGAGAATTTTAGAAACTATAGGTAATAAACTAATGGGTCGGAGATCAGATATTTGAGCTGGGTTGGATGTTTTGGGAATCGGACGGACAGCGGCCGTCTTCCAGTAGTCAGGGAAAGTTGATGTTGCAATGGATCTGTTTATAATTTCTGTGATTGTAGTCAATGAAAAAGGCAGCGTAGCAATGATCATATCCAAGCTTATACCGTCAATACCCTGGGCATTTGAGGATAATGACAATATTGCCTTAGAAACGATTGTGTCATTGACTAGTTTAAGAGTCAGACTTGCATTATTATTGTGCCTATTTTTTGTATAGTATGCCAGAATGGAAGGGTTGCAATTGTTGTTGCCGGGTATATTCAAAAAATGATTATTTATTTCAAGTGGGTCATCAAAGAGGTCTGGTGTGTGTTTTCTTTTATTTAAATGAGGCAGAGTTATCTCTTTAATACATTTCCATAGTTTTTTTGGATTTTTTAAATTACTATTCAAATGGCTCTCAAAAAAACAACGCTTTTCTTGGTACAAACAAACATTTACCAAATGCTTCATGTCTTTGTATTCTTGCTTATGCAAGTCACTTTTAGTTATTGAATATTTGGTGTGTGCCCTGTCACGTAACAGCATCATGTATTTGACGTTGCTAGTGAGCCAAGGCTTCTGTTTTTCCTTGATCACGATCGTTTTTAATGGGGCATACGTATCAAAGATAGATGTCAATAGTTTGGTGAAATTCTCTACAATTAAATTAATATTTGAATAATTATAAATAGCATTCCAATTAATTGATTTTAATTCTGAGTTAAATTTATGCATGTCAATTGTTTTTAACGATCGCACTGTTATTTTTTGAGGTTTCATTTTAGGCCTTTTTATTTTTAGTTCAGCAGTGACAATTGCGTGACTACCCAGGTCGGGGATATGGTCGACTGCAATTGATATTTTAGACGACGCAACATCAGTACACACCAGGTCGATTGAGGTTGATGAGTCCCTGGTGAAATGAGTAGGGACAGTAATGAGGTTTTGTAAACGAGTGGAAATCAAAAAATTATCCAACTTGTTTCTATTCGTACTCTGAAGTACCGAATTTACGTTGAAGTCGCCTAACAAAATAATGTGGTCAAAGTTGGCAAAACTAAAAATGGACTCGGTTAGAGTGTCAAAAAATGTATCGCAGTCAAGCCAGGGCGGCCGGTACGCTGTACCAATAGCAAGCCGCGTAGAATTCGTCCTTACTGACAGCCACATTTGCTCGACTTGCTCGGGCGCAGGCGGGTGGGGCTCGGTGACGGCGCGCACGCCGTGGCGTACGTAGAATCCCACACCTCCTCCCCTCCGCCGCACTCCGCGTGGTCTTGGCAGGTGCCGCAGTCTGTATCCTGGCAGCGTAGGCGCCCGCCCCTCTTCGCCGTCTCTTAGCCAAGTCTCATTAATGCATATGATATCCGGGAAAATCCTACCAAATGCAACTTCAAACTCGTCGTGTTTTGTTCCGAGCGAGCCAGCATTGAACAAACAAATTTTAAGTCCCTTTCCAATCATCTCTGCAGTAAATAGTTTCTCACAGCTCTGTTTTTTATTGTAAGAATATATTGTGTAGAAATGTAGTTAAAGAATGAATTGATAAGTCTAGTAAATATGATATATATAACAGTATAGTACAGGTTAATTAATAGGAAGATATGTATATTGTTTATTTTGTATGTGTAACTTGTGTGGTAATTGACGGTACTGTGTTGTCTTGTGTGGTGTGGCGTTGTGTTTAGGCACCAATTTTCCTTCATTTGAGTGTTACTAATTTCTTTAATGCGCTGGGACTGAACACTTATAAGATTAATAATTAAATTTGCACAAAATTGTAAGATAGACAAAAATGACCTAATTAGGCCTTTATAAAATTTTTTATGTCCGCCTCACTGCGTACAATATACCGGGGGGAATTATTTTCGGCACGAGCGTAGACACGACCATTTCTTGTCCAGACAAAGCGCCAGCGCGCCGCGCGGCCCGCGTCGCGGGCCATGGCGAATAGCGCCCGGTTGGACCTTGTAAGCCGTTCGTTTACGTAGAATCGTCGCGGTTCGTGCGGCGGTAGGCCCAACTCGGCGGTAGTGGCCCCGCGGCGCACGCGCGCACTCTTGAGCAGCTCGTCACGAACCGATCGCCGCGTCAACCGCACCACAATGGGGCGAGGGGCAGCCTGGACTCCATCAATCATGCCGCGCCTTGGTCCGACTCGCACCGCACTGACAATGTCTCGCTGCTCCAGACTCATGCCTAGTTTCGTGGCCGCCGAAACAACAATATGGCCCACCGACTCCCCGTCGCATTCCGGGACGCAAGTAAACTCGACGTCGTTGGTGAGGAGTTCCTGCTCACGATCATTTAGCTCGCTTCGGAGGTCGGATATGGCCTCTGACATTTTGGTCACGTCCGAAGCACCAACCTTGCGCTCAAGAGCAGAAAACTCCTCCCTCAGTTTGGCGTTTTCACTGCGGAGCGTGGCCACTTCTTCACGGAAACTTTCCCTTAGTTTTGCCAGGATCACATTAAATTCCGTCGTAATGCTGACTCTGAACTGGTCCAGCTTAGAGTCCAGGAGCTTGCCAAATTGCTCGTATGTGATAGCCTGCGACCCAGGAGTGGAGGACACTGAGCTGCAGACCTCCATGGGGAGCTTCTCCATCGGCGGTGCAGGCGCCGCCTTCGCTGATTGACCCTGTGGCGCCGACGGTTCCGGTCGCCGCTCGAATTGCTTCCGAGTCGGAGTCTCTTCTCCTCTTCTACGACTATTTACGTTGTCGCAGCCTGGGCACTGCCACGTCTTTTTATTTAGCTCCCTGAAAGTTGCGGAGGTCATATTTATGCACAAGTGATGATAACCCTTATTGCATAGGTAGCATTTCAGAGCCTCGCTCGAACCAGTTATCACGCTTAGGCACGCTTCACACTTCATTTTCGTGAGTCTCTGAGAGACAAACCGGCTACTGCGCTGCGATCCCTGTCGTATCTGATTCTCGACGCTCTTTGGTTAGTCGCCCGGCACACGTGAGTCACACACAAGCCCGCGCAACAAACGAGATTCAACTCTGTGTCGTAGGCTCAAGCGTAAAATTTTGGATGTAGCGTTCCGCTCGCCCGGCCGTTAGAAACTGCCCCGTACTTTTATATTTTACAAAATTGCACTTAAATCACTTAGTTTTGAAGAATTATTTTATGTTTATCTTACTCACTGGCACTTATATCACTAATAAACTGTTGCAGTACAACAAATAAGCTGTTTTTATATTTATTTGTGCTAGCTTTGTACGAGAGGTGACAATTAAGTTGCTTAACAGCTGACAGTCAAAGACTAACCTCTTGATGATGACTAACTCTGAGATGACAATGAGGTCTGGAATTATAGCCAGTACAATGTATGAGTTCTATGTTTATAATAATTATGTAAACTATGTTAATTAAGGACTTTGAAAAGACTAAGTTTGGAGTTTTTTTGTCCATTTTTTCTCCAAAATGATCTAGATTTTGAAATGGACACCTAGTTTGAATTGTAACGTTCATTGAGACGCAGCTTCTGCGCTACTTTGAATAAAACCTTTTCATTTCATTTCATTTCAGAGAAAATAGGTACAAAGTATCAGGCAACTGAAATTGGAACACAAATAAAGTGTGCGTAACTTCATATAATCCGAACTGAATAAGTATTTTTCTTATCTTAACTATGACTTCTAATATTTCATAGACTCCTCAGAAAACGAATAAGCGAATTCCTCTATCGCAAAGTGCATAATCGTCCTCTCACATCCGCATGCCGTACGTACGTACGCCTAAACGAACATGGTCGCGGGCTCGTGTTTCAAACGTTTTTTTGTGTTTTTCTGCTTACTTTTTCAAAAAAAGAACGTCTGTAAAAAGTTCGTTACACGCGGCCGCGGTGAACAAGTGCAGCGCCCGCGCAGCCGTCCTCATAGCTTCAGGTAAAGATTATGTAGAGCTGACAGACATGGCATACCCTACAAGCAGACTATACAGATATAATATGGCTTCATGCTTTAGTAAGGCGCAGGTTGGTTGCGAACTTCTGCGACAGTCTGCTATGTGATAGGCTTCACATAGTAGAAAATTCGCTTTGGTTGTTTTGCTTCGTTTGTTTATTATATAGGTGATTGTTAGGTTGACTTGTTTGCTTAGGTTAATTAATTATTTGTTTTTGTTATTGTTAAAACATAATCGTTTTGGAAACCTATTTAGAGGCTAAAAATTCCACCCATGCACGGTTAGCCAGAGGTCGCGGGTTCGTGTCCCGGCATGGGTGGAATTTTTAGCCTCTAAATAGGTTTTTAAAATTGTCCTTAGCTCGGGTTGGTGCATTAAAAAAAAGGATTATAATTATCTTTTTATTTTCTAAACAACTACAATATGATTTACTACAATGACCACTTCAAAATTAGCAAAAAATATTATCTGTTCCATGCTGAGGATTCTACGCGTATGGCATTAAAGTTTAAGGACAGCCGAGATTTTCACGGTATCGACTTTTTCGCATGTTAGAAGTTCCCAATCTAGAATAGATATAGGGTTTTTATGACGACCTCGGTGGCGCAGCAGTCTCGGGTCTTGGACGTTATCTATGTATTTATTGTGTTAAATCTATCGTCAAGTTAGCACCTATAACACAAGTCATTTAGTTGTACTTAGTATAGGGCTAACGAGATCTGTGTAATATGTCCATGAATATTTATTTATAATAGGAAAAAAAAATCTAACCGTCTTCGTACTTCTGCACACCCTTCTACGAAAATTCAGAGTAGAAACGAATCTCTTCAAACACCAAACACCATGACCAGCTGAAATAAAACTTTCGTTAGCACTACTCGAAAAAATCACGTAAGTGAATCTGGAATTCAGCTAATCATGACCAGCTGGTTTAATTTTTTAAACCATGAATCTAATCTGTTCTAAGCCTGCCACAACTTATTCTATGGGCCGACCTAAAGCCATTCATTAGATGCATCGTTCATCTTCATTGCATGTGACGGAGTTCGTTTAGACTTCAAATGAGTTTAGACACCGAAGCATCGGGCTTGTTTGTGGAGCAATCATTTATTTCCATTGTAGAAGAGAATGGATAGGGTTTGGTATGGGTTGTTTTCGTTTAGGAATCGATATTACGAGTATGTATTCTACACTTACTTCTGGCCGGAGGTCATGGATTAGATTCCCACTAGGGGTCGCCATACATTTATATAAATGGCGTCAGTCTGGTGGATTTCCGTATCCTAGTTTGGGACCAGGGACAGGTGATTGTGTTGTTTGGGAATTATTGTTGTTGTTAGGTACGTACCAATTAAGAGATGTAATGATATCAACCCTTTGTATGTCCCCACTGCTGGGACACGGATCTCTTCCTGCATCGCAGGTACGTTTCTCCACGAACAAATACAAATCTAACAAAGGGGGCCAACAAGTTGGTGGAGAATTGTAAGTCAGTGGCGGGCCTTACTGTCAAGCCGCCCGTAAGGCCTCTGACATGGCTTAACGACTGCCATTACATGACAACCGGCACCAACGTATTTACGGGTCTTGCTAAGCACGGATACGCCCGGAAAAATGCCACTAGTGATAGTTACTGAATGGACCCCCATCCGACACCTGACCGCGCCTGTTGTTGCTTAACCGTAGTGAATGATTACAATCACTTGATTCCTCTAGGCCACAAGCACTTCAGTTTATTTTTATTGTTGAACTTGTTTAACTTACTTGTTTTATAATTGATACGAGATCCGTTTCTACTACTGTAAAAAGAGAAAGGCCTTTTTCTTTTTACAGTCGTAACACCCTTTCATGACCTTTCATCTGACGATCCCGAATTCCACAGAACGTGCTAACGATGCCTTGACTTGTCACGCCGACGTGAAGAGAGCCTGTCACCCACATCACCCTCGTCATGTGTGTCATTCATGGCGTGGCGAAATCTGAATGCGACGGTATGCTTGCCGAAATTTCATGGCACTTTTGGAAGTCATTTTCAGTTCTGAGTTCAATGAAAGCAGTGACGAGCCAGGCCCGTTTTTGTTGCTATTTACTTTGGCAAATAATTGTCTTAGGTTACTGCTCAGAGCTAACTTCTGACAGTAAGGCCCGCCACTGTCTAACAAGCCTTCACCAACCCGGACTTGGCCCCCGTATGGCCTAACCTTCCTGCAATGCAGGAAGAGAACCGTGCCCCGGCAGTGAGGACATACAAGAGTTGATATCAAAATATGTAATTGGAACTCTTGCTCCTCGAAAACTTGAAACTTTTACCTTTGCGTCTAAGTAATGAGATGATTTATACAGCGTCCAGAGGCACCTTCACGCATACAAGATAGGTGAAGTGACTACTCAGACGCTGCAGTGCCTGGGACATGGTTTTAACATGGAGTAAAATTATACTATTTTTATTTTTTTATTTTTAATGCACTAACCCGTGCTAAGGACAATTTTAAAAACCTACTTAGAGGCTAAAAATTTCACCCATGCCGGGATTCGAACCCGCGACCTCTGGCTATCCGTGCCAGCGATGTTTCCAACTGAGCATTAGCTGTAAGTGATGCAATTTACTTAAGCCAGATGTCGCTGCCTGTACGTAATACAGAGAATAGTGTAAAGAGGTTCGAAATTTCACTGATGCCGGTGAGTCGCCCATTAGCTCAGTTGGAAAAAGCGCTGGCACGGATAGCCAGAGGTCGCGGGTTCGAATCCCGGCATGGGTGGAATTTTTAGCCTCCAAGTAGGTTTTTAAAAATGGAGTAAAATTTCCCACCACCTATACCGTTGCGTATATCATTCCAATCAATAGAAACCATCGTCTTCCTTATTCCTCATCTTCAATCCTTTAACTTCTAGAGGGAGATAGGACCACGAGTTGTGTTTTCTACCATTAACACAACTCGTGGATAGACTATGATTGATAGGACATGAAGAGCGAAAAGAAAAAATCTGGATTCGTTTTACATTTACATTGACTGTGAAGAGCATATCGTAGAGCTACACTGGAAAAAAGGCAGCAAATTGTTCTCTGTATTTTCAATAATAACGCCTATACATCGATTGGTTTAGTACTGCTTCGATTAAAATCGCGCGGACTCTGCGAAAAAGCCGTTGACAGTATGTATAGTGAACTTACAGTAACGCATAGTCAACAGCAGATCAACATTTACATTATTTGATGCAGTTACCTGTAACGTAATCGAGTAGAGTAGCTACACGAAGCGCTCGTGGCCTAGTCGAACCGATTGGAATCAATCACTTGAGTTAAGCAACTACAGACGCGGACGGATAGGTGCTGGATGGGTGACCGTCCTGTGACTATCTCTAGTGGCATTTTTTCCGAGCGATTCCGTGCTTCGCAAGGCACGTTAAGCCGTTGGTGCTGGCTGTCATGCAATCGCAGTCGTTAAGTCATGTCAGAGGCCTTATGCGCGGCTTGATAAATTCTGACTGCAAGGCCCGCCACTGCCTTACAATCCTCCACCAACCCGGACTTGGCTCCCGTGGTGGAGTAAGGCCTACGATGTAGGAAGAGACCCGTGCCCCGGCAGTGGGGACATACAAGGATTGATATCGATCAACCGACACGCGTAAAAGTTGATTTGCTGTCGACTGTACTAATGATGTAGTCTTGCGACTTATAGTTTTTTCAAGAATTCGCTGCTATTTAGTGATTACTCTTATTAAAGCTAATCCTATCACATATAGGTACCTACAAACCGACGTTTGCTACCGCTATTTGGCAAATAGTGTAGGCGTAAACGTGAATTTAGTTTTCAGTTTCAGCGTGTTATTATTTTAAATAAGTAGCGATATTTTTCTAACCTAGCGATATACCTACTATTTGTTTAATTACTCGGATATCATAGAATTCTAGTATTTCTGGTAATCGCTAGTATGGACATAGGCTCTTACTAATAAACACCGTATAAGCCTGGTATAGCTACACAGTTTTTGTTCACGTCATTTGAATGTAATTTTCAGTTGGAAGAAAAGAGACAAAACACTGCATAGTTACACAATACTTACACCAAGTTTATTAGTAAGGCTGATAGAGCCTCAGCTACGCCATGTGCGTATATACCTAGTGAATATTTTCATAGCTGGAGTGGGATTATAGTGGGTTGGTGTATAACAAATCATTTGCTGGCTCCACACCGCATGGTTCACCATCAATCAAGGGCGTCAGAAAACCAAAAAATGAAGCCGGGAACCCGACTCTCCGAAAACGGGCATTAATTCCAGAATTGGAACAAACAAGACCCGAAACACAAAAGATTACGCTTTTACTTCGCCGAGTTACATCTGCAACTGGACAGTGTACGTGATACGCCACATAACTCTTGAGGTTAAAGAAGTAAGGTTCAAAATGCTCTGCGATCCTGATCTGTGAAGTAAAACGTTATGACCACAATAGGCTACTGATGACATAAATCGTACCCAGTTCTAAAGAAAACTACAATTATTTTAGGACTTTTTAAGTAAAAAGGATCGCATAATCGATCGTCCACCCGCACACATTACTGGCTGCCTTTGTACTCGAAAGTTGGAGAAAAAAGTTCGTTCCGGGGTTCAGTGATCAATTAACGAATCCATTGTCAAATAGTTGCGACAGAGGACTTGCCGTTAGACCGCAAACCATGTCGAATGAAGCAACCAATATTGTTTACGATACTTTACCTTCAAGAAGCTCTACTTACTACATACTATACATGTAAAAAAAATCATTTTTTTTTTTTAATTTTCTCCGTATCTGCCATCAGCCCATGTTTGGCTATAATCAGATGGTTTCTGGGTAGGTCTGGCGTTAGGAGTATAGTCATTGAATTTTTTACTATACATCCTCAGTAGCTTCGTCATCAATGACGTGTTTTCGCCTCAGTCGCCTGACATTGTGTCTGGTATCAAGCAGTGCAGCAGCCAGTGGATTCTTGTGATGGGCCAGTCGTTCTTTATACCTAAGCCCATACAATTTTAGTTCCTCAACCACTGTAGGGATCTCAAGGTATTCATGTATCTCATTATTCCTGGTATACCACGCTGCGTTGGAGATAGATCGTAATATTTTATTTTGCGCACGCTGTATTACGAGAAGATTTGATTGACATGTAGAGCCCCAAATTTGGCATCCATACGTCCATATAGGTTTTAAGATCGCATTGTAGACCAAACGCTTTTTGGAGAGTGACAGGTGAGATCCCCGCCCCAACAGCCAGTGTAGTTCATTGAATCGAGCGTCCAGCTCCTTTCGTTTAGCCTTGACATGGTGCTTCCACGTCAGTCTACGATTAAGGTAGAACCCGAGGTATTTGACACTATCTTTGTGTGGGAGAATTTCTCCACCTAGGCTCACAGGTGGACAGTTACCTCTTCGTAACGCAAAAGTAATGTGGGTGGATTTTGCGGTACTGGTTTTTATTCTCCACTTTCTTAGCCATTTCTCTGTTTCGTCAAGTTGAAGCTGGAGGTTGATTGAGGCTTCATTTGCGTTTTCATTGCATGATAGTATTGCAGTGTCGTCGGCAAAGGTCGCCGTGACAGCGGCAGATGACTGAGGTAAGTCAGCGGTGTAGATGTTGTAGAGGATCGGCCCGAGAACTGAGCCCTGTGGCACACCAGCTGCGCACTCTAGAAGTTGGGACCTGGCTTCCCTTTGCTTAACTTGAAATAGTCTGTTTGAGAGGTATGATTCTATTATTAAGTAGAATGTATGTGGCAGCATAGTCTTGACCTTACACAGCAGTCCCTTATGCCAAACCCTATCAAATGCTTGTTGAATGTCTAGGAAAGCTGCTGAACAGTACTTTTTATTTTCAAGACACTCTCTGACTGTTTGATAAACTCTGTGTACTTGTTCCACTGTTGAGTGACCTTCCCGGAATCCAAACTGGTGGTCTGGAATCGCTTCGACAGAACTTAGTGCAGATTTGAGCCTTGTGCTAAACATCTTCTCCCACAGCTTTGAGAGGACCGGCAACAGGCTAATGGGTCTATACGACGTCACATCATTGGCTGGCTTACCGGTTTTATGCACCATGTTTATTTGTGATATTTTCCATAGATCAGGGAAGTAGTTGTTCCTGAGGGTCGCGTTAAATATTGACGTCATTAGGACTAGGGCCTTTTTCGGTAGTTCTTTAAGGATTCTTGGAGTTATTAGGTCGAATCCTGGGGCCTTTCTAGGATCTAGTTTGGTTATAATTTTCTTTACTTCTCTGGGCGATGCAGGTCTAACTGGTAGGTCAAGCTGAAATGGTTGATTTAGAATTTCGTTTATATCCGTTTCATCAGTCCCTTCGTTAGGCTGAAAGGTTTTTGCGAGGTGATTGGCAAATGTCTTTGCTTTTTCAGAGTCTGTTCGAGCCCAATCTCCATTTTCAGTTCTTATGGGGGGAAGTGTCTGCTGGGGTCTTTTAAAGTTTTTTGTGGCTTTCCAGAGAGAGTGTGTACCTTTTGACATTGGTGAGAGGCTTTCAAGATGTGTTTTTAGGGTTTGATTTTTGTGTTCGTCTATGAGAAGTTTTAGATCCTGTATTGCACTGTTCAACGCCGTCTTATCTAAAGCATGGCAACTAGTTTGCCAAACTCTTCTTAATCTGCGCTTCTCTTGTATTTTAAGTTTGATTTCTAATGGAATATTACAATGTGTGTCATGTTTATTATCATCTGGTGGAGTGCATTTCCAAGCGGCCACTTGGATAGTGTTTGTTAAATGCTTTCAGGTGTCTTCTATTTCATCTCCAGAGTTAAGGGACAATGTCAGGATCAAGTGTTCATTGACATAATCTCTAAAGCTGGACCAGTCTGTTTTCTTGTTTGTCAAGCGTTCGGGCTTTTCGATCACTATAACATTTGTGCTGACTGTAAGGATAACAGGTGAGTGATCTGATGAGCCATCTAGATTGGGCTCTACCTTGGTGTATAGGTAGCCAATGCCCTTTGTGATGAAGAAGTCCAGGAGATCGGGAAGCTTTTTTGGATCTGAGGGCCAGTATGTGGGTTCTCCTGTCGACAGTGGAAGAAGGCGGTTTATGTCCATAGACTTTTTCAGTTCTCTACCCCTTGTTAGCGTGTTGCGCGAGCCCCAGTACACATGTTTAGAATTCCAATCACCCCCTGCTATGAATCGTTTGCCTAGGGTCTGGAAGAAGTTGTTAAACATTGTGTCTGTGATCTTGTGTTTTGGCGGACAATACACTGCGGCGAGAGTGATGGAGTCACTTTTATCATTTAAGGAGATACAGGTAGCTTGGAGGTGTTCTTCCTGATATGCCTCAAGAAGTGTGTGCTTAATATTTTGCTTAATTATCACCGCAGACCCTGCATGAGATTTTCCATCTGGATGTGGTGTGAAGTAGATACAATAGCCATTTAGTTTCAATGTGGACCTGCAATTCATGTGGGCTTCGGATATTAGGAGTACATCAATTTTATTAAAGTTCAGAAAACATTCCACTTCCTGTGAGCTACTGAGAAGTCCGTTGATGTTCCAAGTCGCAACTCGCATGGACGTCATTTTGAATTCGATAGCAATTTAGTGATAACCCCCATCAGGGTAGTTATTTGTTGAAGTAGGGTATCTATTTTCTCTGTTTGCTTTAAAATTATGTTCTCAAGGATTTCATACCTATCCTTTTGTTGACTTTGTGTAGGCTCACGTAAAATGGTAGGGTCTCGTAGGATAGTCGAGTACAGTTGCGTCTGGTCTCTTGTAGGTTTTAGTGCAGGGAAGTTCTTGTCGCTTATGACGTTATTATTATGTTGGATCTCATTACGAGCCCTTGTATGAGGTGGTCTGTTTTTTCTTTTCAGTATCTCCTTATAAATTTCACATCCTTTATAGTTCGCTGGGTGTTCACCCAGCGAACTATAAAGCCCAGTGCACCCACCTTGGGACAGTCTGATGTTTTGTGGTTATCTCCACATTTAACGCATCTAAATGGGCGCATGCAGTAATTTTTTGTGTGGCCATACTGTTGGCAGCGTTGGCACTGGACAATTGTTTTGCGTTTTCTAGGATCTTCTATCTGGATAGCTTGGTGGTAAATGAACTTGATTTCCTTTATTTTCTTATTGTTTTCACATTGTTCAACATTTACAAAGAAGGTTGAGGTGGGTTGTTTGTTTGGCCCATGTCTAGCGTTGATGATTTGACCAACCACTTTATTACCACTTTTTTCTATTTCTTCCGCAATATATTCAAGGGGGGTGCTGTAGTGTAGGTTTTTAATAACAAACCTGTAGGATCTTTGATCTTTACGGGTAAATGTATGGCCTATGAGACCTTTTGATCTTATCAGATCAATTGTTGTTTTGTAGGCCTCTACTGATGCAGTAACTATGCGTATCTGCGTTTTGTTTATTATTTTTAGGCTGAAGCAAGTGGGCTGATTGCAGCTTCAATTAGTTTTGATAATTCGTTGATATTTTCTATACCATAAAGGATGATTGGTGGTGGTTTATTGACCTTTTTAGTTACATTTCCAGGTTCGTCAATGTCATCAACCGGTAGGCCATCAAAGCTGTTTGAGGTGTTGAGCTTTTCTGGTGTTGGAGATTTTGATAAGCGTCGCTTTTTGTGTCTGGGTTGAGGAACTTTTTGCCATTCCGGTGGTTTGGGCAGTGATTGACTGACTGGCGGTTCATGTTCAGATAGTGGCTGATGTATCTTGGATAAGTCAGTCAATGAGGTAGTTCTAGTCTTGGTATGGAACAGGCTTGGGTGAAATATTTGTTGTGCCAGTATTTTTTGTTTTGGTATTGTACACTTCTTTTGTTGTAGGTCAGATGAGGATTCGCCAGTAGTATCACCCTGATCAGGAGCCTGGTTAGCCACTCCCGTCATTGTGATGGTAGAATTTTGTTTTTCTTTTTATGGCAACATTGTGTTAGTGTCACTTTGACAGGAAGGTGGAAGTAAAAAGATTTTTTGTTCCCCGTCAGGTGCTAATTGAGGGTACTTTAAAAAAAAAAATTAAGTAATCCTTTAGTTTCGATTAAGATTTTCATCAGAATCTGCACTGTTTATGTTGAGATAACGATATCACAATAAGTTTGGCACTGAAGCTACACTTTGAAAGTTGTTTTAACACTGTGGTTCACTGTTTTCACATAAATTAGGAATATCTTTCGCCTAGCTGTTGTTAGCCAAGTGACAGTTGACACTTAGGTGTGTCCATAATGATAAAAAAAAATCATAATGATAAAAAAATAAGTTAAAGATAAAGTTATTTATTTAGGAACAGACTTACGGTATACGTGTAAGTTATGCTAATTTACAGGACGACTTAGATATTAAGTACCTATACGTAATTTTCTATCACACTAGAAACCAAGCTAGGTAGACCCTGTATTATAGCTTCTAACGCCCCCCTTCGGTTATCATGTAGTCAAATTTTGTTGAAACTACACTTTCTTCAAATGGAACTCTAACTCAATTTCAAATATTTGTTGTAGAACTGTTTCAAGTTGGATGACAGGTCGTTTGAATTTCATGCTATCTTGACGTCAAAATCACTTTTGAAACCTGCAGATTCAAAACGCAACTCAGCGGGCAGGCAAACGCGACCCGGAATAGCGTCCTTCAGTCTGCAGAGATGGTAGAAGCATACAAAACCACGTTCGTGCGAGACTTCAGGGGCGCAACTATGTAGGTAAGTACAACACCGAACCAACTCCAAACTGACAAATACAAACATATATTATAATGATGCTTTGAAATTGTCAAAATGGTTAACCAAATAGAGTGTAGTAGGAGGGCTGAAGAAAATAGATGGATAGAAAACTTTATTGTACATAAAAAAAGGAAATCACATAGATATTTCTTAGCCTAAGACCACAGACGGCGACCTTATCACTAAAAGTGATCTCTTCCAGACAACCTTTGTATGGACTGGAGCAATACATCGGAGAAAGAAGTAGATGTACAAGCAAATCAAATTATTTCAGATTTATATGAATTATACGTGCTTAAAGTTATTACTTATTATCATCATCACCAAACCATTATGTCCCCACCGAGGGGCACGGGTCTCTTCCCTAGCCTCCGACTTGGCTTAACGACTGCCATCTATCGGCGGCGGCCGGCACGTGCCTTGCGAAGTACGGAACCTGGCTTGGAAAAATGCCACTAGTAGTCATCGGTCGGTCACCCTTGTACTGAACGCGCCCTATGTTGCTTAACCTTCGTGATCGTTTGAGATCACTCAGGCAGAAGGGGCTACGAGCGGAAGTTATTGTAACTAACTGCAAAATAGCTAGGTGCGGAACCCTCCCAAAGAGCGTAGGCGGTCCTTTTAATTTTTTCTACAATTCTGGTCATTTTGGTGCCATTGTGGAGCGGGTGTCCCTTCTCCCCTTCTCACCAACAGCTGAAGCTCCGAACGGGCAGATTTTTTTACTGGCGACCATTCAAGGCCTTGCCTACTCTTTTGACGAGTGAGGCTTATCAGTGCTTAAGATTTTTAATACGTCAAGCATGTGGTAAAGTTGGCCATTCAATTGGAATGTATATGTCGTTGCGCTGATTTAGATGTCCAAGTGGCGTGAGTGCGTCGCGTATCGAAATACCAGTAAATTCTTGGAATGAAATAGTATTTTATTGAACCCGTCTTTTTTGTAAATACCAACGCGACATTTTATCACGAAATCGTGAATAAATCACAATTTATTGAAATAAAAAAATGTAATTAGAGTGTCATAAAAATAGGATGCATTTCTTATATGGAGGGTACGAGTTTCAAATGGATTCGTTAACAGTGAACTTAAAATATATGAAAAGCATAGTGGGACGAGTACAGACACGGGTGTTTGGAACGACTAATGAATGTTGATTTAGCGAAAGAGATGTGTTAGGATCGTACCAAGAGGCAAGCGCTGGGCACTGCCTCTCCTAGGCGTAGTTTATGTAACTTAGGTATTAAACCTACAATACCTCCCGATACTTCACCAAACCTTATGTTCCAAGTTGTGTCTTTCCGTCCAAAAGCCAAAGCATTGTGATGTCAGTTAACTTAGCAAATCATTGTCCAGCGGATAAAAAAAAAATGAGAGTTCTTGTCGCATGCAGCAAACTTCTATAGTTCCTGATACGTCTCAGAAATAGTTCTGGCGTTTTGTCCTTAAAAAAACTTAATTGAAAAAATGATCTTCTAACTTCTCGTAGCAGACCATTTTGCAGCAAACCAAAAACAAATGAGAGTTCTCGCAGCATGCAGTGGAGTTCTACAGTTCCTGGTACTTTTTAGAAATAGTTCTAGTGATTTTACCCAAAAAAAAACAGTTGACAAAATGATCTACTAACTTCCAGTAGCAGAACATTTCGTAGAAAATTATAAATAAATGCGCGTTTTCAGCATATTAATAAACAATAGAACTCTGCTGCATGCGACAAGAACTCTAATTTTTTTGGATCTGCTGGACAATGATCTGGTAAATTCACTGACATAGCATTGTGCAAGCATTTTATTTTACTAAAACACAAGGGTGGTCCGTTGTTGTCGGTGACCGACCACCAACTCCTATCTTAATTAGTAAGTAGTTAAACTGTAATTTTTGCCCGACTGCAGAAACCAAAGGAGAGTCATGAAATCAAATCAAAAAGGGTTTATTCAATGTAGCACAGAAACTGCGAGTTAATGAACGTTATAAGTTTAACTAGGCGTGCATTTCAAAATCTAGATCACTTTTGAGATGAAATGGAACGGAGAAACTTCAAAGTTAGTCTTTTTACGTTTCAAAGTAAGTCCTTAATTAACTGAGTTTACTTAACTATTATAAAACTTAGAACTCATGCATTAAACTGGCTTTCATTTCAATTTTAACTCCACTTGCACTATAACGTATTCATGGATGATATTTCTTGGCCCCGTTCTCTAAACGGCTGGATAGATTTTGTGTTAAGTTAAAGACATTAGTCAGTTAAGTGTCATTGGTTATACCTATGACGTTACGAAAAAGCGACATGACGGATGTGATATTGCAGATAAAGGTTTATTTATTCTTTAACAAGCGAAAAATAGTAAATAGTCTTGCTAGCCTCCCTAATCCAGACATGACCCCCTTGTGGAGGATGACCTATACTTTCCTCAGGGAAAGAGACCCGCGCCTCTTGGTGGGGACATAATGGGTTGATGATGTAGCTAAAATTAATAACGACTTATTTTAAAACATAATATTGACTACAAAAGTATTTCACATAGCCTAAATTCATTGAATTCACAACCTGAGTGGGCCAAACTTACCCATAAGAAATTCAACTAGAAGTCCCTAACGCTTGCTGAGGTTTAAAATTCAATGACGAATAAATAAATACCATTAAGTTTTAGCAGTCGGGGTTTTTGTAATAAAATAAGTTTTTTTTATCATGCATTTCCATGGAATACCTCCTGTTGCAAGATATTTTTACGATAAGAAGTCCTTTGCCACCTTAGAGTGTGTCATGCGATAAATAAAGGTTGGTTTGACAGATAAAAATTAATTCCGGTTTACTTTAACAAAACTTTGTGTCAATTATTGTGTCCCTTCTTTGCTCAGAATTGTTACGAAAAACAGGGTGTTTTTAACTTGGCAATTCTCACATTCATTTATAACAACTTCTGTTCTGCGACTTTCGAAAGCTTTTTATTTAATCGTTATTTTTTCTCGTGAATTATAGCGGGTATTTCTCTTCTGTGGTAACGTTTTTTGATAAATATTGCTTAAAATCATACCTATCTATTACGTAGAAAACTTCCATTATTTTATGTCGGAAAATTATTTAATATAAACTGCGATGTTGGTAAAGCCTGAGGAGTAATGCGCTAATTTAATAAAATGTTCTCAAACATGCTTGGTTTGAGCATTATTTTGACAAGCTTCTTTGAGATAAATCGAAACCGCTGTAGGTACTGGCCAGATACTGAAAAAAATTGTACGAAAACCCATAATTACCTATCGTGTTTTAGCCACCAAATAAATTAGATAGTAAACTAATACTTATCGTGCAATTTAAAAATGGAACGATATTTTACTCTAAAACATGGCGCTCAAAGAGGCAACTTAAAAAAACAAATTAGCAATTGACTAGGAGTGGGTCGTTGTCCGATTTTTCGACGACGAAACGCAACCGTTTTTTCTGGAACGAAAACTGGTCCTCGAAACGGTCCTCGTTCGCAACTGGTTTCATTGTATGCGAATGAGCAAGGCGCAGAGGACGGTCGAACGAGTGCGAACGAGACGAAATCACGAAACATCGGAAAAAATTAGTTGTTTTACACGATATTCGTCTGTATACACATAGACATAAAGATTACTTTATTGTATCACAGACCAAAACGAACGGAACGAGCAAGGAGCCGACGACGACGTCGCAATGATCTCATTACGTTCTAGGCTCTATTAATATAGCACTAAAGGACATATCCGCGTCAAACAATCTAAGGACTGGTCTCGCGACGAACAAACGCTGGCACTGCTTTAGAGTCGCTGGCACTGCTTTAGAATGAAACGTAAAACGGTCCTATCGTCGCGGAACACAAAACGGTCTTATAAAACGGTTCGTCTTTGCAACGATCACGCTTAAATTGAACGCGGGAAAGAATTTTGTTGTCCGCCATTTTTTTTAAACAATGGTGTTTTCAAATGAAATATTGTTCTTCCTAGGTACCTACTACTTAGTTTTTATTTTGCATTGCAATTTCGCCAACCGCGTACTATACCCACAAGTCGTACTTATCCTGAACGATTCCAGTCGTCAAACTATCAAATTATCGCAAACGTCAGGCTACAGCGAGGATTTGGTCTCTGTGGTCTAGATACTCATGCACGTTTTCTATGATATTTTAAACGGCCATATGCCGCCATCGTCCGCTACATGTGCCAAAAGTACCGCCCACCATGCAGTGGGCGTGTACGTAAGCAGGTAAGCGGTCCTTTGTGGTTTTTACTTCAACAAAAAACATAATTAATTTCATCATTAAGACTAAAGTGTGTCGGACGACTAGAAAGAGACAGAAACTGACGAATTATAGGAAAATTATTATAACTTGAACCTAGTTATGTAATACAAAAGTCGAAGTATATTACGACAGTTCCTTGTACATTGCGTGGCCAAGTCTTCCTCCTTGTTAATGATATTGTGTTGGTTAATCGACTTTGCAATGTAAGTACTTACATTGAATTGTCACAGTAATAAACTATGAATTGTAGTCATATTTATTTAACAGACCCCAGAAATTATTAGGGCATTAAAAGGTGAAAATTATGCTTGCAAGCAATCTAAAGTATAATTAGTACATACCAGTCTTTGACGGAGATAGCTCAGCGATAGAACGCCGGCCTTTCTTTCACGAGGTCGTGGGTTCTAATGGCTCTGCTTTCTATGCTGTGAAGAAGCAGTACCACTCGCTCTATGTGAAGGTAGTCACATTGTGAGGAAAGCTGGGTGTCAAAGGTACACATGCCCCAGCGCTTGAAATTGGGTGGCCACGCGTGGTAACTAAACACATGCTCTCTCTCAGAGAGAAGGGTCGTGTAGCATGTTGAAGTCGTTGTTCAAACTAGTGTACAGTCTGTTAGCTTTAAGAATATACCTCGGGGCTCTAGAGGAGGCTTCGGTCGCACGCTCGTGCACGCACGTACACTGTATAAAACTTTTCTTCACTTTTATGTAGAACAGTCACATGACAGATTAAGAGTCATATTACATTTTTTTTTATTATATCAATAACTTTTAATATTAACGTAACAGTATTTACATATTTATAGATATAAAGAGATTTCACTACTTACACTATTATTATAAATACTAAACCTAAAACCTATATTCTAATTTAAATAAAATATTTGAGCCAGGTCGCTGTCATATTAGTTCCGATATTTCTATTACACGAATATATCCGATTCTATCCGATAGTAGCTGAGGTATACCTATTCTAAAAGCCAGCAGACTGTAGCTAATGATGTATTATACAAGGTCTGGGTTCAAGACAATTCCTCGAACGACGTAAAAAAGCAGTTGTGCAAATGAACGTAATTCTTGTGGCTATTTTTGGAAACAACTGTGCTGTGCTTACTTGAAAAGGTATCACGATGATCGTATGTGACTTGCTTAAGAACTCTTTAAATAGTTGGGTTTCTATGGAAAATGTCGCTGCTTCGCAATTCGCAATTTTCAAAGGTATTAGGTACTTACTGAATTGAGAACTTTAGTAAAGTAAATACCGACGTACGAGCGTGTTTGTATGTCACGTTTTTTTTACGAATCTGTGAGGACAGAACGATACTGAATTATTTTAATTCTGAATCCGGCGGAATATTTCAAGTCAAAGCAATATGAGTAATTCAAAAAGTTGACCTACTAACACCAAAATAAAGTATAAAATTATTTTTGGTGTATACTTAGTGACTTTATTAAAATAAAACTGAGTAAGATTTTTTTAAGAAAAACGCGAATTTTTTTATTTAGCATAAAGAAAGAAAATTTCCAGACCCGTTTTGACACGAGAAAGTGTACCTAACAGTAACAGTACGAGAGAGTGGTGCATTTACAGAGACATCTTTAAATTATTATGAATATGTCGCGAAGAGGCTAACAAAGATATACACAATTATTAAATTCAACACTTCTATCGATATAAACTATATAATTTATTATAAAAATTGTGTGTCAAGATTCCACATTGTATGAAACATAAAATAGCACTTCCTTGTTGAAAGCAATTTAATTTATCGTACGAAGAAACGGTTTTCAGGTTTTGCGTTATTTCAGTAACACGGTATAAGAATTTCCTTAGCATGAAATAACAGATTTTTTAACACGAATAGTCTTCCAGACCAACAGCGGAAATCGTCATAAACAGCTAGGTAAAGAGGAGTTTATTGGAAAAAGTTAATTTGGTTGTTAAATCGTGAGGACGTGATCACGAGTAACATAAATGTATTAATATTCATATGAATTTTATGTTTTTTTTCCTGGTAAATTAAAGAATATTCCTATCTTATCTTAACATAGGGTAGAGCGCTTAACTTTCCAGTCAGTCTTCCCTTTTTACAAGTGAAATCTTTCGAGAGACCTCCTTGCACTATAACTTTTTTCTCCAGCCATATGTCACGTGCTATATGCCAGCAACTTGAGGGCGTTCGATGTTCTAATTCAAACGGCAGCTGAACAACCCAACTTTGGAAATAAATAAACCGCCATGACACGCGCGCTCCCTCCCCTTTTGTAATTATTTCATTTTATTTTTAAATTGTTTTTTCTGGATTCCCCTAAAGTCTCTGGTCTTGTGGCAGCATTTTCCCTATTGAACCCAACGCTTTGTTCTAAAGAAGATTGTGAAACGATTTTCCTTTAAGGCTTTAATTTTTCTTCAATGCATAATAAAAAAAAAACACTTTGTTATTTCATCATGACAAACTTTTTTTTCAGAGTTTTTCATTATTTTCTTCCATTTCTTTTAACAATATGACTGTAATCAGTGCTTTTTCAGTGAACTTGTTTAAAAATAGACTATAAACGATAAACATTTAACAAGTGCACGAAAGAGATATACACGCAATAGCATCTGTAAAAATATCTACGTAAGCCCTTGTAACTTTGACTTTGACTCACAAAGGAGCATATCACCAAAACAGTGCTTTCCCCTTCTTCCCAACCGAACTTAATGGGTCTATTCGTCCGTGCGTTGTTTTAAATTGGATACGGGTCCATAATAATAAATTGACGGGTTTTAACCGGGAGATTTGGGAGCCGTGTGAGTAATGATAATTAAATTGTCCCGTATTTTTGTCTCTCTATCTAAGCTCGTCATCATTGGTTGTATTCTGCTGTGGGTGTTCGAAGAATTTCTCTTGTTTATTGGTTAAGTGGTTGTTCCCCCGGCCAATCAATAATGTTTTAAAAACAAATTGTAGCTTGATGAATCGCGGTTGGTTTCCATTCACTAATCGTTTATTGATTAGCTAAGGCAGAAAAATGTCGGAAGTCACAGCAAGCAATCGTTGCCATGCTCAGATCTAGGCCAAAAAATCAAGTATTGTAGTAACATGCCAAAAAGAAACTTCGCGGTTAATACAAAAATCCCGGAAACCCCGTAATGCAACACCTAGACAGGTAAACAAGAGCAATCTAGAAATACGATACTTCTTCCGAGAGGGCGACACGCGCTAAAACCAAAATAGCTCCCACAGAATTCCATATAAAGGACATTCTACTCAAACGTAAGCCATCCCAAACTTTACTCCCTTTGAAATAAGGTGCAAGGGTCCATAGTAAAACGAGCGAGAATTGACAAATACGCAGTCTCTACAAGCAACACACGTTGGGCATTATTAAAATACCCAGTTAACACCGTCAATATATCAAGACGACCCCAAAAGTAACTCCGAAGGGGGACGTTCTATTTTTAAAATACTTCCCCATACGGTTTCTTTTATATTTTTTCCGCGTGTATTTTTAACGCCAGCCAACTTGCCGCGACCTTTATTGTTACTAAAAGTACATCACAGTCAGGATCAGAAAGTACTGGCTGGCAATACCACGATCCCGTATGTATGTAATGTTCATACGTTCCAAATTTGAATCTGAATAGCTCGTGCGTGCGCGAAGCGTGTCTTTTATCTTTTTTATTGGAGAACGTGAGGCCAATGAGAGCCATGCGTTTCTGTAAAAAGTTTAGGGGACTTTTTATATGCTGATAGTCTTATGTACCGAAGAGAAACTTTTACGCTGCTTATTGTTTAGTTTTTATGAAGTAGGCGTGTTAGGTAGTAGGCGTTGCAATGATTAATTAAAAATAGCTTGAGTAGAGAGTGTTTTAATGTAAGCTGAGGAGATGAAAAATTCAGAATAATTTTCTAGTGAGGATTGAATGATTAATATTCTATCGATCGTACCAAATTGCTAGTCTTAAATACCTTGGCATTTTCACCAACTGGCAAAATGTTATACGTCCACATATTCACAAATCATGAAACAAAACTAATAAATCAAACCCAACGAGCAAAATCACCGAACTAGATACTTTATATTCTCCTCTCGGCCAATTTTCTTTGTTTTCCCCGGAATATCGACAAACAGTTCTCATGGATAATTGACTTCCAAATATTAAGTTACCGAGCGGATCATCTCGTCTGTTTGTCTGTGTACCTCGCTTTTAGTGACATTAGTTAGGTATTGGATGATCGCAATATTTGTCAGACTATTGTGAAGTTAGTATTTCTAAAGCTGACTAACTAGTAGATAAAGTCACATCGAGTATATGAAGTACTCGCAGTTTATTCGATACTTGCACTTATGTACAATCTTCTTCTTCAGGCTATATTATGTAGTCCACTGCTGGACATAGCCCTCCCCTAATGTGAGCGCCATAGCGCCCTGTCTTCAGCTTGCCGCATCCAGCATCTGCCGGCAGTTTTTCGCAGATCGTCATCCCACCTGAAAGATCGTCAAGAGTTAAAGTGTAGTGTAACAAACAAAGATACATCATAGAGTCGCTGCAGTTACTGCTAATATATGGACCTACGACTATGAAAGTAGTTTGGTCCAAACTTAAATACACTAATTACCTAATTACCTAATATTTTTTATTGGGTTTTATCTACAAATATCACCTCCGTAGACTTGTGATAGGTATAGTCAACAGCCGGTCAACCTTCCATCTTTGTTACGAAATCACCCTTAGCGTAACTAATTAGCGTGCGCGTGTAACGGTGCAAACCTCTCTACACCATTTTTTTATATTTCTTTAATTCTATCTATAATTTTCAAAAATTTTAAAGTATTTTATTACTACTTCATATCTTGACTAGACCCGACAATTTTCACCTGCTTATTCAATTTTTATCCAGTTTTCTGTTTTTATTATAAATAAAACAATAAAAGATAATATAAATAAAGCACAAAGTTAGAGTCGTTCCAGTTTTATTATTTATAAAAGTTCTACAACACTACAACAACACGCATATGTAAAGGTCAATATACTGTCGACTGAACAGGAACTTTACTTTTTAGAGAAAAAACTACTAGATATCTCTGTGGTCAGTACGGCTCCTACATTATAATCAGTGAGAATCTGAGAACCAAATTAAAAACTATGTAGGGGTATACTGAGAGAAGAAGAGAAAAGGCGTTTATAGGCTACATTTAAAAAAATAGCGGTATATGCCTGCCAGCAAACATTTTCCGGCAAAACGAAGCATAAAAAAGCCCGGCCAACTTCCTTTTTCGCGTCTCACATATAAAAATATTTACGCTACATACATATATCCCCTTCGGGGGTTGCCTCCCTGACCCCCCGTTGCCATGGCAACCGGCGACCCTCGGAGGGGAAAAAACGGGTAAAAATTGCGGGACCGAATGGTCGGTGATTTTTTATGGCATCGTACATTTTTTCCTTCGGGCGCCGCGACGCGGGGGTGCGCGTCTGTGTGAGTTACATCGATCTGCACAGGATGCTTCAGTGAAAGTTTATTTCGTGCAACTTTCTGCAAGGGTCTTTGTTTTTTCTTCAGCATAACTACATGTTTGTATCACACCCGTCAACCAGTGCCAGTACTCTACTCCTACTCTACTAGTATTTGAAATGTAATTAGCTTATCTACTAATTGGCTACAATAAACTACAATTTTCACTGTATGAATACAATAACTTTCACACAAAAGAATCCGAAACTATTCTGTGCTAATGTAACCAGGCAAGGACATCACTAACATGGCAATACACCCAGACTGAAGCCATGTATAATTACAAATGTACAACCCAGATGTAGTGGGATCTGTTAGTTTTCAAACATAATTTAATTATTGGTACAGTTTACAGCAAATTTTACACGCTTAAAATTGACCCAGCCCAGTTTCCGATGTTACCTAGTTACATCGAATATTGATGATACGAGTAGCCACAGAAGCGACTTCTTAACTTTGACTTAACAGCCCGATATGTATTTATCTAAATATATTTAATTAAATATAAAAAATAATTGTAGATATCGGCTCTAACATTTTTAACTCTTATAATTGTTTTAAAAGGGCATTTGAAAATATATTAAGTAAACTCCAAACCTCGACAAAATAAGTAACCTCGATGAGTCAAAGTCGGGTCAGAACTCGAGATCAGCTAGGCCGATGTTTTTGTTCTTTGTTTTTTTTAGATACTCGTATGCCCGCCCCGTATAGCACAATAACTACTCAAACTCAGGGAAATTTCACGAGAGATAAATTGTGAATAAAGTATAAGAATATTAAAATGTTAATAGTTAACTCTTTTATTGATTCTGAGGTGGTCCCGAGTTCGTCGGGTCAGCTAGTGTAAATAAGTATACGAATGTAATTAGCTTAACTAATCATTTGCGTACTGATTACCATTTCCGCTTTAGGTAAACACTCCCTAATTAGACTTTGTAGTAGTTTGTACATACTTTAAATACTTTATATTTGTAAATTTGTACCTACAATAAGTTTGAATAACCTATTTTTATTGATTTTTTACACATAATGTTACTATCACGCAAATGTCGCACGTAAGTGTATTCAGAAGGTCATTGCTGCATTCAGAGCTTTTCAAACTGGACAACCGGATTCCGAGCACCCTGTGGCATGTGGAAAGCTCCGGAGCGCAAATCGCTGTGTGTGAGTGAGCGCGGACTCGCGGAGGCAGCAAATATGTATTACTATAAGAAGTATGGATTTTATCGACGTCTCCCTCTCACGCGCCTTCTCTTTTTACCATAAAGCCGAGCGTACGTCACGTTCGCTGCAACTGAAGGGAGAGGAAAATCGTGAGACGTGCTCTGGGTAAAAAAGTTTCCGCGACTTTACCAAAGTCGCAGGCACTTACCTAGGCATTTTAATAACTTCCACACAGTACAATCGCTTGTTCGATAGATATCAACCCTTGTATGTCCCCACTGCTGGGGCACGGGTCTCTTCCTGCATCGCAAAAAGGTTAGGCCACACTCCACCCCGGGGGCCCAAGTCCGGGTTGGTGGAGGATTAATAAGACACAGTGGCGGGCCCTACTATAAGAAGTTATTAAGAAGGCCGCTGACATGGCTTAATGACTGCCAGTACATGACAGCCGGCACCAAAGGCTTAACAATAGGTTTCGTCACAATGTTTTTCTTCACTTTATTCTTCTTCTTCTTTAGGCTATATTATGTAGTCCACTGCTGGACATTGCCCTTCCCTAATTATGCAGATCGTCATCCCACCTGGTCGGAGGGCGTCCTACTTACACTACGTTTGCCGAGTCGCGGTCTCCACTCAAGAACACGTTTTCTCCAACGGTTGTCGGTTCTTCGCGAGATATGACCAGCCCACTGCCACTTCAACTGGTTAATTCTCTGAGCTATTCACTTTAGCGAGTAGTATTGCTACTATATCTTTACAAATGTACATATAACTTAGAAGACAAAGTCATTGGTGCATGTCCGCGCTGGGAATAGAACCTGGGTCTCTTGCTTCCGGAGTCTATGAAATTTAAAAGTTAATCAACTTTCAACTAGACTAGCCACTTGTAAATATCCTTTATATTTAATGCTGTCTGTCTGAAGTACTTTCTAAGTAGTCTGGTTGCTCAACTAAGTACCTACTTCTAGACATACTCGTACATAATATAGGTAGATACTTCACATTAGGCGCGCCTAAGTGTTTTTTAAGCTCGCCCCAATGCCGCACAGGATAAGAGTTACCGCAAGCAGTATTCCTCATCGTGGACTGTTCAATACGGAAGGCCAAAGGGAATCTCTAAAATTACGAGAAAGTAACTTTCCCTCTTTATGAAAAGGAAATCCGAAGTCATTTTGCTTCATAAATCTTTTGATATATGGAGTAAGGAGCGGCCATGTTTGTGTTTGGAAAATTGTCGTCATTATTCACCTTCTTGAGGCAGTTTCTCTTTCTGTTATTCGGCTATTAGGCTGCCGGGGAGAGGTTCTGATCGTCATTTGATGAGGAATGTGTTTTATGTACGTTTATTTGTGATTAGCTATCCGGGCACACATCGTAGTTCATATTTGAGACGTCCTTGGCTGTTGCCATAGTACAGGGTATCCTAGTTTGGGACCAGGTCAAGTGATTGTGTTGTGTGGAAGTTATTATTGTTGATTATGTATGGTCAGCAAAAATTTAACTAAATTTTGTGTAAAGTTCACTACATTTATGTCATTTCCGTTGCCTTTTTACCATTATGTAATAAGTGTGAAGGATTATTTTGGTGTCTTAATGAATTCAGGTGTACCTCAGTTTTTTTAATGCAGCCTATGTGGAACGTATGTACGTCCCACTACTGAGAAGAGTTCTTTTCTCAAAGAGAGTACGGAATATTATCCCACGGTAACGTATTATCGGGATATCAAGTATCGTATGTCTCAATTCAGATCTTTGTCTATGTGTAGGTATGCCACTTTTCATGTAACTTCGTAAAGCCGTTATTGCGTGATTGAGTGACAAACATCTTGACAAACTTTCACATTTATATTATTACAGTATGATTAGGCAGTTACACCTATGGGATTATTTATACAGCGTCCAGTGCCAATTTCTAACCTTATAGGTACCATGTATACCAAAGCCTTACTTGTATTTGTGCGTTTTAATATTACAATGAACAGATGTGTGGTCGAAGGTCCAGGTGACAATTTTTTTATTTCACTAGCTATGCCCCGCGGTGTTGCCCGCGGTTTATCGATTTTCCTATGGGAAGATGATATTTTCCCGCAGTAAAACGTAGCCTTTGTGTTAATCAAGGGAGTCAACTAACTCCATACCAAATTTTATTATATTATTAGTGTGATGTGATGATGTGATTAACGACCAACACTAGACTGGCAAACACAGCGTAAGTAGCTCAATAGCTCATTGGACGAACTGAAAGCAGATTACTAGTATCCGCTGGATCAGCATAGAGAACTCTCTCCTCCATGCTCATCCAATGATCATCCAATCTAGATGTAAATGTGTAACAAGTAAATTTAATATTGTAAATTGCACTACTTGCTAATCTTGTCTCCAAAACTTAGTTTAGCTGGTAGATATACTAAGTAATATTAAGCTTGCATAAGTGCAAAACTTTTATGCAATAAATAATTCTAATAATAATTAATAGTAATGGTATGATGTAAGCAAACTGAATCAAGTAAGAAAATATCGAACCCTATGTAAGTAAATAAATAAAACAACTAAAGATACTCAATCGAAATCTCAAATACATAGACTCCTGATTCAGTCAACGCGACATGAATAAAACATAGTCCCTTTGACAGGGAGACCGGGGTGGGACGGGACACCCCAACCCTTTCTCTCGGACGTTACGCTGCAGATTTAATAAATGTGCGCTCCATGAGAGCTGGCTCACCCCTTTTATGTGAGAGTTTTTTTTTCTTTTTGCAACCCTTCAGTTGGAAAGCTCGATAAGTACGTGGGAGTATTGATTTTGGGGCTTAGAAATTGAGTCGTCATAGCGACGAGTACAGCTGAAGTTTTACTATTAATAGGTATGCAAAAGGTCAAAACTAATCTAACAGTGTCATCTTTTGTTTGCATTGGGATAGACAATGACGATTTTTGGTGAATAGTATAGATTAAATAAAACATTAATAGGGTTAGAAATATAATAGTTACAGGTTTTATTTACAAAAACGCAATTCCTCAAGAACACTCCT
This sequence comes from Yponomeuta sedellus, assembly GCA_934045075.1. Classification (NCBI taxonomy): domain Eukaryota; kingdom Metazoa; phylum Arthropoda; class Insecta; order Lepidoptera; family Yponomeutidae; genus Yponomeuta; species Yponomeuta sedellus. The sequence continues at coordinate 17,383,202 of OW203728.1, read as the reverse complement.
CAGAGGCAGCTTGAATAATCTGTGTTTACCCTTTAATTCACACTATTTAAACTACCTTTAAGGTGTGTTTTACGGATATGCGTTTTTTTTTTTTTTTAATAAAACCGCAATACAAATTACTTTGGTTTCATTTCCGATACATTCCATACTTTTTTATCCAAGACATAATATTTTTATTTTAAGTAAGCCAGAAAGTCAAACCCCTAAAAAATCCTTCAAAAATGTCGAAACTTTATAAAGAAACCTTTTTGGTCGTTGCCACTTTGTTGTAGCCTAAAGTTACCAATAAAAATCCCAAATAAGTAGGTAACGAACGCTTTTTGCAACAGATGATGTCGCTAAACTGTTGGTGAATAACATTTAAAAACCATAAAGCACTAACTTCGGAATCTCCTTTTAAAAGGCGAATAGAAAACGCAAGATCGATGTTCTTTTTCGTCCTTTGTTCAGGCAATTTTTTTGCGGGATACGCTTTTGTAAGTTTTTTTAAAGTGGACATGGCGATTAGGTCTGTCCATTGAGTTTGCTTTTTATCGATACTGCCTGGCTGTAAATGCCAGTATTGATCGATGAACCCGCCAGCACCTGCAATGATTTCTGCGTAATAGAGAGAAATAATCTCCTTTTGGTATCGCTTGACAATGCAATTGAATGCTCGCCTATGCTTGCCTCTACTTATGGAATGTTCGTACCTTTAAAAACGTGCAAAAACTAATACTATCGGTAGGCACTGTGGTGTTTCTCTGACTGGCAATTTTTCAACATGAGCAATAACATATTTCTCTCTTTCTAGGGTCCATACTCTCGATTAAATTCGTCAAATTTGATCGAAACAAAAACACTCAGGCGACCCTTGGTCACTTTGGACATTTGCCCCGCCTTGCCCTTTAAAATTATTACATGAGAAACGGAAAGCTGGCACATAAAATGTGTCGGACGATAAATCGACATAACGTCGGGCAGAGGGCGATTTTTGAGCCATTTTTAATTTATCTGCCCCTAGGCTATTATTTTTAGGCGAGGGGTCAAATAGAGAACAATGGACCACTGTCCAGTCTCAATGCACATTTGTTGCAATGGACGCACAGTGATCTGAGTGCGTTTTATTGCCGCTCTAAATTTCCGAAAGGATAATTTATGGAGATATCCTTGCTACCCTTGTTGCTTATGGCTGTAGCTATGATAGACGTTACGGTTTTTAAGAAAATTTACGGATAGGGGATATGAGCTAAAGATATTTTTGTTTCTATACTAATATTTCTGAATATTGTCTTGATTGCTTTTACGTATTCGAATTATTGCGTCTAGACAACAAATAAAGTATATATTTGTTACTGTACACCACAGCACATGACATAAAAATTTGTAAAGATGCACAGTTTAGCGAATGTTAAAAGTCTATACATGGCGAAGCAACGAACTAAATGTAGGATAACCTGAATGGTGCTTGCTACCAACAGCTTTACACTCAGTCTATTGTAATATGCATATTCAACAGTGAAACGAAAACATTTTTGTAACATTCCATTATTGTAATCGACTCGAAAGTCCGATTGAAATCCAAAATGGACCAATCTCCGTGGGCCAGCGAAGCATTCGCAAATTGCCGATAAGCTGCACTGGGGTCACAGACAATGCAAACGGTCACACATATTGACACCGCGACAATATCCAGGGGTCACGTTTATTTGTTGCAGAAACTTAATTTATAATCTTTTCACACTACGGACGGACCATTAAGAAGATTACTAAAATCCTACCCTTTTTCCATTTTTGCAACAATCGAATCGATTGTTACATTTTGGAAATAAAATAAAATTGCAACCAAACGCTCGGGCTATTATTGCAGTGACCGTTGCTTGACACATTTTTGTGAATTCGAATTTCGAACTCCTTGTGTTCGATTGTTGATTTATGTTTCGGCTGCTGAAAACTGAGGCGGTTTCTTTTTGGGATGGCCAGGATGACGTTAGGGGGTCAATAGGGTTCGATTGTGGCATTATAAATGTCTTAACGGTCAGAGCTCAGAGGTGATTCAGGTTAATGGTCATGTGAGAAAATGTCTTGACACCTTTATTGCATTTTTTGCTCAAGCTGAAGGCGACAGTTCTAACACTAATATTTTGTCCTTTGCAAAAAGATTATGTGTCTGAAAGCTTTAAGTTCTGACATTTCAACCCAAACCGGTTCAAAGGTAAATGGACATTGCAAAAATTGTGTCCAACGTGAATTTATGGCTCGACCTAGTTAAAACTACTTAAACCAGGTTTGGAGGAATGGCGCAATAAAAAGGAGGCCTATGCCCAGCAGTGGGTTGATGTGGGCTGATTATAGATAGATAGATAAAACAGGTTTGATTTTAGTATATTTCAAAGACTTTTCCATCGAAAGAGTTTTCATGCCATTTCCATAGCTATACATAACGGCCTTTCATAGGTTGTCACAAATATTCCACACTTTGAAATTGCGCGCTCTCATTTTAATGGTTTTGAACGACAACAATGTCACGGATGAGACTTTTCTCAAATCGCAATAAATCGTTGACCCCCGACATTTTGACCCCCGGGCTGAACACAATGCACTGCGGCGTCTTAGGACGAGTGACCCATAATAATAAAGGTAATTACAGTGTTCAGATGCGATAAATTATAAATTACAGTTTTTGTTGCTGCTATAGAAATTGTTACTGTCCCATTTTCATGCCATTGTCTCCAGTGCCGTGCATTGAAGTAGGCATCCACATAGCCAATGATAGAGGCTCAACGAAACAGAATTTTAGTAATCTATACCTAGATTACTAAAATTAAAATCTTTCAATTTGACGGTTACCTAAAATGTAAATGAAACGATATTTTTCCATAGATTGGTAATATGTGCAGTCAGGAATATTTTGTTACATGTTCTAGTTAAAAAATATAGAGCAAGAGCCCTTATAGACTTATCTTTACCGGGTGCTTAGTTTGACCTGAGATTTTCACACTTAGGCCCACTTGCGTCAGCCCGGGTTAGCTCATCTAACTCGAGTTAACCGGTTAAATCGATCATTTCGTATATAAAATAATCGATTTAACCAGTTAACTCGAGTTAAAAGAGCTAACCCGGGCTGACGCAAGTGGGCCTTAGCCTCATAGTTAGGTCATTGTACATAGGAAGCGCTAAGGTACCGGTGACACTTCAGACTCTAGGGTCCTTCCTTCCTCACGATGTTTTCCTTCACCGTCAGCGAGTGGTATTGCTACAATAAATTCACAAATGTACATAACTTAGAAAACAAAGTCATTGGTACATACTGAGGTTCGAACCCACGACCTGCCGGCGTTCTACACCGCTCCGTTAGTTCCTAATTTAATATAAGCCTTGATCCCTCGAAACATACTATCAATTATATTCTTTTAATGCACTAACCTGCAAGCGCTCGTGACCTAGGCGAACCGAGTGATTGGAATCAATCACTTGGTAAAGCAACAACAGGCGCGGTCAGGTGCGGGATGGGTGAGCGTCCCGTGACTACCGCTAGTGGCATTTTTCCGAGCGCTTCCGTGCTTCGCAAGGCACGTTAAGCCGTTGGTGCCGGCTGTCATACATATAATGGCAGTCGTTAAGCCATGTCAGAGGCCTTATGGGCAGCTTGATAACTTCTGACAGTAAGGCCCGCCACTGTCTTACAATCCTCCACCAACCCGGACTTGGCCCCCTTGGTGGAGTATGGCCTAACCTTCCTGCGATGCAGGAAGAGACCCTTGCCCCAGCAGTGGGGACATACAAGGGTTGATAACGTAACGTAACGCACTAACCTGTGCTAAGGACAATTTTAAAAACCTATTTAGAAGCTAAAAATTCCACCCATGCCGGGACTCGAACCCGCGACCTCTGGCTAACCGTGCCAGCGCTCTCCCAACTGAACTAATCGGCATCCGTGAAATTTCGAACCTCTTTACAATTCTATCTGTATTACGTACAGGCAGCAACATCTGGCTGATGTAATTTGCATCACTTGCAGCCCCGATTACCTTACTTTGCAGTTAGGTTTTACATCGGAATGATATCGCTGAACCCAAATACTCCCTCCTAAAATGAAAGTTGTTGTAAAAATGTAATAGAAGTGTTTCAAGAATTATTAATTTTAAGGGTAACCGTGTATAAACCTATGGTGCCCATTAAGTTCACTGTAAAAGTTTATACAAAAAAAGAAGAACCCTGCTAAAAAATCTGTATCATAAACGTCAACACGTGTTGAACAAACACATAACATCCCCTAATAAAGTCGAATTAACTTGATACATCAAAAAAACATTCTGTTCACTAAAAAACGTGAGAGAAAGACGACTAACGCGATTACAAAAAAATCAACCCTCCAAATCAAGGTGTGGTAAAAAAGACCCCATACAACCCGCGTATCACGGTTCAAATCTTTTTATCGACGTGTAAAAGCGTGGTGCCGAAAAAACCTGCCAGTGACTTTTTTTACGAACCTGACTTTTTGAACAGGGGTGGGATAAAGCGTGAATCGGCTTAACAAACATGTGTGAAACGTGTTTTTAAACGAGGTACAAATTTTTACTTATTTGTAGGGTTTATTATAGGTATTATTAAATTTCCATTCTGTAAAATATAACACAAGATCATGTAGATATAAAAATCTAAGAGCTAATAGTTTGTGCGTAAGTTCTTTTCACTTTCAGCAGTTTCACTTTTGCAAATAAAAAGTTTTAGCAATAAAACTGCCACGCAATTTGCCTTTGTCGTTTTACGCAAAAACCCGAGAATATAAAATCCTTCTCAGAATGTGGACAATGCAAAATAGGCAACTTTTGCTACTGCTTGCAAAACCTTAGCCTTGAAGAGAATGTAAGTAAAAACCGTAATGAATAGAAACAATGTCGTCTTAAAAGTGAAGACGGAAGCGTATCAGTCACTTTTACTTTTTGCTGATTTTGAGCAAATAATTTGCGTGCATTTGCAAGACATTGGCTCAGACGCAGTTTGTCCTCGTGTATATTTTTGTATACCTACAATAATCTTAGTAAGGTAGGCTCTAATTGTAGCAGAAAGATTTTGTTTAATATTTCTTCTTCTGTCCATTTCTGTGATTGAAAACATTTGTATGTATATAAATAGGTCATCGGTTGTTATTTTACCCGACTACAAATACAAATCATGGGTTTTGCTTTTGGTCATTATTTAACTAGTTTTGTTTTTTATGCCTGTCGTTCAAAATACTTACGGTGTCATTTATAAAACCACTTCCTCTAAAACACTCCTCAGAGTCAGTTTAAATTATTTTTGTTTACGGGTTTTATCGACCATTTAAACTGCATCTAAGGCGTGCTTTAAGGTAAGGATTCATGTTTTTTATAAAATATGTTGTTAGGTTCCAACCAGTCGTTGAACCATCTTCAAACGCGATTCGTCCGTTGACAGCTCTCGAGTTGAGACTCGATACTTTGCTTCGGTTTTCGAGTGTTTTTTCGACCGTTTTCGGAAGAGGAAGCTACGGCAGCTGCGTCTCGTGCCACCGGCTTGCGCCCGCGCAGCCCACGCTTTTTGCACGCCCAGCTAACAGCCACGGTTTTTTTGCCTTTTCTTGTTCTTGTGCTGCATTTTTATGTGCATTATTGATACTTGCGATCACCTGCGAGTGGAAGTTGTGGAACAGTTTAATATAATATTTAGTTCAATATACACCATCATGCGTTTCTAGTTGACTACGGAACCCTAATTATTACTTCCTTTTGAATCAAAGAAATAGAGAAGATATTTATTTAATTTGCCACAGACATAGAGTAAACAAACGAAATACTTGTGTGAAAAAAACCAAGGAAAAGAGAACATGTGAGGTACATACACATACTAAGTACATAGATATTTATTACCAAAATGTAGGTGATGAGTATCTAAATACAATAAATTTGACTTGCCAAAAGTACATTATGGCAAATAAAACTTATAGAATAGTTTCACACAAAATAAAATAATCGGTACAAAAAAGACAAAACGCGATTGAAGATACCTCTGCTATGCCTATTTGGTTGTCTGATTGTGCCAATGATGTAATTTATGGCGACCGGCAGCTGAATGCGGCCAATGGCCTGGCGTCTGTGTCCGAAAAAAAGGGCATTAAAAACGACACTCACTTTCATAGGTCACTTTGTGCAGAGAGAGATACAGAGTGCTGTGTAAATTTATTTCGTTTTTAATTTATTTAATTTTGTTAATTATGACTACCAACAATACATTCACAATTGAACATAAAACTAGAAATAAGCTTCATGTTATCGCAGAATTGATATGCACCGTTTCTTAATTAGAAAAAATGGACAATGCTAATAATACTGTATGAAGGTATAATACTTAGTACATAATTCCTTAACAATACTTTAGAAAAATAAATAATTATAACTTAATTTGATTACAATAAACTTAGAATCATTTATAAAGTAAGATTTATTCCAAAACCGATTCCTCGCCCCTCACTAATGATAGTCGTGATACGCCCATGCACGGGCAGCTAAAGTAATTTAGGAGTACATGGCCATACATACTGCTCAAAAAAAAGTACCAGTAACGGCAGTAATTCCGTCACTCATATTACCACACATATTATAATGGTAGAAAAAAATTAACATATAACCCGTATTGTTTTTTTTTTCATTGAAACCTTTGTTATTCTTAAATCAAGTGCTTACTCATTACTAGGAATGCAGTCAGTGCTAGGTACTAAACATTAAATCAATTATTGACCTCAATTTCCTTTGACAGCAGCGGAGAAGGTGAATGAGTTTCCAGTAATCTAGTTGGTAGTACTACCATTACTTATTACAAAAAATCAAGCTAAGAATGCAGTTGGTATTAGTGAGGTAATAGGTTGTTCTTACAAATTAAGTTATGATTATTATCAATTTCCTTTAAGAGTTGCTAATTATCTTTAAACAAGTATTCATCTAATCAACGCTCTAAGTAGGTAGGTACTAATTATAATTTTACGATAACGGTTGTTTTATTAAAGATTTAACTATATGCTATGTTGAAACATTTTATTTTATAAAAAAGGAAAGCCAGAAACTACAAAAACCTAATTAACTGTAAATGACGTGAGGCCAGTTTCTGCATTCAGAATTTCGCTAAGTAATTATACGTTACTGTAGTGCTGTCTCCAAGAATTTCTCAGCAAAGAGCATGACTGAACGTTACTTAAGTATTTACTTAGTGAAATTCTCAATTCAGAAACTGGCCCTTAACGTATTCATCATTATCATCATTAGTTATTTGATGCCCACTGCAGAAAACAGGCTTCTCTCATAGCTTTCCAAGCTTCAGTTCTTGTGCCGTCCGCGTCCAGCGACTTAGCGTAATGTTATTTTAGATAACATGAACAATGTATTATGATGAAGCATTACTTGTGAACGACTCGACCGATTTCGCTCATGTTATTTTTGTTCTTTTCCTAATAAAATGGTTAGAGCAAAGTATGCATGAAACACAAAAAATACACCTTAGTATTTTGGTAATACATTTTTAATAGTATTCAGAAATGTTTCGGTCGCTAGTATATTATAAATAAAAAACCTTTTTCGAACACCACTTATATAACTCGGTTACGCTCCTAAAAACAACAATGCACGCAGTGGACATTCGCAAAATGTGGCAAGATTTTCGGGCCAAAATTGACGCACCCGCGCGCCCCGCGCCGCGGCAACGGACCCTGCACTTTAGGGTTTTGCAATAAATTAGGAGAATTTTTGTTTAGAAAACGGCTGCCGTTCTGCATTTTTGGTGCTCATTGATTTTTTCGCTTCCGGGTTCGTTGAAAGAATATCGACACGTGGCGGCCGTTATGCATAAAATACGTACGTACGGTTCGGTGCCATTACGTTTAAAATTTATTTTTTCTTTTTGTTGTTTCCGGTTGAGCGTAGCCGAGACAGGGTTAATATTTTTAGTTAATAAATTGGATATTGCTCCTGGGTCTACCGTGAAAGTGAAAAAGTAGAACACATAAATAAAATTACAAGTAATACTTCTTAGTCGGGTAGATAGTGGAACAAAGTCGACTTGTCCAAAAATCGGGTAAAAGTTTAATTCGATAGAAGACGGTGAAGAGGGAAAGTCATATTATTTATTCTTTCAGTCATGCAATGTACCAATTCCCAAAAAGGAATCGCAAAATAAATCGTAAATTGTTCAATCTAAGGCGAGATATGTTCCTCCTCTTCATGTTTTAAGTTACAAAAGGATTCGACAATCAATTTAGCAGTTGTTTATATTATTTTTAATGCACTAACCCGTGCTAAGGACAATTTTAAAAACCTATTTATTTAGAGTCGCCCATTAACTCAGTTGGAAAGAGCGCTGGCACGGATAGCCAGAGGTCGCGGGTTCGAATCCCGGCATGGGTGGAATTTTTAGCCTCTAAATAGGTTTTTAAAATTGAGAATACTAATAATTGATGTGCAATGTAGTCCTCATCATTATCATCAACGCATTATGTTCCCAAAAAGGGGCACGGGTCTCTTCCTTGAGGAAGCTATAGGCCATACTCAACCACGGGGCCAAGTCTGGATCGGTGGAGGCCGGCGACGTAAAACTTAAGAAGAAAAATACGTACAATTTTTTTTAGTATGTGTTAATGCCTCGGTCAGGATGCTCATACATATGCGTTATTAGGTAAAATGTAATCTTAATTGGTCTGAAATAAAGGTAATAAATTATTGCTTTCAGACGCCTTTAACACCTTTACTCTCACCGTACCTACGTAATTTAAGACAAAATACTTTGTCAAACAGTGCAAAAAGGACTGGCTTGTTTACACTATTATTTTTAGAAAATATCTAACGACTACTGCACACCAACTACGATAACGCTGGATGCAAGCCAGTTCTAGCGCTCGTGGCCTAGTCGAACCGAGTGATTGAAACCAATCACTTGAGTTAAGCATCAACAGGCGCGGTCAGGTGCTGGATGGGTGACCATCCCGTGACTACCGCTAGTAGCATTTTTCCGACCGCTTCCGCCCTTTGCAAAGCACGTTAAGCCGTTGGTGCCGGCCGTCATATAATGGCAGTCGTTAAGCCGTGTCAGAGGCCTTATCAGCGGCTTGATAACTTCTGACAGTAAGGCCCGCCACTGTCTTACAATCCTCCACCAACCCGGACTTGGCCCCCATGGTGGAGTATGGCCTAACCTTCCTGCTATGCAGGAAGAGACCCGTGCCCCAGCAGTGGGGGCATACAAGGGTTGATATCAATAGCCGGTTCTAACCGGTCTTTTTGCAAATCCATGGAGGAGGCCTATGCAGCAGTAGTGTTGTTGTGGCTTCTTGAGTAATGATGATGAACTACGGCAACTGCCTACTTATACTCGTACGAGTATTACACCTAGGGGTACTCTTATGCCGGTGGTAGCCCAGTGGGTAGAACACTGGACTCAGAAATAGGAATAGAACTATCTTTATTGAGAAATACAATCGATGAGACCGATGAAGTGCAGTATTTTGGGCCTGGGGAAGGTGGAGGCGTTCGAAATACGAAAGAATACGCGCAGAATGCGAATTATCGACGTGGGTGTCCAGGCGGCGAAACTGAAGTGGAGCTGGGCTGTTCATGTCAGTCGAATGCACCCGAATAGGTGGGCGAAACTCGCCACCGAGCCGGTGGAGAGATGATCTCGACAACCATCTGCAGGAGTGGTCTGAGGTGGCCCAGGACAGAAAACTCTGGACTGAATTGGGGGAGGAATTTGCCCACCAGTGGGACTACGTAAAAAAAACTATCGAGAGAAGCGAGAGACCCACATGTATTTGTTTGCTACCCTATCCAAATAGGATAGGGTGGCTAAGCTCACAGGATGGTAAAGTTGCTGAGCAAGCCTACTCCATCTAAAAAAACCATGGCAGAGGCTCTGCGGCGCCCTAGTGGTCCCCTACCCATCTAGTGTGCCAAGGTAAATAAATAACATAACATTTACATACAGGCACCTACATTGCTTCTGGCCCCACACTATAAGATACCCTGTGTCTTGGGAACCAGAAACAACGGCATCATAAACATGTAAACATCCAAGACCTGGGTTTTTTTTTTGCCCTAACCGGGGTTCGAGCCCGGAACCTCTCGCATGGTAGGCGCTACCGCTGCGCCAGAGAGGTCGTCATGATCTCATTACGTACTCGTAGATGCGAAGGCCAAAGATTACTTTTATTGCAACGTTATCTCTGATTAAAGTGTACACGATATTGCCTTTGTTCCCAGTTTGTCACACCACTTTCTGTTATACTGTTACAAGCTGGGATTTTTTTTGAATTTTTTTCCCAGTTTGTCACAAAGTTGTGATAGTGTTACATAATGGGATTTTTAAAAGAATATAATCCCAACTTTATCTATTTTGTACTGTTTTTCCGCCAAATCAATAGTTTTTAAAGCTACCAAAAAAGGTATTACTAAATGGGTAGAAAATAATAGCGATTGATACTGTTACTAACTGGGAATATTTTTTTAAATTAAATCCCCATTTGGTAAAAGTGTGACATGAAGGGTGTTAGAAACTGATATTCTATTCTTTTAAAAATCCCATTATGTAACACTATCACAGCTGTGTGACAAACTGGATAAAAAAATCCAAAAATTCGCAGTTTGTAACAGTGTAACAGAAAGTGGTGTGACAAACTGGGAACAAACGCGATATTGTACATCAATTATTTGGCGAGACTTTAATGAGATCTGCGTTTTTCTGCGTTTAACAAACATTTTTTCTTCGTCGTCAATGCTATTTTTAAATAGCATTGACGACGAAGAAAAAATGTTTGTTGAAACAGCTGCCTTTGATATTCCGTCATGTTGTCATCCACGATACTCTACCTATTACTGAGCATTTATTAAAAAATATTGTGTGCGTATTGAGTGCGTTATTGAAATGCACCTATTCTAATAGTGTATTGAATAGCGCTTATCCTGAGGTTAAATTATATGCACCAAATCATGACCCTGAAGGTTGCGATAACAGTTAGACAGTTTAACGATAGGCATTGCTCCCGCCTTCATTAAAACTAGAATTCATCGCTTATAACAATTTGAAGTACCTACATGGCGTATCCGAGTCTTCCTACTTGTTAATCCGTAGTTGAGCGACTTTGTTATAATTATATACGACATCGACCCAGCGAATTGATTATGTAACTTTTCACATATCTGTGCGCCAAAATGAAATATCTACTGGACTTTGTCTTACAAGTATGTGGCCCTATATCACTGTCACGTATCAGATGTGGTATTCATTGAAATGCGGTATCCACTATGTATGACGCACATTACGTCTTATATCTATACGGCAGAGCTAAGGAAACATTCCGCTTTCGCACACACATGTATATGTGAAAAGTTACATAATCAAGGCATTGGGATAGATGAGACTCGTTACTTACAAAATATGATAGTACTAGATTAGATTATGTGTCTTTATTGTAGACACCAGAAAATAAAATACATAAAAAGGCCTATATATCGAAGATTTGCTTTAAACAGTTGATGATCTTATTGCTAAAAGCCTTCTCTTCCAGACAATCTTAGGCTGGATAGAACTGATAGATGAAGAGGGTGGTACGTAGGTGTACATGAAGCTATATATTTTATCATGTCATAATTTTATTTACAATTTCAAAATATTGAAAATTATTGATGAATAACAGAAAAAGTCTGATTTTTTCTGTTTTTTCATGTATATTAAAATCTAAAAGTAAATAAACTACCAATAACTAAATATAAAAAACTGCACCCAAATCATGGCTGCTTCTAAAAGAAACTGACATACAAATAGTATAAAGCTAATAATAAGTAATAATAAGTAACTATAACATAATAATGAAATCACGCCTGGATACTGGGGGGTCTCCAGTATGCAAGCACAGGATGCAGGCGCAGGATTTGGTGCACGTAATATGTTAGAGGCCTTATGGGCGGCTTGATAACTTCTGCACACTAACTACGATAACGCTGGATGCAAGCCAGTTCTAGCGCTCGTGGCCTAGTCGAACCGAGTGATTGAAACCAATCACTTGAGTTAAGCATCAACAGGCGCGGTCAGGTGCTGGATGGGTGACCATCCCGTGACTACCACTAGTAGCATTTTTCCGACCGCTTCCGCCCTTTGCAAAGCACGCTAAGCCGTTGGTGCCAGCCGTCATATAATGGCAGTCGTTAAGCCGTGTCAGAGGCCTTATCAGCGGCTTGATAACTTCTGACAGTAAGACCCGCCACTGTCTTACAATCCTCCACCAACCCGGACTTGGCTCCCGTGGTGGAGTATGGCCTAACCTTCCTGCGATGCAGCAAGCGACCCGTGCCTCAGCAGTGAGAATATACGAGGAATGATATCGAATCTAGGAGAATGCCTATATTCACGTTCAAAAAGCATAATTTACAGTCCACCCGGGTTAGATGAGTCATTCATACCGAGGGCGTGGGCGGGGAGGGCATTAAGGGTGCGGCGGTGGGGGAAGGGGGGAGGCTGACCTGAGGGAGCGGCCCTCCGCTTGGGATAGATTTGAAGGTACAATCATTTTTTATGTGAGGGGAAATAACGCTCGTTTAGGACGGGGGTGCTCCGGGTATATTGAAATAAGTTGGTAAAAGAATACTTTCGTAATGAGCAAGAAGCGCTCGTGGCCTAACCGAGTGATTGAAATCAATCACTTGGGTTAAGCAACAATAGACGCGATCAGGTGCTGGATGTGTGACCTTCCCGTGACTACCACTAGTGACATTTCTTCCAAATGCTTCCGTGCTTCGCAGGGCACGTTAAACCGTTGATGCCGGCTGTCATGTAATAACAGTCGTTAAGCTATGTCACATACCTTATCGGAGGCTTGAAAACTAGGAAAAATTAATTTTAATCAACAATAAGACAGATGGCGTTCGTAATTTCGTCTCTTTCGTGACGTCATGGAGCCTTTAACACTTGTGTCGTCAATTCCTACTTAGTATTTAAAATAAATGATACGTCAAAGTCGATTTATCCGTTGGGCACCTAGTAGATGGTTCTAATGAAACATGCATTATTTTAAATAAGACAGTTACATGCTTATTTATAAAAACACAATCCCAAAAAACATTTCTGAACCCTCTCTAAAGTCTCCACATAAAGCTCACTAAAATTACTAAAATAGTAATTTTAGTGAGCTTTATGAAGTGTTTCAAGGTATTTATAAATATCTAAGGCCGATAGTCTTTGCAAACTGTGAAGCGGTGGTAGCGGGGCAGTACAACGCCAGCTTCTCGATCGGGAGTCCTTGGGTTCGAATCCCACCATGTTTTCTAAGTTATGCACATTTATGAAGTTTTAGTACCAATACCATTCGATAACCGTGAAGGAAAACATCATGAGGAAACCCTAGTATCTCAAGAGTTAACATACCGCAGCGCTTGCTACGTACTTGCCCAACAATGAAGAGCGGAAATCGTAGGTCTTACTAACTAATAAAACCGGGTTTTCACGGTCTTAGTACGCTCGGACCGAGTGCGCCATCTGAGTAAACTAATGCTTCTGATTGGACGGTTTTTCGTGACAACACCAAAATAGTCAATCAAAATTCAATTCAATTTATTTCAACGTAAAGAATTTACATTCTGTTTGCTGAATGTCAAAGTACAGTGTAACATGAAAGTGAAAGCCGCTGCCTTCGGGCCGTAGTGTAGTGGAGAAAAAGGCAGCGGAAAAAAAAACTCCACTCTGACCATCTTTTCTCAAGTCCTCTTAAATCTAACATTAGATAACACCTATACGCATAAGATTCCATGATTGCCATTAATAATTTTAAATTCTAAGGCATTATTCAATTGTTTTACATAGGCCGTGAAAAAGCATTAGTTTACTCGGATGGCGCACTCGGACCGAGCGCACTAAGATCGTGAAAACCTGGCCTAATTAGTCTCAGCAAACGCCACTAGTCTTTAACGGGCATTGCCCACTTTCCCGCTTCGCTCCCGGTGTGTCTCGGGCCTGACCCCCGCTATCCCTCCATAATAAAGAGCATGTCTCAGGACTGCCATAAAGGCGAGTCGCATTACTTTTTACTCGCCCCGATAAGGGCGCGTATCGCTATCGTCGTCTCCGAAAAGCCGAGCATACTTCTGGACGTGGTATTGTGGATTTCGGTATCAGCCGGCGGTTTTGGTCGATACTCCCTCTAATGATATAGGCATTAAGGCTGGAACTAGATTTGTGGGATAGCCTTACAGCCGGTTTTGCAATGTGCGGTTCGTTTGGTTTAAAGGTATAAATAAATAATACGTTGAATTTTAATTTTTGCTTTGTGAAACACAAGCTTTTTGTTGGTCAAATTCAGAAATTAGAACCGCCCTGATGCAATTTATATGTTGTTTAATGTTTTGGTTTTGAACTTTCCTAGAACGAAGAATAGTGATTTTGCTTTATTACAGTCTTCTTAAACGTTACGTCACTCTTAAATAACACTGTCGTAATATAAAACTAACTTTCCGGGTTCAAATTTTCCTCGTTCAGTTGAAGTAAAAATGCGATTGCTTGAAAAAGTCGATAAACGCCGATTGAAATAGTCTGCGGTGAAAACTTTGTAGAAAAAGACAGAAACCCAGATTTCATAAACTGCATCTGAGTGCTTTAAAGAAAACGTATTTTTATAAATAAGGCCGTTAGTATAAAAACTGGACAGAAACCTATTTAGAGGCTTAAGTCAGATGTCGCTGCCTGTGCGTGATACAGAGAATAGTGTAAAGAGGTTCGAAATTTCACTGATGCCGTGAGTCGCCCATTGGCTCAATTGGTAGAGCGCTGGCACGGATAGCCAGAGGTTGCGGGTTCGAATCCCGGCATGGGTGAAATTTTTAGCCTCTAAATAGGTTTTTAATTTACACTTCTTTATTTTTATTTCTCCTTCTTCTTTTATGTATATTTCACATTCCAGCCACATAAAATGTATTCTAAATTTGAATTTCGAGATTAAAATATTCACAAAATAGCCAGAAATTAATAAATTTAGCGAGATTTCTGATAATAGAAGTTTAAAATTCGAAGATTTTTTCTAACTCTTCATACAAATTGACATCGAGAATTTCGTAACCAGTGTCGAAAAAGAGATGATTTAAACAGCAATCAATACCCAACGTAGATTAGATGTGTGTGTGGTCAACAGTGAGACCCGAGCGCACTGACCGGAAAATGGTTTATGCGCATCGATTCGCTGTGTGCACCCAGTTTGAAAAGAAAACGTGATATTTGTTTTTTCTTTTTCTTCCGAACACTATTTCATTTCAGTCAGCATTCAATTAGCGTGGATTTCACATTTTTTTAATAGCCGTCAAAGCCCTTAAATTGATAATAGAGGTTGAATTTTCTTGAATTAAAATATGTAATAAAGATGGTTTTGCCGAGTAATTTATTTCAATAACAGAAATGTACATCATAATCACTTAATAATATACTTACCTCAGTAGGTACGGTGGCGTAGTAAAATAAAGGTGGTACAATACATTATAGATAGATAGATAACTGAATAGACAAAATATTCTTTATTGTACGAAGTAAAATAACCGAAGAAAAAAGAAGAAGTAATTAAGGAGATAAATGATCGATGACGAACGAACAACCTCAGCGACGAAACTGAATGTTATTAAATGTAGGCACTAACGTTTAAAAAGACAAAAGAGGTGTAAGTCAAAACGTGCTATCCCAGATAGCATTTTGACTCGGTGGAAGTTTGAAACAAACTTGAAAATTACACAGCTCATTAAAAAACATGGAATTTAATCTCTAATCATTAACCCTTTCTTTAATTTAAGTGTGGAGTGTTAGACCTTTAATAAGCAATACAGTTGTATCTAGTTGCTTATAATGCATTTTGGTGTACCTACATGTTTTAAGTAGGCACAGAAGCGGAGCCAAACCCACATTTTGATGCAAATCAGAGCCAAACCTACTGGTATCTAAGGTTTATAAATAAAATTGGTAAATAAGTTGCACATAACACAACCACCGCCACTATCACCACTTGCCCTGATCCCAAACAAGGATATATACACTGTGCTATAACCAGGCTAAAACATGACAATACGTCATTAATATATTAATACAAAAGTTAACACATAATATTAGATTAAATTTAACAAAAAAACGATTGTTTGTGGGTAAAAAAGTAAAAAGGTAGAAAAACCATGTATCGTTTTACGATCGTTTTAGATCTGTTAGTATGGAACTAACAAATTGTTAAAACTTTGTACATTATACTTCCTTGTGTACTATGTTAATCAAATCTCTCCAAAGGTTATCTGGAAGATATCACTTTTAAAGATAGGGCCTCTGATTTTGCTCGTTAAAAAATATGACTTTAGTCTTCTTTCTTGTGCCAATGTAGTAATGTATTCTCTGCTTTTCTCAACTGAACTTATATACATAGGTGTAGCATAGCGTATAAAAGAACCATGTTTATGCAAAGAAAAAATGTGTTTACACGTATTATTATGTGGAGTGAATATCAAGATACTTTTCACAAAAATAAACTTTTGAGAGTTTTAGTTTTATTTTTAAGTATGTAGATAACGTTACTTACGCATTGCAAGTTGTAAATACTTATTGACAGATACACGTCATAACAATCCTGTTATATTTTATTTCCCGTCATTATATAACACCCTGAAATACTATTTTGATGTTTTTCCAACAGCAAAGTTATAAACATTTGTTCAACTACGGAAGTGGATTACATCATTTTTCTAGGAACTTATAGAGAGATAAATAACACTTTATTGGACAACCAGAAAAAAGAAAGTCTTTGTAAAAAAATATACATTTTAAGCATAGTTTGCTTCAAAATTAGATGGTTTGGTAACTAACACTTTGTCAATTACTCGATTTTTTTCTTCTGTCGTGAGTTACATCAAAGGTTTGTTGATCATGATCCATATAGATATTAAATTATTAACAAACGAACGAATCCAAGCTTAATTAACATAAAAAATATCTATCACACAAATTCCAGTATCGTCAAGTAGCAAGTAAACTTGATTTAACCTTTACATACGTAGGTACACACTACTTAGGTACTCACGTTAAGGGCGAATTTGCTACGACAAAGGATGGGCTGTAGTTGTCTGTACTCTTGTTATGCTTCGTGGTCGTGTTTGGCGCCAACAAACAATTTATAATCACTTCAGATATTTTAATTAATTAGGCGTAATATTTTTACTAATCAGAAAGTGGTTAGTACAGACCTACTTAGCTACTGTTGCTTCGCAGATAAATATACTGGAAATTTCTCATTAAATAATCATTTTACTCTACATTTTAGTACTTGAATCTATCTACCTAAGAAGGTGCTATTTTCCGCAGATGACTTATCAATTGACAGGTAAATTAGACTAATTAACATTTTAACTGATATACAAAGTTTGCGGCAGCGTCAATAGTTTCCTTAGTGTCATTGCAAATAGGATTGACAGCCCAATTCTAACGCACTGTACATACTAAATAAAATAATAAAATTTCAAGGAACTGATAAGTCATCGCCAATACAGTTATACAGCAAACAATATATTTATGATATGGACTATGAGTTCGTTCCGAGTAAAACATTTTGAATTCAATTATAGTAAACTGTATAGTTCCTAATCTCGGACCGGGCAAGATTTTTTTAAATTTTTAGCTTGAGGAGACTTCCTTATATCCCCATACTGAATAGCTGGCACTATCTACGTACCTAGTAGACGTTTCATTTATATAAAAAATTGTGAGACCTACCAATTAAATTTATTGTGATTGTACAATATCTATAAATTAAAATAGAATATCTACCCTCCTAATCAATATCTCAGAGAGTGCAAACAATACCTTTTTGAAACTTAAAATTTATATTGATAGTAACTTAGGGGACCTTATTTTAAAATTATATTTTCTTTCATAGCTGTATTATAACTTATTTTAAGATTGACCAATACGGCGACACACCCAAAGACCTTTTTTATGCTAAAACCCATATTCTCAGTTTTCAACGACTAGACCAACAAGCCGGTTTAGCGGTTCAAAACAGAGATCATAGATGCGAGTCCGCTGGAGGTTGTCGTACTTAATTTGTACAATTGGTCTCAGTCTGGATGTATTTCCATGTTTGTGATGTCCTTTCCTGGTTGCTATAGAGAGTATCCTATGTTTGTTAAAAGTAAGATACCAACACACCTTTTTGTCTACACATTTTATTGTTAATGTTTTTTGAGACAAAAACCACATAATCAACAAAAAAATATGCCAATAATGTAGGTATCAGCGAAACCGCTAAACGTGTTTTTTTCCACAAACTGCCTTAAATGCTTGAATTGTACGTGATAAGTTGACAAAATTCTGCAAAATTCTGCGTCATTCATTGTGTTTACAAGGTCAGCGTGTAAAAATAAACCGTATTTTTTGTCCACAGTTATCATTATTGTCGCAAAATAAAATACTCACACAGCCGCTATTTATTATGTAACTAACTGCCAACCTCGTATGACGAACTTAAAAATATAACAATGTAAAAAAGAAACAACTCCAAAACTGAGAGGGTTCCCGCGCACTCCATATCAAAATAAAATCCGTTTTATTGGTCGAGGTAGTTCGACAAAAAGCTAAAGCGTGCGTTCTTTTTTTAAGAGCCTTGCTGTGATTGGCTGAGCGCCGGACGAAAAAAGCTACCAACCGCCCCTTTGCCTCAGAGACTCTTTTTATGAACGCGGGGCTTTTTTATTGCGTCTTGTTCCAAATTAGGGTAATTTTAAGGGGGAATTGTAAGTACATAATTTACTCGCCTGTTTTAGCACTCGTATCACAACATAAAAAAATCTGAATAGGTACCTAGTACGTTAACTATAAAACTGTAATGTATACCTAAGTGTGATAAACTTGGTGTTTGCTCGCAGTCGCTATTTATTCAAGCTTTTATTGCATATATTATGGACTCCATTAACAAACATAGAGCAAAAATTACATTAAGCTACCAATAACAATAGAAAAACACTATCATTTATAGCCTAATATTATTTTGATGTCGCAACGCCTATGGTTTGAATACAATACGCCGCTGCCGCTGCGTCCGCGTAGATTGTTATTTTTTTATTATTGTATCTCATAAACAATAACTTAATAACTTGATCCCCACCCAAAGATCTCTAGCCACCGCATTGGCTCAAACAAAAATAGGCCGAGGGACGAGGGTGTCGAGCGAGACGCACGTAGCGCAGCATTGGTCATTCTCTTTCGCTCTAGAAAACCTCGTCTCTTTCCAAACGTAGAATACAAGACATCGATGTTTGGGACATAAAAATTGACAGATTTTTTTCAGTCTATTGTGAGACGCCAGGCCCGGCGCAGTGTGCCTCCGACCCCCGCGCTTTAGGGTTGTGCCAAAAATGTTCTAAACTCGTATCGTGTTTTATTTTGTTTCAAATTAAGAACTTGTTTGTTTTGTATTTGTGAAAGTTACTTTTGTTGGATCTGTTAACAAGGACCCCAGTGAAGTGTTACTGAAAGCTGGAGTCGCTGAAATCTTAGAATTAGGTACGATTTACTTCAGAATTATTTTTATTATTTATTTTGTACATTTATTCTAGTTTAACTAATTAAATTTAATTAAATTAAGTACATTAATCTTATTTATTAACAGCATAAAGTAGGTTACATCTTAGGCTTCTTTTGGTTAACCTTTGTGTACGTATTATGTCGTATTTGCGTTTTTATTTGTATTATAAGTTATAACTTTTTACAATCTAAGTTCAAAGTACGAGTACAAATAACATAGTAACTCCTAATTGCATAATTAGATAAACATTTAAAATAGATTGAGATAGAAGGAGTGTTATAGTTTTTAGAAATAGATAGAAAGAGTATTATAGTTTTTAATTTAATGGAATAACGAGTGCTTTTTACAACACTTCGTATTTTGAATAAAAAAAATAATTTCCGTTTTTTTAATAACCTTAAAGATTTTCTTCCGTCACAAGTTTAGGTTCCGGGTGTTTAAACTGTTGCTTTTGTATCGCGATTGGGAAGTATTGTAAAATCCTTAGTCCTGATCTCCATTTTCTACCTCTAGGTATGCTGAGCTGTGCATCAACCGGTATGCCTCCTGCGCCCCACACCGCCCACGCCCAACCGTGGGCTTCGCTCCTACATCCACCGACAGTGGTAAGCATGAAGAACATTCTACAACAATGCTGCTCCTAATTATGTACTTATTTCAGTCCACAGCTTTACATAAAGGCATGTGTAAAGTTTGACCTGCTGTATATTGTACTTTATGGAAAAAACAGATGGTCCGCTTGTGGTCTAGCAGTTCATTTAGCTGTTTGTAACAATATAATAGCTTTCAAAGCTACGTTTAATTCTATTGTATGAAAGAGACAACTTTAGGTTGGACGACAGTTACCAAACAGCGGGCTCATCTATCAATTAGGTTTTTCCGTCAGTTCAAAACCGGATCAAACCAGTAATTAGTGTCTTCTCTTCTCTAGAAAACGGAGCCCGCGGAAAATATGGAGGAAGCGTCGTTCTCAAAAGAACAAGGCAGTGGCTTCTACTCGGAAGGCTTCCACAGTGCTTCACCGTCTGGTTCAAGTAAAGACTCGAACGCACATTCGCCTAGGAGCGTCGGGAGCGGCGGTGAACCGTCCTCGTTCTACGACAGTCTGCCTTTGCATGCCAAGGCCAACCTTGGCTTGCATCTGGATGCCTACCGCAATGGTCTACCTTACAACCTCCTGACTCCACTTGGATTCGACCGGTCTGAAGCGCGTGAGTCATCACCCGGGTGTGAAAATTCTTACTCTCCTAGTAAAAATCTCATCCCTTCAGCTCACGTCTCCACTCATTTGAGAACGGCCACTCCATCCAAGTCACCGCCAAGAATACTAACTTCACCTGAAGGTAATGAGCGTCGGTTCCATGACTCCGGATTCGATGGCGCCTCACAGGGCATGAAGGACACGGATGATGGGCAAGAAGGTTCTGGACCTGATGACGAGTTCGATGATGAACCTGGTCTCAGGGTTCCGGCTGTCAACTCTCACGGAAAAGTCAAGACATTCAAATGCAAGCAATGCGAATTTGTAGCGGTTACTAAGCTTAGTTTCTGGGAGCACAGCAAAGATCACATTAAGCCCGAGAAGATGCTGACTTGTCCCAAGTGTCCTTTCGTAACAGAATACAAGCATCACTTGGAATACCACATGCGCAATCACTTCGGTTCAAAGCCGTTCCAATGTACTCAATGCTCATACTCTTGCGTCAACAAATCCATGTTGAACTCTCACCTAAAGTCTCACTCAAACGTTTATCAATACAGATGCGCTGACTGCAACTACGCGACCAAATACTGTCATTCCTTGAAGTTACATCTGCGTAAATACCAGCATAATCCTGCTATGGTCTTGAACGTAGATGGTACACCCAATCCTCTACCAATCATCGATGTTTATGGCACACGTAGAGGACCAAAGCAAAAACCAATGTCTAAGATGTTTGAACAGCAGTCAGGTATGAACAATAATCAGCCGCAACCGCCGCAGCATTCGATGTTCCGGAACCACTTCCCCGTAAACTTGCCTTACTTGCCGCCTCTTCTACCGCATTCATTCTTGTTTCCGCCAAATAACAACTTCGAACCAAAAACCTCGCCTAAACCTTTAGACGTTCAAGAGAAACACCAAGCTATGTCACCTCCGTCTATTTTACAACAGCGTCTGGCGTATAGAGACAACATATCTGAATCTGAACTTGCCTCTCCACCAGCTAAGTCTCCAGCAAGTCTACCACAGACACCTACAGCACCTCAGTCAACTTCATCCCCTGTCCCAACTGATAACGCTCTTGATCTCACCAACACTAAAATAACTGAAGCCAGCTCCCCGCCTCCGACTGAAAGGCCTATCCCTCTCACACCCACGACGGCTCTGAAGAACAGAAGAAAAGGAAGGGCATACAAACTTCAGCCGGCTGCATTAAGGCTCCAACATG
Organism: Yponomeuta sedellus; assembly: GCA_934045075.1. Lineage (NCBI taxonomy): Eukaryota > Metazoa > Arthropoda > Insecta > Lepidoptera > Yponomeutidae > Yponomeuta > Yponomeuta sedellus. The sequence continues at coordinate 17,361,203 of OW203728.1, read as the reverse complement.
ATGAGGAGAATCGTCGTGAAATCGAAGTTTCTGGATCAGAGTCTGACGCCTCGACTGAGCCTAGCGCAACAACTAATAACTATACCTGCCAGTATTGCGATATTACCTTCGGAGACCTGACCATGCATACAATCCACATGGGATTCCATGGTTATAATGATCCGTTCATGTGTAACAAATGCGGTGAGCGCAGCAGTGATAAAGTAGCATTCTTCATACATTTGGGCAGAGCTCAACATGCTTAGTTACGTAACAAAAAGCGCTCATTGAAACTAGTCACTCCTTTGTCGTAGGCTGTAGGTAGAGATAGACTATTTTGCCTTTGGCAGTCTATCTTTTTGTATGAAGATTAGTATCAAAACACTATAGATGATAGGCCAAAGAGTTCACAACGTAATTTTACAATTTTACTTAATTTACTGTAATTAGAGTCCTTATTTAATCAGTTGTAATGTAGACAGTTGTTTCTAGACATTGTGTAAGCCCCTGTGTGTCGATATAAATATTGTAGCTTAGAGAGACCAATGTGTAAAATCAAGACTGTTCCTTGATGATAAGTACAAATGAAAGCAATTTGTGTATTCGCTTTTTTTCTATTACATTTTTCTTTGTGATTCATGTCTGAAATAATTTTAGACTTTTTTGTTTAGCTGTAAATAATAGTACTGCCGCGATCAATTTACATATGCCTTGACCGTCTTTTAGGGTTCAAAAAGGGGAAAACAGGGCGATCCGCTATCTCCTAAGTTGTTCACGAGTACTTAAGAGCTTCTGGTCCATGAACGATTAGCTCGTTCATGGACCAGAAGTAATGATGAATAGTCTCTTATGTAATCCCTGTTGTACATGCAATAAAAAATATTCTATCTATCTATGAAGGGCAAGTTGCAACTCGGCCTGAAACGAAGCTCGACATGTATATGCTGCCCATCCTAACCTACGGTGCTCAGACCTGGTTTTTGATCGAACATCGAAAGGCCAAGCTTAAAGTTTGCCAACGGGCGATGGAGCGCAGCATTATGGGCGTGAGAAGAATTGACCGAATCCGAAACACTACGCTCCGCTCCAGAACCAAAATCGCTTATGTTGGAGCTGTGATCGCAAATCTCAAGTGGAACTCTTCAGGTCACGTCATTCGTATGGGTCCAGACAGATGGGCGAAAATTGCCACTGAATGGGTTCCCCGCGACGGATATCGCAGACGCGGTCGGCCAAAGCGGAGATGGCGGGACGATCTCTCAACTTTCTTGCCCGGTTGGGAGATGACTGCTCAAGACAGGGAGGAGTGGAAGCTCATGGGGGAGGCCTTTGCCCAGTAGTGGGACAAAGACGGCTGACAAAAAAAAACTTCCACACAGCACAATCACTTGACCTGGTCCCAAACTAGGATACCCTATACTAGAGTAACCAGACAAGGACCTCACAAACATGAAAATACATCAAGACTGAGGCAACTTGTCTGACTGAGACAAGACTAAGGCAACGGCGACCCCCAGTGGAAATCGAACCCACGACCTCTGTCTTGGTACCCAAGCGCCTTAACGGCTAGACCAACAAGGCAATCAAATATTATGAATCACAACGGTGAAGTTACCTATTAGTCATAATTTTAATCAAAATAACTGTATTTACAGGACGTAACTTGAAATTAAGGTATATGTAAGTCAGAGAATGTAGATATTTATTAAAGGTATATTGAAGTGTATAACATTATTTAAGTAATTAATTTATTCGTTTTGTCTTCATTTTTTTATAATGTATGCAAATAATTTAAGCGGTTTAAGTTTGTAGGATATTGTAACGGACAGGTGTTATAATGAGCTACGACCTTAAGTCGAATTCAAAGACTTTATTTTTAGCCCTCAGTAGAATGTAACTGTAGAAAATTTGTATCGAATTTATGTTCCGCGGTTTTTGTGTGCTGAAAAGAGAAACAATAAAAGTATTGTGTTTTATCTGACAGGACGTTTATTTTTGCAACCCGTTAACGGTCGGGGCTATATAATTATACGATATTATACTCTTGAAGAAGAGCCCTACCTGAGCCGTCAATGGAAATGGGAGCCCTTCGTTCTAATTTTAAAAGAATGCAACCAGTAGGCTCGAAAAAAAAGTTACCGCCATAACCGTCGGACGTCGGCTCACATCACTCAGTCAGTACAGTACTCAGTAGTGAAAAAAAAACTCTTTTGTTTCTTAAAGTAATTGTTATTTATGAAGGTGCTATTTTTTACCAGCCAGCTATTCTTGTAGCAGGCAAAACTACCATGTGCCTATGAATATTTATCACACGACGTCTACCTAAATGTCTATTTTTTCGTAAACAATAGTCGTTGTCAATCTCAGTGCTGTGAAGAATGATTGGTTTCAGTATGTAGTTAGTTCTGGTGAGTTTTTTTTTTCTAAATATAGAAGTCTACATCAATGACACGCAAGGAAACGAAAGCGGTCTTGTTTTGTAATATTTCGCAACCAAAAACAGAATAATGACGACGAGATACCTTCAGATATAATTATTATTTTCACATAGAAGTGCCCGTGGCCTAGCGGGTTAAGCAACAACAGGCGCAGTCAGATCCGGGATTAGTGACCGTCCCGTGACTGCTGCTAGTGGCATATTAGTCCAAACACAGTGTCTATATACTTAGATCGATATCGACCCTTGTATGTCCCCGCTGCTGGGACACGAGTCTCTTTCTGCGTTGCAGGAAGGTTAGGCCACCACTCCACCACGGGGGCCAAGTCCGTGTTTGCGGAGGATTGTAAGACAGTGGCGGGTCTTACTGTCAGAAGTTATCAAGCCGCCCATAAGGCCTCTGACATGGCTTAACGACTGCCATTACATGACAGCCGGCACCAACGGCTTAACGTGCCTTGCGAAGCACGGAAGCATTCGGAAAAATGCCACTAGAGGTAGTCACGGGATGGTCACCCATCCTGCACCTGACCGCGCCTGTTGCTGCTTAACTCAAGTAATTGATTCCACAATCACTTGGTTCGGCTAGGCCACGAGCGCTTCACTAGGCCACGAGCGCTTCGATAGATAGAATAATCTTTATTGCATGTAGACCAGAAATTACATAAAAGACATTAAAAATAATATGGTACAGTACAAGTGGCGGCCTTATTACTAAAAGTAATTTCTTTCAGACAACCATTGATAGAAAAAAATGAAACTGAAAGACGGGTAGTCGGCGCAACTAAACATAATTTAATGTACCTTTATAAAAGCATCGCACATTGCACTACCATCTACATGCTAATTAAATTAGACAGACTGATAAATTCATGTCAGTACAGTCAGGTAAAAAAGGACTAGGTATATGTATTATTATTCTCGGTATTTTTATTTAAGGGGCTTTATTTTTGAAGCCAACTCACCTACATTGGTTGGTAGCAGCTTATGTCCCATTCAAACTGATACCGTACCCCATGCCGATGCCAAGTATTCAATTGTCGCCTGACCCAAATCCAGCGGATGTTGCAGTTTTCCAATGCATGGACCGCTCTCTTTAGAAAAAAAAACTGATAAAAAATTGGGTTAACTTCTATGCGTTTGAATAGTCAAACAGATGTGGGAAATATGTAGAGTAGGCTAATAGATTTTAGTTGATGCATTAAACATTATTATGAAGTATATAAATTTTGTCAAAAAACGCTGCTTAAATCATTTGCAAAAGATGCAACGACCATTGATGATGATGATAATTTGTATAAAACTAAAACTTTACTTTCATAGCCGCACTACAAACATTTTTTAAACCGGCTTCACTTCAACTTATACTTAATTTTTTTAGAAATGGCCTCCAAGCATATAAGCCACAAACATGCTCCATTCATGACTGTTAACACATAGAAGTCCATCATTACAGAGTTTTGACCTAACGTGGTGAACACTATAAAATATTCATCGCGTGTAACCATTTTTTTATAAAGAACTTTTTCCTTTATTTTTACTGTACTTAGCCTCTAAATAGGTTTTATTTAGAGGCTAAAATTTTTTACGGTACTTTCATTTGGTTGGGTTAAAGGCTAACCAGGCTAGTAAATGTTATAATTACTTTATGGAAAGTGTATTTTTCCGGGCCTAATTATAAAATCTCTGTGTATTTTCTTTAACTTAATCAGACAAATATTGTAAATATTTAGGTAACCCTGTTTTTTATCTCAAACACGCATCTCTACTGCATTCTCTATTCCGCGTTTGGTGAATAAATCTACGAATAAATAAAATCGAATAATACCCACCTTTTGCAAGGTCTGTGCTTGCCGCAGGTGTCTTGTATAGAGTTTACAAAAAACGCAACGTATTCAAATGTAATATTGAGTAATCTAGACCTACGATCGATATCAACCCTTTGTATGTCTCCACTGCTGGGGCACGGGTCTCTTCCTGCATCGCAGGAAAGGTAGGCTATACTCCACCACGGGAGCCATGTCCGGGTTGGTGGAGGATTTTAAGACAGTGGCGAACTTTTAAACTGCCTCTGAGGAGAGTTTTGAGGTATCGTGTTTAGAAAAAAAGGTGCACTGTTAGTTTTTAGTTTAATCATAATCGTAGACTCGTAAGCTTTCTTGGTCGGTGGCAGTGAAAAAAAAATGTTTTAATGTCAATTTAGTTGTCAAAGACTACCCAGGTAAAATGAAATAGGCAGTTTCAAAAGTGCACAGTCTACAGAAGTCAACCTTTACATGTTTCTTACTAAATCGTCCTTGATGTAACTGATTAGAGTGCAATGCTGTCAAACTGTACGCTTTTGGTCGAACTTTTATATTATATACGAAAAAAACATCGAACCTATTTTGAAATAACCTATCATTCTTGATAAATTACTCGGATTCCGTCGTTTTTGAAAAGCTAAATGAACATTTTTACGGACCTATCAATTTGGCGTCATCAATATACTTCACCCTTAAATTCATTTATCAAAAAGCGGCGCCACCGCAAAAAGCTATTTAGGTAAAAAGGTATATTTCAACAATCAGCTACTAATTTGTGATTTTTCACACATACACCCACTAAATGAAAGAGATTTATAGTAACCAAAAAAAGTGTCTGAATTTTTAGACGTTGAGTTTTTTATTTAAAATTCGCTCCATGCATTTTTTTTATTCCGTCAGATGGCATCATATTCCAACCGGTGGTAGCTGACCGTATTAGGGTTTTAGAACATTCCTTCTCGGTAAACTTGAATAAAAGTAAAAATCGTTGCTATACAAACGCCTAGGCGGTGCGTGGGCGGCACGTTCCGAAACCTTTAAATGTGCGGATTTTTTCTTTTTACTTATTTCGTTTTTTTTTTTGTTAATAAGCAGCTGTTGTTGGATGACCACTCGTGGTGAACTGATTTTTTTGTAACACAATGCCTATACGGGTAGCTTTATGTTAAGTGATACTATGATTGAATGAGAAGGTTAAGATTTTTTTAATCTACTCTATTGTTGTTGATATAGAAAGGTATACTTGCAACGGAACTCATTGACCAAAGATGTTGAAATAACTAAAACCTTACAATCAAAACAAAAACATAAGATAAGATAAGAATATTATTTATTCCTTGTATACCGGAAAAATAGTTACAGAAACAGCAGATACCCTTTGTTTTCATCTAAGGCAGATACAAAATATAAGATACAATTGGTGGATTTATTTAGTAGATAATAATAGCAATTTTTTCCTCAAATTGGAGAATTTGCCAAAGGAGAAATAGATACGGGTCGTCGGTGCAAATACGAATATTAATAGACATACGTATACGTAATAATAAGCTTACATAAATCATACTTGAATACTATAAATACCTACACACACTTACATAAATAGTGTTCTTTTTATTTTATAATTTACTAGCTGACACCCTCGTCCTATATCTCCATTCATATTTTTGTCTATCTATAAGCCAAGTTTTACATTTTAATCCGTTCAACCGTTATTGCGTGGTCGAGTAACAAACATCCAAACATGTTCACAAACTTCCACATTTATAATTTAAAAAGTAGAATATTAATCTCTGAAAAACGTTTGCACAGCACATGCTCATCTTAACTTATGATTACAAAACCTGCTATAAAAAAGTTAATACCCGCCTAATCCCAAAAACAAGCGAAACGAAAGAACTATTGGTATAAAAGCAACTGGCACGTTTCTAGGAAGATCGCAAAAAAATTGTGAAAAGAAAAAAACTGCGTTTGAAAAAGGAACACTTGCTTAATCTGCCATCGCGTCACATGCCACTCTATTATTTCTAACCTTCACGTGTTCGACGTTATTTTGCTAAGCAATGTTAAAAATAAATCAATTTTGTGGCCTACCAAGGTTCCTCAAAGTAGTGGGCTTGAAGTCGATCCTTAACGTATCTATAGATTTATAGACTATTTAAGTTGAAATCTGCATGACTGGATCTCAAATTTGTTTGACCATGTCTTGTTGATTAGTTGGTTTGTTCGAGCAATTTTTTAAATCGGCGTTTATGAACTGCGGCGCGAAGACGGAAGGGAGGCAACAGCACCCGTTGGAACTCCTTGGTTCACGACCGAAGAACTTTATTTCGTTTAATTCTAATTCTCGGATTGCTATACAGGTACATGCTAGTAGATACTAAACCATCGATATCGACCCTTGTACGTCCCTACTGCTGCGGCACGGGTCTCTTCCTGCATCGCAGGAAGGTTAGAACATACTCCACAACGGGGGTCAAGTCCAGGTTGGTGAAGGATTATGAGACAGTAGCGGGCCTTACAGTCAATAGTTATCAAGCCGCCCATAAGGCCGTTGACCTTACTAAACCTGGAACGTTTTAGAACTTTTATAATTAATAAATAAACTCTGGAACGACTTTAGGTGTGGTTTTATTTGTAGAATTGTAGTAATATTAACAGAAAACTGGATAAAAACGGATAAACGGAGAAGCAGGTAAAAAGTCAGATCTGGTCAAAGCGTAAAGTAGTAGTGTGAAAAATGAGGGAAATCGAAGAATGAGTGACGTACATAATTTAAATATTTGAAAATGATAGATGGAAAAAGAAATAAAAATGGTGTAAAGAGGTTTGCACCGTCACATTACCCGGGGGCACCGGTAAAAAAAAATATTTTTTAGATATATTTATTTAAAAAAAATATCTAAAAAAAATTTTTTTTTTATAAAAAATATAGTAAAGTTAACTTATATAATTTAAAATTTAAAGTCAAGGTCGAGAGTAAAGTCGATGAAGGTCGGGGATGTGGTATGGGTAAGTAAATATGGTTATTCTTAAATATTAAAATAAAATATAAAGGATGGGCGATGAAAAAAATTTAGAGTGTGTGGAGTGATATTTACAATGAATATTTACATTAGGCAGTTCCACTTTTATTCATCACCTATCATTCATCCCTAGCATGCATCACCTAGCATTGTCTTCATCTAAAGTGAAGGTGAAGACGTTCATTCAGTATAGACAAAATCTATTTTTATTAATTAGATTTATCCAGAAACTGGCCTAAATTAGTAATAGGCTTATTTAGCCAGTTACCACCCGCTGGTATTCGGTAGTGGTAAGGCTTATTTATTGAGTCACAATCCGCTCTATGAAAGTTATTTACATTTTAACAATATTCATAATATTGGGTACATAGTACCCGACGGGGTAGAATCCGTCGTAGTAGTGCTCTCAAGAGCTATGGTGGGGTAAACACCGTAACGCGTTTAATTAGATAACGCGATTGATAAATAAATTAGTTGACCTAGGCTTATTTAACGTGTTGTCGCCGCACCTGATTGAATGTTTGGATGTTTTGAAAAAAAATGGTTAGTAAATGTCCTGGAGGATAGTGGTGTATAAATAATAAATAAAAAAATAGTTAATAAATAAATAGACAAATAGTATGACGATGTGTCCGAAAAGGTAATGTGGTGATTATATACAGAAAATTAGAACTATAAAAAGGTGGCATTGGTAGGTTTGTTACAAGTTGACAGTTAAAATATTTAAAAAGAATAAGGATATTAAGAAAAGAGGTAAAATTATTTTTTTAGTAATGAGGTAAGGATGGGGTGAGGGTGGAGTTTTTATTTTATTGCCAAAGAGTTCCTTATAGGTTAAACCTGTGGAGGTTTGTTTTTAGAATTTTGAAAAATTTTATGACAATGAATGGTGTCAGAATTACTGACGTCTAGAAATTTGGTTTGCAAAGATTTTGTAAATAATTATAATTTAAATTTTAATAATATAATATTGTTATCAATAGACTGTATGAGTGCAGCTTCGCCTTACCTTCGAGTCGGCCTCGAAGACCTAGAGGGTAAAGCTAGGCTGTCTACGTGTAATTACCCAGGATACTCTCCTGAGGCAACGTAAGTTAGTAACCAGTCCCACCTGGAATTATAAATTCCAGGTTACCGAGGTCTATGGAACTGCTAGTGAGCAGCCTGTGGTTGTGTAACTGTCTGATAAATGCGTGTAGAAGTTATTGATTGTATACTGTTGGTGTATACTAACTGTGGTATGTTTCGGTTAGGTGGGGTGCAGATAGATAGAATAGGACTTTTATTAGGGCCGAAAAAAATTGTTACTATGGGTGAATCTAGTTAGTGAAGAATGGTCAATGAGTAGTTATGATGAATTACCTTGTGGTCCAGAAGTCAAGTCGCACTTTAAAATTAATTTAATATTTTATTTATAAAACACTCAACAACACTTAACAAAAAAAAAATCTTGCAGGTCTTGTGGGTAAAGTTGGGGGCGGCGGAGAAGTCCGACAGAACCCTTGAGCAACGCTGGGGAGCTCCAAGGGATGCGTCTGTGATGTATGAGGTCGTGGGTCGTGGGTATGAAACAGCAGCAGCAGTTCGACGATTGTGCACACGTATAATCGTGGTAATCGTACTCGTATTTGCCTTTGCACTCGCAGCGTAGTCGCGGTGGGTGGGCTTTGTCGTCTCAGCGTATCAAGCCGTGGGGTGACGTTGGGTTTCGTTATTATCGTTGGGCGCCAGTGGAACGTTTTATAACTTTAATAATTAATAAATAAACTCTGGAACGACTTTAGGTGTGGTTTTATTTGTAGAATTGTAGTAATATTAACAGAAAACTGGATAAAAACGGATAAACGGAGAAGCAGGTAAAAAGTCAGATCTGGTCAAAGCGTAAAGTAGTAGTGTGAAAAATGAGGGAAATCGAAGAATGAGTGACGTACATAATTTAAATATTTGAAAATGATAGATGGAAAAAGAAATAAAAATGGTGTAAAGAGGTTTGCACCGTCACAAACCTTATGTAAGTGTAAGTTTATTTCGAACGCTATTTAGTTAGGTAATCGAGTCTTCGAAAATATTGAGATGTTGGAACTTTGCAAGAAAACCGTTGAGAACAAGAGCCATAGCCGTCGGCGCGTTGTTAGCGCTACATGATTTCATAGAGATTCCCGACCTAAATTAAATCTCAAAAAAGCCAATGAAACTTTGTATCCGCGTATCCTAGCAACCGTGCCGTGATTGCAAGCGATAAAGCAGTCAGCGGCAACGACGCAACGTTCTGGGCCGCAACTGTTTAGTAAAGATTTTGATAAAAATTGTTTTGCCATCGACACGCTAAGAAGAGGCCGTCCGAGTGCACCATCCGAGTAAACTAGAACCGTCCAATCAGAAGTATTAGTTTACTCGGATGGCGCACTCGGTCCGAGCGTACTAAGACCGTGAAAACCTGGCCGTAGTCTACGATTTTCTATGATTGAAAAGCCATCACAAATACTTAACGTATCATGAGGAAATCGACACCCGTCTCGTGAAATCGAGCAAAACCTCAGCATAGGATTAGGAACAATGAAATGAGATGCCGAGTTGAGATTATTTCACCGACTATTGCTGGCTGTGTTAACTAGATCTTGATTGTATTTGTGCGTAGGTTAGGAGGCTTTTGTTGCAGTTTTTACAATGTTACATAACCTGTAAGAAATATTTGACTTAAACTCGACCAGTCTCGACAACATATAAAGTTTTTATAGTATTTTTATTTTTAATGCACTAACCCGTGCTAAGGACAAATTTAAAAACCTATTTAGAGGTTAAAATTTCACCGATGCCGGGATTCGAACCCGCAACCTCTGGCTATCCGTGCCAGCGCTCTACCAATTTAGCCAATGAGCGACTCACCGGCATCAGTGTTTCGAACCTCTTTACACTATTCTCTGTATTACGTACAGGCAGCGACATCTGGCTTAGCAAATTGCATCACTTACAGCCCCGACTACCTACTTTGCAGTTAGGTTTTACATCGGAATTATATCACTGCACCCACATGATTATACTATTTTTATTTTTAATGCACTAACCCGTGCTAAGGACAAATTTAAAAACCTATTTAGAGGCTAAAACATTCACCCATGCCGAGATTCGAACCTGCAACCTCTGGCTATCCGTGCCAGCGCTCTACCAATTGAGCCAATGGGCGACTCACCGGCATCAGTGAAATTTCGAACCTCTTTACACTATTCTCTGTATTACGTACAGGCAGCGACATCTGGCTTAAGCAAATTGCATCACTTACAGCCCCGACTACCTACTTTGCAGTTAGGTTTTACATCGGAATTATATCACTGCACCCACATGATTATACTATTTTTATTTTTAATGCACTAACCCGTGCTAAGGACAAATTTAAAAACCTATTTAGAGGCTAAAACATTCACCCATGCCGAGATTCGAACCCGCAACCTCTGGCTATCCGTGCCAGCGCTCTACCAATTGAGCCAATGGGCGACTCACCGGCATCAGTGAAATTTCGAACCTCTTTACACTATTCTCTGTATTACGTACAGGCAGCGACATCTGGCTTAAGCAAATTGCATCACTTACAGCCCCGACTACCTACTTTGCAGTTAGGTCGCGGGTTCGAATCCCGGCATGGGTAGAATTTTTAGCCTCTAAATATGTTTTTAAAATTGTCCTTAGCACGGGTTAGTGCATTAAAAATAAAAATAGTATAATCATGTGGGTGCAGTGATATAATTCCGATGTAAAACCTAACTGCAAAGTAGGTAGTCGGGGCTGTAAGTGATGCAATTTGCTTAAGCCAGATGTCGCTGCCTGTACGTAATACAGAGAATAGTGTAAAGAGGTTCGAAATTTCACTGATGTCGGTGAGTCGCCCATTGGCTCAATTGGTAGAGCGCTGGCACGGATAGCCAGAGGTTGCGGGTTCGAATCCCGGCATGGGTGAAATTTTTAGCCTCTAAATAGGTTTTTAAATATAAAAGTTTTTTTTTTATATAAATTTTTTCAATCAATAATAATAAGTTACGATTTACGATTGTCATAGGTATTGTACATAGGACTGTTAGAATAAGGTAAAGTAACTAACATAAGGTAAGCGCTGGTCCATCAGTCGGCAAATTGTAAATAGTTGCATGGGTTTCTCAATATAAATTACATTCAACTAAGGAGTTTTATTTTGAAACAAACCAACCCAGATCATATATTAATAAAAGTAATCGTTATTTGGAAGTTGTCCTACCGATAAAATAGTTTTGCATGCAACGACTTATGAACGTTGATGAAGCGGAGGTGATCTGTCAGGATCGTGGCAGGTGGCAGTCCCTGGTTTCTGTCTACCTCTCTGGGATCCAGGCGTGAGGTTATGTATATATGTACCTAGGTATTTATTCTTTACGTCCGCCCCACTCTGCGCCATTTTCATAGATGGCCTGCCTGAATGCCTAAGTATAATTTTCATTACCTGGGCGTTCATCGCTTTGGACGCACAAAAATTAAGAAATTCATTTAGGTAGCTGTTTGTCTAAACCTGCTCTGCACTGTACGTTGAAAACAAATATTGTCTCGGGAATTTCACCATCATCATCGACCTATTATGTCCCCAACGAGGGGCACGGGTTTCTTCCCCGAGGAAGGTATAGGATAGGCCTTACTCCACCACACGGGGGCCAAGTACCAATATTATTCTGGGAATATGATCAAACTGATAAAAAAGGGATGGGAGCCATAACAGGCCGTCGAGCTTCCTACAAGTTTGCGTAGATGATTAGCTTAGTGATAAGATTATGATTAGACTATACAAGAAACGTTTTTTTAGACTATACAAGAAATTTTTTTTTCTATCAAAGGTAGGTAATACAAGTATCGAACTCTGTATGATCGTAGAACAATACCTGTGGTATAGCAACAAATCATAAAAACTGTTTATTATGAGTCGGACTCCCGTAAAGGTAATTTAATGATATCGATATCAGCCCTTTTGTTCATCCCCACTGCTGGGACACGGGTCTCTTCCTGTATCGCAGGAAGGCTGTACCATATTCCACCACGGGGGCCAAGTACGGGTTAGTGAATGAAATTGAATGAAAGATAACATATTTTTGCTAACGGCGCCTTAATTGGTCACTCGTTTTTACGTGTTTGGCAAATATTAACGATCCATTGCTGTTTTTTCTATCGAGTCTTTAGCGCTGACTTTGTAAAGCCTGCATTGTATTCTAAATCGACGGCAAATACGCGACTAGCAATAGGCAAATGAAGCGCCAGTACGTATGTCTGTATATGTGTACCTATGTACATACGTGAACATATGCATGTATCAATGACTTGGTTTTCTAAGTTTGTTATGTTCATTTGTGAAGTTATAGTAGAACTGCCACTCGCTAACGTGAAAGAAAACATCGTGAAGTAACTCATGTTTCCTCACGACTCTTAGAGTCTGAGGTGTTTAAATACCTCAGCGTTGCCAATCCGCAGCGGGAACGCGTGGTAATAAGCTCATCTCTCTCCGAGAGAAGTCCTGTGCCCTAGGCACTGGGACTTTTATAGGCTAAACCATCTATTTATGTTGTAGAATATTCTCCCGCACGTTCCGTCTCGTTCGTCTTTGGCTACAATCAAATGTGTGAACGGAGGCCTTCCTCCAGCCCCTCGGTCATCCACCCTCGCAGTCTTGCAATAAATGTACTGATTGGAAATTCAAATGAGGTCCGGATTTATGGCCTTCCTGACCCCCTCCCTGCCGGCCCTCGTGACGTAATGCCCGCCATTTTCACTTTATCTCGCTGCAAATAATATAGAGGGATATCGTTTAGAGATTGAGGACGCCTAGAATTTCTGATTTCACGGGAAAATATCTTTGAAGGAAAAAAGTGGGTGAAATAGTCCGAGAGGTCTGTGCAGTCGTTCGGCTGATAGCAATGTGTAGGTATGCGTGCGTCGACGGCTCATCAATCTTTACATTCGAGCACTCTCCTGGTTTGTCATAAGCGTGACTTTGGAAATGTTTGGAATCGTTCTGTAGCCGACAACATCCAGAGAGCAAGGTCACAAATCAAAAAATGGCTATCTCAGACCAGCGAGGGGAGTATCTAAAACGCATCTTTATTCAATAGAGTTATATTAGTCCGGTAATGGTCGTTTCATTCACACTATCGGTAGTCGTTTCATTCACAGTATCGGTAATACATCGCATTGCAATGGTAGATATAGCCCGTGCTACTAACTCGCCTCGTGCGTTTCGCTCTTTTTTCGCGAGAGACGCCAACTTAGTTTGCGCGGGTTGTACCCCTGGAATGACATTGTACTGCTATTGCTTTGTAGACTACCAAATTGAGGCAAATAACAGCCATTGTCGTGCTTACATCATTATATTGAAAAATTATGTATATATTAGACTCTAGAGCCTGTGGCCGGCCGCTCGCTTTAAGATATAAAATGCTGCAAACGCCCGTCACATGACGACCCTAGGTACAGTCGACAGCACGTAGGTAATATAACAGACATGTACGCGTACGAATTTGCACAACACTTTGCAACAAAAATGTGAAGATTGAGAACCTGACGACTGTACTGTGCTTAGTGATTTAACCTAAAGCATCATACTTAAAGAGTGACCACTCAAAGTTCAGACACTGTTAGAGTAGAGTCCCTTTTTTATTTATGCCTCAAAACATTAATAAACTTAACTGCAAGGTAGGTACTCGGGGCTGCAAGTGATGCAAATTACTTCAGTCAGATGTCGCTGCCTGTACATAATACAGAGAATATTGTAGAGGTTCGAAATTTCACTGATGCCGGTGAGTCGCCCATTAGCTCAGTTGGAAAGAGCGCTGGCACGGATAGCCAGAAGTCGCGGGTTCGAATCCCGGCATGGGTGGAATTTTTAGCCTGTAAATAAGTTTTTAAAATTAATAAATCCGGTCAAGTGCGTGCACCGGGTACCGAGGGTTCCATACAAATTTGTAGGTCAGTACTTACATATTATAAACAGTTTAGGTTTCAAGTCTCGCAGTTTTTTCCAGGTTTTAGTCGAACTTCAAAGACAGTTATTTTATGATTTACCTACCAATGTATATTTTTCACCTGTTGTGGCCTTGGTTAGCTCAGCACGTATTGACTTGACTTTCCTGTGGACTGGGCCAATTAAACTGTTGGGATGGTTTAGGTGCTAAGCTCCATCTAAAACAATGTCTTAGGCACTCCAACGACTTAGTTAACCAATTTGTGTGAGTGAAGATGCCACTGGACGCTGTATAAATCATCTCATTACGCAGTGCAAATCCCAAAATTATTACACGAATGTCTACATCAATTGAATGATTGAAAGAAACATATACTTAATTCACTTAGTTGCACTATATTAAAATATCTGTGTTTTACAGAAGAAGTAAATGAAGAACTTGTACACAAAGAAAAACAAGAGGTTACTAAGTAGTTCATGGATAATATACATTGCAATCCAAAAATTACATCCACACATGCAAGAATTATTGCAAAGTATTACTCAAAGTACCTACCTATACTCAGAGATCGAATGTCCGCTAAGGCAAAGGATAGCGCAGAGAAAAAATTACCCAAGCAAAAAGAAACGTAGCGATCGTCAATTATTATTTTAAGATGAATCCCTGTCAAGCCCTGTCCGGATTATTTATTTAAAAGAAAGTTTTTATTCTAAAAAGCTTGGGAAGGAAATGCAAAAACGCCATTTTACCTGCCAGTGTCCCTTCGCAGCCACATGCGCATTCCGATATTTCCAATTTTGAAATTGCTATCCAAAAGAAGGTTAGCATAAAAAATGTACTCGTAGTTGCGACTCCTTGCGATCATGTAGAGAAAAAAAAACCGCTTTGTATGACTTTCTTTGTCCAGTTAGGTTATTATTGGAAAGGATGCGGGAAAAAATCATACCTTCCAAATGTGAAACTCTAAATGCCTCCCATGTGGGCCTTGCATTTTACGTAGCTAACTTGGTAGGATATAAAAACCATATAAATTAGACAAAAGAAGAAATTAAAAGGAGTCTGAGAAAAACTTCTCAGCCAAGGCACTGACATTAACAAAACAGCCTATTCTGTAACAGACTAACAACTAAAACAAAATGCCCAAAAACCTTCAAAAAGTACAAAATTACCATTTTACTATCGACCTCATTGTCCGAGTGACTGGTTGACAAATAACATTCTCAACTTCAATACGAAAGGGAACAATATGCAAATTTGTCAGTTTGTATATGCAAATGTTACCTTTGCCTTATAACAAAGACCGCTGTTCCACAGTCGTAAAAAGCTTAGAAAAGCGACAAAGCGATCGTTCCAAATATTTCAAAAGTAACGGTCTTCGGCAGTAAAAAAGGGTTATTGAGCAAAAGAAACGGTGTTCGCATGTCCAAAATCCTTTTAAGTTGATTAATGGACAAAGGGACTAGGTAGTCTTTAGTTGGTACCGCCTTTATTACCCAACTGCGATGGAGCCCAAAAGGAAGGTACCTAAGGTGGTTGTCTCGTATGTATGTATGTCCGATTATATGTTCCCTCATAACATAACCCTTAACTCCCTAACTTTTCCTTTAGCAACTTTCCATTGTAGGTTGTCTGGAAGATATTACTCTAAGCAATAAGGCCGCCAATCGTACTGTATAATTCTAATAATATTATGTTTGTTTTTCCTGGTGTACAATTAAAAATATACTTATCTTATCTTATCTTTAGATAACCGTGGTTCAGATAATTATGTCAGTCGATTCGTCGTATTTACGAGACTGTCATGGACTACATAAACAGTATAAATGTAACGAAAGAATTAAAATCACTAAACAGACAAAAATAAAATACTTAAAAAAATAATCAACAACCCGACGTCTGAGCATTAACATGACAGTGTAACGCATTGCGAAGTACCTAAGTTGGACCCGACGGTTGGTCCCACCGGTTGGTCCCACCGGTTGGTCCCAACCGCTTAGTGTTTATTGCACAGCAGTCGGGTTATTGGTTATTTTTAAAAAAAAAATTTACATATGGAATAACTGTTGCTTTAATGACCGCCGGATAAATGCAAAAAGTTCATTGTTTTCGAACGTTAAGACTAATAATATTTAATTTTATGACCTGCTTATTAAATTCTTAGTAACATGTGCGTTGTTTTTAAGAGGATCCAAAAACGGTCTTTAAACATGATTGTCCGTGGACATGGCAAACAAGTCGAAGTGTAGCTATTTAGGACTCCGATAAACTAAAACAACAATTATACGATTAAATATTATTATGTGAAATACAAATAATGGAACATTTTAACCAAATCTGTAACAGTTGTTTTGAGGCAAACAGTTTGCGTCGTAATGGTTATTTGTTTATTAAGTATGTCAGGTAAATAAGTGACTCTTCGACGTCTCTTTAAGTAAGATTATTGCGTACTGCGCACTCGTGGCCTAGTCGAACCGAGTGATTGGAATCAATCACTTAAGTTTAGCAACAACAGGCGCGGTCAGGTGCAGGATGGGTGACCGTCCCGTGAATACCGCTACTGGCATTTTTCCGAGCGCTTCCGTGCTTCGCAAGGCTCGCTAAGCCGTTGGTGCCGGCTGTCATGTAATGGCAGTCGTTAAGCCATGTCAGAGGCCTTATAGGCGGCTTGATAACTTCTGACAGTAAGGCCCGCCACTGTCTTACAATCCTGCACCAACCGGACTTGGCCCCCGTGGTGGAGTATGGCCTAACCTTCCTGCGATGCAGGAAGAGACACGTGCCCCAGCAGTGGATGTCCCCACTGCCGGGGCACGTGTCTCTTTGTGATATCGTTATCGTTGATATCGATCGTGTTGATGAATCAATCTTTAGATACCTTAGCAATAGCATGCTTAGTGACGTCGTATGACCGACTATAAAATTAAGAAAAACATGATTTGTTAAGTCACTCCTCAAATAAAGTTTGAATTGTCTGTGAATGTTTTACAGGAGATGTCTTTACCACAGACTATTCAAGCTGCATTTTTTGAGTGTTTTTGAATAAACAAAAGTTAACCTCTGTGACATTTAACGCCAGTAGGTACTTTTTCCATACATACCTACATACATACAGTCTATTTATTCTTACTTGTCTAATTTAGTAAACAAGATTCTAACCTTAAAATTGAGATTATTGCCTAAACTAGACATTTTCTCGCAAATTCATGAACTATGTTTATAAAATTGGCAGCGTGTTATCTAAAAGAGTGTTTCAGGTTCCATTCCATAGATTTACGGTATTTTCGAAACAGTTCTTTTTTCATAGCGCACAAAGTAAACGAATCAAATGAAATCAATTTATTTCAACGTAAAGAATTTACATTCTGTTTGCTGAATGTCAATGTATAATGTAAGCCGTCTTCGGGCCGTATTGTAGTGGAGAAAAAGGCAGCGGAAAAAAGCTCCACCCTGACCATCTTTTCTCAAGTCATCTTAAACCAAATACCTACATCAGTTGCCACCTACAGTCTATTTATTCTTACTTGTCTAATTTAGTAAACAAGATTCTAACCTTAAAATTGAGATTATTGCCTAAACTAGACATTTTCTCGCAAATTCATGAACTATGTTTATAAAATTGGCAGCGTGTTATCTAAAAGAGTGTTTCAGGTTACTTTATTTATGGAAATATGGCAGTTTTGGACTAAAAAGTCACAGTTTAAGGGTAGAATCTTGTTTACTAAATTGGACAAGTAAGAATAAATAGACTGTACATACATACATACATACATACATACATACATACATACATACATACATACATACATACATACATACATACATACATACATACATACATACATACATACATACATACATACATACATACATACATACATACATACATACGTACATACATACATACATACATACATACATACATACATACATACATACATACATACATACATACATACATACATACATACATACATACATACATACATACATACATACATACATACATACATACATACATACATACGAGTACATACATTACTCTCTTTTTGAGCCACGCTATGATCGGGTAAAAAATGGCATCCAGTATATATTGAGGCCGCCAATTATTTATTATTGTACTAGGTACATTTGTAATTATTTTGTATTTGTTGTTTTTCCTGTGTACAAAAAAGAATATTCTTATCATATCTTATCTTATAGATATAGAACAAACTACAGAAGACAAATACCTATAAATCATAAAAAATACCCTCTAGTAAAAATCGTACAATATTTCCCCTAGTAAGTGGTATGGAACTCAAGCCTCTGTAAGCCAAGACAGGGGCTGCAGACAATGCCGGAAGCGGCGTGCCACTTGACATTTACCCACCCCTGGCTAAAAAGTGACACGCGATCGCGAAAAAAGTCCAATTATTTTGTTACACCTCTTTTTAGTTCAAAGTTCCCCCAGTGACAGCACGCGCCCTTTAAAAAGGAAGTAAACTCTGTGGTTTTTTTCCCGTAAAAAAAAGTCACGCACGTAATTTTTGGTAATTTGAGGATGGAATGACAGGTGTGTGTGCTTTATGATTTTTGTGGTTAGGTTTTTTGTTATTAGAGAGGAAGTCGGTTTTAGTGCATGAACCTATAATTTGGGGGACTTGTGTATCTGATTAGATTTATTAGCAATCCGTCATTTCACTGCGAATATTTTTTGCAGACGAATAACAATTGCAACTCTTCGTAGTAGTGACTCTAAAAGGCATTGCTAAGAGATAAGGTAACTTTATTCATATAATTAAACTTTTTATAATAAAGGTTTTCGCCTTTTTCTCTAAATTCGTCTCACAGTTGGTTGGTGTAGGGGCCAACTCTAACAAAAGTTAAGTTAAGGTTACTTTCAAAATCCCAAATTCTTGAAACACTTGTAACGGTGATTACTGTATTTTCCCATGTTTGACTGTGAAATAACAGAGCCCCCTATTTAAAATGAAATAATCAAAGACATACTTACATTCATATTTAAACTGTATTTGTTAATTAGTTATCATAATTATACCTATATCGAATAATACGCAGAAGATAACAAAATGATTACATACTCAAGTAATTTACTTTACAAAATTACAACTAAGTACGTCCTTCCCACCGACAAACCAAGATGGCGCCTTCCTTCTTTTAGACGTCATCACATGAAGGTTTCATAGCTTCATTTTAATCTATGTCGCCAAGTGTATTTCAGTACTTAAGTTAGTCAAATTAAATTGAATAATGTACTGTTAAATGATTATTAATACAATAAAGTTTAACCACTAATAAGAGGTAAGTATTTAAGTTATAAGGCGTCGCTTACACACTTCAGTCAGATCTTCATTTACAAGCTGAAGAGTTGGTTTCAACCCTTTGTATATCCCCACTACTGGGTACCACGGGTCTCTTCCTGCATCGCAGGAAGGTTAGGCCATACTGCAGGCGTGGAGGACTGTAAGGCCGTGGCGGGCCTGTTAAAAGTTATCAAGTCGCCCATAAGGCCTCTGGCACGGCTTAACGACGCCGTTACATGACAGTCGCCACCAACGGCTTAGCGTGCCTTGCGAAGCACGGAAGAGCTCGGAAAAAATGCCACTAGCGGTACTCACGGGATGGTCAGCTATCCAGCACCTGACCGCACCCGAGTGATTGATTCCAATCACTCAGTTCCACTAGGCCCCGAGCGCTTCCCACTTAAACTACATATAAAACTAAACTAATGTTTGATTACGACCCGGACACTGACTGCCAAAGCAAAAGAGGGTTTTATTACCCAAAACTGTCTGCGGTCGCCCACGAAGTCACTTTTTTACGATCACTCATAAAAGTGTACAAAAAGAGGCTGCGGTTCTTAGCACCTCTCCTCGTTCTTCCGTCAACAACCGTCATCGATTTTTTGGGTGGGTGCTTATTACTTACGTTTGATCCCGGGTTCATGTTTAATCGTCTTGTTTTACCTCAAGGGAAATTGTAATAAAAAGTAATAATAAATAACTTATGTGTGGTAGCGAGACTCGGGTGTGGCAAAAGAAGCAAGAAAGTAGAATTAATGCAGTAGAAATGAGGTCCTTGAGAAGTATGGTTTCTTTGAATGACAGGATACGCAATAGTCTGATTAGAGAACATTGTGGACTGCAAGAGGATGTAGTGACTAGAATTGAGAAAGGAATGTTGCGTTGGTTTGGACATGGTGGAGAGGATGAAGGAAGAAAGATTGACGTACCCTGAACCGGCGTGCGTGCATGTAACAACTTATGAACGTTGATGAGGCGAAGGTGATCTGTTAGGATTGTAGACTTTTAGTCCGGATCTACTTACGAAACCTGGTCGGACTTTTTCGATATAACAACCCGTAAGTAGGTCCGGACTAAAAGTTATGTATGTATGTATGTATGTATGTATGTATGTATGTATGTATGTATGTATGTATGTATGTATGTATGTATGTATGTATGTATGTATGTATGTATGTATGTATGTATGTATGTATGTATGTATGTATGTATGTATGTATGTATGTATGTATGTATGTATGTATGTATGTATGTATGTAATAATAATTAACTTACTATAGAGATAATCTGTGTCTGATAAACCCGGACAAACACTAGAATCATCATAGTTAATGTTAGATCATCATGCACCTTAAAAGACGTCCACAAAACACAATCAGTTGTCCTCGTTCCGAACTAGAAAACCCTTTGCTGTAGCAACCAGCCTTTTTGGCCTTTACATCTACGTAATGAGATGATTTATAAAGCGTCTAGTGATACCTTCACTTATAGTAGATGTCTGAATGCATCACTCCGACGCTGCAGTGCCTGGGACATTGTTTTTTAGATGGAGTAAGCTTGCCCTGCGTACTTTGTACCATCCTGACAGCTTAGTCGGCCTAGCACACAGGAACAGGACAGCCAATCAATATGCGGGTTTCTTCACGAAATTTTCCTTCGTTAGCGTTAGTTAGCGTGTGGTATTGCTACTAAAATTCGCAGATACCTATAAGTAACATAACATAACATTTACATACAGGCACATACATTGCTTCTGGCCCCACACTAGGATACCCTGTGTCGTGGGAACCAGAAACAACGACATCACAAACATGTAAACATCCAAGACCTGGGGTTTTTTTTTGTTCCCAGCCGGGATTCGAACCCGGGACCTCTTGCATGGTAGGTAGATGCGCTACCGCTACGCCACAGAGGTCGTCAACTTTGAACATTAAAAATAAACGAAGTCATAGGTACATACCACAGGCCTCGTGTTTGCCTGGTGGTGGACCAGGCACATGGAGTACATGGAAAAACATCCAGACTAAACTAGACTACACTTTAATATTAATTATATTCTAATTGGATATGATTTGTATGCCATTTATGTGAAGCACATAGCAACTCAACTTTTTAAATTTATAACTTCTTGATCACGGATAGTGACTCACAGATCAATAAATGAATTATGAAACTGTCCTCTTTCTGCATGCAATATTAGAGTCCTCAACTCAGTGGTTTTCAACGACATTATGCCTTCTCATACGTTTCTATTTTATGCTTCTGCCGTTAAATTGTGATAAAAATGAATTCTCACTTATTTTTATCATCAAGAAGACGATACATTCATCCTCATTTGGACCAGCAGCTGTGCCAATAGAATAAAATAATATGGACAAAAGGCATAGGTGTGACTCAAATTTTTTTACTAATAATTTCAGTTTTCCGCGAATGTGTTTTTTTCATAGGGGTCATACATGTAAAAACAGATTCAAGGAAAACGTTCATTTTGAAACTCTTATAGATAGACAGATAGAAATAGAACACTTTATTGTACATAAAAAAGGAAATTAAACAGATATTTCTTAACCTAAGAGTATAGATGGCGGCCTTATCACTAAAAGATGTACTTAAAATCTAGCCTTCCAACTTCCCACGTATAGGCCTGCTTTCAGAAAGAGAGAGAGCCCATAGCTTGCTTAATCACCACGCGCGCCCACCGCGAATTGGCAATTTCAATCGCTATGGTAAGTGTTCTCTTCAGACATCTGGAGGTTCGGTTTCCTCAAAATGTTTTTCTTCACCGTTAGCGAGTGGTATTGCTTCTACAAATTCACAAATGTATTTAATGTATTTGTAGACAACAAAGTCATTGGTTCACGCCGGGACTCGAACCCACGATCGCTTGAATGTGAGCCAAACGTTTTGCCGACCACGCTATCACCTTAGAGTGGAAATAGTTTAGACTATTGCCACCTATTCATTTCAAACTCTTCAGGTTTGATTTGACGTGGCAAATGCTGTCTGGCTCGCACATTTTAACATTTATTGTAAGTAAATTATAAACGTTTTATAAATGTGGATTTGATGCTTACTTAGAATACCGACCTCTAAAATCTGTTAGAGAACCGATGAATTCAGCTGTGAAATAAAATGAAGAGCTCAACATATCTTTCCCCAAAAAAGCCACTTTAACGGTCTTTTAAAGCCAATTTCACGAGCCACGGCCAGCTGATATCTTGATTGAAGAGAGACGGAGATTTCTATCTTTTGCTAAGCAATTTTCTATGCAAGAGAGACGGCACGAGTCCGGTATAAGGTTGGATGGACAGATCAAGATGTATGTAACCGATCCTTCGTGTCTTGATGGGGATTATTCCGCACCTTTACAAGGAAATTAATGTAGAGTACAGAGGGGCCTATTTGCACTGGAATATGTTCGCCGGATTTGTTCCTAAGGAAGGCTGAATAGTTGGTATAGACGAGGTTGGTAATAATAATAACACAAATCTACATAACAACTACTACTGCAAAAAGCTACTATACCGAAAGTTTGACAAAGATAACAAGCTCTAAAGTGTTTGTAATTAATGCACAATAATTGGACACAGAAGCGCTCGTGGCCTAGTCGAACCGAGTGATTGGGATCAATTATTTACGTTAAGCAACAACAGGCGCGGCCAGTTGCTGGATGGGTGACCGTCCCGTTACTACCGCTAGTAGCATTTTTCCGAGCGCTTCCGCGCTTCGCAAGGCACGTTAAGCCGTTGGTGCCGGCTGCCATGTAATGGCAATCGTTAAGCCATGTCAGAGGCCTTATGGGCGGCTTGATAACTTCCGACAGTAAGACCCGCCACTGTCTTACAATCCTCCACCAACCCGGACTTGGCCCCCATAGCGGAGTATGGCCTAACCTTCCTGCGATGCAGGAAGAGACCCGTGTCCCAGTAGTGGGGACATACAAGGGTTTATATCGAATTAGACACAACACAATCACTTGTCCTGGTCCCAAACTAGGATACCCGGTACTATTGTAACCAGGCAAGGCCATCACAATCATAGAACTACACACACACCGAGGCCATTTGTACTGATATAGTACGGCGGCCTGCAGTGGGAATCGAAACCACGACCTCTGTTTCTGTAGTGAAGCGTGTTAACCGCTAGACCGTCGAGACATCATAACTGGATAATCTGTAAGGAGTAAGTAAGATAAGCAGAACTTCAGGGCCCCATGGATCGCAGGGCCCTGGGGCACTAGCCTATAGTGGCCAATTTTCATTGACAAACACTTTAAGCCCGAGCGGTAGTTATATGTGTTTTGTTTCTTATGTGCCATAAGAAATATTCTTATTTTATCTTATCTTATCTTACCTGGGGCCGGTTTCATAGTATCTACTGCAATGCATGGTTGACTATGCTATGTAAGTTAGAAAGTCATTAAATCCACGGATTATAAAGTAGGAACACTCCCTTACGCAATGTACACCATATTCATAATCATCAACCCATTATGGCCCCATCGAGGGGCGCGGGTCTCTTCCCAGAGGAAAGTATAGGCCTCCACCACGGGGGCCAAGTCGCTCGAGGCTTGCAAGCCTAGTGGCTGGTCTTACTGTCAGAAGTTTTCAAGCCGCCCTAAGGCCTAAGGTCCTAGGGTAATCTACATAGAATTATGATAATAAACTACGCACTGTTGTTTTATGAAACGCAACCTTCGTGTTTTGGCACAATCACTATTTCACAACTCTACCTAAGTAGCCAGCTATCGTTCACCCCATTGACTTTGGCAGCTGACTGTCCCTCGGTCAGTCAAGAGAGCCCTTTGTCGTCGTTTTTCCAATCCACACGCCACAATACGGCGTAATCTCCAAAAAGTGACCCCAAAGAACTCAGTAACGTCAGCGATACGATGCTGCATGACTTTTGTTCGACAATCGCACTAATGTCTCTACCATAAATTTGTAGCGCGTCCGTGCTTCGTTAAGGCACGTTAAGCCGTTGGTGCCGGCTGTCATGTAAAGGTAGTCGTTAAGCCATGTCAGAGGCCTTATGGGCGGCTTGATAACTTCTGACAGTAAGACCCGCCACTGTCTTACAATGCTCCAACGACCCGGCCTTGGCCCCCGTGGTGGAATATGGCCTAAACTCCCTGCGATGCAGGAAGAGACCCGTGCTCCAGCAGGGTAAACTACACCTACCTCGCAGTCAGAAGTACTGTAGCCTTAACAAAAAAAAATGTATTTCTCTTTCGCTGAGTGTACCATAAATTCGAGTTCGATCATATGAATAGGTTTTGGACAAAACGGCAGCGGTGTCGCAAAAAATGCCTTATCTCTGCGTAGAGCGTGTATGGTCGAGTATGTGTTGTTGGCAGGACTACAGGGTGATGTTTTTCGATTTCCAACAAAATTGGATACATAGAGGTGTTAAAGCGACTGCTAGAGAAACTTCCGTGAGAGTATCGGCTTAATCACCTTGCGTGCCTACCGTGTATGAGCAATCTGAAGGTCTCGGACACTCGGGTTTCCTCACAATGTTTTCCTGCACACAAACTTTCAGGTATTGGTTGATTACTGGCTACACTGGGACACCTGGGTGTTATTCTGGTATTTAACATTGACGTGTTTTTTACGTTAAGTATAGTCATAAAATAGAATCAAAATGGAAACTTCGTAGACTATTGCGTTGAGCATCACCACTCTACAGTTAAATATCTTGGTAGAGACGGCTGTATAAGTATCACTTTTATGAATACCATGAATTTATTATTACTTGAATGGGCTCTCATTATTTACATTGTAGAAACCATTTCCTAAAACACATGCTCATTACAAAGAAAAAACAATGGATATTTCTTTACAAAAAACCTTAGTGATATTTTCACAGGTGTGAGGAAAATTTATATTTTGAGTAATAAGACGTCATCTAGGTCCCAGACTCTAGTATAGTAGACTACATTATTCGCATAATAAGTACAGCCTACAACAGTTCCATGTCTACATTTTCGTTGCAAAGTCGCTTGCCAGCCTTGCCACTGAAAAGAAAAAGATCACGCAAATAGGTACCTACCCGATACTCAGACGAGTAGTAAAGTACTCGTATCGTGAGGAACCCGAAGAAACCTGAACTTCTGAGGTGTTTGAAATGAAATTAAATGGAAAGGTTTTATTGTATGTATTGGTTTTATTGTATTTATGTATGTGCTTGTATGTAAATGTTATGTTATTCAAAGTAGCACAGAAACTGCGGCTTAATAAACATCATCATCAACCCATTATGTCCCCACCGAGGGACACGGGTCTCATATCTTCCCTGGGGAAGATATAGGCCATACTCCACCCAGGGGCCAAGTCCGGATTGGTGGAGGCTTGCTATACTAGTGGTTGGTCTTACTTTCAGAAGTTTTCCAGCTACCCTAAGGCCTCGGACTTGGCTTAACGACTGCCATCTATCGACAGCAGCCGGCACCAACTGCTTAGCGTGCCTTGCGAAGTACGGAACTGCTCGGGAAAATGCCACTAGCGTTAGTCATAGACGGTCACCCATCCATGCACTGAACGCGCCCTATGTTGCTTAACCTTCGAAATCGTGTACGATCATCACTCACGCAGCCGGGGCCACGTGCGATTCTTAATTAACGTTACAAGTCAAACTAGGTTCTAAATTATTCGTGTACCTTAGCCCTTGAAATCACAAACGTGGTGGGTGTTCTTTATCAACCCTTGTATGTCCCCACTGCTGGGGCACGGGTCTCTTCCTGCATCGCGGAAAAGTTAGGCCATACTCCACCATGGGGGCCAAGTCCGGGTTGGTGGAGGATTGTAAGACAGTGGCGGGTCATACTGTCGGAAGGTATCAAGCCGCTCATAAGGCCTCTGACATGGCTTAACGACTGTCATTACATGACAGCCGGCACCAACGGATTAACGTGCCTTGCGAAGCACGGCAGCGCTCGGGAAAATGCCACTAGCGGTAGTCACGGGACGGTCACCCATCCTGCACCTGACTGCGCCTGTTGTTGCTTAACTCAAGTGATTGATTCCAATCACTCGGTTCGCCTACGCCACGAGTGGTGGACGTGCGTGGGGAATAAGCCTGCCTCCTCTCTCTTTTTGGGAGAAGGCCTGTGCCCTGCAATTTCAGTCAAAATTTCTAGCCACCCTGTAGTAGTGTGCGCTTAGATCCGTGCCCACTCGATGCCCGTTGAGCAGCTTGTCCCGGATAAAGGCAAAGGGCTCTGCGCGCGCGCCGGACCCGCCACACCTGCGCGGGACCCGCCCTACTGGCGAGGGACAAAAAAGTTACCAACTTACCATTTAGTAGTGTTGACAACAGAGGAACTGTTAGGTCACTGAGTTTTGTCTGTTAAATATTATTTGACTCTATGAACATAATGTTATTTTATTATACTATTTTTATTTTTAATGCACTAACCCGTGCTAAGGGTGAAATTTGTAGCCTCTAAATAGGTTTTTAAATAATGTTATTAATAGAGACATCCGTGTTAATAGACAATAGAATTCTGTTAACCGTTTAATCTATAAATGTGATTCTGTTTCTTTTGAGGCAAAAAAAATATCTCTCTCTCTCGCCCTGTGTCTGTGACTCTTTTTCAAAATAAAAGTTTTAATTGGCTAGGAGTGCAATAATCCTCTAAAAACGCAACATTGGCTCTTATTTATGTAATGCATCTGATGATAATGCAATCAATGTGTCAATAGTATAGAGATACTTCTATGTACGACAATGGTCTACCATGGGCTGCGACGTTGATAGAATGAGTAAAGCGCGAATATCGCTTTTTTTCAAGTGGCTATGACTGTGTCATACTGGTGGGCAAAGCTTTTCTTTATAGTATTACCAGACGATTGAACATACGGGCCAGACAGCGGATTGGGCGTACCATCGGACCGAGTGAACACGGAACACCTAATAATATAAAATTAGAAAATTTTATATTATTTAATATTGCGCTACCTGCTAATCTTGTCTCCAAAACTTAGGTTACCTAGTAGATAATGCTAAGTGGCATTAAGCTCGCCTATGTGCAAAATTTTTATGCAATAATTTTAATTATAATAATAAATAGTACATACTAATTATGTTCGGCAGACAACTTTCCAGACCATCGGATACGGTATGGAGTGTACCAAATCCGCTGCCGGACCCGTACCAAGTTCGATCGTCGTCGTCGTCGTCGTCAGGCTATACTAGTCCACTGCTGGTATAGCCCTCCCCTAAAGAGCGCCACGTTGTGCTATCATAGGGGGTAATGCCCATAATCCCCACGCTGGGCATGCGGGTTGGGGATCGCAGTTCGGTGGAATTTTACTGCAGGGGGCGCTGCTGCCCACCCCCCGGTTGTCTCCTTTAGTCGCCTTTTACGACACCCGTGGGAAGAATTGGGTTGGTGCTATTCTCTAGGCCGACACCACACTGCCAGGCCGACACCAGACAGACAAGTTCGATCGGCTGGTATTCAATGCCCCTTGTCCATGGCCAGCATGGTCCACCCAGGAAAATTTGGTAGGGCCATCACACCATCTCCGCCTCGGTGTGTTAAGTCTCCGGTAACCATCGCACGCCAACCAATCACTGACGATGTTTGCCCACCCGGGTCCATACGAGTACGCCTGACATGGCCAGCCCGGCTCAAAACAAAAAAATGTTTCGACAAATATAAATCGGAAGAAAAGATCATAGAGCAAAAAATAAATAAAATATAATTAACATTAAGGCACTCGTGGCCTAGTCGAAACGAGTGATTGGAATCAAGCACTTGAGTTAAGCAACAATAGGCGCGGTTAGGAGCAGGATGGGTGCTTCGCAAGGCACGTGAAGCGGTTGGAGCCGGCTGTGATGTAACGGCAGTCGTTAAGCCATGCCTTATGGGCGGGTTGATAACTTCTGACATTAAGGCCCGCCACTGTCTTACTTTCCTCCACCCACCCAGACTTGGCCCCCGTGGTGGAGTATGGCCTAACCTTCCTGCGATGCAGAAGGAGACCCGTACCCCAGCAGTGGGGACATACAGGGTTGATGTCGAATTGCCATTAGACGGTTACATTATTTTGACAGCTGCAACTCCCACACTAGGCAAAGTCTGTCTCGTTGTTGTTATACTAAGCAAAATCTAATGTGGGTTCTTTCAGGAAGGCATTATGAAAATGAAATAAAAAAAACTTTATTGTGAAACGGTTACAAAAAAATTTACTGGCTCCCAAACTAGGATTCCCTGTGCTATGGATAGCCAATTATATAGGTACACAACTCAATAGAACTCTATGTTACAGTCAGGTATCAAAACAGACTGGGCACAGGATTAAACCTAGCCCTCTTTAATCCCGCGATTTTGGCCTTTGGCCTTCGTACTGAAACAAGATGACATACTGTCGACGTTATGATTATGAGTTACGTTACGTTATTTCATTAAGTACACTTCATTAATCAAGCCATATTCATGCTAGCGACTAACTTCATTAAACGCTGTACCACCTAGCATGGATTACGTGCTTAGGTACCTAATCGACTCAGTTGCTTCACAACAGAAATGTTAATGCTGATCAGCAGTTGACTCCTTAATCTCTTGAATGATAAATCTAATTCAGTGCACAGTGTCTTCGATCGACATTTCGGAAAACAATATCCGTTATGTTATTATTAAGGATTGTTGCAGTTTATATTGTTCAAATCTCTTACGGAAGAAATCTTTTACAGAGATAAGCTCGCCTTTGTACATGCTATTTGTTATGTAATATCCTGTTTATGATTCGTGCGCAATAGTGTATAATCTTGTGGCACTGAGTAGTCTAACTACATACAAAGATTAAGTAGCTTTCCACCACAATACCGAAACCTAAGCTGAAGGGCCAACGGTTGAGTAGGCACTCAATACACACCCCACACGCATCGAACCGAAAATTCCATCCTAAAGAAAGTGGAAAAATTCGCCCGCTATAACTGGCACACAGGACCGGATCAATACCACTGGCCATTTTATCACGTCGTCTTCGATAGAAAAAAAGAGGAAAGGAAAAAATACATAACTTTTTAGGGGGCGAGCTCCCCTAGCCACCCTGTCCCCCGGCCCCCGGCGGGAGGCTGAGGGGGAAAAAACTGCCCGCGTAAGGTAAATAATGTATGAAAAGAATATAAAAATATTTCTCTCCGTGTGTGGAGACGGGATGGGTGCACGCGCCAAGGGTATGGGGTCGCGCGCCGTCGCGTGCTAACAATGACTGGAATATTATAAAATAGAGTCGTATCAAATTTTTGTTTCGGTGGGAAGTGTGTTAGGAAGGAAGGAGATTTTTTGTTGTGATTTTTTACTGCTTCTCACAGATTCCATAGTAGACTCTAGGTATGAATTATAAGTACGACTCTATTACTTACATATTATTGAGAAAGTAGCACTTCAGAAATGCACTTCTGGAGAATTCCTGTCAAATGGTTGATGATTGAGTAACAAACCTTAAATCCAGACTGACTCAGACAGGGTCAGATTGACTTTTATCTGTATACGTTTAATATTGGGAGCTGTACGAGCAGAGCGGTAGAACGGGCCTTCTACCGTAATTCGAGAAGTTGTAGGTTCGAATCCCGGCATGTTCCAATGACTTTGTTTTCTAAGTTAGGTACGTGTATATATAAACCTTTAGTAGCAGTACTGCTCGCTGACAGTGAAGCAGTGGAATATATATAGGCTACGAAAAATAAATAGCGACTGATTAGGATTAAATAATTTAGGGCCCAGTATACCTAGTACACACGACAGCATGTCGACGTTGACGAATTGCTATGTATGCAGAGATGCAAAATATCTAAATAAATAGGTCTATTGTTGGCAACACTGCAGAAATGGGCCGGCGCACAGAAAGAGGTAAGTGATTAAAGATTTGGACCTCCTTCTTTAATTTCTTTTATGTATATAGTACCAATAGAAAGGAGGTCTTTTAGTTTATGGAGGTTATCCTAGTAACACCTAAAACTTAAAAAACGACCCATTTGATACTTGGCGTAGCAGCCTTGCTCTGGGATCTCTCCCCTGACAAAACAAACTTAACAAATTTGTAACTTTTTGTAAACAATTTTCTTTTACGATTGTGCTCTACAAAGGCCATTTTTCAAAGGGATTATTTTATATTATAAACTTATGCAGGGTGGGAAAAACTAGTAAAAATACGCTATTTTATTCATGAAGTGGTGCTGAAAATTAATACAGACTTTTTTAATTTTAGCATTTTTATGGGCTCAGCGTTACGACAGTTGTTAAAAAGCCCGATGTTTAGAACACACCGCGTGTTGAGATTTCAAAATCTTTGTCTAAAAGAAAGTCTGAAAGTTAGGTTCTGTGGGAAGAAATGTTCCAAATTTGAATACTACTCTGTATTTCGGTCTAAAAGTGTAATTTACTATTCGGGTTTTAAAGAAAGACGTTTTTTCATACAGGAAATAAAGTAAAATTATCTTCACTTGATATTTTAAAAATACGCTGACCATTAATTTCTAAACTTGTCTCAGTAACATAATAAAAATAAAATCAAACATCGTATCTAATTCCTAGTTAGCTGTCGACTCTGTGATGACTTCTAGACAATTCCCTTTCTTCAAGTAAGTAGGTACCACGGATGTAAAATCCGTGGTAGGTACCTACAGTAACGATAGATCTTTGTACCATCAACGATACCAAAGAGGGTATGTGTTCGGAGTATAAAATACTCGTGTAATGTCATATATTTCGACGTTTAACGGCAACCGACGAATCACCATCACAAAGGCCTCCGTCCCGTTCGATCGAAACTTAAAATACAATGTAATTCGGGAAAAAATACCAACATCTGGCCATTGTCTCCTTCGCGGGGGAGTCGTCGCAGTATGAAGTAGAATAAAATAAATAACAACAAAATGTCGCCACCGCACGCGTCATTATTCAACTCCGGATTGACAGCCACTTCCATAGGAAACTATACGTTGCAGATTTGTGTGGACGCTTGCGTGGATTAATAATACGCCTACTTATTACTTGCGAGAAATATTGGTGGATTATGTAGTCTTGAGTCTCGCGACACACCGAGAGACCTCTTGGCCCCAGAACATTATTATAAATGTTGTATAATTTAAGGTTGGGTGTTCGTTTGTCCACGTCTTACTTATGATATTCCCGGTTGAAATAAGGATTATTTTGTCTTACGTAGTGGGGAGGGGAGGTCTGGGCCGCGTTTCATAAAAATATGGTTAATAGTTTATTACGACACTGCCACGTACTTCTTAATCTGTGGGTAAGTCGGCAATGCAATGTAGGTATCTACATCGAATTTTCATGGGGCCATGAAAATTGTTTTATCATGGTTACACAATAGTAGACTTAGGTACAGTCGATAGCTATTCAATATTTACACGCCTTAGCAACAAAAATGTTGAAGTTAAAGGTTGACTTTCGGTTAGCCATATTATAGTAAGTAATAGGACTCTCTCGTAACATTTGATTATAGTAATAGAGTAATATGCATAAACAAATACCAAAAAAGAAGATGTGATACATTACAAAGTTACACGATTTTAAAGTAAACATTACAGCGATACCTACCCACGCTTGGTGTATAGTCTGTATCGTGGGCATCAGTAGAGTGATTTCGGCAGCAGGTGTTTGAGAGACGTAATGGTAACGGATTTATAAAATAGTAAATAGGTAGATTATACTATTTTTATTTTTAATGCACTAACCCGTGCTAAGGACAAATTTAAAAACCTATTTAGAGGTTAAAATTTCACCGATGCCGGGATTCGAACCCGCGACCTCTGGCTATCCGTGCCAGCGCTCTTCCAATTGAGCTAATGGGCGACTCACCGGCATCAGTGAAATTTCGAACCTCTTTACACTATTCTCTTTATTGTGTACAGGCAGCGACATCTGGTTTAAGTAAATTGCATCACTTACAGGCCCGACTACCTACTTTGCAGTTAGGTTTTTACATCGGAATGAAATCGCTTCGCTGTACCCACATGATTATATTATTTTTATTTTTAATGCGCTAACCCGTGCTAAGGACAATTTTAAAAACATATTTAGAGGCTAAAAATTCCACCCATGCCGGGATTCGAACCCGCGACCTCTGATAGCCCCCGGCATGGGTGGAATTTTTAGCCTCTAAATATGTTTTTAAAATTGTCCTTAGCACGGGTTAGTGCATTAAAAATAAAAATAGTATAATCATGTGGGTACAGTGATATCATTCCGATGTAAAAACCTAACTGCAAAGTAGGTAGTCGGGGCTGTAAGTGATGCAATTTACTTAAACCAGATGTCGCTGCCTGTACGCAATACAGAGAATAGTGTAAAAAGGTTCGAAATTTCACTGATGCCGGTGAGTCGCCCATTAGCTCAATTGGAAGAGCGCTGGCACGGATAGCCAGAGGTCGCGGGTTCAAATCCCGGCATGGGTGGAATTTTTAGCCTTTAAATATGTTTTTAAAATTGTCCTTAGCACAGGTTAGTGCATTAAAAATAAAAATAGTATAATCATGTGGGTACAGTGATATCATTCCGATGTAAAAACCTAACTGCAAAGTAGGTAGTCGGGGCTGTAAGTGATGCAATTTACTTAAACCAGATGTCGCTGCCTGTACGCAATACAGAAAATAGTGTAAAGAGGTTCGAAATTTCACTGATGCCGGTGAGTCGCCCATTAGCTCAATTGGAAGAGCGCTGGCACGGATAGCCAGAGGTCGCGGGTTCGAATCCCGGCATGAGTGGAATTTTTAGCCTCTAAATATGTTTTTAAAATAGGTAGATGTTGACTCAGAACCAAAATCAAAGTGGTTGAGAACAGAAATCAGATAAACTAAACGTGAAACATCAGGATGGAATATAGAGTAATGGAGGTAACAGAAAAAAGTAACGAGGCCGATACAAGTCAAGAGTATATTGAATAATAAAATTATTTTAAGTAACATCCCATACTTAATAGGTAAGTATCAAGATCTAGCGATCTCCAAACGGCACGCACCCAAGACGCGTGCGTTTCAATTCTGAAGAACGGTGGCGAATCGCAAGACTCATGAATAAAAATATCAATTCGATATTCCATTCTAATGTATGAATGTGTCGAATAAAAAAACGATTTATCAAAAAAGTTCTTAAACGATGGCCTTTTATATAAGTTCTAAATAAACATCGTTTTGGGGACTCCTGCAAAATGGCGTGTAGAGCCAATGACGTTGAGTTTTCTTTTTTTGTTGTCGGGGTTTTTGGTGGGACAAAAGGTGCTAATGAGTGGAGGACACCCACACTTTCGTGATGACGATGTAGAATGCATTTCAATGCTTTATTCTCAGCCAGACTGGCCATTTGTTCTCGATGGCAAACCAATGCTATCTTTGAAATGTGTTGTACCTATACTTACCTAATCCTGTGATGTTGCGGCTCGGAAGAATTGCATAGGTATCTAAGGAGTTGATCACGAAAATCACTAAAATATAAAGGATTAAACACATCAACAATCTTACATTCTTCAGACATACCTACAGTTTTTCGCCTACTTTTAAGAAATAGGATGTACCTAGCAAGACAAGACAAAATGTAACATGATTATTGTACACGTGATTTAACACTAAACTATTTTGGGAAAGTAGGTAAGTAGTTTTTGGGTTTCAATTTAAGCTATTTTGTTAAAAACATACCAACTGTGTAAAAATTGTTACACTACAATAAAATAAACCCTAATAAGTAATAAAAATATATCGGACCACTAATATTTTCTATCGCCGTGAATAAACAGCAATCAAATAAGTGGCTTCCACTATAAAAATACCTAAAGCTTAAATCGGTATCGCATCGTCCTTTATACGTCCTTTATACGCAAAAGAGAAAATGGCCTTATAATATCAAGTCGAATATGTCATGATCGGAGATCGGAGAATTCCCCACCTACTAGATTGTTTTAACTTGTTTAAGTTGAAATGAGCTAGACGCTCATTGCGTCAAGATAATTCTTGACATAGGTAATTATATCATGTTCATGATACATTCAACTTGATATTCCGCTAATCCCTATAAAGTACTATCTGGGAAGTTGGGATTACCTACTTAAATAGTAGCTAGTATTTTGCAAATTCAAAGCAGAATTTATTACCATGTAGCTTTCGTAATGAACCCCATGATTTTTTTAGAGGGATTATAACTATATTCACACAGAGGAGGTGCCGATGAGTGCTTCGTCTCTACTCATCATGTAGGTACATTAAGAGTAGCTTTAGGTACTAAGTGTTCATGCTTAGGCCTGCTTAGTTCAGTTAACGAACTAACAGGCCTCGCCAGACTGGCACGCCTGTGTCATAGGTTAGCCTGTGACGACTCAAGCCGTGATTGACGGACTTAAGTATCAACGAGCGTCGGGAAACCTTGTCGGATGTGACGGCCTGACGACTTGTAAAGTTGTAACTATACTATAGGCGCGATCTGGCCTGTGCATGGGAAAGCTAGTAGACGCTAACTCTGCAATGCAAAGTTTATGATTAACCGAGTATTTTTGAGACTCCTATTTAAAAAAGTAACGAATAAATCAAATGAAAAATGTTTTATTAACAGTAGCACGAGCACAAAGTGCGACTTACGTGCGTTACAAGTTACACTAGGTATCGATTTCAAAATCTAGATAATTTGGGAAAAAAAAGGACAAGACTATATAACAACTTTGTGTTTTCGTAATAGGTACCTCGTGGAGGTCAATGTAATTACGTCATAAAATTTTCATTGGAATCTTCTTTTCTTCATACTACTAGTTGAGTAGTTCTTCAAAAAGTATTATTATAAAAGTATATTCTCCGCGTAACTTTCGTGGCGAAATTTCTTTTTACAGTTATCTTTAAATAAATGTACACATGCTTAAGGCGTTGAAAAAATAATGAGTAGATTTTTTATTATTTTTTTTGTAAATCGGTGCATAAACTACAAAGATATATTATTTTGAAATTTCGTTGCCCACGAAAGTTACGGAAGTCGCCACGAAAGTTGCAAACGTATTTTTACAAGAAAAATATTGTTTCAAAACTTTATTATTTCTCAATTTTTTGTAAATAAATAAATATAAAAAATAATAGACTTATATTCAGTCTATGAATAATCTGGTATTTAAGATCAACAATTATAATTCTTTTGAGATTAGCTTATTATTACTTAATAGTAACTTAGGTTGCAATAGCCTTGGTCGCAGTAATTAAACTGTGTAATTTACAACATAAACATAATTATTACTTCCTACTATTGTAGCAGCTGGCACAAAATATGTGCTTTTGAATATTGAATTGAAATGTTAAGAATCATAAAACACATCATTATCTGCCAGTTAGAATTTATCAAAATATATTTTCATTTATCAAGATATGTCCCTCATCAGTGAATTACCACTAAACTTAAGAAAATCACAATGTTTAAGTAACTTTTCTTTCTTCTTTTTATCTCTGCAAGACGTTTTTTCTCCCGACGCAGCTTTAAAATTTGCGGTGGCATAGTTTCGGTTTGTATGTAATCTTAAATTAATTTCAACTAAAAGAAATTAACATGGCTGATCTGAGTAATTGAAGTAGGTAATATACAAGACAATCAGAAAGAATGACGATGAAGTTAAGATGTTTTAAGCAAAGATTGTTTAAACAATAGGCAATACAGCCCAGTTTGGGAAGGATCAAATGATTATACTATTTTTATTTTTAATGCACTAACCCGTGCTAAGGACAATTTTAAAAACCTATTTAGAGGTTAAAAATTCCACCTATGCCGGGATTCGAACCCGCGACCTCTGGCACGGATAGGTCGCGGGTTCGAATCCCGGCATGGGTGGAATTTTTAGCCTCTAAATAGGTTTTTAATAAAGGATAAAATGTTAAATTGGTGACGTTAAAAGAACATTTTTACGTTACAAGGTAACATAGAAGACAATCAGAAAGTATGTCGATGAAGTTGGGACTTTCTAAGCAAAGATTTTTTAAACAATGAGTGTTATGCTCATTGTTCAGTTTGGGGTGGATAAAATGTTAAATTGTCGATGTAACAAAATAATTGAAACACATACAGTCTATTTATTCTTACTTGTCCAATTTAGTAAACCAGATTCTACCCTTAAACTGTGACCTTTTTAGTCCAAAACTGCCATATTTCCATAAATGAAGTAACATGGAACACTCTTTTAGATAACACGCTGCCAATTTTATAAACATAGTTCATGATAATAATAAATATAATATAATAAATATCCATGGACATATTACACAGATCTCGTTAGCCCTTTACTAAGTACAACTAAATGACTTGCGTGCTAACTCGACGATAGATTTAATACAATAAATACATAGATAACATCCAAGACCCGAGACAAACTAGAAAAGTTCGTTTCCTAGTTTGACACGGCCGGGGATCGAACCCGAGACCTTCGGTTTTACAGCAGCGTGCCAAACCGCTGCGCCACCGAGGCCGTCAATAGTTCATGAATTTCATGAATTTGCGAGAAAATGTCTAGTTTAGGCATCTAATCTCAATTTTAAGGTTAGAATGTTGTTTACTAATTGGACAAGTAAGAATAAATAGACTATACACATACATGCATTTAAATTCACTTAAATAAAACCTTTCTTTTGAGCTTTACAGCTTACGTAACTGCATCTGTGGCATTATAAAATTTAAAATGAATATTTAATGGAGATATGTAACTTTCGTTGTGCGCTAGCTAACTTTCGTGGACAAATGGCCACGAAAGTTGTGCCACAAAAGTTACGAAATTTTCACATTTTTGAGAATTACAATTAAAGTAATAGGTAAAATAACGAACAAAATACTGGGAAATAATCTCGAAGATCTACCTTATTCCCTAATACAAAATGAGTTGGAAAATTATAAATATTATCCTTAAAACTATGCGCATGAAAGTTTCTTGACTAAGGCTACTTGAAAATATTCAAAGAATGATTTAGGTACCTCACAGAACATAATGTGGATTTACCTAGTATTTTTTTTTGTTTTGAAGTGATGGACATACGGGTTTCCCCCACTGATGTTGGGACACTGTGAGCCTCCGCGCAGCTATAATTTGTAGCGACAAGTTGCCGCTCTTGGAAGATAGGTGCGGTTTTGTTGCGCGCTCGCGAAACTAGCAGAATTGTGTGACAGAGACATAATGCCTATCAACTTTTGTAACTTAAGAGATAAAATAAATGGTGTTTGGTCATTATGATGCTTAGTTAAACGAAATTAATTTAATGTATTACATTATACGCTTATGAATCGAATACTAAAGTTATCAAAGTTTTCCGTTAGCGCGAACAGAGTGTGACATTTTTTAAAACATCATTAATAATTTTAGATTTTTATGTTGAAATTATACACATATTTAAAAACCTATTTAGAGGCTAAAAATTTCACCCATGCCGGGATTCGAACCCGCAACCTCTGGCTATCCGTACCAGCGCTCTACCAATTGAGCCAATGGGCGACTCACGGCATCAGTGAAATTTCGAACCTCTTTACAATATTCTCTGTATTACGTACAGGCAGCGACATCTGACTTAAGCAAATTGTAATTAATAAAGAAAAATGTTATTGTAAAGAGGTTCGAAATTTCACTGATGCCGTGAGTCGCCCATTAGCTCAATTGGTAGAGCGCTGGTACGGATAGCCAGAGGTTGCGGGTTCGAATCCCGGCATGGGTGAAATTTTTAGCCTCTAAATAGGTTTTTAAATTTGTTCCTTAGCACGGGTTAGTGCATTAAAAATAAAAATAGTGTAATTATACACATATATAAAGAAAAATTGTAGAAGATTTTTTGTGGAATATAACATTTTAACTATGACAGCGCTCTATATTTTAGAAATCGGCATTTTTGTTAGGAACAATAGGCCAATTTTTTCACAACATGATCGCCCTGAGTGTCTTTGGCCTCGACAACAGCTAGCCACCAAGACTGCCAAGCTAGAAATAGTAAACTCTGGTCCCCACTCAATGGCAGCAAAAGTTTTCAATGCTATACCATATCATATGCAAAATATAGAAGACGATAATTTGTTTAAAATAACCCTCAATAAGTACTTGGGCCAGAAATGTTACTATTCTCTTCAAGAATTTTTCAATGATAAATGTTAAAACTACACAATTGAAAGATAAATATATGTAAATATGTAATAGATAGTTATAAGCGAACAATTAGTTAAGTTAAATTAAATTTAGTTATATTGCAGTGCCCTTGCAGGGTGTCATGTACATCTTAAATTACATATAAGAACTGTAATAACACATGATTATGGCAATAAAGGAATCTGAATCTGAATCTGAAAAGTAATTGGTTTTTGGTCCTAAGACTGAATGTTTAATAAGTTAGGAATTACGACCGTGTGACCGCGTTTTGACAGTCCTTAAAGAACCACTCAGTTACTACTTTTTGAAATAAAAGGCCTATTTATAGCTCCATTTTCATTGCAACTTCTTGCTCTACATTTTTTAATTAAGTTGAACGCGTTTTTTTCTCTTCAATAAAATTGAACGCATCTATTTGCGTTCCATTTCCAGCACAATAGAAAATCTGTACGCTTGCAAAACTGTTCTTGCGTAAAATGGATCGGATCAAAATTATTTGACAGAAATGACAAATCAATTACCACAATAATCTGTGGCACAAGCAACAGAACAGAAACCGTGACTTTCAAAAATCGTTATCCTGTTGAATTTCTTAAAAAATCTCTGTAAGTAACCATTTCTTGCACTATAAATCGAGTAATCTGTCGACCTTTACTTGAAATCCATGCTAGAAACATCAGAACTACTCACATCCAATACTAACCTGTTCCGAATCATGAACTCGGTCACTCGTTCTAAACTTTCAGGAAAATGGCAGCGTCAGTCGTGAACGCCTATACCGACCCCTCAATGTCGTGGATGAACGCCCCACATAGTACAGGAACCTCCATCATGGCTTGTGAATTCGCGGATGGAGTCATCATTGGCGCCGACTCTAGGACTACTACTGGAGCTTACATCGCGAACAGGGTCACTGACAAGCTGACCAAAATCACGGATCAAATCTACTGCTGTCGGTCGGGCTCCGCCGCTGACACCCAGGCTATTGCCGATATTGTGTCTTATCATTTGAGTGAGTATGAAACTGCACTAACAAACCTAACCCCATACTTTAAACACTAATTTGGTCAGCCTGCGCTACAATTGGGTGTGTTTATATAATAATATACCCACATGCTTTATGTTTCCCATTTACTCTATAAAGTATCAATAATGTAATGCAATAAATTTCTAATCACTGAATTATTTCTAATGATTCGCAATACTCATACATAGTTATTATATATTAAACGGGTCAATCGCGAGTCTACCCAAGACCATGGCAACTGTAACGCTGCCGAAACGTTGGGGAAAAAAGGTCATTACGTTTTACCTAATAAATAATTGCAATTTAACCCGTTTAATATATAACTATGAATTATTTCTAATCGATAAATTACTAAAGACTAACACTTAAGATGTTTGAGTTATGATGTTTTTGTCACTCTTCTCTGACACAATGGATTACTCTTAGTTAATTACTGGAATTTACATCTGAAATTGTTCTGGCACTGCGTTAAGTGCAGCCTCTTCACTCCAGTGTAACAAAGTACAACATCGCCCTCACAGTTGCAGAAAAAACAAGTGATAAAAAGGAGAAATGAGAATGAGGTTAAGAAGTATCTGTATATTTCCACTGTTATGTACAGTAAAGTGTCTATCTTCAGCTTTTCTCAGTTGATATGGTTTTCACCATTCTCCACTCCATTCACACTTCCAGCATTTGTACATGTACCCTATAGGAAGGTGAACACAATCACTGCATGAAATATGCACACTGCTTTGTCAGTTTTCAGAGTAATTAAACCTTTTTGCTTTGTCTATCATTTGCAAACCTATCAGTAACATAATCATCTATTTCATTAAGTATTATGAAGTGTAAGATAAGATAGTACTATTCTTTAATGTACACTGGAAAAAAAAATTAAAAATTATATACATCGTAATCATAGTTGTAATAAATGAAAAATATGTCATACCTACATCCTCTATTTAGAACAAATGTTATTGTGGTGGAGCAGCAAACCCAAGCAGAAATAATATTTTTAGTACACAACTAGATGTCTTTATTTTTATAATTTTGTGCTTTCTTTATGATTTTTATGTTTGGATTAAGTAAGAATAAGCATAATATGCTTCTCTTCCCCATCTTTTCCTCGCCCACAAAAAATTTAATTTTCTATTACAGATTTCCACAAGATGGAGCTTGGTGAACAGCCATTGGTCCAAACTGCGTCGGCCATCTTTCGTGAGCTCTGCTATAACTACCGTGACTCTCTTGTGGCTGGGATCCTGGTTGCCGGCTGGGACAAACGTCTTGGAGGTATAATTTTAAGTCTATTCTCATATCACAGCTGGTAGTCTATCAAAGTGTAGCATGTCTCCCATTGTTATAGTTAAATAATACATGGCATTCATGTTTCACTTTTGTGTATAATCATTCTGTAGAAAGTATGTCTGGCTACATTACTTAGCGAGTATCACTATAAATAAAGCAGGTTTTCTACTCACACAGTGTGTTAAACCTTCAACTAAACATGAAATTATGAAAAAATGAAGTGTGTAGCATATTTTATACCAACCATGTCACAAGGAGCGATATTCAGCACAAGAGTGTAGTTTTCACATTCACTATGCCATAGTGACTATGGCATCTTCTTTACCATCTGACGACCTCTGTGGCGCAGCGGTTAGCGCATCTGCCTACCTTCCGAGAGGTCCCGGGTTCGATCCCCATCTGGGAAAAAAACCCCCAGGTCCTGGATGTTTACATGGTTGTGATGTCTTTGTTTCTAGTTCCCACAACACAGGGTATCCTAGTGTGGAGCCAGATCCAATGTATGTGCCAGTAGTAAAAATGTTGTGTTATGTTATCTCATAGAGGACTGTAGATACTCTTACAAATAATTTATATTCTGCTTTCTATTAATTCCAGGTCAAATCTACTCGGTCCCAATCGGGGGCATGGTTCAACGTCAGGCGGTCTCAATCGGGGGCTCAGGCTCTTCCTACGTCTATGGATATGTTGATGCCAACTTCAAGCCTAAAATGTCTAAGGAAGAAGCCATGAAGTTTGTCACTAACACACTGACGCTGGCCATGCTCAGGGACGGTTCCTCTGGAGGTGTGGTGAGACTCGGAGTTATCACAGAGCAGGGTGTGCAGCGGCATGTGATCCTCGGAGACCAACTGCCCAAGTTCTATGAGGGTTGAGTCTGTTTGGTATGTTTTGTGCTAGGGTTTGTAAGGTAATAAATATTTTCAAGTGCGATATTTGGTTTTTCTTGTTAGCGATTTTATTCTATTGCATATCTATGCCAAATTTCAGCTTTCTAGTTCTAAGACTATTAGACTATAAAGCTAAGCCGCGAAAGTCCAACGGACGTACATGGCGATACTATAATGGTGCCTTGTATTCAAGGAACAAGAATTCTTGGAACGCAACTCGTTTCTTTTATGTAGCCATATTATGTCCCACTGCTGGGCAAAGCCCTCCCCTTTTGCTTCATCTCATCATCGTCATCTCTATTCATGGCCCCCTCCAGCCATCCTGGCAAAAAGGTGAGGTCGACCCACCGTCTCCACTTGGGTCGGGCACGTTTGCGATATCCGTCGCGCGGAACCCCGCGGCCCCTCTCTGGGCCCTACGGCTTACGTGGCCCACACAATTGCACTTCACATAGCGGTTGCAGCTCCAACATCGACAATTTTGATTCTGGATTCTATGATTCTGGCATTGTATTAAGAATTTTGTAAAAAAATTTACCTCCAGAATACTGCGCTCCATTGCCCGCTGGCAAATCTTGAGTCTTGACTTCTGATATTCTTGAGACTGACAAAGACCAGGTTTGAGTACCGTAAGTTAGGATAGGCAGGATGCACATGTCGACGCGTTTTCAGGGCAAGTGGTATTCATCAGTTCTCTCACGGACTGTATTGGACTAAAGATAAAATGGAACTCTAATAAAAACAAATATTGCTTTTAGTCACACTCCTTCAAGTCATCCTTTCTTAGTCAGGGGTCCAAATTAACAAGGTTTAGGAATAAAAATTCATATTTGCTTCATCATAACATCTATATTTATTTACACCTCGCAACTTAAATAACTCTGCACATATAGCGCCCTAATAGAACTTCAAAGGAATAGGACAAATCCTCTAACAAAATAATCAAAGCAAGAAACTGGTGCCACATATATAGATTAAGCCTAGCCAATCAGAATTATTTTTTACATTATAATACCATTTGTTAGTTGTGTCAAATATAACTGTCCACTAGGAAACACAGTTCATTACTCTTCAGGAATCTAAGTGATGACTCCTAACTCCTCCATCGTGTCCAAGTCCCGAAGCATCATTTGTATGGTCTGTTTGGTGCGCGGGAAGAAGTGAGCCGTCTCATCGTCTTCGAATAGCGGGTCCTGGGATTCCAGCTCTGAAAGCAGATAATAGTAGCAAGTTTCTCACTTGACCTCGAGAAAGGTTCTTGTCTAGATAGAGATCGTTCCATCCTACCCTTACGTAAGGTAGAGAATGGGATGACACGAGTCCTTGTCCATTCTATCCTTCCTCGAGGCGGGCATGCTAAGCGCGGTGGTGTGAATTTTATACAGTTTTCGTCATATGATTTATGAAGTATTTTGATTAAGGCAACTGTGGGTTGAGTATCTAAAATGCATAGTTGTTCAATAGTCATATTGGTCCGGTAATTATCGTTTCATTCACACTATCGGTAGTCTAGTAACCAGTCCCATTGCAATGGTATTATAACCCGTGCTTCTTAGCTCGATTCGGTCTTCGCGAGAGATACTAATTTAATTTCTGGAATTACCTTGTAATGCTAGTGCTTTGTAGGCTACCAAATTGAGGAAAATATCAATCATTGTCGTGCTTATTTCATTCTGTTGAAAAACTATGTAAATATTAGACTCTAGGGCCAGTTCACTTAGCATGCCACGCTCGAGAAATGCCCTTCATGGTAATACAAGTGAAACTTTTGTTTTTACCCAACCACATTTTGTTGCATCATTGTCTGACTGCCTCATTGGTCTAGATAGGGGTATTACGTATGGTTACCATCCCAGAGGCTGTGGGTTCGATTCCCAAATGCCCTCAGTCTAGGTGTATCTCCATGTTTGTGATGTCCTTGCTTGGGTACCATACCACAGCAGGGTATCCTAGTTTGAAGTTATTATGTAGGTGTATCACGTAAACACTTCGATTTGGTTAATTGGTTTGGTAATTTTCTGGGAGCACAAGAAATCAACGAGTAAAAGAACGTACCAGCAACCTGGGCCTCGATGGAGTCGAGCCTGGCGTCTATCAGCGCCTGGCAGCGCTGGATGTGCCGCAGAAGGTTCTCGCGGCACGTGCTATTCTCTATAGGCGCCTCGGGCTCCGGGGCCGCGGCGGGGTTGGCACGCTGGGCGCTATCCGCTGCTTCTGTCCACAGAAAAAAATGTTTTTATGGCTAGTTTTCATGTGAAGGCGCCACTCGGCGGTAACTTAACATTCGTAACATGCGTAACATTCGGAAGAGCCACGAATGGAAAAATATATATCCACGTTTTTTCAAAAAGCGAACAGCTCCAGTCTAGCCCAGCCTAAGTTAGCACCGTGTAGCTGAAGCTCCCTTATGTTTAAGACGTTTATTCTCATCAGAACAATACATATTTTCACTTAAACTGAGAATTATGAATTAACTAACTGTGCCCCGCGGTGTTACCTGCAGTTTGTCAATTTTCCCATGGAAATAAGATATTTTCCTGCAGTAAAACGTAACCTATGTGATAATTCTGGGTGTAACGCCATACCAACAGCCGTTTTTACCGCCTAGACGTGAAGAAGTCACAAAAATACACACACAAGCTTTCGCCTATATAATATTAATGTGAAGTGTGATGTGATTAATTTAGTTAACATGCATGAACTTATAAACTGGTTATTCCACTAATCCCCATTGATGGGGATTTATGAACTTTTTGTTCACTAATCCCCATTGCCAATAATAAGATACGCCAATGGGGATTTGTGAACAAAAAATTCACAAATCCCCATCAATGGGGATTAGTGGAACAACCCTT
Organism: Yponomeuta sedellus; assembly: GCA_934045075.1. NCBI lineage: Eukaryota > Metazoa > Arthropoda > Insecta > Lepidoptera > Yponomeutidae > Yponomeuta > Yponomeuta sedellus. The sequence goes on along the minus strand of OW203728.1, from coordinate 17,316,523 downwards.
ATAAACTAGCAACAGTTTATATTATGTATGATTCAAGTAGACAATAGACCAAATGTAGGTAGTTGTATGTTGTAACAATTTGTTAGTACAATATCGGTACAGTCTGTTAGCTTTTAGAATATACCTCGTGCTCTAGGCTTCGGTTTTCGCCGATAGCACACGTGTAATACTACTTCCTGCTCTGTATAAAACTTTTATTCACTGCATATTTGGTCTATGTGCATTAATTTGAATGAATGAATGAAAATTCTTTATTGCACTAAAAACAAATTTGTACAAAGGCGCGCATAATACTAGATAGTATTTTCTTCCAGCCAACCCACGATGATGCGAACAGTGGAAGGGGTAGTGCCAGTAAACAATATAATATAAGAGTGATTTATTACATAAAATACATTAACTACTTACATAAACCAAAGGTTAAATACACATATATACATACATAAAGTAGTACGAAAAATATAAAACGATAGTCAAATACATATTTACTGCATTCTACATACATACTAATAATCATAATTACTTATATACAATACTATGATAATATAATACTACATAGATACTGGAGAACTCTTGATTTAGATAGATAAATCATTTATTCACATAACACACACATACATATATAAAGTGAAGCCACAGAAATCTAGTAGTTAGATTTAGTTTCCTGGCAAATTTTATCAGTGGGAGTGACACAGCTATAGCCCAACAGAACTTTGATAAGTTTATTTTGCGCCCTTTCGTTTCTGCGATGTGTCTTATTGGTACTGTCGCGGTCCTATCGCAAACCATCTAGAATAGAGCCTTCTGGAAGCCTATCGAACAGTCGCCGCATGCTGCGTTTTAGTAACGCTGCAAGCAATAATGACTGGTATGTCAAGGCTTAAAAACTCTTTGACATGAAAGTGTTCTAGAGACGTTGCCGCGTGCACCGTGTGTAGGTACGTACGGGAATGTTCGAGAACCCTTGCCGGCGGATATAAATAGCGGCCGCCGCGGCGCGCAATCTTTGTGCGCCCTCCTCGGCCTCGAGGGGGGTCGCTCCCGATGTGGGTTTAGGGGTCTTTAGGACCAAAACCAGTCCCAAGGTGGTGTTTAGTGGGTAGGCGCACTTCTTGTGAGTCCCACATTGGCAGCACGGCCGGGTCCGTCCTCTTATGCATGAACATTCACCACCTCCCTCCCCCGTGTCCTCCGGAGGGTGCCCTTTATAGGGCTAAAAAAAAAAAAGCGCGCAATCAGTTCAGTTTGGACAAGCGAAGAGTGTACTTCGAGCGAACATACCTACGATACGAGCGATAACCTACGACCTCAGCGATACTATTGGACTTAGATTGGACCTGCGATTGAAATCTACGTGTGGACTTCGTGTCGTGAAGAACTGCAGACAAGACACTGCGTGAATAAATCCTAAGAAGTTGGCATTGGCGTTTTACCTCCAAATCGAGAACCCTAGCCCGTAACTGTATAATGTCTTTCTTCTTTTTCTTACCCTGCACAGTCTTAGCCAGCCGCTCCAAGTCGCTCGTACTGATGGGCAGTTCCATCGAAACCGCACTGGGACTCGAGAGCAGCCCACTCAGCAGCGCTGGACTGCCGAACTGGCCCTCCCTCTGTCCGTCCTGCTCCTCGGAGGGCGGCGTCCTCATGCCAGAAAGAGAGATGTTGTTCGCGTCGTCCGACTTCAACGGAAGGTTCTCCTTGTCGATCTCGTTGATCATGACGTTCAGGTCGGCGTAGTCCGCGTTGAATTTCTCCGGCGTGAAGTTGCTCTGCGTACTCTCCCAGTCCTTGGCCCAGAGGTAGAGCTTCGGGTGGTCCTTCTTGCTGCGGGATATTCGATTGAAACGGGGTTATTTAATGAAATAGCAGGTAAATTTTGTCTAAAAATTTTATGGCGCTTCGGGGCGCTAACTAGCGCCACCATCGGAAAAAAATCATAACTTGTTTTAGGATACGGTTTTTATCTAAAAGTGAACATGACAAATCTTAACAAATGTGACAACTATTTTTAGAACTTACAGTCTAGAACCTAAGATCAATAGGTTAGAACTTCAATCTATTTACGCTGAACCGGCCGTTCTTGGAAAGTGATTAAAGTCCGCGGTAGTTGATTCTAGGTTCTAGACTGTACGTTCTAAAAATAGTGGTCACAGTTGTTAACATTTCTCATGTTCGTTTGTAAATAAAAACGTATTTATTTTATTAAAAACGACTTTTTTTCCATTGGTGGCGCTAGTTAGCACCCCGAAGCACCTTAACATTAAAAAAAGTAAAGAAAGATAGAAGACAATTATTCAAAAAGTTACATTAACGCAAAGAAAACAATAAGGTGAACAAAGTAAAGTAGCCGTGAAAAGAACATGTGAGGCATGCAGAATCGACGGCAGCCGGGTACAATACCCGTCTGCTTCGCCTCCGGTGCTTCTGTGACAACATAAAAGGGGCATACTTTGATTATTAAGACCGTCAATTGTATAACATTATTAGATTAAAGATTCATGGTTGTAATATTTTTCTGGTTGTGCAATAAAGTGTTCTCTATCTATCAATCTATCTATTATTGATTAGAGTGAACTGTTGAAATTCCATAGTTTATTTATTTGAAACGGGACACCAATGGCTGTTAGATAATATTACAGAATACTTTATTAGACTAAGATGCAGCCAGGATTTGCCCACTTGTAGTTTATTGATTTTTCAACACAAGTATATTAGGTTTTATTTCCATAATACAATCCGGATAAAACATTGTGAATACATTTCATTACCGCTATACAATTCGAGGTTTGTAAATGGTATAAGTAATTTAAAAAATACTGTTCAAAGTTAAAGCTATAACGTTTATTCCATGTTTATTTCAATAATGTACCTCATTGTATTTTAACTATTATTATAAATTTATTACGTCTATTCAGTATGGTATTTCCCATGCTTGCACCACACCGCAGTCTGTAACGCTCGCGGAGCACCTGGCACTGGCTGAAAATGAGCGCTGAAGGCTTGCCCATCAGCATATGCTGAGTCAGTTGCCGTTTATAGCAGCAGTGACACGCCGTAACCTTTAGTGTTCTTTTATTTTTTTTATTTTAATGTTATTTAGTAATGTGTTTTAAGTTTGCTTTGTTATTGTGGCGTGTGTACTGTGGCTATAATAAATGTTTTTTCTTCTTCTTCTCATTGTAATCACATGTTTTACTCATATATTTTACTCCTATTGTATAACATTACTTACATTTCAGAAATCATGGTTGTATTATTTTTTCTGGTTGTGCAATAAAGTGATCTTTATCTATCTACTTTGAAAACACTTCTGAAAAAAACCACTGACAGAATTTAAAAAGCTGAATGAAACTATAGGGAAGAGCGGGTGATCGTGCTCGTCCACTATAAAGGGAATTCCCCACCAGGCAAATCATATAATAATATCTAGACGGCCGGTCCGACTGTTCGTCGGTCGTTATATTTATAGTATGTTATGTGAAACACATTGCTTGCGCGATGCAGGAATGTTGGGAGTTTCCAGAGCGCGTGCAGAGCTGTCATCTGCTGTCAAAAGTAAATATCTTTACGGAGGCACTCACGTGGCAACGTAGTATTTGACTTTGAGCGCGTGGAGCACGTCCTGTATCCGCAGAAGGTTTCCGGACAGCTCGTGGGAGCGCTTGAGGTTCTCGCAGGGCTTCGCCCCAGGCAACAGCCCCTCGTACAGTCGGTCCTGGTCGAGAGAGGAATCCGTCGTTTAGTTAGACTAGATTTTAAAAACCTATTTAGAGGCGACCTCTGGTAAACCATGCTAGCGCTCTGCCAACTGAGCTAATGGGTGACTTACCGGCATCAGTGAAATTTCGAACCGCTTTACAATACTCTCTGTATTACGTACAGGTAATACAGAGAGTATTGTAAAGCGGTGTAAAGAGTATTGTAAGGCGACATCTGGCTGAAGTAATTTGCATCACTTGCAGCCCCGAGTACCTTACTTTGCAGTTAGGTTTTACATCGAAATGATATCGCTGTACCCACTAGATTCGTTGATATTAGACCTTTTCGTCGTCAACAAGGATCCCTTATAGTATCGCCAAGTCAGTCCGTCTGTCTGTCCGCGGCCTAGCGCAGAAATACACCGACCAATACTAGAAAGCTGAAATTTGTCATGGACATACACATTAATCACGCCGACCAAAGGGCAGGTTTAAATCGTAAAAAACTAAATTTCTTTAGGGTACCTCCCTACATGTAAATAACGTCAAATAGCCAGTGAAACTCTCGTTCTTAATGCCTTACATTTGGGACCATCGTTAAAACCGTTTAGCCTCTCTTTTCTTTTGAGTCGAGTAACACGCATCAATCTTGCGTGCCGAAATCTTGATCCGCTCATAAAGCACGTTACATATTGAGGGGGCAGGGCGTCGACAAAGTGTGCCATTATGGGACAACGTTGGGAGATTCGTTACCGAGTTTCGTGCCGTCACATTTCAAAAATATAATTTATTGTCATATATTTTTTTCCAATGTTTGATACGATGTTGATAATATTAAAAAATACTTTAAATGGAAATAAAACTAAATACGGAACTGCTGTTTTCATTTAATAATGCAATGGTAAATTGCAAAATATGTTACGTCACACCAGGGAAGGGTCAAAAATCATGAAATTACTGTGACGTACTTTATGGATGACCACTGAGGGGCTATCAGCAGTATATGAAAGCAACGCAAATTATCTGGAAATGGCTTACCTGGTCATGTAGGAATCGCTGCGACCGCCGCCCGCGCCGCGGGTTTAGACAAATGCTGCACGTGTACTTTTCTGGGACCTGAAGGAACAACGTGTAGCACGTTATTTAAAACAGGATCATATTACAGATACCCAGTGGTAGTTATAAACATAGATGTCCAACTATCGCTCAAAAATGACCCCACATTCATTTTGGGCAAGCGGGCGAGTCTTTTCGGAGCGAGTTTAGGGTTACCCGGCAAAATACCTTACCGCCAGGCCGCTATCTGGCGAAGTAGGTACCTAAATATCTCGACGACTTTGACGTTTTTATATAAAACCAATCATAAGTGACAGTTACGCTATCACTTACTATGGCCCAATCAACGTTCTCGCCCTATACTAAGTACAACTAAATGACTTGTGTGATAGGTGCTAACACGACGATAGAATACAATAAATACATAAATAACATCCAAGACCCGAGACAAACTAGAAAAGTTCTTTTCCTAGTTTGACCCGGCCGGGGATCGAACCCGAGACCTTCGGTTTTACACTCAGCGTACCAAACCGCTGCGCCACCGAGGCCGGCATGGACATATGCCCCACATGTACCTCCCTCCATTCGACCAGTTATCGACCCTCTCCTCCAGCTATTCCACTCTTTCTCTAGCCAAATGTGTGACGTTACCTCGCACTCGTTCTTTATATTGTGGCAGAGCGCATGTTGCCAGCACAGACACAGCTCGCACTGTATCATCAGACCGTCTTCCTCGCGGATGCCGCAGTGGCAGTTGATTATCTCTTCGCGCTTCATGTGGACGATCTTCACTCTTTCGCCGGCTGCGAAGAATAAGAGAGTCGATACAAAATTAAAATAAAATATATAACCTGTACTATGGTAACCAGGCAAGGACATTATAAACATGGAAATACACCAAGCCATTTGTACACATTAAGTATATCGGCTTCCAGTGGGAATCCAAGCCACGATCTCTGTTTTGGGAGCTAATCGTTTGATACCGACGAAGCAGACAAAGTTATTCGCAGGGCATTGATAATCTGGATTACATCCATAGTATCAACCGTTCCATCTCGTTTTAGTTTGACTCGGATTAGAGCAACAAACTGTAGAAAGAGATACTTTTTGGCCTTTAACTGTAATACAGGCTGGAGCTAGAAAGGCTATATGATTGTAATGATTAATAATGAATGACTATTTTAATAACAAGTTGCATACCAATACCCGATACATACTGTAATTATTTTATACCAAGTACAGATAATCTAATGAAGATGACTTATACGAAATAATTATTGTTGTTTATTAATAATTATATAGGATATAGATGGCGTAAAAGAACTCACTTTCAGTATACATATAAACGTTGGGCTCCTTCTGGTCTTCCGTAGACTCCGAAGACACAGGCGCGGTCGGCGTGCCGTCGACCGATTTGTCCGCAGACTTGTAGTCAGGTGTCCCCGACCTTGGGTAACTGGACTGGGTTTCGAAGTCCGAGTTCGCACCGAACCAATCCTCGTCCTCGCTCGTGTGCTTCGCCTTCGAAAAGGTTGCGAACGTCTTCTTTCTCTTTTCGCCCTTCTTGCGTTTCTCCGGCTGCATTGGCTTAGTGACCGTATGGGTGGAGATGGCGGATTCAAAGTCTTGAACTGGAATTTTATCTGGTAGATGGGCGTCCAGTTCGGCGTATTGCTCCTGCTTCTCTTGTTCCAGATAGGCTTCGTGCAACGTCTGCGGTGGCGTGTCGTCGGTCTTTTTGACCGGAAGCAGGACTCTGGGTCTTTTCACTGGTTTGTTGGTGACCAAAGCCATTCTGAGGCGAGGCGAGTCTTCGGGCTTAGTCGCCATAAAAGACGAGACGTCCACCTGAAGTTCCGGGGTTTTGGGTTCCGGCTTGGGTTCATCTAGGCGTTTCTTGCTGATCTTCAGTTTGGGGACCCTAGGTTCGGCTTCGCACTTCAGTTTAAACTCTGTAACCGGGGCTGCGCGCGCGTAAGCCAAGTCGGAGACTTTGGGTGCTGCACCCATCATTTTTTTCAGCTCCCTGTGGTAGTGTTTTATGTGCATTTGCAGCAGCGTGTTGTTACGGAAGTTTTTGAAGCAGCCGTCGGCGGGGCACCGGAGTAAGGTATCTATTACTTGCACCTTTAACGAACCGACCCAGACTGGAAGAGAAATTTGTTGGAGTATTTAGAAACGCGTATGTTTTAACCTCCTCAGGTTTGACCTTGAAAATAGCGATAGCTATTATTATTTTCAAGGCCATGGCACAGAGGTCGTTAAGATACATATTATTATTATTTTAATCAATCAGACAGTAATCGTCCACTGCTGGATATAGGCCCCCAAGTCACGGCACTTCTTTCTCTCCTCGGACATCCTCATCCAGCCGCTGCCAGCAATCTGCCTCAGATCGCCGCTCTAGCGAGCTGGTGGGCACCCTACGCTGTGATTTCCAGTTTATAATTTCCACTAGAGAACATTTGCACCCCATCGACCATCGGTTCGGGTGCACGCTTGACCATCCCACAGGCACTTGTTAGTCTCGTGGGATGTCTGTCACCATAGTTCTTTGGCAAATTGTTTCATTTTGAATGTGATCCATCAAAGAGACTCCGAGCATAGGCCATTCCATAGCACGCTGAGCAACTTTGAATCAGTGCACTTGTGCTAACGTCAGTGTCCACGTTTCGGCTCCATAAATAATAACTCTGGTTGAAGACTTTTGAAACAAACATCCAGATCATCCAGTCAAACAACCAGTTGTTTAACCAACCGAGGAAACGAGTTGAAAGGCGATCTCGAGAAAGTTGCGAACAGTAAATGGGTATCCGGTGCATGTTCCTGTTAAAGAACCTTAAGTCGATGGCGATAGAAAAGACAGGGCCAGAAAGACAAATAAGGAAGAGTTTGGGAGAAAAAATACATTACATACACTCACGTCTGTATCCCAGACGGGTAGACCGAGACCAGGGTTTGCCACTATCCTGGCAGACATAGAAAAAATAACATACCATATCCATCCTCTAGCACGGGCTGATCGAAGCTCCCCTCACCAGGCGATTCCAGCACTTTGGACGCAGCATCTTCAGCGAATGCGTGCTGAAAACACAAGCAGGTCATTCAAATATGAACTTTTTTCTTTTAAGTATTAACTACACATATAACTATGTATCTGTGAAATATATATATTAAATGTTATGTTATGTAGTAGTTTTTCCACCTAACAATAACTTCATGCACATACATGCACATTTGTACCAACCGCAAATCCATCGTAGGGTGTCCGTTGCTTCTTTTTTTTAGAATGTTTCTTCGGCAACTTGACCTTTAGCACGTTTTTCTTAAGGCTCAGTTTCCTTTGCTTCACTAACGGCGATGAAGTGCTGACAGTCCCGGCCGGTAAGATGGTGGATTCAGCCATATTCTAAAATCAAATAATAGTATATCGATTACCAACTATTTTTAAGGCGAGATTGTTTCTTTGAGTCCAGATCCAGAGAGCAGTGAAGGATTCTAGGGTAGAATCCTAAGCGAGCCAGGGCCGGAATCAAAGGCGTTAAAGTAATAAAAAGTAGGGTGTCCACCTTGGGAGCAGCACTATTTTAAGTTTGAGTGGTGAATCTTAAAATAGTGTTTTCTGCCGAGGTGGGCCCTCTACTTTTTATCACTCTCTGTGAAAAAATAAATGCAACTTATAAATATATAGGAATACAGGGGTCGGCACTCGAAGTGTTACTAAAAATTTTTACTGTTCAGCAATTTGTGAACAAACAAAATGATCGCGTATGGTTAAAGTGTAAATCAAAAGACGTGTTCGGTAGAAACCATTGGACGTTTCAGCAAGACTCGGCACCATCCCACAAAGCCCGTAAAACCCAAATTTTTTTGCAAGAAAAACTTCCGAGCTTAATTTCTTCGCAACAATGGCCACCATATTCGCCGGACTTAAACCCAATGGATTTTTCCATATGGTCAATTCTAGAGGCCAAAGTGTCAGCAAAAAAATATGAGACAGTCGACGCCTTAAAGATTGCTCTTCGCCGAGAATGGAACAAAATATCAGCAGACCACATTCGTGCAGCGTGTGAAGCCTTCTCGGACAAACTCGATGCTGTTATCCGCGCTAAAGGTGGCCACATCGAACAATAACTTTTTCTTTTTAATTTTAAATGTTTTTTTTCTTTATATTTAAGTTTATAAATAAAAAGAAACAAAATTGTCAAAATTACAGCATTTTGAATTGGTAACACTTCGAGTGCCGACCCCTGTATAATATAATGCTTATTTATTTCAACCACATTTTCACCGTCTGATACAATGTTAGCTGGAGTTAATAGAATACTTTCATTCTCACTTCTTGAAGACACCCCTATTTTATTCTAAAAACTTACCAAAGTAAGCATCTGAGTATGTAAACAATTTGGAACAAAGGCGGAGGTTTCCATATCGCGCGTCTTGTATTTTTGAGCTGTGTCGGTCGGTCGTAAGTTGTATTTTGTGTTGCGTTTTGTATCTTGTTATGAGCTGTGTCGTATAGTGAATTCAAATCAAATCAATTTTTTTATTTCAACGTAAAGAATTTACATTCAGCAGACTGAATTTCAATGTACAATGTAAGAAAATGTAAGCCGGTGCCTTCGGAACGTAGTTTAGTGGAAAAAAAGGCAGAGGAAAAAAAACTCCACTCTTACCACATTTTCTCAAGTCATCTTACATCAGTTGCTACCTATACGTATGATAAGCTTCCACGATTAACGTCAATAACTTTAAATGTCCATCGCCATGCTATATAAAAAATATTTTTTTTCTGTTTGTATCTATCTACCTCTGAGACAGTATCCCAGCCCAACCTTCGCGAGAGCTTGCGATGCACGCCAAAGTCCATGAGGATGGCCTCATACGGCGTGAGTGTCTCGTCGCCGATCGCTTCTAGATAGTGGCGCATGTCCGTCTTCGTATGAAGTCGCCGGCCTTCCGGGCTGTGGAATAAAGTGGAAACATTTAAGATCAACATCGGCGTACAGTACTACACATCATAAAAGTCCCTTCGGGAATCTACGTTCGCGCAGACTAGGAAGAAGTGTAACGAAAGTACCCGAAGCGATAAGTACATTCAACATGATCTTTAACCGATACGGTTAAGGTGCAGAATTGATTGACACCTATTGACATCAACCAAGTTTAGCAGTTCACTGAAACTAATAGTCACCTGCATCGATGACGTTGAATCAACCAATAGCAACAAAGGCGCGCGGCCTACCATAAAATGAAACTATCTGATTTGTCGATCAACTTGCCGCACATCCAAAATTTGGTCATCGGTCATCTTTCTTGTGTAGCACTTGAGTTTCAAAAATCAATCCGTTATTAGAGTTCTAAGATAGAATAAAGAAAGACAATAATAGAAAAAAAACTGGACAGGTTTCGAGCGAATGGTATAACCGGTGCCACTTAACTCGGCGCCTCGCGCGATTCGATCTTCTTCGGGAGAGACGCCTATTTAATTTGCGCGGGCTACTACACCCCTGGAATGACATTGTACCGCTATTGCGTTGTAGACTACCAAATTCAGGCAAATAACAACCATTGTCGTGCTTATATCGTTCTATTGAAACTATGTAAGTTCTCGCGAAGAACCGACAACCGTTGGAGTAAACGTGTGAGTGGAGACCGCGACTCGGCAAACGTAGTGTAGGACGCCCTCCGACTAGGTGGGATGGCGATCTGCGAAAAACTGCCGGCAGATGCTGGATGCGGCAAGCTGAAGACAGGGCGCTATGGCGCTCATTAGGGGAGGGCTATGTCCAGCAGTGGACTAGTATAGCCTGACGACGACGGCGACTAGACTCTAGGGCCCGGTGGATTGTATTGCAACCAACCTGACTAAAACGACGTCCCATTTCCCGGCTGAGGTACCGAGACTCCTGCGCACCATGTGCTTCGTCCAGCCAGGCGGCAATCGGTTGTCTTCCACCTGGAAAATGGTCGTAACATTATCTACAATTATTGCCTTCGTGATACGAGTATTAGAGAATATATGCGCCCAGATACAAAAATAACACTGTTTGCAGTTGGTTATGTAATAGTGAGTGAGTGAGTGAGTGAGTTAGTGAGTGAGTGAGTGAGTGAGTGAGTGAGTGAGTGAGTGAGTGAGTGAGTGAGTGAGTGAGTGAGTGAGTGAGTGAGTGAGTGAGTGAGTGAGTGAGTGAGTGAGTGAGTGAGTGAGTGAGTGAGTGAGTGAGTGAGTGAGTGAGTGAGTGAGTGAGTGAGTGAGTGAGTGAGTGAGTGAGTGAGTGAGTGAGTGAGTGAGTGAGTGAGTGAGTGAGTGAGTGAGTGAGTGAGTGAGTGAGTGAGTGAGTGAGTGAGTGAGTGAGTGAGTGAGTGAGTGAGTGAGGGAGTGAGGGAGGGAGGGAGGGAGGGAGGGAGGGAGGGAGGGAGGGAGGGAGGGAGGGAGGGAGGGAGGGAGGGAGGGAGGGAGGGAGGGAGGGAGGGAGGGAGGGAGGGAGGGAGGGAGGGAGGGAGGGAGGGAGGGAGGGAGGGAGGGAGGGAGGGAGGGAGGGAGGGAGGGAGGGAGGGAGGGAGGGAGGGAGGGAGGGAGGGAGGGAGGGAGGGAGGGAGGGAGGGAGGGAGGGAGGGAGGGAGGGAGGGAGGGAGGGAGGGAGGGAGGGAGGGAGTGAGTGAGTGAGTGAGTGAGTGAGTGAGTGAGTGAGTGAGTGAGTGAGTGTGTGAGTGAGTGAGTGAGTGAGTAAGTAAGTAAGTAAGTAAGTAAGTAAGTAAGTAAGTAAGTAAGTAAGTAAGTAAGTAAGTAAGTAAGTAAGTAAGTAAGTAAGTAAGTAAGTAAGTAAGTAAGTAAGTAAGTAAGTAAGTAAGTAAGTAAGTAAGTAAGTAAGTAAGTAAGTAAGTAAGTAAGTAAGTAAGTAAGTAAGTAAGTAAGTAAGTAAGTAAGTAAGTAAGTAAGTAAGTAAGTAAGTAAGTAAGTAAGTAAGTAAGTAAGTAAGTAAGTAAGTAAGTCATGTATTTCCAAAAATACAATACAAATCAACGTATCTTATAAATAGACAGTGGAGGCTATTATAATAATTGTTTTGCGTTTACCGGCACTCCCCAAACTAGGCTAGGTCTGTATCTTGCGGACTTTATTAATGTCCACAGTCTCCGTTTTACTTAGTCGTTGACAAATCCTAAACGCAACAGCCCTTCTGGAAGAGATATTACTTTGTACTAATTTATATATCGTAGACTAATATTGGTTACATGTAATAAATAACCGTACCTACGTAATAGAACGTACAGTCGACAGCACATCAATCAGCAATTCACACGTGCAATGTAATAAGTTTAGTTAAAGGCCGCTTTGGAACAAACACGTACATATCGACCTGCTGCCAAGTGTACTTTAAAGGTGAACGCACGAACCTAACCGCGAGCCGGACGCGTATGACGAACCTTACGACACGAAATCTTTGTTTAAAACCCCACGGAACCTTGCACATCTTCGGGAGAATTTGTAATTCGGAGCTTTCCAAATGTCAAATTACAGCGATGCGCCGCATATTGATGAAAGAGTTCTAAAATTCTTTTCGTTCAGCTTTTTCAGCATTAAACTGCTGAATGAGACGTATTATTATGATTATTAATCTCAAAGCTCAAATTCATGGGTGTACGCATCAGCTTAAGGTCTGAGATGCTTTCAATCACTTTCGTAGACTTGTAAAAAAGTTTATTCATTTTTCATAGAAGGTTCATTACATACATATAGTAGTTGTGCACGTATGTACTGTACTGTACTTATGCCGGGATTCGAACCCGCAACCTCTGGCTATCCGCACCAGCGCTCTACCAATTGAGCCAATGGGCGACTCACGGCATCAGTGAAATTTCGAACCTCTTTACAATATTCTCTGTATTACGTACAGGCAGCGACATCTGACTTAAGCAAATTGCATTATTTAAAGCCCCGACCACCTACTTAGCAGTTAGGTTTAACATCGGAACGATATCACTGTACCCACATGATTACACTATTTTTATTTTTAATGCACTAACCCGTGCTAAGGAACAAATTTAAAAACCTATTTAGAGGCTAAAAATTTCACCCATGCCGGGATTCGAACCCGCAACCTCTGGCTATCCGTACCAGCGCTCTACCAATTGAGCCAATGGGCGACTCACGGCTTCAGTGTACTTATGTCAATTAAGTGTGATTCAGGTTCGCAGGATCGTAAGCGCAGTTCGACAGAGTGACAGTACAGAAATATTAAACATTGTCACAATAAAACGCAAAGCAACTGCTCTAACTTACACAGAACGTCTCAGAAGTTCTATATTAGCATTTCCCGGCTTCAACTCTGACATTATATCTACTGGTCAAACGTTTATCTTATATTTTCTCATGATAAAAGGCAAAGGTGCCGAGCTAACCTGCACCAAATGTCTCTGTAGTCTTATCTTGTCATTTCCCAGCTGCAACTCTGTGACTGTCCCCAGTGGCTGATTGTTTACCTTATCTTATCTCATGATAAAAAGAAAAGCAACCGATCTCACCTGCACAGAGCGCCTGGGTAGCCCTATCTTGTCATTCCCTGGCTCCAACTCTGATACAGTTCCCACTGGCTGACCGTTCACCCACTTGCAGCACCACTCACCTGGAACCACACAAACAATATTGGTCGACAGTCAACTGATTTTGAAGATTACCTTTAGCACATTTTGTCATCAAATACCATGTCAGCATATACCTCCTTGAAAATCCCAAATGAAGGTTTTTAGGTGTCATATCAACCTTTTGTATGTCTCCACTGCTGGGACACTCGTCTCTTGCTGCATCGCAGGAAGGTTAGGGCATACTCCACCACGGGGGCCAAGTCCGGGTTAGTAGCCTAACAGTCAGAAGTTATCAAGCCGCCCATAAGGCCTCTGACATGGCTTACCTACTGCTATTTCATGACAGCCGGCACCAACGACTTAACGTGCCTTGCGAAGCACTCGGCAAAAATGCCACTAGCGGTAGTCACGTGACAGTCACCTACCATTCACGAACACGACGACTTAACGTGCCTTGTGAAGCGCTCGGAAAATATGCCACTAGCTGTAGTCACGTGACAGTCACCTACCTTTCACGTTCACGACTTTTTAGCTAACATCCTACTAATCACATCACACTAATATTATAAAGGCGAAAGTTTGTGAGTGAGTATGTTTGTTACTACTTCACGTGTCGGCTGAAGCGATTTAAAAAAAAAATAGTATGGAGTTAACCGACACCCTGAATTAAGACATAGGCTACGCGTGCAGAGTTATTTAAATAAAACAATATGTCATCACCAATTCTTACACCACTTTTTTCGTTTCCTTTTCGCTGGTTTTGTATCTTGCTTTAAGCTAGCCATACACGCTACAGTCTACCGGAGAGTTTACTTATGCAGGTATGCCTGCGCAGTCAATCAATCGACCGATCAGTCAGTGTCAGTCAATACTCGATTACGATGTTTGTTTACCTAAGCGTGACGTCAAATTCGACGACATGACACTGCGAGCTGTTTTCCCACAGATTTAATATAATTTTAGAAAAATGCCTTTAACCTTCGTTAAATTTTACTTTATTAAGGAAATAAAAGTTTTTTTGTAAATAATATTGTCGCGGTCCTATCCCGAACCATCTAGAATAGAGCCTTCTAGAAGCCTATCGAATAGTCGCCGCATGCTGCGTTTTAGTAAACAATAAACGCTGCAAGCAATAATGACTTTTATGTCCATTAGCATAAGGTTCAAAACTCTTTGACATGAAACTGTTCGAGCGACGTTGCCGCGTGTGCAGAGTGTAGGTACGTAGGTACGGGAATGTACGAGAACCCTTGCCGGCGGATATAAATAGCGGCCGCCGCGGCGCGCTGTCAGTTCCGTTTGGAATAGCGAAGAGTGAACTTCGAGCGAACATACCTGCGATACGAGCGATAACCTACGACCTCAGCGATACTATTGGACTTCTATTGAACCTGCGATTGGAATCTACGTGTGGACTTCGTGTCGTGAAGTGAGGAATAAATACTAAGAATTGGTTGTCATTGGCGTTTTACATCCAAATCCAGAACCCTAGCCCGTAACAATATGTCCCCAAATTATGGAAGCGAACTTAATAATCTTTCGTCATGCCTATTGTGAGGCAAAGTGCGGTAACCACAGGACAAACTAACTCACCCGGCAGCAACTCTATCTGCTCGGCCGGACAGGCCTCCGAGCCGTCTGGTTTCTTGTACAGGGCCTCGGTCTTCAGCCCCACTTGCTTCTTCATCTCCTCCAACTGCGTCTTCATCGCTTCCAACTCGTTCTTCACCTTCTCCACTTCCTTCTTCACCCTCTTCTCCTGCAGGAGCCGCAGCCTTCGCGCCTTCTTGAGTCTCGATAGGGTTCTCTTTTTATTCTTGTCGGTTGCCGGAAAGTTTGGAGGTTTTTTGTCGGTCTCTTCGGCGGCGGTTTTCGAGCTGTCTTGATTCGCTTGCACCGTGGTGATGTCCACTTCGAGTTTAGCTATGGAGACCTTTATTCGGTCGAGGGCCGCCTCCTTCTTGAGTTCGATCGTTTCGGAGCTGGTCGGCGAAGTTATCGTTAGTTCTGGATTGGGTTCTTCGAAGTCTGTCGACACCTGTCGTTAGTATTAGTATTAAAGAGGTCTGTCAAAAGTGGTCAGTCTTTTTATGTAGCCTATATTCGTCACACTGCAGGGCACAGGTCTTCTCTCAGAAAGAGAGACTATAACCATAATTACCATGCCGATTGGTCAGTTTATCAAAGTTGAATGTTAAAGACGTTTATTACTCATGCATATACGAGTGATATACATTTTTTTGCACACAGATTAACTATGTCCACAGGAATGAAGTCTCGAGTATTGTTCGTAAACAAATATATAGTACTTCCAGAACACTAACCTCATCTTCTTTAACGACATCGTCCATATCAAGGGCAGTCGGATCGACGACCATAATCTCGTCTTTGACCTCAAACTCTTCTGTTTCGGTTATCTCGATCTTTATTTCTTCAACCACCGATTCTTGCGGATCAACAGTACCGATGATAGCTGCTACAGCATCTGAGAATTACATATCATGTTCAATGCATCACATTTTATTCGGCTTTACCCATACCCTATAGATTGAAACGAAAAGTTATTTGATAATTTATTTCATTGGCTTCATACATTCATGAAAAATTATATTACACACGTGGAAAAGCCATTTAGAAAGATGTAATATTTTCGGCGTGTGCGGTCGTTTATCAACCTGTCGTAAATCCCTTCATATTGTATTCTTCTTCTTAACGTGTCGAAAATATTATTTACATCCCAACAAATAAGAGACTAGACCGTACAAACTAAATCGCAAGCTCACCAGGCAACTCAGTAGTCGGCTCGCACTTGACCGTCAACTGCACAACGCTCTTGTTATCCACGACCTCCGGCTTCGCCAACCGCGGCCGCTTCCTCTCCGGTGGCCTTTCCTCTTTCTTCTTCTTTTGACCTATGTTGAATATCTCCTTAATGTTCAGCTTGCGTTTGCGCTCACGCCGCTCGCTTTTGGACCCTAGGTAGTCGCGGGCCGGGTCGAAGAGGTGCGTGTGATACGGCCCTGGGGCGACGGGCACGGGGGCGGGGCAGGGCGCGGCCGCGGCGCCCTGGGCTGGCTCCAGGGCCGGCCGAGTGTCCAGAACCGGCTCGCGCATTCGCGACAGCCGGGATATGTTGCAGACCCAGTGGACACCGTCGTCGAATACCACCTCGTACTTGCCTTGAATTACAAAAAAACAGAGCGACGTTAATTATGGTAGAATAGTAGTTGTTTCAGTTGTATGAGTTTTTTTTTGTTGCTTTCTGAACGATTTAATAGCGACCCACACTTACCATGGCCAAAATCCTTATCAATGGTCGCCAAAAACTTTTTATTGTCCCTCCATCTGGCCAGGCATCTGTCTCCGACCTGAAATTCGATGCTTTTGCTCTTCTCTTCCACTTTCACGGCCTCCTTGGCGGGGAGGTCAGAGGTGCTGGGCTCTGATGCGGCGAGTTCTGCAGTAGGCGTCAGAGGTTTAGAGGGGCTGGAGTAGGGACGCAAGCGGGGACTGCTGACGTTTATCCACTCGTCTGTTCTGGAAATGAAAGAGTGGATATGAGGGAAAGAATTGGCATACTTGTAAGAAATGGGGGAATTCCCATACAAATGGAATTTTGTATGGGAATTTGGTTTAGTTTTTCTTTACAAAATTTGCTAATGCGTTGAGTTGATCGCGCTTAAAATTGGAAATTAACTTATAAAAGCCTTGAGTATAGTTTCTATGAAAGAAAAAAACATTTAATTAAATTGCCACAAATGCACACATAAAAAAATAACACAATATGAAAATACATATAAGGCATATAATTTCTTTTTGATAATTTTATTTCCAATTCTAAGCACGATCAAACCTCAATTTGTATCTTCTAAATGTATCGGCAAAGATCATTGCATTCCGGAATTTCGTTATAAATAAAAACCAAAATATGTTTATATGGGAATCACTCCTTGAAGTGCCACCTTATGCGCTTTGTATTAAGCATATAGGCAAAGCTACGATCCTGACAAACCTTTGTCGCCTTACCAACATTCAGAAGGCACAAATAGTTATACTAAAACGTCGGCAGTTAATAAACTTTACCTAATAGACAATTGAAATTGTCTATTAGGTAAAGTGGTCTTGTTAAGGCACTTAAAAATAACTGTGCAATTGGTTGGGATGGAATATCCACTCGACTGATTAAAAGTGTAATTGATCTTATTATTCATCCACTACGCATATTATTAACCTTTGCTTAGAAACTGGAGTTGTGCCAATGGCTTTCAAACGGTCCGTAGTCCGGCCAATACATAAGTGTGGGGATCGAGACAGTGTCGAGAACTATAGGCCTATATCAACTCTCACAACCTTATCAATTTTTTTGGAAAAAACCATCAATAAACGATTAATTCATTATCTGGAAGTTAATAAAATATTATCAGATAACCAATTTGGATTTAGGTCAGGTCACTCGACTGAAGACGCAGTCTCATCCCTTACGGAATATATTATTAAAGCTAATGATAATAGATATAGATGCACCGGTATATTTTTGGACCTGGCAAAGGCTTTCGACACTGTTTCGATCCCCTTGCTTCTACAAAAACTTGAGTTGCTAGGTATCAGAGGCACTCCTCTTCGTTTGCTGACAAATTACTTGTCTAACAGGGTCCACAGAGTCAAAATTGATGATCATAGTAGTGGAGATCTGCCAGTAACCGGTGGGGTACCGCATGGAAGCGTGTTGGGTCCAACCCTCTTCTTGGCGTACATAAATGATCTCTGCAATCTCGAAGTGCCTAGGGCTAAAATAATCACTTTTGCAGATGACACAGTTATCCTATTTTCTGCCAAGACCTGGTTAGAAGTACAAAATCTTGCCAACTCAGGCATGAAAATTGTTTACGATTGGCTCAGTAACAACCTGTTGACGCTAAATCACAAAAAAACGAAATTTATAAATTTCTGTATAAATGTATAGCATCTGTATAGCCCCTTTTGGAAGCATCATATAAAGGTGCATGTAAAATAGTTTCGGAATTGTTTCCTCTTATTTCACTAACATACTTAGTCTAAGTCAAATACTAACTATTTATGGATGTTTCATCTGAAGTAAATAAATAATAATAATAATAAATATAAAAACACATCCTCCCCCTGAAGTTTTAAAATAATAACATATTCCTGTATTGAACCTCAAAATTGCAACTGCGAACCATTTACAAAAGTTAAATCTATTAGATACTTAGGATTAATTATAGATTACAGGTTGACCGGTCTGGAACACATAATGTTGCTTGCTTCCCGCCTCAGTCGCTTCATTTACATTTTTAAACAACTCCGCTATATAGTTGATCTAGATATTTTACGTCAGATTTACTACGCGTTGAGTGAATCTATCCTCCGTTATTGCATAGTGTTCTGGGGTAGCGCAGCAAAAACACATCTGATTAAAATAGAACGTGCTCAAAGAGCGGTTTTAAAAACAATGCTTATGAAACCTTACAGATTTCCCACTACTGAAGTATATCAAGCCGCAAAAGTTTTATCCGTCAGAAAATTATATATTCAGTCCATTCTCCTGCGGCAACACACCAAACTAATATTTACACACAATAAGGTAGCCACCAAAAGACTCACATAAAGTATGCCATTCACCTCAAACCAAAACAAAGTATGCCCAAAATAGTTTCGTTCACCATTGTCCCCATATATATATATATATATATATATATATATATATATATATATATATAAGTAATATAGCAAACAAAAAAATACACATTTTCCCTCTCACCAAATATAAAGCTATATTTCATTGCCATATTCGCCATATTTCATTGGCTTCACTCAATGACATATGACGAATGCGAAAAAATTATTAAACCAAACGGCTGACCAGACGCGTCTATTCGTACATAACTCTATAGTAATAGCGCTGCATGCGCATCACTAAACTCTCACACTCAAATTCAACCCGTAATGTATTACATTTAGCAATGCTCTAAGTTGATTTTGCGTTGCGGTCTTGTTCTGTTTTTGTTCGACATACCGACATATAGTATCAATATTTGGCTTTGATTTCCGTTACCCATAGTATTGAAGTGAATTGAAACTACCCATGTAAGTAATTATTTTTATTATTATTATTAAATATATTTAGCTCATACCAATAAATGATTTTTTAATAGATTACTTATTGGTTAACCTTTCTTGCATGCATTACTTCTAACAAAATGTAAATCCAATGCTTTTATTTTTCTCTTTATATTTCGCACAAAGACGGTAGAAACACTGGCCTCCATGATACAGGGCAACCTAGTTTGGTAGCCAGGGTAACAATCACAATGAGTGGGCCCGGACGGACTGTTTTGCTATCTTATGTTAAAATGGCTTATCCCTGAGAAATAGGCTTGTAGGTACTTGTGGTTTAGGGAGTGTCGCATCGATCCTTATGTTTTTGTTACAATGCCACAAGTAATGAAACTTAATAAAGCTTACATATCTAATTCTTAGGGATCTAGTAGCTGCCGATTGTTTTGCACTATACCTATTAGGTATGTATTTCCTGTCCGTGGCTAATTTAATTTTGGTTACAAATAAATTCATTTCATTTCAAATTCGACTAATTAAATATAAACCAATAAACTGGCTCAGGGCAACTGTGCATAGAAAATAAATTTCTCTGTGGCCTTATTAGATACGAAGTCATTGGAACACTTACTTCTTGACGACATTGTTATAATGCACCAGCACCTCCATCTCGTCATAGTCCACTTCCATGATCTGCGCAGCGTGCCATAGCTCGCCGAAATCCTTCGCCTCCACCTTGGAGCCCACCGACAGAGCCATACTGTTGTTTCCTGTGACACGAGACAGTGAGAAGTAGAAGCAGCTGTTAATGTAAAACGCCTGGCAAAACTTTCAATATTCCCAGACACAAGGCACGCTTGTGCTTTTAACATAAAAACATTTAACATAACATTTACATACAGGCACATAAATTGCTTCTGGCCCCACACTAGGATACCCTGACTAAACACCGACATCATAAACATTTAAACATCCAAGACCTGGGGTTTTTTTATGACCCCAGCCAGGATTCGAACCCGGGACCTCTCGCATGGTAGGCAGATGCGCTACCGCTACGCCACAGAGGTCGTCAACTGGTCGTCAACTTTTTACCTAACTATACGCGGGAGGCGACTGATTTATGGTGGTTGTTGTTGGAAGGAGTACCTACTTCCCAATATGGCCATATTGGAATTTTCCTAGAGAGAGGGGTATTTCACCAAAGCATTTTGAGCATGTGCCCACTAGTAGGCACTAGATGTGTATTGAAGATTTATTTTGGGTCAATAGTTGTGTAATGTGTAATAGTCCTTTAAGCTACTATTCAGTAAATTATCCATACTAGTTAAAATTTTAAAAGTATTATGTAAGTTATTTTCGAAGTGACTGATGATAGAGCTTTATAATGTGGGCTTTCTTCTTATTCCTCCATCTTGGCTGGGAGTCTAGAAATGTACTTCGAATCACTCACTCACTTCAATGCTACTGCTCAATCAAATATACCATGTAGCTGTGAAACTACTTTTCTTTGCCCTAATATTACGCTACTTCTAAAACCGTCTAGGTACTTAGAAACAACGCCTAGAAAATGTACTTAGGGTAGGACAGTTCGTAATATCGTAGAAAAGTTGAATTCCCGAAAAGTAGTTTTGCACTTCCGTATTTTCGTTTTTTACGTAGCGTATTTTCGTGTTAGTGATTCGAAGAACAGTGTTTAAGTCACTAGGTTATACATATGAAATTGATGGCACTACTTACTACATTACAAATGGGTGTGTGTAGTGTACAACAGTATCCATATTATATATCAAATTAGATTTGTATAATTTCCGTACCTTTCGCGACAGCTTTAGCTGGCTTTTCGTCCTTACATGCCTCCTTGTTGGCCAATCTCGCCTCAGATGCGTTCAATATGATATCTATCACACTGGAGGCCACTGCCATGGTCTCCTGGCGCTCTTCACCTGGTTCCACTTTGATCTTTTCATCTTCACTTTTTTCAACTGAAGTGGTTCGTTTCTCTTCTGGTTTTACAGACAAGTCTTTACCAATGTCGCCAGGTTTTGCATCAGTAAGATCGCCGATGACATTATTAGAGATAGTTTTCTGTAAGTCGTTTTTGGAAGTGCTAGGCTTGACCTCAGATTCCAGTTTGAGTATTTCCTTCTCTTGTTCCTCTATGAACTTCTTTATTGACTCTAAACTCTCGCCTTCCGAATCTTTGTCTTCGTTTAGAGAAACCTAAAAACATATTTTGTTGGTTAGTATCTCAGTTATCTGCAGTAAAAAGGTTTTCTATTGTTAACACAATTTTTGTAATAACCTCCACTGTCTATTTACAGTCTATTTATTCTTACTTGTCCAATTTAGTAAACAAGATTCTACCCTTACGCGTTGTCCTAATAGAACGCGAATGCGCGATCATCGTAAGTTCGCGCGAATTTTACTCGTACGAACGCGCGATCACACATATTGAACTTTAATAGGGCTGACATTCAGAGACGAAAACTAAGCTAAGACCGGTCTCAGAAATGTCAAAATCACGTACTTAGATTTCGTATTCAGAATCGAATCTTATCAAGTTGAGTATGAAATGGTACTTAGCTAAGTGTAAGGCTGACATTCAGAGACGAAAACTGAAGCTAAGACCGGTCTCAGAAATGTCAAAATGTACGTGATTTGGACATTTGTAAGACCAGTCTTTGCTTAGTTTTCGTCTCTGAATGTCAGCCTTAGTAGCCAATATTGGTGACTTTACGTGAATTTAGATAGAACTGTCATCTGTCATTTGGTTCTCTTCACTTTGAGGTTACCTTTTTGTCGTATTGTGTTGGTTAGAGTTTGTGATTAGCATTGTGTTTACTGCGGAGTTTTGTGAGAAAATGAATCGCTTTGAAGTTATAGACTTTTTAGAAGAAGTGAACGCCTTGGGAGACCTAGGTCTGGATGATGAATAATGAATAATAATTTACAGAATTGAGAATAGGTACAATTTTCGCCAACTTATAAAACTCGCGCCAACCGCCAACCAAAGAATGTAAAAAATTCTTTCGCTCACAGACGACTTCAAACGTCATTTCACTGATGTTCTACGAGCATTATCTGTGAGCTTTTTATTTCACTCTCACATACATAAACTTGTATGATGTTGTCCTGCTCTCGTGTAGCGATACAATATTTAAAAAACCGGTAAGAATTACATCACTAAAAATAATAGACAATATAGATGACTTTCTTAAGACAGTTCTTCTCTTAGCTCATGCTTATCTCCGGATCCCGATCGAATGTGAATACGAAAATTTCGGCGCTTTACTAAGTATGACTTTAGTTTACTTTGCTAAGACTGCTCTAAGCGTGAACTTGGGATTCGTCTCTGAATGTCAGCCTAGGTGTCCTAGCTGACAATCGCACGACGTGGTCGCGCGACTCAAATGTTTGAAACTCTATTCGCGCGAACTTAGTTCGTACGAACGCGCGATCAAACATATTGAATTTGAATAGGTGTCCTGACAATCGCACGACGCGGTCGCGCGACTCAAATGTTTAAAACTCTATTCGCGCGAACTTAGTTCGTACGAACACGCGATCAAACATATTGACGTCCATGGTTGTTGGTTTCGACCGTGCCACTGCCCTAATCCACGGTCACGCTCGCTCCCGTCGTCAAATCGCGCGAGCGAGATTCGCGTAATCGCCTATTCGCGTTCTATTAGGACACCCAGTTTTTGACGTCGCGCGAACACGCGATGGTCGCATCGCTCGCATCGCGCATTCGCGTTCTATTAGGACAACGCCTTAAAGTGTGACTTTTTAGTCCAAAACTGCCATATTTCCATAAATGAAGTAACCTGGAACACTCTTTTAGATAACACGCTGCCAATTTTATAAACATAGTTCATGAATTTGCGACAAAATGTCTAGTTCAAGCATCTAATCTCAATTTTACGGTTAGAATCTTGTTTAGTAAATTGGACTAGGCGTGATCGTTGCAAAGACGAACCGTTTTATAAGACCGTTTTGTGTTCCGCGACGATAGGACCGTTTTACGTTTCAATAAAAAGCAGTGCCAGAGACTCTTAAGCAGTGCCAGCGTTTGTTCGTCGCGAGACCAGTCCTTAGATTGTTTGACGCGGATATGTCCTTTAGTGCTATATTAATAGAGCCTAGAACGTAATGAGATCATTGCGACGTCGTCGTCGGCTCCTTGCTCGTTCCGTTCGTTTTGGTCTGTGATACAATAAAGTAATCTTTATGTCTATGAGTATACAGTCGAATATCGTGTAAAACAACTTATTTTTTCCGATGTTTCGTGATTTCGTCTCGTTCGCACTCGTTTGACCGTCCTCTGCGCCTTGCTCGTTCGCATACAATGAAACCAGTTGCGAACGAGGACCGTTTCGAGGACCTGTTTTCGTTCCAGAAAAAACGGTTGCGTTTCGTCGTCGAAAAATCGGACAACGACCCACTCCTAAATTGGACAAGTAAGAATAAATAGACTGTATATGTTACTTTAGTTTGTACTGTCTTCTTGAAAATAAATGATTTACATACTTACTTTCAGTCTGTTAACTTTTTTGAGCTAAAACTTTCGTAAGCACAACACATTGTAGACTTTTATTTTAGTAAGATCTACTTACGGGTGTTGTTACATTGGAAGAGTCCGACCAGGTTTCGCTCCGATTCGCAGAGCTTAATCATGGTGAGCAGAGACAGAGCTCGCGTCGTCGGTTGCTCGTCTCACACTGCTGGCAAGCGCGCGCTGCGCGCGGCGCGCCCGCGCCGAGATGGGTGGGGCGCGCTTGCCCGCAGTGTGATTGATTATGATTAAGCTCTGCGAATCGGAGCAAAACCTGGTCGGACTCTTCCGATATAACAACACCCGTAAGTAGATCCGGACTAAAATAAAAGTCTACAGTCGCTTAGCTTTTAGAATATACCTCTGGCTCTAGACTAGGCTTCGGTTTTCGCCGAAAGCACACGAGTGTAATACGGACGATCGAGTTCTGATTTCGAAATTAAGTGTCATATTAGTTCCGATATTTCTATTACAGGAATATATCCGATTTTGTCCGATAGGAGCCGAGGTGTATTCTAAAAGCTAACAAACTGTACCCAACTCACAGATTTTTTTTCTATAGCATGAAAATTGTAAATACATACATATCATGGTATTGGGCATCGACAACATGATATTGATGTACTTATTAAAATAAGAGTTTTTGAATTAGACTACAATATTTTTTATAAACTAATCTAATCTAGCTAGTACTATTTTTGTAAAAAAAACCATCATTGGCTGCATGTACAAATTATTAAGTAACTATTGTTTATTTTAATTGTATTGCTGTGGATTAAAATAAAATGGTATGCCCATAATGCATTTCCTATACCAAATAGAAACTGGTCAATTCTAATTCCCTTCAACTCTTGTTGAAGGGAATGAGACTCACACTGGTTGAGTCTGATTGTCAATGAGATGCTAGTTGGCTGGTTGTTGGTATAATTTACCTCTTCCTTATCTTCACAAACTTCTTCCTTCGCACTGGCATGTTTGGTCTCCTCAGTGGTGGTCACCTTTGGCAAATCAGTTTCTGTCTCCATATTTGTATCACTTTTGTTCTCAGAAAGAGACATGGTTGATGCCCAAGGGAAAATTGATGGTACTGCATCTGCAATATCATTCATGATTGTTTAGCATAAATTATTGATAGAGTGAAGTATGAACAGACAGAGATGGCCATAGTGGTAATCAATTAGATCAGGCATCAGTACCACCAATAAATTTTTCATCTGTATTCCCATGTTACACAATGCACTTTTATAAGAAAACTTTACTTCAATGGCCTTATGAGTTAATAATATCAATAAACTGTGCAACTCTAAAACAGCTACCTCAATCACCTCTACTATTAAATCTACCACCACTCTCTGTGCGGCTTTAACCTTTTACCAGGCAATAGTATAATAGATCCCACCATAAACAGAAGCTTATCACTTTAAAATAAAGTCCGCAACCAATGAAAAATGTATACTAAGCGAAAAATGTATGGTAGCTATGCCTGTTAAAAGGTTAAGGAAGCATGCTGTATATAATCTACTTATACAACAACAATAATGTTAAAAAAGAAAAAAAATTTAAAGTGAGAATATTGAATAAAAAACTTAAAACATAAATTCAGCACAACACATCCCAATAAAAAATTACAAATACAATGGTACATAATACTTATTAATTAACTAGGTACTTTTACAAAACTAAGCCGTGGCAAAAAAATTAATAAAATTTCAATCTGTGTGGGCTTATGCAAGCAGAACTGTATTTTTTTAATAAAGAGATTGTTTGAGACCTTACTTAAATCTCTTTTTCAAATCTATAAATAATTTTATATTATCCAATGATTTATTTTAAAGTTTGATCAATGAAGGTAAAAGAAAATCATAACAAATAAAGAAACATTGTAAGGTCTCAACATATCTTTTAATCTAACAATAATTCAAAAGTAAAAACTCATTTTATAACATCCGTGGATCTAACCTGACTTCAAGACATATTTTGAGTCCTCAACTGACTGAAAATCGCTCTTACGGAAATGCCTTGAGCACACATAGGAAGGCAAGTCTATATTCGATCTACTTATTTGTGTTACTTCAGTCCAAGTTTCCCGTAACTTAGAGTCCTTCGGAAACTTGTGATATGTTACACCAGTATCTTCCTTTCTTGTTGAGCAAGAATCACATTTTTGGACAAAACACTTTTTTATCACCATCCTATAGAATACAATAGTGTTAACACAGTTATATTCAAATCAAAAGGGCCTCAACTTTGGTTATGCCCAAATATAAAATCTTGACATTTCCAGCAATTGGTCCCACAGAAGCATACATTTCTTGTTGGAGCTAATAGTTTGTCTCGCTCACACTATAATGACTCACAAATAACTTGATTTACATTACAGGTCTCATTGATACGGTAATTGAGATGTAAGATAGAATTATTTTAGTTTAGGAAAATGCACAAATATTTTTAAATGTTCATCCCACTGTTGGGATTTTTATTCAAGTTACCTGTCAGGTCATGCCATGAGTATTTTGCATTAACTGGAATCACAAAAACTCGCATGCAAAAAAATTAGACCATCCATAGCGTTGAAGGCATCTGTGTGTATAATACTCTGAGGCGTCGCAGGCCAACCGTTGCAGACCTCGCTCGCCGCCGCAGTTCTAATCTAGGTACTCATTATATTCAATCCGACAATATCATGTTTGATCAAAGCGTGAATTCTAAGTAAAATAAGGATTGAATTTGCGTGTAGCCCGGAGAACGGTTGTGGACCGTAATAAAATCATATACCTATTATTATATATATTAAGATACAATCATAATAATAATACAATTATTGACGAAATAAGGTGAAATTGGCAGGCTATTATTTTATAAACTAACCTGTAAATGGTTGGATAAGATCGAGAAGCCCAGTTTTCAAACCTTAATTCCTGTAAGACCTTAGTATGCCACACAGCACTCTTTCAATCTTTCTACTATTGAACTCATTGTTATATCAAGAAGAAAACAAAAGCAACCAAACACGACGGATTATTTATTATTTACTCCGCCATTTGCTAGCTTTTGACACAATTGTTGAACACAGAACAGTTCACTTTAGTTATTTTTTCCCGCGTAGCGGGAAAATTTTCCCAATATATAATGTCGGTCACAAACGTAGCTATCTACGGTCACAAAACAAAATGTAATAAAAAAAAGTAAAGTAGCGCGCTGAATTGATAACCTCCACCTTCTTTGAAGTCGATTAAAGACTAAAAGATGCCTTTTAAACGCTTAACACAAGACCGTTTTTCTTCGAACGCAGCCATAAAAAAATCGATGTTGTTGTTGTGACGTCACACACGCTTGACAGACAGAAACTTCGTGGTGACCAGTGGTGACGTTTTAGCAAGCAGTTGTTGGTTGTTGTGCTATGAATAATAAAAAACTAAGAGGGAAAGTCAATCTATTTACCTCGATTTCCCTAATGATACCTTAATAATTTTAGTGCAGTACCAGATAATGGATCTTGCCAAATCGTTGTTTAGTTCGCGCGACCACGTCGGTTACGTAGGTAAGGAAGACCATGAGCGCAAAATAAGTGCTGCGCTTGCTGACGATGACCCAGAAGATATTATTGACGCTATACGAGGCTTGAATATAGCCGATGAGCTGCTTCCAGCACCAGGTGGGCCTTTCTCTGCGCTTACTTCTAGCATGGTCCCTCAAGATATAATGGTGAAGCTAACACAACCAGAATCCGAAGGTCACGAAGGAGGTTTACCAGATTACAGATTCGATGAATTTGGTTTCTGCGTGGAAGAAGAAGATGGACCAGAACAAAATTCCAACAAACTCCTTGCCAACGCTTTTGTAGAAGATGATCAACACCGTCTGCAATGGGAGTTCTTCAGTAAAGAAATTAGTTTCTCCGAGGGAGAAGGTAAATTGGCCAAGACCGATAAGTTACAAATAATGGTCAAAGATGGTGTCCCACATTCATTACGCCCTCAAGTCTGGATGAACCTTTGTGGTGCCAACAAGAAAAGAGCTACAACTGAAATCACATATCATGAAATTGTGAGAGCCTCAAGTGATGATGGATTAGTAACAAGTAAACAGATTGAAAAAGACTTGGTCCAAATTTTACCAAACAATGTGTGCTTTTCGCATCCTACTAGTACAGGAGTACCACGGCTTAGGAGGATATTGAGAGCATTAGCTTGGCTTTATCCTGATATTGGCTACTGCCAAGGAACTGGCATGATTGCCGCATCTCTGTTGCTGCTAATGGAAGAGGAAGATGCATTTTGGATCATGTGCACAACTGTTGAAGATCTTTTACCAGCATCATACTATTCCTCTACTCTTATTGGAATCCAGGCAGACCAAAAAGTGTTAAGAAGTTTGATATCTTCTTACCTGCCTGGCATAGATCAAGTCTTAAATGCACATGATATTGAATTATCACTCATTACAATGCATTGGTTTCTGACCCTTTATGCTAATGTTGTCCATATGAAGATTTTGTTACGAGTTTGGGATCTGTTTTTTTTAGATGGTTCTATTATTCTGTTTAAAGTTACATTAGCTATGCTTAAGATCAAGGAAAATAGATTCACAGAAATTTCAAACTCTGCGCAAATATTCAATGCTTTGTCCGACATTCCTGGTGAAATTGATGATGTGGATCTTCTAGTTAAAACAATTGATCAAGTTTGCGGCGAGACTCTTAGTCCTGCTCTCATTGAAACTCACCGCAGAAGACATCTGGCCTATCTAATGGCCGATCAGGGTGCTCTCGTGGGTAATCCCAGTGCTGTCCCTAATCTTCCAAAACAACAACTGCAGCGACGTCAAATAAAGAAAAATAAATCTGTCATTCAAAGTATCCTATTTGGCGAAGATAGTAACAATGAAGATGCAGTTTCCAAAAATGTCAAACAAACAGAAATCCTCGTAGATCTCAGAGAAGCTATCCTACAAGTAGCTCGTCACTTTCTTGCCCTCGAACCTCAAATGCAATCTGAAGTTCTATTAACAGCTGACTACACAATGCAAAGTCATGCAGCAGACAGAGAAAGATATGTCACCGTATCCAGAAGCAAAAGACGTAGAGCTAAAGCTTTATTAGACTTTGAAAGGAGAGATGGAGATGAGTTAGGGTTTAGAAAAAATGATGTCATAGAAGTTATAAGTTCCAGAGACGAGCACTGTTGGATTGGGGAGCTAAATGGACTGCGAGGCTGGTTTCCAGCTAGATTCGTCAAATTATTAGATGAAAAAGGCGTTAAGTACAGCAGAGCTGGAGATGATTCCGTGACTGAAAAGATTGCCCATTTAGTCAGAGGTGTTCTCGCCCCAGCTTTTAAAAGAGTTCTGCTTCATGGAATAAAAAGGCCAAGTTTTCTTGATGGGCCGTGCCACCCTTGGTTATTTATAGAAGAAGCATCTTCCAGAGAAGTTGAGAAAGATTTCAATTCAGTGTACAGTCGATTAGTTTTGTGCAAAACATATCGTTTGGATGAAGATGGCAAAGTACTTACGCCTGAAGAACTGCTTTACAGATGTGTCCAAGCAATCAACTTGTCTCATGACAATGCGCACGCGCAAATGGATGTTAAACTGCGTACTTTAATTTGTATGGGATTGAACGAAGAAGCTTTGCATTTATGGCTTGAAGTCTTGTGTTCGTGTGTTGATGTTGTTCAGAAATGGTACCATCCATGGTCCTTTATGAATTCTCCGGGATGGGTTCAGATAAAATGTGAACTAAGAATATTGTCACAGTTTGGATTTAATTTGAATCCAGATTGGGAGTTGCCATTGAAGAAAGAAACACAAAATCAACCCTTGAAAGAAGGCGTGAGAGATATGCTTGTAAAACACCATTTATTTTCATGGGACTTATAACTCATCTTGAACTATTGTTGAATATTTATATAGTTGTCCTATTTATTCGAATAATGTAAATAACTACTTAAGAAAATATAGGTATTTAAGCTCAATATGCCTGCTACCTGCCTGCAAAAATCTCCTATGTACCTACCTAATCAAAGTTGCACACTGCTTGTCGTTTCTACAATTTTTACTTCGTATTGTACTCGTTCTATAAAATATTTATCTCAATAAATTTATTTGCACAGTGTACCTACATTGTTCAATATTTTTTACACCACCGGAAAATTCACGCGAATGGAAATTGTGGCGGTCCTTTGAGTTGCGGCATCCGAAGATCCGACGTCTATTGTTGAGAAGTAATATATTATATTACAGGTCCTTACATGAAATTAGCGTTTCGTCGTACTGGCCACTTCTAAATTATCTCCTCTTAACAATTCCAAATTCGTCTGCTAAATTTGACTTTTTAAAACAGTAATTCATTTGTTTTTTTTGCTCATTTGTTTTTCTTTGGCGTTGCTCATAACATAACGCACAATGGAGAACTTAAAATATTACGAGTACGAGCTCCACCGTGGCACCAGTGCTGCAGAAACGGCTCGAAGGTGGCACCAGTGCTTAATGATGTGTATGGCTTTTTTGTTCAAACGTTTTCGTTCTGGAAATTTCGACCTACAGAACAAGCCTCGAGGACGGCCGTAGACCAAAATTGATAATGAATGAAGAATAGGAGGCTATTGTGGAAGCGGATCTATCTCACAATACACGTCCGAGACAGCTGCAGGCTACAGAGTGGAGTGTGACGGTGCAAACCTCTTCACACCATTTTTATTTCTTTTTCTATCTATCATTTTCAAATATTTAAATTAGGTACGTCACACATTCTTCGATTTCCCTCATTTTTCATCATTACTACTTTACTCTTTGACCAGATCTGACTTTTTTACCTGCTTCTCCGTTTATCCGTTTTTATCCAGTTTTCTGTTTTATTAAAATATTATACTAAATCTACAAATAAAACCACACCTGAAGTCGTTCCAGTTTTTATTATTTATAAAGATATCCAACGTTTCACTGGCGCCCAACGATAATAAAGAAACCCAGCAACACCCCACGGCTTGATACCTGTCTAATTTGTGGACGGCACTGCCTGCCCACCCACCGCGACTGCGAGTACCTACGAGTACGATTACCACGATTACAATCGTGCACAATCGTCGAGCTGCTGCTGCTTCATACCCACGACCCTATTCATCACACGCGCATCCCCAGGAGCTGCCCAGTCTTCCTTAAGGATTCCATTATTCGCAAGACCGTTTAAATTTTTTTTTAATAAAAAATAATTAATTCAGTTAAAAGTGCGACTTGACTTCTGGACCAAAAAGTAATTCATTATAACTACTCATAAGACTCATAACTAACGTAACCATACGTCCCGCTTTGGGCGGGACAGTCCCGCTTTGGGCGGGACAGTCCCGCTTTCAGGAAGTCTGTCCCGGTGTCCCCCGCGAGGCTGAACAGTCCCGCTTTCAGGAAGTCTGTCCCGGTGTCCCCCGCGGGGCTGAAATTGTACCGAATTGTGCTGAAATAATTTAAAACGTATTTTTCTCGCTCGAAATGCGTGGCACGGCACCGTTTACGAAACAGCACGTCACCCGCCGAGCGGTGTCGCGCTATCACGTGCGAGCAGGATAGATAAACCCCTTCCACCCGCGCTTACTCGACGACTGCATGTAGTGTTTTGTTTTAGTTCAAGTAGTGATTTGTAACAAAACAATAATGCCTAAACGCAAGTGTTCCTTTAATATTAGTTTGCAACAGAAGTATCCATTTATAAAAAAAAAAGAAAAGATGATGCAGACGTTACATGTGAAAAGTGCCGTACTGATTTTAGTGTTGCACATGGTGGTGCCAGTGATATAGAAAAACATTTAAAATCAGAAAAACACAGGCTTGCCGATCAAGCCGCTGCTTCATGCGCGTCAATGATTAGTTTTTTTAAGAAAACTGAGTCGCCGACTTCTAAGGATTTGATCGCGGCACAACGCGATCAAAACTGCCGCTGACTGTCTTCCCGTTGACTTCGAATGCATCATAGTAAAAATATATTCATTTTTCTCTATCTATAGCGTTCGAGTAGAAGCTTTAAAAGAATTTGTAATTCTACCGAGACAGAATATCACAAACTGCTGGGCTACAGTAAAACAAGGTGGCTTGCGTTAATGCCTGCGCTTGAGAGAGTTATAAAAATGTATCAGCCTTTGAAAAACTATTTTCTGAGTATCGACAAATGCCCAAATATTTTAAAGACGTTTTTCGAAAATCCCAGCTCAGAATAATTCTGAGCTGGGATTTTCGATTTTGAAAACAACTTCATGTTGTGGTTATATTTTTTGCACGCACAAGCAGCGACATTTCATGAAGTTGTTTTCAAAATCGAAGCGCAAAATGTGTCGGCTATAGAGTCTGCCAAGGTAATTAATCGTCTCCGATAACCTGGCACTAAAAGAGAATACGATTTTTCTTCCCCACATGGTTCGTAACCTGTTGGGAAAATTACAAGAAAGAGCAGAAGAAGAACTTTGTACATGTATTTTCTTTAATTGTATTTCTTTTTTTGTGTTTTTCGTGTACAATAAAGTATAAAATAAACTAAAGAAGCGGCAGTTGACCCGCAGAATGTAAAAACTACGGCGGCTGAGTTTTATAAAACAAGCAAAGAATACTTGGAGCAGTGGTGTCAATTTAACACAGAACTAGAAGTGTTTGAATGGGCAAATTTAACAAAAGTGCCTACGTGGGAAGAGGTACAGAAAGTGCTAGATTTACTAATTACGCAAGGATTTGTAGTATTAGCAGCAGCCAAGATACGAAAGTCTTTGACGAGTTTTCACTATATCAAACTTTGTGACAGATGAAAAAATCTCTAGCTGGAATACCGAGAATGTTTCTATTGAAAATCGTTGGGTTGAATTATTCCAGCACTTTCGTACCAATAATCTGAATTTAACAAACTTTTCCACGATTATTGAGTACATTATGTGTCTGCCTGGAAGTAACGCACCTGTGGAAAGAGTTTTTCTCAAATGAACAAAGTATGGACAAGTGATAACACAGTTACTTTGAGTGTCGCAGTAATAAAAGCTATTTTGATTACGAAGATAAATATAAATAAATCATGTACTGAGTTCCATACTTATCTAAAAACAAGACCCAATATTTTAAAACAAATTTGTTCAGCCAATAAATATAAAAATACAAAATAGGATTGGTCCCCTACCTATGTCAGAAGGCTACCGGTACTGTCTCACGGTAGTAGATCGATTTACTCGATGGCCGGAAGCAGTACCGATAGATAACATTACCGCAGAAACCGTGGCTAAAACACTCCTGTCGACATGGATTGCTCGATTTGGCTGTCCTACAGAAATAACGACTGATCGAGGTCGACAATTCGAGTCAGCTTAATTCGCAAGCCTGTCTAATACAGCCGGTTTTAAGCACAAACGGACTACCGCATACCACCCCGCCTGCAATGGCATGGTGGAACGCTTCCACCGACAACTTAAAGCCGCAATAGTCTGCCACGCTAACGACAGATGGACAGAGTCTTTGCCATGGGTCCTGTTAGGAATTAGGACCGCTTTCAAGGACGATCTCCAAAGCTCTTCCGCCGAACTTGTTTACGGAGAGCCCTTAAGGCTACCAGGTGAGTTTTTTGAGCCTGTCAACGGCGGCACGACAGACCTATCAGAGTTCTCCGCACGACTCAAAGGAATCGCTGAAAAATTACGACCTACACCAGCTTCTCGCCATAGTAAGCCCAAGGTGTTCGTACACAAGGAATTAGCAACCAGTGATTACGTCTTCCTTTGCGATGACACATTACGTGGTTCCCTCCAACCAGCATATTCCGGCCCATATAAAGTTGTGTCTCGAGATGATAAAATATTTAAAATTCTCCTAAAAGGTAAAGAAGTCACAGTATCGATTGACCGCATTCAACCGGCCTTCATACTGACTGACCAAACTGATACTGAACCCGTTCCAGATATCCAGAAAGAATATACTACTCGTTCTGGACGCAGGGTGAAATTCAAAAATTTTTATCGCCCATGACGGTCTCTGGAGGGGGGTGGTGTAGGCTACTTTGTGTGGTAAGCACTTACACATACATAACCTACACTAAAATACACAAAAATATATTAATATCTATTTACAAATAATATAAAAACTTAAGATTAACTTACATTTCTATAATAAATATTTACATTTAACTATATATAATTATGTACATTTATCCTTATGAATATATATGTAGTTCTAATTAGTTTATCTATATTTAGGTAACACAGCGTAGTACTAGTTTGTCGATGTCGACAAACTTCCTATTGATCGATCATCGTCCCAGCACTAGACAAGACTGGTTTTACGCCAGCGCAGCCGGTCTGCGGCCGCGCACCGCGCGGAGCCAGTCGAGATCTCTCTATGACGCGAAGCGCATGCCACTTGCCTACGCGGTACTATCTCGACGCTGTACGCTTTTACTGTTAAATTGACGCTGTGCTTGTTCTTATATACTGCTACATTTCTTCTGCTTCTATCTGACTTTCACCTGTGCTTTGTGCTTGTATTTCGTGTATCTGTGAACTTCCTTCCGTGCCTTCTGTAAATTTAGTTAAGTGGTGTTTACGAGTAAATACTGAACTGAGTAAGTCGGACTATTTATTTATTCTCTCCTAACCATAAACTCCTCTGCTTCTTCTTCAGCATTGTGTTCGTCTTCCCTTTCTTCGACCATACCTTCCTCCCCAAATTCAAACGATCTCGAGATGCTCGTTTCTTCGTCTGCCCTTATTTCGTCACGTTGTTCTGGTTGTCCGAAATCAGTGACAACTTGCTGACGACTGTCTTGAGACACTCTTATTTCGATTTCGTTTTCTTTAGTGTCCGTGTGAATAAATTTCTCGGGTTCATTGGCTTCGTTCTCTATTCTGTAGAGCGGTTTTTCATCAAATGTCACATCACGTGACCGGATGAGACTGTACTTATTATTCTCTACCGCTGCCCAGATGCGATAACCGTCATCGTTATCGTATCCAACGAGTCTGCCTTTGTAGGCTTTCTTGGAGAGCTTCTTCCTCTTTTGCTTGGGGACATGGGCGTAGCATCTGCTTCCAATTATCCTTAGATGGGATACATTTGGCTTTTTCCCGTGCCATAATTCAAACGGTGCTTTATCTTCCACTCTGGACGGACCTGTCCTATTAAGGACGTATGCAACCGCATTAATTATCTCTGCCCAAAGCACTTGAGGTAATCCTTCTCCACTGTACATTAAGGTCCTCCCTGCTTCGACCAATGTACGATTGTCGCGTTCACAGCAACCATTTTGTTTCGGTGTATA
Organism: Yponomeuta sedellus; assembly: GCA_934045075.1. Lineage (NCBI taxonomy): Eukaryota > Metazoa > Arthropoda > Insecta > Lepidoptera > Yponomeutidae > Yponomeuta > Yponomeuta sedellus. Next base: position 17,281,275 of record OW203728.1, on the reverse strand, counting down.
TGGCATCGTCAGTCTCTGTTTGATTCCTTTGTTAGCAAGAATCTCCTTGACATCGAGGTTGTCAAATTCACCGCCATTGTCGCACAGAATCGTTTTAATTGTGTGGCCTGTATTTTGTACTTCAGCGATCATCTCTTGCAATTTCTGTTTTACTTCAGACTTGGCTCTCATGAAGTATATCAGACGGTATCCAGAGTAATCATCTCGAAAGAGTACGAAATACCGCAAATTAGTGACTGAACTGGGAAACGGTCCGCACACATCGCTATGAATGAGCTCTCCGGGTTGTGAGGCTCTAGTTCTCGTACCGAACTTGTGTCTGTGTGTTTTTCAAAATATACAACTTTCACATAGCGTATCGTCTATGGGTAAGTCCTTTCCCAATTCTCGCTTCACATAGGCTCTTACATGCCTCTTGTTCTGGTGGGCGAGTCTCTCGTGGTATAACTGAGTTATCGAATATGTTACCGCTATCTGTGGTACGATATTTTTTACTCTTAGTTTGTAAAGACCGCCATGCTGGTTACGTTTGCCAAGAACCTTTATCTCTCCATCGACCGAAATACTGCACTCTTCAGTTGTCGACGTGAACTTACTGTTCGGATTCTTGTCGTGAGCTGCTAGGACCGAAAACAGATTTTTCTTGATGCCGGGAACGTGCCATACATCTTCTAAAGTGATGAGTTAAACTTTTCCGTTAACGCTTGCTTCGATGACAATCGATCCCATTCCTTTGGCTTGCATAACATTGCCATTGGCTGTCGTGACCGTGTGCGCATTATCGAACGGTTCAAAAGTCGTGAACAGGTCACCTCTATTAGTGATGTGGCTGGTTGCACCATTATCTACATACCAGCTATCCATGTCTAGCTCAATTGTACAGACCTCTGTCTGTGTATACATCACTGTCATGTTTACTGCTTGAGAGTGAGAGGTGCAAGTCTTTGGTGGATTTTTGCTCTTCGGTGGTTTGCCATCTTGAACCCACTTTTGGCAGTTCTTGACACGATGACCGATCTTTGAGCAGTAATTACACCTTATCTTCTTGTCTTTCTTCGCGTCGTGCATCTGTGTCTGAGCATTTGAACTAGTAGCTAGGGCTTCTTGAACAGGTACGGGATTACTTGACAAGTTCCTTTCGAATGCACACAGATGGTTGGTTAAACTCTCGACTGTCCTTGCGGATTTGGGTACCAAGAGCCAGCTACTCTTGAATGGACTGTATTCTTCTCCGAGTGTGTCAAGTATCTTGCATATAAGCAGTAGTTCGGGTAACTCCTTCTTATCTTTTTTCAGATCTTGAACAAGTTCAGTCCATATGTTTTTCAATTTACTCATATGCGTTGCGACGTCATCTTCGGAGTTCCGTTTGAATCCAAAGAAGCTCATGCACAGGTTGTAGCTTTTATCTTCACTTGTCCCATCGAATAGTCTATGTAGTTCTAACCAGACTTCACGTGCAGTGTTAAATCGCATGACTTTCTGTAATGTCGCGTCATTCATGTTGCTTGTCAACAGGAGTAGCGCAATGCAGTCAGCTTTCGTGTAGGATGCAAGCTGATCTCCTGATCCTGCTGCTGCATCTTCTTGAGACGCGGGTGTCGTCAATTTGCCCTCGACGATTTCTAATGCGTTTGGTACGCTTCGAAGTGCAATCTGTATTTTGTATTTCCACGTACACCAGTTCGACTTGCCTTCAAGTTGACCGACGAGAAGTTTCGTGCTGATGTTGTCCATCTCAGCCTTACTGCGTAATCCACTGGACTAACCAAGGTTCTATTGGACTATCCTGGACTGATAACCTGATAGACTATTCTGGATTCTATAGAATTATCCTGGGCTCGTAACCTATTGGAGCAGATGGTAGCACAGTTGGTTGGCTGTGGGGTGTTAAGACCCCTGCATTAATTGGAAATAAAACGGAAAAATATTGACGACCGAAAATGTATTTCGACACCACAGAACAGAAGTGACAAGTGTCACACGAGACAGTTGCTTTTTAAATTACTAAAGAGTTCATAAACTCTAACAAATTAAGCTTCCACCCGAGTCATCGGTTTATACTGGGGAGTGCTATGGACTCTTAAAAGCTGTAGAATACGTATTGATAATGGGTCTCCGGAAGGTGTTGGTACTATCGGATTCGTTGAGCTCTCTTCAGGCCCTGGCTAAATTCCCTTTTTATTCTTTAAACCAGTCAATAATATTTGACATACGTAAATTGCTACTGAAATGCGCGGTGAGAGGGTTTTCTGTGTCTTTTGCATGGATTCCTTCTCACTGCGGCATAACCGGTAATGAAAGGGCTGACCATCTCGCCAACGAAGCTGTGGAGTGTGGAGATTTGTTCCCTGGAGTGAATCTCTGTAATGACCTTAGCACCCTGCCTAAGGCTTATTTACGGGAATCCTGGAGTACGGTTTTTTCAGAGGATTCGTCAAAAGGCGCTTTCTATCGAAGGCTGAATCCTCTTATTTCGACGAAGCCGTGGTTCAGTTCTGTCAAGCTTAGCAAGAAGATCACTACCATCTTGAACCGCATGCGCTTGGGCCACACATGTACTCCTGCCCATCTTGCTAGGCTTGGCATCGTGTCGGACCCTGGCTGTACCTGTGGCGCTGAACTGGGAGACTTAAATCATTACCTTTTCTCATGTCCGCGGTATGATCATTCCTCATTTTTTACCTCACTGATTGCCCTCGGAGTCCCTTTTCCGTCCTCTGTTTCCTGCCTGTTATATAATTTTAATGTAAATATTTATAAATGCATTGCAGATTTTTTATGTAAGTATGATGTAAAAATTTAATATTATTGTGGTGTGTAAACTATCTTTTAATTATTTATTTAAAATATGTACGTAATATAAGTATATATTTCATTTGTAAAATTAATTTATAAGCAACTGATTTTATTGCTTTTTCAAAAATTCCGTCCTTCATAAAATAACCGTTTCCCTACCTTAACTTGACACTGGCAAAAGCACAAACCGTGCAGTGCCATAACCATATAAAAAAATAATAATAAATAAATATATTAATTTACCGTTGCCCCCGGGTAGTGTGACGGTGCAAACCTCTTCACACAATTTTTATTTCTTTTTCTATCTATCATTTTTATATCAGATCATATCTAAATATTTAAATTACGTCACACATTCTTAGATTTCCCTCATTTTTCATCTTACTCTTTGACCAGATCTGACTTTTTTACCTGTTCTCCGTTTATCCGTTTTTATCCAGTTTTCTGTTTTATTAAAATATTATACTAAATCTACAAATAAAACCACACCTGAAGTCGTTCCAGTTTTTATTATTTATAAAGATATTCAACGTTTCAAGTGTTAGTGATTAAACTGTTTTAAACCACTAGAAGCAAATTGGGTGGCTAAAAAGCTTGAAAGGTGGGTACCTCACGAATTGAGTCAAGCAAATCGACAAACGCGCGTTGACTGCTGCGTTACATCACTTAATTAACCGGCACAATAATGAATTTTCAATGGAATCAATACCTGTGATAAAAAATCTCAGATCATGTTGGAGTAATACAACCTCTTTAGCAATGACGTATTTTTAGTTATTTGAAAAGTGAACTATTTTTGGTGTTTATGTCAGTTGTCATAAAATTAATTTGAATTATTATTGTATTAGAGTACTTTCCTAACAAAATAAAAATCTTTATTATTGTCTAATTTCTATATTTTATTATCCATTTCTAATTGGTTATGGGCCCAGGACGAAGTGTTTAAATTAGCAGTGATAATTATACGGGATTAGTCATGGCAGACGGAGACAATGTGCAGGGTACGTCTACTATGTCCACTAACATATCTGCAAATTTTACGAAACTAAAAGGCAAGTCTAACTACACTACATGGGCTTTTAGCATGAAAATGCATCTAATAGATTTAGACCTATTGTCAATCGTGGAGGACGATAAGTTAGACATTACTAAGCCTGAAGAAATAAGAAAAGACCAAAAGGCTAGATCTAAAATATGCCTTGCCTGTCATGAACTGATCTATCCCGTAATAATGACAGCTGCTACTGCTCACGATACGTGGAACTGCCTAAAGAAGGCTTACGCCGATAGCGGCTTAACTCGGAGATTAACCTTAATGAAGAAACTCCTCACTATAAAATTTGAGAATGATATTGAGCCTTATGTAAATAAATTACTAGCCACACAACATGAGCTCCATGGTATTAACGCTGCAGTAACTGATGAATTCCTAGCAATCATCATGCTAGCAGGATTGCCAGATAAATATAGCGCCTTAGTGATGGCACTGGAACATTCTCAGAGTAAAATAACATCAGATGCTGTAATAACTGCACTACTGAAAGAAGATCATCGAAATTCAGAAAGAAGTAGTCTCAACACACAGGATTCTGCACTAGTGACGTCTTCTAATTACAAAAGTGTTAGAGACTCTAAGATCCAGATGTTTTGTAATTATTGTAGAAAACCAGGACACGTAATTTCAAATTGTAGAATACTTAAAGCTAAATATTATAACAAAAACTTAAATGAAAAAGCAAATCTAAGCAATGAGGTAACACTACTTGTTAACGATGACCTCAACGGCAATGCTAACGTAAGTACACATATTAATCCAAAAGAATTAGCACTTGAAAATTACAATGGATGTGATGTCTGGTACGTCGATTCTGGTGCTACTAGTCATATGACTAATAGACTTGATTGGTTGAGCAATATTAAACCTAATAGAAAACCTATAAAAGTTGCTAACAATCAAACTATCTTTTCAGATGGACAGGGTACTGTAAATTTAAACATTTCTCCAAATGTATCAAGAATATCAAATGTTCTATACGTTCCAAACTTATCAGCAAATTTATTGTCTGTCAATGCGATAGTCAATCAAGGCCATATAGTTATTTTCTCATCAGCTGGAGCAAAAATTCTAGAAGGCAATACTTGTAAGGTTTTTGGAAATATTTTAGCTACGGCATCAAACGTCAACGGTATGTACAAACTTGATATTCTTGATAATACGCAAGCTAACCTTTCGGACGGTGTAGATAACTCTGCAAAATTGTGGCATAAGAGACTTGGTCATTTAAATTATCGATCTATGGAGCTACTACGCCGTGAACTTGCAAATGGTGTCAGTTACTTAAAACCAGAGGTAATGTTTAAAGATAATTGTGTTCCATGTATTCAAGGAAAAGTCACAAAACTTCCTTTTAAGGCTTCTACTACAAGAGCAACTAATATTTTGGAATTAATTCATAGCGATGTTTGCGGACCTATGAGTACTCCATCTTTGGGCGGTTCGTTGTACTTTTTAACTTTTACTGACGACTTTTCCCGAAAAACGTTTACATATTTACTAAAACACAAATCAGAAGTTTTTAACAGATTTACAGAATTTAAAAATCTTGTAGAGACTCAAACCGGTAAGAAAATTAAAACTTTACGCTCTGACAACGGAACAGAATATTTTAACACGAATTTTGAAAAACTATTAAAGGAAAACGGGATCGTACATCAGTCCACTGTTCTATACACCCCTCAACAAAATGGTGTAGCTGAAAGGGTTAATAGAACATTAGTTGAAAAAGCTAGGTCTATGCTGGCTGATTCTAATTTGCTCAAAGGTTATTGGGGAGAAGCTATCAATACAGCCACTTACCTTAAAAATAGATCTCCTACCAAAGCTGTTAGAGGAAAAACTCCCGAAGAGTGCTGGAGTGGACAGAAGGTTGATCTCTCACATTTAAGAGTCTTTGGATGCAAGGCGTATACATATGCACCTAAAGAACTTCGAAAGAAACTTGACCTAAAAGCTAACCTTTGTATATTTGTTGGATATTGTACTGAGACAAAAGGGTATAGAGTTATATACCCTGAATATCTGAAGAGGATCATCAGGACAAGAGATGTCAAATTCTTTGAAAATGAGTTTATACATAAGAAACCTGATGAAATTTTAGATAAACACGATAAATCAGAATTATATCAAGAGATTGAATCAAGAATATATTGTAAAAGTTTTGAAATGGAACAAGATCAGCAATACTCATGTGAAATATCTGAAGAAAAAACTCAAGAAACATCAATCCCAATGCAACCCACAGAGGAAATTCAAGAAACATCAACCTCAATACTACCTCAAGAAAACATTGTAGAAACATCAATCTCAATACTTCCTCTAAAAGAAATTGAAGAAACGTCAAGCTCAATCCGACTACTACCTCAAATAGAAGAACCTATATATCAAACTGCAAATGAGGAAGAAAGTGAAGTTTTTCACGATTCTATAGATGAGGTTATATGCGATGTCACGCTAAATCAAGAACAGACACAAGAAAGACGTTATCCCTTAAGAAACAGAACAGCCAAAATATGGCCAGATGACATGTACCTTTACAAACCTTTACAAAATTTAACCCCCGAGTAAATTAGAAGTAATTTGTACATGCTGGATTCAAACCTAAGAGCTCCCGATAGCAAAACCTACCTTCTAAGGTCATAGGTCATAGAGCCACCCTAATGGTGTTTCTGTTGGGGTTTATTTCACGTGGAAAGACATGGCGAACATAAATGCACATTTTGTTGTTAATCTTTTAACAAACAGAATTGCATTGACAATATGAAAATGAGGTGAGTCGTTGGCGAATTATGGGTCAACGAAAAGATACTGCTTTTTTAAAAATCAAAACCAGTTTGAATAGCAGCTATTTTGTCAACTGGTTTTACGTCAACGAGCGGCAACGACGTTGCTTGCTGCAAAACGTTGTATAGCGTTGGATCGACGACGGACGAGAACGTGTTGTACTTAAACCAACTGTTATCCCCGTTGTGTGTGTTTAACTAGTCATGTTTTGTGTTTTGTATTCCTATGAAAGATTTATTAAATTGGTAATTTATGTGAATTTAATCTGTTAATATATTTGTAAAGGAAGACTGTAAAATCATATTAATTATTTATTTACAACAAATTCACAAGAACATAGCAAACTGACAAGGCATATCGAAGTATTCTACAATTTGATAGATGTCTAATATAAAACCATAAAGAAAGAAAGCTGCCAATATAAATCTTCATTGAATATACAAACTCAAACTAACACGCCTCCTAAGATTTATATTGCAGTAATGGATTCGTTCTATAAAAGTAAAGTTACTATAATATGTTCAACAGTTGTCTCATCTTCAAAAACTTTATATTTCCTAAGGACTTAGTGAGGATGTCAGCGACGTTGTCCTCTGAATTCACTTTAACGACATCTATAACTCCTTTCTTAAAACATTCATGAACATAGTGGTAATGTACTTCTATGTATTTTGAATTCTTTGTAAAATTGCCATACTTGGCGAGAACAACTGCTCCTGAATTATCCTCATAAACCTTAACAGAATCATTAAACTTTATAAACATATTGTCGCGGTCCTATCCCGAACCATCTAGAATAGAGCCTTCTGGAAGCCTATCGAATAGTCGCCGCATGCTGCGTTTTAGTAAACAATAAAACGCCAATTGTCATAATTTTTTAAAAAAAAGAAGAGAAAAGAAGATATTTTTGTTTAGGTTGGTATTTTATAATGAAATTTTGTTGGTTATATTTTAAAAGAATACTTAATTCTGTTATGTTTAATTTGGTTGAGTTCAGATTGAACTTTCAATTAAGGCGAGGCTCTTCTTGATGTTCAATAAGAACCCACTTTTAGAGGAATGTTTAGCACTGACCAAATGAAATGCAAATAAATAGAAATATAAGAGAAACAGCTTATTAATTTAACCCCTCTACTATAAAACAATTAGAAGATAGGCTGAAAAAAATAAACAAATTAGAACTCGGGCGCCAGGCCAGCACTAAAAGAAGATACCGTGGATAGTAGTAGGTAAAGCGCTTGGGTTTTAATCTCAAGGCGGGCATGAATTGAGTCTGCTGAAGGAGATCAAAGAAACTAGTTTAAGGTTTAAATATCTATATATTGCAAGATCTTAAATATGGCTTAAGGCCGCTCACCATGGAGGTTTAAAATTTATAACATAGCAGGTTAAGTGGCTGTAGGTATCACCAGGTCAGTAGTCAAGTCGCTCCACCCCTCAGAAAGTCAAGTAGCGAGGAAGTCAGTCAATGTGGAAACTTAACCACTAGCCGTTAGATCCTAGTGAAAATTTATGATAAACAACACAATAACTTGGTGAATTATCTGAAACCCTAAGGAAGTTCTCATAAAGTTAAATTTAGCCAAAACTACTCATTTTAAATTTGTACCGAAACTACTTGGATTATCGCTTTCAAGTTATTTAAAGTATAGAGGGCATCGCCTCTGGGAATGCTTCTCTCCGCAGAAAATTAAAAGGAAACATACCGGATAACATAGGTAATATATAAAACATCTGGATGGAACCTGCGGACGTCCAACTCTGGGTACTCAGGAACCCGCAGTCCTCACCACTCTCCGGCTCAATCCCGAAGCATTATGTAGTAATTAGGAAATTTCGAATGGCAGAATATTTATTTATAATAATAATAATAATAAAAAAAACCCGACTAGAAAGTCTGAAAAAGAAAACAAACCTACGATTAACATCATGACTCTTCCAGCAAAGGAATTCGAATGAATTTATTTGGTACGGGACGAAAAATGCCCTAACGCAATTAAAGAAAAATCAAGAACACTCACCGAGTTTCTTTAGGTTAAATATAACGACGATACTCCATTGTCGTTAATAGTTTATATAAAATTCTGTAAGAGAAAATGTCCACTGACTCGTATGTCCACTAGCATAAGGTTTAAAACTCTTTGACTGTTACTGTTCGAGCGACGTTGCCGCGTGTACCGAGTGTAGGTACGTAGATACGGGAATGTTCTAGAACCCTGGCCGGCGGATATAAATAGCGGCCGCCGCGGCGCGCTGTCAGTTCCGTTTGGAATAGCGAAGAGTGAACTTCGAGCGAACATACCTGCGATACGAGCGATAACCTACGACCTCAGCGATACTATTGGACTTCGATTGGACCTGCGATTGGAATCTACGTGTGGACTTCGTGTCGTGAAGACCTGCAGACCAGACCCTGCGTGAATAAATCCTAAGAAGTTGTCATTGGTGTTTTACATCCAAATCCAGAACCCTAGCCCGTAACATTTGGTGTCAGAATTGGGGATTTGGAGATGCCACTGACTCCGAGAGAGGATACTTCTGGAGTGAGGACCAGGTCCAGAAGTGCTGCGGAGGCCACGCCCACCGACTAAGTCACGCCCCCTGGCCCCGCCCACCAGGCCACGCGCGTAGTGGAGACACAGCATACCTGCCCAGCGGCTCCGCCTACCGGCCACGCCCACCAGGCCACGCCCACCGCCCCCGTGCACCAGGCTCCGCCCACCGGCCTCGACCACCAGGTTTCACCAACCGACCAACAGGCTCCGCCTCGTAGCCACGCCCACCTGGCCACGCCCACCGAAGACATTAAACCTCAGTCACGTACAATGGAGGTTTTGGATATGTCGTGCCTGATGGCAATGTTGAAGGGCATGCGAGAAGAACAGAGAGGCCTGCGAGAAGAACAGAGCAAGCAGATGCAGTGCCTGCAAGAAGAACAGAGAGGCCTGCGAGAAGAACAAAAGGCAGATCAACAGGTGATCCTTTCTGCCGTTACAAAGTTCAGCGATACGGTCGCTAAGCTACATGAAGATGTAGAGGTAGTGAACGAACGGGTTTCCGAATTAGAGGATGACCTAAAAAATGTGAAAACCGGCCTCACTGGACTAGAACAGGAAGTTCGGCGTATTAAAGCTGCTGGAATTACATCGAGCGGAGTTGTCAGCATAAACCACGGGCCTAAAGTGAAGGTGCCTCCGTACGATGGTACTACTTCTTCGGTCGCCTACCGCCAGCAGTTCCAGACTGTCGCTGCTTCAAACGGGTGGACGGACGAGCAGAGCCTGACAGCCCTCACCGTCGCGCTCAGAGGTTCGGCTTTATCTGTCCTGGAGGCACTGCCCGCCTCAGGCAGCGAGTTCAAAGACCTGCTGGAGGCACTTGAGGCTAGGTATGGTGAACGACACCTGGAACACGTTTTTCGTGCTCAGCTGCGCGACAGGACTCAGCGCCTGGGTGAAGGACTTCAACAATGGGCGTTGGAAATTGAGAAGCTGGTTCGAAAGGCGTACCCTTCTGCTGATAGTAAGATGGTGGACACGAATATTTTACAAGCCTTCGTCGATGGAATCAGGAAATAAGTATTTCATGGTAGTTATGGATTACTTCACTAAATGGCCAGAGGTATTCGCCATACCCAATCAAGAAGCCACGACTGTTGCCTCCAAGTTGTTTGAGGAAGTAGTTTGCCGGTTTGGTGTGCCCTTGGAAATACACTCCGACCAAGGCAGGAACTTTGAGTCTCAAGTATTTCAAGAACTCTGTAAAATATTGGGAATGCATAAGACTAGGACCACCCCATATCATCCTCAATCTGACGGCATGGTAGAAAGATTTAACCAAACACTTGAGAGACATTTAGCAAAAGTCGTTGACAGGCACCAGAGAGACTGGGACAAATACATACCGCCATTTCTTCTGGCCTACCGGACGGCAGAACATGAAAGCACGAAGGTAACCCCGGCGCGTGTAAATTTTGGCCGAGAACTGAGAATACCAGTAGATCTGCTGACTGGAGGCCCTCCTGGCGACTCACGTTCTCTACACGACTACATTTCCGAGTTACGTGAGAAAATGCGAGAGATTCATGCCATAGTACGGGAAAACGGATTGGAGTCGAGTGAAAAGATGAAGACTAGGTATGACCGCCGAGCAAATACAAGCGGCTTCGAAGAAGGAGCACTAGTCTGGCTTCATAATGTAACTCGACGAAAAGGAAAATCTCCGAAATTGCAGACAAGATGGGAGGGACCGTACAAAGTGGTAACTCGGTTAAATGACGTGACGTACCGAATTCAACGGCAGCCAAGAGGTGCACAAAAAGTGGTTCACATCGACCGCTTAGCTTCTTATCACGGCAGTGATGAAGATGCTCGGGACGAGCATCTCTAAGAGGGGAGCAGTGTCGCGGTCCTATCCCGAACCATCTAGAATAGAGCCTTCTGGAAGCCTATCGAATAGTCGCCGCATGCTGCGTTTTAGTAAACAATAAAACGCTGCAAGCAATAGTGACTCGTATGTCCACTAGCATAAGGTTCAAAACTCTTTGACTGTTACTGTTCGAGCGACGTTGCCGCGTGTACCGAGTGTAGGTACGTAGATACGGGAATGTTCTAGAACCCTGGCCGGCGGATATAAATAGCGGCCGCCGCGGCGCGCTGTCAGTTCCGTTTGGAATAGCGAAGAGTGAACTTCGAGCGAACATACCTGCGATACGAGCGATAACCTACGACCTCAGCGATACTATTGGACTTCGATTGGACCTGCGATTGGAATCTACGTGTGGACTTCGTGTCGTGAAGACCTGCAGACCAGACCCTGCGTGAATAAATCCTAAGAAGTTGTCATTGGTGTTTTACATCCAAATCCAGAACCCTAGCCCGTAACAATATCATTAAGAATACTACGCAATAAACATATTTCAGTTACTGCATCTGACAATGCAACATATTCAGCAAATGTCGAAGACTTTGTTACGCTACTTTGTTTCTTTGACTTCCAATATATGACATTGCCGAATAATCTAATTATATAACCAGTTCTAGACTTTCTATCTACAATATCTCCGGCCCAGTCGGCATCAACTTAACAGTCCATCACGTTAGCTTCTAAATTTTGTCGGTAAGTGAGCTTAAGGCTCTTTGTCAAATATAAATATTTCAAAACACGTAATGCATAGTTAAAATGCGATTCATTGTAACAATTCTGAAACCTACTTAAGTAATTGACGCAATAAGCTATGTCTGGTCGGCTACCAGAACTTATGTACAACAATGCTCCTATCAGATTTCTATATTTGACGTCCTCATTAAGTTCACTTTTCTCAAGTTTCGCATTAATTTCCATCGGTGTTTTGTAAAGTTTTGAATTTTCAATTTTATATTTTTTGGCTAACGAATCAATATATTTTTCCTGATTTAAGGTCAAAATGTTTGCTTTTGCATAATCATATTCAACATCAATCCCTATATAATTTTTAACTTTTCCCATGTCCTTCATTTTAAAGTGATTACCTATTTTTTTTTTTCATTGCAGTAATCTTTTGTTCGTCTTTGCAAGCAATCAGTGGGTCATCCACGTAAACTAGTATATAAATTGGACAATTTTCTACATTTTTAACATAAAGACAATAGTCGTATTTGCTTCTTCTAAAACCAATAGTCGTCACAAAATCATTGAAACATTCGTACCAAGCTCGCGGGCTTTCATTTAAACCATATAAAGATTTGAATAATTTGTACACTCTATCAGTATTATCTTCATAACCAAGAGGCTGTTTGACATATACCTCTGATAACACTGCCGTTTAAAAACGCTGTCTCTACATCCATTTGATGTATACTTAATTGGAATTGACAACAATATGACAGAAGTAGATTTAAAGTTTGCATACTAGCTACTGGTGAATAGGTGTCATCAACATTGTCCGTTTGTTGAAAACCACTAACCTGGCTTCATAGAGCTCTGCAGATTTCTTCTTGTATACCCATTTAACATCAAGTACCTTTTTATCCTGTGGTGCACTCACTAGCGTCCAAGTATTGTTCTTCACCAGACTATTCATCTCTCGATCCATTGCTTCTTTCCATTGATCGGCCTCATCACTTGTAGTCGCCTCCTGAAATGTATCTGGAATCATGGCGTCACAGTAATTAACACTTATACAGTAGTAGCTGAACTCTTCATCAAATCGAACTGGTGGTTTGATCTGTCTCTTAGACTTTCTCATTTCGATATTTATTTTATCTTCATCATTATTAATTTCAGGTGCAATTTCATATACACTTTCGTTATTCTGTTCTTCTTCCGTAGCGATCTCATCAGCTCTAGTATCAGTACCAGTTTCTTCATCTTCATTTTCAAATGTTATAAGCTTAATATCATTTTCAATTATATCCACGTGTCTTGCCACAACTATTTTATTATCGATGAGTACTCTGTATCCGACATCTGTATATCCTAACAGAATGCCCATTTCTGCCTTTTTATCCCACTTTGAATTCCTTCTTACTTCAGGTACTCTAACATATACTTTACTGCCATACATTTTCAAATATTTTGCTGACGGTTTCTTCTGAAAGAAAATTTCATACGGTGTCTTCTTTTCTGGCGTATTAGTCATTATTCGATTTTTTAAATAAGCAGCCGTTTTTATATCTACTTTTGCTTCCGCTAAAAGGCATCGTGCCATATCCATTATCGATCTGTTGTATCTCTCAGCTGTGCCATTTAATTCATGTACATATACCGGGCATGGTTTAATCATTATTCCTTTTTGTCTCGCAAATCTTAGTATACGATGGTTTATATATTCCTTTCCATTATCACATCTCAATTCTTTTATTACTTTGCCCGTCATGTTTTGCAATTCATTTACATACTCCTCAAAGCATTCATAAACTTGATCCTTAGACTGGATGCAACAAACTCTCGCTAACTTACTATAGTCATCTATAAATGTCAAGAAGTATTTTTCTCCTGCATGTCCTGTTGTTCTATGCGGCCCATTAATATCAGTGTGTACAATTTCCAGTATATCTTCTGCTTTAGTTCTATTATTCTCAAATGGTAAGTTGTGCATCTTGTTTTCAATACATATAGCACATTTCATGTAATCTTCTTCTAATTCTTGTGGCATTTCTTCTACGAGTTGTTTTTTGCACATAAAGTCAAGATAGTTAAAATTTACATGCCCAAATATTCTGTGAAGTCTTTCTTTGTTCGTCATTTTACTGTTTACCGCATTCGCGTTAATTTCTTTCTAAACAAAACTCGTTATCTTAAATAGTCTTTCATCCTTTTTCGCAATTGCTAACAATTCATTATTAGAGTTGTAAATCTTCGTTAAATATCCTTTAGAAATTATTGTATGTTCATCCGTAATCTTTGAGTAGCTCAATAAGTTTGCTTTCATTTCCTTTACATAGAATACGTTATTTATTTCTACTTTACTTTTATTTGCATAGACCGGGAAGTAAGTTGTAATAGTTCCAACCTTAGTCGCTTTCAGTATTCTTCCGTCTCCAACTTTCACATTTATTGGTTCCTCCCTTCTCGCGTTTAGTGTACATACGTCTGTACACTAATCAGCCCGGCCGCGCGCATCCCCCAAGCGCTTAGTGTACAGACGTATGTACACTATGCAACGCTCAGATTGGACTCTTTTTATCTATGCTCTGTGCATTCTCTATGGACAATATCTGTTGTTTTATTGGCCAATGGTTAGTAAGGATTACTTTCGCCAACCAATCAAATGACGTGACGTGGAAAAAAATTGAGTTATCATCGAAACCACATGAGCTTGCTAGGTCAGACGCCATTTTGCGTTTTCGTCGTGAGTTGCTCCGCTCGCTAAAGTTTTATAAGTTATTTAGAGAAGGCAACGCTGCGTATTTGTTCATGTGTTATATATCAAATTACTGGGAAAAGTGTGTAGATTATGATTCAAATAATAGTTTCGTTGTATTTGATGGAAAAGAAAGTGAAAAAAGCCTCGAACTTTTAGCCCGGATTGTGCCGCTTGTATGGGCGGTCAGTGTCATTTTACCTCTTCCTGGTAATTATTCATTTATAGCTTTATTTTGGTGAATAAGAGTATGAAAATTGTGTAAACAGTAATAGATAATATGCAGATCATATTATAAGTGTTAGTTCAGTGCTAGTGAATGAGTAATTAGTGAAAATAGTGAGACAAAGTTCAAAGTAGTGTCAAAATGGCGTGGATAGTGAAATTCATCTCGTTATTTGAATATCATGTAAGTTTATTGATAATTTTATTAGCATTACAAGTATAATAACCGGATAGGGAATTTTATGCAGATTGTAGTGATATATAACACTTATTGAATAATTACGTAGTACTTTCTCTAATTTGAGAAATGCGGAACTGTGTTCACAAAAAAGATGCAAAAAAATGGCGGTGCGAAATGACCCTGCACTATGCGGTACCTTTGAACTTTCTTTTTTCCGAGCGCGCGTGGCGCTAGAAGGGTTAATGTTACAAATTTATCGAAATATTCATCCGTATTAATTATATGATCAGTACATCCACTGTCAAGTAACCAATTTATTTGTCCCGGTTTTACTTTAACTTCGTCTTTTGTAGTCTTTGAATTATTTACAATTGATGTGTGAAAGCTGTTTCTGCCATAATCATTGCTATTATTTCTATAAGCATAATTTCCTCTGCCTCTATTTTGTCCAAAATTATAGCGGCCAGGTCCACGACCACGATTTGGACCTTGACGTCCGCGTCCACGACCACGGTTTCCGTGCCAACAATCTCTTTTTACGTGTCCAGATTTTCCACAAGTAAAACAAGTTGGTTTGCTCTTAACATTTGCTTTAAACGCGTTTGATTTATCCGGTATATCTTCCTCTTTCTTAATTATATTTTTCATACGAATTTTGCTTTTCAAGTATTCAACTGTCCTTTCTGTTTCCGGTAATACGTCTATTAAATCTCCAATATAACTATATTCTCCTGGTAATGCTTTTAGCATATAATTTAATTTTTCGCTTTCTGTCATTATAGCGCCTGCCTTTTTTAAATCGTTGACACATCGTTCGAATTCATCAAAAAATATGTTGATATCTGAATATTTTGCTAACTTAATATTCTCTAAATTGCTTCTACATACGATTTGTAGCGCTGTGGATTGTTTTAAATACATTTCGTCGAACTTCGAAATTATTTTGTACGTTGAGTCTAAGTCGCTGATATATTCTAGCTGCTGATTCGTAATCGCGCTGTATATATAGTTTGTCGCTTGAATATCCATCTCATACCATGATGCCTCATCATCACTTTTCATTTTTAATCGTATAGCAACATCTTTACATTTTTTGAATTGAAGAAATTTAATCAAACGAATTTTCCAATTCGAATAATCTGTCCCGTCAAAAATTGGAATTACGATATTATTCATGTTTAGCAATTTTATCCACTTACTTGGTTTTCCCCACGTTTTCACACCGAACGCTCTGCTACCATGTTAATATATTTGTAAAGGAAGACTGTAAAATCATATTAATTATTTATTTACAACAAATTCACAAGAACATAGCAAACTGACAAGGCATATCGAAGTATTCTACAATTTGATAGATGTCTAATATAAAACCATAAAGAAAGCTGCCAATATAAATCTTCATTGATTATAAAACTCAAACTAACAAAATCTACTTCTTTTCTTATCAGGTATATCAATTTATCAATAAAATAATATTTTCCCGACAGACAGTCCTAGTCTGGCTGGAAAATATTATTTTATTATTGAAAACATGTTTATCAAAATAATATTTTCCAGCAAACTAAAAGTGCAAGTCGTTGGATCAAGTTCACGCGTGCATGCACGGCGATAACCGCCATGTCCGCCATTCGTTCGACTTTTTCCGCGCATGCGCGGAGCGGCTTGTCAACGACAAGCAGCTTTGTGCGATTGCGCTACGTTTAACGTTGTCAAGCAAAAGACGTTCTTATATAACCTGTTAGTATCTAATCAAAAAGCGGTTAGTTCGTTGGCAGAATGAAAGTCGCTTTTGAAACCCGTTAGTTGAATCAACGCTCACCTCTATAAGACCATGAAAACGCGACTTAAAACGGATCGATTGTCGATTGCATGCCAAAGTCGGGTTTTCTAAGACAGGGGAAAGTCCGGATGCGTGTAGACCGAGCCTAATGCAGAAAATAACGTTACTTGTAACGATTAGTATTTCATTTTCTTTTCTAGCAACACCATCGCGAACGTCAAAGTGACAGATCACCGAAGTCTGAAACTATCTTTTTCTTTCTCTTCAGATTATTGAAGTCAAACCAACGTGCTTGTTCTCTGTGAGCTAAGGCCAAAAGGCGACTTGCACAAATAAAACAAAAATGGCATCCAAGGCTGAATTAGCTTGTGTTTACTCCGCTCTCATCCTTGTCGATGATGATGTCGCCGTCACCGTAAGTTTTTTACTCTATTTACAAACTGTTTATGTTTTGAGGTTATCCCTAATCCTGACGCAAGTATAATCCATGTCCATCCGCTAGAAGCAGCCTTCATCTGAATTAAACCCTTTACAAACCCCAACTAGAAACCCCGTGCCTTGGTCAAACACCGGTATTTCTTTTCACAACTCTTAATTTGTGTTGGTTTTCAGGGTGAGAAAATCTCCACCATTCTAAAGGCCGCGAACGTAGACGTGGAGCCGTACTGGCCCGGTCTGTTCGCGAAAGCGCTAGAAGGCGTGAACGTACGTGACCTGATCACCAACATCGGATCAGGCGTGGGAGCCGGAGCGCCCGCCGCAGCCGCTCCTGGCGCTCCAGCCGCCGCTGCGCCCGCAGCCGCTGCCAAGGAAGAGAAGAAGAAGGAGGAAGAACCTGAGGAGTCTGATGACGACATGGGCTTTGGTAAGTTGTTTCCTTTATGAACAAAAAAACTGCTAATTAAGGTAGAACTCCAGCTATACACGAAGTCATTGGGTGCCTTTATAATATGTTTGACGATTTGTGAATTAGTGAGATTTTTATGGTGTTTTGTTCAAAGAATCTTAAAATAATATTGTTTGGGGAGTTCACTTATCGTAACCTAATAGCTGACCAGTGCTAGGCTGGTCTTGTTATGCAGTGAAACTATGATTAATTTAAACTAATTTCAATAAAAGTTATCACTGACGTGGTCTGAGAGAATCCAAAGGGGAAAAAACAAGTTAGTAGTTACTGAAGTGATTCTTGTGAGGCAGAGATTGTGATCTATTACTTGAGTGAATGTTATAGCAGTGAGTAGTTGGCCAAATAAGGCCTTCATTTTATTAGGAATATTGTCTTACTGCATTATTTATGAGAACACAATTCTATTGAAACAGTCTTAAATGTGTTTTATGTAATCCGTAATTAAGAGTTTTTGGTGTGTT
The DNA here is from genome assembly GCA_934045075.1 of Yponomeuta sedellus. Taxonomy (NCBI): domain Eukaryota; kingdom Metazoa; phylum Arthropoda; class Insecta; order Lepidoptera; family Yponomeutidae; genus Yponomeuta; species Yponomeuta sedellus. The sequence continues at coordinate 17,263,238 of OW203728.1, read as the reverse complement.
ACGGTATTGTTTTATAAATATGGCTGAATTGTTTTATTTAAATTCTATCCATATAATTATGTACTATATTGCTAGTACTAATAATTATTAGTCAGAGATAGTCAGATAGTAGTTCACCAAGTATTCAATGATGCTTGCATGTATTAGCTTCAGAAATCAATAATGATTGATAAAATATACCACTGAGAATACTATGACCTTTGTCTTGCTAAGAAGTGCCTTTTAATCATGAAACTTAACACATTTTCTTTTTGTTTCAGGTCTGTTTGACTAAAAAGCTTTATTTAAAATTCCATCTTGAGCTTTATGAAGCTTGTTTAGTTGTAAGATAAAATGACTTTACAATAAAAGCGAAAACCCTTCATTTTCTTTGATTTGTAACAATCCATTCAGCTTAGGCTCTTGGTCTAACTAAAAGATGAAACACACCAGTGGTTGTGGCGGTGGATCATTCATTAATTCATTCATACTCAGTAACAGTGCAGGAAAACATTTGTTTGGAAATGTCTGAGGTCAGAATTCACACACCTCAGCACATGATATTGCCAATCTGCAGAAGGAATGCAAAGCCCATACTCTCTCCGAGAGAAGGCCTGTGCCATAGTGCATTTTATATGTACCTATATAGGCCACATTATTTAAAAGCAGAGGAACAGCAAAAAGTTAAAAAAAAATTCAAAAGTTATTGTTAAGACCAAACTTACCATATGTATAATTTCAGAAGTAACTCTCTCCAATAGTTGTGTAAAATATGGCCCGAGAAGCCGCTACAGCTATGTTAGAATCTTTATAGATTTAATTAAAACACCACACATAATTTTATAATAGCCTAGATTAATAATTTAACAATTACTACAATAATAAACAATATACACTGCGTAAGAGTAATTTTAACCCCACATGGCTCTCTGTACACCAGACAATTTGTTGTAATCAGCTAGGTGCCTCCAGACAATACGGCTCATTCTCCAGTCCTTAACAATGCCTCGGGGCCTGAAATAGAAAAGTAAAGACAGGTAGGTTAGAAATACTTGACAATCTGTAAACTTTATCACATTGTTGCGACTTGAATGGGACCAATCAGATAATGTGACTAATCTTTCCATCGTCAGGGTCACAACGTATTGTTGTTCAAGTGATATTAGTACAGGAATAACTCTTATTTGGCACTATAATGAAACTACACCTACGTTATCAACTTATCACCTATGCATATAAAATAGGAACCAACAGCGATAGCATCATATGAGGTGATGAGTTGGGAACTGTTGACAGATAACATTCCACTATTCAATAAGTATGTGTTGATAGACTCCTCTTTCAGAATTTTGCTATGTCGTAGCAGTCTGAATATGCAAAATAATCCCCGATACCAACTAATGTTGTCTAGTATGCTAGGGGTGCATGTTGGGATCACACTGACCCAGAAATTTTTTTTGTGACTCTCGTTTACCTTGATGTAATACAGCATCTATTGTTAATTCTCATGGGGATGGCATTCATCTCAAACTTGTTAATTTCTTTGTCGGCCAGTTCCCTTATTTCTACAGGCAGAATGTCATTTTTCCGCATTGCATTTATCCTGGTCCGCTCTAGGAAGTGTTCAGCGCTCATGCGACGGCGTTTCACGTCCCTGACCATCATCCAGTTGGCCCACTTATTTCGTACTTGTTGGAACTGAAACAAAATGGGTTCCTTACTTTTTACTCAGGTAAAAATCAGGTGAAGATGTACAGTGAGTCGTTACTAAGCGAAGGTATTTAAGAGAACAGCTAAAGATTTCTTTTTTTTATTAGAATTAGGGTTACGAGAAATGAAATTGCGTACCCCATAACCAGCTAAATTCTGCGACTTCCGAACAAACTTCCCCAGGGAGGAAATGTTTAGATTCATTTGGACACTTGTATTTTGCAATTCAGGCAAAAAACGGGCAGACTACAATTTGCATTCAATGAATGCTTCTGTAGTAAATAAATTTTAGGTTATGTCACAGACTACTTGAACTACAAATGGGTATATAGCACAGAACAAACAATCACAGTGTCAGCGCAGCGTTGCCAACTCTAACGGTCTAAATTACCCGCAAACATAACCAAAAATCCCCAAATTTTTGGCTAAATAAAATCTATAATCCCCACAAGTTTTCAGCAGAGAAATAAACCAGTCATTTAAATAAAATATATTTATTACTTAAACAGGTATTTAATCAATCTAATAATCATGCAACTCTTCATTGTGTCGAATTTGTTTTGTTAAGATATCATTTGACGGATCCAATTTTAGGTCCCCTCTTGTCTTCTTAATACCTTCTCTTGTGGCCATAAGCGCCACAGGTATTGTTGGCGACTGGCTGTGGTGCGACCTCATATTTGCGAATCATATTTGATTCTTTTTCCATTTTTATTGTCTTTGTCTGTTTGGTCTAGCCACTGTCATACGCCTTGTACGTCCGAATTATAATAAATAACATAATATTGATTTCCTACGTGTTTCCCTCAGCAAACCATCACATTATTACAGTCCACTCAACCACTCTCTATCATTTTGGTCCTTCTCGCCGTAAACTATAAACCATTTTTCATTGATTCATCGTAATAGGGAATGGAAGAAAATATCAGAAGTGCTTGATTTTTTTTTTGGTGATAGGAATAACCTTCCTTAACGCGAGAAAAAAGTTTAAATTTTTTTGGCCTCGTAGTTAATTTTTAAATAATCTTAATATTCTTCCATTCGTCGTTCTGGGCTCAGTATGGCTTAACAGACACATTCCTTGGTCCGCTACTAATGAAAAAAAAATCTGTGATGACAATGACATTGACAGCTCCCGTCGTTGTCATCACAGATTTTTTTTTTTCATTAGTAGCGGATAAAGGAATGTGTCTGTTAAGCCGTACTGAGCCCAGAACGACGAATGGAAGAATATTAAGATTATTTAAAAATTACCTACGAGGCCAAAAAAATTGAAACTTTTTTCTCGCGTTAAGGAAGGTTATTCCTATCACCAAAAAAAACATCAAGCACTTCTGATATTTTCTTCCATTCCCTATTGCATGTGTCAAAATTTTTTTACGTAAGTAACGTCATTTTAGTTTTCCATTTCATTTTGTAAACATTTCGCGTAAGTATAGTTTTCATACATTTTCGAAATGGTGGAAACACGTAGCACGACAAAGGCGGATCAGACTAAGCCGGACGGGTGCAGCGCGAACGTCATGAACGTTCACCGCGCGGCGCCCGGCCGGTTTTAGCCACGACAACCGACAACAGCGGCGCTTTGGCATTGCCTGATAGTGCGAGCACACAACAGGCGGGCACAGTTCCCCGAGGCGAGGCACAACCTGGCCCCGCTTCTGAACGCCCAGATGCTCGCGCTAGGTACCACGCGCAAGGAGGCACCAGCCAACGTGCCAAACAGTGTCCACAGCAAACAATCGCGCAGTGAGGCCAGCCGCTCATCGCGTTCTTCGACGACCGTCCGCGCGCAGAGGCTATCTCTTGAAGCTGAGGCGAAGCGGCGCCAAGCGGAGCGCGAGTGCAAGCTCGCTCGCCTCGAGGCTGAGGCAGAGCAAGCCGAACTCGAAGCAAAAATCGCCGCTTTGGAAGCTGAAGATAAGTTGGCCAAATCTCGTAGTTCCTGTTTTTCGAGAATTAACTCCGAGAAGTGTACGGAAAACTGGGTTTCCAATCAACATGTAGATATGACCGCGGTAACCCGTATAGGCAAGCATAACAACGACTACTTAGCACAAAAACCGCAACCACGCTCTTCTGCTTCTGATCCAATAGCAAACCTCGCTCAAGCGATCAATGCCCTTTCTAACAGGCCAAAAAAGGCCGAACTTATCACATTCTCGGGTGAAGTTGGACAATGGATGGCCTTTAAGAGTAGTTACGAGGGAACTAAATTAAACTTTTCCCACTCAGAGAACTTAGATCGTCTGAACAACGCCGTGCGCGGTCCGGCGTACCAGTCCATCGCGTCACTCCTGTAGACCTCCAGCAACCCCGATGTCGTCATGAATGCCTTGGAGCAGACATACGCACGACCGGAACTGCTGGTGGCCCGCGAGGTCGCCGAGCTGCGCAACAGTCCTAAGATAAGTTCTCCTGAGGATTTGAATAATTTAGCAAACAAACTACGTAACTTTGTTACCACTCTTAAGCTGCTGAAACAAAACGAGTATTTGCCATCACCGGAACTCTTTCGTTGCATTTTAATAAAATTAAGCGAGCACACTAGGGCCCGCTTCACAGATTTCGCCTCTGTTTACGTATCTGAGGAACTAGACATTACAAAAGTGGAATTATTGTCACGTTTTCTACTGACCGAGGCCGACAAACAGTTGAAATACAATTTTGTCATTCCCGACAATAGTGTTAAGGCGCCGATTTCGGCAAATTCCTCTAAACAGTTTCAAGCGATAAAACTTCTGAGCGTTGTACATACTGTAAACAAGGGCCACACAATATTAAAGTTTGTAAGAGTTTTTTAGCTCTGAAAGTTGACGATAGATGGCAGTGGATACGTGAGAGCAAAGGGTGTTACCGCTGCCATAGGTCGAATCCACACGCACAAAAAGCTGTGGAATTGATGGGTGTTCGAGACGTCACAACGCACTCCTTCACGGCACAGGAACCTTTAATGCTAGAGTTAGCACGGCACCATGCGGACAGTGCAATAATACTCGAGCGCCTTCTGTCGAAGCTACTAGCCCTAGCCACATGGATGTTACCGACAGCAAAACCGAATCCGTCGTTAAGATCACGAATACGTCTCTTTGTTTAATTAATGCAACAGGGCCCCTGCCGTCGATTTCACGTCCCCGCGGCCTGCTGAAAGTCGTGCCGATCATACTCGAGGGTCCCGAAGGCGAGTTCGAGACAACGGCACTACTTGACGAAGGCAGTACGGCGACACTGATTGATGGAGCGGTAGCAGCGCGCATCGGCGTGAAGCCGACCTGTCGGGAGCGTCTCCGTATTGAAGGTGTCAGTGGTATGACCAAGGAAGTCGAAGTAAGTAACGTAGACTTTCATATTCGTGGACGTAATCAACGCGATCGCTACCTAGTACAGCATGCGCGGGCCATCACGCCGTTAGGGCTTCGTGCACGAAACCATGATTTGATCAACTTCTCGGATTACGGTCATCTGTCAGACTTATCAGACGACCTTTCATACACTGACATCCCCCCGACATATTTGAATTTTGAATTTGAATTTGTCCTCATCGGCGCACCAGATTTGCATTTATCTTTAAGTCGCGAAGTACGGTGCGGTAAGAAGAACGAACCCGTTGCCTCGAAACCTTTACTAGGTTGGGTGCTTCATGGCGCGCTTTCCGTGTCATCCAAGCCACTCGAGTTCGTGAATCACACTTCGGACGATCTAGACGCACTAATTAAAAGGCAATACGACATCGATGTTTTAGGTATTACGAAAAGTGCTCCTTGCCTAAACGATGACGACAAACAGGCCATAGATATCATAGAATCTTCAACTCGTCAACTCGACAATGGACATTTCGAAGTGGGTCTACCCTGGATTTACCGGCAACGAGATTTACCGGAAGTCATACCTGATAGCTACCCGCAGGCACTGTCACGCTTCAAAGCCCTCGAACGGCAAAAGACCCAACGTTCGCTGCCGCTTTTCAACAATTTATCGACAACGTTATCAGCAAGGGATATGCCGAAGAGTGCGATACGGAGACGTACCACCAGAGGATTGCACCAAATACATCGTGCATCAACCCAGAGGGATCCATCCGCTGGTACCTACCTATCTTTGGCGTCTTTCACCCACAAAAAAAGAAGCTGAGAGCCGTTCACGACGCGGCTGCGATTTCAAAAGGCATAAGCCTCAATAGTCTATTGCTACAAGGCCCCGATTTATTGTCACCCCTTCTCGACATTTTGTTCCATTTTAGGGAAGGCGAAGTCGCCCTAAACGGGGACATCAAGGAAATGTTCCCACAAGTAAAAATTTCTCCACGGGACAGGGACGCCCAACGTTTTCTCTGGCGCGGGAAAGATGGCAACCTCAAGGAGTACAGAATGACCTCGATGATATTTGGCGCAGTCTCATCCCCATTTATTGCGCTCTATATTAAAAACAAAAACGCCAAAATGTTGGAAACAGAGTTCCCAGATGCCTGTAAGGCAATAATAGAAGATCACTATATGGACGATTATCTCGGAAGCCACTCCGACATTGCCAACATGGCTCAAATAGCTGCAGAGATAGTCACGGTTCACAAGGCTGGTGGGTTCGAAATGCGCGCTTGGGTGTCAAATTGTCCAGACGCTCTCTCACTTGTTCCCAAAGAATTTAAAAGCGACGCAACATCTGACGTTTGGCTACCACCTAGCACTGAGGTTGGCGTCTTGGGTGTCAAATGGAACCCACGGCAAGACTCATTAGGCTTTCGTACTTTACCCCAGATACCGACTGAAGCTTTAACCAAACGCAGCCTTTTGTCAAACGTCATGAAAGTTTACGATCCTCTCGGCTTGCTGATGCCAGTCGTTATCTGGGGTCGTATCTTAATTCAAAGACTGTGGCGCGCAGGTATTGGTTGGGTCACGCCACTTCCCGAGGTGTACGTTAGCGAATGTGAGGCCTGGTTTTGACAATTACAGGTTGCAGCCAACATCAAAATTCCTCGCTGGTACATGAGTAGGTCTGATATCCTAAACGTTCAGCTACACGTGGTGGCTGACGGCGGCGAGCAAGCCTTTGCTTGCGTTGCATACTGGCGTTTCAGTCACAACGATGGAACCGTGTCTACGGCCCTCATAGGAAGCAAGGCACGCGTCTCGCCGCTCAAACCGGTTTCGATTCCCCGATTGGAATTACAAGCTGCACTTATTGCCTCGCGGTATGCGCAAACGATTCTACATGCTCATCGTTTTCAGCCCTCCGAAACTATCTTTTGGACCGACTCAACCACAGTCCTTAAGTGGATTCGGAGTGATGCTCGCGCGTTCAAAGCATTTGTGGCACACAAGTTGGGAGATATACTGGAGACTACCAACCCGTCCAGTTGGAGGTGGATCCCTACCTCTCTCAACGTGGCCGATGACGCAACAAAACCAAAAAAAATCAAGTTTACCGCGAGTCATCGGTGGTTTACCGGCCCGCAGTTTCTACTTGAACCACCATGCACTTGGCCGACTGAGTGCTTTACCGACGTGGAAGAGAATTCACGAGATCCCGAATTAAAATCGGATCTAGTGGTTCTGCTCCTCGTTACCCCGTCTAGCTTAATTCCAAACCCGACGCGTTTTAGCTCTTGGCTGCGTCTTCTTCGCGCCACCGCCCGAGTTCTCCAGGGCGCACGTCTATTCCGGCTTAAACTGTCTCGGCCTATAAGTAGAAAATCCAAATCGTACATAGACGGTACCACATCGCCCTACCAACTTCACGCCGCAGACATCGTGGAAGCCGAAAAGATGGTGGCCCAACACGCTCAAGAGGAGAGTTTTCCTGAGGTGGTGGTGGCTTTAAGATCCTCAAAACCTGTGCCCAGAACCAGCAGAATAGCAAAACTTGCACCGATACTCGGCCAAGACGGCTTAGTGAGACTAGACACGGGAATAAGTTCAGCCCCGGGTGTTAGCGAAACCACGAAGTCCTCAATTATCGTCGACGGCCGCAATCATGTGATACGACTACTCATGCTTTACGAGCACAACAGAGCGTCGCACCACTTCAACGAACTAGTTCTGAACGAACTGCGACAGAAGTACTGGATACTGAGGGCACGCAACAGCATCCGCAGCGCAGCACACGCCTGTTTACAATGGCGAAGGTGGAAAACCCAACCAGCTCAACCCCAGACCGGCAACCTACCCCTTGAAAGACTCCACCATGACAAAAGGCCCTTCACACACGTCGGCCTTGATTATTTTGGCCCCGTAATGGTAACAATATACCGTCGCCAAGAGAAGAGATATGTCGCGCTATACACCTGCTTAGTGACGTGAGCGCTTCACCTTGAAGTAGTCACTTCACCCATCAGACGTAGCTATACTGAGTTTGAGACGCTTCATTGCTCGCAGAGGATCACCTACAACTATTTTCTCTGACAACGGCACAAACTTCGTTGGGGCCTCCCGCGAGCTACTCACCCTACATAGCGACTCTGTTCAAGAATACGCCACAAACCACAAAATCGAATGGCGCTTCATTCCACCCGCCTCTCCATTCATGGGCGGTGCTTGGGAAAGGCTCGTGCGAACAGCTAAGATGGCACTCAATTCCTGTCTCATCAACCAACCGCTCAAAGAAGACGTGCTGGCGACGCTCTTACTTGAAGCAGAAGCCATAGTTAACTCACGGCCATTGACTTATGTACCTACATCTCACGATTCACTAGAGGCTATAACTCCATTCCACTTCATTCTGGGTACATCATCCGTCGCGCCATGGACTTCAACACTGACTGACGCAGACCTGCTGAGAAGGTGCGACTGGCGGAAAACATTTCGACTCGTTGACATATTCTGGGCACGATGGGTGCGTGAATATTTACCGACGCTCCGACCAAGAGGCTCCACCGGCAGTAACGCAAAGAATTTTGGTGTGGGTGATGTGGTGCTGATCTCCGACCCCATCCTTCCTCGTGGCCTATGGCCCCTAGGAAGGATAGTGAAGGTCTACTTAGGGCCCGACGGAGCGGTCCGCGTAGCAGACGTCCACACCAGGGGCGGGCTCCTGCGCCGACCGGCCCGTATACTTATTTTGATGGAAGCCGCACCCCAGTCAGTCACCACCGGTTGTTAGTGTTCCACTGGGGGTCCAGTATGTTGGCGACTGGCTGTGGTACGACCTATTTTGTTATAAAACGTCATGTTTTTATATTTGATTCTTTTTCCATTTTTATTGTCTTTGTCTGTTTGGTCTTGCCACTGTCATACGCCTCGTACGTCCGAATTATAATAAATAACATAATATTGATTTCCTACGTGTTTCCCTCAGCAAACCATCACATTATTACAGTCCACTCAACCACTCGCTATCAGGTATCATTATGTAGGCGATTACGATTCCCTGTTTTCAATTTCTTTCATTTAAATTCTAAACAACCGGGCCTTTCCCAATAAACGATAAAGTCGGATGTACATAAATTTTGCCATAAAATTAACTATAAAATCTTCCTGACTTGAAGTAAAAATAAAATTAGTTTAGTAATAATACTTATTATTGCTTATTTACTAAATTTCCCACATTTTCCCCACAAACATTCTCCCTAATTACCTAATCACTCGAGATTCCCCACAGTTTGGGGAATTCCCCACAGATTGGCAACGCTGGATTTGGTACGCGAGTAGCACAGGACCTCAGAACCAAAGAGTTTAATAAACTCAGAACAATCTGAGTTGCAGACGTTGCAGTGCCAGAAATATATAAAAAAAAAACAATCTGAGTTTTAAGCACAGGACAAAACAAAATCACCTCAGAAAGAAAAAAAAAACAAAGTGTCAAACACTAATTTGTGGTCAAACAAAATCAAAACCGAGAGGGTGCCCTAAACAAGAATTGAATTGAATTGAAATCAAAACCGCTCTACGCGCGAAGAGTATATATATACTCACAGAGTATATAATATAAACAATAAACACTACTACATACATACTCTTTGGCGAAGAGCGAACAGGCCGGCCGCCTCGAAATCGAAATAAATAATTTAGTTTGTGATATTCAAGAGGGATTCTGTTAAAAATACCCGTTTGATACATAAAACATATAAATACTCGGTATAATGAGTTTAAGGAGACCAAGCATCGATACTGGAAGTCAAAATAAGAGGGCTAAAACTGTGGACACAAGTAATCCTCTTTATAAATGTTTAGAAGAAAGTGGACTTACTTTGATGCACCCTCCTGAGAAATGTCGAGCCTCGCAAGAGATAATACACATAATAAGAAACATAAAAAAGAATCTACAGAGGCAGTTCGATTACCCGCGCAACGTAACAGAGGTATTCAATTGCTTGGTCAAAGAATGCAAGGACTTGGATGTTTTCAAGCATTACTTGTTTCCTAATATCATAAGACAGTCCGAAGAAACCGGCGAAGAGCACCCGGTGAGTGTTAGCGTCATTAAAATGTTACTAAGTATTCCTATACTTCAGAACAAATTGATTGAATACATTTTTGAAAGGGCAATAGATTTGGCAGTTGAAAATAAGTGTGGCCCTTGGATACAAATGATTTTGAAATGCTTTTCAAATCTGGACACTATTGTCAACACAGAAAAGGTATCTGCTAACCTTGTAAACCTCTTGGATGTTGCAATTGAAAAGATGGTTCGCTTAGAGATTATTACAGCGATTCCAGACATAATAGGAGACCAAGAGCATGAAAATATTGCCAATGAAATGAGTAGATTTTTGAGTGAAGACCATGAACTAATACCAGCAATTCTAGACTGCCTGTCTTATTTAAGTTTGTCTGATGACCAATATGAACAGCTTCAGAAGAAAACGCTAAACATACTTACAACTTTGCCAAAGTTCAATTATTTTTCCAATTTTGTCAAGTTCCTACTCATGCCTGGACGCATGACTGACGCTGCTGCCTTAGAAGCTGTGAAAGGACTCAGAAATGCTTTAGGATGGCCCATGTCATTGGCTGCACCTCAGGATATTGCCACAAGTCAAGTTCTTACAGCCTCTGCCTTGAGAAGTACCATTTTATCTTCAAAGGTTGTAGGTACTGCTTGGATCAAAGCCATATCCTCATGCAAAGTGAGCACAGATCAGAAGCCTATAGATTTTGCAATCTTGTTGATACTCTACTCAACAACAGAAGACAGACAAAAACAGGTGGAGAACTTGATTAGGAAACAAGTTAAGCTCAATACTTTAAAGGAGGACCTACTGGATGATGCCTTTGAAAAGTTCACTCCAATTCTAAAGGAATATCTACAAAGTCTGATTGAACTGACAAATTCACTGCTGAAAACAAAGTCTGATCCGGTGATGGAGCCGTTTGCATCACATTTGTACTCTCTTATGTTCTCTCACCTTGAAGACTGCCGGCAGACTGTAATTGCAGAGCTGCTACAACTAGGACTTGACTGCAAACAGTGTGTTATGAATATATTAGTCATTTTAACTAATGTAGCTGTAAAAGACATGGCCCTGTTAAAGCCACAAAGTCACCAAATGCTCACATTGCTGGACAGAATGGATGGGATGTCTTTGACCGAAATAAGAGCTGTGATGAATCTAGTTTGTGGTCTCGCTTATAGCTTTGAAAACTCCATAATAAGGGATGATATCCACATGATAATAAGAAAGCAGTTGAGCAACTCTAGTCCTACAATTAAAATACAAGGAATACTAGGTGGTGTCCATGCTGTTAAGTATCTTGTAGAGAACAATGAAGATGAAGATAATACTCTTGAGTTACCTGATAATGTCAGTTACAGCTCAGTTACATTTCTATCTGAAGGTCCACTAAGAGAAGCTGCGCAAATAATTGAGTTAATAAGTCGTAGCACAAGACAATTTCCAGACATGATAGCCTTTTTCTATGATGAACTCTCTGAGATCATCTCATCTGCTACATGTGTCAACAAACATTTCATGACTTGGCTTACTGATGCTGTCACAAATGATTTGCAACATAACTTTATAACTGACACAGTGCCAACTGAGAAAGTTGGACAGCTAAAGCTGTCTTTGCAATACTGCCTCAATGCTGATAGTGAAATGGATGAAGTCATAGCCATCAACATAGCTGGATTGGCTTTGGGGCTCAAGGATGAAGTTAATGTAGGAATAATATCACCACTCTTCCAGCTAATCCAAACACTACATTACAAGCAACATGATGGTGATTTGTCTAACATTGACGCCTTGCTTGGATGCCCAGTGATCATGCCTGTATTTGATATAGACCTTATAGAAGATATGGAACACAGTACTGTTGCGAACATACTAGACTGCTTGATCTACTGTGTGAATTGGTTCAGGGAACTCCTCAACGCCTTTGCGACACAAAATGATGATGCACTAAAATCTAAAATTCTACACAGAATTCTGCACATTGAGCAAATAGAAACAGAGATTGGGCAAATCCTTATGAAGAACCAGACATCATACAAACCACCCACGTGTGCTTTCGACATCAGTAGATATAGAGGAGTTCAAATAGAGAGAAAAGCAATTAAACCACAAGCTTCGAAACCAAAACCTCAAAAACGACCTGTACAAGAAGATACCGTTTTACCAGAAACAGCAAGAACCCAAGCTACACAAAATAACAACTCAGTGAAGAATAAGCTACTGGCTATCCACAATATCCCATTGAGAAATTTGAGCTTGAAACTATTAAATCTTTTCAATAACGACATATCTGCCGAAGCTGATCTAGAAAGAGAACTTAACATCAAAACATTTAGATTTTTGATCAAATGTGTCACCCGTAATTTGGAGACTATTTTGATATCAAAGCTCAAGAAGAAGTCTTTCTTGATCAAAACAGAAGTGATCTATTGTCCAAAGAAAGCCGAACAATGTGCCAAAAGTTTTCATGAAATACTACCAAAAATAGTTGGCCATCTAAACTTTGTGACCTTGTATATTGAAAATACGTTCATTGATGATGAACAAGCAATTTTCACATCAGAAGTGGTTGACTACTTGGATAGTTTGGAAGGCCTTTACAAAATGTTAACAATTTATTTCAAGTGGCTTGGATTTAAGAACCACCATACTGCATTACTTAAAAGTTCTCTGAGAACAATTGCCGGTATCACGGTATCTGATTCATCTAGTCTAATTTCGCTGAAAGACCTTACAATTGCTGTAGCTAAAAATCTTGAGAAACAAGAAAGGTACTGCAAGCAGTTATCTACTGCCGTGGCTTTAGTAGACTTAGTAAAATCCATACAAGATCATTCTGACAATGCAACAGTTTTAAACATTCTAAAAAAGCTGTCCAGTAACTTTTTATCAGAACAATGGAAGTCACCAGATGGTGCTCTAGAAAAAGGAATACTTTACAACCAGAATGTGGACAAGCTTGCAGCAATGTATTTACTGAATAACGAACTGATGGCACTGAGAAACCTAGCATTGGAGCTAACAAGTGATATTGGCAATCTAAAGGGTAGGAATGACACTCTCAGCAAAATGAAGTGCATTAACAAAAGCAACTTCCCTGTTCTCTTTCGTAACTTAGGGACAGCCGTGCACGATGCTACGAAAGCGCGTCTGGACAAAGGACTGACGAACGCCGAACATTTGCATCTTTGGAAAGATGTGGTACTGATTCTGAAATACATGACTGATATATCAAAGACCCTGGAGACAAGGAACAACTTGTCTGCCTTCTTTAAGAAGTCATTGCCTATTCTTAAGATATTTATGTCTCAGGGGATGCCTATAATAGAAATGCAATTCAAAGATAACACTCAGGAGATTTTGGAGATTCTCAAAATTCTTCAGCAGTCCACAAGGTTTCTGCAATCCCTATGTTGTCATTCAAGATTGAAAAAGGACATAGCTTTGATGTCTAAGGTTCCTTTTATGAGACAAATGCTTGAGACACTGATTTACAAAGTAAAAGCAGCCTTGGCCTCAAACAATTGCTCAGAAGCATTTTGGATGGGTAATCTTAAGAATAAAAACATCCATGGCGAGGTTATAGCAACTCAGCAGAGTATCAGTGAAGAGTCCGTGGAAGATTGTGATGATCAACTACCTGAAGATGATACAGAGGATTCTGACGATGAAATCATTAATCCAGAGTCAAAGAGTATGAGTGATGTTATTTAAGTGTCCCTTAAGGGGCAATTCCCATACAAATGTAGTTTGGTTTTTATTTACAAATGACATGCCATGAGGACAAATAGACGTTTGGTCGTGCAGCGTGCTTACAACTGAGAATAACAGAAAATTATTGTCTTAAGAGTTCATAGAAACTATTCTCAAGGCTGTAATTTTTTTTCGATAACTTTCAAATTCTAAGCACTATCAAACCTCGCTTCGTACATATTATTGGCATAGTTTCATTCCATCGGCATGTCATTTGTAAATAAAATGTGTGCGAATGGCTCCTTGAGCAGCAGTAAGTTTGTGATTTTGATAATAAAGTTATTTTATTTCAATGACTTCTACATTTTTATTTACGTTTTGGCTAGAAAAATCCATCAGGTTTGGATAAATATTGCATTCTCCTAGGCATAGTTTGGAGAGTGTCATGATCACCGGTTAGGTGGATGGCAAACGCCCCAGAGGAAGGTGACAAGATGGTCGGGTGTCATCAAATCAGCAGCCAGTGGCAGCATGTACCAGGCGGTCCACATGGCGGAAAACCGCTATCCTCAGTCTTGAACTGAGGGAACTACGAAGAGGAAGAGATTTTATTCAATTTCATCACCTAGGTAAACGACGGGGTTCTAATCACATTCACACTATCATCACATCACACTTCTACTATAAAGGCGAAAGTTTGTTACTTCTTCACGTCTAAACGGCTGGAGCGATTAAAAACTTAGAACGGAGTTATCCAACACCCTGGATTAAAACATAGGCTACGTTTTACTGTGGGAAAATATCTTATTCCCATTGGAAAATCGATAAACCACAGGCACAGCTAGTAATTAACGGAAATGTTATCAAAGTTACCAATTATTGTCATAAATACCTACAGTTGCCTAAATGTTTAAATCATCACCATAGAGTAACTTAAATCATTACATTCAATAAGAGCGGAAATCATTCCATTTCCTAAATTCGATATAGATGAGAATGCTAGGTGACAAGGTCAAGGCATATTACTCTTACCCTCCCACCATTGGCCATTCAGATGAATGCAATTTTTTTTGCTAATAGATATGCCAAGTTACATTTGCATGTAATAATTTTTCAGCAACTTTCTTTTTAGTGGAGATTGATTGAAAAGCAATTATTTTGTAAACTGTCAAGTTTATTAGTAAGTCGGCTTAGTACAATCTCTGGGGGGGTCCCATGGTGGATTTCATATGGAGTGACCTCACATTCTGCCAGTGCTTCTTCAGCAGGGACACGAGGAAGTTGATGGAGAGATGCACATTCTGTGCCAGCTCATCTGGGGTCATGCCTACATGTCCGACAGCCACAGATAGGCACAGGACCTGGAATGAAGGAAAAACAGAGATTCAGATGTTGATTTCCCAGTTCCTCCTTATCTATGCCAGTGGTTATGGTTCAGTAATAAAGAGAAACATCACAATGGAGAAATAGGAGCATTTGTAACAATAGTTAACTTTTAAAAAATTTGTTTGGCAAGTTTTGAAACCAAATAAAAAATTGTAAAACACAATTTTCATAGACCAACCTTCTTCATCTGGAACTTGATGGTAGCCTTGACCTCATCAATCTTCATAGACATGGATTCCTGGTGGGAGAGCAGACCAGGGAACTTGCCAGCCTTGTTCAGACCAGGGCCCAGCAGACGGGGAATCTGCTTGATAAGTGATTCTGAGGCTAGGAAGGCATCATACCTGGAAAGTAGAAAATTGTTTTGACTATGATCATAATGTGAAGTGAATAGGTAGTGCACAACAGATGATTATTTGTATAGGATGGTGTGCTGTCAAATGTACAATTCAGAATGCAATGGATTAAGTAAATGTAGTACAATGTGAGCGAGACAGCGTGACAGACATGTAACAGCAGCCTTAAGGCCTTTCTCACATGATGCATCCAGTCTTGCTTAATAAAACTTTTAATTATTGTAGTAGAATGAGAAAGATTTTAACAGGGTCCTAGCATTTGACTGCCTCATTGGCCTAGCCGTTAAGGGCCTTTTGAACAAAGACAGATGCATAATATCATTACAGACATTTTAAATATAGCTTTATTTATTTTCCTATAGGTAGGTACATTGTAATAAACAAAATTGGCTTGAAAATATTTCAATCAATACCTTACTACAAGCTAAGATAAAATATCCCTTGAATATTAGCAATTTAATTATGCATCTAACCCTTAGAACACATTAGCCAATGATAACTGAAACAGCAATTTGATTACACACCAGTTTTAGTTTCCATAACAAGAAGAAAAACTGTCATTAGTTTATTGGACCTTTTATAACACCCTGTAAACAATAGGAACTCACTTCTTAGCCAGCTTCTTGACGAGTTTCTTGTTTTTGTTCAGTTTTTTTAGCGCCTCGGCATCCATACATGGCACATTCTGTGATGTAGCCTCGTCGCAGTGCTGCTGGTCTCCCAGGATACACACTTGCATCTTCGGGCGGGGAATGTACTTTAGCCTGTCAAAGGAACAATTGGTCACCCACATGTAAGAATTTATGAATAGGAAGGGAAGAACTGTGTTTGGCTTTTCAGTTAAGTTTGATCATCAATATCAACAGATAATACATGCAATTTGATACATCATTAAGGTGGTGGACTACGAACTTGCACCAGAATAGCAAAAAAATTCTATTCATTTACTGATAGCTATCTCACTTCTCCAAATAAATCCATGTTAAACATGTGCAGTTCATAAAATTTGAAACTGTGTTTTATTTTGCAGTTCCTTGGGATTAGGGTTGATAATAATACTAAAGGCATGTCTTACCACATAGCCTTAACGAGGATCCTTACAGTTTTTCGGTAAGCCGAAGCAAACCTACCCAATATTTTAAGACTCTGGGTCGAGTCCCGTCAGTTTTCACTGACTCCCTGTCCAGATTCATTTTAGTGGATATATACCCAATAAAAGGGGTAATTTATCTCCACGAAAACGCTCTTTTCAGGTAAACGTACTTGACGGTGCCAGAGAAACGCTTGTCCTTCTGTGGGTCATAGTTCTTGAGACCGATTTGGATTTCCACCGTCTCAAGGAAGTTGCGTTTCTTATCCTTGGACGCTTGGAGCACGGCATTGACGCACTCGTAGAGCGTATCACGCGATACTTTGGACCTAAAACAGTCATCAAATCAAGTGTGGGCATATCTTAGGTTAGTTTTGACGTTGACAAAGATCAAAGTTGTAATCTTAAAATAAATAGGCAAACAGGGTAAAATAACGTAGCCGAAGGAAAACAAATTGATAAACACTAAGAATATCCTGTAGCGGGCAAGATTAAAAAGGATTACTTACGACATTTTGTCGAGAAAAACCTCCGACCGCTACACAACCGCCAGAGAAACGAAAGAAAAGAACCACAGACTAAATAGAGATAGAGTAGAGAAAAGAACTGTCAAAATAATGTTGCCACTAGTGGTGACAGCCAGTATCGTTATAAAAATAACGGTAGTTTGTTTGATGCGACGAGCTGCGGACTGTGCAGAGTGTTGATCGGCGCCCGCGTTCAAAACTAGCACATTACTGAATTCAATATAAATGAAATAGCAATAGCATTGAATAACATAACGTCGATGAAGTACCAATACCTCCTATGTATTGAGAATCTAACTTTACACCAGAAGGAAAAAACTGTTTAAAAATTATGCTTTATTTATTTTGATCAACTATTGATAGTAAAATAGTTTCCAATACAATATTACCTTTTTATTAGTTACGAAGGGATGTGATTATGTTTACGTTTTATACTGATTTAGTCACTTAGGATATATTGATTCTAGAACTTGAAAATCCACTTTAATGTTAGGAGTTATATCTTGTAAGTAAAACACATAATTGACTGAATTATTTGTATTTAACAATAATAGTTTACAATGGTTTATAATGACAAGAACAAAACAATCATCAAACTCAAAACCAAACATGAATTTTTTTTAAATCTCTTTTAGAAAACTAAAAAATAAATCTTCTCTTCTTTCTATTTCTTTCTTTTTTTTATATTTTACAAACTTTTTTTAATTAAATGAAGGTGGCACGGATGATCCTCTTTTTTTAATGCTGCGAGAAGTGTCAATGGTGAGATTTGATACAGAAAGAGATTTTACCATGAATAATTTGGGGTGTTGCTCAAAAAACAAAGTCTCTTTTAACTTCATTACTTGCGATGTTAGACGTATCAGCACCTGAAAAATAATATCAATAAATAAATTTAGGGACTTTACAGGCATTCAATAAATAGACACAACGTACCTAATACCTATACAGAGTTATTTGTAAAACATCAACAACCTATGTGGGGATCGAACCCACGCAGCGCTTGTTACTCATAAACTTACGCATTACACACGAACTCTATAGTTCTATATACATTAAGAAAATAAGACATCACTTACTTTTTGTCAATGTTTCCTGTCGTGTATTTCATTGAATCATGCCAAGGATCTTTCTTGACCTATGCCCAGAGCGAGAATTTGTCATTTTTCTAAAAAAACAACAAACAAAAATAAGAAATGTTTAAAGTAGGTAAGTACATATGACTAAATGAAATAAAGTTAACACACGAAGGGATTGTAGGTAAGTATCTTTTGTCTGGTCTGCGCCTCCTTGTAGTTAGTGGCAAGTTTAGACAGGGTCAGTAACTGTCGTCAGTGCTGGTGCCGAAAACTGACTCGTGCTATTTAGACGCAGTCAGTATTTCGTCAGTAGTCGAGGATATTTCTTTTGGTGTACACACGTTTGTGAAGTTAGTGCGAAAAAATGAATTCTCGAAAACAGCAAAAAATAAAACTTAGTAATTTGTTGAGAAAATTTACGTTTGTCATGATGCAAGAAGTAACTGGTATGTTAGAAGAAGAATTATCCAAACAGAAAAGAGTTTGGGTGAGAAAATGGATAGATGACAGAGATAAAAATGGAGGTTCTGCTATGTTGCTAAACCAGTTGAGAATTGAAGATCCTCGGGAATATAAACTGGCTTTGAGAATGACGTCAAACAACTTCGACGAATTGCTTATGTTGTTATCAAGCTCCATTCAGCGTCGAGACACATTTATGAGAAACGCCTTGCCAGCCAAAGTTAAACTCGAAATCACGCTGACATTTTTGCCTTCTGGCATGTCGTTTCGAAATCTCAGTCACTTTTATCGTGTCTCGATACCATCTATTTCTAATTTAATACCGGAAGTGTGCTGGGCAATATATGAGTCATTGAAAACACAGATTAAGGTAAGTTATTTATTGAAAAAGTACTAAAGTATCAAAAAATAAACAATCACATATAAATCATTATGATCTAGTCAAAAGTAGGTACTAAGCTGTATCAAAAGCATAATCAATAACATTAGTTGCACTTGCACTGTCGCTTTTCCCACTCAACGTTATTAGGAGTACGGGCGGCACTGATGATCACCTGACTGGGATCTACATATCTTGGACCTTCAGTTGGCGATGAAAAGTAAATTCCCATAGAGCTGCTACTGGGAACAGCTGTCTGTGTAGACTGGGTGGGATAAAATCCTAAGGAGCTACTGTTGCCGCTGTTTGTCGTTGAAGCTGGACTAGGAGTATAACGGTTCTGCCGAGGCTGTGTACTAGTAGTAGCCCTCATAGAAAAGTGTGTATTTGGGTAGATATTGACGTTTCTTCTTCTCTTTTCTAGATCTGCTAGTCTACACTTGGATATTATTCTCTGAATTTCTTACTGTGCTATTATACATTGTTCCTCAGATAGTTTTTTTAACTGAGAAGCCACATGCTTTCCGTAAATATCACAATCATTTTCTTCGTCTGATGGCATATTAATACTATGTGATACATTTTTTATGTCTTTTATCATTTCGGACATCTGAGACAGTTTGCTACGTTTTGACCTCGGTCTTTTCGGTTGATTGGAGTTTGGTGTGGTCAGCCCGGATTCTGAAGCTGGTGAATTTCCAGTGTTATTATTTTCAGCATTACTAAGCTGTCTTCTCTCTGATCTTATCTCATCTTCAACATCATCATCACCAGAAACAGGAATATTTCTGGGAGTATCAGAATTATCCTGAAAATAAGTAATCAGTTAGTTAACGAGTACCTAAATCGATTATTATTATGTATTATTATTAGTATAGATGTACACACATTACTACAAGAGGAAAGATTTTATTGTTTATTGTCTGTTTAATACAATTATTATTTTTCATTTGCAGATTCCAGATGGAGAGGATGAATGGAAAATTATCGAGTACGGATTTAACACCAGATGGAATTTTCCCTCGTGTTACGGAGCAATTGATGGAAAGCACATTCCTATCAAAGCTCCACCAAATAGTGGAAGTAAATTTTACAACTATAAAAAAACAAATATTATCGTTTTGATGGCTATTGTAGACCATAACTACTGTTTTTCATACATCGATGTTGGTGCAAATGGCAGCGCTTCTGATGGGGGAGTCTTTAAAAATTCTTCCATTTATCGCCGTTTAGAAGATGGATTACTGCCAATAGATGGAATAATTGTTGGCGATGCAGCTTTTCCGTTAAAGACTTATTTACTAAAACCGTATCCAGGTACGCAACTGACTACCGGTGAAAAAATCTTCAATTACAGATTATCTCGTGCGAGGCGTATTGTGGAAAATGCTTTTGGAATTCTAGTTTCCAGATTCCGTGTGTTTGAAAAAGCAATTCCCACCAGTTTGAAAACAGTTGATGCACTCGTCTGTGCATCCTGTGCCCTTCATAATTGGTTGCGAAAAAAATCTAACTCCTACATAACACCTACTTGTGTAGATAGAGAGGACTCTGAAGGACAAATAATACCAGGTACTTGGAGATCGGAAATAACTCCATTAACAAGTATAACTGATCAACTTAGAGGTAACCACTCCGTAAATGCGAAAGAGAGAAGAGATTTATTAAAAGAATACTTTATGACGAATGGAAGTGTACCGTGGCAGTTAAACAGAATTTATTAAGTTATATTTTGTGTGATTTTTATACTAAAAATAAATAAATATTGTGGGTACTTACTGTTGTTTTCCTTTGTATAGATACATTTCTTATAAAATCGTCCATTTCTTCGAACCATTTCACTTTTGGGATATACCTACACATTTCCACCAGCGCCTGATTTTGAGGACTTTTTAATTTTATCCAGTTCCAAGTAGTAAGTTGCCCTCAAGTTTTTAATTTTATTTTTGACCTCGGTAGGGCCAAACCCTTCTAAATTCAATACTCGTGCAATATTCTGTAATGATGTTGCACGCATTTCTTTATTTCTATAATTTTGTGATTTATTATCCCACAGGCATTCATTATCGCGGTATAATTGAATAAGCTTCAAGTTTTCCATGTCGTTCAGTTTTCGCGTCATTTTGTGATGCGGTGCGAGTTGTGCGACGCAGCGTGGTCCCCGTACAATACAGTGGCAGCGACTGACCAGCGACTGATTTCGACATTTACACGGCGTCAATTGCGTTGTCGCGGGTGGCGGGGGGAGCGGACTGACGCCGAAAATATGAAGCGGGAATATTGAAGTCAGTGCTGACGTGACAGTACTGTACTGACTTGAAATCAATTTATACGATGGCAGTGCCAGGTCAGCACTGACTCGGCAGTCGACTGACGTCAGTTACTGACCCTGTCTAAACTTGCCAGTACGTGTACCAGTACGATATGCGCGACGCAGGTACTTTCTCGCCACATTCGCTAGCCGCGCGTACGCAATACCTACTTGGTTGCGTAAATTTTGAGTCACTCAGCCACTTCTGCTTAGCTCGGAGAGAAACGGATTTAAGAAACGAACTATTGTAAAATATACCATGCTAATGAAATAACAGCTTACAGTCTATTTATTCTTACTAGTCCAATTTAGTAAACAAGATTCTAACCTAAAAATTGAGATTAGATGCCTAAACTTGACATTTTCTCGCAAATTCATGAACTATGTTTATAAAATTGGTAGCGTGTTATCTAAAAGAGTGTTCCAAGTTACTTCATTTATGGAAATATGGCAGTTTTGGACTAAAAAGTTACAGTTTACGGGTAGAATCTTGTTTACTAAATTGGACAAGTAAGAATAAATAGACTTGTATTGTAGACTAACTGGTTCAATTTGTTTTATAATCTTCATATCTAACTAACACTTTTAAATGTCACAAAACAAAACTTTTGAAGAAATACCTACTATCTGATATTTTCGTGGTAATGATGTGCTTGCTTCGATGTGCACTTCGTTGGCAACCTTAATAAATAAATAAATGATTTGACTTACCTTTATTTTGATAATTACTCCAAATATATTGAAATTAGTGGCACATAACAATAAATTGTCCAGGAGCAAAACAAAAA
Organism: Yponomeuta sedellus; assembly: GCA_934045075.1. NCBI lineage: Eukaryota > Metazoa > Arthropoda > Insecta > Lepidoptera > Yponomeutidae > Yponomeuta > Yponomeuta sedellus. Next base: position 17,241,089 of record OW203728.1, on the reverse strand, counting down.
CCGACCGTTTTAATTACGACACCACCGTCAGTGATTTTTTTCTGGAACTAAATCAAATCAAAACGCAGGTTGTATCTTTGTCTCGCTCTATCAAATGGCGAGGAACGCGCTGGCAGCGATCGTGCGATGTTTATCAGACTTATGCAGAGCGCGCTCCAGTGTAGTCGGTGCAGTTAGGTGATATTTCCATAAAATATATACGAACAAATGAATTCTGTCACTTAGTAGATATTTTCACATAGCTCAAGATGCTTTTTGGTAATGAAATGTTGGATAGGAGTTAATTCAATCCATGCAAATGTGAGCTTTATGTCTATTGTAATAAAAAAGTAATTTTGGACTAAAATGTCAGTTAGGAGGTATTGGTACTTCATCGACGATTAGAAGTTTTATTTATTATAGTAAACAAATAAAGTTACTACTTAGGAATAGGCACCAAAATATTTAAACACCTAGCCATTTTTTAGCACACGTGTAAAGTCCAGCCTCATCTAGGTAGTACCTAAGTAATACAAATAACTAAAATAGCGAAGCGTATTTATTTTTTCTTAACTCCGACTCCATTATTATTGTAATTGGTGACTGTGGCTGAGGATATCTGGGAATAGTGTGAAACCAGGTTGCCCCTTTTAAAGCCGGGTCACAAAGCCACCATCCATACTGAAAAATATAACAATTTACATCAATTTTGAGATGCATTGCATATCAGTAGGTACTCTTAAGGTAAGGTTGGGACAGTTCTTCCATTTTTGTACAAAACGTAGTGGTTATATACTCTTTGGTACAAAGTGGACAGCAAGTAGCACGACGAACTATTAGCGTAGTAACTATTATCTAATCTTTGCTATTAGTGAGTGCCTTTTCACATGCATCCGGTCGCCGGTTATAAAACGGCGGGAGCCGGGCTTAACAAGAGCTTTCACATGGACCCGGTTTGAACACGGTCGCCGGAGGAGCGATCGTATCATCGAGGTACTTGTCTGAACACGTCGTAGTTAGTTTGTTTCTAATATGTATACCTACTTACTACTCGAAGTGAAGCCAGCTAGTTACGTCTGCTGACTCTACCATTTTTGCTGGACCAAGCAATCTCTCTGTTTTCAAGTAGAGACAATGTAACTACTTTGTAAGGTCCAGACACTTGACTCAGCAAACGGATGTTGTCACGCCTGGCCTCTGCGAAGCCTCAGGCATAGGTAGTTTTAGTTAGTCTTAGTCCTGGCCTTTAGCCGAATACACGTGTCCCAAATTAAAAATTGTATTTTTAAAACGCCACACCACTTGCACGCAACTTAACTGGCGCAGTCGGTAGGATTTCCACGTCACATATTTTACTGAAATTTGTAAAAGTGACGGGCGTTTTGGAAATCTGCGAACCAAATAAATAAGTTAAGGCGGCGAAAAACTTGTGACCATCTTCAACAAGGCGGACAGCGGAGGACTGGATTCATCGGAGGGACCATGGGTAGCCTGTGAGTAGATCCAATTCACTATTCCTGTCTATCCACTCCTATTCCATCTAGTTAGGTTAGTTATAAGTGTCTGAAAGTGTCGGCGAGGTATTTCCAAAAATCGAAATTTCCAAACCTTTGACCTTTTATAGACTTTACTTAGTTAAGAAAATCAATTTAATTTTAAGGAAAACTTTACCTGCATCGTGCTTGTAATTTTATTAGTGTAAAAACTTTACCTGCATCGTGCTTGTAATTTTATTAGTGTAAAAACTTTACCTGCATCGTGCTTGTAATTTTATTAGTGTGAAAACTTTACCTGCATCGTGCTTGTAATTTTATTAGTGTGAAAACTTTACCTGCATCGTGCTTGTAATTTTATTAGTGTAAAAACTTTACCTGCATCGCGCTTGTAATTTTATTACTATAGGAACTTTGTATGCATCGAGCTTACAATTTTAGTAGAATTAAGTATTTGAATTTTCGTATGCTATAAGTAAGCATAATTAAACTTAGTTCTAAGTAAATTCACAACTTTAGTTATTTTCCGCTAAAAGCGACATTAAACTTAACTATAAGTAGAGTCACATAATCTAAGTAAAACCAAGAATTGACAAAATGGCACAATTAGTAGCTATTCCGCCGGAAATGATAAAACCAGTACCCCTTTTCGACGGCGACAAACGTCACCTAAATTTGTTTATCCGAAAGGTAGAATATATAGTAGGAAAATATGGCAGAGATGAAAATCAGAACGAGTACGTGTTCCACACACTCACAAGCAGGCTAACTGGTGAAGCAACTTTAAAACTGCAGGTAGCCAACATAATGTAAATACTAGAAATAAACATAAACTTTTGATCCCAAGATTTAGGCTGGCAAAAGTTAATACATCCTTCATGGGGCATTGTATACGCTTCTACAATAAAATCCCTGAAGATATATTAAGTTTGACTGAAGCGCGGTTCAAAAAATGTGTAAAGTACACTTTGTGCCAAAAGAGCTACTATAATATTAAGAATTATTTAGATGACAATGATGTCTGGAATGTCAAGCATGTAAAATTTACGAGTTTTGTAGAATCTGTGTAAATTCTGTTAATTAAGGAATTTGAAAAGACTAAGTTTGGAGTTTTTTTGTCCATTTTTTCTCCAAAATTATCCAGATTTTGAAATGGACACCTAGTTTGACTTGTAACGTTCATTTAAGCCGCAGTATCTGCGCTACTTTGAATAAAACTTTTTCATTTCATTGCTGCTGCACTCATCTCAGAGAGAGAGGACATTACTAGCTGGGCAGCCCTTAAGGCATTGTTTCTTCAGCATTTTGGAGACCCTCGTAGCGAAGATTGTATTGCTATTGAGCTAGAGTCATTAAGAATTGAAAACGGCGAAGATTACACATCATTCTGTAACCGTAATACAATCGATTCGATCAGTGCTCTTCTCAAAAGTCAATCAAATTGCAGACCCAAATATTAGACAAAGTAAAATCGCTATATACAACAACACCGCAAAAAATGTTTTCCTACATAATTTAAATGAGAATATGATGAGACTAGTACGACTGAAGGGCCTCACCACTCTTGAGGATGCCCTTAGCATCGTGCTCGAGGAAATAAATTTCTTGGACCAATACCATGCCAAAAATAGGCTTTATAATAGGCATAGCCCTAGCACCCAAAGTCAGGCTCAGGCAGCCTTGGCTCCGAAGCCACCTCAGCAGTTCGGCTTCAAGCCTCTACCAATTCCGAACGCCACTCCAACTGGCTTTCGTCCACAATTAGGCTTTCAGCCCACGGGCTTCCGCCCATATCTTCAACCGACGGGCTTCCGCCCAAACTTTCAACAGACGGGCTTCCGCCCAAACCTTCAACCAACAGGCTTCCGACCAAATCTTCAGCCTCAAGGCTTCCGACCCCAATTCGGATATAAACCACCCCAATCTTTTGGCTATAAACCACCGCAGTTTGGATATAGACCACAACAAAATTCAGGCTTACAGCCTCTACAACCATTCAAGCCATTCCAACGCCAACCCCAAACTTCGAATTACCCACCCCCACAGGTCGTCAACGACGTATCTATGAGGACGGCAAGGCCAAAGCTTCCACTTAATGAACTAGACCTTGAATACTCGTATGATTGTGACCCTTACGAAAACTACGGCGCATACGACGAGCAGTATGCACAGGATTATTATTACGACCAAGAGACGTATGAATGCGAAGAACAGAAGGACCAACCCACGGAAACCGATAATACTGAAAATTTTCAGGCAGTTACCACACAACAACCCCCGAGAAAATTAACTTACACTATATTGACAACCTTAAGTTGCCATATATTCATTTGCCCGAAATTAATGCGAACTTTATGATGGACACGGGAAGTACCAGGTCTTTTATAAGCCCTAATAAGGCGAACCAATACTACCGTGCTTATAAAAGGTTCGAACCCTTTGAAGTTATCAGTACTCATGCAACTAGTAAGCATAACGAGGTTATAGAAATTCCTTTTCCGAGTACCTTCTGTGCCGACGGACATCACAAATTTTACATCTACAATGTAGACACCAAATACGACGGTCTCATAGGACTCGATCTCTTGCGAGAACTCGAAGCGTCGATTGATATCAAAGCTCAAGTACTGTATACAAATTCCACTTCAATTCCAATACATTGTAACACGCCCAATAGCGCTTACAAAGTACTTATTTCACCGCGGACCGAACAAAGAGTTCAACTGCCGACAGATTTGTATACAGGCCAAGCAATTATAAATTATACACAATTCGCTGATGGAGTGCGTATGCCCAGTGCGATTGTCCAATGCGAAAATGGTTACGCAACCACTGTTATTCAAAATTTAACAAACCTAGAGTATGCTATTACTGTAACTAGACCCTTTAAAGTAACTCCGTATGAAAGTGAGGAATGTGTCAGTTTCAGCACAAATGATGTGGAAATGAAGGACTTAGAAGTTGACGACTGGTTAACCGAAAACTTGAACACCAAGCTTAGGTTAGACCACATGAATGAGGAAGAAAGAAAGTGTATTCACGACCTCTGCACTGAACACAAAGACATCTTTTACTCTGAAAAACTACCATTATCTTTCACAAATAAATAAATAATAAATAATAATAAATATTCATGGACATATTACACAGATCTCGTTAGCCCTATACTAAGTACAACTAAATGACTTGTGTTATAGGTGCTAACTCGACGATAGATTTAATACAATAAATACATAGATAACATCCAAGACCCGAGAAAAACTAGAAAAGTTCGATTCCTAGTTTGACCAGAGTGCTTAGTGCGAGTTTGACAGATCCAATCGAATAACTTTACTACCGCGTTAATCGAGCATTGAGTAGTGAGTATGAGTAAGTTAACCGTTCGAACTGGCAAAACGCTGTCACAGTACAACTCGCACTCGCGTTTTTTCGTGTTTTGGCTGGTAAACGTGTTCACTTCTCAACGTAAACCATTACAACTCGCACTCAGCAATTTTAATTTCCATACTTGTCGCTAGGTGGCGCTTCCTCGATGCCATAGAAATATGAGTTTACGTTAACGCGATCGAGTAGTTAAAAAACTCGCACAAAGCACTCCGGCCGGGGATCGAACCCGAGACCTTCCGTTTTACAGTCAGCGTGCTAAACCGCTGCGCCACCGAGGCCGCCGTAAAAATGAAAAAATGACGTAAAACACCAAATCCGTACTCGAAACGAAGACCCAATTTTCATTAGGCCATACAGGCAACCACAAGTTATTAACCAGGAAATAAATAGACAAGTTGAGAAAATGTTAAAAGACCATATCATCCAGGAGTCACACTCCCCTTGGAGTGCCCCCGTGCACTTAGTACTGAAAAAAACTGATGCATCTAACGAAAAGAAATATAGGCTAGTAATAGACTATAGGAAACTGAACGAATTAACGGTAAACGACAAATATCCGTTACCTAATATCACGGATCTTTTCGACAAACTAGGACGAAGTACTTACTTCAGCACCCTTGACCTGGCCAGTGGCTACCACCAGATAGAGGTTGCTGAGGAAGACCGACAAAAGACAGCTTTCTCTACCCAAGCAGGACATTATGAGTTCTCTCGAATGCCCTTTGGCCTAAAAACAGCGCCAGCGACATTCCAGCGAACAATGGATAGCGTTTTGCGAGGTTTGCAGGGACTGCACTGCCTCGTTTACTTAGACGACATAATCGTCTTTTCGTCAAGTCTCCAGGAACATCTCTTAAAACTTCGCACAGTGTTCGACAGGTTACGTGCAACCAATCTTAAAGTACAGTTGGACAAATCAGAATTTTTAAGAAAAGAAGTGTTATACCTAGGTCACCAAATAACTAGCGAAGGCTAATAATGACAAAATAAAGGCAATCCTTGATTTTCCGATTCCAAAGACCACTACCGAGATTAAAAGCTTCCTAGGCTTAGTAGGTTACTACCGGAAATTCATCAAGGACTTCGCGAAGGTTACTAGACTACTAACAGTGTGTCTAAAGAAGAAAAACAAAATTGTCATTGACCAGCAGTACACTGATGCTTTCAATATGTGCAAAGAACTGTTAGTTAATGCCCCAATTTTGCAATACCCCGATCCAGATAGACCTTATGTCCTTACAACGGACGCTTCAAACTTTGCAATAGGTGCAATTCTATCACAAGGACCTATTAACAAAAACTTACCTGTAGCGTATGCTAGCCGCACACTCAATGATGCAGCTATAGTTTAACTGAAACGCTATAGTTTAACTGAAAAGGAACTGCTAGCTGTATTATGGGCTATCAAACACTTTCGCCCGTACCTTTATGGTAAAAAGTTTACAGTAGTGACAGATCACAAGCCTCTCCAATGGCTAAAATCGCTATCGGAAACAAATATTAGACTGACGCGATGGCGCTTACGTCTATCTGAATATGACTTCAAATAGCCTACAAGAAAGGCACACTCAATAGCAACGCCGACGCGTTGTCACGAATAAAGCTAAATGCTCTGGGTAAAGACGAAAACTGTTCGCGCGAGAATCGATCGCGCGACGTAATCATGAATCTGTGGTCATTCATTCATTATTCTGGGTCGTTCCGGTGCCGTCGCTCGTGCCGCTCGCTCACTACTAATTTATCCAGCCATCTGCATACACATTCGCACGGTGACATACGCGCGTGATAAGTGCTCGAATTCTCGTGAAGTGATAGACATTTGGTGACCAAGAAACTTTATCAGCTCAAAGAACAATATATTGACAATATTAGACTGTAAGTGAACAGTGCAGGCGTGTTCTCCGTGCGCTGGACGCATCAGCTCATCCATCACCGCTCATCATCTGCCCAACAGCTAAAGCGAGCCATCATCCACCATCACCAAGTAAGTCCATTCACTTCACCTCCCATTCCGCTCTCTCAACCAGCCCATCGTGAGGTAGACCTAGCCGACACTGGCTAACTACCATTTTTGGTCCTTCGAGCCGGATTGAACCGGCAACCCATCATACAGTCCACTAGTTATCAAAAACGCATCAATGGATGTTAATGTTGATGACGAGGAACGAACCATAAGCCAATTGACACAGGATCTAGCAGATTTAGGTAAACAACAGAAACGAACTCTTGCCCAAGACAAATCACCTAGCCCCATCTCTAGTGACTCTGAACACCCAATCAGTATCCCTGACTCTGATTCTGATAGAACTATGTCAATAGGACGTAGGTCACCCTACTCTATACCTAGCCCGTCTAGTGCTACACTTACAGCCTCAAAAGAGACTTCAGAAACTGCAACGGCTCATTCGGCAGAAGATACTGAATCTCAAGGAATTCCTATCTTACAGGAAGCCGTTGACACTAAACCCAACCAAATACTAGTTTTCACATGGCAAATTGACAAACTTTAAGTGAAAGATTTATATAGGGAAAAACAGCGCATTTTAGAAGTACCTACATCTACCAACCAACCGCCCTGACCTAGTTAAACAATTCCTGAAAGAATATGTAAAAAATAAAACAAAGTATTACATCTACTTTGAAGACGATGAACACCGACGACAGTTTACGCAATCAGTGATTTTCTTGTTCAAAAGAGAGCTTGTACAGTTTTACGAGTGTACAAAGTGAGTTATTTTCGTAGAAGATGAAACGGAACAACAAGACATAGTGAGAAAGTATCACGTAGGTAAAACCTGCCACCGAGGTATAAGGGAAACGTTAGCACACATAAAACGTACATACTTTTGGCACAATATGGAAACAATCATATCCAGTATTATCAACTCTTGCGAAACATGCCAAAAAATGAAATATGATAGGAACCCAATAAAACCGCAATTACAGTTACAAGGCATTTACCCGTCGCTCTGAGGAACTCATCAAGGACAATTGTAAATGTTTTTGGAGATTCGTAAAATGTATGCGAGGAGGGTCATGTTATCCTAAGCAGTTTTCATTGAAAGATCGCCATTTTACTGATGGATCTCTTATTGCAAACGCCTTCAATGAATTCTTTAAAAGTGTGTTTGTTGAAACGGGCCCTAACTCCAGTTTTAATATTGAAATTGATAATGAATATGCTTTGGACACTGTTTCTAGTGTAGAAATAACAGAAGGTATAGTATTTAAACACTTGAAATCGTTAGACTCTTCAAAGGGACCAGGCTGTGATGGCATACCACCAATATTTCTGGTAAATTGCGCTAAGACCTTGGCTTTACCTGTGTCACTGGTTTTTTCTAGGTCATTGAAAGAGGGAATGTTTCCTGAACAGTGGAAACGGGCTAATGTTGTACCCGTACATAAAGGTGGTTCAAAAACTAATATAGAAAAGTATCGTCCTATTTCGATTTTAAATATTCTGAGCAAAGTTCTTGAAAAAATAGTTTTCGACATATCTATCAAACTATTTCGCGGGGTATATCAAATGCGCAGCATGGTTTCTTGAAACAGCGCTCGACTGTATCAAATTTAGCAAACTTCTCTAATTTTATTCTGAATCAAATGGAAAATGGTGGTCAGGTTGACGTGGTCTACACCGACTTCGAAAAAGCTTTCGATCGTGTAGATCACGTCATCCTACTTGCTAAGCTACAGAAGCTGGGAATCCATGGAGATCTGCTGAGATGGGTACGTTTCTATCTGACCAATCGTTCCCAGGCTGTCGTGGTTGGCGGCTTTAAATCGGACTACGTCACCATTCCATCCGGAGTCCCGCAGAGATCCCACCTCGGGCCGCTGTTCTACAACGCCTACTTATATGACATAGGAAAGTGTTTTGTTTATTCTAAGCATTTGCTCTACGCAGACGACAAAAAAATATTTATTCGCATTAATTCTAAAGATGATTGCCAGAGACTTCAGACTGATCTTAATCGGTTATTTAATTACTATACAAATAATAGAATTTCAGTTAACATCTCGAAATGCCAATGTATTAGCTTTACAAGAAAAAAAGAGCCTTATATACACGAATACAATTTTAATGGCATTGTGGTTCAGCGGGTCGAGGTCGTCAGAGACCTGGGGGTTCATTTTGACTGTAAAATGACTATGAACACCCACATCGATACAATAGTCAATAAAGCATTTAAGAACCTAGGATTCGCTATGCGTGTATGCAAACCTTTCTCTGAATCTGCTACTGTAAAAACAGTTTACTTTGCTTACGTACGTAGCATCTTGGAGTACGCGAGTCCGATCTGGTCACCGCAATATATTAAATACAAACAGCGTATTGAGAGAATTCAAAGAAAATTTATAAAATATCTAAATTATCGAACTCGTAGTTCATCGGATGTGTACGGATATGATTGTCGGCGTTATAATATGCTTACTCTTGAAGAGCGTCGTCTTGTGTTGGATATGGGTTTGCTGTGGGACATAGTGCACGGGAGGATGGACAGCCCGGACCTGCTGGCGGGTCTGGCGTTGCACACCCCGCGGCGCCGCACGCGACATACACCTCTATTCCATGTGCCCTTGCATCGCACAAACTATGCCAGAAATGCAGTTCTTACTAGATTGGCCCATATATTCAATAAGTTTTTTAAAGAAACAGACCCATTTTTGCTTAATAAATATAAATTTAAAAGACAAATTGTAGCCCGGCTCAAGGAGCCTACTTCGGAAGCCGAGCAATAATTTCATTGCGACCTTAATTACATACTTCAATTACATGCAACATATCTTTATGTATTCATTTATGTTTATGTTACTTTTTATTAATTAATATAATTATGTCTATATATATTATTATTTGTCTATCTACTCATTTATGTATTTATATGTGAAAATAATATTTACTTGTGTATCTATTTGTTCATCATAATCAACAAACAAATAATCTATTAAGATGAGGAAATGGTGTTGTTTAGAATCACAATTCAGTTTTGTTAAAGAAGTAATTTTTATGTATGATGTGTTGATCCGGTTTTGAGAATTAGTTTTTTTTTTTTTTAACGTAATAACTCAGAACGTTGTATCTTCTGAGGTAACCTATAATTCGCTATTAAGTTGGTCTATTATAAGAAGTATGTTACATTGTAAAGCTGGTTGGTTTCCTGAATAAATAAAATAAATAAAATAGACCCTAACTCAAACTAAACCACTTGAAGAAATTTTCATTGATCTGTTCTCAATTGAAGGACATTACTACCTGACTATCATAGCTTTAGCACGCCTTTAGCAAACTTGGACAAGCGTTTGAGATCGCTAACCGCTCTACTCCTGAAGTAGTACGTGCCCTCATTAAGTATTTCAGTTTTTACGGAGTACCTCTATAAATAAGCTCAGACCCAGGATCAGAATTTAACAATGCGTTACTGAAAGAGCTTCTCTCACTATATAAAGTAGAACTACATATAGGTACGCCTAACAATCCGAACTCTATGGGACTCATCGAGAGATTTCACTCTACCATCATAGAGATATACAGAATAGCTAAGTATGAAAAAAAGTACACAGACGCTGCTTCTGTAATGACATACGCTGTGATGGCTTATAACCACCGCATACACTCTAGCACTGGAATGACACCTTTAGAAGTCTTGTTAGGACACACTGATTCGAGACATGTCTTCGACGCCGATTTTGAAAAACAATATACGCAGCAACTAGTAAAAGAACATGCAAAACGAACCAAATACCTATATGCCCATCTTTCAGAACAAACAATGAGGAAAAAGAGTAAAATAATTCATAAGCGGGGAGGTGAAACAAACATTCAACTTGACCCCGGTACTACAGTTTTTGCTAAAGATACAAATAAAAGGAGTAGTAAAGACAAAGCCCGCTATTCACGCGCTAAAGTAATAGGCAAAACAGATAGGAATATAGTACCAATTCGTGTTCGTAATAGAGACACTAAAGTCCCATTAAAGAACGTAAAACGTCTGCCCTTACAGGCACCTGCTCGTTATGACAGTAACCATGACTATGGTGATGCAACTCCATAGACCCATAGAACTCCATTCAGGACCTAAATAATAATCCAGGAGTTTTGCCCGTCAAGCAAGGCATTGCTGTCATTAGCAAAGATAAGTGGATTTTAGTAAAGACGCTCGACTTCACACCAGTCGCAGACGATCTGAAAACGAACCTGTTATGTATCCACGAATTGAATAAATTAGTTAAGGTATTTGATAAGAATCTTACTTTTAATTTTGTAGATATAAGAATCCAAACGGAATATGTAAAAAACAATACCTTGGAAAAATTCCAACAGGTTGCACCCTCTATTCGTGTAAAACGAGGTATACTAAATCCTTGGTTCAATAATCAAAATCATAACCGGAAATCTTGATAATGACGATGCTATTAAATACGACAAAATCATTAATGAAGTAAAAGCCAATCAAAAGGAAAGCAATCGGAAAATTACTTTGATTACTGAAATGGTGCAAACTCTTGCAAATTCTACTTTTAAGTTAAATGACAATCTCATTCAAATTAACAAGGAAACCAAGAAAATATCGGAAAATGTCTCAAAATCTAATTATCTAAATCACATTGAAACTCAAATTCTGAGTACTTACAATCTGTTAATTCATAACTTTCAGTCTATCCATATTAAGTTGAACGAGATTGAAAAAAGTATAGCCTTAAGTAGATTAGGTACATTACATACATCTATAATAGAGACAACGAAAATGTTAAGTCTTCTTGAAAAGATAAATAAGGTAGAGACTTTGGTATATCCACCTACTTTGGAAAACCTAGTTAAAATAGAGCAAACCATGACGCTAAAAGCATACTTTAAAGGAAATCAAATTAACTATCTATTGGAAATACCACTTGTAAGCAAGGACACTTATATCTATTACAAAATGATTCCTTTACCTATTTTATCCCAAAAACAAACCCTTGTCATTGTTCCCAAATTTCCCTATATCCTAGTGAAGGGATCGAATATCAGGCTACTAACCGCCCCATGCCAGGAGATCGACGAGTTCAGCTTTCTCTGCATCAACGATGACAAGTCCAGCTACATTCAAGACACCTGCATCACTCAACTGATGACGTACGTTGAAAACACCACGCCCTGCAAACAAGTCCCAGTCTCTATCGAAGCAGTAAAGGTACAGATGATTCAACCCAACAGATGGATACTCTACAGTAAGGAGCAGAAGATACTTTCCAGAACCTGCACTAACGAAATATACCGCCAAAAGATCCTTGGCACATATGTACTTACTTTAGATGATCCCTGTGAAGTACAGATTGGTGATGTCCATCTGAGAATGCATACCAGCGACACCGAGAACGTTTCATACCCTAAACTGCCCACCGTACATCTGCCTAGCGTGAAACCACCTGTAGCAGAAATGACAGCGAAACCAGTGGACCTGGAAGGCATCGACCTCATGGACGTCAAGTTCCTGTCTTATCTGCTGAAGAAAAGTGAAAGTGATAGTAAACAGTCAATTATTACAGTGAAATCTATTAGCGTATGGACCATTGTGCTCTACATTATAACCATTGTATTCATTTGTGTTTTAGCTTATAAGCATCACCTAAAAATAAGATTATTGTGTTATCGAAGTTCTGCTTCTTGTTTCAAAAGTCCCAAGAAAGAGAACTTCGAACTTAAGGAGTTACGTCTGCTGACTCTACCATTTTTGCTGGACCAAGCAATCTCTCTGTTTTCAAGTAGAGACAATGTAACTACTTTGTAAGGTCCAGACACTTGACTTAGCAAACGGATGTTGTCACGCCTGGCCTCTGCGAAGCCTCAGGCATAGGTAGTTTTAGTTAGTCTTGTTTGAAGGTCCAGTGGTCGAAGCGTACAGAGGGTGGTATTTTGGTTATAAATGAGATCTCGCACAACGGTTAATATATCTCAGTATATTAAACATAAAAAACAACGTCAGATCACTAAGATTAAATAAGATAAAGCTTACTATAAAATACACAGGTGACGGCAAGTGACAGCCATGACAGGAAGAGGAAGAAGGAGGCAGAGACAAAATGATTGACTTATCCAACTTTCTTCAGAAAGCCATGCAAAGGCAACCACGACATACTGCCTAGTTTGTAGTTCCAGTATATAGTGTACCTAAAGCTAATTTAACACTTCCCCTTACACTATATACTACCAGCATCAAACATATACCCATGACTCTATATTACAGTACAAGAGCATTATACACTAAGTTAAGAAAAAATGTAAAACCATTTTACAAACTTCTAACCAGACTTCAAGCTCCGCACAACTTACACAGGTATCACATTCAAGCTCTTCATGAAATCATGATGTTTTGTTGAAGACAAAGCCTTGGTTAAGATATCAGCCATCATACAATCAGTCTGCAAGTAAGTCACAGCAATTAAACCTTTACTTATCAAATCTTTCACAAAATGATACCTAATATCTATGTGCTTTGTCCTCTTATGACACTCTTTAGAATCTAAAAGCCTAATAGCACTTGTATTATCATTTCTTAATTTACATTGAAGCCGGCATCCTGTCAATTCCTTCCAAAAATTACACATAAACAGGATGTCTTTACAACAGTCACTGATAGCCAGATATTCCGCCTCAGTGCTGGATAAAGCGACGCAGCGTTGTTTTCTACATTCCCAGTTAATAGTATTGCTGCCTAGTCTCAACACAAAACCACTAAAAGATTTCCTGTCAATAGGGTCATTCGCCCAGTCTGCGTCTGCAAAAGCCTCTAAACAAAATTTATTATTCTCAGACTTTTTGAAAACCAAGCCATAATGCATTGTTTTCTTCAAATAGCGAAGTACCCTTTTGGCAGCTAACCAATGACATTTATTAAAATTATTATTAAACTGACTCAGCAAACTACAACTATAAGCAATGTCAGGTCGTGTACACACACATAAGTACATTAATGAGCCAATTAATTCTCTATAATTAAATTCTGTCAAACAAGTATCATTACTATTTTCATTGTTAAATTTTTCATTTACAACCATAGGTGTAGATACTTCTTTAGAGTCTAACATACCAAATCTAGTCAATAACTTTTTAATATACTCAGTCTGTTTCAAAATTAAAACACCCTTTGACCTATCTCTTTGAACATTCATTCCTAAGCAGTTCACAATTTCTCCTAAATTTTTAACACAATAGTTTTTAGACAATAGATCAATTAAACTTTCTTTTTCTTTCAAATTGTTCGTGAAAATAAAAAAGTCATCCACATAGACCGCTAAGATTGTTAAGTTATTATTATTACCTCTCTTAACATATACACAGGGTTCACATTTTGTTTGAGAGTAACCATACTTGACTAGTAAATCATTAACTGTCATGTTCCAAACTCTACTCGCTTGTTTTAAGCCATAAATACTTTTTCTCAATAAGCAAACTTTGTTTTTGTCAACAATAAAACCAGGAGGCTGCTCCATATATATCTCTTCTTCTAAAGTACCATTTAGGAAAGCTGTTGTAATATCTACATGATTAATATCCATATTTAATTCATTAGCTAGGTTGAAAAGAACACGCATTGTGGAATGCCGTACAACAGGGGCAAAAGTTTTGTCATAATCCACCCCAGGTTCCTGACTAAATCCTCGAGCTACTAAACGAGCCTTAAATTTATCAAAGCTCCCTGAAGTGTCTTGTTTGACTTTATACACCCACTTACATTTAATGATATTCCTATCAACTGGCCTGTCCACCAATGTCCATACACTGTTCTTAATAAGAGATTCATACTCTGTGTTCATAGCACCTTCCCATTCAAGCTTATTATTACTAGCCAATGCATCTTCATAGGATTGAGGTTCATAAAAAAGGTAAGCTTGAGAAAAAAGTGACAGATCATAATCATCAAACTTTTTGGGTACAGTACCTCTTGTAGATCTCACGGGACGCTGCGAGCTCCGTGGCTCCGCCGCCGTCGTCGTGATGTCAACCTCCGTGTCCTCAGAATCACTACATGACATAAATTCGATTGGACTCTCAAAATGCAAACTTGTGTTACCAATAGTGTCGCATGATGTCTCACTATGTGGACTGTCACACAACGCTTGTGCTGGCTGCTCACACACAGGTGGCTGCTCACACACAGGAGGAGACTCTCTCTCTCTGGGGGCCTTAGTTCCAGAAGAGGGCTCCATCACTGGAATTGCAGAAAAATATTCACAATTATTATTCAATTCATTAGAATAATTATAAGAAACATTGTTCAATTTATTCAAAATTAATTCATTATAATTCAAATTATCATTTAATTTATTTTCATTGCTATCACAGATTTTATCAAGATTATTTATATCACTGTCAGATTCAATAAAATGCACATTTCTTGAATTCAAAAACCTTTTAGGATTACTAGGATCTATTAATCTATAACCTTTTGAATTTTCGCAGTATCCCACAAAAATGTACTCCTTAGACTTTGCATCTAGCTTGCGACGGTGACTATCTGGCACAAGAGCAAAAGCTCGGCACCCAAAGACTCTCAAATGACTAAGGTCCACTTTGTGACCAGTCCATAATTCCTCCGGAGTGATGTCAGGCACTGCAGCTGAAGGGGACCTGTTCTTTAAATATATCGCAGTCATAACGGCCTCACCCCAATAGCGCCTGCCCAGCTTAGCATCAATAAGCATACACCTTGCTTTTTCTATTAGAGTCCTATTCAACCGTTCAGCAACACCATTTTGTTGTGGACTGTAGGGCATAGTTACCTGATGGATTATACCTTGACTAGACAAATAATTGGTGAATTGAGCACTGCAATATTCACCCCCTCCATCAGACCTTAAACATTTCACTGATAAACACAACTGCTTTTCAACTAGATCCTTAAACTTGATAAACATATGCATAACCTCACTTTTATTCTGGATGAGATAACCAAAAGATTTTCGAGTAAAATCGTCCGTAAATGTCACTAAATATCTAGCTCCACCCCAACTAGGCTCTGGCATGGGACCACAAACGTCAGAATGTATCAGTTCAAGAGGTTTCTGAGCACGCTTGGCTTCGCCCTTGGGAAAAACATTTTACTGTTTGCTTCCCCTGAATGCAAGCCTCACAATCTGCTAATTTATTAGTTTTACTAATTTTTAAACCCTCAGACATATTTAACAACTTGCACATACCTGCACTACTCAGATGTCCCAATCTCCTGTGCCATATGGCTGTAGAACTAGCAGCATGAGCTCCTTGCTGCTCCTCCACAATTGCCTGGCCGCAGTTGCTAGTGTTTTTCTGTTGGACAGAACTTGTGACACAATCTAACCTATATACTCCTTTTATCCTAGATGCTCTGGCTATGACTTTATTTTTATTATTATTAATATTGCAAAATTCTTCCTGAAAAGTAACTTTATAATCCTTCCTTACTAACTGACTAACTGACAGTAAATTGGTGAACAACTCAGGTACAAACATAACATTTTCAATCGTTTTAATATTACTATTCTTAATATTAATTTTTAACAGTACCAATACCTTTACACAACAAGTTGTCCCCATTTGCAATGCAAATATTACTTGAAAAGTTACTGTCCAGGGAAATAAATAAGCCTTTATCATTACACATGTGGGAAGTACAACCTGAGTCTATGATCCAATCTTCTGAGGCACATGCTGAAAATGCAGACACAAACAAAGCTTCTTCTATCTTGTCCTGTGGCTTCTGCAATTTCTTGTCGCGTCTCAACTTAAAGCACTTTGCTTTGATGTGGCCTGGTCTTCTGCAATAGTGGCATATAACCTTTCTACTCCGGCCAACAAAAGCGACTTCATTTGATGAAACCAGGTTGCCGTTTGACTTCGTGTTTCTACGATATTCCTCTTGAAGAAGTCTAGCTCTAACAGTCTCACTGCATAAATTATCAGAAAAATTTGCAGCTTCCAAACTAGATACCAAGACGTCGTACTCTTAGTTTTGTCCAAGCTTCTTTAGCCGTTTGAGCCAAACGTACATGCTGAAAACAACATGGTTTCACTGCTAAGCAAATCCTTGCCAACGCCTTCTGGTCTTTAGCCTTGTCGACAGTGCTCGATGTCCCCTCAATGCACTCCCATAGGTTTTCTAAAATCAAAGCCATGCGAGCCTGGAATTTCCATACATGGTAGTTTCTCACGCCGTCTAGTTTTTCCAAATGAAACGTAGCAGGAGGCCCAAGCTGCCCGTTTCCATTAGTCTCACCAGTCATTGCTGATCAATCCTTGATCTGAATCCGAAGTGTGCCAAAACCAATACTTGTCGAAAACCAACCCTCGAATCTGGGCACTATAACCTGTTTGAAGGTCCAGTGGTCGAAGCGTACAGAGGGTGGTATTTTGGTTATAAATGAGATCTCGCACAACGGTTAATATATCTCAGTATATTAAACATAAAAAACAACGTCAGATCACTAAGATTAAATAAGATAAAGCTTACTATAAAATACACAGGTGACGGCAAGTGACAGCCATGACAGGAAGAGGAAGAAGGAGGCAGAGACAAAATGATTGACTTATCCAACTTTCTTCAGAAAGCCATGCAAAGGCAACCACGACATACTGCCTAGTTTGTAGTTCCAGTATATAGTGTACCTAAAGCTAATTTAACAAGTCTTAGTCCTGGCCTTTAGCCGAATACACGTGTCCCAAATTAAAAATTGTATTTTTAAAACGCCCTACCACTCGCACGCAACTTAACTAGCTAGCGGTCAAACACCGGACGGCTTGCGTCCGTTTTCATGTGAACGCGTCTATACAAGTCAATACATTAGGTAGGTACTGTTAAACGCCGCCGGGCTGACACCCGTTCGCCGGCCGGTCATTGTGCATGTGAAAGCTGTCATTGGAGCTCATGCATGACTACTTTACCCGGCCCGGCGACCCGGTGCATGTGAAAAGACCGATCATTGGCAATAGTACCATTGGCTTGTTCCATAATGGAACTAGGCTGCAAGTTTTTTTCGCTGTAGGTAGTTCCATTCATGCGTCTAAGCCCAAATAATGGAATTACTGCGAATACTAAAACTGTGATGTCGCAGTAGTACCATTAATCATTTAAGATACCTACCTCATGGAAATTGAAAATCCCCTTGATGGGGATTTGTGAACTTTTGCTTTGCCTACATTATGCGTAAAGAGGCATCGTATTCTGTCTGACAGTAAGGCCGTCACTGCCCGTCGTCCTCCACCAACCCGGACTTTGCCCCCGGTGGTGGAGTATGGCTTAACCTTCCTGCGATGCAGGAAGAAACCCGTGTCCCAGCAGTGGGGATATTTCGGTACGTGCCGCGAAAAGTACTAGGGTCACATGGAAACGTAGAAGTACAAGCATTAAGAAGAAGGGAAATTTCTAAGTGCTTGCGCTCTTATGAGAACGAAAAGAAAAAGTACTAGGGTCAAATGGAAACTTAGGAGTACAAGCATTAAGAAAATTCTTAGTGCTTGTGCCCTTACGAAAGAAAGAGAAAAGTATTGTATAACATGTGAACAAAAACTACGATTTAGGAATGAGGTTCTAAAATTATCGTTTACGGTATATTACCAACTCTCATACTATATAGAAATCATCAGATGAGATTTTCATACCTAAGTATGTCTTGCGCTTCGCTATTACAGACAATATTTCAACTATAATCAGGATAGGTAGCTACATACCTTAAACTATAACGGTACTTGAGCGAAATCACAGTTCGCAGTAGTTCCATCATGTGGGCTTATACGCAAGAATGGAACCATTGCGAAAATAAATTCGCAATAGTTCCATCATGGAACAAGCCAGTGGTTCTACTGCGAATGATCGTAAAAGGCACTGACACGCGCATCGATCGAGAAAGTAACAAAAACTAGGAAGTGAACGAAAATCGAAATATCTTAATGTAAGTAGGTACTACTTACGAAATACTTTATACTCTCGCAACGAACGATACCTACTGTAAATGCGCGATCGTTAGTATAGTTACCTATACTTAGTGAGATTTTTTTGTTAGTTAGGTACGGATGAGTTTTGAGTTATTTTCTCAAATCCCTACGTTACAATTATTCGATGGCACTTCTATGGCCTCATTTAATACTTTTGTAGACAATATGGCACGTTGATCAATAAAGCCATTCCAGCATGGGTACTACGACGGCACGAGTCACGCGTTTTGTGGCGATAAAATGACAATGCACGTCATCGTACTACCCAGGCTGCACTATACTGCCGCACTTACGATTTTTGCGAATACATATTTGAAATCAGAAAAATGAGCTCTATATCTTTCCCATAGAGACCATTACAATATTTTTGTAAATACCCCCTTTTTTAGTTTTTATAATCGCATTAACTTCGAAATCGATTTATAATTAGGGGTTAAAGTATGAAATTGCCGTTTTATTGCAATAGGTTCTTTGAATTGACATAGAATCTTCATGGTTTGAGGTTTTCGAATGAAACTTTTTTCAAATGGTTTCTATGATGTTCTTTTTTTAAAAAATGAATTAAGAGAGATAGTGAAAGCCGATCCTAGTCAAACTACCCAGGAATTAGCAGCATGGTTTAATGTTACTTTACCCACAATATTGACTCACTTACGTCAAATCAATAAAATAAAAAAATACGAAAAATGGGTGCCTCATGATTTGACTGATCTGCAGAAAGAAACGCGTATCCATCTTTCTTGTCTAAATTGAATAACAAAAACAATTGAAAGTCGATATTCAAATGTTTCACATTTTTTAAAGAAAGAACATCATAGAAACCATTTGAAAAAGTTTCATTCGAAAACCTCAAACCATGAAGATTATATGTCAATTCAAAGAACCTATTGCAATAAAACGGCAATTTCATACTTTAACCCCTAATATTTTACTAACAAAAACCGCATCATCTACAGTTATAATTGCATTAAATTCCAGTTAGTGCGTTTATTGTAAGCAATTAAGTAAAGTGTTTTTTAGTACGGTGTTATGAATGATAGCACCAACATTAGGTACATGATGCACTGATGATAAGCAAATAATTACTTCTTTTTTTTGACAAAGAAATTAAACGCATTAAGTATCCCAGATAATGCGTTTATACTAAGCAAGAAGTAGCTTGAAGGGGGCATTGCGGGGCAGGGGAATGGTTTCGGGGAGGTGAAACGCCCTGAGTCACGACGTTTTCATGGAGCTGGACTCACGTGCGTAGGAGCAGGATGTGCGCGGTAAGTTTAATTGGAATATTTAAGTTTACTTGGTACATATTTTTCAACTATTTACATCCCCGGCTACTTTAAGGTAACTAAGTAGCCGGTACAATGAGGCCAAAATAGGTACTTGTTCTGAATAACCTACCATAATAATGAGTAAGAGCAATATCTATTTATGCATTATTAGATCAGTTATATCGTTTCTTGGTTGGTAGGTGGGCAATCATGTGATAATAACCTACTTTTTGACTGGGCTCCTTGTTACAAAATGCAATTTATCCTTAGTCCTAGTTTTATTTGCGTCTTAACACTTTCGGATGACACAAATCGGGATGAGAGTTTAAGCTAGAACAAAAGATAATCTTAATTTTGTATTATGGGGGATAACATTAACTGCTGTACTAACTTACTCAAATTATGGTCGATTGGCAGTAGTGTGGACCAACTGTGAGCCAACTACAAAAACAACTGTGAGCCGTTTAACTGTCGATTAACGGCCCATTAATGTACGGGAAATCGAAGGTGAGTGTCATCATCATCATTATCGGCCTATGGTGGTCCACTGCTGGACATAGGCCTCTCCCATTTCACGCCACTGAGCACGGTCCTCGGCTACTGTCACTCAGCTCTTGCCAGCCGCCCTGCGAATATCATCGCTCCACCGAGTATGAGGACGTCCTACACTACGTTACCGATCCGCGGTCTCCACTCAAGAACTCTTCTACCCCATCGGTTATCAGTTCTTCGGGTGATATGGCCGGCCCACTGCCACTTCAGCATGCTAATTCGGTGGGCTATGTCGGTGACTTTGGTTCTCTGTCGGATGACTTCGTTTCGAATTCGATCTTTCAGAGAAACCCCGAGCATAGCCCTTTCCATAGCACGCTGAGCGACTTTAAATTTGTGGATCAGCCCCACCGTGAGTGTCCACGTTTCGGCACCGTATGTCATGACGGTAGACTTTCGTCTTTAGACTCTGTGGGATTGGCGATGTGAAGACTCGACGTAGTTTCCCATACGCTGCCCAGCCCAGCTGTATTCTTCTATTGGCCTCTTTCTCGAAGTTGTTTTTACCTAATTGCATGGTTTGTCCGAGGTAAACTACTCCTTAACAACCTCGAGAATACTGCCTTGAACTGCAATTGGCTCCAGATTTACGTGTTCATTGAACATAATCTTGGTTTTACCCAAGTTCATCCGGAGACCAATGCGTTGGGAATCATCAGCTAGGCTACTCAGCATATGTTGCAGATCTTGCAGCGTTTACGCCATGATGACGATATCGTCTGCAAATCGCAAGTGTGAAAGGTACTCGCCGCTAATACTAACGCCGTATCCTAGTCCAGCGTCTTAAACATATTCTCCATAGCATCTGTGAACAATTGGGGGAAATAACATCCCCTTGTCTCATACCACGATGTATGGGGATAGGTTCAGACTGCCGGTTCTGGATTTGGACGGCCATAGTAGCGGCGTTGTATAGACCTTTTAACACTTGTATGTATCGCCAGTCGACTTGGCATCGCTGCAAAGATTCCAGAACAGACCAGGTTTCGACCGAGTCAAAGGCCTTTTCAAAGTCCACAAACGCTAAGCACACCAATTATACTCTTCGTTCTTCTGTATAATAGGCCGCACTGTGTGAATGTGGTCTATGGTGCCGTAGCCCGATCGAAAGCCGGCCTGCTCAGATGGCTGAAACTCGTCGAGTCTTTTCGCAAAACGGTTCATGATGTCTCTTGAAAACAGCTTGTAGACGTGGCTTAAGAGTGAAATGGGTCGGTAGTACTTCAAAAGGGTTTTATCACCCTTTTTGAAGAACAACACGACAACACACTTACTCCACGCCTCCGGAGTTCTCCCATCAAAGAGGACAGCATTAAAGATCTTCTGGAACGCCTTCATTACGGGTTTACCGCCGGACTTCAAGAGCTCAGTTGGAATACCTCTCCAGGAGCTTTTCCATTTTTAAACGGTTTAACAGCCATCGCGATTTCGTTTAGGCTGACTTCTGGCAAGTCTTCAGTGTAGTGGCGTGTCAATGTAGCTCTGGAATCCTCATTTTCTGGATCAGGCCGAGATGCATGCGCAGCGTACAGCTGGCCGTAGAAGTTTTCAACTTCCGAAAGAACCTCTGGTATGGAGGAAACAACCACTCCATCCGTGTGGTGGTCAACTTTGTCAGATGGCTTCTCCCAAGAGATTGAACAAACACTTTCGATCTACGATTTTGCTCGATTGCTCGTTCTATTGAACGAGTGTTGGAGCATCGAAGATCGCGTCGAACTAGTTTGCCAATTCTTGGTGAGTGTGTGGCGTTATTATTATTATTTATGACGGCATGCTAGTTCCCTATGGTTTTTGCTACTGTAAGAGCATCATCATTACAACCCCAGGGCAGATCGGATTTTACTTGAGACAGTCACAGTATGACAATATTGTATTTCTTATTTCAGGTCAACATGAGCAGGAAAGACCACATCATAGATTTGGCTTTAAGATGCAATAATGACGTTAAAATACCTCATTCAGCAGTTAGAGTACCAGAAAACTAGTACTAAGAAATATTTCAGACTGATTATGCTAACGGTAATTTTGATCTCAATATGTGCCATAGATATTAATTAGGTTTAACCTGTAATTAAACAAAAATGGTTGTGTAAGGTTTAACCTGACAATAAATAAAAATAAGTGTGTTGTTTTGTATCTTTTTTAGTGTCTTTTGAACAAATAAAAACTTTGTATGAGTATTTTTTTGTTTTTATTAGACTATAGAGTTGAATAATCTTCCCATTATTTAGCTTCCTTAGACTTTTACTTGTGTAAATTTAGAGATTTTGCTAAACATAAACGCATTAATCGAAGTAGTTGATGCACTTAATATTAGCATAACTAAACTTACCTGTTAAAAGCATTCTATTGAAAAATGCAATAAAATTATTTGCTAAGCATAATTGCATTATGTAGTATAGTTGATGCATTTATGATTAGTTTGAATAGAATTAAACCATAATAAGTTGCTAACAAAAAGTAGTTTTTAAAAATTATAAATATAACTATAATATTTGCACAACTATAATAAAAACATAGTGTAGGTAAGTACCTTATACTTAGCTGCTTCTCTAAGTCCAATTTTCACTTCAATAGCTAGCTTAGTTCCAGAGTTACAAGTAAAATAAAAACAAAAACTTTAAACGCGTTTTTCTCATAATTTGTTAAAACATAGTACGGTATTCGTAAGCGCGGCAGTATAAGTCTCTTACCATTAGGTACTTTCCTGTTTACCTAACTGCGAAAGGAAAAAAGATTAACTTTTTTGCGCGTATGTGTTACGTCATGATCGGGCAGAGGCTAAATGTTAAATAAAAAAATTATCGTGGATAAACGATTTATAAACTACCTATCTCCTGGGATGGAAAATTATAAAATATATATTTTTTTATTTAATTTCTTAACTTACGACGAAAGATGAAGCTATTGGCAGTCTATATATTTCGGCGGGACTAACAGGCTTGACTAAGCCCTTTTTCTTCATCTTCAGATATCTCTGGACCGAGCCATAGGCGAAGCCGTCTACTCTCCCAATATATAGATCGATCATTCTGATAGATCCTTCGAAATCGGGCTTTCCATGCTGAGTGCAAACACAACATATTATACAGGTAAGACACGATCGAAGGAAGGAAATTGCGTCACGCACGCGTCGTGATGAGGCGATTCCCTTCCAATGAAAGTGTCAATGTGAATGTATTACAGATTAGTAGGTGATACTACATGGAAATCTCTATTGTCTTATCACAAACCTAAGTTATGTTGCTACAGAACTATTCTGGGAACTGGAAAGGAGTAAACTAGTTTTCATCCAAGTGAACATGTAGGTACAGTCGACAGCACATCACTCTAAAAGAACCCTTATTGCTAGCGTAAGCTATACAAAAACGCGCGCCCAGCTCAGCTCAGGCAGGTAGTACGCTACGCTCCCATATTGTGTGTGTGATCCGATCTAGGTTGTATATACAACCTAGAAGAACCGATCACAGCGTCTATTGGTCACCCGAGGACATAATGACGACGCATCGAAATCAGAATAATTCACAACTTTACCCACCAACCAACCCAAGGACTTGTACAATACTTATCTGTACCTACCTACCTATACTTGTAAATTCGTGGCATGGTAGTACTCACGTAGTACTTTATACTCTGAGGTACCTACCTACTTAGGTAGACAGACTTACCTTATCTGTGCATGTCGAATATTGAATGACCTTCTCCATCATTGCTACCATCTCTTGTCGATTCATAGGCTCCTTGTATTCTTTCCTTAGCATGTCTTTAATGTAATTTTGAGGCCCGTTGTATGTATTGCCGAAGAAATTCATATTTCAGGATGTATTTGGGCACAGGCCAGCACTGCCGTTTGTATCTTGTATCACGCACGTATCACGTTTGTTTGTATGACACGCACAGTACACCTACCAGATGACACGTATGACAATAGATTAAAATGTATGACACCGGAGGACTCTTTTTGAAGTTTGACATGTTCCAACTTTTAAAAGTAGGTACTTTTTATATAATTTTGTTCTCTAAAGAAAGTCTCAACATTCTTGGAGGTCAGTTCAGTGTCTGGGAGAGTTACTAATGTGAATGACTTTCTATCAAAAAATAAAAATTGGCAGCGCTTTTTCCAACGTGGACTCAAAATATGACGTCACAACCCGAACCTAACGTCTAACGTTGTGACGATATTTTGTGGATTTGTTTAAATTAAGTTAATTTTTTGATTGCATGTGACATTATTCTATATAATTAAATAACAGCTGCTAATAAGTAATTATAACTGAGTATCGCGAATCATTAAAAAAAATACTAATTACCTATATTCGAGTTATCTCATAATTTTGTTTTAATGCATTTACACTACACCCTTTTAAAAATGTTTAGAATTTAATGATGAAAAAACAATCCTAGAATTATAATTTTTATTCTAGATGCCTCATTGGGGTACATCCCCTTCGCATCACCTAACCTATAGACATTGAAACCTTCTCTTCCCTCCCACTAATTTGTGCCCTCTCACGCCTCCACTCGTCACCCCTGCCATCACCTCCCCAGCCGTCCCGAACGATATTTTCTAATTTGTAGTCAAATGTTTGTCAGGAAAGTAGGTAGAACAGTTTATTTATCTATCTATCTATCCATTTCTTTATCTATCTATTTATTTATTTATTTATTTATTTATTTATTTATTTATTTATTTATTTATTTATTTATTTATTTATTTATTTATTTATTTATTTATTTATTTATTTATTTATTTATTTATTTATTTATTTATTTATTTATTTATTTATTTATTTATTTATTTATTTATTTATTTATTTATTTATTTATTTATTTATTTATTTATTTATTTATTTATTTATTTATTTATTTATTTATTTATTTATTTATTTATTTATTTATTTATTTATTTATTTATTTATTTATTTATTTATTTATTTATTTATTTATTTATTTATTTATTTATTTATTTATTTATTTATTTATTTATTTATTTATTTATTTTAAAAGATAAACTTTATAACAGAAAATTTCATTGTTGCTTTTACTATCTTCCTCGCAATTTTTCCTTATTTTCTCACCGTTTAAGACTACGACAATCATTTCAAAACCAAAATCAGCTAAATCGGCCCAGCCGTTCTAGAGTTTTAGGGAGACAAACGGATATCAATTGATTTTTATATATGTAAGTAATTTGATATATAATTTTTTTAATCGTATTATGCCGTTAAGTCGGCTTACGTGTGTTTTTGATTTTTCGTATTTTTGAGGAACTCCGAAAAAATATTTGTATGGTTTTATACAGAAATCTTGAGTTTTCTTTCTTCTATGGCATATAAGCCACTGCCACCTTAGTTTGAAGGTTACCCATTATATTTTTAAGTCAGTTTTACTACCCCAAAACCACTCTTTTCAATTAAATTAATTATAAATAATTATAATACAAAATAATTATAGACCTATGTTTCTTTTTTAACACTGATTTTTATTGCATCATAATTTAATGTTAAATTGTATTAATTATATGATATATAACTAAATTAAATTCAAGTTGTTAAGGTACATTAGCAAAAATCTTAGTAGGGTAATAAAATAACATAACTTAGAAAACTACACATGAGATTTGTTTGAACAGCTTTGAAATGCAATTTGGTTAGTCATTCTGAATTAGAACATTTATCATCACAACTGCTGACAATACTAAAACAATTTTAGCACAGGAACATTAAAACACATAATTTAACCTAACGTTATGAAACCTCAAACGTGATATTCTCCACCATCCAGCTTTTCATCAGACAGCGAAGACAAAATGCTCACAGACGTACTCTGCGATAGCCATAAAATTGCCATGAATAAACCTTCTAGAAACCCTATACCGACTCCACTCACCACATCAAGGATATAATGTCTTTCAACAAGAACTCTTGACATGGATACAGCGGTTACCCAAGCGAGCAATGGTGGATAGAAAATAATAGAAACTGGGTCTAAGTACATTAGAGTAAAGGCTATTAGGACAGCTCTGCTAGCATGACCTGATGGGAAGGAGTATTTGTCTGGACCTAAGGCTAGTAATTTGTTCATCGGGACAGGCCGGCGTCTCCGTACAAAAGCTTTGATAACTGCTATGACTATAATATCCAGGATGAGGGCTGTAAAAATAGGAAAAAAGATATGAAGCAAGAATAATGACTTTTTCTATACCATATAGAGAAAAATAGGTAACGTAGGTATCAGGCTGGCTGGCCCATTACGGCCACGTACGGAGATCACGCATAGCAAGGTCGATAAAGAATCTTTAGTAACGGCAAACAACCAAGACTCGATCGTTTGTGACGACGACATACCTACTTTCGTCAACATGTGGGCCAGCCAGCCAGAATTTCAGGTTTTCGAGTTTTTGAGATTTTTGACCCTGAAGGTTTTTGGGCCCATTTCATATCAAAAGGAATGTGACGCGATATGGGACAGGATTCAAAGTAGTTTCATCGATAGTGGGGCACTATTTTTTGAGAAATCTTGAAAAACATGAGGCCAGCCAGCCTAATATGTTTTTGCCCCATGTTTTTTAAGTGGCTGTGGCAATATTGGAGAAAATTATAGAAACTATAAGGACATACCAATTAGCATGTTAACTTGAAGTTGATACAGCTCTTTGTTGTTGAAAAACCAGATGAAGCTCAACCATCCTGCGAGCCAAACTATACCGTGGCATGAAACCTGTAAAAATGTAACATTGAATTAATGAAAACATTGCTCATTTAACTGACATAGCAGATTAAGGCGCATACAGTCTATTTATTCTTACTTGTCCAATTTAGTAAACAAGATTCTAACCTTAAAATTGAGATTAGATGCCTAAACTAGACATTTTCTCGAAAATTCATGAACTATGTTTAAGAAATTGGCAGTGTGTTATCTAAAAGAGTGTTCCAGGTTACTTCATTTATGGAAATATGGCAGTTTTGGACTAAAAAGTGACACTTAAAGGGTAGAATCTTGTTTACTAAATTCGACAAGTAAGAATAAATAGACTGTAGGAGTACCTACTATCTACCGCCATAAATGGAAAAAAATCATAAGTTGTTTTATACTAGATGCTGCCCGCGACTTTGTCTGCGCAGGATTAGTATTCAGAGTAGCTTATATTAGCGTGGCGTATAAAAGAACTAAAATTATCACATAACAATTTTTTGGGTTGCATTTGAAAAATATCACACAATATCTTTGTAAATTGTAGCGTATGTGTTATTATGATGTATAAGCTATATTATTGTACAGTTTCGTTAAAATCCATTCAGTAGTTTTTACGTGAAAGAGTAACAAACATCCATCCATCGATACATACTTGCAAACATTCGCGTTTATAATATTTTATATATATAGCAACAATATGTTTTTATCTAAAAGTGAACACGAGAAATCTTACAGTGACAACTATTTTTAGAACCTACAGTCTAGAACTAAGAATCTACAACTAAGGACTTTAATCACTTACCACTAAAAATGGCCATTTTATAAAACAAGTTAAGATTTTTTTTCCATCAATGACGCAAGTTAGCACCCCTTTCGCAAGTATGTAAATGTTAAAATATAACATTTTTAACATTAACATACAGGCACATACATAGCTTTTGGCTCCAAACTAGGAAACCCTGTACTGTCATGGGAACCAGAAACGGCAACATCAAAAAAGTTTAACTTTCATCAAAAAAATAACTTTAAAATTATTTCTTACAATTAAAAAGTTAACTTTATTTCTGGCGTAATTTGCAACACAATAATAGCTGCTTAAAGGGGGCTGAGCTGAGATTGCTGATGTTTGGATATGTAGAACTCTACTACCAGAGAGAATAAGTATGAACGATGTATTACAATGTACGCCAAATTGGTGGTTAAAGTACTGAGACAAGTGAATTCTTTAGGCATTTGGGTCTCCACACAATCTTAGCGTTCTTTTATTACATTTTAACTGATACTTGTGAGTATACTAATAATAATGTTGACGTTATTATTTATTGATCTTAATTTTACCTGAGCGGTGGACGGTAGAACACCAGCTTCTCAACAGGAGGTTGTGGGTTCGAATCCCATATTGTAACAATGACTTTGTTTTCTGTTATGTACATTTGTGAAGTTTTAGTAGCAATGCCACTTGCTAATGGTGAAGAAAAATATAGTGAGGAAAACATAGCGCCTGTAGTGTCTAACATGCCTCAGCGCTTGCTACGTACGGACGTGGTCCAACTATGAGGCTAGGTGGGGAAATCTCAGATCTAACTAACCTCTAAAAACTTTGCATGATTACGTAGAGATCTCAAAGCAGTGGTTTGAAGTGCCTGTTCCACAAATTTCTTTGTGATCTGAACATCATAACGAAGTATTTTTTGCAACATTGGTGGAACCTTTCGTTTGTCTTCAATAGGACCTCCTAGCTGAAACATATTAAGTTATTGTAAGTGTCTTGTTGGCAGTAGGCACAGAATGTAGATGACAATAGGTTAATGTTCACTATTAAGCAATAATATGCATTGGAGGTGTCACCTCAAATAACTTAAGGGTTGGCTATTATTTATATCTGTTGGTAAAATAAACAGCTGCATTACGATTGTACATAAAAGTAATTAATAGCTGAAGGCCAATTATAATATAAACTTATTTATTTTACTGAATTAAGCAACGTTTTGCTGTCCACCAGTTGACTAATATAGCCTGAAGAAGAAGAAGAAGCAACTTTTTAAGCCCACCCTCCCACTCCCCAGTGATAAGCGGTGAGGTTTTAACCTAACCCCACTACCCAATCAAATGAGCTTTTTAGACCATAACATTTTATACTTTTTTGAATGCTTATCATCTTAAAATACAGGGTGATGTATTAACTCTTTGTATGCTTTGTCACATCTGTGCTCAATAAACTTTGATCAATTTTAGACAATTTTATTTATTATCCCGTTGGTTTTAATGTTTAAAATTATTTGTAAGTTGTTATGAATGAATCAATGTACCATAGACATCATTCACTTATTTGGAAAACACAACACAATGGTCGTTTGTTTCTTTCTAGTTTCTTCAAAGTGAAAATGGCTGCCTTGTTTATCTCATAAGCAGTTTTCAAATTAGATTTTCTGAATAATTTCCTTTGGTAGTGCTAATAACTTTTATATTAGTGGATTGTTTTACTATTTACCTAGCTTAGAAAATAAAAATAACCAGGTTTTATGTGAAAATTTATTGAATTTTCCTCGTTTCTCTCGATGGGAGAATTTTCATATTAATGCTGATTTATAGAGCTACAAAAAATATATAAAATCGCTACCAGAAATACTAAATACAGTGAAACATTTATTATTTACCTGACATCCAAAAACATTTGCAATTAGGTCATGTATCAAAGAAATTTTCGATAATTTTAGTATAATAAGAACCTCTAACTCTCTCTCTACTGATTGAAAAATGGCGGCATACTAGCAACTTCTATAGCGCCACCTGGCAGCATACGAAAGGTTAAGTAATTTTTTCCTGGATAATTCATTAAGTTAATCAATGTGCAAGAAAAATAAAACCAAAACCGCTACACTTAATTTGAATATAAGTGAAATCATAGTGAATCTGTGTTTTGAGATTTAAACAAGATTTAAAGCAAAAAAATTAGTATGTCTTACCAAATCCATTGTTAGACTATTATCTTGGGAGCCGACCACTAAAAGGCACTTGAACAAATAAAAAGATATATGATTATATAGATGAGTAATCGGGTGCAATAGTGCAATGTTTTCTTTATTGATTCATTGGCATGGATTGTGTTATAATGTTATACATCAAGAATATTCAAGAACATCAAGATAACCTAATCCATGGGATATATAATCGCATGCAGCTCTACAAGCAAAACCTTTTCAATCTTCCGTGTTTTAACCTTTAAATTTTACCTTTTTTAATCCTGTGAATTCAGAAGTCACAAAACTCACAAAAGTCAAACTCAAAAATACAAATTCCACAGATAAATTAGATAAAAATAATTTCCATAGATTATAATCATCTAAGTTGGTTTATTGTTCTGTGGTCAAAGTAAACACTAGAGCGCAGGCTTAAGGACTCTTATCCAATAGCCAATAAACGTTTAAAAAAAAAACACTAGAGCGCACAGAACAAAATGGATCGTAGATAGATAGGGATGTTATTTTTCCTGAGGATTTTTCCCACATTTTTTTTCCAGTGACTGATATGATAACCTTATATAGGAACCTCTCGCCCGAGCGAGTGAACGAAACGCAAGGCAAACGTCATAAGCTGCTCCTATCTCTGTGGCAGTGTAGTCTGTGCTTTGATGGGCAAATTACAAAATTCGGCGGAAAGCAAAATAAGTTTGGTTTGATTGTTAAACGGTATGTATCAGAAGCCATAAATTATTCTTCGCATATTTAGTAAAGATTTGGTGTCTATAAAAAGGGCTAACTGCCGGTTTTCATTAAGTAGTAGAAGGTATTTGGATCATATTAAATAGATCCACTTACGTGGCAAAGCAGTATATTATCGCTCTCGTCATTATCGTCTGGTAATTCATATTTACATTTATTACATGGGTTAAATTAATCTTAGACCCTTCTGTCAAAACTACTTAGCAACCCTAAAAACTTTACCCACCAACCACAACGCGCCACGAACTACTTCACCCAGAAAATTTTAACTAAGAATTTGTCATATCGCTGAATTCCCTTGCAGGTCAAAATGAGGAAACTTAAAGGAACAGTAAAAGAGACAGCCAGACAGAAGCGTGAGAGGAAGCAAGAATTTGCTAAATCGAGACAACAAATCCATACTATTGTGTTCCCAACCCTCGCTGTTATCTTCCTGCTAATCTGCACTTATGTATACTTCAAGACAAGACCCCAAAGCATGCAGTATGCATAAAGATATGGATATATCTATACCATAATGTATTAAGTGTTGAGAGTGTAAATATAAATTGTAAATTACTTTATGCCGTGTTATATCTAGATTTTTCTATTGGAGTGTTTGTTGTTATTGGATTACACTACGTGGTACAAATTGAAAGTACCTATTTCATTGTGGTACTAATAAATCTACATATAAATTGACCAAAAATCCTAAATTACTTTCAAATCAATTAGGCACCTATATGTAATGAAACATTCCATAATGTAAAGATAATACAAACATAAATTTGAGGAGATTGTTTTATTTTTCTGACAGTCTTATTTTTGAAAGTAAATGTATTTCATAAAATTGATAACACTAAGTAAATAATGTACTTTGCTATCAACTACTATAGATAAAAAAAATAAAATTCAATTTCTTAGCTGACTATTCACAGCCTACTTTCAGCTGGTGTCTTACCACTGGTCTCTGAATTGGGAATTTCACTAAGTTTACTAACAAAAAATAGTCTGATGTAGATACTAGGGTCAACTCACACCGAAAGAGCGGCGAAGCGCGGAGTCACGGAGTCCCGCGACTTCTCGAGCATTCCAGCGACTTCTCGAGCAGTCGCAGGAATCCGCGCGCCTTCCCGAGCCCACCCGCGATGAATTCATGGGTCGCTCTCCTATGCGCAGTTCAATTTCAACAAAACTCGAGGAAACTTGTGTTTAAGCAGTGAAAATTGGTATTTTGGATTTAATTATTATTGCACATATAAAGAAGAAGAGGAAGAGGCCGAAGAGATAAGGAGGGAAAGATTTAAAAGATATTGATATTGGGATATTGCCAGCGGCACATCGCGACTGCTCGAACATTCTCGGGACTTCCCGCAATTTCTCACGCAGTCGCACGGCTCCGTTTATGGAATTCCCCGGAATTCCTGCGGCGCCGCGGGCAACCGCGCGACTCGTTTGAGTTTCTCATGCGATAATAAGTATTATGGTAATGATAATAAAGTTAAAAATCATATTCATGAAACTGAAACTGCGCTCCGCTTCGCTGCCCTTCGCCGCTCTTTCGGTGTGAGTTGACCCTAATTGCTTACACTTGAGGCAAGTGTAAGCAATAAGACTATTTTTTGTTCAGCATAATACTTACATTGTGATTAAATTTTGACTATAGATTTATGTTTTTATGTAATTAGCATCGGGACATACATCAGAAGCACAACAAAATATCTGTCTGACCAATTTGGGCAAAAAATAAAGTTTTGGTGTATATTTTTGTCACTGACCTAGAACTCTAGGACAGTGACAATAATATACACCAAAACTTTATTTTTTGCCCAAGTCGTCCCCAAGTTGGAACCTACAAAGTAGTTTACATAGTGTATTATAGCCTACAGATTACACATTCGTTGAACAATCAACAATGTCTTACACCTAATTTGCACCCTATATTATCACTTTATACAATGATATCTTTCCTATATAAGCAAATCATAAGTTCCTTATAAGAAAATAAACAAAAACGTTCATACAATATCTTTCCTACGGTGATCCATGTAAACACACAAAAAATATCTACAATGGGCCCGCGTAGTGACCGGTCATTCTGACGCCGGCAAATTAATATTCTCATAATAAAGCCGATGACACTGTCTATCCTAACGCATGTAGGTATAAACAAAAGACATTCATACCGGTTAACCCTTAGATTAAATTGGATTGCAAAGGGATATACCTACTACTTATTCAATAAATAAAAATAAATAAATAAATATAATTAACTAGTTGACCCAGCGAACTTCGTACCGCCCACAGAACAATGTTGTGTGGTACCGCCACCGCCTAACAGTCGATTCTTTTTTTTTTCTCACCGTAAGAACCATCCTCGTACTTCAAGGATTATTCTAAAAAAAGAATTAGCGAAATCGGTTCAGCTGCTCTCTCGAGATTTGCGCTTACCAACACATTCAGCGATTCATTTTTATATTATAGAAGATTATATATAGTATAGAGCACATAAATTCTGAGAACCTAAATAATTCGGTTGTGATATTATCCTCCTCAGTCAGTCTGGCCTGAGGATGATAAAATGGTTGCCAGAACACGACTAAAAATACAATCTAAAGTAGCACAACGCAAGGATAAGAGCCCTGTTCGCAACAACGAGTTAGAATTTCACAATGCAGGGCACATGTCTTCCTCTTTTAAAAAAACTTCTCAAACTACGAAAACCGTCAAGTGCCGCTGATATTGAGACTTTGTTTCTGAGTGCACGAGTGGACCATCCAGCCAAGAAGCCAAACCGAGGCC
This sequence comes from Yponomeuta sedellus, assembly GCA_934045075.1. Taxonomy (NCBI): domain Eukaryota; kingdom Metazoa; phylum Arthropoda; class Insecta; order Lepidoptera; family Yponomeutidae; genus Yponomeuta; species Yponomeuta sedellus. The sequence continues at coordinate 17,207,251 of OW203728.1, read as the reverse complement.
AGCAGACCAAAGAGGCCGCTCACGACGTAGTACTGTGCCGCCACGGTCAGGTTCAGCCGCGTTATGATCGTGAAGGTCAGCAATGACTGTAGTCCGGTACCGAGCATCGTGTTGATGCCGAATATCAGACCGAAACAGCTCTCGTCGCTGAGCTGGCTGGCGATTCTTGCGCTAGAATGGGAGAAACGAACTTTTGTGTAATGGAATACTAACAACTTCTTCTTCTTCAGGCTATATTATGTAGTCCACTGCTGGACATAGCCCTCCCCTAATGAGCGCCATAGCGCCCTGTCTAAGGGTGGTATTACACTTATCAAACATCTTTGACCAATGTACGATTTGATCAAAGAAATTGGACGACTTTATCAAATGTCTTGGAAACACCGATATTTGATCAAATATTAATGACACTTAAATCAAAATGGCTGCAAACAAGATATCGTGGGCGATTCCAATGCCAATTTTTTTAATAAATACTTTTTTTTGTTTTGACTTTTGGTTTTTCATTAATAACATAACGATAATAATAGCACCACTTAAAGACGCAATAGCAGCACATGAAGACGCTCCACGTTCCTCCATTTTCTTAAGACTATGCAAAAAATATTGGACACAGTTATTGGACAAGTGGAATGGGCTTACCTCAAAGAAATTTTATAAAATATTTGATAGCAAAATTGGACAAAGATATTTGATAAGTGTAATATCACCCTAACCTCACACTAACAACAACCACACACTAACAACAGCTGTCAGTTTTTTCGATTCTAAATGTTTTTAAAATTGTCTAAACAAATCCGTCGACCGCATTTTACCTTGTTATAACGGCCTTGTTTATATAAATAACACGATTTATTTTATGTGAAGTCCCTCCTTTTTTATACTTAGTATTTATGTAAGCAATTATCTAATCTAAAGAATGTTCAAAGAGAATCTATAACCTCGTAAGGCCTTGAAAATTACAATTGTTTTTGTAAACACTTGAGGACATGGGGCCTTAGAAGGATAAGACAGCAGCAACGCCGACAAAACTCACTTAGCCAATGTGATCGTGTAGTGATAATGCACGCCCATGACGATATATCCCGCATGTTGTTCTAAGTGCCATGTATAATTGTATGCCAATATAATTTGTATAACAAAAGACAAAATTCACCTAGCCAAAGTGATCGTGTAGTGTTACAGTACGCCCGTGACCAATATATCCCGCGTACAAGACTTACTAAATATTCGGCACAAAGACTTTTATCAGTATCATTTGATTCCCGGGCATACAATATTATTCTAATCTAATTTATAGACAGACAAAACTCACCGCCAAAGTGATGGTGCAGTGGTACAGCACCCCCGTGACCAATACATCCCGTGTACGAAACTTTCTGAATATGTGGCAAAAAGGCTTTTATGCCTAAGTGTATGCCAATCTAATTTATAGAGTAACAGACAAAATTGTCCTAGCCAAAGTGATCGTGTAGTGGTACAGCACGCCCATGACGAATATTCCGCGTACGAGACTTACTAAATATGCGGCACAAAGACTTTTATCCTCAGTATCACCTATTTCCCGGGCATACAATATTATTCTAATCTAATTTATAGACAGACAAAACTCACCTAGCCAAAGTACGCCCATGACGATATATTCCGCGTACGAGACTTGCTAAATATTCGGAGCAAAGACTTTTATCATATAAGTGTCATGTAATTCCAGGGCATGCAATATTATTCTAATCAAATTTATAGAACAACAGACAAAACACACCTAACCAGCGTGATCGTACAGTGGTACAGCACTCCCATGACCAATATATCCCGCGTACGAGACTTTCTAAATATTACGCACAAAGCTTTTATCCTAAGTGTCATGTATATATGCCAATCTAATTTAGAGAACGACAGGCAAAACTCACCTAGCCAGAGTTATCGTGTAGTGGTACAGTACGCCCATGACGATATATCCCGCGTACGAGACATAAATGTTCGGCACGAAGGCCCCGGCGAAGGTGGCCGCGCCCTGCACGGCCGCCGCGAACGCTGGCACCAGACTGTTACCGTACACCGACGCTGAGTAGGCGCCGCCCGCGCCGACCAACGTCTGAATCGCTTCCACGAAGCCGTTGTAGGCTACCTGGGGATGAGGACAGAAGGTTAATATTTTATTTAGGACATATATTTTATATCTGTTTTTAAGAGACTTGTATTGTATTTGTTTATTGTATTGTAAATTGTTTTGTATTTGTTGTTTTTCCAGTGTATAATAAAGAATATTCTTATCTTATCTAAGAGCCTGTCTGTGGCGCGTGCACCACGCGTGCCCACCGCGGATTGGCAAGTTATAGGGCCGGTTTCTGAAATAAGAATTTCACTAAGTAAATACTTAAGTTGCGTTCTGTCACGCTCTTTTCTGAGAAATTTGAAGCGACAGCATTACAGTTCACTATTTATAGTATTTTCTAAGGTTAACACGAGTACTAGACATAATTAAAACTGTTTTAATACGGATTTCACACATTATATTTTTACAATTTTCCGACGTTTCGGCACTTTTACAGGTGCCGTGGTCTCGGATAACTGAGGTAATAGGCGTCTTTTTGAAAGCATTAACTGTTAGTTTACTACCCTCGGCAAAAATTACAAAAGTTAATTATGAAGTTACGTTCCAAAATAGGTAAATCAATTATTTTATATAGTAATATTTTTAATAATATTTTATACAATATTGATTATTAATAAATACCGAATCGTCGGAAAATTGTAAAAATATAATAAACGAGTGAAATCCGTATTAAAACAGTTTTAATTAGTTCACTATTTACTTCGCGGAAATCTCAATTCAGAAACTGGTCTATAGTAGCCCTCACGCTGACAGAAAATATCGTAGGGAAACCAGAGTGTCCGAAGTATTTAAATACCTCAGCGCTTTCGTTGAGTAAATACTTAACTGCAGTGCTGTCTCTTTGAATACATATTATCTAATGAAGAAACAGTCTGGTACCAACCGGTGCGTCGCTAACCGCCTGTATCTGAAACCACAGCAGCTGGATGTAAGTTTGCGCCTGCACGAACAGCGCCATCGCCGCCGCGTACAGTAGCGACCACGCGATCACCTTGGGTCGCGAGTAGGCGGCGCGCGAGTGACGGGCGATCAGAGTCGCGGCCTCGCGGAAGTTGCCGGTGCAGGTCGCCTGGGAAAAGTTTGGGGTAACTAGTTAGACCTGAGATTTCCGCACTTAGCCTCATAGTTGGGCCATTGTACGAAGCAAGCGTTGAGGTACGCTAACACCTCAGACACTAGGGTTTCCTTACGATGTTTTCCTTGACCGTCAGCGTGTAGTATTGCTACTATAATTTCACAAATGTACATAACTTAGAAAACAAACTCATTGGTACATGCCGGGGTTCGAACCCACGACCTCCCGATTGAGAAGCCGGCGTTCTACACCGCTCCGCTACTACCGCTCTGGGGTAACTATGTAACGGTGCAAACCTCTTTACACCATTTTTTATATTTCTTTAATTCTATCTATCATTTTCAAATATTTATAATTATGTCATATTTTCGAGATTTCGCTCATTTTCATCATTACTACTTTACATCTTGACTAGACCTGACTATTTTTATCTGCTTATCCCATTTTTGTCCAGATTTCTGTTTTTATTATAAATATAAAATAAATAAAACAGTACAAATAAAGCACAAATTTAAAGTAGTTCCAGTAATATTATTTATAAAAGTTTTACGACACTACAAGTATATGAATGAATCACACTATCATCACACCGACCACATCACACTATTCATATCACATGAAAGTGTGTGAGTGTGTATGTTTGTTACTTCTTCACGTCTAAAAGGCTGGAGCGATTTTAATAAAATTTGGTATGGAGTTAGCTGACACCCTGGATTAACACATAGGCTACGTTTTACTGCGAAAAAATATCTTAATCCCATGGGACAATTAATAAACCGCGGGTAACAACGCGGGGCACAGCTGGTGAATAAATATAGAGTTATACCTAAAATGCTTAATTCCTGTTCGAAAACAGCCTTTGTTCTATGAGTTTTTGTCAGATTTTAATTTTTATAGGTACATATGAAGGTTAAAATATTTTTCTTAAATTCGTGTTATACGGCTCTAGCAATGTCGCTTTTTTCAGCTATTAAAAAAGAACTCCATTTCACTCCATCTAAAAATATAACACGTTACTGAGCGGTGGAACACCGGGCTTGTCAATCGGGAGGTCTTGGATTCGAGCCCCGGCATGTACCAAAGACTTTAGTTTTCTAAGTTATGTACATTTGTGAAGTCGCAATACCACTTGCTAACTGTACTCGAGGAAACCCTAATGTCTAAAGTTGTAACTATCTCAGCACGCGCTACGTACTGGCCCAACTATAAGGTTAAGTGCGGAAATCTTAGGTCTAATTAGATTATCTAAAGTATCATTTTAAGCATTATCAATCAAACGATACTCCAAAGCAAAAACGTCGTAAAGATAATGAAATTTTTTTTTCAAAAGTCGTAGAAGAAAAGATGAGGTAAATGACAAACTCTAGCCAACATGTTTCAGGAATGGGCATTGTCCTAAATATTGACAATAGTTACGTATGATACTTCATTTCGAAGTTATAAGGTCAATAAATATAATGCTACAATTACAAATTAATTATGTTTACTGATTTCTTGTATTTTTAAGAACGTGGGTGTGAATAATTCGACTGTCTAATGTACGTTTGACACGCAAATGTACGTTTAATATATATATTTTTTTAATATTACGATCTCAATTCATGACGTACTTTCGTGTATAGAAAGAAAGAAGAAAGAAAGACATTTATTACACCAACAAGAAACATCACAGAACATATAATATGAGCACACCAGATATAAACGAAATATACAATAAACGAAACAAAAAAAAAAGACATACGTTTAGCCTGTGGTGTGTCTTAATTGCCACAAAAAGCAGCTGACTCAGCGTTGTGCTGAGGGAGTGAGCCCTCAGCGCTGATTTTCAGTCAGTGCCCGAGGTAACCGGTAATGGTCTACGGGGTGCGTGTCGCGGTACATTTATAGGATATATGAATAGTACCTACCTATACATAAATATAAAAGTAAAAGGGTCGACTTAAATACTTAGATATATATAAACAATACGGCACTTAGATACAGTTGTTATTAATTTTAAATGATAGTGTAAAATACAAATAAAATAAATCCAATAAGTGGAAAAAATTTGGGCAGAAAAATCAACAGAGGGTATCCTAGTGTGGGGCCAGAAGCAATGTATGTGCCTGTATGTAAATGTTATGTTATAAAAATACACGCCAAAGCAAACACCTGACCTACAATATCAGAATGTTTTATTCGATGCGATTACATTGTCAGTCATTTTAGTAAGAAGTAAAAGTAAGAGTAAGTCAGAATCGGCGAAATGTATGACGTGACGTCCGCTTTCGTAGACTCTGCTTTTATTTTTTCTCTTAAAAATCAATTAAAACAGCCTAAATATAAATAACCGGCTCAGGCTCCCAATAGGTTACTGCAAAATCTGTATATGCATTCTGTTGGTGCTCCATAATAAATAAAAAAATACATACTACTGAAAAAAATTAGGTACTCATTTATTTTAAGCCAATGTCCATTACTTACTTTCGACACAACACTGTCTAGGTTGACTTTACATATTTTTTTAGGTTTACTTTCAGTGTGTACTATTTCCTCATACATTGCGGGATGTTTATCTCTGTAGTAAATATTAAGAAAACCGTAGAATCATAAGCAAGGAAAACATCTGGGTTAAATCTACTAAACGTTAATCAGAGTACACACGGTTGTTATCTAGAGAATAGCGGTAGTAATCAGTGATATATGGCAAGATAGAGAATTGGATTTCATAAAACCTGCTCGAAGTCACGATTATAGTGAAGGCTAGGTAGGTACCTATACAAGTGTTCTATAGCAAATAATATTGCAAACAATTTGTGAAAACACAAACGCAATTTCAACGTAAAGACGTTGAAAATGAATGTATAATTATTTTATGTAAGGGCAATAAAAGAATCAACACATAAATGTACAATGTTACCCGTTGTATACGGGTCGAGTTGTAATGGAGAAAAACACAAGAGAAAAAATCTCGATATCGATATACATACGAAAATGGGAGGTTCTACTCAGGGTCGGACTGGGGCTCGGGTCCCTTAGCCCAACCCTGTCCTAGTCCGAATCCGGGTGGCGCGTTTTGGATGCACGCATACCATCAGGTCAATCAACGATGTAATTAAAAGAGGGGTTTTTATTGGCTCGGTCCAAAATCAGGTTGAAAAGTAAATTATTAACGTGCTATTTTAATTTCTTTCAAAAAAAAAACGGCAAATTCGGCAAAAAACCGCTTGGTTAGATGCCACATAGGCTTTATGGCCAGTATGACGCTGGTTCCTCTGGTCAATCTGAACAACTTTCTCTATGTGGAACATTCGTATTTTATTTATAACAATAGTTAAAAAAAAGTAAGGTTATGTTGTTTGTATAGGTTATGTAGATACCTTAATTGACTCTGGTGGTCGCTTCTCCGGGTTAATGTTTAGGTCAGAAGCGTGTAGTGTTGAGCTTCTCCGATGAAAATAGATTCCGTACTGAACAGGTGGCAGCCAGAACGCCCAAAAAGTAGCGAGAACTTGCGCTGGAAAGAAGAATTGAACTTGTGTTTATCAAATCTCAATAATTACAGCGTCATTACGGATTCATTTACTTGATTTTGCGAATCAGAGCGAAACCTAATCGGAGTCTTTCGACATAAAAAGAAGTCAATACTTTAAGCTGATGATGTATAACGAAGGTTTTAGTTGAAAAATCTCAATTAAAGCAACAATATCACCCGAAAATTTAAGCCTTAATTAGTCAATGAACTCGTCCTCGTCTACTGCTAGACATAGGAAACTCACGCCTGTATCCTGGAGGGGTAAGCAGAAACCAGGGCTTGCCACTAGCCACCATCCTGACAGAAATCTTTCGCTTCATTATCGTTACATTCGGCCAGATGGTTATTTTACAGCTGATTATTCTTTCTTCTGTATTGACCATCAGATAGAACCCCCTAATTTCGGATGCATTAGCTCCTCGGCCACTCTCCTGTCTTTTCGTAACGGGTTACGGAGGAGGAAAAACTTCTCTGTACGAAATCAGTTTCGAGCATTATTTTTTCCTCATACGTAACTCGGTCACCCACCACTGCGACTAACTTTCTTTAACAGTTTATGTAGGAGAATTTGTTTTGTGCTGTAACGTGCATATTTATTTAAAATCGGGTTCTGCGGAACGGCCGGCGGACACATAATTTCGCTCTACTATGCTCTCCTACATAGTTTTAATTGTTTCCTCACATACTTTAAAAAAATCCTTATATCCATTGATCATCAAAATACTTGTTGAAGTTTCTAATCTCGTGAACAGACTGTTACGAATAATATAAAATTGATTACTTTTTTTCTATTTTAGCTAAAGGTAAAATTTTGCTAATTGCGAGCCAGTTATGTATTGCGGGATAGTCGCTATTGGTATTTTTTAAAAGATTTTTCAGCTTCGAGACTGTGGTTATCTACGACAACTAATTACATGTTACATGGGGCGCTTGCTCTAAAGCCGGGTCCAGACGCGTGTACCGTGTAATGTAATATGACGTGTAATGAAACGCGAATTCTGCGTGTAGACGCACTAGGAGCATTACATGTAGCTCACGTAGTGCCGTCTGCACACACGATTTGCATTGCATTACTCCTTAGATTACGTTACACGTTACACGCGTCTGGACCTGGCTTAAGACTTACCACAAAGAGTGATATAGTTAAGATCCCGGTAGTCCATGGCATTGAACATGACGAGCAGCTGTGCCACGAGTCCCGATATGAAGCGTCCGCCCAGCGCGGCCATCCGTGTGTATGAAGACACCGCTGGGTACTTGTCTGAGTCTACCTGAAGAAAGGAAGCCTCTTGGTGCATCTGGGTATTGCTTCAAGTCTACCCTAGTCTAAGAAGAAAGCCTCTAGGTACATCTGGGGACTTTTTCGTGTCTACCCGAAGAGAGAAAGCTTTAGGTACACAGGGCCGGATTATCCATCAGCCATTGGCGACTGCCTAGGGTCTACGTTTGGCTAGAGGCACAGCGCCCCATAAAATCAAATGAAATTTTCTGAATTTTTCTGTAATGAAAATGAAAATTGAAGACTTATTTGGAACTGGCATATTATTTCAGTACATATCGGAATGCAATTGTAATTATTTTCCGGGGATACCTCCATAATTTAGATAGGTAGATAGATTATTCTTTATTGTACACAGAAATTACAGTAACAGAAATTATAGTACAAATGGCGGCCCTATTACTAAAAGCAATTTCTTCCAGGCAACCAGGAAAGAAATTCGACACGGGTAGTCGGTGCAATACAGAAATATTGAAATTAGGAATTCAACGAAATTTATATAAACTTACTTAAACCACATATTATAAATAATTATAAATAATTTAGTAATAAAAAAGCGTAAGAAATAAAATTGGTTGTCATAGAAATAATATGTTCTAGGATAGTAGAAAAAGAGTAAAGGGGCCCCAACGTGCAGTGCCTAGGGGCCTCAACATGGCTAATTCGGCCCTGATATACACACCAAACCTCCTCAAATGGCAGACGTAATCGGGTTTCCTTTACGCTTGCAAAGTTCTTTATGGTCACTTTTTACGCGTAGGTATCTAGCGCAAACGTACACGAAACCAAAGCATGTAGATTTAAGTCCTACGAGTACATACTATTTCTAAGAAAAAAGAAGGCGTTTGTTAAAAATACCAGAGAAACACAGAGGTAAGTAGGTTGATGGGTGTGTAGGTATATTAAATTGCATTCAGCATTTATGCACACGTAATGAAACCGTTGATAGAAGTCGTTTAAAAACGGAATGTTGATTGCTCGTTTTAGGTATTTCATTTATGCCATTAATTCAAGAAATATCAATTACATCACTTTGTTAGCATTTAAAAAAACATAGGTTTACACAACGGATGTAAATTTGTACATCCGTGGTTTACACACAGAAAAAAAAGGTGAATATAATATAAAACTATAGAAAGATAATATAAACACGTGTATTAAGTTCATAGTTGCATAAATTCATCTAAGTATATATAGGCGATATAAGAAAATTATCTAACAATAGCTCGTTAAGTCGTCACGTCACACAATGCTCTCAAATCATCCTTCATTGTCGTATCAATTGCTTCATACTCGTCGTAGGTACGTATGTACCTACGTATTTAGGTAAGTTAGGTAGGCGCCCCTTGAATTGCCGTTTTTTTTCATGGTTCCGCAGTCGACAAAGAACTTTTATAGTTTCGCCATGAGTAGGGCGTCCCCCCGCCCCTCTCCTGCCTACAGTGTTGTTAGTAGACGTGAAAAAAATCAGGGTAGTAGCACAATAAAATGAACTTAAAAGGAAACCCGGCAAGTTAATGAGTATTACGGGACAACTTATAAAGAAAGCTTCATACGAAATCTGTCGAAAATTACGTTGATGTAGATAATAGTTCTGTTCAGCGGATAAGATCCCCTCTGTCTTTGGAACCCTTATATACATGTGGTACCTACTTGCAAACAAGGAATATTAATACTCTTTGTCACAATGTACATGCAATACCATAATGTGTATAAACAAATATGCAGTTTGTGATGACCCTTAACAACTGCTCACTTTGCTTATTGGCTAATCCTGCACTGGATGGAATATCACTAGTTAGCAAAGTTGGATGCTAGTATAAAATGAGGGCACGCAACATCTTACACGACAATCAATGTTCGATTTAACTAATGCCTACCTACCTGTACGTACAGAGAATATTGTAAAGAGGTTCGAAATTTCACTGAGTCGCCCATTAGCTCAGTTGGAAAGAGCGCTGGCACGGATAGCCAGAGGTCGCAGGTTCGAATCCCAGCATGGGTGGAATTTTTAGCCTATAAATAGGTTTTTAATTCCTAGCACGGGTTAGTGCATTAAAAAAAAATAATATAATACCTAACAATTTTTTTAAATATGTAAATACATTTGCAGCATCTGTGTGGTCCCTCCACCCATCTGGTTCCACTGGATGCTGTATAAATCATCTCATTATCTAGATGTAAAGGCAAATGTTATGTCATACCAAGGTACATATTTTTACAGGGCGCTTGAGAGATGCCCATAAAGGAAAATATTGTATTTTTATTAAATTACCAATAATACACTAAATAGTCTAACATAGTGACTAAATCTGTTGCAGGGAGAGATACTTACCAATATTTAGTTTTGACGATATCCAGGTACATCTATTTAAATTCAAGATTTTTTTATATATCAAATAAAATGTTTCTCTTACCTTAGCGTAGATATAAGTCAGGTATGCCACCTCTGTCGCCATGTACAGGCCATAGGCAAACTGGGACACCTGCAGCCATTCTAGACTTGTTGTCCAGAGAAGTATAGTGTACACAGCTATGCCACTTAGACCTAAAAATAAAATGGATTTTTTAGAAAATATTATGAGTTATATAATTATGAACAGAACCAGTGATTGGAAAATCAGATGCAATTATTTGCCTGAAATTGGAGACAGTGATATTTGTTTATTTACATGAATATTGTAACATAACAGTAAAATTACACCAAAGCGTAACACTATTATATCAGAGCACTACCTATAGCTGTTAGTTTTAAGACTGATATCATTTAAAAAAGTTTTAAGCAAACTGAGCCCATTAACATCAAGGCTGTTTTTACATGAAGCATGCTGTCTCTCTCGAACAATATAATATTTTGAATGATTGTAGTAACCATATCTTAGAATCAAAATATTACACATGATTAAAATAATGCACTGGAAAATTCCTTACAGAGGGGATGTAACTTCAAGCTAGCTCGCACTACAAAGTTTTAACATGGTAAAGAGTAAAAGAGATGTTAAATGGCCTTGCAGGTTACACAACAAAATTAAATTATGAATGAAAAAAGTACACAAAATGGAAAAACTCACCAGAAACTATGATTACAGGCTTGAATCTTAGATAATCAGTTATTAAAAAGACAACCAGTAGTTGCGATAAGTAGGAGTATGTTCCCACCGGATAGACATCCTGGTTTAGTTGCTCGTTTGTTATGTTCCTCCATTCGCCAAGCAAGAACTCCGACACGAAAGGTTCGGAAGGTCGGATCTCGCGTAGAGTGCCGAAAGCACACAGGAGCAGTGTTACATGAAGCCAGTTCTTCATTTTAGTCTACTTTCATGTCATCAATTGGCATTCTCTCTAGGAATTTCGGTGTCAAACTGGTTTCTTCACACTAATTATTTTACGTTTTATAACCGCGCTTGCGTCTCCGCCAGCAGTCCCGGGCGTCGTGCGTCAGTAACGGAGACTTCAATGACATTGTGCGGGCGGGTCGACTCGTGCGCCGACCCGAGGCTGAAACAATTTACAGATGTTAGGTACCTACGTTGTCTATGAAAGGAAATCTAGAGGACTATTTTATAAATAACAAGGTACATGCAAACCTATAGAAAGAACATGGGCATTGAGGGAGGAAACATTGGATACGGTGACGACCGCAGACGATTCAATCAATAAAGCTTATTTATAAGAAGAAAGAAAACCTAGATTTAGTGTAGGTTCGATTTTCTGAATTTTTCTGGCGTAATATTCACAGATTAATAAGACTTTGTGAATAAGACAAAGTAAATATCACAGACTACATGTAAGTATTTAATTACTCTGTGGTATTATCTCAGAATAAGAACTAAAGAGTACAGCAGTGTTGCCAATCTGTGCTAACTATGAGTACGGCTGTTATTTTCTTTATTATTTGTTGTGTTACGTTTTGGAGTAAAAAATAAAAAAAATATGAAGAATAATTCATTTTAGTTTAACCTCAACGATCTATCTTTGGAGACGGAATTGCGATTAGAGCTTGATTGTTAATAATGTTTTAAAATTTTTGGCTATTAGTAACCTAAAAATACCAGCCAAGTACGTGTTGGGCCACGCGCCTTGTAAGTTCCGTAGTAACTACCTGCGCCTGCGCATTATAAAACTAATAAGTTCATCTAAGTAAATTTCAGTGGAATTTGTAAAAGTCTTCCTTTTATATGATAGTCGACTATTAGTACCTACTGATTAAGTTCATTATTAGTGCCATTATCCTGAATTTTTTACATTTCAAGAATCAAAAGCATTTGAAACTTGCAAAAATTGCACTTTAAAACTTTCACAAATAGAACCCATAACCGAAAAATTGTTTGTCTATTATAACAAGGCGCGTGCTTGTAAGTTCCGTAGTAACTACCTGCGCCTGCGCATTATAAAACTAATAAGTTCATCTAAGTAAATTTCAGTGGAATTTGAAAAAGTCTTCCTTTTATATGATAGTCGACTATTAGTACCTACCGATTAAGTTCATTATTAGTGCCATTATCCTGAATTTTTTACATTTCAAGAATCAAAAGCATTTGAAACTTGCAAAAATTGCACTTTAAAACTTTCACAAATAGAACCCATAACCGAAAAATTGTTTGTCTATTCTTACAATATTTTCGTAGACAGAGAATAGATAGACGAGACATAACCATAGAAGAAAAAAGAAGAAAGAGATGACTTAATCGAAGGTTTCTCTCAAAGGACGTCGTTTCACGCAGGCTGGTGGTCTGGTAGTGACCCTCGAGGATGCACTCTCTCTGAATCATCCCATCCGAAGTTCCGCAGAGCAGCTGCCTTTCGCCCTCTTCGTACGGGGCTTAGACGGATCAATCTTTGCTCTAAGTTATCTGTATCGGAATGGAGTGCACGCATGTGACGTTGATATGCTGTCAAGTGTACTCAATGACAATGAATGGCATTGTATTAGATTAATGATGTACAAAAAAAAGTAAAGTGATGTAAGAGGGCTTCTCTTTTTATTTCTCTTTACTTTTATATAAAATTGTGCCTCGTGGCAAAGCCTGTTCTCTGCCTAATCCTTCGGGATACAGGCGTGAGTTTATGTTATGTATATAAGGTAATTCTTAAGTTTAATATTTTCCCGTCGACTCCCGTAGATGTCTTTTCCACTAATCCTCATGTAAATGATATACACTCTCTCCAGTGTTGTCAACTTTATTCTTAGGAACCCACCAAATGTGGCCATTCGCCACCAGAAAACCACTAAGCATATCAGTGTACCGGAAGTCAAGTAACTTGCACCAATACCGACTCGAACTGTGCAGGGACTAATCGCAGACAAACCCAAAAAAATACAGTAAATCTTTGAATCCCATCAAACTTGACCTATTATACGTGCAAATAAAGTCCTCCATTCGAATTGTCTAAGGCCGGTATTACAGAACGATGCTCAAGCACAGATTGATCTCAGATCGCCCAATCATTACTTGAGCGCTGAATCGATGCTCAAGCACTCCCTTTATTTTCAAACAGTTCTTGAGTGGAGATCAGCCAATCACTGCTTAAGTAGAGATTCAGAACTGCAATCAGATTGTCTATGATCAAAGTTTGTTCTCTATGACAAGAAAAATACAAGTGTTGATTTTTACTCCGTTTTACGCATGTTACAAAAACGTGACAATAAAACTTAGTAAATTATGTCAAATATACAGAGGAAACTAAAATAATGTTTATGTATTCGTAAATAAAATGTTCAAAGTTTCTGTAGTTAGTTATTAGTTTGTAATGAACCGTATATTTAAAGGAAGCAAAACGTTCACGCTTCTTGTTTATTTATTCGCTTTGAGTACAGAACGGAACGTAACAAATGTCGATAAAATAATTCTTTTGACGTCTGTCTGTTTATTAAATTACTAATATCTGTACATAGTCGGTGTGGTTTAATTTGAACATTAATCGCTGTTTTGAAACAAGATGTGAAAAAATGAGAACAAGGAACTTCACCATAGTGGAAAGAATCCTCCTTGTGGAACATAAAAAGTCAACTCACTGCAGAGGAGAGGGTCCTCCTCGTAGAAGACAAAAACTCAACTTCATCGCGGTGGAGAGGAACCTGCTCATGGAACATAAAACTGCAACTTCACCGCAGTGCACAGGAACCTGCTCGTTGGACATAAAACTTCAACTTCACCGCAGCGGAGAGGAACCTGCTTGTTGAACATAAAACTTCAACTTCACTGCAGCGGAGAGGAACCTAATTGTTGAACATAAAGCTTCACCTTCACCGCAGTAGAGAGGAACCTGCTCATTGAACATAAAACTTCAACTTCACTGCAGTGAAGAGGAACCTGCTTGTTGGACATAAAACTTCAACTTCACCGCAGCGGAGAGGAACCTGCTTGTTGGACATAAAACTTCAACTTCACCGCAGTAGAGAGGAACCTGCTCATTGAACATAAAACTTCAACTTCACTGCAGTGAAGAGGAACCTGCTCGTTGAACATAAAACTTCAACTTCACCGCAGTGGAGAGGAACCTGCTTGTTGAACATAAAACTTGAACCTCACCGCAGTGGAGAGGAACCTGCTCGGTTAACATAAAACTTCAACCTCATCGCAGTGGAGAGGAACCTGCTTGTTGAACACAAAACTTCAACTTCACCACAGTGGAGAGGATCCTCCACGAGGAAGATAAAAAGTCAACTTCAACACAGCGGATTTATAGAATATGTGTCAATTATGTTACAAATTTATGAGCAATAAAAAAGCTGAGATTGTTTTACAGATTATTTTATTTATTCCTCTTTGTGAATGTTTTGTTGGCCTAGCCGCTAAGGCGCTTGGTTACCAAGACCGAGCTTGTGAGTTCGATTCCCACTGTGGGCCTATATATTTGTACAAGTGACCACAGTCTCGGTGTACTTTCATGTTTGTGACGTTCTTGCCTGATTATCAAAGTACAGGATATCCTAGTTTGGGACCAGGTGAAGTGATTGTGTTCGTCATCAACCCTTGTATGTCCCCACTGCTGGGGCACGGGTCTCTTCCTGCATCGCAAAAAGGTTAAGCCATACTCTACCACGGGGGCCAAGTCCGGGTTGGTGGAGGATTGTAAGACAGTAGCGGGTCTTACAGTCAGAAGTTATCAAGCCGCCGATAAGGCCTTTGACATGGCTTAACGACTGCCATTATATGACAGCCGGCACCAACGGCTTAGCGTACCTTGCGAAGCACGGAAGCGCTCGCGAAGTGATTGTGTTGCGTGAAATTTATTCAATGAAACCACCCCAATATTAATGTAATTGTTTTTGCACATAAACACTTATTAGAATCCATGCAGTAGGGGTCTTCAGCGTCCCTTAAATGCCTAAGGGGCTGCTGCTATCATTAACTATTTCGTCATAGTAATCATGGTTTTCGAATATATGAATTTTGCAATAAACATTCCAAATTGACAACTTTAATAACTGGCTGATCGACTCTCAAGCGTGGTTCCGACCACACTTGAGTAAATACAGATTTGATCGTTACTTAAGTAGAGATTGCTACCCAAGTATCGTTCTCGAATTAGCTAATACTCAGTTGAGTCGCGCTTGATGAATCTCGACTCAAGTAACGTTCTAAAATTAAATCCATACTCAAAAAACTAGTCTTAAGTAGAGATCGGCGCTTGAGTACGCTTCTGTAATACTGGCCTAAGAAATTGACTATCTAATGGGTAGTATTCCCTGAAACCACCACCGAACAAATGTGCCGTTTTTCAATCATTTATAACTGAGTATTTTTTTAAATCAGTCGGTTGTCGGTGTTGCTCCTTACCACTAATTGAAGCAATCAAAGACTACCAAATAAACTAGCCACTAAATTCAACACTTATGCGCTCAAAGGATAGTCTAAACCGCCAGAACTAATGGAAAACTCATTGAGTTGGCAACATTGCATCTGTCAACCAACTTTGACATTTTATTTTTTGCTTGCACACAGAGCATACCTCCCTGAGCCTCACAGAACAATAAAACCACTGAGCCTCCACCTCTATTCTGTGCTGTATTCTATCCTCACAGAACAATTAAACCAAAATCTATCCTGTCCTCAGAACAATAATTATCCTTGATCCTTTCGCCTCTGGGGCATTATTACTGCTCGTCATTGCCATTGTGGGGGCAATGGGGCAATGGTGTGCAGTCGTGGCGCGCAATCGGACAGTTGTCGGTTTTTTGTGCAGCCAGTACACATTGGCCCATGATGGCCCACTGCTCGCCATTGCCATTGTGTACTTGGGGTAATGGTGTGCAGTGGCGGACAATAAGAGAATTTCAAAGCCACCTTCCCACAAAATCCCAAAGATGGCGCTGTCTATCGACTTAAAAAAACTGTGGGGATTATTTACATCTTCTTCAGGCTTTATTAGTCCACTCACAGAGTACAGTCCACTGCTGGACATAGCCCTCCCCACGGATGTCAAATGACATCCGTGGCCCTCCCCTAATGAGCGCAAAGTTGTGCCATCATTGGGGGCATCAAACTTTAATCTGTGACAAACTGATGTGTTCGTAAGTGGTTGGTTGCTTGTTATTGTCACTGTTGAAATAGAAAGAAAATATCAAACATAAAATACGGCGATTTCCGTGCAACTGGACTCTGATATAAACGCGTTACGAAGTTTTTACCAACTTATCGAGAAACGGGTGGTGTTTGTGTGTTGGATGAAAGCTATTAAATTAGAAGGGCGGGTAATAAAAGTAAAATATCCATCAATATGTTCATTAAATTTTAAGGCGAACGCTACACGTCAATATATATTGTGATAATTATCACGATATTTAATCAAGTATCTTGAGCCGGATCACAGCACAACCTACACCAAAGATACGGATCGCGTCAGTATTGAAGCGTTTTTATATAAAGCAGACGTGATGGACCCTAGACAGAGCAAAATAAGAGCTTGTGTGGCGATAATTATATCCCAATCAATAAAAAAGCGCGTAAAAAGAAAGCGTTGAATGAAAAATTGGCTACAATAGAGAGCAATGTTTACACATTTGTGTTCATTGGACGAAATTTGCCTTCACAATGAAATGGACGGGATGGATGAATGAACTTATGGAAGGGATTCTAAGTTCAGTTTAAGCTCTTTTAAGACAATCTTGTCGCCTGTCAATGATTCAGAATCGGTGTCATAAACGTCCTCTATTGCTGCCGTCTCGCTGCGTACTGACGCGATAAATATTGACGCGCAACACTACACGCAAGATAAATATCACGATATCAGATCACAAGGATTTCTGGAAATCCACCGATAAATATTGTGATCTCTCAATACACTACCCTACACGTCAATAAATATCGTGATCCGACAGTATAATAAATTGACGGATCACAATATAAGTAGGTTGCGTGTAGCATTCGCCTAAGGACACCTTTGCATTGACTCCGATATCGGAGTCCAGCCAGTCGTAGCCACAGAGAATCGTCGTAGCCAAGCCTTCAATGTAGTAAGTAGATATCGGTGTTCAAGAAGTCGATGCCAGGTTACATTCGAGAGCTACTTTTAAAAAGCCAACACGCAAAGAACAAATAGGTACGAAATATTCCAGAGAAATAGAGTATAGAATGAATGAACAAAACGTAGTGATTACATACTCTTTGGAATGAACTAATGACAAGACCACGACATCACACACATTTTGGCTACACTTCAAAGGATCGTGGCGTAGCGTGGCCCATCCCTGATTACACAGTGGCCCATCGTTCAGTCAATTGACCTTCAAGTTTTTTTTTATTTATATCAATCTGAGCCCGTAATTTTGCGCCTTTTTTTTATAACTTTGTTGTTGTACATACTTCTGTAATACTTGTAAATAAATGAAATAAATAAATAAATAGTAAATAAATAAATAGCTGCGGCCGCAACTACTTCCACGTCCATCGCAAGTGGTTTGCCAGACAGCAACAGCAATAAGCTACGCGCCATTGTGTAAACAGCAAGTGATTGTGGCCGACAGTTGTGAATGGCCAAGCATGGCCCATCCTAGGCCTATGCCACTGTGTACTGGGGCCATTACGTAAGTATCCACTGAGTTGCGTGACGTTGACTTTTACTTTTTTAAGCTACTCCGGCTGTCAAATGCATACATTTTTTGACACTTAGGAGTCGTCTAAATGCTTCACTCGATAGAGTGGAATGCTAATAAGTAATAGGAGGGCTGTATCCGTGGTGTATGCGTCATACACGGTCCGTGGCGTCATAATGATTAAAATCAGCTGACTGTCTTCTTTACCTAATCTAGCAGTGTGACCAGAATATTTTATTGGTTTTTTGGAATATCGGTATTTTTGTAGGTATATTGGCGGAAATCGGTATTTTTGGGTATATTTTGCATAAAATTTGTGGCTACACCATAGGGATCGTCCCTATGTTACGTAGACAGAGAATAGAATAGACTGGGCCTGCGCGTATACCTTTGAGATGGAGATAAAAGTAGGTACTTTATAAGAGTTGCTAGCATAACCCATAATTCCCAAAAGTATGTTTTGCGTATTTACAAGTTGTAAACAGAAAATCGGGAAATAAATCAATACCTCAATAGAAGCAAAAAAAAATATAAAAATTATACGTGGGACACTCAGAAAGTTTTGAGAAACTAAAAAACTAACTTCTATGAAAAAAATATTTTTATTAAATCTTTTCAAAGAACTCTCCATCAACCGCTATACCAAGTTTCATGCGTCTGAAACAATTTTCAAAACATTTTTTCCAGTCCTCCGCAGACACCTCTTACACGGCCTTCCCAAACGCTGCTAGCGCGTCTTCCGGCGATGACAACTGTATCCCTTTGAGCTGATTTTTAATTTTAGGGAATTAAAAAGAAGTCACACGGAGCCAAATCAGGATTTTTCAGGCTGTCCATCGTAGGAATATCAGTAGCTCTTGTACTAGTACTTGCAACCGTAAGTGATGGAGAATACGAGGATGTAGCCTCAGGAAGAGCCTGGAAAGAACACTTTTTTTTAAAACAAATTTAAAAAAAAACCTTTCAAAGTATACTATAGTTTAGAACCCTAGTTTACTATACATTAAGTAGAGATTGAAAAAATAATAGACCCAGGACAAAGACGTAATTTTTAATTGAACGGTATATTCACGAATATATTTGAGGTAAACCATAACAATAATGTACGAATATATTGAATCACTAAAATATACCCATAACTAATATTATTTACACCCTTACAAATAATGCATTGAATGGTCTATTCGCAAATATATTTGTGAGGTAAACTATAACATAATAATGTACGAATATATTGCATCACTAAAATGTACCTATAACTAATATTATTTTAGGGAGTCCTTACCGGCAAAAACAGTTTCGGAACGGAACCTTCTGTCGGAAAAGTAGTGGGTAACAACTCTTTGTTTTTCGAAAACTATGGGTCTCGACTCTCGAAATGACGAGAACAAACACGGGTATACTTTGTCGGTTGTCAGTCAGTCCAAATGACCCGTGGCTTTAACCCATATGGTCCGTAGAGCCTGATCAGTTGGGTACCTGTAAAATAATTTTGAACAATATAAACATTATGTGCCCGGATAAAGGGGAAAGACTTGCCAATGGAACGTTTGGGACCTCGTCTAAACAAGGGTCTAACTCGTGGTTGGTTCCTCTGCCTACACCCTCGGGGATATCGGGCGTGAGTTTTTTTCTTCACATTTGGCCTTCCTTGTTTTTGCCAACACTAAGGGATTTTTTGTATATTAAGTCTGGTAACACTAACATTATTATAAACTGTCTAAATTAAGATTATCGCAGTTAAATTACCAATCTATTGTATGAGCGCCTACATAATTTAGACGGGTAACACAAAAATATTGAAATTTTCGATTTAGTTTTCACGGCACATATTTATCTAATTTAGGGGTAATTGAGTGCAGTAGATGCATTTTAAACCTTGCCGTAGTCTTGAACATCATACAAACAGAGATTAGAGGAGAATTAATAGCACTTACGAAATGAAAGGTTATGTTGGCGTTTTTACGCTCACTGCGGCTTCCACAGCCTAAAATGCTGCAATTTACCATTATATCACTTTCGTCCAATTGCACCGAACACGAAAAGTACAATTTTAGGGAGAACAACACCGATATCTGCCCAAATTTAAATTAAAACTCGATCAAGCTCAGATTTGACGTAGGTTTGTCTGCCACAGATTTGAACTGTGGCACACAAATTAGCTAACTGTGGCAATGGCAAACAAAAAAATCGCATACGCGCGTAAGGGACAGAAGATCATTACTGTTTCTCGCTTACACTTTATAAGACTCTTATTTAGTCATCTCTTTCTTCTTTTTTTTTTCTATGGTTATGTCTCGTCTATCTATTCTCTGTCTACGCTATGTTTGGGGGATTTCCTGGATATTGTCTTTTACTGTTCAGGAACAAAAATCAAGTTAAAGATAAGACATGACAGATGGATAACATAGTAGTGATACAAAATGTAAATTCGTTGATTTGAAATATACTAAGAATGTAGAAAGAATGTCGAAGTACGTCATTATGAGTATTATGACATAAGGTGGCTATCACTGCGACTTATGTTGGTCTTGCAAAAACAACTGCAGTTGCAAGGCCTATATTTGACTGATCCCATCATGTCTTCAGAATTTTTGTATCATTCTTTTACTAATGATATAAACAAATTGTACTTTTACTTTTGGTCTTGCAAAAACAACTGCAGTGCCATCCACTGCAGTTGTTTTTGCAAGACCAACATTTGACTGATCCCATCATGTCTTCAGAATTTTTTTGTATCATTCTTTTACTAATGATATAAACAAATCCGCTATTTGACACGTATAAAATTTGACGCGATAAATGATTATTTCCTATAGTATTTAACGTTAGAAACCGAAATATATTGATTTTGCTAAGTAAGTATGCAGGATGGCTGCAAAATTTGCAAAATAAAAAAAAAATTTCCTCGTTTAATTCGTAGCGGCGAAAACGCTATCCGCCATCTTGAAACCATCTAAAGTATGTAAACAAACATCTTTCAGCCAGAGCCAGTGGACATAGATTAATATAGGACTTACATCAAAGTGATCTTCACATAAATACACCCGAGTTTCAATTGATAAAGAGTCGGGGTCTCTTTTGGCAAGTTTGAGCCAAGTTTTTCGAATGTTAATTTCACTGGGTACACTAATCCACAACTTCCCGGGGGTCTTTATTTACGTGTTTTTTCATTCTCGAACAATGCAATAATGATAATTGATATATTTTGGAAGAAAATTTGATGAAATCATGGTTGCGTTGTTGTTATTTCACTATGATCAGAGATCACTTACAGAAAATTGAATGTCAAACTTTGTTTACAATTTTTTGGACTTCAAACCATAGTCAAAAATGGCTGACCGCGTTTTTGGCTTTTTAGGAAAATAAAGTTTTTAAATATATTTTTATGTTGCTTTTAGAAAATATTTTTTGGTCTATTGGAAGAGTTATTTACCGTTTAAGACTTATTTGAAAAGGGAGTCAAATAGCGGATTGTACTTTTACTTTTTATACTATATTTTGCCAATTGTCAACAAATTTTACATATTCGGGGCTGTAAGTAATGCAATTTGCTTAAGTCAGATGTCGCTGCCTGTACGTAATACAGAGAATATTGTAAAGAGGTTCGAAATTTCAATGATGCCGTGAGTCGCCCATTGGCTCAATTGGTAGAGCGCTGGTACGGATAGCCAGAGGTTGCGGGTTCGAATCCCGGCATGGGTGAAATTTTTAGCCTCTAAATAGGTTTTTTTAATTTGTTCCTTAGCACGGGTTAGTGCATTAAAAATAAAAATAGTGTAATCATGTGGGTACAGTGATATCGTTCCGATGTTAAAACCTAACTGCAAAGTAGGTAGTCGGGGCTGTAAGTAATGCAATTTGCTTAAGTCAGATGTCGCTGCCTGTACGTAATACAGAGAATATTGTAAAGAGGTTCGAAATTTCAATGATGCCGTGAGTCGCCCATTGGCTCAATTGGTAGAGCGCTGGTACGGATAGCCAGAGGTTGCGGGTTCGAATCCCGGCATGGGTGAAATTTTTAGCCTCTAAATAGGTTTTTTAAATTTGTTCCTTAGCACGGGTTAGTGCATTAAAAATAAAAATAGTGTAAATTTTACATAATCTTTCATGGAGATTATCCGTGCATTGAAAGATTATATGATGATGCATCTGAAATGTACCTGTCAATTTTGGGTTGTTTTATGAAAATCCATTATATAAAAAGCACTGACAACGTATTCACATTAGACCCAAAGTCCAACATATTTTTTTGCCATTGAATAATATGTACTTAGGGATCCAAGTGGGTCGAGAATTAATTAAGCACAGGGGCAACATAAATATGAAAGAAGAAGAAATATGAGTTTTTCAGAAAGCGCCGAGCCTTTTTAATTGAGTTGAGTACACAATGGAAATCACGTTTGCCTTTTGAAAAAAACATTTTTCGAGAACTGAAATTTCTTGACCCACATACTGCTGTGAATAAAGAATTCAGCATTTTGAGTAATATAATATAAACTTTCCTATGCGAAGTACAGCCAGAAAAAAAACAGTTGATTGATGAAGAATATAGAACACTCAAAATTGATCGCAAAGTAAATAATTTGTTACAGTCTCCGAGTACTGGCTCACCCATTCCACTGAAAAATTTTGGGTCGAAATTGGGAAAATTTCTAACAGTCGTCGTCGTCGTCGTCAGGCTATACTAGTCCACTGCTGGACATAGCCCTCCCCTAAAGAGCGCCACGTTGTGCTATAATAGGGGGTAATGCCCATAATCCCCACGCTGGGCATGCGGGTTGGGGATCGCAGTTCGGTGAAATTGTACTGCAGGGGGCGCTGCTGCCCACCCCCCGTTTGTGTCCCTTAGTCGCCTTTTACGACACCCGCGGGAAGAATTGGGTTGGTGCTATTCTCTAGGCCGACACCACACAGCAGACAGTAACGGTACGTTCAAATATGCGAATATTTCGAGTTCTAGTAAATCTCTGTTATGTTCACCCGTGTCCATGCTGCCTGCGAGCACATATTTTCTCAAATAAATTTAATAAAAACCGAACAAAGAAATGGATTTAACAACAAAAATGTATCGTCAATTTTAAAACCGAAGCAAGGCATAAAAGCAGATGGAGGCTGTGTGGCTTTTAATCCAACAAATAGATTTTTAAAATATAATTCCAACATTTATTGTGATGATAAATAATTAGAAGTAAATAAAAACTGTTTTTATAATCAGTATTTTTGTTGGTATATTTTCCCTGGGTCAGTCGGTATATTTCAGTATTTTTTCAAGATAATTCGTATTTTTCACAAAAATAATCTGGTCACACTGTGTTCTAGTCTTATCCCCAGTTTCTCGTACACTAACAATCTATTAATCTACTGCTAACAGCTGTCAAATGTTTTTTCTGTATGCACTTTGGCCTTAGAACAAGGACTAAAGCTTATAAGGAGCCGTAAAATAAAAAGTGAGTAGTGAATAGCTGTCCTTTTTACTCTTGCAATGATTCTTTGTGCCAGAAAGAGACAGCTATAGTGTACTCTGCCAAAAAAAATTCACAATCGCTAATTCACTAGGTTGCCTATAGAAAGTCGTAGTTATATTGAGGGTCATAGACAAAAGTAGAAATCCATAAGGATGGGACAAACAATACGAAAACGTCGATACCATTTATTCCTTAACTAAACATTCTGTAAATATAGCAGTCTATATTAATATTATATAGTATTAGCTGGCGCTGCAAACCTTGGTGTGCCATATTTAAGTAACCAACGATATATTCTCAGCTCTCCAAACTCTTGTTCTCACTTATATGATGCAAATACACAAATGTCATCAAAATCGGTGAACCAATTTACGAAGATTTCGATAACATGTACAGTGACATTACATACATACATAACCTCACGCCTGTATCCCAGAGGGGTAGGCAAAGACCAGGGACTGCCACTTGCCACGATCCTGACAGATCACCGCTTCATCAACGTTCATAAGTCGTTGCATGCACGCACACCGGTTACGGGTACTCTTATCTTTCCCTTTGCTAATACACAGTGCACAGTGAGATTGTTATGTTATATAAGATTTACTAAGGTTGTAACTAGTAAGTGCAAAATCTGTTATGTAATGTAAATTTGTATGTATGTACAGCGTGACATAAAAAAAGGTTACATAAAAAAATACAGAAAACTATATATTTCTACAAGTTCAATTTGCATCCAATAAAGAAACTTTTATCGATCTAACTATACCTACATTGCGAGATTTATGCATTCAAAGTTTTAGAGCGCAGCTCAAAGAAAAAGAAGTATAACAATAACTTGGGGTCGTTTTTTATCCCTAAGTTTGTCTGACAAATGTTATGAAAATTTATAAAAAACTAGATCATCTAATGTTAATGTAGAAGATGGTTTAGGGAAATTAAATGAATTAAATAATTTCTTGCAAAACCAGCGTCACACTCACGTTGTTAAAAATTCCTGGTTCCTGAAGAAGGGTAACCTGTGTATCAGAAACCAGAACAGTGCCTTTAAATACACAGGGAATTACAAAAAGCAAGAAGAACACATGAAATAAAATAATAGGAAAAATTAAAAAAAAAAAACATTTAATGTTTGTCCTTCTAACCCAGCAACAGTCTTGTTCAGTACAAGTACGAGGGGGTATGGAAATATAAACATTAAAATTCTGGCTATTTAAAAACGTACTTATAAATCGGTAATGAACTTATACAAATTAATTAATATGAAATTATTGCTCTTTAAATGACAGTCTGTATTAAAAAATAATGTCCTAACCTAATCTCGTATATGAAACAGTCTTCTTCAAAATGTCTGCTGCAAACGTACGTGATTTTGTTAAATTTGACCATGAAGTCCACATTTGTTGCATTGTGCTTTCTTCGGGTAACCTGAAATAACAAATTATTAATTAAAAACCACTAAAATCAGCCATAAATACACCCTTTAAGTTCTTTTTTAATTTGACTCCACACTGCAGATTGAAATCCAGTACTGCTGGACACCTTTTTTTCACAATAGTGATGCAATTTGTTGCTCCATTATTATAATATTACTACACGTAGATTATGTAGCGAAAACTATTCAAGTTCATTTTCTATAAGATATCGATATCAACCCTTTATATGTCCCCACTGTTGGGGCACGGGTCTCTTCTTGTATTGCAGGAAGGTTGGGCCATACTCCACCACGGGGGCCAAGTCTGGATTGGTGAAGAATTGTAAGACCAACGGCTTAGCGTGCCTTGTGAAGCACGGAAGATATAGAACCTTATTACAAGTTCTAAATTTGTTGAAAGTAGGTGGCTATATCAAATATTAAATAAAAATAATATCAAAACCCCTTTTGGTAGTTTTTAATTTATCATGCTGAAACTATAAAATAATATCAATAATAATTACATAATCAATAAAAAAATATCAATGCAATCAATAGCTTCAAACAGAAATGTATTAATCGATAATCATAAACAATCGAATCTGAAACTTCATAGAACGTTACTAAATCAAGCTTTAAAAAGTTAATTAAGATTTAGTGAAATAAACACAAGAAATAAACAAAAACTTCTTTACTAAGTATCGATAACTTTTTCACTGAGGTAGTGGGAAAGTCCCATCCCTATCGCCCTAAAATAAACAACAAACTTGTTACTATGATTATTTTGATTATAATCATGATTTATTAACTTTGAAACACTATTCTCAAATGATATTAAAGCTATGTTGCAATTCCAGTAGCTCATAGTTAAAATGCAAGGGAAAAAACCACTGCAAAGTACACAAAATTGAGTCTTACCGATGGAAGCTGATGAAGGTGGTTTTGTTTTCTCTTCTCCCGAATGGGTTTTACATCCCAATATCACACACGCTATTCCGATGTATTACGTATACTCCATACTACGAATATCCACTGAAATCCACTTCAGATTGTCTTAAAACAACCCAAAAAACACGAGCTTTTCGGAGACGCCGCACTCCAACACCTGTTGTCTAACACACTGCCCAATCGAAGATACTTGGTAGCCCACTACAAGCTGTGATTTTCTAGACATCTCTAATTCGGTAGCATAATGGTAACCAAAGGTAACCAAACTGACAATTGAGGGTGGTTCGTTTTGAATAATAAAACATCACACTACTATATTTTTCTCTGTCTAACACGTGGTTGGCGACGTTTCAAACTAACGAGACAGACATTGTGTCAGGTGTTCATTTTATAACGCTCCTTCTATGCTTTAGTGAGACTTTGGCCAACTGACAGCTGTTAGCAGTAGATTAACGGCTTGTTTTGTTAGTGTACCAGAAACCGGGGGTGACTCTGTCAGTGCTCTTGCTGTTTTGTGCTGCTGTTTGTGAAAGTGTGTTAATGTTGCTTATGTTTTGAAATAATTGAAATTATAAAAAAGGAGGAATAAAGTTGTTTACCGAGCATAATCATCATCTAGCATGGGCAAGAAAGAAAAGACTGCAAAGGGTGATAACAAATTCGCATGCTCTTCATGCAGCAAAGAGTTCAAGTACGAAAGCGAGAAGATAAGGCACGAATTAAGCCATACAACTCTCTTTGAATGCAAATTGTGCCATAAAACATTTAACTTTCTGTAAGCTCTTTGTTATTTACAATATGTACAGTAAAGTGTTCTATGTTCAATAAAATGTTCTAATCTATATCATCTCTAAGCCAGATATTATGAAGGGGAAACTAGAAAGTTTCATTGAATCTTGCTCCAAGCTTATAAACTGGTTGCAAGTTTGAATTAAACTTCTTAGTTTCCAAGCTGCAAGTTTGCAAGCTTATAAACTTACTGCATCTAACTTCAGCTAACAGCAATCTTGTAAACTTACTACAAGCTTCAATTTGGGTCTGCAACCTGATCAGTATTGTGTATGGTGGTGTTTGGTGAATGTAGTTTGTGCCTTAATAAGTGCTCGTCTCAAGTAATGGTAAATTTTTATGAATTCAGATCAGCATTGAAAAGACATGAAAAACAACATGATAGGAATGGCAGTGTACAGTGTAAGGAATGCAGTAGAAGTTTCCGAGATGAGTCATTGCTCAAAAGACATGCAAAGTATTCCCACAAAGGTGAGTCAACATATAGAAGCAATGGTTGATAAAACATTATAAATCCCATGATACAGATTCATTCAACGAAAGATACTGTTGGCACTTACTTAATCTTATTATTATTAATACCAGTGTGCAATAAGGTATTATCTAACTGTCTCTTATTTTTAAAATTGTTATTACTTTGTATTCTAGAGCGGTTAGGCAGTGGCAGTCTTCTTTAGTCTTTTAATAACAGGGGAGCGTAGGGCCTCACACACAGATTTCCACGTCTGAGGGTGGTTCCTGGCATTTTCCAATTCAGGCCAGCTAGTTCTGATAAACTTGGATATTTTCCAGATAATCCTTGTCGTCCTCAACTATGGCTATTTCCAGCAGTGGACTACATAATATAGCCTGAAGAAGAAGAAGAATACTATTTTTATTTTTAATGCACTAAC
Organism: Yponomeuta sedellus; assembly: GCA_934045075.1. Lineage (NCBI taxonomy): Eukaryota > Metazoa > Arthropoda > Insecta > Lepidoptera > Yponomeutidae > Yponomeuta > Yponomeuta sedellus. The sequence goes on along the minus strand of OW203728.1, from coordinate 17,179,719 downwards.
CCGTGCTAAGGACAAATTTAAAAACCTATTTAGAGGCTAAAAATTTTACCCATGCCGGGATTCGAACCCGCAACCTCTGGCTATCCGTGCCAGCGCTCTACCAATTGAGCCAATTGAGCCAATTCCGATGTAAAACCTAACTGCAAAGTAGGTAGTTGGGGCTGTAAGTGATGCAATTTGCTTAAGTCAGATGTTGCTGCCTGTACTTAATACAGAGAATAGTGTAAAGAGGTTCGAAATTTCACTGATGCCGGTGAGTCGCCCATTGGCTCAATTGGTAGAGCGCTGGCATGGATAGCCAGAGGTTGCGGGTTCGAATCCCGGCATGGGTGAAATTTTTTGCCTCTAAATAGGTTTTTAAAGAAGAACAATGTTAGAAATATTACCTTCATCAATAAACTTTTATTATTATTGAAATGGGTCTCAAAATGTTGGCCATAATAAACATATTTTATTTTTGCACCTGTATGTACAGGAAATATAGTCTGAAATACAATTTTATTTATTATTAAAACACAGACTGGGCTCTGTGAAACATCATTAAACAATAATCAGTAACAAACTTATACTTTCGCCAAATCGAGCAATCATGAGGTTAGGTTGGATTCATGAGGTTAGTCTACATATTGTAGATTTATGATACAGGACATCCCGAATAAGTCTGTTTAAGTCTAGTTATAATGTTTGCACTTGACATGATTTATTGTTATAAAAAAAAAGTTCCTAATTTGCAACTACTATTACACACAAGTTCACACAACACATTCAACAGGAATTTCGCCTTTGTACGCATTATAAGAAATAATGTGTACAAAGGCGAGCTTATCTCTGAATCAGATTACTTCCAACAAACCTTAGAGAGTCAGAGAGGTAGTATAAAGCAGTGGAGACTATAAAAATCACTCATGATTGTTTGTATTTTTGTACCTAAAGGTTCATATACATGTGACAAGTGCCTGGTGATATTTCCGAGCGAGCAAGCCCTCAGAACTCATGAGAAGTCCCACAAACCGCAGTCGGAGCGCCGGTATCGCTGCCGCTACGAGGGATGCGGCAAATGCTTCAACTTCCCCCACCATTTGAAGCATCATGAGTTGACGCACAGTGACACTAAACAGCATTATTGCAATGTTTGTGGAAAAGGTGTGTCTTACGAACATTTGCAGAAATGTCTAGGCCGAATTTCATAAAACTGCAATTCGTAGTTTAATATGACAATTCAAGGTGCGTTGCTAGTCTACATGTTAACTTGTGGGTTAATCGACTTAGCACTGTGTATCGAATTGTCATTGTAAACCATGAATTGTAATTATATAAAACAGGCCCCATTATGGACAACTTTCTTTATGAAACTCTCGTATATCTCATACTCTTGTGAGACCCCATGTTTGTTACTTCTTTCATGCTTTATAGTATGATTTTAGGCAAAAACTTTAGCAACATAAGGATAACCCTCAGCTGTTAGCACAGATTTTTAAGCAGGTATTAATCACCAGAAGAAATAGCTACCAACGAAAGATAATTTGTCCTTTGCTTACGAAAAGCATCTGCACCACTTCTGTTGTTCAAATAGTCCTTTACTAACATTCCTTTTATAAATTTAAACTTAACCAGGCATGGGTAGTAAACATTTCCTTGTTTTTGTACTTCAATGTGGTATGGTTAAATTTAATGTGGGGTCTATTACACCGTGACCTGGTTATGGGTTAAGTGATATTTAATAATATCACTTTCGTAATTCATCGTTACTTCTGGAGGCTGGAGGTTACAAAGTCTACTGTCTCATTGCAGGTTTTATTCAACTGTATCATTTGAAGAGTCACCTCAAGAACCATGTGCCCGAAAAGTGGCTTACCTGTGTAATAGCGGGATGCAAGAAACGATTTGCGACCGAGTACGCATTGAAAAGACATCTTGCTACACATAGTAAGTAAACTAATACATGTCTCATTTTATTTTTTTGCTATTGGTGAATTGCTCCCAACTCCCAGTAATTGTTATTCTCCTTCCTCTCCGCTCCACTAATGGAGGTCGGCCATCAGCTCCCTATTCACATCATCATAATCATCATCATCATCACCACCAGCTCCCTATAATCATCTTTATTTCTTGCCAAGCTAAACAGTACTTCGACGCTGGCTACATCCATCCATTTCCTGATATTTCTCAGCCGCAACTTCCTTCTGGTGAAATATGGTGAATTCAGTTTTACATAATTTACACATTTATTTTCAGAACTGAAATATGATGCTCAACTTTTGTCTGATTCTCCTTTGAATGGAAATGTGCTCCTGGAGAAGTCCGAAGGTAAGTAGCTATATTTTCTTCCTATTACTATGAAGGGTAACTTTAAAAAGCGCAAATGCAAGGCATATAAAATAAATGACATAATGAAATAATCATTGAAAAAAGTGGTTGTTAATGACTATTTTCAAAATAACTGTACAGTATCACCACTGGAATATAAAATACTGACCCACATTCTTAGGTTTAAATAGCACACTACTTTAGGAAGTTGTGGCAATCTCTAGTTTTTCACTTATATCTTCCACAACCAACTTAATATACAATCCGGAATGTGAATATTTGTATAAGCACTATAATTATGTTCCACTGCAGGGTATATCTCAGAGATTATAGGCTAATCGCTACGCGTGCCCACCGCGATTTGGCGATTTCAAGCGCTGACGTAACTGAACATAGTCTCGGGTTTCCTCAGGATACCTATTTCTTCACAATTAGTGTACCTAAAAAAACAAAGCTATTGGTACATGCCATTATTTGGCTTAGTTGAAATATATTTCTATTTCAGATCATGTACTATGTCCTGTTTGTGGAGAATTACTAACTGCGAAAAAAATGGCCAAACATAGCGTTAAATGTATTAAGAAGCCTAACAACGAAAGATCCGACGTTAAATATAATGACACAATCACATTAACCAAAGAAGACTTAATTGATGAAACCAATGTACTTAACAATAAAGCAAAAGTACTTAAAGACGAAGAAAACTGTGATAAAATAGATTCAAAACATACACTTGACAATCGTAATGAACTTGTAAAAGATTGCAAAACTGCCTTAGGAGGTTGTTTGGCTGGCGAGGATTCGAATGGCACTTGCTTGTGTGATCACATTACTGGCGATGTTGACAGTTACAATGAACAGTTAGAAATGATGATCTCTGAAAAGACTGACACTGCAACGTCTGTAAACTCGACGACAGTTTTTGAAGAGTTAAACAATTACAAAATCAATATAGAAAATCAATGCGACAGTGGCGCCTGCATGAGTTGCAGTGATTTTAACTACGAGAGACCTAAAAATAGTTCTACACCGCCGAAATGTAACAAATTCAAAGAAATAGAAACAATGCCCGAAATAGAATACAGATGTGATGGTGTTATCAAACTCAGCGAAACTTTCGATAAAAATATTGAATTTCCATGTAATACGGAGACCATTGGATATAAAAGTGGTTCGAAATCCAACATAGAAGTGCCAGTGCCATATAACAGTTGCAAAGATGTGTTAGGTAACTGTATAGTCAGTGGAAACGACACTATAGGCGAAGGCTGTTTCTGCGCCAGAATGGGTTTGGAAGCACAACTAGCAACTGCACAAGAAATCGATGAAATTACTATTTTTAATGATGACTGGTCCAGTTGATGGTATGCAAGGTACTTTAGTTACTTAATTTAAACTTTATTTTATTATTATGAAATACGAACTTCGGTACTTGTGACATATTAAACATATGTTTTTATTTATCTGAATTTTACGTGGTATTGAATAAAACGATAAGTACAATATTAACTGTAAATTTATTTACAACATAATTCTTTACAATTTCAACCATATTATACAAAATATCTCTTAGTTAACAAGTCCTAACTAAAATTTATAGTATTTTACACATTCATACCTCACTTCTGCATTTTACGCAATAACTAATAGTACAATAATAATGGAATGTCAGCGTATTATCACATCATGGCATGGCAGAAAATTATTTTTAACATGATCACAAAATAAAATAGAGTTTTCGTAAGAAATATATTGAATTTTGCGAAGAAAACTTTCTCTAATATAAATTCATTCAGATATGGTAACAACATTATATAATAAAACGAAATGGACGGCACGAACACATGAAGTCGTAGATAAAACTTGGAAGGCTTTATACAATATTTTGTTTCAGGACGGAGTCTTTAGCAATTAATAAATACAATACTCTAAACCTCGATCCGCATGACTCGTTTTCTTTTCTGACTAGTCTAATGAAAACAAGTAGTTCACCTAACACGTTAGATACTTCACGTATTTCAATATCAGGAAATAGGTTTCACACCATGCTGAATTTACAAAAACATAGAAATTGTAACCAAAATTGTTCGACAGTATCACAAGCGACTTGCAATATCTAGAAATTTTATACAAATCTATTACAACTAGGTTTTTTTATTTATATAGTTCATTAAAAATATCGTTTATACACTACGCTTCATTATTTTCAGCATCCAGTTTGCTCGCTTCAAATGTCCTTCGATCACTTTTTTTTGGGGAATCACTTATGTCGTTTATACCCTGAATGCTGCTGCTCTTGTTTATTTTTCTACTCGGTTCGTTTTCGATAGGCACAACGCTGAGGTACTCATCGTCTTCATCTGCGGGCTTTACGTTGCTCATGTTGATATCGGGCATAGCCGTGCTATTGAAACTTTCAGTGGAGCTATTAGTATCGGTAGTAGCTGAGCTATCGGAAGATTCAGTTGGGTTCTCAGAAGAAACTGCTGGGCTATCGTTAGATGTAGTTGGGTTATCGGATGATTGATCAGGGTTCTCAGATGACAGCGCTGCGCTATTGCTGAATAGAGATGGGTTATCGAAAGTCACATTTGCATTTTCAGAAGATACAGCTGGATTTTCAGAAGACACAGCTGGACTATCTGTAGATACGGATAGGATAGTGGAATATTCAGATACAGCTGGGATACCGGTAGATATAGATGAGCTATCGAAAGGCACAACTGTACTCTCACTGGAAGATATGATTGCGCTATCGGCAAACTCAGCTGGGGTTTCGGAAGATGCCACTGTTGGGTTATCGGTAGATACAGCGGGGCTCCCGGTAGATATGACTGGGCTACCAAATGACACTGTTAACTCATCTTTTGTATTAACTAGTGTGTTCTTCTGTTCTGTTACTGGTGCTTCACTAGTTGGCATCTTTGTTGTAACCAAATCATCGGTATCTTGAAGGAACGTTGATGTTTCCTTGTCAAGTGTATCATCTTTCTCTTTCATAGTCTCTTCTACTGCATTTGCGTAATCAGTCTCATTTTCTGCCCGTTTCAAAAACTCATTCGCCATAAAATCTTCGAAAGACGTAGTTTGTTCACTATTTAGGGTTGAATTCTTTTCATTTGCCTTTTCTGCTATGACGGGTTCATCAGGAGACTCATTTTGTGTTTCGTTCAAGTTGACTGGTTCCAAGTCGTGTCCCTCTTGGAGTTTCTTCACCAAGCTCTTATTGTTTTCAACTTCTGGTAAGAAAGGATTCATTTCAGTTTCGTGATCTTCATATTCGGCAGATTGAGTCGTCGTGCTCGATTTTGAAGCAGAGAATGAATCATTACCATTGTGATTAGGGACTTCGTAGATAGTGACATTTAAATTAGGACTTTCAGAGTTTATGTCATTGTTATTAGTTTCATTTTTCATTTCATCGACATTTATTGAAGCAGTATGTGGGATGTTCGTTGGAACTGGTTCATTTATGAGCGTGTTTTGTGTTTTGACGTCATCTGAGAAATTGTCTAGAGGTTTACGCATATTGTAAACATCTCTTTCGCTGTCACCTTCTTCCCAGACGGGTGCTGGCTCCGAATACGCTTTGTTTGCCTGGTTTGCCTGTTCAGCAGCGTTGTAGATGAACTGACCAATCGTCGTAGTCTCGATTGCCATTGCTGGCGTTGATGTTTCCTTGACAATATCTTGAACTGGCTCAGTTCGCTTTTGGCGAGGATCTTCACTATCATAGTCGTGAGGCATGCCCATGCTCATATACAAAGTGTCTTCAACAACTCCCTTCTTGGTTGTCTGATCGAAACTCAGGTAGTCTGGTTCGAAATCTTCTTTATTGAGAATTATATCTTCTGCTTTGATTGTGGTGGCTACTGTGGTTGCCTTAGGCTTTTGTTCTGAGTCGTCGAAGCTGACCTCAGTCACTGTTTGGGCGAGCCAGTCTTTATCTGAAGACTCTGTGGTAGTCGTTTCCGATTCGGGCATAACCTCATCGATTGTTGAGTGAATCTTGTGTATAGCATCAAACGTTAGATCAGCTGGTTCTGTACTAGTTTCAGTTGTGGTTAGGACTGTATCAGGGTTGGATGCTACAACGCCCATGGTGTCTTTTTCTTGGCTTTGATGTGGCTCGCTTTCAGTTTCGTTCAGATTCAGTTGCCTAGCTTCATCTAGTCTCGAAGTTTTCTCCTGTGTAGCTTTTATTATTGATTCATTTATTAATGATTCAGTGGTGTTTTCTGAAGATTTTTTTTCTGAAGTCTTAGGAACCTCTTCCGTAGTTGTTATTGCTAAAATCACTCTTTCCGTAACGGGAGCGTTTGTAGTAATATGATCAGTTTCAATGACACTATCGTCGTGTTGATTATACTTAGAATATTGTTCATAATTTTCAGTGGTGGTTATTTCATGTACATTGTTCGTATCACTCAAGATGGACACGATTTCTGGTTTAGGTTCGTTTGAATTTTCGGTGATTATGTTCGGTTCCGAAATTGACACTCGCATGGTAGTCTCAAAGGAATCTTCAAACTTGTGAAGCCCTACAATACTTACTAAATCCCGATCAGACGTAGATTCTGGCGCGAGTTCTGGTTTAGTTTCTGAATCTACCGCAGGTTCAGGCTTTGATTCCGGTTCAGGCTTTGGTTCTGAAGTAGGTTCTGGCTCCTCTTTCGGTTCTTCAGTTGTTTTGTGTTCTGACGATGGTTCAAGTTTCGATTCTGAATAAGACTTTGATTCTGATTCCGGCTTTGATTCTAACTCCGACTCATAAGAACCCGAAGCGTTAGGTTCCGAGGTAGGTACAGGCTCAGACTTAGAAGTCGGCTCTGGCTTAGGTTCAGGCTCTGGCTCTGCAATGGGTTCGGGTTTTATTGCTTCCAATACTGTTAGACTTGTTGCCTCAGGTTGCGAGACCGTTTCTGGTTCGGGTTCTGACTTAGGTTCTGCAGTTGGCTCAGGTTCTGATTTAGGTTCTGCAGTTGGCTCAGGTTCTGATTTAGGTTCTGCAGTTGGCTCAGGTTCTGATTTAGGTTCTGCAGTTGGCTCAGGTTCTGATTTAGGTTCTGCCGTAGGTTCTGGTTCTGATTTTGGTTCTGCTGTAGGTTCCGGTTCTGACTTCGGCTCGGTTGTCGGTTCTGGCACTGATTTCGGTTCTGAATTAGAGTCGGGCTCCGATGACGGTTCTGAAGTCGGTTCAGGCTCTGGCTCGGCTACTGGCGCTGACGTTGCACTGTCGAGCTCGGAAATCGACGTCAATTCAGATTCTGGCTCCACATTAGGCGGTTCCGCCGCCGGTTCTGGGAGCGAGGTAGATTCGTGCTGGAGTCCTCCGAAAATATGGGAGAAATTCAAGTCGGCTTCAGATTCCGTAGATGGTTCTGTCGGTAGTGGCACAGATTCCGTCCAATCGAATTTGCTATTTGGGGATTCGTTGTTATTCGTTTTCGCTGCCGGGCTAGTAGAAGTTGTCTGCTTATTTTGAAGGTCATCAAGAATCGGTACACATTTCTTAGCATTCTTCCCTAATACCATTTGACCGGTTGGGCATGTGCAGCTGAACTCCAAAGAACTCGCATCAAATTCACAGCCGTTTTCGCACTCGTTCTTATTATTCTGGCACAAGTCGATGACAGGTCGTGTCTCCATCTTATCCTCGGCTATGTGGTAAGTACTGATCATTCTGTCGTTCCTAGCCAAATAGTTTTGAAGGCGAGTCTTCAGGATCTGGGCGTCCATGTCGAGTTCCTTTTGGCTGTTTTTCTTCGGCACCCAGTGGATCCGGTAGGTGACGATTATCGAACCTTGCCTGTGAACGAAATGAAATAATTAATACCAGCAACGTATGCCGCGGACGCTCAAATTTTAGCGTGTGTTAAGAAATTTATGGCTTTATGAATTATCCATGTGCACGACGTACAATAACGAATATTCTTATTTTTTGACGACCTCTGTGGCGTAGCGGTAGCGCGTCTGCCTACCATGCAAGAGGTCCCGAGTTCGAATCCCGGCTGGAAACAAAAAAAAAGAAAAAAGTCCAGGTCTTGGATGTTTACATGTTTGTGATGTCGTTGTTTCTGGTTCCCACGACACAGGGTATCCTAGTGTGGGGCCAGAAGCAATGTATGTGCCTGTATGTAAATGTTATTGTTATTATTGTTATCGTAGGTATGTTTTGTTGGCGACCTTATTGAAAAAAATACATTTGAGTTAATGATTATTTGGCCGAGTACCACTACCATTCCAATAAAACGAATGCTCGACAAATACTATCTGGAAGTAAATTGCCACCTCTGTTCGCTTAGTAAAAGCTTCTAATTAGCCTCATGTAGAGTTCACGTGAGAGCGGGACGGCGCGAGTTTTTGTCCAATCTGGGTTTTCTCGACGCATGCTTCATGGTCTAGATGCGAGTAAGCCAATCAATAACGCGCGGAAGTGCTCGTGGCCTAGTGGATCCGAGTGATTGGAATCAATCACTAAGGTTAAGCAACTACAGGCGCGGTTAGTTGCAGTTGCATCCCGTGACCACAAATTCCCGTGACTACCGCTTGTGGCATTTTTTTCCGAGCGCTACCGTGCTTCGGAAGGCACGTTAAGCTGGTGGTGCCGGCTGCCATGTAATGACAGTCGTTAAACCGTAATAGGCCTTATGTGCGTATTGATATTTTCTGCCAGTAAGGCCCGTCACTTTCTTACAATCCTCCACCAACCCGGACTTAGCCTCGTGGTGGAGTATGGCCTAACCTTTCTGCGATGCAGGAAGTGACCGTGCCTCACAGAGACGTGCCTCAGCAGTGGGGACATACCAAGGGTCGATATCGAAGTCAATTAACCAAACTAGCAAGCGGAAATGGGACGATAAATTTACCTGATGTTCACAACTTCCACGTTGATATCGTGGTCGCCATTCTCCAAAGTGGCCCGGTCGAACAGGGCATCCCGCAGGGCGTCAGCGAAGGTCCTCCGCAGCGTCAGTGCCATATCACTGTCCAGGTCTTCCATTTGCTGGTCGAATTCCTCATTGTCGATTTTCAGATCGCCTTCCAGGGTATGTGGGACTGTGGAATTGAGGGTTGAAGTTAGCAAGATCGGGAACAATGAATATATTCTGAATTTCTAATTTTCTGTGCAATCTAAGGATAACGAATGAATAAAGCGAGTTTTATGTTGATTGTTGGTGAAATTTCTTCACTTATTAATGGAATTCAATAAAAGAAATAGGCAAGGTTACTCCGTGCTTTTTAGTCTTTGCCTAGATACTTATAAAGCCATGGTACTTAAGAGACCAGTGAAAATAATTAAAATACTATTTTATCTTGACTATTTCACTGGTCAACACAAACAATTTTCAGACTATTTGTTAATCGTTGTTGACTTTAATTGAGGGTTACACAGGTTCTCATAGGCGTGACGACAGTATCAACTAATCAAAGATTTAACGATATTAGGGAATGTACATATTAAAAGGATTTAAAACACTGATTTAGTTTCGTAAAAAAAAGGATTACCAATATTTGCTATAAAATAAAAGATTATATTATTGCTTTCACCATTACACCGCGTGACGTCACGCTTAGATAAACATTGGTAAACTTCACCCGTGCTTTGTTGTGACTACTAGTGATTACGATGTTTGTTTATTTGTTTACCTAGGCTTGACGTCAGATTCGACGCCATGACACCGCGAGCTGTTTTCCCACTGATAAAGAATAAACTACTCGTACTTCGTTAAACTTTAGTTTATTACTGATATTTCTTAAAGGTCTTTTTGAAAATAATAAATGTTTCCCCATATAATGGAAGAGGATTTAAAAATCTTTCGTCATGCCTATTCTTAAAGAATATTTTATATATACATAAAAAAATATAAAATATTTTTATATTATGTTTGTCTGACTGAACAACTCTATATTTCGCAAAGTTTCTAGCAGTCATCTGCCATGGTGTGAGTGTCACATCTTCCCTGGTATATCATTTAATTTCAACATCTCTACATAAGATAAGTTAAGAATATTCTTTATTGTACACCAGAGCACATATTATAAAACATGTAAAGATACAAAGTACAATTGGCGGCCTTATTGCTAAAAGCAACTAGGTACACACCATCCTTGTCTTGTCTACACTTTTATAATATCTATTGGCTCTGGATGGCTGTGGTTTTGTTAATCTCTAAAATTTCACAAGCATCTGCCATCCTGTCCAAAGTTCGCATTGTAGACATTTTCCTCGGAGGCCGTGAACTTCTGGTCGGCCTGCGTGTCAGTTTCGTGTTGGTCGGTGGCCCAGGCTGCCTATGGACGGTAAAGACAAAAGACAAGCTACTCACCAAAATACGTCGAGTCGACATTTTCATAGGACACCGTGAACTCCTGGTCGGCCTGCGTGTCTGGTCCGTGTTTTTCGTGGTCGTGGTCGTGCCCGTGGTCGTGGTCGTGCCCGTGGTCGTGGCCGTGATCGAGGCCCAGCCCGCCCAGCGCCCGCGCCGAGCTGATCGAGCTGTTGTATTGCTCCACTGGCGTTGGGGAGTTCGCAAAAAGAACTCCGGCTGGAATTTGAGAGAAGCGTTTTTCAGTTCGTTTCATTACAGCTGGTACCTAAATAGCATATAGATAGGCCTTGTACATACATATTCTATATACCTATCTATCCTGACCCCATCATAGGCTCGACCCAAGTTATTTTTACTGTGACATGGCACAGCGTGAGTGGAGATTATTGTATTTTAATACCTATACCATCCTGTCTTTTGTGGTTAAGAAGCCAACTACAGGAGAGACAAAGATAACTTAGGTTGCGGGTGTACGATATTTTCCTTTACACTTAGCTACGTTTATTGATATCACAAAATAACAAATGCTTGCATCTAGGTAACTTTAGACATTTTTAAAAACCTAAAGACTAAAAATTCCACCCATGCCGGCATTCGAACCCGCGACCTCAGGCTATCCGTGCCAGCGCTCTTTCCAACTGAGCTAATGGGCGACTCACCGGCATCAGTGAAATTTCGAACCTCTTTACAATACTCTCTGTATTACGTACAGCCTCTAAATAGGTTTTTAAAATTGTCCTTAGCACGGGTTAGTGCATTAAAAAGAATATAAAAACTTAAGACATTTCAAGTTATTATAGGTAAATTCTCCGGTTTGTAACTACGAACTCTCGCATGTGAGGCAAGGGTTATACCGATAAGAAACTAGCCACGTTAAGCTCTTCTAGCCTGATTTATGACAAAGTAAAAATGTTGACTTTGACAAGGTACTGAAGTGCAGTGCAGATATGTTAGAGCATGTGACTGTACGTATTGCTACCGGAGGTTGGTACTTGGGAGGGCTGAGATGTTCATAATGTTCGTACAAGTAACTGAGCCTTAGGCTGACATTCAGAGACGAATCCCAAGTTCACGCTTAGAGCAGTCTTAGCAAAGTTAACTAAAGTCATACTTAGTAAAGCGAGGAAATTGTCGTATTCACATTCGATCGGGAGCCGGAGTTAAGCCTGAGCTAAGAGAAGAACTGTCTTAAAAAAGTCATCTATATTGTCTATTATTTTTTAGTAATTTAGTAAACATAATGCTAATCACAAACTCCAACTAAAACAATACGACACAATGGTAGGTAACCTCAAAGTGAAGAGAACCAAATGACAGATGACAAATCTAAGTTCATGTAAAGTCACCGATATTAACTACTTACACTTAGCTAAGTACCATTTCATACTCAACTTGATAAGATTCGATTCTGAATACGAAATATTTCTAAGTACGTGATTTTGACATTCCTGAGACTGGTCTTAGCTTAGTTTTCGTCTCTGAATGTCAGCCTAAGACTTCGACTATATTGAATTTGCGTACCAAGTACCCTATGCGTTATTAGAAGAAGTAAATTTTATCTATGATTTATCTTGAGCGGTGGTAGCGGAGCGGTGTAGAACACCAGCTTTTCATTTGGGAGGTCGCGGCGGTTCGAACCCCGGCATGTAACAATGACTTTGTTTTCTAAGTTATGTACATTTGTGAAATTATAGTAGCAATACTACTCGCTGACGGTGAAGGAAAACATCGTAAGGAAACCCTAGTGTCTGAGGTGTTAGCGTACCTCAGCGCTTGCTACGTATAATGGCCCAACTATGAGGCTAAGTGCGGAAATATCAGGTCTAACTAACTATGATTTATCTTTTCGCCAGACATCCTCCAAATCCGTTCAGTTGTTAATTTACAATTCCGTGATGAACCTAAGTAGCGGGATACAGTTTGACATCGACAGCTGCGAACTAGAACTGCTAATGCTAATGCATTCAATTTTAAGTAGAATTCAATGGTATTAGTAAATAAAATAATAAATTACTTTTGCGGCAAAACATCAGCGATTGAAGAATGACTGGTCTAATAGAATCCTTTGATCATCATTCTTTGTTAAAAAAAACTCCAATTCAATCCATCGGCCTTCATTTATCCACGTCAACAAAGTTATTTTCTGTCGGTCATCCTCATACAGCCCCTATTGGCAATCCGCCTCCTGGGCCTCGATTCTGTTATTTTATTACATTATACTCGTAGTACAATGATAGATACAGAGTCGGGTCCGTGGGCTGTTTTTTCATACCATTGACGCCTATAAGGTTCGTTGTATTTGCGCGCGTACACTTGAAGCAGCAACGAAACTACAGCACCGCATTAGCGGAATCTAGGCTCAGGTCGTCGGTCCAGCGAAGTGAATACGACCAGCTAATTACCACTTCAGAATGCTGATCTTTGGTATGAATTTGTACTTACTGGCAGCTAAAACAATGAGGACCACCACTGCTGCCACGACCAGGCAAAGCATGGTCCAACATAGTGGCCGCTTGCACCCGCCCTTCTCGCTGCTGCGCTTGTCTTGCGTCACGTATAGCTTCTCGCCTCTGAAATAAAGAAAAGGCAGGTGTTAGAGTAAGATCGATGTAGAGTTAATTGCCAGACTTCTCTACACAAAGGTAGCAGAAGAAGATAAGACAAGATGCGAAGTAGGTAAGCTCGCCTATGTGCAAAACTTTTTATTGCAGTAAAGAATTTTCATAATAATACACTACACACTACGCTGTTTCATCAGAGGTGGATCTAGCCTAGCATTCTTAGCGTAATGGACTGGCCATAGAGTCAGGGTGGCTTTTGCCACCCGTGAACTGGCCTGTGCGCGTCCGCCCAAGTAATGTTTTGCTGTATCGGAAATTAAAATAGGATGTTAATGATTTACTTCTTAAAACCCTCTATTAATCACTATGATGATTGACCTGATGGTGTGCATGCGGCGGGCCTTTAAAGCCAAGATGCCACCCGGGCCTCTTATGCCCAGTCCGACCCTGGGCGTAACTACCTATATAGTGTCCGAGTGCCCAACGCACAGGTTGTAAGATCGATTCTCGCTGAAGGCAGCCGCGCGTATAATTTTACAAGCGGCTGATTACTTAGCATAAGAATACTAGTTTGGGACCAGAAAAAAATATTCGTGATGCCCGTAAAAAACACTTGTTCATTTTCCAAAACGATGGGCTAAGATATTTTGAAAGCAACAGAAATCAAACCCTATAAACTTCCGGCCGGTATTTATAACAATGCGTTCCTGTCAACACTCACAAAATGCTGTTAAAAGTTTGTTTTAAAGGGAAAGACCAACTTAAAACTTATTTGCAGAGCGATTTAAGAATGATACTGTTAACAGGTAGATACTAAACTATAGGAAATGTGGGTAGTACAGCAAATCAATATTACTATATTTACATGAGTGCACTCTAATCTAAGCACGTTAAAGTTGACCTGCTGTCGACTTCACTCTACCTTACCTCAACAGCACTCGCGAATCGCGTAGCATATTATGGATGGATTGAAACAGCTAACTGACCGCGATGCGAAATAGAAAATTTTACATAAAATATTGCCTGACTACCTACAGATCTCGTTGAATTCCGTCCTGTGCAACCTATCGATTCCAAGTAACATCGGATTATGATGTTCAGATTTTAATTAAAGCCATAAATATTGTCGAAGTTAATTATAGGTTGGTACCTAGTTTTATAACATTTCACCACGTGGTCGAAGCAATTCTAGGCGTGGCACTTAAGAATTCCTTACTGAAAACGGAAACTTATGTTTTTCTTAAGAATTATCATGAATGCCCTGTGTAATTACTGGTACTTACTTTGTATTTAGCTAAGACTTTACCCACCAACCAAGATTAGTATACGAAACAGTTTAAACCAATTTTCCCTACGAACATAAGAAACTATATACTACAATAGGTACGTACGATTCGACGTTTGCAGAAGTTGGCCTTTCCACGCTATCTGCATCACTGTCGTATTCTATTAGTTGTTTATCTTCCAGAATTGACGGTAAAGACATTGTGATTCCTTATCGATACTACACTCACTGAGACTAGCACTAAAATGGTGGAAACGGGTGGAATGGAAGATAGGGACGAATTTCTGCTAATGAGCAACGGTTAAGCAATTTGAAATAACTACCCTCTTTTTGGCGACAATAATTATTAACTGCTTTGGTCCAATAATGACCGAAAGCCGTCACAGACAGGCGAGATACTAAAGCGTTGTGGCATATATGCAAGGAAGTTTTCTTCCATATATGTCAATGACTCGGCGGCGGCGTACGATTCGAAGGGAACTTATAAACAGGGGTAGTAAAAAAGTCTCAAGGAACTTTAGGCGGATATCTACTCATCAGTATAAACCTTACAAACAACTTTTTATGAGAGAGTCTTCGGAATATCGAAAAAAAAATTTCAGCTGTACCGACTTACGACACCAATGATTTTTCGATATTTCGGATACGGTCTCGTAATAAAAGCTGCCTTTTTTATTGAGTACAATTATCTCCCCTAGTGCCAAAAACGAGTGTAATGTTGTTGTCTCGTATGTACCTATGTAAGTGCGATTCTATTTTCCCTCATAAATTCTTAAACCATGGTCAGTCAGATTTTGACAAAAAAGATCTCAATCGTTCGATTCGTGTTCAGCTTCAATCCAAAAAAAATTAAAAAGACATAACTAGAAAACATTACTTTTTGACTCGTTATGAGGTAGGTACCAGGTTGGTCCCACCTGCTTAGTGCTTAATATTTAGCACTCGGGTTATTGGTTATTTTTTATTTTAATTTCTTTGGATTCTTTATGACAGTTATATCCTGTTATATCGCTTTATGCTGTCGTATTAGATGTATAATATGACACCTGCTAGGGAGCACAAGGTCAAGCGAAAAGTTTTATCGCACTATCAGTAGCGACATCTCGCTCTACACGGAGAATTAAAGCAAGATGTCGATAGCCGATAATCGGATAAAACTTTTATCGGGACGTTGTGCTCCCCTAGCTGAGCTTTATTTCCAAGGGAGAGGTCACGTCATAAACGGCGACTTTATACTCTATCGGACTTTTTTTAAAACAAAGTATATTTCTACTAAACTCGTATAACCGGAATTCCTGTAATTCTGTTCTGCAGCGCGGTGTAACACCGCTCATTAAATATAAGGTAATCTATAGAGCGCTAGTATGTGGGCTTTTGGATTTTTTTTGGATGCTACGTTGCAACGGCGCGTTATATTATGCTGGATACTTGGCTATTCGTATTCTCGCATTTGCCGACAATCTGAGTGCTTAGTGCTAGTTTTTTAACTATTCGATCGCGTTAAAGTAAACTCATATTTCTATGGCATCGAGGAAGCGCCACCTAGCGACAAGTGTGGAAATTAAAATTGCTGAGTGCGAGTTGTAATGGTTTACGTTGAGAAGTGAACATGTTTACCAGCCAAAACACGAATAAACGCGAGTGGGAGTTGTACTATGACAGCGTTTTGCCAGTTCGAACGGTTAACTTACTCATACTCACTACTCAATGCTCGATTAACGCGGTAGTAAAGTTATTCGATTGGATCTGTCAAACTCGCACTAAGCCCTCTGTGGTCAAGATTTGTCAGAAAACCCGGCAATGAATGCTTACCTAATTAACTGCTAAATATCCAATTACTAGTGATCAAGTAAGGCGCCGGCTTTAGCGCCCGTCTGTGACGAACTTTATGGTTTACTAGCTTTTGCCCGCGACTCCGTCTGCGTTGACTTTAGTTTTTTGCAACCCCGTTTACTCCCTTCAGGGTTAAATAAAAAAAAAAAACGGCGAAAAATGTGTTCAATCAATTGTGTTGAAGAATTATTTTAAGTTTCAAGAAAATTAGACAAATTTTTTTTACTAATTTTGGCAACCCTTTTCGCCCCCGTAGGGGTTGAATTTCAAAAAATCCAGTCTTATTCCTTGTCCACATTATACTCTCTGTGCAAAATTTCAGCTTCCTGGGTCCAACGGCTTGGGTTGGGCGCTGATGAGTGAGTCAGTCAGGGCTTTGAATTTTATTTATATAGTTTTCATTCACTAATAAGAAGGAATTTAAATCATCCGACATACATATGCGGTTAGTACGTGTAACAGCAACTAAAACAAGCATTCCAAAAGCTGAGTTCATAACCACCGATACTCTCAGCCAGCTCCTAATACCAATACCTACTTCTATTTGCTCAATCATGGAGGTACAACAAACATTTGCTTCTATTGTCTTATATCATAGAAGATTCTGGAAACCACATGTGTCCGTGAAAGACGCTAAGCGTTTGGTTACTCATCGGGACCGACAGCTATGTCAACAGTGTTACAGGGTATTGTAAACTTTGATATGGACAGGCACAGAAGCTTTGTAATTGTATGGAATTCGAGGGTAAATCAAACAATGGCAAGTTTGTCTTGTTAAGTTGTACCAAGTTTGAGATAAACCGTGGTGTTGTACCTGGGCGGTGTATTCCAGAAGCTCCTTTTGATTATCAAAAGTTTAATAATTTTGCTAGGTGTTTAATAGGTGCTGGGAAAGCTTACTCCATCTAAAAAACAATGTCGTAGAAACTGTAGTGTCCGAGTGGTCCCTATACCCATCTAGTGTGAGTGAGGGTATCACACTTAGATGGTCACCTTCTATGGACTGGACACTGCATAAATGATCTCATTACGTAGGTAAATGCCAATAAACTAAGTTTTAAGTTTATCGAGGGGTTGCTCGCATGAGATTCAGATGCAAAGTTTGTGATAAGATAACACAAAAAAACCGTTATTCCGATAGGTTTTTGTGGGTACTGCTGAAAGCGGCTTAGTATAAGCTCGGTGCTCAGATAAAAGTTTGTAATATTTGAGGGACTTCAATTTCACGTGGCAAAATGGTTCGTTTTTTTCCCACGAAACGTCTTGGAACAAAAAGTGGAGTAAACACGAATGAATCACGAGAACCTTCATTATCGGCGTGCACGTTTAGGTAGCAAGTCATATTTTTATTCCGCCTCTGGCCACAACTCTTGCGTCCTTAGAGTCCCTCCGCACTCACGCGCAGGACCACTACACACGAGTGATCCAGATGCAGCCTGTTCCGATATACTGTTCCGGTGGGATAAACAATTGCGTCGTGAACTTTTTACAATGGTCCTTACTTCCACCTACTGTGGGTTGCCATTTGAGTCCTTGTATATGTCGAAATAACGAACAAAGTATAGTAATTTGGAACGGACTTTAGTCAAGACAGTAGACCGAGTCACAGACAAAACCTGACATTATGTAATGCATGTATCATGCATGACAGACTTGCATATAAACGGTTTTTACTTTTTTTTATAAGAAATGGTCTTATTCTTCATCTCTATCTAAGCCGAGGGTTAGGATGAGACCTAGAATGGATCGGATTTTACCTGAAGAAACCTGTTCACACGCGTCTTAAAGAGGTTCAGTTTATAAGTGTTCGGGAAAACGGACGACTGCTTCTACTAACTTACTATAACTTAATACCAACCGAAATTTGGTTTGGGACGGACTGTAGGTTCAGACCCCGGTCGAGAGGTCATTGCACCGCGCTTTGTTCCCGAGCTGCGCCTGAGCACTTCCCCACTTCCCCCCGAGCCTCGCGGAACAATCGAGTTTGTTATGGAGCATGGTGCGTAGAAACTTGGCGTTTTATTCGGAGTATAGTCACACACTGGTTGGTATGGTCATCCATGGTATACGATACTGCGACATGAACTTGAACTGGGTTCTAAAAAAAGTAGGTACTCGGGGCTGCAAGTGATGCAAAGTACTTCAGCCAGATGTTGCTGCCTGTACGTAATACATAGAGTGTTGTAAAGAGGTTCGAAATTTCACTGATGCCGGTACTTGCCCATTAGCTCAGTTGGGAGAGCGCTGGCACGGTTAGCCAGAGGTCGGGGTTCGACTCCCGCCATGGGTGGAATTTTGAGCCTCTAAATAGGTTTTTAAAATTGTCCTTAGCACGGTTTCTTCTTCTTCTTCAGGCTATATTAGTCCACTGCTGGACATAGCCCTCCCCTAATGAGCGCCATAGCGCAACGTTGTGCCATCATTGGGGGCTAATGCTCAGCACGGTTTACTTAGAACTGGGTTCTGTCTAAGGCGCTACCCGGTGCTAACTAGCGTCACCTATGGAAAAAAATCATTGCTTCTATACAACGCGAGTTAGAAAAAAGTTAACATCATAAGTGTTAATAACTACAGTCTATTTATTCTTACTTGTCCAATTTAGTAAACAAGATTCTAACCTTAAAATTGAAATTAGATGCCTAAACTAGACATTTTCTCGCAAATTCATGAACTATCATGAACTATGTTTATAATATTGGCAGTGTTATCTAAGAGTGTTCCAGGTTACTTCATTTATGGAAATATGGCAGTTTTGGACTAAAAAGTCACAGTTTAAGGGTAGAATCTTGTTAACTAAATTGGACAAGTAAGAATAAATAGACTATATAGTAGTTATTTTGAGAACCTAGGTCCAAAAACCTAGAACTATCAAGCAGTTATGCCAAAAACGGCCGTTTTTAGAGGATATAACATAAGCATAACATAACTTTTACATACAGGCACATACGTTGCTTCTGGCCCCACTAGAATACAATGTGTCGTGGGAGCCAGAAACAACTACAATACAAACATGTAAACATCCAAGACCTGGGTTTTCTTGTCCCCAGCCGGAGTTCAAACCTGGGACCTCTTGCATGGTATGCGCTATTGTTGCGCCACAGAGGTTGTCAGAGATTAAAGTCCTAGGTTGTTGATCCTAGGTTCTAGACTGTACGTTTTAAAAATAGCTGTCACCGTTGTTAAGACTTATGATGTTCGTCGTCAGGCTATACTAGTCTACTGCTGGACATAGCCCTCCCCTAAAGAGCGCCACGTTGTGCTATTCATAGGGGGTAATGCCTATAATCCCCACGCAGGGAATGCGGGTTGGGGATCGCAGTTCGGTTAGTAACTATTATCTAATCTGTGGTTCGGTGGAATTGTACTGCAGGGGGCGCTGCTGCCCACCCTCCGGATTGTGTCCCTTAGTCGCCTTTTACGACACCTGCGGGAAGAATTGGGTTGGTGCTATTCTATAGGCCTACACCACGCAGCAAATAATGTTCACTTTATGATTTTTTTTAGTATAAAACAAGTTATGATTTTTATTAAAATAAGGATTAAATTATAAGAGGGTCGGAAATTCTATTAGCGAATGGCATTGTCAATAGTGATATATGGGTAATTAAACGATTGGCAACGTAATTGATACTTCGTGGCCGTGCGTGAGCGTGGAAATTTCCCATGGCTGTAGACCGCATGACCCGCAGTAAAAAAAACCAGCCCAGTGCGAGTAGGATTCGCGCATCGAGGGTTTTTATTATAATTATGTTATAATAAAAACCTTAATATAATAAATTAGTAGGTAGGTATTTATTATAATTATGATGTACTATTAACTTTTGCCCGCAACTCCGTCCGCGTGGACCTTTTTTTGCAACCCCGTTCACTACCGTAAGGGTTAAATTTAGAATAACGGCGAAACATGTGTTCAATCATTTGTGTTGAAGAGTATTTATTTTATGTTTAAAAAAAATTAGACAGAATTTTTATACCTCCCATATAAATTTTGGAAAACCTTTTCGCCCCGTTAGTGGTTGAATTTAAAAAAATACAGTTGACTGTCTCCTCGGTCTAACGGTAACATGTGTTGGTCACAAAGACTCCAAGGCGGTCGGTTCGATTCCCTTTTGAGCCCGTACATCTTAAACATGGAATGAATGTAGCCTTGTTTGGATGTTGTTTATTTTTAAGTAGTGGTTAATGGTCTATGGACTATGACCAATAGGCAGTAGGGGCATCGGTAGTGAAATAAAATATGACATTAGAAAAGTTATCTGCGTCTTTACGAAGATTGTACCGTTATTATGGGCTAGCTTTAATACACGAAGCTGATGCTACGTGGTGTGAACTAGCGCCATCGATGGGAAAATATCATAAGTATCTTTTTTAGGGTTCCGTACCTCAAAAGGAAAAAACGGAACCCTTATAGGATCACTTTGTTGTCCGTCTGTCCGTCCGTCCGTCCGTCTGTCAAGACCCTTTTTCTCAGGAACGCGTGGAGGTATGAAGCTGAAATTTATATCAATTACTCAGGTCTACTGTCCCTTGAAGCTGTGAAAAAATCAAACTTCTAAGCCAACGCAATCAAAAGATACAGCCGTTTATGCCGCAAATTTTCGACACTTGCAAGGGAATCAAAACCTACAGGGTGCTTCCCGTGAACTCAGAATCTTGAAATTTGGTACGAAGCAACGTCTTATAGCATAGATAAAGGAAAAATTACGAAAACCATAAATTTTTAGTTACATCACATAATATATTTTTTTTTAAGAATTTTAAACTTACTACCCATTTCCTCATAAACGCGTAGAGGTATTAAATTGAAATTCATACCAAATACTCAGGTCCATAATACCTTTAAGCTGTAACATGTCGTAATGAACGAACTTTGTAAACCTTGCAGGTTTGTACGGAACCCTCGGTGCGCGAGTCTGACTCGCACTTGGCCGGTTTTTATAATTGCGTCTTATAACCTATTGACAAGAACCTAGGTCCAAGAATCTAGGACGTTTTTTCTCGAAAAACAGCCGTTTTAGCGGAAATCTATTAAAATCCTAGGTTCTAGACCGTAGGTTCTAAAAATAGTCGTTTTGACCTACACTAAAGAAGAAGAAGAAATTCTTCAAGACTTCAAGAAGAAATTCCTGTACAAACGTAATATGGTTTCATTTCAATAAACTTTACCAATATGTTTATAGGACAAAAATCAAGGTTCATTCCGCCTTATGCCACTTGTGGTTCGGATTACCCACCTAAAGTCCAAACCACCCGTCAACTATGCCCAACTTTTCAAGACTTCGATCGAGGTTCTACTTCGGGGTTCGATCCCCAGCTGGGTACAAAAAAACCCCAGGTCTTGGATGTTTACATGTTTGTGATGTCGTTGTTTCTGGTTCCCACGACACAGGATATCTTAGTGTGGGGCCAGAAGAAATGTATGTACCTGTATGTAAATTTTATGTTATGTTACTTCCCTGTGTCACCCATGATGGGAAACAACAAACGGAATATCAATAGAATTTACCTATCTGATTCAACAACAATGCGCGCACGCAACTCACGCGTTTTCTGACCCAGTTTCTGTACCATGGGATGACCTGTCAATCAGCCATGGCCCATTGAGTAACAGACTAGAACTACCCAACATGATGGCTCTATGGAGCGATATATCGCATGCCATCCCGTTCTAAACAGCTATACAGGGTGTAATAATTATAATAACTTCCACACATCACGGTCTCTAGCCCTGGTCCCAAACTAGGATACCCTGTGCTATGGCGACAAGGCAAGGACATCCCTGACTGAGGTCATTTCTACAAATATACGACGGCACCCATCGTACCGACGACTTCCAGCATGGTAATCAGACTTGATGCCGCTAGATCAACAAGGCAGTGAAACCTTAACCGAAAGTGCGACCTTGCATCCGAAAGTGAAGGGTCTCGGCAGGAACAACTTTTACTGAGTGGAAAACTTTGATATTGTGACGAAAATATGGGCTACGTCATACATTTTAAGAAGTGGTTGCGTAGTCAATAAGCCGGCCTATCATTCGGGAGGTCATCGGTTCGAAGCCTTTACAATGACTTTGTTTTCTAAGGTACGTACAGTCACGAGCACTAACATGTATGCACTTCAGTACCTTGTAAAAGTAAAAATATTCGATTTCTCACACATCAGGCTAGGTTAGGTTAATATGACAAGGTTCTAAGGTGTTTACTTGTTAGTGCACGCGACTGTATATTTTGTAAAGTCGTAAGAGCAATGGCACTCGCTAACGGAATAGGAAACTAACAATCTTGAATTGCCAAAACTATTAGTGTTCATTTCATCACTTGTATTGCCAAAACTATATTCTTCTTAATAATTCTATATAACATTAAAAAGTTAAAATTACTTTGCTGAATTCCGCCAAAAATCCCACAAGCACCATGCGGCTAGCTAATGCATGGCCCTCTCTCCCACTTTTTCAAGCAGAAGCAAGACACGAACACACCACCACCAACACCAATACTTGTGTGAGAAAACACGCGACGCGTTTCGCCTCTAACACGAGGCATCCTCAGGCTCCCAAATGCAAGTGACCGTCTCCGCGTCGCGTGTTTTCTCACACAAGTATTGGTGTTGGTGGTGGTGTGTTCGTGTCTTGCTTCTGCTTGAAAAAGTGGGAGGGAGGGCGGTGCATTAGCTAACCGCATGGTGCTTGTGGGATTTTTGGCGGAATTCAGCAAAGTAATTTTAACTTTTTAATGCTATTATGGATTTCCGCAAAGTAACGCCTGATTCTATACAAATTCTATATAATTTTTTTATTTTTAAATTTTTGCTAAGTTTTTATGTGATTTCTATAGTACCCGTAAAAACAATGCCACAATGTAACAATAGGAGAGGAGGGCTTTCGGAAAAAGTGGTTGTCATTGGGAGTTCCGTACCGAAGCAATCATCATTCTTGGCCTGTTCTAAAGTATATAACTGACGATATTTTGGCGAACATATTTTTTTTGATTAGATAGATTTTAGAGAATTAGAACAGCTTGCGCCCTATATTAGGATAAGATCTAATAGGCTCTTTGACAGTTTTCTGGAAACCAACTCAGATTTTTCTTTAGTGTTTAATAATAAATGCTCAGAAAGTGATAATATTTTGACTTTCAAGTACTTTTACTAAAAAATGCAAAAAATAATAATTTTAAAAATAAGCTGCCAAAACGCTATCTTGACCAATATGGCGTCGTACAGGAAATAGTGACGTCACTGGTCAGTAATCAAACATACGTAAAGTCAATTCTCGGGTTCTTGGATGCTTTATTTGCTAACCTGTGACGTCATTATAAATTCGACCAATCCTGACCGTTTTCGATAATATTGCTACAGATACAAACATATTAAATCTTACCTTGTTTGATTATTTTTTCAGTTAAAATGCTCGAAATAGGTTTTAAACCTCATAATTGATACAAATCCATATAATTAATACGTTTTGTTTCTCACACTGTCAAATAGCCTATTCTGCGACACCCTGTAGGGTGAATCGATCAGTCTCAGTCAACAACTCGTCAAAACCATACCGTGTCATATTGTTAGCTGTCGTAACCAAGAGTTATTTACAGTCAGCCGCACACGGAGCATACCTTGTTATTCGATTCAGGCTCTTATGTCGTGCGCAATAGGGACTGCCAGGCTTGATGTGTGGCGCTGTACTTGCGTACCTGTGCACAGATTTGCCTTTAATACCACGTGGGTTGGAGTGACACAACAATACTAGCGACGAGTTTTGAGATTAGCTATTTGATAATAGTGCGTTTAGATTGGCTCGAAGCTGTTACATATTATTATATACTAGCGGGCCCGACATGCGTTGTCCTGCATTATATTAAATCTAAGCCATCCAGGGCACCACCCAAACGCATACAAAAAAGTTCATTCAAATCTGGCCAGCCGTTTAAGAGGAGTTCAGTGACATACATACGTACCTACAGAAGAATGGGCATTGTCACATCTTATTTTTTATCCTATAAATCTAAAATATAGACTAATATAAGAAACTAATTTGAATATTTCTTAATTTTTGATGTAATTATTTTTTTATTAATTATTTAAAGTTTTGTAAGTATGACGTCACCACTGGCATTATGAACATTGATTTTAATCATGATAAAAAAAGTTGACGTACAAACAGTTTGATTGGGCTATTTTTCGAGTTGTTTTTGCAGGTCGGAACGAAGCACTCTTTAGATTCCATGATTATCTTTAATATTAATCGGATATTTATTTGTTGCGAACGTTATTTTCTGTTTTTGACACTTTTGAGTTTGATAGTTGTTGTTGACGATTTTTTTTAAATATTTGTAGGCAATGGAACTACCGCTTTAGAGCCAATGATGACGTCAATGAAAGAAAAATGAAGTGAACATTATTTTGCGATAAATATTAATAATCCCTTTTTATTTTACCTATTTAAACCCCTAATAGTAATCAGTATCCCTATTCCTCGAAATGGTTTTCACTTTACGACAGTCGATGCCTCCCTGATCAATATCCATTATATATTTATATAAAGAGATACTACAAATTAACTACGCTGAGAAGCTTCGAAAACACTTGAAACGAAAGGAATTACTTACAAAAAATTGCAAGTTATAAATAGTCAACGATGTCTTATGTGAATGATTTACCTATTTATATGTCTATCTAAATCACTTAAATGAAGCGAGCCCAATTCGAATGAATTATTATTAGTACTTAACATCAGTTTACTTTTTCCATGTAAGTAGGTGGGTGGTGGGTACATACCGCAGGCGGTATGTACCCACCACCCACCTACCTACCCACCTTCCTAGCAGGCTAGGAAAAGTTAAGAAAAACCTAATATGATATGCTACGACACCGACTATAAAGACCTCCCAATTTTTGAACAAGTCATTCTGAACTTTCAGCACAAACTTTCAGCACATGCTGAGTTTCAACTCAGCATATGCTGAAAGTTAGTGCTGGAGCCCATTTACATTTACCACACCTACGTTGGTTACTCTTAGTCCAGGGGCATTATTATTCAAGTATCCACTGACTTGAGTGACGTTGATTTTTACTTTTATTAAGCTACCCTGGCTGTCAAATGCATACATTTTTTGACACTTTGGAGTTGCCTAAATGCTCCACTCGGTAGAATGGAATGCTACGTAATAGACGTGCATTGTCCAGGTACATTACCGTACCATGTATGACCAATTTTCTGTATCTTTTGCTTTTATGTATGCTACTGTTTTGTGTATGCTTTCTTCGTGCCGTCTCTAGTAATTTGATTTCTATGGCTTCGCTTCGGATAAGTGTCAGTCTCTTATGTGAATAAATGATTCTTTCGTTCGGGAGAAGTGCGGAAGAAATGTTTGCCCTAAGTAATTATTTTCCTCATAGGAGTTGAACTATTTAAATAATGACAAGCACGGGCCGAGAAGAAATTCCACTTCCATCATTATGCAAGTTATGCGCTTTGGTAGGTAATGAAGAAAGAAAAAATGAGTTATGCATGAACATAACCCGAATCCCGTAGCTCAGTTAAGTCAGTGGAATGTCGACTTAACTACCCAGATAATACGGTAATATTAAGTTGGAATTATCTCCTTTCTCGAAAATACAATAATGTGAACAAATGGGTGTATGGAAACCGAGTCACGCGCTCCTCGACTATCATGTTAAGTCAGTAAAGCTTAAGACATCAATATGGCACAGATTTAAAGGAATGTCATGACATAAACAAACGAACGGGATATAGGTAGGTAATGAAACGGTGGATACCTCTTTACGTGTTTTGTTTTGTCTTCGAACATTTTTGTCTCGTGAATATGCAACAACTTTCTAAGTGCTCACAACAAAGCGAATTGTCTCTTTAAAACTCCAGTCCGAGAATAGATGGACTCTTTTGCTCTGAACGATTTCTAGGATCTCGTTAGACTTTCGAACGGAAAGCGGTGGCGCAGTTATGCAATTGTGACACTTGTCGGACGTTTCAATGACACAATGAGCGGCATTCATGGATAAAATGTAATGCAAGACATTTTTCAGTACAGCTAGACCATGACTAAAGCGGAAACGCCAAAGGCTGTTATGTTACGGATGCAGCGAATCTCTTAAATTTTGTTATGATGACCGCTGACGAATGACAGAGCTACGAATGTGTATTTAAATTATATTTGTAATATTTAGTTAACCTAGGTTATGTAATTAATCACTCCTATATTATATTGTTTACTGGCACTACCCCTTCCATTGTCCGCATTATCGTGGGTTAGCTGGAAGAAAATACTATCTAGTATTAAGCTCGCCTTTGTACAAATCTGTTTTAGTGCAATAAAGACTTTTTCATTCATTCATACATTCAAGGAAACACGTGACAATCTGCTATATGACTCTCTTTGCAAGTAAGTCTTAAATGGTAAATATCTCTTCCATCAGACCAAAAAATATTTTAGTTTATTTTTGAGGACCTAAAAGCAACCAAAAAATATATTTTAAAACTTTGCTGCTAAAAACACGGCCAGCATATTTCAGTTTCTTAAGTTAAATTACTACAGGAAATACTTATTCAATTATCGCCTCAAATTTGATACGGGTCAAGTAGCGGTTTTTTTGTCTTAGTATGTAACGCCCACAGTGGCTTAAAATCCATAAATCATCAGAATTTTGATAATCGAACACATCGCTTCGTAAAACTACAATTAAATGTTAACTATGATAATTCTATGTACAGTAAAATGTCTAAAGACGATTTAAGAAACGGAAAATAAACTCGTTAACAACTAGGAAGGCTCGGCGACGCAATGAACCTACATTGAATTGTCATAATAAAAATAAATTTCAGTTTTACGAAACGCGGCCTAGTTAAGCGGAAGATAAATAATATTAAAAATCGACAGCACATCACCTAATGCGATAAATACATTTTTAACATCCATGCACTCTACACAGACCTGTTACTGGCGACTTTGCAACTCAAATGTAAAGGTTGATGTGCTGCTAACTGAACTTATTGGTAGTGAGTGAACCAGAGAATGGGTGTTCTCGAATATCGGGTTCACTACGGCCGCCATTCCGAAATATCAATTTGGTTTTATTGTCTTCTTGTAAACGGATCACATTTACGATATCTAATAAATTACTTACGGTGTTGCACAGTATGAACATTACAAAGTTCTATTAGGTACTCGCTAAAGTGTTCTCTATCTAGATGTCTAAAGTTATGCGCTTACGCAACATTACATCGTAAAACCGACGATAACAGTTGAATGCATAATTCGACGACAGTGCATTGCGACGAGTTAACTTTATACATGTATGGTACCTATTTCTCCTACAACTTCAGAAATGTAGATACGTAACTTAGTACAACAAATACAGAGGCATTTGTTCTAGCCGGGTTTTGAACCCCACGACCTCAAGGGTGTTCCACTTATTAACTATAATAACAAGCATTATTTCTATTAAGTACTCGTAAACAGTGCGTAATGCTAGTAGCTACTTGAGCTTTCTTGAGGGTCGTGTATGCTAGGATCATAACGTTTTCCTCATAATAAAAAATATATAACAGAATTGTTGAATACACCTTGGATTCATTTTAAAATTTGTGCATTTTTACCCATCCTTGTTATTGTATATTCTTGGTGTCACCATCTCATTGCACATATATGTTCCTAGTATACTTCGTTTCACCCGTTTTCCATTAGTCTTCTTATTTATACAGTCCACAGTCCACCCACAATAATAATACTGTTACTGTGAGATATAATGCGAAGCGCTCGTTGCCTAGTCGAACCGAGTGATCACTTGAGTTAAGCAACAACAGGTGACTACCGCTAGTGGCATTTTTCCGAGCGCTTCCGTGCTTTTTAAGGCGCGTTAAGCCGTTGGTGCCGGCTATCATGTAATGGCAGTCGTTAAGCCATGTCAGAGGCCTTATGGGGGGTTTGATAACTTCTGACAGTAAGACCCGCCACTGTCTTACAATCCTTCTCCAACCTGGACTTGGCCCCCGTGGTGGGGTATGGCCTAACCTTCCTGCGATGCAAGAAGAGACCTGTGCCCCAGCAGTGAGGACATAAAAGGGTTGATATCGATCGATCGAGAGATACAATGACTCCTTTGCTAATTGCTCAGTGGCATTTGTAGCTTTTTATTTATTCCAAGCATGAGCTTTTAGTGTCTCTTGTAAAATATGTACCGAATTCGAATTATCCGTTCAAGGACGCGGATTCGTGGACGTTACGTCATTAGCAATGCAAATTCAAAAGTTGTGGCTTGTGGTTCCAAAATATTTGCCAATCACGAGTGAAGAAGTTATTCACAGGTTTCAAGGTCGAGTTTTATGATGCGGGTGTTAATCGCGTCATGATATACATCCTGCCGATTATAACAACGTATTTAAGTCCTTTTCTCACTAAGTACAGGAGGTTGTCGATCGTTTCCTTTAAACTTTTTGAAGTAAATAACTGGCTGCCAGTGACAATTTTATTGTCATTCTTTTTTTTTGATTTGAAACGAAGCCATACTCTTGGGGGCTGAGCCGCTGCTGAAAGCAGATTGTAAAGTTGCTGCAAGTTTGAATCAAACCTACTTTCCGCTCTTCAAATTTTATGCTATTTTGGAATACGGGTTTCCTTCTACTAGTCAATAAGAATATTGTTTTACTACGGGCAAACTTTTGATTTCGAACCGCTAAATTAATACATATCTCACATGTCTCAGGAAAGTAATAATTTAACCGTTTCTTGATATTAATCGAGCTATAAAGGTTGTCTGGAAGAGATCACTTTTAAAGATATGGCCACCGTATGCACTCTTAGGTTAAGAAATTTCCATTTTTATGTACAACAAAGTGTTTTATGTTCGCGCGCCACTGCAGGGCACAGGCCTTCTCTCAGAAAGAGAGAGTATGGGCTTAATTTAACCACCGATTGGCAACTTCAGGCGCTGAGGTTTTTGATCATCTCAGACACTCAGGTTTCCTCACGAAAAAATATCATTCTATCACGTGCTTTTATGCAGTATCTTTCTGGTCTACTGAATATTTTCAATATACCTACAATAGTTAATATGCGACGGACCCGCAATTAAAACTTCAGCTGCAGCTGATGCCAACGTGCAACATCTTGAATTAACGTTATTTTTTATAGCTAAGGAATTAACGTTATTTTTTAACGCTAAGGAATTAACGTTTTTTGTAACGTTAATATTCATGTTGTTGCAGCACCCATCGGATGGAAATCTATGGTTAATTACTGAGTATCAACGGCCCTCGGCTGTGACATCATAATGAAATAATAAACCCGACCAACATCAATTGTCTCGGATTGCCGTGGTCTAGCTTTACTAACTTTCAAACTTGCCCAGCTACAATGTTAGCAGAATTAACCTCTTTTGCCATCGTGTTAAAGTTGCCGCCAGCAGTAAAGCCAGTCTGGTAGTGTCTGGTATGGTTCACTGGCTCCAGAGTTTCATAACATCGACCACAGCGTCGATCGGTGTTCAAACCTCATGATCCAGTTTAGCTTCGTATGCATTGATCTATGTTGACAGACTATCATATTGGCTTAGAATAATGTGTATGTGCATAGGAGGCAAAACAAAGGAGGTCGAGTAGTTTCAGATAATTCAGCTGAAAATTTGTGACAACGACAATAATTGCTAAAGGGACAACTCCTTCCTAGAAGAATTCTAAACGCTTACTTATTAAATTTTATTCCATTCTAGAACTGTCTGTTTTGATTTAAGTCTATAACATAACATTTAGATACAGGCAGAAGACCAGGTGTATTTTTTTTGTCCCCAGCCGGGGTTCGGTATTATTTAGGTATTGTTCCGACAACTTTGTAGAAATCACCCGCATTACCCCAGTACGTCAGGCGTACTGCTTACTGACCATAATTGAAGTAAAGTTGTATGCCTATGTTAAATAGTTGCAATTACCATACATGACCTAATTTGTCAGGTCATGGCTTTTTTACGTACAATACCTGCTTGTATCATATCTGTATTGTCTGCCATGGGCGAAATCAGGATTTGAATATTGTGGAGGAGAGATAATTAATTAATTATATGTTATTGCACATGAAACATTTAACATAACAATAACGTGTAGGATAAAGCCGAGTTCATCTCTAAAAGAGCTTTCTTCCAGAAAATCTAGAGAGTCGAAGAGGCAGTAAAAAGCGGGGGTTTCCCTGTATCTTATTAATCTTCGTTGAAAGGATACTGGGGTATGTTTAATAAAGTTTTTTAGTGCTCTTACAAAAAATAAACCGTCTGGTTAGTTGATTATGTCCCGCGCCTGAAAGAATCACTAATTTCCCATTTTTTATTTTAATTTTGCACGCTTCAAAAGATTGAGGACCCGGGAGTCAAGTGAGTTCAGTCTCCTGTAAATGCGCACCTACTAACGATCCTCATAGGTAAACAAAACAAACGCTTAATAATTAGCCCACTTTTTGCTTCTCCAACAAAGCAGAGGCTACAAATAAAGCACTTGTTGACCTTAGACTGAATTAGCCAAACGAGAACTGACCAAAGCCCATCAGTAGTGACCTCTCTTTCTCTACGATTTATTACGGCAAGTCGGCTACCAATACTGATATCGTTAGACGAGATTCCGTCGATGCTGTGGAGTGGAATCGCTTGCACAACAAACTGGCGAACGAGTTGACTGCATGCCCCGAATAATCGATTCGCAATCGATAAGTGGGTGTCGTGTACACACACTGACCATGTTAGTACACCCGTCATTATAGTCTTGACCCAAAGGATCCAGACAGTAGCGCGATTTAAGACACAGAGAATTTTTGATTAGTTTCGAGACCCAAATGATAGAAAGACCCAAAGACCAATTTTTCGAATAGCGACGTAATGACATCGTCATCCAGTTCATCTAGAAGCTGGCAGTCAAAAATTTGGTTCAGAGTTCTGTACTAGATTCGATACTAAAGCTTTTTTCAGTGATGTTTGTTTCAGAGTAATAGCAAACCCCGACAGTAAGGCCCGCCACTGTCTTACAATCCTCCACCAACAAGGGCTTGGCCCCCGTGGTGGAGTATGGCCTGCGATGTAGAAAGAGACCCGTGTGGACGTACGTACAAGTGGGGACGTACAAGAGTAAAGTTGATATCGAAATATCAAACGCTAATCAGTGGTGTTTAAAGAAATGCAGTCAGTGGTCGAAATACACACAACATTGATACGATCGACATTGAGAAACTCGACTGACATTGGAAACACTAATCTCTAGGTATCGGACAACCGGAAGCAAATGTCCGTAAGAGAATGTACCTGGTAATTTATTGAGCACTGATATTGATAGCTCAAGGTCAAGGTAAAACGGAGGTAAAGTGACGAAAGGAATGTGAAAATAACTGCAATTATAGCTCAAGCCATGGTCTGTGGGATTATGAATGCTTGCCATAGCATAATGCTCTCTTGCACTCGTATCTTATTAATTTTATCATACACCCAACATTCGTCTACTACCGAACATTCTCAAGAGATGACAAATTGATATAGCCTGTGGTCTTGTGGTCCTAATCTATTTCTATCTTTGACCTTTTAAAAAAGTATCTGTCTGCAGACATGACACCATTACTTTCTGCTTAGGCACCTGCTTAATTAAATTCAAAAGTCCTTGAACTTGCGGCTGCTGAGCTATTTACAGAACTAAAGCATTTGGCCTCATCCGCAAAAAAATCCGAGAGTGCGTTTGCGCTTAGATTAGTCACGGGCTAAGAATATCACTCAAAGGTGAAGGGTAGCTAAGTTAGTTATGGCTTTGAGGAGTTCTTTCATACGTATTGAATGGCAGCTAAAGTAATAATAACGTATAAATGATCAAAAAGGTTGAGATACGTCTTGGAATCTTGGGGCTTAGATAAGAAAGAGTATATGAGCTCGTTTCTATCTATCTAATCAGCCCATAAACAGTGCCCACTGTTTGGTATAGGCCCTCTTCTCTTTCACGCAAATCCATCCGGCCCTATTCTAGTCTCGTTCTTGTTTCCCGGCCGCTTCCACAATGTCTTCACATCGGCCGTCGTTCCCGCGACCCGTTCTTCGTCCACCTTAGTCCACCGGCCGTTTTCCCGTCTAACCTAATACCCATCTATCTCCATTGAAGATTCGTGTAGCAACGACGTCTTCGCGACTTTAGTTTTTTGCCGAATATCGACGTTTCGCGCAAGATCGATCAGTGAGATGCCTATGGCCCGCTCCGTACCCCTTTGCGTGATTTATTCGACTTGATGCTGTTACTTTTAAAAACACGAATCATCAAATAATGTGCAGTGAAGACTTTTCCTTAGTTTCTTTGATTGTTTATTTTTATAAATAAAACTGAATATTTATTGAAGACCTATAATGAGTTTTTACTTGGATTTGTTTTCTTTCTGGGCCTTTATTTTTGTAATATTGAAGACAATTACATTCGAACTGAAATCTAAATTACTGAAAAATATCTACATATCTTTCGAGCACGTCAGTTGTAGAAGAACGCCATGTAGTTTATTCAGTCTACTACTACTCTACTAAAAACTACATTGATCTTTAAAAGTAACGTTATTCAAACTGTAAACTTAAGGAAGTTGATAAATAATGAGTACCGTTCCCATTGTTACAGAACTTGATTAAATGTCTATTGTCATTGTGGAACAACTTTAGAGTATTTGCGGGCAGGTACAACTAATTGCGCCTCGAGGCAGAGGCTCAGTCACACGTAGCACGAAATTCACAAGAAGTAAGTATTTAACCGTGTGTGTTATCAACCCTTTCTTTGTATGTTCCCACTGCTGGGGCACGGGTCTCTTTCTGTATCGCAGGAAGGTTAGCCCATACTCCACCACGGGGGCCAACTCCGGGTTGGTGAAGGATTTAATCGTCATTTGTTTTTTTATTTTCTCTTTCACTAGTATGTGACATCGCTCGTAGATTATAGCACATCCACACGTATTGTAGCGTGCAGACGGCGAATTTCACACCACAATTGACGTCATTTGTCTAAAGAGACGTCACAGCAAGTGACTCTTTTGTATTCACTGCTTCTAAACTGCCTAGTATTGGCGATCAGGTTTGACAGCAGATTGTATACGTTTTTTTAAAAAAATAATATTTACAGAGCCCAAAGAAAAACGCTGCATGTATTCAAGTATCATGAATAAAACAAAAAGCGCTCACCTCATATACTTCCTGTGTTCGTTGACTGGCACAAAATATTCATCGTACGGATTCGTCGCGTTCATGTCCACCTCAACGTCTTTCTTGGACTTGGTGTGGCCATTCTGACCGTTTTGTGGCTTCAAGTTTATCAGCTCTAAGTTCACCGCTTCCGGGGTCTTTGTTTCTCCATTCAGCTGGCCGTTTATTTTGGATGTGAAGGAGTCATTGTGGTTGGGGTCTGCCGAGTCTGGTGTGTAGGCCTGGTTGTCAATCCCGGCGGGGGGCGGCGAGGGCGGTCGGTGGAGCGGCCGCGCGGGGTCTTTTGGCGAGGCTGGCCGGTTGTCGGGTTCCATGATAAATTTTGGGGCGGATTGACATCTGTTGGCAAAGAAATGCTGAAGTTAGTGTTAGAACAATGATGGTCCAGTGCTGAGTGTTTGCATCCCGGCATGTATCAATGAATTTGTTCTGAAGTGATATACTATTAGGCTATTTGCCAGTGTAAAAAAGGTACTAATTACGAGGGCCGGCTGATAAGTTCGCGACCTAAGGCACTTAACGACGACTAATCACCTCGTTATCTATATCACTAATTGAGCAACTTATTGTTTATTTGATTCAATAACACTTAATCTCTGGAACAAGCAACATCACCATGTCAACGGAAACTAGCCATTCTCGCAATTTGGAGCACCGCGCGGTTATCAAATTCCTGGTTAAGAAAGGAAATACACCAAAGGACATTTTTGAAGAGATGTCATCGGTTCTTCAGGAATCTGCACCTTCGTACACGATGATAAAAAAGTGGGCTCGGCTGTTTCAACAAGGAAGAGAGACCTGTGAAGACGACCCCCGCTCAGGCCGCCCAGTGACGGCGGGATTTCTTATAAGCGAGACCTTACAAGCTACGGGATTCTCAGAAATTGACCATCCACCCTACAGTCCAGACCTAGCCCCCAGCGACTTTTTTCTTTTTTCAAATTTAAAAAAGGAGTTACGGGGGCGAAGATTTTCGGACGACAATGAGATGAAGGCGGCCGTAGAAGGCCATTTTGAAGAGAAATCGAAAGAATATTTTTTCGGTGGTATAAAAGCACTATATTCAAGATCTGAAAAGTGTATTTCACTTGAGGGGGACTACATTGAAAAATAAAAAATATAAATGTATATATTTGTTTCATTAAGTGCTTTAGGTCGCGAACTTATCAGCCGCCCCTCGTATATATATTTGTATCCATTATTATTGATCAAGAGCGTTTTGGCGGCTTATTTTTAAAATTAATTTTTATTTCCTTTTTAGAAAAAATACACGACGGATTTAAAAATTATCCGGAAGTGATAATGAGCACTTGTTAAACACCAACCAAAAATCAGAGTTGGTTTTCAGAAACCTGTCAAACCGCCTTTTGTGAAGTTATAGTAGCAATAGCACTCTCTAACTGTGAAGAACAACATCGTGAGGAAACCTGAGACTGGGGGCGTTTAATTACATCAGCGTTTGAAATTGCTAATCCACCATGGGCACGCGTGGTAACATAACATTTACATACATGTTCATACATTGTTTCTGGCCCCACACTAGCATACCCTGTGTCGTGGGAACCAGAAACAAGGACATCACAATACCAAACTTACTGCTTAACTGATTGTTGCAAATGTTCATGGACATATTACACAGATCTCGTTAGCCCTATACTTAGTACAATTAAATGATTTGTGTTATAGGTGCTAACTCGACGATAGATTTAATATAATAAATACATAGATAACATCCAAGACCCGAGACAAACTAGAAAAGTTCGTTTCCTAGTTTGACCCGGCCGGGGATCGAACCCGAGACCTTCGGTTTTACAGTCGGCGTGCCAAACCGCTGCGCCACCGAGGCCGTCATGTAACAAACATGTAACATCCAAGACCTGGGGTTTTTTTTTGTTCCCAGCCGGGATTCGGGACCTGTTGCATGGTAGGTAGATGTGCTACCGCTACGCCACAGAGGTAATTAAGCCCATATTCTTTCTTTCTGAGAGAAGGCCTGTGCCGAAAAAATACGAGGATGTTCGCTACTATGCACGTTCTGTAATCGTAATATACGCTACCTCCAATAAGACATACCTACTTTTGTACCTAAATAAGAAGATATTAACAACAACTAAACAATTTAGTAATAAGTACTCAATTAATAAAATGTAGAGCAGCGGGTGCTTGAATACTCTATGGTATCATTTTTGCTACGCTAAAAAAAGCGAGAAGTTTGTTATTGGCTGTCACTTTTACATGAGTGGAATCCATCTCAACCTCGCCAAGATTGACAGAAGGGTTGGAAAGTCAGAAACAGAGCCTTGACGTCTGAAAAAATTTAGCAGTTTCAATTTTGTTTGCTCCACTTCTGTCTAGTATTGTTTCCTATCAATACACAACCCAGTCGGTATGCGCAACCAACTGTCTTTTCGTCTACTTTATTATCATTTCAGCAGCGCGTGGCCAGGTTATTGTGATATAAACCTACTTCTTGAGGAACTCTAGCAATCCCGTCGCATCAATCTGTTGTTACGATTTCTTTAAGAATTTATTTTGGAATAGTTAACAGTGTAGGGTACTAAGCACTTGTCCCATCTCATATTACCAACTTAACTGATATAAGTAGAACTTGTGGAGTTTCTTTGCCCGCGGTTAACCCACCATGGACTGCACCAAATAAAAACTAGGTATCGATTGAAAGGAGTGTCTGAAAGATATTTTGAAATCTGTTATAAATCTGTAAACCTTTTTCACCATTTCGCCCACTCGGAACTCATTTACAATTTGATTTGGGGCCGCTCCTATCGCAAAGCTTAAGAGTCTTATTGTAGTGGTTATTTCATTACAAAAAATCGGACAAAATGAAATAACATCTAGCTGAGCCAATTGTTAAAAGTATTCTCACAGATAAGTAAGTTGATGGTGTGTCTGGTGAGCTCAGGTATTATATACTTTTCATTATGAGGAAAAACCAGAAACTATTTGCCGGTGTCTAAGATTAACGATAAACTTTATTTTCTCAGTGCTTTGTTTCATGATCTTTTTCTTCTGTTTTTCGTAGCCGCCGAAATGAAGTAACTTTTCTTAGTTTGGACGTTGCTTGTAATGGACATGGTCAATTATTCTAATGGGTACATACGTCGAACAATAGTTTTCGGACCAGTTTAGTCTTTTTTCGTTGAGTAATTTGAAGAAGCTCCGGGTGAAGATGTGTCGTTTTTGTCGTAAGTTTCGTTAGTCTAGCAGTTAGTTGCTTGC
This sequence comes from Yponomeuta sedellus, assembly GCA_934045075.1. Lineage (NCBI taxonomy): Eukaryota > Metazoa > Arthropoda > Insecta > Lepidoptera > Yponomeutidae > Yponomeuta > Yponomeuta sedellus. The sequence continues at coordinate 17,142,958 of OW203728.1, read as the reverse complement.
TCATTATGGGGTTTATATTTCAATCGTCCCACGTTACGATCGTAAAACATTACATTTACCACGAGCCTTTACCTTGATCTACGATCGCTGGTTCTCCTAGTTGTACTTGGAGGTACCTCCGCAAACATAGACCGTGTGTAGTAGTGCTCTGACCGGTTGTAGTTGGTCCTCGAGGACCTGGACTTCTTACGGCAACGCGGGCCTGACCCGCGCCGTATGAAGTTTCCACCGCCAGGCATAATCCACGCACATCACAAAGAGGTTTGTAAGAGATAACTTTTTCGAAAACACTGGCAGTTAAAACTACTTTACAGCCATTTTTTTCGTTTAAATTTTTCTTCTACCTTATGGTTTTGCCATATAATTTTGGAAAAAAATGAATAAGGTTATAATAAAAGAATTTAAAAGTTCCGTATAATTTAGTGGCTCACAGACATTTGGCGTCGCACGCGATTCAGAAAGCAATGGCTAAGAAGACAATTGATTGTTTACAGTTTTGTTGTTGTTTCGACAACCGGTTGCGATGTGCAGGATGTTTCAAATAGCTATATATTCCGCTCAAGATGTACTTCGGCTACTGATTCTTTGTTGATTATTAGGCTAAAATGAACTCGGCGCAAACCTTCAGCTGATTTATGTTTCCATAGCCTTATCACCTCAATAACACTCTACTTAGTCAGTCTTGGTACAAAGAAGACACCCTGTACAGTACATGATAAGTAAACGAAACACAAAATGGCATCATGCCAGAAAGAATAACAAAAAACATTGCAAAGGTATTGCGATATCGCTTAGGCATTTGTAGGCATCGGCGTTATCCTAAACTTCAAATAATTTTTGTTGAACATTTTCAGCCAAACATGTCCGTTTTTAGCGGAGACGGATGAAATACTAAATGTTAAAGGTTGTGATAAAGACAGTCGTACAGTCAGTGTTCAGTAAAGTACATGTGGTCTTCAGATTTTTATCAAAACTGAAATGCTCACATACTAGTACCTAATGAACGTCAAAGTTGTTAGTTTCAGTATTCATAGATCAGAGAAGATTATATTCTTTTTAATGCATTAACCCGTGCTAAGGACAATTTAAAAAAAAAGAAGATGCTAAAAAGGTAACTTCACGTGTATTCTTTTCAAAAAAAGCTTAAGTTAATAACAGAGTTTAGTAACTTAAAGGTATGACAGACGGAATGAAGGTCTTATTTATCGGATCAATATTGATTTAGAGTTTGTGGGCGCCGAGACCTCGGCATCTTTATAACTCTTTATCTCTGTAGATCTTTCTTTCTTTTTCAGGCTATATTAGTCCACTGCTGGACATAGCCCTCCCCTAATGAGTGCCATAGCGCAAGGTTGTACCATCATTGGGGGGTAATGCCCATAATGTAGATCAACTGGAGCTAATTCATTTAGTGTATCTTTGTCAGTTATGGCTGACTGACGAAGACACTGAAGATGACTATCGAGTGGGCGCACATGTGGTGTGGACATCACATTACATAAAGTGGACATACCTCTTTTAATCAAAAGTTTCCTGTATATTTCTTTTGTAACTTCATGACGGCAAATTGCCAGGTCTTTAAACACGCTTGACTGTCAAAACAGAGATCGTGGATTCGATTCCTACTGCAGGCAGCCGTACTGGATTTGTTCAAATGGCTGGTTTCAGTCTAGGTGTATTTTTATGTTTGTGGTCCTTGCTTGGTTACCACAGCACAGTGTTTGTGTCGCAAAACAAGTTTGTGTTGCATGGAAGTTTTTTATTAGACGCGACAGCAATAGGGCTCGATTTGTCCAATGTTCGACACGGTATCTCAATGCTTAGGCACGTTAATCTAAAGGTATTCATTCTCAGCGTGTTAATTAATTATTGAGGCAGTTCTCGCCTGGAATGTCGGCGCAATGTTGTTGTGAAAGGTGCCCGGCAGTCTGGCTAGCGCCTTCGTCGGATACTGGACTGGCTGCGCTCGCGCCTGCCTGTTCCAGTGACAATGCCAAAAGCGGGTGGCTAACTCTCTATCCTTAAATGATAGGTGCTACTCTGAGAGGCGATTGGTATCACATGGTTTCGATTTAAGTTTTTTTAATGTAGCTTTAATTTGATGTTTAAACGTCTCACTGCAGGGCATAGGCCTTCTCTCAGAGATTAAAATATTGGAAAAATAAAAAGCACGAGAATAAATTGGTTCCAAACTAGGATTACCTGGGGTCTGGTAGTATTTCTTAATGACTCATGTTGCTCATACATAGTTAAAGGTATATTAGTCGGGTCTAGTGGCAATCAAATACAAACTTATTTAAACACCCAGACTGAGCTTATTTAGGGACTTCCAGAGGGAATCGAACTTACGACTACTAAAACACTAACACAGCTACTAAACAGCCTCTAGGCTGTTTTAGTAGCCAAGCGCGTTAACCGCTAGACCAAGAAGGCAGTCAGTTATTATGTTGACAAGGATTTAACAAGCTTAATAATTTAACACGTTGTCTTGGTTGCCCTATATCCTCTAGCTACATAGATCTACAACAATGGCGGTCCGACAACATAAATCACACATTCTCTTTAGAAACCTAACAATTTTCAGAACGTCATGTAATGTGTTAGAGATTTCTAACGTGAAATGACCACCTGACTATGTATGTGGCATTCTCAGATAGATATTGGACATTATTCTATTAGATGATTCGACTCGCTACACGCTTTGGCTACAGAATTGAAAGACTTTGTTTTGGCCAATAATGTACCTCGCTATGTTTCTCTAGGTAATTTTGAAATTTTCCGTTTTCATTTATTGAAAGAAAACGCCGATAAAGAAGGAGGCCTTCATCGACAACCCGAAACTGTGCAAACAACGCCAGTGCGTTCAATCAATGCCTACACATTTGCAATGTAGGTACTCTGTTACGTTACTTTACAAAATATATGTATGTGGGTAAATAACACAATATTAAAATAATGTGCAAAAGACTGCACGTCAAACTTCACACATGTATATACAATCTACGTTACAAGTTACGTTACGGGCGACATTGCGAACAATCTATAAAGGTTGATCAACTTTTACCTTCAGTGGGAAAAACACAGCAGTTAGGTAAAGTTTCAGGAGATTCCTAAATAGTTTATACGAGACTCAGAGAGCTTAGATAATGACAGCGAATAGCGGACAATGGCTGCTTAATTAGAGACTGGTATCTAAATTAGTCCTTCGATGGCTCGAAGGACTAACATTTACTCGAAGGAGGTACATTTTTAGTTTCTTACACTCATACAGTCTTAAACTCATGTAGGTATCGCGGAGGGCAGGGAGATACAAGGGTTTGCCAGTGGCTACGATCCTGACAACATTATTTCGCTTCATCAACATTCATTAGTTGCCATGCACGCACTCCGGATTCCTACAGTGCACTATAAAGCATAAAGTTGCTCGAAAAGGCAGCTATCAATGATGTTTTAATGAGTGGAGACGAATATGCTGAAAACTTCACAGGATATTAGTCTCGTGTTTTAGTGTAAAATTATTTCTATATTTTATGCGCGGTAGTTCAAGTCTTCTTTTTGTTAAAGCGACAAGTGAGAAGGCTTGACGAGTCTTGCGGTTAATATTTAGTAAGTAATTGTATTTGGTGTTTTGTGAGCATTAAAAATAGAGTAAAGCCATGTCTAAACAGTTCGAGCCTTTTCAAGTATGCTGACATGAATTGTACTACAAAACACAGTAGCTGTCAAAAGTTCAATAACTTTTCAAAGTTACGGGGAAAAACATGCCAAATTGGGATTGACAATCTGTAGGTATTGTTTCGTAGAATCTTTATGCTTCAGAGATTCTGCATAAAAGTTCTGCTAAACGCAAAAACGTTGACGAAATGCATAGTTAAAATGTCTGAATAGTCAACAACACATGTCAATACGTCAAAACCTGTGTGTTTAAAAATATCGTTGCGTTGCGTGTTTTGAATAGAGTTAAATATCTAAAGACTAAAATGAGCCGTCCTGAAATCATCCGTTTCAATAGATAATTAGTTCATTGTTACAATGTCATAGTAGACGTGTTATTAATTATAATAACTTTCCCGCAACGCTATCACTTATCCTAGTTCCAAACTAGGAAAATTTGTCCTATCTTAACCAGGCAATAATAGACCTGTAAATGTACCCAAACTAAACGTGAATGCCAATTGCACAAGTCAAGTGCGACGGCCTCCAATGACAAACGAAGCTAAGACCTCTGGCTTGGTACTGCAGCGTGTCAACAGCAAGACAAGGGAGGCAGTCTTAAATAAACCTGTCTCATTACAAATCGCAGATTAAAGACCCCACATTGTGCAAGACACGCGAAACACCGACTGCAGTATTCGCGACTCGCTAATTCGTCTCTTACGTCCAAGACTCAGTCATGTGAAAGTGCAAACTGCTCGGCACGAATCTGCTAATCATCGCCGGTGGGGTCGCACGACTCAACCTGTCACTGTCCTACGCAGAGAGGCAGGAACCTTATGAAGTCTGCTTTTCTCGTAGGCCCGAATTTTTTAAAATTTTACTTTTAATTTTAAATTAACAGCAGGGTAGCGGCTGCAGTGGAAAGTATACGCGAGCTACGTAAAAAAACGTTGAATTTTCAACCGAATCGTTTGAGTCTTTAAGTGTTCAATACACAAGGTTATTTTTAAATTGCGCAATAAGTTTTATTGTGTTTTACAACAGCTTTTGTTGTATGTCTTTCTATCTATTCGATATACTCGTATTTTTTCATATAACGTTTTACGCGCTCGACCAAGCTACAGAAACTTACAAATCATTGACCTATATAGAATTATAAATATTCTATGTACCACATATGGTTTTAGGCATTATCTACGAAACGTTGCTACTAAAAAGCAGAAAAGCTGAAAAAAGTCGTGAACTGAAAAAAAAAAATCAAGAGTCGTTGTAAATTACAAACTCTGTTTCAGAGATTGAGCATTTTTGAAATATATTGCCCCGTATACATATATTAGGTACTACAGTTAGGTGGTTATCTTGGCACGAGCGGAGAAGGAATGTCCTTGCTGATAACAATGATTCCACGCCGTTGCTTGGTTGAAAGCTCAAGCAAGTTTAAGTTCAGTCTAGTAATAAATAATCCCATGCTAAAAATTATTGACTTTATAAAAGGATTTTGAGACCTGTTTTGAAGAATGTAACGAATTTATCTATGGTCGAAAGTTAGTTAGAATAAAAGAATAAAATGTCATTATTTCATATAAAAGTTACCACGATTGGAGTTTCGCGATTTCATTTATGTCCATAGTAAAATTTTGTTTCAAAATTTGTTTGATTAAGAGGTCATTCTACTATCATATTGAATTTTAGTTCTAAAACTTTCGTAAGCACAACACATTGTAGACTTTTAACCTGGTCGGACTCTTCCGATATAACAACACCCGTAAGTAGATCCGGACTAAAAGTCTACAACTTTAGTTCTATTTTTCCGCTGTCATTTGACATTTTGTACCAAGTGTGTTTGTTATGTATTTCTTTTCTCAAACAAAGCAAGTTGTTAAAGTTCTAATTGTTTTTAGAGAAACACTCATCATACGATTTGCCTTAATTATTTTGATATCATGCTAATTGGTATTTGCTAACTTTATTATAAGATATGTATATATATATATATATATATATATATATATATATATATATATATATATATATATATATATATATACATATCTTATGTATGTATATGTGTATGTATATATATGTGTATGTTTATAATAAATTATAAGTTTATATAAGTAACGGTATGTAAGTGTATTATTATTAAGTATTTGCACTGGCTACCCGTCTTTCTAATTTCCTTCAGCAACTTTCCATCGTAAGGTTGTCTGGAAGAAATTGCTTTTAGCATTAAGGCCGCCAATTGTACTATGTATATTTGCAATTGTTTTGTATTTGTTGTTTTTCCAGTGTAAAATAAAGAATATTCTTATCTTATCTATTTATTTGATTGACTTTTTAATTTTGACATTACCCCAGGAGACGATATGCATTCTTGACATTCGAAACAATTGAAGGTGATGATAGAGTTATTTTTATTACACCCGATCGTGATACTTATTTATAAAATTACGTACATTTTCCTTACTTTGATTGATCCAGACAAAGGCAATATAATGTAGACAACGCTCCCACAACCAATCTTTGTTGCAATTTAGTTCGTACGTTTTATTGTCTGCTAATGACATTTCTATCGTAGACTTCACACCTCGAAGACGAAATACCGTTTTTCTACAGGGTGACATTGAAATTTTTAGCTATATTAAAGGGTATGTCTTTTCGTTTTTCTAAACAATTATATTAATGAAAAGATGATGTGGTAGAGATAATGGTACCATTTTTGTACATAAATATGAAATCGCCGTCGCTCGCAACATTACTTAGCAACCGAAAATCAAAGGAAAATGGTAATTTATGAAATGAAATGTAATGAAAAGGTTTTATTCAAAGTAGCACAGAAACTGCGGCTTAATGAACGTTACAATTCAAACTAGGTGTCCATTTCAAAATTGACAAAAAACTCCAAACTTAGTCTTTTCAAAGTCCTTAATTAACCTGTATTATAAAAAAATCATATTTCATAAATTAGTTTAAAAAAAAGTTTTTAACTTTTTGTTCAGCACTAGTGTGATGTCATTTAGGTCACAAATGTAAGATGAACATATACAGTAAAGACTAAAGTCTTTCAGAGACGTACAATGCGGATTATTTATCAACAGTTACGCTGTGAGGCGAAGACGTAATGGTAATTAGCATAAGGTTGAAATGTCAAACACATGTCGACCTTAGCACAAGCGCTAAGTTGATATTAAACAATAAATTCTCTTTATACAGCAAGAGGGTTCAAGTTTTTTTCATTTATTGTAAGGGCATTTACCTACTGATGTTGAGTTAGAAGTTACGCGTTTGGACCAAAACAAATGTTAGACCTAATCAGCTCCTATACTAGGGCACGAACATTGAACATCCTGAGCGATTTCAGTCGTTTAATTAGTACGGGATTTTACAGTTACCCGATTGGAATCGCTCAGGATTTGGATGCGCATATCCAGGCCCCTATTCCTTATGCCGAAACCTTTATATTTTCTAAGCATCGTCTTTTCTTTGGAAGGAAAGAATTTCAAACCACAAAATTGAAACAGATCTTTTTCTTGATATCTAGAACTTTCCTGACATGTGATGGCAGTCGTTAAACCATGTCAGAGGCCTTATGGGCGGTTTGATAACTTCTGACAGCAAGGCCCGCCTCTGTCTTATAATCCTTCACGAACCCGGACTTGGCCCCCGTGGTGCAGGCAACCTTCCTGCGATGTAGGAAGAGACCTGTGCCCCAGCAGTGGGGACATATAAAGGGTTGATATCACACACATACTTTCCTGACACCTCATTCAACCTCATAGTTACGACATTAACTTCCTTAGCCCTGATCTTAGTCCAGGCTTTGGAGGATAAATGGTAACTTCGAAAATCCTTTAAACTGACTGTTGATCCCCGTATGGTGCCCTACTTTTCTGTTTTAATAAAAAATATATTTCTATTTAGGATTCCGTGCTTATTCGATCATAATATTTTTTCACCAGACAATTAATAATAGATAGACACACAGAACATATATGTTCTGTGAATAGACAGAAACTAAATTTAAAAACTGACATAAGTAAAAATGACAATATGTACAAAAACTCAAAATAAACAACAAAAAGGTCTGTCGCCAACACTGACATTAACACCTGAATTCTCGTACAACAAACACCTGTTAACTAATTTACTACGCCGACCAATTAATGTTGATGAAGTCGGGATTGTGCCAAGAGAGGCAAACCTGGTATGTGCATAACCCTCCGAAATTCATTCGTGTGTTTATGTAATGCATAGATCTGTAATTTTAAAACCTGTCACTTTGTCAAGGTGTATATAAGGAAAACAACTGGCCAATGGGAAACAGGTGTTGTATGTGAGTGATAAATTTAAAGACAATAACCATTACCCCTGGGTCACATAATGCGAAATAATAAATATGATCTCCTCCAATAGATACAAAAATTACAAGGACGCAGAAAACCCGGCCGTAGAACGCGGACTGCAAAACTTGGCTTCAGGTAGCCACCATCGATTTGTTCCTATATAGGCGCCACATAACGGGTTATAGTGGTAGCCGACTTCCGATAGGAGATAACACACAACAAGAAGATAGATTTGACTTGCTAAAATTTTAACGTATTTTCGACGCGATCAAGGAAACGCTTCAAATGTGAACTGCTGCTACTGCCATTGCACTGTCTGTTGACCTATTGCACATCGGAGCATCAGTCGGCAGCGTTTCGATTGTGTCGGACCGTTGAAGCGTGAGGGATTGTTCCCCGGTGAAAGGGACGAGACGTTGGCGGATGAGCCGTTTAATGCTGCGCACATCAGCGTTTACTGTACGCGCGCGTACATACGTATAACGCGCCGTAGTCTACTTATGAAGCCAAGAAGGCTTAAAGATTACTTAGCCTCTTTGCTGTTAAACTTCACCTGCGCGCCCCCGCGCCAAATGTCACTCGCAAACACAAATTACATAAAGATATGCTCGCAAACTGTGCTCGCAAACAACGCACGCGCGAATATTTTCTCGTATCTAATTTTGTTAATTATTCATATGATTATCATTCGGGAGGCCGTAGGTTTCAATCCCGGCTTGTTTGACTAACTTTGTTTTTTAAGTTTACGTTTAGCGCAGTATGAAACAACTAGGTAGTTCACTTTTATGCTTGAACCCATTAAAAATTCCATCTGATGAAGACAAAAAAAGCATTTAGCCATAAAGTATAGTGGCGGTGAATTGAGAGCCATGACAGTTAATAGGTACCATGGTAGTAAACGCGGGAGTGAAGCTGGGGAATTCGTTTCGCTCCCATTATAACTCGGGTTGATTTTATTTTGTTATAAGTAATACGCATGACAGGATACGCAATAGTCTGATTAAAGAACGTTGTGGACTGAAAGAGGATGTAGTGACTAGAATTGAGACAGGAATGTTGCGTTGGGTTGGACGTGTGGAGAGGATAAAGGACGAAAGATTGACGAAACAAATATATACAGCGAATGCGGGTGGAAGGGCCGGTAAAAAACGTCCCAGGCGGACATACTTCGACCAAATAGGGGATGTTTTAGCAAAGGGGAAGATAAAATGTACTCGGATTTGGCGAGCGTGTACGCAACGACTGATGAACGTTGATGAAGCGAAGGTGATCTGTTAGGATCGTGGCAAGTGGCAGTCCCTTGTCACTGCCTACTCCTCTGGAATACAGGCGTGAAATTATGTTATGTTTTTATAAGCAATACCACTCGCTAATTGTGAAGGAAAACATCGTGAGGAAACCCCAGTGTTTGATGTGTTAAGCGCTTGCTACGTACGATATATAATTGATAATAACTCATGGTTAGTTGGTTGGATCGACATGTGGCGGATTGTTGACTCACACTTTCACGATGGGTACACCTCTCGCGGAGGCAAATTGGCTGTAAGATTCTTTACTTCACCAGAGAAATAAACAAACGACTTTCCCTTTTAACATACTACCGATCGTTTTGTTAAATAAGTGTTGGGAATTGCGAAGACGTAAAATGACGTCTTGTTATCAAAGTGATGTTGACAGTACGCAGGTTGTCAAGACGTCTTCGTTAGATAAATCAACATTTTATGTTGGTGATGTTAGCTCTCTTTTGTTTTAATTTGCTGATAATTACGACATTATAGACATCTAGTGAGTCTGTACTCTTAGGTGAAGAAATATCTGTGTAATTTCTATTTTATGTACAATAAAGTGTTCTCTATCTATCTGTCTACATCATTTTATTATGTAATGTATGTTTTATTTTAATTTAATTTTGACTGCTTCGATGGACTAGCGGTGCTAGTGGTTAACACGCTTGTCTACAGACTGAGAAGTTGTAGGTTCGATTCCCACTGGAGGCCGCTGTTCTAAATTAGTACAAACGTTCGGGTGTATCTCCATGTTTAAGATGTATTTGCCTGGTTACCATAGCACAGGGTGTCCTAGTTTGGGACCAGGACAAGTTGTCTGGTAGGTATTAATATTTAAAAATGAAAAATTATAATTCTTTGAAAGAAAGACTGGAAAAAATGTTTTAAGCAAAATGGTTCAGTATGCAAACGTGGCCGGTCGATGCCCTCAATAGTGCGGTTCCCTTCGAATGCAAATACTCGTTTTGCAATAGAGAACTTGAATAGAGTTTGTTTGTTGCTAGCATCCGATCCACACAACAATGTTTTAATTAACGTCAGTTAAATTATGCTCGAAGGCCACACACATTTAGGTGAAATTGTGTTGCCATATTGCACCTTTCAGGATGAGAGCGTCGTTATAAATCTATCAATTTCGTGTACATCCGACGGCTGATGCCGTTTGGTCGTTTATTGCGCTGTTGATTCGCGTTTTACTTCAACAATACATATCGTAATTAGCTTATTAATTTTGTGTCTTTCAAAGGAACTCATTATTGAAGGACGGACGGATTTGTTATGGGCAGTTAATGGAATCTCTTAAGCCGGGTCCAGACGCGTGTAGCGTGTAACGTAATCTGGAGTAATGCAACGCGAATCGTGTGTGCAGACGGCACTACTAGCGCTACGTGTAATGCTCCTAGTGCGTCTACACGCAGGATTCGCGTTCCATTACACGTCATATTACATTTCACTGTACACGCGTTTGGACCTGGATTTCAACACAGGATGGACAACAAGGCAACTTGTGGGCAACGTTATAGACACCGCACGAACGAGCAAATTACGAGGACATAGGCAGGTCCTATCGTCTACTGATTAATTAAGTTTGATGCTCCTATTTATTCCCTCTTTCACGCACAGAAAAAAAACGTTAAATAAATCACGTTCTTTTAGTATTGTTTTTATTAGTCTCTTTTCTCTACGTTTTGTTTTATATTTAAACATCTTGGTAAAAGAAAACAAACGGCTAGAATACATGAGATAGATAAGTATCTATATCTAGCGCTCGCACTTGCCCACTGCTCGACATAAGCCTCCCCCGAGCACCCGACTTCTTTTTATCTGGCGTTCAAAATAAATTCCTAGATATTTTAATAATATTTTTGCCACTTCTGAATTAGGACCGTATTATATAGTCATATAGAGTATTAGCATGTGAGCACAGACAGAGCAAGGAGCTCGCAGTCTTGATAGGGATTTATTTGGCAGAAGCGTCGCCCGTTAAAAGGATCCTACATTTTATTGAACGTTGAGAAGTATTGAACTTCACATTTCCTTATTAATAGTTTTGTTAGCAAAAACACATTTAAGATTCAATATGTTATACATTCTTTATTGTTAGTTGTTATGTGGTAAGGATTTATAAAGGCTGTTGTGATGGTTAGATCTGAGAACTACTCGATGGGTCCTTTACGTAAAACTCTAGGTTGTCTGGAAGAGATCGCTCTTAGCGATAAGACCGCCAATTGTATAACATTACTTAGATTTAAGAACCATGGTTGTAATATTTTTCTGGTTGTGCAATAAAGTGTTCTCTATCTATCTATCTATCTCTACTTACCATCATCCGGTGTATGTATGTGAATTGTTTGACTAAGGTCTTTATTTTCATCTGAGATAGTATTTAGCTGTCTGCACACGTATACGATTCGCGCCTTCCTGAGAGAACCTTCGGCTTAAACATTGCCTGCCAAACAGCGGATTTAAAAACAATACCACAGCGGTTGCAAGGCCGGTGCACGGCGCCTGCACATACAAATGAAATGAAAGGAGCGATCTTCGATTCATGTCGCGATCAGTGTAGCGACGCGCGATCCAATCGCGAAGGCTGGTTGCGACATTCGGGTAGTTTGTTGATGTAAGGATGATGGGGTCATAGAATTAAGTAGGAATAATAGACTCGTTTATGGAAGAACTGGCGGCGAGATAGACATGATTCCACATATAAACATGATTCCACTAAGAGTGTTTAAGTGGAATCATGTTTATATACTTATGTATTCCAATAAACCCTCTTAGAGACATTTTATTTAATCTACGATATCGACTTTTTCCTGTCAAACCTACACCAAAGACTATTTTATTTTAGCACGTGTTTTTGAAGTGTTTTTAGGAATTATGTTTTTATAAAACCACGGTGGAGTATGGCCTAACCTTCCTGCCATGCAGAAAAAGACCCGTGCCACAGCAGTGGCGACATACTACTCGTTTGTAGGAAATGAAATGTCATGGTGTTTGTGCAGTAACATATCCCTGTGAACATATCAATTTCATACGTGAAAAGCTTAAACTAGTCTACAAGGTTTAAAAGAAATATAATTAAAGAATTGAAGAAGCAGTCATGAAGATGACGCCTTGGTGGCGCAGCGGTTTGGCACACTGACTGTAAAACCGAAAGTCTCGGGTTCGATCCCCGGCCGGGTCAGAATTAGGAAACGATTTTTTCTAGTTTGTCTCGGGTCTTGGATGTTATCTATGTATTTATTGTGTTCAATCAATCACCTGTAACACAAATCATTTAGTTGTACTTAGTATGGGGCTAACGAGATCTGTGTAATATGTTAATGAATATTAATTTTAATATTTATTTTTAATTCTTCAAGGTATTTAGAAGATATATTGGAACAAGTAGTGAAATACGCTTTATTTGTATTTATGATAAAGAAGCCCGTTGTACGTCAGACATACAGACTTTATAAGTATAGTAATAGGGTTCAATTTGCACCCTTCAGTTGCGGAACTCTGAAAAAGTCTGCGGTCAGATCGATGAAAAAGTTCTTCTATGTGACGAGACGTTAAATATAGTGGACAACATTGTTTACAGGAAATTAAGCCGCATCATTCAGAAAGAGTTAATTCGTATTGAACTACCTGCTTATACGTGCTTATTGGTTTATGAAATACGCAACGTCCATTGTTCTATTTATTTATTTATTTATTTATTTGGAAAAAAAACAGGAAACAGGCTAGAGTTTATACAAAAAGTTACTACAGGACAATATTAAACCTGAACCCATAAATATTTTTCACTAAATAGCAATGATGTAGAGTAACTAGGTGACAAGGATGCCAATTGTGCATATTAGTATGATTATATCAAATGGAATACAGGTAGACAATAATATAAGTGAAATGAAAATAAAGCAACAACTAGCTATAATAGTAAGACGAGTAGGCGGGTCAACGCCGTAGTCGGTAGATGATATAGTATTAAGTTAGTATATAAATTAGTATTTGTAGTAGTAGCTATATGGATAGGTTGTTGAGTTCATGCTGAACTCGGTGGTCGTCGTTACGTTTAGGTTAGGTAGAACTGTTAAGGATTTTTTTTACCTTTTGACTGAACGCTAGCTTCTTCTCATGAAATATGTCAACAGTTGAGAGAGATTTATTATAATTAGAGCACATCCTTCTAATGGGAACGCGGAACCCTGCATTAGTCCGTTTATTATGTGCCGTTACCCAGCTATTTTACTCCTGCTGGTTATCTATCGATAATTCAATACCGATTGTCAGGGAAATACACTTGTTTATGAGTCAATAAAGCAACGTTATCCTTTTCTTGCGTCCTTCCTTAATGCGGTGACCTTATAGGGATAACCTTAATTGCTGGTAAAACCTCTTAGCAATGAGGGCTAGTACCTGCGTCATTAATAGATTGCAAACTTTGTGTAGGAAGTCAATGCGACAAGTAAGGTCAGATCAAAGGATACCGCAATCAATGGGAAGAAAAATAGTATCGCGTGCCGACTCTCCTTTGCAACGGTGTGTACAGAGTTATTTCTAATTAAAATCCGCGTTCTACAAGAAATCCTGCACGGCAGTTTTGCACCAAAAATGTAAAGGTTGACCAAGTTCTAGCTGATATAAGTCAACAACTTATCAAGATGTGCCCAAAAAGTTTGTCGAATGAGCGAAGACTACAAAAACTTGGGAAAAATAGGGAATATTTGGGAAAACTGACTTCCCCTCCCTTTCGAAAAGACGGGGATTTTTACACTGGTTTAGTGAAATCTTGTCATCATTCCAAATTAGGGTAATGGCATCACACTGTGGGAATCGAACTCGGACTTGTGTTTTGAGAATCAAGTGTTTTACCGCTAGACTAACGTGGCAGTAGATTTGTGCTTGCATGCACCTCTACTCAGTTCCCAGGAGGCGATGTTGGCGTGGGATCACCTTTCAATTGTTTTCACGCTTTGTATAGTATGTAAAGCCCACAGTCTAGCTAGAGGTCGCTTCTATAATCTTATACTCGCATTAATTTGCTTAATTAAGATTTTATCTGTTGGCTTTGGCTTGGTTTTACTTTTGACACTTTAAAGTTCTGCTGCCGATCGCTGGCAGTGGCTGGATGAACTTGGATGGCCAACGTTAGGCAGTGGACGAGTACAGGTTGATTGATTTTTAAAGATCTAGTGAAGATTGGTTCACTTAGACTCTTCCAGATAGAAGAAGAACAACAACATATTGACGAGTCGAGTGGTGATTGCTATTATGGTATGTTAATACTGTGATCAGAATCGTAATCTTCAGCCAATCAATATCCACTGTTGAACCTGGCAAGCGCCGGTCACTTCTGCTCTGCATAGTATTCCTCTAGATTCCCGCTGCCTTGCCTATCTCTGTTAGGCCTATGTCTTCTATGTCCTAAATTGTGTTATGATAAGTAATATTATTACCTATCATATCACTTATAATAATTATATATGTTTCTTGCAACACAAGTTTATTGACATGTTTCAGTGTTTTAAGTTGGCTAGACTGAAAGTAGGTATCTCTCTCTCTGCGTGTGTGTGTGTGACCGAATATCCATGACGGGAGTTGTGTACGAATAAATAAATGATCTGGTTCCTAGTGCTGTGACTTTCAAATCTACAGTCCACTACCACGAATCTGGACAAACAAACAAAGTGAGACGGGTGTATTACATATTGCGGTTTCATAAAATCAGTGCTAAATTTGTCAGACTTAAATGCATTTGCATTTAAGTCTGACAAATTTGCGGTTCCAATCTCCTTCAACGTCACATCCGCTCTTACTTTCAGCGTCATGTGAGTTGGATCGTGATCGTGACTCATCTCCCTCCGGTTAGGTAACTCTAAGAGCCTCGAATGTTTGAGCTTTGACTAACGTTGAACGCCTTGTTTCATTCCGACCGATTCAATTCAATTTGCATTCATCCACGGACGGAGAATGGAGTAAGTAACGAGCTAAATAGCCAACACAGACAATAAACTCTTGGTAAATATAGGTATTTCTTAGATGGAATTCCAATGTTATGAATGTAAGACAGAGCCCGTTCGAAGGTGGCTTTTAAGATTCAACCATATCGGGACACACCTATAACAGGCCAAGTTATAGCACCGGTCGCACATCAACTTTTAGTTTAAGTTTCTTTTAAATGTAGCCTGTAATGCAAGTGAGTACAGTGCTCCGGTGTACAGGTTGAGGTGCTGTTGACTGTACATATACGAAAGTACTGATTAAAGATTATAACATAACATTTACATACAAGCACATACATTGCTTCTGGCCCCACAAGGATACCCTAACAACGACATCACAAACATGTAAACTTACATCGAAGACCTGGGGTTTTTTTTGTCCCCAGCCTGGATTCAAACCCAGATGCGCTACGATTGCGAACGCTTTGTATTAAACTATCTCTTTGTGTTGAAAATGGTTTTACTACAAATTATAAAGATTTTGCGGATTACAACGTGTTTGTCACGTATTTTTTTTTGTGTCACTAGTTTGCAACAAATCTTTGTGTATAATATTATATAGAGAAAAAGTTTGTAAGTTTATATGTTTGTAAGTTTGTATACAGCGGATGATCTCCGAAACTACTGATCCGATTTATAAAATTATTTCACCGGTAGTTAGAATGGACCTTTAGGAAGGACATTGACTGTTCATTATCACGCGAACGAAATAGTGGACACTGCTAGTAGAGTATAAGTGTAACAGATATACTACGCATTACTGCACATCAATTAGAATAGTCGTTTGCCAGTCTAGACATAATATTGTACGCTAGATATAAAAGTAGAATAAAGTTTACGATGCCGTTTATTTAACGAGTTTACTTTAAAAGAGTTTTTATCCTAATTGCGTCCTGACACCGACTTACAACGACTGTTTTTGTTTATAGGCAATTTAAGTAGGGGCAAATAAAACACAATTATTATTCTTAAAGCAATTATTATGTGAATTGGTGGGGGAGTTTATTTATGTCAAAATTGTCCATTTGATGTTTATGGATGCTCTGTTTAGCTTTTCCGTTTGTCATGTAATACATATTAAGTAAATAATCTTTCTTTACAAAATCCTAAAGGTCCCAACGGACTTCATGTCGCCTCAAAATCAATAAATGCTCGTTCTGGAAGATATCTTAAAATAGCCGATTTTTCATATTGTGTTTTTCATTAATTTTTCCTTTGCTACAACAGTTGTTTGCTATTGGGAACGAAGACAAATCCAACAAATGAAGTATGAAGTAATGAACGTTCTTTAGTTATAAATGGCGCAGGTAACTAACACGACTTTATTTATACATCCGTAGAAAAAAAAGACAAGTAAAAATTGAGTTAAAGTCTAAAGGTGAATGGAAGTATAGAAGTATTATTGTACTTAATATAAAAGAACAGACAAAGCCTAATCTACAAGTAAAGATTTATTGGTAGCCTTATAAGGGCACTGAGTAATTTGTGCGGCAGGCACTTTTAAAAAGAAATGGTTATGATAAGAATTAATCGGAAACGCAAAGTGACGTAATAATAAAAACTTTGCTATTACTTTAGCGCAGTGTACCTACCGGTGACTGTAAAAAACATACGTAACTCCTAACATTATATGCATCTCCACATTATAAATCCAATGAGCAGAAATTGAATAATGCATCATAATTTCTTATGGACATGGTGTAGTTTTTTCAGATATCTAGAGACTCATCCGAGCAGAACTATCAGTCTTCGAGTTTTTAATATTTATAACTTATAGCATGAATAAGTTTCTATTGCGTTTTCTTATTAATTATTGCAGTTTATTTGCCAGTTATTCATGATGCCGTGTCTAAATACTTCTTGTGGGAATAATATAACGTAGCTCTATAAAACATGACAATGATGATGATTATTTCCCCTTATCATAAATATGTATAATGTAATTAATATAGACGTCATATAGTAAGGCACAGGCTTAAAGAGAGAGTAAAGGTCCAATCAAAACGCATGCCCACGAGTTACAATCTTAGAGTATAAAGTACTATATGTATAGAGGATCTTAGGCTCTCCGCATAAAAATAAATCCGGAAACATAGTACGAACAGGTGGTTTTGCAGTAATATCCCCGAGCGCTGCAGAATAAGAGATGAATTTTGTCCGAGAATGTTTTTGTACGACGAGCCCTTATAAATTATAAAAATTCAACTCGTCGGCGGCTTGATAACTTCTGACGGAAAGGCCGGCTACTGTCTTACAATCCTCCACCAACCCGGACTTAGCCGTGGTGGAGTGAGCTTAATCTTCCTGCGATGCAGGAGAAGACCCGCGCCGGTGCCCCAGCAGTGGGGACATTATAAGGGTTGATATCGAATTATTAAAGTAATTTCACACTTTATTCTAATTTTTGTTCTAGTCATGAGAGATTATTCTCCCACACCCATCGCAAGGAATCGTATGCATAATAGATACAGCCCAAATCGACGATGTGGTTGTGCAAGACGCCCCCGCAAGAAATGCCGGCGACCTCGCTGAGATAATGTAGGTTGGCCAGCTAATAGTGTTGGCTAGATGCAAATACGAGACAACCTAGCGCTTGTATTTACATGTTACTGCATTGTAAGCTAAGCTTGGCGCCCGGAAATCTTTGTTTTAAGGTGATGCGACCACATTATGATTGGCTTTGATCGCTTACGGGATTCGAAGAAGGCAGATGGATGAAAGCTAGTTTTCAGTATATCCAGGCTGCAGTCAAGTCATCAATGTCATTCCTAAGGTAACTAGGAGTTGACCGCATGTTTATAAAGGTTGATTAAGTTAAGTATATGGGATGCCACAATGAAAACATGGTAAAATAATCTAGTTAATAATCAGCTGTTTAGAGGTGAAGTAAAATTTGTTTCGTGACTGCCCCAATTAATCATGAATGAGGATGAATCTTAGGTTTTCAGTATTCGATACTAGTTTTTAGAGTGTACACCATTTGAGCAGTACAGTAACCAAAAATGATAAAAATGTTGATGACTGATGATCAGTTGTCTCGAATTATAAATTGAATTTATTGCAATGTTAGGCATTAGCAGTCGCCAACCCATGATTCGACAATTTTGCTTACTTTAGAAAGGATTTCTAGAGTCACCGCTACAATAAATTACTGATAACTTTTAAAACTCTAATTAATACCCGATCAGCGAACACAGTCACGTAAACGTGGATTAAATACCGCTCGCCCGATTCCATTTTCGAATCTTAACGGTTGATTCGACAGTCAGTTATTTTACATTGCTATTTTTCGATCAACTTTATTGCCAGGCTTTAGAGGTTATAAACCAATGGTGTAACTGAAAAGCTGTTCGTTATGAGTGCAGTTGTCTCAGAGGTAAGTGAACTTCTACGTAGGCGTTTAGATTGTGGAGTGAGTACGAATCGTCTTTATGTCTGGGCCTCTACTCGATAACATTTACAAAATTCGATATCGACCCTTGTATGTCCCCACTGCTGGGACACGGGTCTCTTCCTGCATTGCAGGAAGGTTAGGCCATACTACACCATGGGGACCATGTCCGGGTTGGAGGAGGATTGTAAGCCAGTGGCGGGTCTTACTGTCAGAAGTTTTCAAGCCGCCCTAAGGCCTCTGACTTGGCTTAACGACTGCCATTATATGAAAGCCTGCACCGACGAATTAACGTGCCTTGCGAAGCACGGAAACGCTCGGAAAAATGGCACTAGCGGTAGTCATGGGACGGTCACCCATCCTGCAACAGACCGCGCTTACTTAACTCAAGTGATTGATTCCAATCACTCGGTTCGCCTAGGCCACGAGCGCTTCGGTATATATGTATATTTATAACATTAAAATATCATGTCGCTGTTTGGCACTACCCCCCACCTTTTTCACGTCACCTGTTGGTTGCTTAGAATAGAAAACTATTTAGTATTAAGCCCGCAAATTGTACAATCTTTACTGGTACAAGAATTTAACAATAATAAAGAAATTAATAAATATTCATGGACATATTACACAGATCTCGTTAGCCCTATACTAAGTACAACTAAATGACTTGTGTTATAGGTGCTAACTCGACAATAGATAATAATAATTCGAATGAAAGGAGAGTTATCAATGAATTGAGAGGCAATGGTAGTCAGAAGAATGTTCCTTAGATAGAACTTCAATACTCAGTCAATTTCGAGTACGGCTCCCATCTTATATGCACTCTCGGGGTGGCATCGAAGAAATCTGTTTTATGGCTGTTGAAAGGATCGTAATTTTAGATCATTGACACTTCCGCCATCTTGAATTGCTGCAGTGACGGTTATAGAGAAAAGTAAGAAGATAATATTGCCAAAGCCATTGCAGCTGCTATCTGCAAATCAAATTATTTATTTGAGTGATACTTAAGTTGAAGTCGGTTGCATCTGATACAGTTTGATGATTTTTTTTATTGTTTCAAACTTTGTGTAAGTATATATTATATAACTGAGTGAATCTTTATGTAATGTTACAGTAATATTGTAAAAATTCAATTGCTTAGAACTGGGTGAACTTTTTCAGAAATATGTGTTTTTTCAATCTAACTTATTTCGATCAAATCAAATAAATTTATTTCAACGTAGTGACGTTTGTATAACGTCATTGTTTCGACGAAAAGAATTTACATTCTGTTTGATGAATGACCGAGAAAACATTTTAATAAAGGCAAGATAAAAGGTGGGTCTCTGCCTTCCCCTCTAGGATAAAGGCCTGAGCACAGAACATAAATGTTCTGTGGGCCTGAGGTTATGTTATGTTCTTAATTAATTTCTTTCTTTAGCGAAGTATGAAACAACGAGCTTGGTCACTTTTATGTCTGAATCCATTAAAACATCCATCTGCTGTAAACAAAAAAAAAACATTTAGCCATAAAGTATAGTGGCGGTGAATTGAGAGCCATGGCGGTTAAAAGGTACCATGGTAGTAAACGTGGCAATGAAGCTGAGGAATTTGTTTCGTTCCCCAACAAATTCCCCAGCTTCATTGCCATTGGGTTAATTTTATTCTGACATAGAAGCGCTCATGGCCTAGGCTAGCGGCATTTTTCCGAGCGCTTCCGTGCAAGGCACTTTAAGCCGTTGCTGCAGCTGTCATGTAATGGCAGTCGTTAAGCCAAGTCAGAGGCCTTATAACTTCAGACGGCTTGATAACTTTTGACAGAAAGGCTGTATTCCAATCATCTACCAACCCGGACTTGGCCCCCGTGGTGTAGTATGGCCTAACCTTCCTGCGATGCGAGAAGAGACCCGTGCCCCAGCAGTGGGGATATGATTGATAGTGAGGTTGATAACGATAGTAGCAATACCAGTCGCGGTGAACGAAAACATCGCGAGGAAAACTGAGGTGTTCACATGCCTCAGTGCTTGAAATTGCTGATCCGCGGTGGGCACGCGTAGTGATTAAGCTCTCTCTCTCAGGGCGTATATAGGCAGTTGTGGTGACGTTGCATGGATACTTGTCGTGCAGTTACTGCTATTATCCAATGTGAAACCGGCGAATCGAGGAGACAAAGTGCACGGCATTCCGTCAGCTCTAGCCAGGAATTCGGGCGCGGGCCGGTCACGCCTCTCTCGGCGACAGACGCCCAAACAATGGCATAACCCTGCATCGAATAACTACACCACCCGCGCGGTAATGGTGTTGTAACGAACGCTATGTGCGAAGGAATTTTCTTCCGACATCTATGGCTCAATGCTGCGTGCCGTGGCCCATATTGTCGACGAAGTTTAAATGCGGTAGGATAATTATTATAAAGGATATCCTTTTAGAATATCCCACTGCTGTTTTCGTTTTAGATAGGGAACACTTTATTGTACATAAAACAGGAAATTACACAGATATTTATTAACCTAAGAGCGGCCTTATCACTAAAAGTGATCTCTTCCAGACAACCTTTGGATAGACTGGAGCAATACATTAGAGAAGGAAGTAGATGTACAAACAATTCAAATTATTGCAGTTATATATGAATAATACAAGCTTAATTAAGAAAGTTACTATACTAACTGTAGTTAGTTAGTTAGTAAATAAATACATACATATAATATAGATAAATAGAAAGTCAATAAATAGAAGACGGTGGAGAGATGATCGACAACCATCTGCCGGCGTGGTCTGAGGTGGCCCAGGACAGGAAACTCTGGACTTAACTGGAGGAGGCCTTTGTCCAGCAGTAGGACACAAACATAGAGGCTACGTAAGAAAATAGAAAGTAATATAAAATATATATTGTATATAAATACATACATTTATAATGTTAACAATATATGGATAGGATATAAATAAAAAACGTTTTAGTAGGTGTCTCACATATGCATTTTGCTGTGATAGAATATAGATTGATAGAAGATTCAAGACAGAATTTCAATACTCTTAGAAAATATTGTATGATAGGTAGAACGTCTTTAATGCGATCATAATAAGACTCTTCTTTTTTGGCCTTACTAATAAATAAATTATGCACCCTGAATAACTATTTGACGTATATCAATTTAAACTGGTTTATTCGCATTTGGCGTACAAATAACCAGTTTGTCAGACCTCGCATAACGGCTGTATACACAGCTCATATAACCTTTATTAGTAAGGCCGTATGAGTTTTATGTAGGTTTAAAGACATTACAGAAGAGTTGGTTGAGTACATATATTTTGTGCTCAGGTGACAGACACGCAAGAGAAATGCCTTTTTTTGCACACCGTGCTGTAATATAAACGAATTGTCATGCTAATGTAATTCCAATGCGTTTGTAGATTTGCCAGGGGAGCTTAAAATTCCTGTTGCGTTTTTTCTTCTAGAAATGTCCCCAAGGTCATACATATTGTATCATCTTTGATACGAGATGTATGTCCTTAACAAGAGCTTGGGAAATGAAATGTACGTAGAGTACATATTAAAATACATCAACCTTTACAATCCTATTTGTACAAATGTGCAAAGTAAGGTCACTTCAATCTTTACATACATGCACTTTAACAGGTAGGTTTTTTAGCCTCTAATTAGGTTTTTAACAGGTACGTTAAGGACGACTTTGCAACAATAATGTAAAGCTTGACCTGATGTCCACTGTACACGGCTAGTCCGTCAGCGCATAAGGTAGGTTGCATCACTTACCTTTCGCCAACAAGATAAAGCGGTAGAAAATAAGAGAAATGGATCCATTAGTGGACATAATTGATTTCATTCAGCTTGCGCGATAACGTCGCGATTAAAAGAGTTGCAACAGGAAATAACAACTTTTACTTGACAATGAAATTATCGATATCGATAATTTCCTTATGAAGTTATGGCCGTCCTCGCTTCTCAATAGTAGAATGTTTCAAGCTCTAGAGAAGATACAGTAGCAGTAATTGTGGGTTGAAAATTAGACTAATAACCATTATCGATCGCTG
The DNA here is from genome assembly GCA_934045075.1 of Yponomeuta sedellus. Lineage (NCBI taxonomy): Eukaryota > Metazoa > Arthropoda > Insecta > Lepidoptera > Yponomeutidae > Yponomeuta > Yponomeuta sedellus. Next base: position 17,120,262 of record OW203728.1, on the reverse strand, counting down.
AGCTAATGTGAATGAATAAATTGAGTGGATTTAAATTGGGAATTAATTGGATTTAATTTATTATCTTAGACATACTTTTGACATTTTTTGGGTTTATGTGAAACTATTTATGTGTGTGTGAAACAAATAATATTAAGGTTATTGTCACATACTTATAATTCTTATTAGGTTTTCATGTGAATTGTATGTGAAGTGTAGAGCTTTCTTTGTTTTCTTTATGCTCTGTATATTAAGAAATTGTTATTGTTACGTATCTACCTTGGAGTATCGATAATCGCGGTTAGACCCGTTCTAATAAATAACTGTATGAGCATTGCTAGTCACTAAAAATACGACTGATATATTTTTAGTGTACGAAAAATAGGGCCTAAAACAGTTTTTGTTATTACAATGATACCTCAAGGTATACACATATAAACGGGTGTGGACTTAAGTCCGCTTTAGAGCGGGAATAAATTTAAAGCACCTGTCAATGAAACTCGATTTAACGAGCTCCAAGACTGTTGAGCCTAGAGCATGTACTCATATAATGGCATTAAAAGTACTGTAACTCCACTATATAGTCCTTGCAATGGTCGCACGTGTAGGCTCGCGGTGTTTCCGCTCAGAGCTGACCGGATGTCTGGCACGAGACCACAAGGTGTACAGTCGACAGCAAATAAACATTTACATTTTAAAAACCTATTTAGTCTCTAAAAATTCCACCCATGCCGGGATTCGAACCCGCGACCTCTGGCTATCCGTACCAGCGCTCTTTCCAACTGAGCCAATGGGCGACTCACGGCATCAGTGAAACTTCGAACCTCTTTACACTATTCTCTGTATTACGTACAGGCAGCGACATCTGACTTAAGCAAATTGCATTACTTACAGCCCCGACTACCTACTTTGCAGTTAGGTTTAACATCGGAATTATATCACTGTACCCACATGATTATACTATTTTTTTTTATTTTTAATGCACTAACCCGTGCTAAGGACAAATTTAAAAACCTATTTAGAGGCTAAAAATTTCACCTATGCAGGGATTCGAACCCGCAACCTCTGGCTATCCGTGCCAGCGCTCTACCAATTGAGCCAATGGGCGACTCACGGCATCAGTGCAATTTCGAACCTCTTTACACTATTCTCTGTATTACGTACAGGCAGCGACATCTAGCTTAAGCAAATTGCATCACTTACAGCCCCTACTACCTACTTTGCAGTTAGGTTTTTACATCGGAATTATATCACTGTACCCACATGATTAAACAATTTTTTATTTTTAATGCACCAAGTCGTGCTAAGGACAATTTTTAAAACCTATTTAGAGGCTAACCTATTTAGGTTCGAATCCCGGCATGGGTGGAATTTTCAGCCTCTAAATAGGTTTTTAAAATTGTCCTTAGCACGGGTTAGTGCATTAAAAAATTAAAAATAGTTTAATTTACATTTTAGTTCAAATGTGTAGTAAAAAGTAGAGTGCAATGATGGAATGGTGGATGTGGTATTGATTATACCGATAATGTTACCTTCTGCAAGTGTAGAGTCATATTCAGAATAGAGAGAGGAAATTTTTGTATATTTCTGACGACGAATTAATTATGTATTTGTGATTTTTTTCGCAAAACTACTTAGGCTATCAAAATTCTGATAAAATTGATTCATGTACTCAATTTAGCACATAAATAAATAGTAACTTCCAAACAACACAATTACTTGTCCTGGTCTTAACTAGGATACTATATGCTATGTGGTTACCAGCAAGAACGTCACAAAAATTGAAACACACACAAAACTGAACCTATTTGTACAAATGTACAAATGGCTTCCTGCTTCCTAGGCACCGACTAACTATAACTAGTTAGTGTACAAAGGTCTTTGGAGTGAAAGTATTATAAGAATCTGCCGCGCGATATTATTGAGACCGAGAGTCTTAGGTGTTTAAAACAAAACTGAAGCGTAGTTTTCTTGAGATGGCACCATACGACATTAATGATTTTTTTATCCAGTTAATAGGTAACTGACCTGTAATTTATTTCATTTAATTTTAATTTTAATTAATTTTATAATAAAAACATTGACATGTAATTTTATTGTTATGAATAAAGTAATCTAATCTAAGCGGCCTCCCGTGGGTATCGAACCTACAACCTCTGGCATGGTGTTCAGACGTGATACCGCTAGACTGTTGAGGCAGTAATAATCAAACATTCGGCACGTATTCCATTTGCCACTGTCTTTGCTGATATTTTGATACCATATTTTGAGGTCCGGTTAATTAACTGGTCCTACCTACTTACATAAACGGATTTATTTATAGTATCGAAGGAATGCAGGATTTTTATCTCAGCGCAGCTTGTTTGTAGCTGAAAATACTTGAGATCAAATTAGAAAATGTCTCATTCCTTCGAACAAAGGTAATTTTGTTAGCAGCTGAAAACACTGGAGGTGAAAATACAAAATGTATCGATTTATTCGATGGAATGACTTCATGGCCCCGTATATCAGCACCCCTACGACTCAGCACAAGCACAGCTCGTTCCGTCTCGAATTTACGCTACCGCTAGCCGTCAGCACGCTTACCAGCTTACCACGCGTCGCCCGCGAGGTGCAAGCTCGCCGTATGAGCGCCGGCAAGCTTGTTAACTGAATGCACCTAAGATTAGAACTCGTTAAAGGCTCTCAGGCGGCGCGATGGAAACATGGAGATCGGGAAGAAATTGCTTTTAGTAACTAGACCGCCAATTGTACTATATTTTGATATAATTTCTGTTACTGTAGTTTCTGTGTACAATAATAGTATATTGCTAACCGAGAGTCGAAAGAATCAATTCCCGAGGTATTTAGACTATAGTCCGAGTAGGAATTGATTCTTTTACCCGTGTTGAACACTCTACTTTTCATTTCGAATATGAGGAAAATAAAAACTCATTTTTAATATTCAAATCTTAGCATAAAAGATTATTACCTATTTTTTTTTACATAAAACTCTTCACAGCTGACAGTAGTTCTATTTGTAAAGTTCATTCCGGCCATTAGGTGGGACGTAATTTGAATGAGTTTTTCCCTCTCTATGGAGGGAAGCAGCATTTTCCACCCAATAATCAGATCAAAACAACACTACTTTCCGAGTATAATAAATGAAAAGAATATTCTATCTATCTACCATGCGCTTGAAGCGCGCTGCACTGATTGGTAATTGAGGTGTATGGTTGTGGCAAGCGCGCTAACTGCCCCGTTGTCTTTTTTACTACGGTGACGTTGTGAAACATACAATACGACTTAGTTAGTTAGTTAAACCAGAGATTTTCCGCACTTAGCCTGATTGTACGAAGCAAGTGCTGAGGTATATTAACACAGTGTTTCCTCACCATGTTTTCCTTCACCGTTAGCGAGTGGTAATGCTACTATAAGTTTACAAATATCCATAACTTACAAAACAAAGTCACTGGTATATCCCGGGTTTCGAACTCACGACCTTCCGATTGAGAGCCGGGCGTTCTACCGCTCCGCTACCATCACGTTTACTATACGAGTTATAAGTTAATACTCAAAGTATGAAAACTAATTACCGGCTTGCAGCCGTGCCGCAGCGGTGCTGCTATAATGTGCTACGGACTTAAATCCACTAACAAAAAATATATCGTGAAACTAACGGGAAGTAGGTAACCCGTTTTGGGTTTCCAAATAAACGGTCTCACTAGGTCATGAAAAAACATAAAAATCTTCAGGCGAAAAACCTTCCTATCTTTGAACGTGCCAAAAAAACAAACGGAACCAAATAAACTTCCGCAGTTATTTCAAAATTGAGATGTAATCCATTGCAATAGAGGCCATTGCATGTGTCTTGTGTTTAAGAACAAAAATATCTCCACAAAAATAACAATGCTGTTTAAAATCCTAAAATAAACTCTATTACATTGTTATAGAGTATAAAGACGGGGCAATATAAAATTGCTTAGCTGGCTAGACGTTGACCATGAGACACAGCCTGCGGCTTTTGTGGTTAATAATATAATTGACGGCCCGATTGATCGGTGATAGTTATATGGTTATCAAATCTGCAACTCTGTTGAAATTGCTAATCTAAAATAATCTTTAAGCATTCGCGTTAGGGCCAAATAGCTCCGGGCCTGTTATCCAGTTGCTTGGTAATGAGTATGGTCAGTTTAATGAGGTATAATCGGATTACTGGTAAATTATCAGCTAAGGGCGGAATGTATAATTTATAGCAAAGTGAAGTACTCTAATGGTAGCTCTACAGTTCTGCCAAACTCGATAAAGAATAGAGGTAAACAAACCAATTTAGGGTTATCACAACTCACGTTTTACAAATCTTCTATTGTTTACATGATTATAGCCTTTTACTTGCTAACTATTTATTAACAATTCCTATTGCAGCATATTTAACTAGAATCACTCAAATAACATGCATATTACCTTGTTATTTCGAAAAACTATAAAAAATCGACATTAATTTTACGCGACAGCCCTACAGAAAAAGAAACATGGATGAAATTCAGGTGTGACAAACATTTTGGGAAATTTAGTTTCTGCCAACAAGTGAAGTTTAGTCGTTTGTCTATACGTGTATATGGCATAAGTGTATAGCGTATATGTGTGACAAAATGGCCCAAGACAAAAATATAGATTGCCCCCATATCATTGTGAATTAAATCCGATAGAAATCATAGGGGCCAAGTAAAAGGCCATGTTGCTGCCAAAAATAAAACTTTTTAAATGGCTGAACTAAATAAAGGTCCTGTTAGATGAGGCAATAAGTAAAATTACTCCAGCAGCTTGGCAACGTTGTGTTGAACACATAATTAAAGAAGAGATGAAAACGTCGAATTTGATGGTGTAATGGATAATGTCATTGATTAATTTATAATTCAAGTCTCCGGAGACACAAACTCATCCTCCTCTTTGGCCAGTGACAGTGATGATTAGTGTGAACATATGAATAAAAATATATACAAAGAACTTTCTTTTATTGCAATATTTGCAGTAGGTCCCAATCTACTCATTTTCATAGTAGCATTTAGGTACTTATTAATATTATAAAGTTGAAGAGTTTGTATGTTTTTTGCTTAAACGCGCTTAATTCTATTAGGAAAATCATGCGGCATGGCTCGCGTAGATGTTTGTTAAATCTGTGTTTCATATTTTAGTGTTGTCATGTCATATTCAAATCGGTTAAGCCTTTCACTATAAAATCATAAACATACAAACATAAATAAGCATTTTACATTAGTAGGAGGAACGATTATTATTTGTATGAAAACATTTCTAGAAAAGGTTGTTAACATCTGCCTTTTAGGTGTAAACAAGTCGTTGCCTAGCAACGGTTTGTTTATCGCCATTCGTTATCGAATTTGGCTCAGGTATAGTGTAGTGCTTAGCGCAAGCTTACCGTCCCTTCGGACGGTAAGCTTGCCCAGAACCTATATCACCCTGACAGCTGTATGTATTGCAGTATAAGCAGTATTGCAGCATCAATATCAAGTAGTTATACGAATAAAATTACGTAATGATATATTCCTCATTGTACTAGTAAGTAATTTGTTCGTACACGGAAACTATTACTGCAGAAACTATATGTTTATTGGTAATGGTCAGTTTATGAAAAACGTCACAGTCTTGATCATTATGATAACTGAAGGTCATAATAAAAATCAATGACCAGCAAAAGATTTAATTGAATATTAAAATACCGTTAATGCTTATGTAGAAATTTCACGTGAACAGTGATAGAATAATGACAGGATGATGTAAACATTTTTGAAAGACACTATAGTATAAATAAAAACCTTTTGATTTTGTGTGAGCAATGTCAAGGAAAACGTCACGTGGAAGCCTTTTCGGATTATTTACATTAGCAGTATTTAAGGCCCGCCACTGTCTTACAATCCTCCACCAACCCGGACTTGGCCCCCGTTGTGGAATATGGCCTAACCTTCCTGCTATTTAGGAAGAGACCCGTGCCCCAGAAGTGTGGACATACAAGAGTTGATATCGAAGATGGTTTGGGTGTTATCGAACCTCAAAGCCCCTCAAAGTTACATATCCAAATAACCAACATTGTGACTATCTTCATCTTGCATTGAGTGTGAAACTAACAACTTTGACATCCATTTAGTAAATATTGCTGACTTAAGAATTGTGGTTTATTCCCGTTGACCACTGGATGAAAGTAATCGTAAAATTGATATTAAGCATTTGCAGTAGGCGCTCGGTAATCCGGCGCTCGGCAATCCGACACCCGGTATTTTTCCCCTTTGTTGGATTATTTGTACTGCTGGATTAGTGGATTTGTGTAGGAAATAAAATCTTAATGTCATTCTCCAAGTTATACATTTCCGCAATCAAAGATTACCTATATAAAATTGGATTTCAAACACAAAACTTGCAACATTTATTAATCAATAGGATCAACATGTCGTTCCTTATTATTATTATTACTTTGCGTGCCGGTACACACTATTACTATGTGGGTGTAATAGGTTCTTATAAGGCACTTACATTATTTTAGCTTTTATTTAGAATTTATTGTTTATTATTCTTAAGCAAGAATGTCCACCAGTCGATAAGACGAATAAACCAGAATTGCGAATCTTTAGAGCGCTCACGCATTCCAACTCTGGGACAAGATGTGTATTGGTCAAGGTACGTTATATTTTAAGTTCGAGACGAAGAGAATCTAAACTGCGCGTTGAGCAACTGGTAATTAAGTCGCCTTTGCATTCTTCCACGTTTATTCAGTTAAATGAAATGCTTTAAGACACAGAATGTGACAGGACTTAGTAATTCGGCCGACCTTGCATACAGAGGAGTCTTACTCAAAAAGTAATTTTATAATATAGGTACAGAGTAATTTTTACGTGAAGCAGATCTAAAAGCCATAATCTGAGTAATGGGTGGACTTTGCCTCCTATTTCTCAGTAGTATTCACATTATTATAGGCTTAAATTTTAACTTATATAACAAAATAAAAAAATTACCATCATTAGCATAAATGTTGGGCTTATTATTATATTATTATTATTAAATACTTTATTGCACAAAACATATCATATGTGTTAATTAATACTGAGTACCATTTTCTTCCAGTCAACCTTTGGTTTGTGGATAATGACCGGGTGAGTAGTGCAAAATACTAAAAGTATCTTGATCGTTACAACTTTATAAAACTTTAGTAAATTAGTTTCAACATTACCTCTCTTTAGATATTGTTAGAAATATAATCCTTTAATTATACTTATAAGTAATAATTAATAAGCATTTTTATTCATAAAGATGATACATTACACTTAGCATCAAGTTACACTAATTATGCGGATGCTGATGCTGGATGTGGCAAGCTGAAGACAGGGCGCTATGGCGCACATTAGGGGAGGGCTATGTCCAACAGTGGACTACATAATATAGCCTGAAGAAAAAGAAGAAGAAGCAAACTTACGTCATATATTGTAATTCTTATTACCGTCTACAACAGGGGTACCGTCTACCAATGTATAATTTGTGAACGTGTCTCTTTTTAGAGTAAGAACCCAGACTGTGTGTGACGTTACGAAATTGCAGTCATTGCCAACTGGTTAAGGTATTACATGAGAATAATGTGTAATATTTGACATGTTTTATTTGAAATCTGAGGTTCTGATTATAGTCATCATGAGTGTAGGTGCAGCCTTACACCGTTCATTGACACAAATGAGGTAAGAAGAAATCATTAAAGAATTGAAAGTTGAGTTTGGGAGAGAATGAAAATAATTTTAAGTGTTTCTAAAATTATTAGGCAAATACACTATTTCACATTGAAAAACAATCAATTAGCTTGTAATCATCCACTACTGCACATAGACAGTCTCCTTCATCTGCGATATTTAAGTGTAGAGTGAAGGAATAGTACCTTTCAGTAAATTAAATAATGCTGTTACTTTTAAGTGAGAGGAAATAATATAATATACCTACGTAATATAAATACTACCTCTTCCCATATATAATAATTTTATTATTAGTATGTATGTATATATCTTAATTATTTATTAATTTAATTATTTATGTTTGTGGTTTAAGTAAGTTTATATAAATTTCGTCGAATTCCTAATATCAATATTTCTGTATTGCACCAGCTACCCGTCTCTAATTTTTTTCTTGTCTCCGTCTATTCAGGCCTGGAAGAAATTGCTTTTTGTGATAAGGGCGCCATTTGTGTTATATTTTTTATCTAATGTTACTGTAATTTCTGTGCATAATAAAGAATATATTATCTATCTATCTATAGGCCTCACACAAAGCACGCCACTTTACTTCTACCCTTGGCCATTCTGATCCAACAACTGCCAGCGAAATGCCTCAGATCGTCGACCCAGGGAGCCGGTGGGCGTTCGTGGGCTCCATTGGAGTACCTTTGAACTCCATTGACCATCGGTCCTTCGGCATATGTGACCAGCCTACTGCCACTTCAGCTTGCTAAAGCTTGGCGTAAAGGAAACGCCATGGAAAATATCGGAGTCGGATATTACAGAGTTATTTTTACAACCAACTCAAACAGACAAAATTACAAAAATAAATACCACCAAAATTAGCAATTAAGAATGTAAAGAAAAAAAATCCATAGTAGAAACGCAGAACAAAAACTCTGAATAAAGGAAATCCTGTGATTGCGTTTTAATAGTTAATGCTTAAGCTTGAGTAAACACGGAAATGCGGCAGAAAATCTTGTAATAGTATGAGAAGAAGTTTTAGCTGCGCGTTGAAGTCTTTTCTTACGAGCGAGGATCGACAAACTTATAACCGTAATAATATCTTTGTTTTAGCAGATAATGTCAAAAAGTATTGACCGTTTTCCATTACTTATCTTGAACAAATACACAAAAATATTCACACCCTTCCTGAATTACGCTCTTAAATATTTTAGTGTAGCTCAGACACAAAAAAATTGTGCCTAATATTTAGCAGATGCACCGCTTAAGATCACCGGACCATTATGAACCCCTTCTTTCTTACTAGGTCCATTGAGGCACCCTGTTTTTACTAGACTCTCTTGAAAACCTAAACTCAGCTCTTGACCTACACCCACCGTTCCCACTAGTTCCATTGCGACTTTCGTATTTACTTGACTCTCTCGAGAACCCAAGCTCAAACTCTTCGTTCCAATAGTTCCCTTGAGACATTCTGTATTTACTAGACTCGCTTGAAAACCTAAACTAAGCACTCGACCTAAACTCTTAGGGCGAGATAAATAGTCGTTGCTTAGCCCAAGTCCGTACTCAAGCTTCCCTAAGCATTACTTTAGGCTAACTTAGCTAAGTATCAAAGTAGACGTTTGCTTACCTAAGCATGTTCTTAGGCCAATGCTAAGAATTAGTCCGGGTTTTGCGACTTAGAGAGTGCCAAAGTACTGTCTATAATAGACAAATCGATTCTTAAGCAAGTGCTTTCGCTAAGACTTGTTCTTAGAAGCGACTATTTATCTCGCCCTTAGTTCCCGCTAGTTCCATTGAAACGTCCTGTACTTACTAGACTCTCTTGAGAACCTAAGCTCAACACTTGACCTTCGTTCTCACTAGTTCCATTGAGCCATCATGTATTAACTAGACTATCTTGAAAACCCAAGCTCAATAGTTATCATAAATGGGCACATGACGCTCACACGCCGCGAACACTCCTTCGCTTGACACCGATAGCTTCGCCATTCATCACCCGCAAGCTATTGCTTATAGAAAGTGTAAGTAAGCTCGTTACGTCACTCACGGCACACACGAATTAGAGAGGACCATGCTTTGCAGCTAAGAAGGTAAATCGATTAGTAAAGTTCATGGTGATTGTAAATAGGTTTGAGAAAAAGGGAATTCGACTTCTTGTCACAGAAGTTTAGAGAAAAAAGAATTGTACTTTTTATCACAGAAAAAGTCGAAGTTCTATATTATTAATAAAGAAACTGAGAGTTTATGTATACTTGACAGAACATCAACCTTTGCATTTTAATATAAGTCTATGTGATATCACAATCCTCCAACAACCCGGACTTGGCCCCCGTGTTGGAGTATGGCCAAACCTTTCTGCGATGCATGAAGAGACCCATGCCCCAGCAATGGGGACATACAAAGGGTTGATATCGATGTGATATCATATGTTAAATAGATATATATTTAATGGGTCTAATCGCGCTTATATAACTAACTATTAGTATATATAACTACAAGTATATATGAGCATCGCGCGTCATTCAGTAATACTAAAATAGGGTATATCTAATATGTTTGTCTTAAGATGGTCCATAGTTCAAATGTACGTGCTGTAAAGTCGATGTGGTGCCAATATCAAAATAACCTTTGAAAAAGTACTTATAATTTAATTTAATTTATACTTTATTGCACACGAAACATTAAATAGGACATTACATAAGAAATAAGATGTACAAAGGCGAGCTTATCTCTTATATTTATACTTATATTTTATGCAACAAAATTATCTTACGAATTACATAAATATTATTCATTCCAATGATCGAATATTGAAAGCTGTTGATTGAATTCCATTGAAACCTAATGCCTATTGTGCGGAAGCCACTTTGGCTTGTTAACAACAATGATAAGCATGCGTTGCGGACTTGCAATCCATTGAACAAGTTGATTGATCGATCCTTATATAACCCTCCGTTATTGATTTGTTTATTTAGTCAGTTTCGGCAACTGCCAGTAATAAAATTATCCACTCAACACAATTGTCTACGACTCTCTCTCTCGCCTATTTCTAGCGGTTATCACGCTTCCCACTGGAGACCGCCTTACTTGGTTTGTCTGGGTGTCTTTTCTGGTTATTATAGTACAGGGTACCCTAGTTTGGGTCCAAAACACGTGACCCGTGACACGTGCAATGTGTGATTCAACCATTAATTAATATTAATTGTCCTGTAATCAGGACATTTTTACTATAATTTTTTTGTTATATTTGGTGTAGGATTTGAGAAAAAATAGAGGCTTTTTTAGTTTTATTACAGGACATTATAGGCCTACCTATAACGATAGGCAAAGTAGGATTCAACAGACATTCAAAGACTAGCGGTAACACGATTGATTAACAAAACAGAAGTAGTGGGTTCGATTCCCGCTGGGGGCCAACGTAGTTAAGCCTCGGCTTTAGTATTCTTCTGTGTTTGTGGTGTCATTGTTTGATTTCATGCTAGTTTGAGACCAGGACATGAGATTTTGTTGAGCGGAAGTTAATATAAATTACCGTCAGAATCACAAAGTAGTACAAAAAATCCTTCATCAAAAATTCAAATCGAATCAATAGCTAGGTAATTAGGTTTCTAAAAAAATACATTGTTTACTTTAATAAAAGCTAGGTATTTAACATTTCTTTTAATTGTGCAACCGAAGCTCTGTACACTAATTAAGTTTACGTTTAAATGAAGTTATGACACAATAGTCACTTTAATTCTGTAATACCGAAATGAACGTCACCGTTTTATGACTACCGGTTTGACGTTAGAAAGTGGTTTTGTTCGAAGGGCGTCAATGCCTTCTCGTTTAACTTTTCGTCGTAATTTTGTCATACTTAATTAATGATTCCCGTGACTTCGTTCGCGTGGAATTTAAATAAAAATAAATAACCTGTCTTTAATAAGTCTAAGATACAAGAAACATTAAAGTCACTTACGTTAGGCAACACTTGTTTTATGCTAGCCTAATTTATTTTATACGAAATGTTAAATATGTCGAGTTTTGTTAATGAAAATAAACGATTTATACTATTTTTTATTTTTAATGCACTAACCTAATTTTAAAAACATATTTTGAGGCTAAAAATTCCACAAATTACAAAAATTGTAAGTGATGCAATTTACTTAAGCCAGATGTCGCTGCCTGTACGTAATACAGAGAATAGTGTAACGAGGTTCGAAATTTCACTGATGCCGGTGAGTCGCCCATTAGCTCAATTGGAAGAGCGCTGGCACGGATAGCCAGAGGTCGCGGGTTCGAATCACGGCATGGGTGGAATTTTTAGCCTCTAAGTATGTTTTTAAAATAAACGATTTGTTAAAGGTATTTTATTCCTACCTATGAGGCAAATTTCGTTCACGTCGGATGCAGATAAAATTAAAGGTCATCGTTTTTCCCTAAGCCATCACGAAAAACGTCCTTTGATTTCATCTATTATTCAACCATTATAATAATACAGCCCACATACGTCCCATTGTAATGTAGAGCACAAGCCTTCTCTTGAAGAGAGAGTGCCTGCCGCGGATTGGCCATTTCAAGCGCTGAGGTATCTGAACACCTCAGTTACTCAACTACTCCACCATTAAACTATTCAAATTTAAATATCTAAACACACCGCTGTGGATTTATATAATTTATGTTATTCTTTTGATTGCATGTGACATTTTTATTATTAAACTAGCTGACCCAGCGAACTTCGTACCGCCTAAGAGTCGATTATTTAATTTACATTTATTTTTCTCTCCGTAAGAACCATCCTCGTACTTCAAGGAATATTCTAAAAAAAGAATTAGCGAAATCGGTTCAGCTGCTCTCGAGATTTGAGCTTACCAACACAATCAGCGATTCATTTTTATATTATAGAAGAAGATATATGGCTTAAAACTATTACACTGATGACACTGATGATTCTGGACGAGCGTCGGTAGCCCAGTGGGAAGAACAACGGACTCTGAAGCGAGAGTCCAGGTTCGATTCCCAGTGCGGGCCTGTACCGATGACTTTGTTTTCTAGGTTAAATACATTTGTGAAGTTATAATAGCAATACCACTCGCTAACTGCGAAGGAAAACATCGGGAGGAAACCTGAGCGTCTGAGGTGTTCAAATGCCTCGGCGCTGGAAATTGAAATCCGTGGTGGGCACGCGTGGTAATTAAGCCCATACCCTCTCTGTCTGAGAGAAGGCCTGTGCAGTGGTACGTTTATAGGCTAAATAAAAAGCAGTATCTGGTAAGGCCGTCCCGTGGCGTTCGGATAATTACAATCAATCAATGAATCCATAAATCTGTGGTAGAGTAATTGCAACTACTGCCAACTGTAAATAAAAGCAGTAACGTAATAGGGAAAAGGCCTTCTCAACTAAATTACGGTTTTACGACTCTTTGGGTGATCAACTACCCAGTGTTGTAAGTAAGACAATCGATTGTACTTCCTTTCAGTATTGTTTTAAACCACACTTTGAGTAATATTTTACATAGAATGTAGTAACAGTGCTTTAACGCGATTATGCAAAGACCTGTAGATCTTAAGCAGCTGCATAACTTTTATTATAAACGCAGCACGGCCTATTTTTTACTGGTGTTGTCAGTGACATCCAACATAAAGTGTTTTTTTTTGTTAGGAAATATAATGTTTGAACTATCGTGCCTAAGAATATTTTCAGACAATTTGGCTGTGGATTCATTTAAGGACAATGTCCACGTAGACACTGCAAGGGCAGGCGCAGGACGGAGGACATCAGGAGGAGTATTGATGTAAATAGCCTTAAGCTGCGTCAATATTAACGAAGAGTTTTCGCTTTTGCCGCGTAGAACGATTAGGATATTCGGTAGGATTTTTCATAATAAAAATTGAATGCTATTAAAAACTTAGTGACATTTTGAATTACGTATAACCAGAGTCATTAAAGAAACCATCGGAAAGTATTAATAATAATAAATAAAGTTTATTTGATTAAGCTCTGCGAATCGGAGCGAAACCTGGTCGGACTCTTCCGATAGACCTACACCCGTAAGTAGATCCGGACTAAAATTCTACAATTTATTTGCACACTTTAAAAGTTACAGATGTAACTACACATACAGTTTATAAGGTACTTTAGGTACTTATAAAAGTAGCTGTAAAAAGGGTGTAATTTCGCTCTAATCATATTGCGAAGAGCAAGAGAACGCGTCGTTTATCGGCTTGACTTTTTAAAAAGATTTGAAGGTCATAATGATACAGTTTATATGTTTACCTTTAGACCCAGTTCCGTGAAAATCTTGGCTCTCGTTATTATGGTTGTGGAACATCAGGAGTTGAAACTTTTGTGATAAAGTCAATTTCAACTCCGACAATAAAACGAAAACTACTCTTTTATTACTAAAACACCTATTTAGAGGCTAAAAATTTCACTGATTTATGGAAGTCGCCCATTGGCTCAGCTGGGAGAGCGCTGGCACGGTTAGCCAGAGGTCGCCGGTTCGAGTATCGGCATGGGTGGAATGTTTTAGCCTCTAAATAGGTTTTTAAAATCGTCCTTAGCACGGGTTAGTGCATTAAAAATAAAAATTGTATAATCATGTGGGTACAGTGATATCGTTCCGATGCACTATTGCACTAATGTACTATTAAAAAAGAATAAAACTACTCTAACAACCACAATCCGGCTGGATAGTGATAGTTATAGGAGTCTAAGCATAATGGGCCATATGAATACAATGTTTCATCTTCAGTGCATCTTAGATACTCTCCCAGCACGAACTTGTTCCAACAAAAGTGACAGTATGTTTACTTACATGCAAGCTTGCTAATGAGGGGCGAGATATCGCTTTCGTTCACGTTTGCATGCCAGAGATGGAGGCGTCATTATGTCAGTGATAAGATAATATTTCTTGTGAGTCAAGATGAGATAATAGTTTAGAGAAAATAGAGTAGAAATTGAGAATGAAATCAAATTATAATTTGTCTAATTATGCTCTATAAATATTTAATATTTTATTATTCATCTTTATATATTTACCTTCATACTACCTAGTGTTCGTACTAGAATTTATTTATTTTATTTTTAAAGTATACGTTCGGCACAACATGTTAAGTCGTAACCTTTATTGAAGTTTAATCTGAAAGCCGTAAACTTTATTTAAGTTTTGTGATATTCTGTACTATATTATGCACATTTTGTGTCAAGACGTGATCTTGGCAGAAATATTTGTCATCGGCTAGATGCCATTTCTCCAAAATTTTAATAGAATTGAGTAGTAATTGTCTGTAACCATAGCAACCGGTAAGGACTGTGGAAGAGCGAGAGAGTGGACAGATATGGAACGAATTGCAAAACGCAGTTAGTAGATGTGCTACTAAATTGTGTAAATTACTTAGGCAAATAAAACCAAAGAAAGTCTAACACCAAAAGACGTAACAATCAAACGTCACGCTTGTTCACACTCTATTGAGAGTTCATGTATTGCGTTGTAAATTTATGAATGTCGAGATTTGCCGCAAATACTTGCATGCGTGACATGTATTTAAGAGATACAGTACACATGAAAGCACATATGAGGATACGAAAACATCTTCGTATTTTATTGTTTTACAATAGGCAGCTGATTTCATTGCATTTTTGCTTTATCCACACGCAAATGTGGGTAAAGCGAAAATGCAATGGAAACCTCTGCCAAAAATATCAAAGCTTTTGAAGAGACCCGAGACGGGTCTTCTAACACAGAGTATATGAAAGATTGCCCCCGAGAGAAGTGGCAATGAATTGGTCACGAACATCTCCATTACCAATATATTTACTTGCGATTTCACTTCGTTAAATGTATGTTATAGCGCATCTGTTAGCCAATTGGAAGAGTACTCACTAAAGTTGAGATCACGATTATTTGTGGGGTAACGATGTGTGAAAGAGGGGAGGTAAATATTAGTCCATGAGATTGAGAGATCTGTCAACTCTGTGAATAAGACGGCAATTTTAGCACCGCTTCATGGAGTAGCGTATTCTATATCGTCTGGATCATTTTTAATGGCTTTATGATAGTAGAGACCACGGGCTGATTCCTACTGGAAGGCGCAGTTCTTTAAACTTTTAAAAGTACCTAAAACTGGTATTCTGTGACATGGCACCTGTCCTAGTTTGGAAACAAGGGCTTTGCTACGTAAGTCCACCACTGTATGAAGTTATTAGTTTTTTCCTACTCAGAACTGTCAAATACATACATATTTTGTCACCTTTGCATCGCTAATTAAGTTAACATGATAGAGTAAACATAGACAGTTAAAAATGATAGAAGGGCTGGACAAGTGATGGTGGTGTATAGTGATTGTTTTTATTCATTTTACAAGCCATATGTAGCCTAAATATGTCCTACTACAGGGCACAGGCAGAGGTTCACTGAGAGCGGTGCTTGCGCAGCGGTAGTACGCCGGCCTCATATTCGGGAGGTTGTAGGTTCGAATCCCATTTAATGTGCCATTGACTTTGTTTTCTAAGCTACGTACATTTGTGAAATTGTTGTAGCATTACTACTCGCAGAACTGTTACAACTGATATTTTAAGGACAAAACATGAGTCATATAGAAATGATTAACACGCGCGGTTAAGAAAAGCATACCTGTCTACGTTTAGGTCAATGCATTTAAACGGTGTCAGCGTAATAATAACTCTATGTTTTGCGCAACCAAACGGCAGCTCTAGATCGATTTTATTGCTCCTATAAGTAGGTCGTGTCGAAGCATTTTGCTTAGTGTTATTTGTCGCAAAGTATTTGTACATGCTCCTTACCCAGCACCTTTACCATCCTCTCAGCTTACATCGAAAAACATAGTAAGGAAACCCGTATGCTAGTGGCGGTTCATATATTCATATTACTATAAAAATATACCAGCCTGGTTGTCTTGACATAATCACGTTTGGTAAAACAAAACAAACATACACAGTAGCATCGAAGCCGATCCGGGCAGTGTTCAGAGCTGGCATCTGTGTATTATGTAAAGTGCTGGAAACCTGTTGCTTGCCAGTAACTGGGTCGGCGAGCTTTCCAAAGCGCGGGTCCCTGCCCTCAGAAGGTGTTGCCGGGCTTACATTATGCCTGAGTCCTAGAGGGAGTGTTGGGGGGATGCGTGTGAACGCTTTACTCGCGTAAATCAATACGAAAGAACTGAAATTAGGTTATACTTTAATATGAAGTTATTACATATTCAATTAACAGCATGCCAATTTTACATGCATGTGCTCTTGCAAATTGTAAAGTAATTCGGTACTGGCCCAGTTACTATATCTGTGTATTTTGTGTATAATTAAAAGATTATCTGATTTTCTCTATTTTATTTTATTTGGCAACAAAAGTAAATGCCACGTCGACTACGTACAGTTGTCAGTACATTAACTTATACGTCTTCCTATCACTATCACCGCCTTCACTATTACCACAACATACATTTGGTAATGGCAGCCTTTATAATTGTAGCTCTTTAAATCAGTAGATAAGGAAGAAAAGAAAAATGAGACTCAACGGAATGGAAATGTAAATGCGGAGTGCAGGAACGATTCGCAGTGGTTGTAAAAATACTAATTTAAGAGTTCAACTTGCAATTAGATGGACGAAGTAATTATTTGATTGCGGTGCAGGTGGCAATAATTTTACCGAGATGAGAGAGTCTCCCTTATATTTTCTCCAAAGAAGTGGGTAATTTGATTTGCTTGGTTCCGCTGTAATGTAAAAAGGATGAGGTAAACGAACTGAACTAAAACTTGCGATATTGTGAAGTTAAGAAACAACTACGTGTTTTGACAAAGAAGTACTTTTTGTTGTCTCTATTTCTACTTTTGTTGTAGATAGAATTAAATATCTTTAATGTACATTACAGAAACAGCTTACAATAATTGCAAACACATTTTTTTATATAGATAGACAGAGAACACTTTACTGTACACAGACAAGGAAATTGAGGGCATTAGAGTGGTAAGCTCAGAAATAGCTGAAATAGTATTCAAAACTATTTACACCAGACTATCGTTGCCAAACGTAAGCTTATGTATTCGCTAGCAAATCTGTAAGTCTGTACGTATTTCGCTAACAAGTCTGCGGCCCAACAAGGCGTTCAAGTGTCCATATTCGTCGTATATTTTATTGAACAAATTAAGGAGCGTGTTGACACACCTTTACTTTCGCTTTGCCAGTCCCACGCCCGTTGACGAGAGCTGAAGTATAGTTGGGGACAAAAGTGACAAGTGGCTGTGGGTGGAATCTTTGCATAGCACTGCCCACTTTAGGAGTGCAGCCTAATCCAGGGGGGTTTTTAGAACTAAAATCCGCTATTTGACATGTATCAAATTTGACGCGATAAATGAATATTTCCTATAATTTTTAACGTAAGAAACCGCAATATATTGACTTTGCTAAGTAAGTATGGCTGCAAAATTTGCAAAGTAAAAAAAAAATTTCCTCGTTTAATTCGTAACGGCGAAAATGCTATCTGCCATCTTGAAAGCATCTAAAGTCTGTAAACAAACATCTTTCAGCCAGAGCCAGTGAACATTGATTATTATAGGACTTACATCAAAGTGATCTTCACATAAATACACCCGAGTTTCAATTGATAAAGAGTCTTTTGGCAAGTTTGAGCCAAGTTTTTCGAATGTTAATTTCACTGGGTACACGAATCCACAACTTCCCGGGGGTCTTTGTTGACGTGTTTTTTCATTCTCGAACAATGCAATAATGATAATTGGTATATTTTGGATTTAAATTCGATGAAATCATGGTTGCGTTGTTGTTGTTATTTCACTATGCTCAGAGATCACTTTCAGAAAATTTAATGTCAAACTTTGTTTACAATTTTTTGGACTTCAAACCATAGACAAAAATGGCTGACCGAGTTTTTGACTGTTTAGGAAAATAAAGTTTTAAAATATATTATTATGTTGCTTTTTCAAAAAATATACTAAAATATTTTTTGGTCTAATGGAAGAGTTATTTACCGTTTAAGACTTAATTGAAAATAGAGTCAAATAGCGGATTCATGGTATGCTATGACAATTCGATGTAGGTACATTGCACTGCCGATTAACCCATAGATTAACACGTTTTAAGAGTAATATGTGTAATATATGTAATTAGTAATATATGTAAGGCCCGCCACTGTCTTACAATCGTCCACCAACCCGAACTTTGCTCCCGTGGTGGCGTATGGCCTAACCTTCCTGCAATGCAGGAATAGACTCGTGCCCCAGCAGTGGCGACATACAAGGGTTGATATCGGATCGGAAGAGTAATATGTACTGGATAATTTAGATCGAATTATCATGTTAAACGTTGCGCTGCAGTTTTATTAAACGCGGCCCAGGTTTTCTGTCATCGATTGTGTCATATCGGTTTGTCGCGTTGTGAAATAATCGTAGTGTTAAATAAACAACCTTGATCGCAATGATAAGAACGGTAATTGAAAGTTTCAATACTCGCAATAATCGATATAAGAATTGTCTTCACTAAAAATGTCAATGTTTAAATAACCAGTCAATTGCTAAATAATGATAAGGAAACTGCTTTTAGAATTGAGAAGACTAACGTTTTTTTTATGTTCAACAGATTGAAATCCGTGGTAAGGTACCTAACTAGGATCATTACTTATCTTTACAACTCTAATTAATTAATAGAATTACGCTGTCAGTTTCACTAGAGGGCAGGATGGGACCAACTCACATCAGCAATGGACTCTGCTGACGTGTGATTACACTGACATTTCATCAGCCTTGGCCATTGTGCCGCGCAAGGCCGCGGGAGAGCGGAAGCCGACGCCGGAACACGACGATCGCGATGACATTTGATGATTATTTGTCTCCAATTTAGCGAAAATATGGCAGAGGAAGAGAAAATTGGTTGATAATTAACGTTAAAAAATAAACAATACAATATTTGGTTTGGGAGATTAACATTAACACTGGCCGTAACATGTGAACTCGGATCGCAAAGAAAAGATAAAAATTCGAATTCCATTTTAAAAAATTCGATTATAATTTCTTTGGCGATGTCGTTTGCCGGTTTGCTTTTGTTTTTAATCTTATTTTTGGCAGATGCCTGATTTATGGGCCTGGTGTTAATAAAAGAAAAAACAGTCCCGCCTTATTCGGAACGAATTTTGTAATGACGGTGCATTTTTTTCCCGGCGATTATGTGTTATTATGTTTCCATGAATTGTATTCTCATGCAATGTAGGTATGTGAATTGTTATGGTATTGTATAATCTGCCTGATATACTAACGATGTCAATACACGACGCAAGGTTGTGGCGTAAACTTGAACTTTGGTTTAACAAAATACAACTGAGGTATATTTTTGAAGCGCTCGTGGCCTAGGCGAACCAAGTGATTGGAATCAATCAAGCAGGAATCAGGCGCGGTCAGGTACAGGATGGGTGAGCGTCCCGTGACTACCGCTTGTGGCATTTTTCCGAGCACTTCCGTGCTTCGCAAGGCACGTTAAGCCGTTGGTGCCATATAATGGCACTAACGCCTGTCATATAATGGCAGTCGTTAAGCCATGTCAGAGGCCTTATGGGCGGCTTGATAACTTCTGACAGTAAGGCCCGCCACTGTCTTACAATCCTCCACCAACCCGGACTTGGCCCCCTTGGTGGAGTATGGCCTAACCTTCCTACGATGCAGGAAGAGACACGACGTGCCCCAGCAGTGGGGACATACAAGGGTTGATAACGAAAAATATTTTTGCGTTGAATCACACAGAATAAAGGTCTTTTTTAAACGATTGTAAACCTTCAGAGAGGCGCAATTAGTCATTATAAAATAAATTACACACAAAATCTACGGAATGATTACAACGGACAATCTCAAATAGCACAAAAAAAATCCACGGATGGGCATTATGCGAATACATATCCTATGTATGTGTAATTATTTTCGTGTCTAATTAAAGCAACCAAGGGTAAATGCGTACTGAGATGGTAAGTCGTTAGTATTATTGTTTCGAGATTGTTTGCATGATTTGTGATTAGAATTGATTGAAACTTACTTTACATTCACACCATCATTCAATCATATGTTTATTGGCATAAATTACAAATGCATAGCTGTTTATAATTGATGTCATTTTACAAATCTGGTGCGGGATTTGAACTTGAGCCTCTTACATACCAACTATGCCATTCGGGCTTGCCACAACGCTGCGAAATTGGTTTTTCTATGCCTTCTGGGCATCGGTACAAAAATTTAAGTGTTTGGATTCATATAGCAATGGGCTGGGGCCGTGCCGTTGACAAGATTGGCGGTGGGCCTACGGCCGCGGCTGGCTTGGTCCCAGCTAAGCCTGTGAAGTGACGCAACACAAGTGGTGACTGCCCGACAGAATCCAGCCGCGGTCCTGCTGGAATAGAGTGGAGTCGCTCGTGCGAGACCCGGCCATGTCCACGGCCAAGGTCAAGCACGTAACATCGTAGACCCCGTCTTCGTTTACCACCAGGCGTGACTGGGTCAAGTGTAATCTGTCTTACTTAAAAAAAAAATGTCCCGACGGGAGGGCTTGACTTTACTCAGTGGAATTTGTTTTGCTCTCCTTATCTAAGGTATCATCTAAAGGAGGATTCATTTAGTTTGTATCATACCGTTAGACCAAACCGGCCGAACTGGAAAAATGTACTCACCAAAGTTTCATCCAAAGCAGAAATCCCTGGCGCACTCCAAGTAAACACAAAACGGCACTTCACAAAAACCAAAACGCTGCCAAATCCAGTTTTTCAACTAAAAGCGGAGCACTTAGAATTCAGTTGCACAAAGTTGCCTCTAGCGATGCGCGAAATACATTCTTATGAAACGGTTTAATCGTTCGATTGAGCCGGTGATGTTAGATTGGCAATAGTCTTCTTCCTTTCTGTAGCACCAGTTCTGAAACAAAGGAAATAGCAATCAGTCGATGGCATAGTGGACATGGTTAACAGATTTGGCAAAGTTAAAGCCGCAAAAAAATACCGCTTCGTAAACTGAATTCACCTGAATTAATTCGCCAAGGTGCGCTGGGTACACTTTCAGCAATATTAAGTAAAAATCCTGGGTGAATTAAATATACTTTTAGAAGGCAAACAGAAACAATTATTGTAAGAATATTTTCGGGGCCTAATCGCGTAGTAATTTATTGCTATTTTACCCCGACGTTTTGACGACGTTACAGTCATCGTGGTCACGAGAAGACATAGTTAGTTAGACCTGAGATTTCCGCAGACACTAGGGTTTCCTTACGATGTTTTCCTTCACCGCCAGCGAGTAGTATTGCTACTATAATTTCACAAATGTACATAACTTAGAAAACAAAGTCATTGGTACATATGCCGGGGTTCGAACCCACGACCTCCCGATTGAGAAGCCGGCGGTCTACACCGCTCCGCTACCACCGCTCTATCGACATTACGAGAAGACATATTCTAACAATGTGTTCAAGTCGCGAAAGTTTAAAATGTTATGAAATTTACGTGGACACCAAAACGTCAATCTTATCAATGTCAACCAGCTTAACCGGCAAACATTGTTTTGCCATATATTGATAAACCTACAACCTAGATCTACCAAATATACACAAAAAATCGTAAGAATCGGCGAAGCCGTGTCAGAGGCGTTCTAAAACAAACACCGTGACCAGACATTTTTATACTCGTATATTAATTAGCTTTAACGCAGATATTTCAAAAAAATATTAATTTAAGAAAAATCCCACGGAACAAATGACGTAAAACACAAACTAACAATAATTCACGCATTATATCACTATGTAAAACAAGACGGCGCTACGTGTTTGCGCTATAAAAAGCGAAAAGATAAATTTTTTAATCTTTTTCTATCAATTAACCTCAATCTCATCCTCATCTTAAACCTCATCAATGAAGTCTACGGACTCATATTGGCAAGCGAAAATGAGATTGGCTAAGATTGTGACACGTCATAGAATTTTTTACTCTTGACCTCTAGCTAATCCGAGGGGGAAGATGAGGTCTTGGATTGCTCAAGTTTGCCCAGAAGAAGCCTGTTCACACGCATCTTAAAGAGGTTCAGGTTATAAGCGCTTGGGAAACCGAACCCCGGCAAGGTATCCCACACTTTGCCTGTACGCATTATGAAAGATGATGAAAAGGCCCTTAAGCCCAGTTTCTGAATTCAGAATTTAAAAACCTATTTAGAGGCTAAAAATTTCACCCATGCCGGGATTCGAACCCGCAACCTCTGGCTATCCGTACCAGCGCTCTACCAATTGAGCCAATGGGCGACTCACGGCATCAGTGAAATTTCGAACCTCTTTACAATATTCTCTGTATTACGTACAGGCAGCGACATCTGACTTAAGAATCAAAATTTTGCTAAGAATCAGAATTTAGCTAAGTAAATACTTAACTGTACTGTCTCTTCAGATTTCTCAGAAAAGATCGTAAAAGAAACGTTACTTAAGTATTTAGTTATCAACCCTTGTGCCCCACTGCTGGGGCACGGGTCTCTTGGTGAAGTCCGGCACTGGGCCAAGTCCGGGTTGGCGGAAGATTGTAAGGCAGTGGTGGGCCTTACTGTAAGAAGCTATCAAGCCCCCCATAAGGCCTCTTAAGTATTTAGTTAGTGAAATTCTCAATTCAGAAACTGGCCCTTAGTGGCGGATGCTCGAAATGTCAACTAATTGCAGATGCTAACCCGTAGTACGTCTGGTGTTCCGATACAAACAGTTAGTACAAACTTGTTCCTCTGGGACGTAACTATAAATTCCATCCATCAACTGACGTCATAGTTATATTATTATTGAATAATCCGCTGCATGATTGATTCCGACCGGTAGTAGAGATTGGGCTGGATCATTCATTACAGTGAGTGTATTAAATTAGTTACACACTTTCTCATGTCAAATTAATTGTTTCGCCAAGTGATGAGTCGATTATGGTTAGTGAGGCTTTCTCCTATTAACTCCCTATTTTAAAAGAATGCGCCTTAAACACGAGTTTTAAAGGAAAACTAATTTTGAATCCACGACTCACTAAAGTTTTTAGAATATATCTAATAAAAATAAAAAAAATCTTCATCTTGCTTAAAATAAAATGGTATGTAACCAAATAGTTTTATTTTTAATTTTATAAAGGAGGAAAAACTGAAGTAACAAAACAGACTTAAATACAGTAAATCAATTAGCTTAATACATTTTGGCAATTCCTATACATTCCTCGCCGTCAAATTAGATCTTAGTATGTTACAAGAGTTAAATATAAGACGTTCATGAAATTGTCCAGTGATATTTAAAAACATAGCATCTATGTATAGTAATTTAAATTCAAAGTACTTAGGTCGAAAAAAAGAGCAAACGCGAAAATTGCTGGTAGTACCTATAACTATTGAATTAAACTCAATGAAATGTGTTTAAACTTCAATGAGACGAAAATTAAATAATGAAGACACATAAATAAAAACGTGGTTACATAAGCAAAGAATTACACGCGAAAGACCCAGTAAAGTAAATATTACCTACAATTTCATAAAATTGAAAAAAAAAAAAACAACTGCCTGCAACGCTGCTTGAAGAGACAAAATAAGATTAAAATTACAAACAACGCTTTTTCTTCTTCTTTTCGTGTCAGCAATTTGACCAGTTTACATTTTTCCTGCCCAATAGTTGGCCACTGCAATTACAGCAGCGTTAGGTCTCTGTTAGGTCCTCCAGAGTGCAGATGTGAGGGTACAATGGGCATTGTAGCAGGTGCACCATGGATTGCTATGAGGCTCCACAATCACATTGCTCCTCCGTTGGTGCAATATAACCCCATCTTTATACTATTTTTATTTTTAATGCACTAACCCGTGCTAAGGACAATTTTAAAAACCTATTTAGAGGCTAAAAATTCCACCCATGCCGAGATTCGAACCCGCGACCTCTGGCTAACCGTGCCAGGATAGCCTGGCACGGATAGCCAGAGGTCGCGGGTTCAAATCCCGGCATGGGTGGAATTTTTAGCCTCTAAATAGGTTTTTAAAATAACCCCATCTGCTTAGGTTTTGTTTGTCATACAACCCTTATTTACCATGTCTATTTAACATACCAACAAGAAGACGGTCACATG
Source organism: Yponomeuta sedellus (assembly GCA_934045075.1). Taxonomy (NCBI): domain Eukaryota; kingdom Metazoa; phylum Arthropoda; class Insecta; order Lepidoptera; family Yponomeutidae; genus Yponomeuta; species Yponomeuta sedellus. The sequence continues at coordinate 17,095,477 of OW203728.1, read as the reverse complement.
TTCGTTATGACCGATTACGCTAAACTAGAGATAATCCCATATTTCGAGTTTGCCTGATCCTATGAATAGCAGATTTTCCTCAACTGCTGCCCTAATATACTTTAAAACCCGCAATGGATAGCACATAGTACCCAATTAATAAAACCTAGTGTGACGAACATTGTTTTTTTTTATTTCCAAATCAGCAATACTATCCCTTAGGTACGTTGAATTTTATAACGTTCTATAATTGTATGGAATCAGGCGTTACTTGGCGGAAATCCATTATAGCATTAAAATGTGAAAATTACTAAAAGCACCATGCGGTTAACGTACGCCCACTTATTCAAGCAGAAGGAAGACATGAACACACCACCACCGACAATATCAATGCTTGTGTGACGAATTCACGACGCGTTTCGGCTCTAACACGAGCCATCCTTAGGCTCTCAAGTTCTACAAACGTTCTAGAAACTTAATTTTCTAAAATATTGTAAGAAGTAAATTTTTAAATAAATGAATTTTACCTTGTATAATGTTGTCCGTACGCATGAAGGTTTGTTTTAGATGGTCGCTTAAAATTATGGCGGATGCTTAAATAAAACTAATGGTTCTCCAAACAAGTTTATCCATATCCACGTTGACCTTAAGCAGATACATTTTATGTCGTGAATGAGCTTAATTGGTGCGATTTGAATAGTGTTGAGGACGTATATAATTGGATCAAAGACGAGTAGGCACGAGTTGGCGGTCTATCTTTGAGGCTTCATGCCTTATTGCTTTTAGGTTAAATTAAGGTACTTGCGTACTTGGCACTATCTAGGCCGCAAAAAGTTTGTACTTCACTTCTGTAGTTCAATGAAACATTGAATGTAGTTCAATGTTTCTTTCGTAACACACATGTGATAAAGAAATAAAAGTTAATAATTATAACGACTTCAAAACATAAAAATACAGAAATACATTTATTGAATACTTCCTTTAGATTCGAAGCAGGTACGCGTAGATACAAGTACATGTAGGAATTGTCGTTGTTGAGGGTGGATATCGGTTGTTTTTTGTTTAGGAATATAATACTTTCCGATTTTTCGTAGATCACTACGACCTCACTGAATTGTAATCTCCCCACGAGCCACTAACAAATGGCCTTTGAAATTTTAAGTTTCCCTTTTTAAATTTTCAAGTTTCCCTTGGTTTCTCCGGGATCCCATCATCAGATCCTGGCTTAATGACCATGGAAACCGTTCAAACGAAATAAATAGTTTCCTAGTCCAGATTGAAGAACATACATAAAATAAAAAAATATTGATTCCAACGAAATGAGTACCTTTATCTTTTTTAGAAAGCTATTAAAATTTTCAAATGTTTTCCACAATGTTCTTATCATGACGTACTAAGTTGTAGTATATTGGGTGTCTATGTAACAATTTTATGACCCCGAATTACGTATAGTGTAGAGTAACTTTAGTTTCACCCCCAAACAACGTTACGTACAAAAGGTGTTTCGTAACGTGACCTTAAAACCAATTGCCAAAAGTCAATAGTCGTGATCGGCGTTTTATGATCAGGCTTACACTTCTTAAGCCCCAATTGACACTTAATACGAAGTGGTAAAGAACGTTTCAGCGTAAAAACGTACCAAGGATAACTCGGTCGTTGGCAATAACAGTTTCAGCTTGCTACAGGTTTCAGTCAACGGACTAGATATTTAGGATTAGGTTAGAGTAGCGATTGGAACTAATTTAATTTATTAATTGAGTACTTTGTTCAAAGTGCCCTCTGAGTCAGGTATAATTAAGAATGTTTTGGAAAAAAAATATTTCAGTCCGATTAAGGTTTCTAGGGATTAAGATAACAATTGGTGTGATTCGAACTTAGACATATTTTGTACTACATACTAGAGGTGTAACTTTAAACAAATTGTAGCAACGTAACATTTACATACCGGCACATACATTGCTTCTGGACCAACCTCTGGACAGTGTAATCACAAACATGTAAATATCGAAGACCTGGGTTTTTTTTGTCCCCAGCCGGGGTTCGAAACCGGGACCTCTTGCATGGAAGGCAGATGCGCTACTGCTGCGCCACAGAGGTCGGCAAGTCAATAATTATAACAGCTAATTAGCTGCGATACATTAAAGAGGATCGATGCAGTAAAACTGGTGCCACCGATGAAAAACTTTATTATCAATTTACATGTCGTTTTTACAAAGGGCCAGACCAGTTTCTCAATCATGTTAAAAGTGATTTTTAGGACTGACGACCATGAACCTAAGGTAAAAAACTCAGGCATCAACACCAAAAACAGCCGTTATTCTGGTTGGTGATTCTAGGTACTCGGATGTGTCTCCTAAAAATCTCTATTAACGATTGAGAAATTGGAAATAACAATATTATTAACAATATTTGGCCTTTTGGAAAAAAATCTAGCCTTCTACGATTGCTACTTGGATAAGAATAGCGACACATGAAATATGACGAATGAGCTGAGAAGTTGAAGATTCTTAACTAAATAATTAGGTACGTTGCTTCAGTAAATTATTTGCTTATACGTTCTTGAGGTGCATTCAGACACTGATATTTACTAGTCGCGCTGCGCGTCTCTGATGTACAATGAACAGTTGCACTGTTTCGCTGCCAAGTAGAGTTAGGCGTTAATTTTACGAACGTTTTAAATATAGGCGTTGATTCAACAACCGTTTTAAATAGACAACATTATTCCCGTGAAGTGACCAACCGCTTTTTTTTTCAAAACTAGTGTATTGTTAAAAATTCATCAACTTACATCTACACTAAACCGTTGAAAAGTTAATGCAACGCATTTAATGCGGCATTCATCCAGTGAAGCAAAACATACAAAACTATAAAATAAACTATAGAACGAACTCAAACGGAAAAAGCTGAACGAAAATCAACGTGAATTGGTTTTATATAAATGTAAAAACTATGAAATGTGTTTTAAATGCGTCGACTAAACGTCAATGACTTCAAACCCGTCAATTAATGAGGAAGTAGCTGAAACGCTAACTACTTTGTTTGTACGGAATATTTTTGTTTTGTTTTTGGCTAATAGATGGCGTTATTTGTTTCCTATATCACAGTATAGTTTCAAGTCAAACCTTTATTAGCAAAACATTGTGATAATTTTGTATTGTTTTTGAGCATAGGTATGAAGACCAAAAAAGGTCCAATAAATATTACCACAGCTATGCACCTTCTTTAAATAAACAGTACCACCCCCCTCACCCCCTTACTACAGTGTTAACATAGTTAACACTTAAAAACCGTTGAACGTTAACTTAACCTTAATCACTCAGTACTCGCTCGTCTCCCGTCGGTAATTGCAACGTTAACTGGTTTTCATTTGACACTAGTTGACATTGGAAAAAGTAAATACATTTCGTTGACGACCTCTGTGGCGTAGCGGTAGCGCGTCTGCCTACCATGCAAGAGGTCCCGGGTTCGAATCCCGGCTGGGAACAAAAAAAAAACCCAGGTCTTGGATGTTTACAGGATTGTGATGTCGTTGTTTCTGGTTCCCACGACACAGGGTATCCTAGTGTGGGGCCAGAAGCAATGTATGTGCTTGTATGTAAATGTTGTGTTAATGTTGTTGTGTTGTGTTGAAGGAGACTTCGTCAACGCCCACCACTACCTGATAGAGTACTCTTATTACGCGTACCCACCCCACATATTAGACCGTGGAGTAGGATAATGACATGAGCAACGCACTAGCGTTCGAAATGTCAAAAGTCACGACACACATTACATTAATTGACAAATTCTGACGCGTGTCTCGTACGATCATACTACTCGTTCCTATGTTAGCAAGGGTAAAAATGTCTACGCGGCGGCGCGACATGACGCGACGCTTAGTTCCCTTCAACAGTGCGGCGGTCGCCCGCAGCGTCACGCAACCGGTGTCTGAACGTGGCTTAAGGTAACATTAATATAAAATATTTCTTGCAGGCAGGTGACATTGCATCGCATATGTAGAGACAAACAAACATAACTATTAGTTTCGCGGAATATCATTTAAATACGAAACAATCGTCGAGAGCTGTTTTTAATGACACCATAACCTGACTTAGTGGGTTTGTCTAAATTACTGTTTACACTGAGTTACTCGTTCCAAAGAATGGGCAAAGGGTGATGGGAAAAATTTCAATGAATATCAACCAATAAGTCCGTTCTTAATCGGCTGAATTGCTGGATAGGAAGAAATATTCAAGCTTTACGAATTTACAAATTTTACGGCGTATCTAATATATTTAAAAAATATGGGGATTTATCAACCCTTGCTCCGTGTGCATACCATAAGAACTGCTACGCGCGCAAAAGTGTGATGTTTTTATAAAAAAACAATCATATTGTATTTCCAGCGTTTGTGCTGACAAAGGTTAATACATTGTTTATGTGGCATTATATACATTTCTTCAATAAGATCCCCGAAGATAAAACTGGAATTAAAGCCAGTTCAATGCACGAGTTCCACGATTTAGAATAATATGTAAACTCTATTAATTAAGTATTAAAAAATTTTTTGAAAAGACTAAGTTTGGAGTTTTTTTATCCATCTTTTTCTCCAAAATGACCCGATTTCTAAACCTAGTATAACTTTTACTCAATTAAGTCAAACGTTAAATCTAGTTTAACGTTTATTAAATCATGGTTTACGAGCTAATTTCAATATCACTTCAAAACTTTGATTTGAATGTCATACTTTGACTTGATTTAGTGGATAAAGCGGTTAGAATGTCACCAATAAGCGTACATAGAACGTGCTAACCTGTTTTAAGTTAGCAAGTCAAATTCCAGTTTTCTTAATATATCGAGCAAATGAGTCACGCTAACGTTATTGGCAACAGTACAATTATATAATATTACCTAATTAATAGCAAAAGAGCGCGAAGAAAACATGTTTTTGATTATTTTATTGCGTGACCTTGATATCATTGACCAACGACAAATTAATTTTTCGAATTAATACCAGTACCAATTATTATTAATACATTTATTGCACTTAAATAAATGTACATTGTCTTAAGCATTTTATGCCTATGTCACACCTATGTTGGTACCATTCTGATGTCTGTTGTGTAATAATGTTGCCATGATTAGTTTCATCCTATTACCACAGAGGAAAAAGCCCGTATTCAATAGATTCATAATAACAATATAAGTTGTGACTGAACTCGAGCAAGTGATATGTTTATAGTTTAGTTTATTTTGGTATTTAGCGATATACTCGTATAATATATGAGACTTGGTTGTACGTACATAGGTATAATCCAAGTGGACGTGATTTAAGCAGCGTTACATTGTTGTGATTTATCTCAGGTATTTGCAATCGAGTCCCTGAATTAACAAACGCGCACGTTTTCGACAACACTTGTCCATTTATCGAAATGACTGTTTAGCAATGTTATTTGCAAGTATTATGTAACTTCGTATATTGAATCCAAAAACTCTTTTAAAGTAGAAAAAGAAGTATTTAAATAGAATATACCATGCCTATACTACACTAAGAAAACCATTGGTATTGTCTACAACATTTCAATTAATTGTTGCATTATATTATTTTTAATGCACTAACCCATGCTAAGGACAATTTTATTTTAAAAAACCTATTTAGAGGCTAAAAATTCCACCCATGCCGGGATTTGAACCCGCTACCTCTGGCTATCCGTGCCAGAATTAATTATTGCATTATATTAAAGGCGCTTAAAGTTATTGTTGTTTTAAGAATAAATAACGAATCTTATGGAGTAATTATACTCAACGCATCTTTGAATATTTATAAAGAATATCAATATTATTTGAAAAAAAAAACGTGTTTTAAGGAATTAAATAGTTTATGGTAAAGGGAATGATTTTGCTATACTGTTTAAATCTAAATTATATTCGTATTTGAAGTGTTGTAGAGGAATCGTGTACCTACTTATAAACAACACAAATTATATTAGGTCCATTTAGTTGTGGCTCAATTAAGAACACAATAACTTCAAGAGTAGAATTACTGAAATTTTAAGTGTATGAAATTTTAAATTTTATGTACCAAACTGTACCTCTGCAATATTTATTTTATGACCAATTGAGCATACGAGTGGTCACCTAAATGCCAAATCGATTTACAAAATGGCCGCTAACCTGTCGCCCTCGGTTCAAATTGTTGACCCAGTGGGCACCCGTCTGAGTTGGTCGTCACTTTACATAACACACGACTTATAAGATCGAGAACTGTGTACGGATAAACGATGCAAATAATGTTGCTTGGCAATTTTCATAAACACCCGAGGACGCAAGATGTGACTCTGAATTCTTCGGTATTTAGTTCAGTAAAATTTGCAAAATTATAAGACCAATTGAAGACTCCAGGGAAAAAGACAAACTTGTCACTTTTTTTCGAAACTTATCTGTGAACAAGAAAACCGAACAGGGTAAAAAACAAATTAGTCTCGGAGTTATGGGCGCTTAAAAAATCGCATACAGGGAAAAATTGGCATAAGTCAAACTTTAAAAATGCAATATCTCCAAATGTTTGCTGCTTGACTAGTTTGTCTTTTTCCCTGGGGTCTTCAATTGCTTTTACATCGATCCCGAATTATTTATCTTAAAAACTAGCTATGTTCTAGATAATCACCTATCATCTGTAGTTTCGAAAACAAGGTTCTTGAAACCACTCTAAAACAAGAAAGGAGTAAAACAAAAACACGTTTTATTTCCGTGATATCAGTTCTATTACTTTACTACACATTAACAGAGATATAGATTCCCACTGGGGGGCGCCGTACATTTGTGCAAGAGGCCTCAGCCTGGGTGTATTTTCATGTTTTGTGATGTTCTTGTCTGTTAACCAAAGTACAAGGTATTTTAGTTTGGAACCAGGTCGAGTGATTAGTTGTGTGGAAGTTATTATTAATATTTATTGGGTAAAATTGGGAAACGGCGTGCGTGCAAGCAACGACTTAAGAACGTTGATGAAGCGAAGGTGATCTGTCAGGATCGTGTCAAGTGGCAGTCCCTGGTCTCTGCATGTATGTATGTATGTATGTATGTATGTATGTATGTATGTATGTATGTATGTATGTATGTATGTATGTATGTATGTATGTATGTATGTATGTATGTATGTATATATGTATGTATGTATGTATGTATGTATGTATGTATGTATGTATGTATGTATGTATGTATGTATGTATGTATGTATGTATGTATGTATGTATGTATGTATGTATGTACCAATAAAAAGCAGGTACAAAGCAAGGTGAAGCAATAGAGTTTTGTTATCTTGGATTGGTGCATAAAAATATGTTTTCGAAGGTTCAGTTGACAGCACATGCGTACACTCTAGTCGGTTTAGTCAGCGCTTGCGACTTTGCATCAATAATGTGGAGGTCGACAAGTTGTTTGGACTGACAAGTACCCCTATTTATGGATAGATTTAATAAGAATAATAAATTATCTTCATTTCTTTAATATTGACAAATAGTGGGTTGTTTACACTTTTTCAAGGTATAAACAATTCTCTTCTAGGCCTGAATAAGGTTCTAGAACTGTGTCTTATTCAACAAGCTATAGGAATCTAATTACACCATGTATAAAACCAGATTTATTTACGCGGAAATATATAGCATAAACATGTGCATATGTTTAGTATTCTGTATTAGTAATGTCGTATCAGCTATAAGCATCACTTCGTTTTGCTTACATTTGCATGGAAAGATGATGGCGCATATTAAAGTGACTTGGAGCAATCAAATTGGTAATTTATTTAATTTTTTCAAAGACTTAAACAACAACAGCCGGTTAAAAAAGGTTTTTAGTCTTTATATAAGGTGCTGACTTATCTCTTATCTCAATCTGTTAATTTTAAAAGTGACGACCTTTAAAAATTCAGCGATTGTTGAAGAAAAAGTTCTAGAGAACTCTTTTGTAGCTTAGTTTTTTCTTTTTGGAAAAAACGTACCAAGAAGTTTCCATGGCACCGCACCTCTTTCCTCGCATAACTATTTACATATTTGTTCTTTATTCCTATTGATCTTGCTATGCCAGATATGCTAAGGTCACACGCCTTCTGTCACCCGATCGTCCGGCTCGTGCCGTGCACGTTGCACTGACGTGACCATTTACAAAGGGGTCCGACCGTCGCGAAAGTAAGCGGCCCGCACCGACCGGTTGCCCGAAGGTCGACATGCTGGCGGGACTATTCTGTCTACTTGTGACTGCGAAGGAAGACTTACACACAGTTTTTTTTTGTATATTTTTGCACGTGAAGCCACAAAGTTATGGTTAGAACAACAAAAAAAACCGCTCAAGTTGCTAAAAACAAAGCTGTCGACGTCAAACTCGCCGAACCATATACGGTATAAAGTCATGTTTTTGTTACTAACCGAGAAGTGCCCTCTTAAGCTTCGAGGCGCATCTTTATTATTTTTGTATTTTATTAATAAAAGTGCGTATTAATATTTGAGCCGCATCTTTATAATTTTTGCATTTTAAGTGATGGAAAACATCTGTGTGTTTATGGTGTTCACGTACTTCGGCGCTTGAAATTGCGAATTCGCTGTGGGCATCGTGGTATTTAAGACCTCACTCTCAGTCTCCGAGTGAATGCCCGTGCCCTGAAGTGGGACGTATATAGGTTACATAAATAATATATAATTTCTTTAAATGATCTTATTTGCTTCCGTGCTTCGCAAGGCACTTTCAGCCGTTGGTGCCGGCTGTCATGTAATAGCAGTCGTTAAGCCATGTCAGATGCTTTATGGGCGGCTTGAAAACATCTGACAGTAAGGCCTGCCACTATCTTACAATCTTCTACCTACCCGGACTTAGCCCCCGTGGTGGACCATGGAGTAACCTTCCTGCCATGCAGGAAGAGACCCGTGCCCCAACAGTGAGGACATACAAGGGTTGATATCGATCGATTGATTTGAGGTAACATGAACTTTATGGAGTGTGGCTAATATACCTATTTTACTAGACTAACGTTGTCAAATTCTGTCAAAAGTTGCACATAGTCTCACGGAGGTGTTTGAGAGAACTGTCATTTTTTTAAGCAGTATTCTATAATATATTAACGAATTGGTCATTCACCACACCCTACATGGAAATTCAGCGAAATAAAAAGGCATGTTGTGAGGCAAGCGAACTCGAAAAATTTGCAAGAATTGCGCTTAAAAATGTTCAGCGGCATAATTTGCATACGTTGATCTCAGCATTATTGCTCTCGCACGTGTTATAAATTGAGTCTGGCGGTAAAATGATAACAACTGCACCCTGGCAGCCTTAAACCAGCCTTTAAATGACCGTGTTTTTTTAGTATTTTTATAAAGCAAATTAATGCAAAAATTTGCGTTTATTTGCTTTCGGAATACACAATTTAACAGAGTCGGTGATATCACAAAAATTCGTGATGTTTTTTAATAAAAATAAAAACTTACTTAAAATACTAGAAACAGCAATGAAAACACAGAAATAATTTAAACGATTTTTTGCTCTTTCCACCGTTCCCTGGCAACCAACGTAATTTAACAGAATCAACTCTAACTTTTGTCTAACAGAGTCCCAAAGCAAAAACGCATACTGCACCTTGCCACGGCCTGCGGGCGTCTCTTTCCAACACACATCTCCTGATGGACAAGAAAGAAAAGGAAGACTGGATAGAGATCGAGAGAAATTGCCGAAGTGGAAAAACGGCAGTGTTTTGGTTCGGCGAGTAAATTATGTCAATTTATATCCAGTACTGAAGCTTCTGTTGTAGGATTTAGTTCTTAACAGCCACAGGGATAGGGCTTAAAATCAATTGTGGAGTGGATAAATCCTTGCATAAAACGTGACCGCAGATTTTAACGGAATAGCGTTACTTCACGAAATGCTAATAAAGTTATTCATGCCCCGAGATAGGAAATGGTATAACAAAGGAGGTTTAGTTGCACAGTATGAATTGCAGTTAATTTTTAACTGTTATTTTGTTCGTGAAATGACTTTTAGAATTAATCGGTTATCTATCGTCCAACAAGTGCTGTGAATTGACGAATTATTGCAACAATAAAACGTCTGCTGTTTTAAACATGTAATAAACTACAAACTTGATTGCCAACAATAACAAATTGACTTCCAAGGAGTGTCTTTAAAAATAAAGTTTCTACTTTCTGGTGAAGCGCAGATGCAAAGTTTTATTAAAATATAAAGAAAAGAACAATAATCGCTGGTATTCCATAGTTACCTTGTTAAAATATGCTATTTTATCGATACCGGATACCAAATTACGAGGGGTGACTCAAGCTGTAAGAATTGCCTAACTATAGGGGTGACTATCGCACGCCATGAAAAAGTGTCCTGGACCTTACTTGCAAACGAATTGTATTGATGTAGAGATCACCAGAATGTTTGGTATTTGTCAAAAGCTTCTCTAGTCTTAAAAGTGATTGTGTAAGTTTGTTTGTTCGACGTTGATAAAGTATTAAGTATAAAGATCAGCTATTTAATTTTTAGAAAATGACTAATATAGTACTTGTGTCGTCGTCGTCGTCAGGCTATACTAGTCCACTGCTGGACATAGCCCTCCCCTAATGAGCGCCACGTTGTGCTATCATAGGGGGTAATGCCCATAATCCCCACGCTGGGCATTCGGGTTGGGGATCGCAGTTCGGTGGAATTGTACTGCAGGGGGCGCTGCTGCCCACCCCCCGGTTTGTGTCCCTTAGTCACCTTTTACGACACCCGCGGGAAGAATTGGGTTGGTGCTATTCTGTAGGCCGACACCACGCAGCAACTTGTAGCAACAGCAGCAGTACTTGTGTACTTGCTAAAAAATATTTAATGCACTTGCATTAAATATGGTGTTTATCTTTACTTCGCAGATATACTAAACTTTGACAATGAACAAAGTCGTAGGTACAGGCCCGCACTGGGAATCGAACCTGGGTCTAGCTTTCGAATTAGCTTCACGGTAACCGTGAAGGAAAACATTGTGAGGTAACCACGGTCTTGGTTGGCTCCGCACGTATTTACTTGTCTTTCCTATGGGGTAGGCAAACTAGACTTGTATAGATTGTATTGATGCTACTCTATCTAAAAAGAAATGTCCCGGGCTTTGCTGCGTCCAGCGTGCAGTATGAGTGATGGTGCCACTGGACGCTACTGACCAATGATTTAGAAGGATTTACAAGTTAGAAAGTTACACAAAATGACTTAAGTACATAGATTAGCCCAGCGTGGGGATTATGGGCATTACCCCCTATGATAGCACAACGTGGCGCTCTTTAGGGTAGGGCTATGTCCAGCAATGGACTAGTATAGCCTGACGACGGCGATATAGATTAGCCTCTGTTGCCGAGCGAGGCATGAAGCCTGTATTACGGCATCCAGCGCCAAATACCCACCGAATAAGGCAGGTTAAAATATTTATATGAATACAATGTTAAACTGAAAAATAATTTAGCAGAGATTTAACAATTTAACAAACTTAGCAAACTTTAGTTAGTTTTTGGATCTATTTAGCTTATTTACATTCCACTGCAGGGCACAGACCTTCTCTCAGAAAGAGAGTATGGGCTTAATTACCCCGCGTGCCCACCACTGATTGGCAATTTCAAGCGTTGAGGTAAATTGGTAGACATAAAAAAATGTTATTAAGCCGAAGATAAAACCACGGACAGTAGTTAGTATTGCCGCGAGTGGGTAACTCGTTCTATTTTCACAGGTGTTTGCTGTTTGCTGCGTGCAGACTGTCTCCAAATGGATTTATGGAAATAGTTATAAAAGAGCGTTGTTTAATTAAGGTTGTTGAAACTAATAATGCCTTGGGTTAATTGTTAATTAAAATTATTAGAGATTTTCTGTCGAAACCTTAAATGTCTGTGGTCTTCACGTCAGAGCATGAAGTTGCCAATTTGCGTAACGCTTGGCGATTTAGACGATACTCTCTCTCTTCTGAAGAGTGTTAAGTATCTATACAGTTAACAGCCAATGGTGCTTAAAGATTGTTACTGTTACAGGACTCGAAGGAGATTTCCATTAACCTCAGTGTTTCTTATTTAGACTGCTCCTTGTTGACATTGAGAAGTTGACGTGAGAGTTTAATTTATATCCGGCGGTCTCGGTGGCGCAGCGGTTTGGCACGTGACTGTAAAACCGAAGGTCTCGAGTTCGATCCCCGGCCGGGTCAAACTAGGAAACGAACTTTACTAATTTGTCTCGGGTCTTGGATGTTATTTATGTATTTATTGTATTCTATCGTCGTGTTAGCACCTATCACACAAGTCATTTAGTTGTACTTAGTATAGGGCGAGAACGTAGTATAGGGCGAGACAAATTAGTGTATTTAGTGTACTGTTATCTATGTATTCAATCTATCGTCGAGTTAGCAGCTACAAGACAAGTCATTTAGTTGTACTTAGTGTAGGGCTAATGAGATCTGTGTAATATTTCCATGAATATTTATTTATCCCCCAAACTGTGGTCAGGTTGGCTGGCTGCTCATGGATGCGAATGGTGAGAGACCGCGAAGGATGGCGTGGTGAGGAATAGGCACCCGGCCGTGGGCAGAGATGGGCTGATGATGATGATGAAACTATATGAGATTTAGTGCAATTATACTAGAACTTTCTTCTATTTTAATCGAAACTAACCCTTGAGTGTCCCCACTGCTTGGGCACGGGGATAACTTAACCTTCCAGCGTTGCAGGAAGGATATACCATACTTCACCACGGGGGCCAAATCCGGGTTGGTGCAAGATTGTAAGGCAGTGGCGGGCATATATTAATATTACGTAATTATTGGGTGCCTTATCTTTTTGACTTTGTTTTAGGGACAAGGGTTAAGCCAAATATCGAACGAGGTAACGTCATTGACTCTGGCCTCACTGCTGAGCGACAACGACTTTTATTCGTGAATATAGTAATAGATATTGTATGAAATATTACTTTCCACATTAAAAGTGTATGGATTTAGGCATGGTTTTCAACATAGTATAGAGTCGGTGATACATAATTTTCAAGCATTTATATCAAACTAAAAAGGTCAGTCAGCCAGCACCGCACCGACAGTTCACTTGAGCTTAATTCTCGGTTGAATTTAAAGCTACATAAGTTCGGTCACCCGTTGAAGTCTTTCTTAAGGTCCTTTTGGCTGGATATTTCGTCGATGAAAACAGTGGATGTATTTGTTTATTGTTTGGTTTAATTCTCTTGATTATTATTCAGATAAAAATTAACCTGCGGTGTAAAATCGCACTGGCAAATAAGAACAATAAAATAAAGCAAAAACAAACCTGGTAATCTTCAGAACAGTCCACAGAGCACAAAAAATACTGGCACACAAAAATCCTCAAGCAAACAAGTCCTGCACGGCACCACGGACAGTTTGAATTTTAAAAACCGAACGTTGGCGTTCCAGGTTCGAAATTGGAAGCGGCGGCGGCAAAGGTGCGCGCTCGAATGGCGACCGGTCGGTTGCGCCCGCCCAACGGCCGCGCGACATACGCTACACTACCGAGTTCAGAAGGTAGTCTGACGCCGCGTCTGTATTCTTGGCTTCTTTCTTGTAGATACGATAATATGGAGAGACAAATGGGCGAGGCTAACGATGGTATCTCCTTTTGGTTTTCAGTTTTCAAGAAATTTTCTTCGAGTGTTGTAATATATAATAATCTTTGTTTGGGTTTAGTGAGACGGTTATATTGCGAATTTTGCGAGGTTTATAACAAATTGATTCAGATATTTTCAATTAAAACACTGCACGGATTTTGGAGTACTAAAATTGCAAGAAAAACTTAAATGATGGTGCCTGTCTATTTGACATTTAATTAAAGAGTTACAAATAAATGTACTCAAGATAACAACTTTCAAGGGATCGCTAAATGATAACCTTTCAACATCTGTCTTCTAAGATTTAGGACTGTAGGTCTGTAGGTAGGTGAATTTAGAAAACCAATCCTGTGAATAGTATTTCAAGTCTCAAATTTCAAGTCCCCGTCCTCTAATAATAATACTATAAATGTTTTTTCACTGAAGTATTCCTGATTAATTGCTTAGCTCAAATTTGAAATCGGAAATTTAACAAATGTATTTACATACCTTAGTAATACCTTAACGCTTTTCCACCAAAAGCAATTTTACATTTTTATCTCACGTTAAGACCCATGCCTCACGTGCCAAAAAATCCTTCAAAATATACCGATGCAACATACCATCTCAATTTGACCACGTAACCGCGCCCCGAGAGCTTCGCAGGCGCGGGCGCAGGTAAACGTTATCGCTCCGGGAAATACTCGGAATTGCAACTGATTATTACCGGCCTTTGTCTCAACTGGAGCTTTGGCTTGCCTGTGTGCGTGGGATGTCGGTTGAGCCAAATTGACAAATGCAAGACTAACTCATTGGTGTAGTGGTGACACGTTTGACTACAATTCTAGATGTTGTGGGTTTGATTAACATTGGGACACGCCGCACTTTAATTATTTGTATAATGTCCTCAGTCTGGTTATTTTCCCATGTCTTTGATGACTGTCTGATTTCCATATCACAGGGTTTAAGATAAAATAACGATAACCTGGTTTGAGACCAGAATAAGTGTTCGTGGTGCGATACAAAATATGTGTTTTAATTAAGGACATGTATAAAGAAATAAAATAAAATAGCCTTTTATTCACAAAATTATCTCTTTATCATCATAAATTATATTGTTTCTTATAGCATATCGATTTGTTATATAATTAGTTCATTTAAATGTCATGCATAATAAATTACTAATATAAATTTTAAATACAATAAATTAATAAATTGAATATTGCACGTATTTCTTACATTGAATGAATGTTAATTTTACATATTTTTAAAAAAATGTCTCTAATTTTGGAATGTATGTCGACAAAGGCCTCCTCCAGCTCTTTCCATTGTTTCCGTTCCAGTGCCACGCGTCTCCAGTATGGTCCCGCCGTATATTTCATTTCTTCCTCCCATCTTCTGTACTGACCACCTCTACTTCTCTTGCCATCTCTTGGATACCAGTTGGCGACGATTTGGCTCCATTTCCTTTGGCTATCTCTAAGCATGTGTCCGGTCCATGTCCATTTCTGCGAGTCGATTCTGTGGAGTTTGTCTTTTACGTTAGTTTTGTTTCGAGCGTCTTCGTTTCTAACCCGGTCACTCTTCTTTATACCAATCATGCTTCTCTCCATTGCTCTTTGAGTCGTAGCAAGCTTGTTTCTATGTGCGAATGTTAGATGTACCCGGTTGTCAAAAAAATGGGCTCCGTATAATCTTTGCCGGAGCTAATGTGATGAATCTGTACGTACCAGCCTTTAATTTTGGGTAGAGCCAGAAAAAAAAGTTGGACAAGTCGAGAAGGACTCGCTTCCTGAGGTTTGCCAATAAATAACAACTACAAACTTAACTTTTTAGCGAAAGATCATTTTCTCCTATAAACCCAACCCAACCCAAATGTAAAGATAGGTAAGTTTTTTATATAACTACGAGCTACGCATAATCATGGTCTAGCCTGTTGGTTGGCAAGAATAAAATAGATAGATAGATAGAAAACACTTTATTGCACAACCAGAAAAATATTACAACCATGAAAAATACTATTTAGTATTAAGCCCGCCAATTGTACAATCTTTATTGAAAGCGTCCCATGAATGAAACGCGCCTTTAAAAATTTAGAAGACGAACGACAGGAGCCCGGTACCATGCACACAAATGCAAATCTCGAGTCCCATGGAAAGACCCACCTAGCTTGGAATAGTAACCGTCTGTTCGCGGACCATTTATTGTTCTAAGTCTAGCCCTAAGGATATTCACCCTGCTGCAGTTGATTGTTATGATTGTATACTACATTTGTAATAGCTTAGGAGCGCTGAAGTGAAATGTTCGAATAGAAAACTTTAAACATTTTTATTTATTTTTTCTAAGCATAGATGGATAAGGAGGAAAGAAAGTACAGCACTTAGACTAACTTTTTAGCCTCTAAATAGGTTTTTATTTCTTTCGTTATCAACCCTTGTATGTCCCCACTGCTGGGGCACGGGTCTCTTCCTGCATCGCAGGAAGGTTAGGCCATACTCCACCACGGGGGCCAAGTCCGGGTTGGTTTTTATTTACTTATAATATATTATATAAAATTAAATTGTCCTCAGCACGGGTTAGAGCAACAAAAAGAATATAATCATGTGGGTACAGCGATATCATTCCGATGTAAAACCTAACAGCAAAGTAGGTATTCGGGGCTGGAAGTGATGCAAATTACTTCAGCCAGATGTCGCTGCCTGTAAATAATACAGAGAATATTGTAAAGAGGTTCGAAATTTCGCTGATGTCGGCACTTGCCTATTAGCTCAGTTGGGAGAGCGCTGGTAGGGTTAGCCAGAGGTCGCGGGTTCGAGTCCCGGCATGGGCGGAATTTTTTGCCTCTATTTGGTTTTTAGTCATTCTGACTTATCAATCGCACGGCCAAAACGATCCACTTCTCTGCTCTTAAAAAATCTCGCAATGCTCCAGATCGTTGGAGCATGTTGATGGAGCATCTTCTTAGCATATCGATGGCACGCCATCGTGGTGAAAGGATTTGCCGACCAGCGTAAGGGACTTGTTTGTTGCACAGAGTACGTAGTTTGGTGAGGCTCCTTTCATGTTGTGAACTCTTCATAGCACACAAATAAAGTTCCCCTATTTGGTCGACGTATGTCCGCCTGGGACGTTACTTACCGGGCCTTCCACTCACATTCGCAATATATATTTGTTTTGTCAATCTTTCTTCCTTCATCCTCTCTACATGTTTAAACAAACGCAACATTCATTTCTCAATTCTAGTTACTACATCCTCTTGCAGACCACAACGATCAGCAATTAGCAAAGAAGATAAAAGTACTCGGAACCGGCGTGCGTGCAACGACTTATGAACGTTGATTTAGCGTAGGTGACCTGTCATGATCGTGGCAAATGGCAGTACCTGGTCTCTGCCTTCTCCTCTGGGATACAGACCTGAGGCGTATATTTTGCTATGTAAACAAAGTTCATAATTATTTGCGCGTTTACAGCGGTGCCGGTTTATTGCCAAGCTGCGGTGGGCACGTGAGGTAATAATGCCCATAGTCTCGGTAATGATGCAGGTTTTTGATCAGTGTTCGGTAGCTCTACCATAGTTTTCCATTAATCAGTACGCTAAGTACATAGAAGGATACATAGAGCAGAATTTATAGTATCACCATAAGAAAACAATACAACTGAATCTAATTATTGATTAAACACTTATGTCTCAGCAAAAGGGAAGATTTTTTGTAAACTTACATACTTTCTTACTCTCGAAGTGCCTCTCCGTCATTGAAGGTTAGCCGTGAACTTTTTGGATCGTTCTCTGTTCTAAAGCCAGTTTTTCACGGTCGGTCTGAGTGCGCCATCAGAGTAAACTAATACTTACTTCTGATTGGCTATTTTGGTGTTGTCACGAAAAACCGTCCAATCAGAAGCATTAGCTTACTCGGGTGGAGCATTCGGTCCGAGTCCACTAAGACCGTGAAAACGCCGCTTAAATAATTAAATTACATTCAGAGAAATTTAAAAACATGATTATAGTATAATAATCGGTATTAATTATTTTTGTTGCATGCATGCATAGCCATGGCTATGCATGCATGCAACAAAAATTTAATTTAACAATATTGTTAGAGACGGGCCGAGGGGATTTTCTTGAAATGGAATTGCATAGGTATAACAACACAACTTTTTAATACGGCGTGTATTGTTTAAATCGTGCAGTTTAAATCGGTCTTTCTCTTTGCATGACTACTGACAGTGCAGTTGAAGAGCGCTTTAATAGGACCTTGATTTTATTAATGGCACCTTCATTTTATTAAAATTCACTATAATCATTTGGTCTCATTTATTACGACACGATTCGATATCAACCCTTGTATGTCCCTACTGCTGGGGCACGGGTCTCTTCCTGCAAGGCAGGAAGGTTAAGTTATACTCCACCACGGGGGCCAAGTCCAGCCATTTGTTAAGAAGAGGCGGTTTAAATAATACCTCAACACAAATAATACGGTATTATTTAAACTGTCTCTTAAGAATGTTTTAGAAGAATACATTATAATATAACTGCTACTTTGCAAACATAATATTCAGCTCGGCAAGTTTAAGGAGCTTGGCATCAAATAACTTTTAAAACTTTACGCTTGTTTTATTTAAGTAAATACACGTATTATTACCATTTATATCTACAGAATAAACTATTTTGCACTCGAGTTGCACATTCAATTTATGTTGACTTAAAAATTTCCACACTTGTTTCATTGTTTCTATAAAGTAATTGATTTGCCGATGAGTTAAGTAATGAATACTAACCCTAGGGGTTACCTGGAGTTTATAACAGTTTAACAGTTAGAGCCGTAAGTGTTACACTGTTGAGTCATGTTGTAAATTATATTAAGTGCCCATGGGGCAACATGTGACATTCTAGTTCTTATTTCGTTTGCAGCAAGAACCACACGCTGGTCGTCGTTGTTGTAGCTAGAAATGAGTTAAGTAAGTCATTACCGTAATATCGTCTAATACGAGTTTAACGATAGCTTTCTGCTCTTTGTGCCTGCGGTATTGAAAATGTGTTGCCCAAGGTTAACATAACATAACATTTACATACAAGCACATACATTGCTTCTGGCCCCACACTAGGATACCCTGTGTCGTGGAAACTAGAAACAACGACATCACAAACATGTAAATATCCAAGACCTGGCCTTGTTTTTCCCCAGCCGGGATTCGAACCCGGGACCTCTTGCATTTTAGGCCGACGCGCTACCGCTACGCCACAGAGGTCGTTATTGCATGTAAAGCGTGTTTTCCAGTAGTCAACAATTACAGTGAAACAGTAGGTACTTATATTAAGAGTTTACTTAAACGTACTTACTTTGTAATTGAAAAATGTAATCTGCCTTCTGTGAAATATTGGGCGAGCCTATGAAATTACCGGATAAGTTGGCGTCAAAGTAAAGAGCCACACACACACACTTTGTTAAATTCTAGATAAGAGACACGAGGTAGAATTTTCTCTTTTTAGGTAGGAAATAATAGGAAAAATGTATAAAATAATGAGATGGATATCAAAGTATCCTAGTTTGGAACCAGGTCAAGTGATTGTGTTGTGTGGGAGTTATTATTATTATTTTAAAATCATGAGAATATCTCAGCCATAGCCCCGCCATAATCACGCTCACGGCCTTATGCCCAATGCCTGCTCTGATCTGTTCCGTTCTGTTCTGTTTTATTTTATTGTTTATGGGGTGATTAAACGTATATAAGTAGCCATGTACGTACCATTCCTGAATGTAGGGACTCGTTAGATGTGTGGTCCACTTAGTTCCCTATTCTTTCTCTCTTATGAACACCGCAGGCAGATTAGTGTTTAGTGTCTCATGTTAATAAGCTTCCGTGCTTCGTTCGTTCAAGGCACGTTAAGCAGTTGGTGCCAGCTGTCATGTAATGGCAATTGTTAAGCCATGTCAGAGGCCTTAGGGCGCCTTATAAACTTCTGTCAGTAAGACCAGCCATACTTGGTTGAGTATGGCCTAACCTTCCTGCGATGCAGGAAGTGCCTCTGCAGTAGCGACATACAAGGGTTGATATCGTATCGTTATAAACTGTCTTCTATGTGTCTTTTCTACCACAAATTTAAAGGGAACATAAGATAAGTAGAGAACTATGTCAAACTAAGTATAGAATCCAAAGCGGCTAGGTAGTATCAAGCTTTTGATTCTATACGTCTCTATTCATTTGTGTAAAATAGCCAACCGTATCACATCATCGTTTCTTCTGGCGGATGAAAAAATGTCCATAGTTACGGACTTACTACTTAGGTTCATAATCTTAAAGAAGAGCCAGTAGGTAGCCTAATTACCATGCATCATGTCTCTGTGAACTAGCGCAGAGTGGCTTATTATAAGCTTGTCGGTAAGATTACGAATACTTACTGTCCTGTTAAAAAAAAAACTTCCTGTAAAACGCTTTCCCTACGTGGTCTTTCCCCCACCACACATTATGTACCCTCAATATGAGGTCTGTTTTAATGAATCATGATTTTACAAAAGAGGCTAGTAGAGGGTAACTATTTGTTCTATTGAGTTCAGGAACCTAATAAGTAAGAAAATTATTAATCACTAGCTGACCCAGCGAACTTCGTGCCGCCCAACAATCGATTCTTTATTTTTTTTTATCTTCGTGATAACCATCCTCGTACTTCAAGGAATATTCTAAAAAAAGGATTAGCGAAATCGGTTCAACTGCTCTCGAGATTTGCGCTTACCAACACATTTAGAGATTCATTTTTATATTATAGATAGATAATAACGACTGTGATCTAGCAGTAGGGCACAATGGTGTCGTATCGTGAAGCCCGCGATAGGCCTCGTAGGGTCGGCTTACCGTGTGTCGTCCGGTCACGCCTCGCCGCGCGGGGAAGTGGCCCCACTTGCTCCCCGCTTCCTGCTGCTCAAGACGTGGCGCACCTATCGGGTGTCGGGGTTTCTTTTATAACGGCTGCTCATTGGAACATAAACGCGAATCTCCATCCAGTATAATCGTCATCATCAACCCATTGTTTCCCCACCGAGGGGCACTGGTTTCTTCCCTGAGGAAGGTATAGGCCGTACTCCACCACCGGGGCCAAGTCCGGGTTGGTGGAGGATTGTAAGACAGTGGCGGGCCTTACTGTCAGAAGTTATCAAGCCACCCATAAGGCCTCTGACATGGCTTAACAACTGCCATTATATGACAGCCCGCACCAACGGCTTAACGTGCCTTGCGAAGCACGGAAGCGCTCGGAAAAATGCAACTAGCGATAGTCGCGGGACGCTCACCCATCCCGCACCTGACCGCGCCTGTTGTTGCTTAACCAAGTGATTGATTCCAATCCCTCGGTTCACCTAGGCTACGAGCGCCTCATTGGAACATAAACGCTAAACTACTCTATCCAGTGTAACCCGGCATATTCCATCCAGCCGCAATAGTACCTATTAGATGCGATACGGTAATAAATAAAACACACGAGAGAAGATTCTGAAACAAATCTTCCGAGAATGTCCTACTGCAGCATCGGAATATTAACCCTTCGAAATATTGCCTCCTAACTCATATCCGTGCCCACCGGGCCGCGTGGTGATTAAGCCCATACTCTTAGAGAGAGATTCTCTTAGAGAAGGCCTGTGCCCTGCAGTGGGACGTTTACAGGGTACATAAAAAGTCCTATCTGTCGATTATATTATTTAACTTTCAAGACGGCGTTATAATTAAAGTTTCAACTGGTGCCGTGAGTTGAATTTCCTAATCTTAAATTATGAGCTCACAGTAGCAAGTACTTCATTATGGTCGTGTGACTTGCCCACGCACTGGAAGTCAGGATTCCCCACACAACTTTATGACGTATGCTTCGGTCATTGTGACCCCGGTTTTCTTAGGGTTTCCCGTTTTGGCCAGCATCAAGCCGACATGTATAAAAACTCATTGTTATTGATAGGTAGAATTCCCACAGGTCCGTCTACCTGCGTATGAATGAATGGACCGACAGAGACACGCAAATATCCTTCTCAGCAGACTGTAATAGTATTGGGATGAAGGATTTGAAGGAATGCCGTCCTTATTTTTACAAGGACAAGGACTCGTCTGGCGAGAATTTTAAGGCAAATCTGGCAAAATATCTGTTATTTAAACCGTGGTAAATATTCGGCAAGGTTACATAGATTGTGTGAAAGACAAATGGGCATTAATGTTTTAATCGTTACTTTAGTTTCCATATTATTTGTGAATTCCACGAAGGACACATAATTAAGTATAGGTACAACCTTTTTTCAACACCGTTCGAAATCATTCTTTCTAACCGGTAATGAAACTGGCAGTTTGTCTTCATTTCATAGTCTAACCGTCGTTGAATTTAAAAATAAAAACTTATAATAAAACCTTTGTCAGAGTCAACGGCATCGAATGGCTGCTGCTGACCGAACCATAGAATAATAACAAAAGCTTTGCTTCAGGATAAGCATAATCTGCAAACTCTACATCTAGTAGTAAGTGGATATTATGTGTGTATATAATGTGTAATTTTAAGTGTTGTGTTTTTGTTTAAGTTTACTTTAATTTTATGTAGGTAACTCTATCGCATTAGGTAACTGTAATGATAGACGTTAAGTGGTGATACAAATAAATAATAAAAAAAAAATGTATCTATATTCAAATTTGTCGCGGTTGCCAATTTATCTCCTTTCCTTATGAAATTTTCCATCTAAGGTTGTCTGGAAAAAGTTGCTACTCGTAAGACATACAAAAAAAAATGGCTAATGAACTATGTTGTACTGAAATGTTTGTTTTTTTTCTGGTATCCAATAAAGAATATACGTTTGTAGTATTAGGTACATAATGGTTAAGCGGTAAGACTAATCTTAGATTTAGAAATATGTCGAATAAATGTATTAGCAAATGGTCATATAAAAGGTACTTGAAATCGGCAAACAATGAATAGAAATAATCTTAGTATAGCGATTACAGGCGTGAGTTTATGTGAGTATAGAATCCTCATAGACGACTTGTCACTCGCTGTAGTAATGTTGTGTAGTATTTTGTGTTGCTTCCACATGCTAGCGACCGTAGTGAATGAGTGTAATTCATTGTACGAGGGTTGCTACATATGTATGCGGAATAGAAAAAATAAACAAATGTATATGGCTAAATATGCTTTTATTGTTTTTAAAAGTATTCTCCACTAGGATCGATGCACTTTTGCATTCGATGAAACCAATTTGTAAAACACTTTTTCCAGTCTGATTGAGGTATCTTCAAAACGTGCTGTTTGAACTCATCTACGGCATCTTCACGGGTCGAAAATCGTTGACCACGTAATTTATTCTTTACATTTGGGAATAAATAGAAATCATTGGGAGCCAAATCAGGGCTGTACGGTGGATGACCCATCAATTCTATTTTTTGACCATCCAAAAATTTAGTTGTTTCCTGAGATGTATGACAGCTGGCATTGTCATGGTGAAGTATGATTCTGCGTCGCTGGTTGTTTTGGCGTATTTCTTCAAATACTTCCGGCAAAAAAATGGTCGTGTACCACTCCGAATTAACCGTTCTGCGATTCTCCAGTAGTATTGTAGCCACATGGCCGTTAATACCAAAAAAGCAGGCCACCATTTGCTTTACAGTGCTTTTTGCACGAGCCACTTTCGTAGGGTTCGGCTCATTTTGAAACACCCAAACTGTTAATTGTTGTTTAGTTTCGGGATCGTACGCGTAGATCCAGGATTCGTCACCTGTGTAGATGTTATAAACAGATTTTGAGTCGCCTCCGCTGAATTTTTTTAAGGTTTTCTTGCACCATTCGACGCGAGCATCTTTTTGATCCTGAGTTAAGTTGTGCGGGATCCAACGCGAACAAATTTTTTTTACAGACAAATGTTCATGTAATATCCTATGAGTGCTCGTCATACATATGCCCAGAATAGCCTCTATATCGCGATACGTAACATGGCGGTCTTGCATTATTAGTTTTCGCACAGCTTCAATATATTGTGGCACAATCACCGATTTCGGGCGACCTTCTTTAACTTCGTCCGTGAGCTTACTGCGCCCGCGATTAAACTCACTAAACCAGTGATACACAGTCGTTTTTGATGGAGCTTCACCACCATAAGTCGAAGTTAATTGATCTACGCACTGTTGTTGCGTTAAACTACGTCGAAAATCGTAAATCATAGTCGTAATCATAGCACGAATATTTTCACGAGTCAGTTCCATATTTTCAGCGATATGACATTTTAAACCCAACAAAAACAAAACACTAGCGTATCTAAGAGAAAAATATTAGCGGCCAGTATTTAAAAAAAGAACGAATTTGACCATGGAGGTCAGACATTGCGTTTTAAATTATTGGAATCCCAGATTCCGCATACATAAGTAGCAGCCTATGTAATCATGTTGGTCTAACATTACTGGTGTAGAGGAATATATATTTTTTTTATATTTTAAAGCTAAACCGTATTTATTTGACACCATTAAATAATAGGCATGACGATAGATTTTTAAATTTTCTTCCATAATGTGTGGACACATTTATTGTTTACAAAAAAACTTATATTTCAGTAATAAAATAAAGTAAACGAAAGTTAAAGCCATTTTGCTAAAATTATTATATCTATTATTAAATCTGTGGGAAAACAGCTCGCAGTGT
Source organism: Yponomeuta sedellus (assembly GCA_934045075.1). Classification (NCBI taxonomy): domain Eukaryota; kingdom Metazoa; phylum Arthropoda; class Insecta; order Lepidoptera; family Yponomeutidae; genus Yponomeuta; species Yponomeuta sedellus. Next base: position 17,071,269 of record OW203728.1, on the reverse strand, counting down.
CATGGCGTCGAATCTGACGTCACGCCTAGCTAAACAAACATCAAATGTCTTTATTAAATTAACACCGTAGTCACGCCGTCACGCCTATTCAGTAGGTACGATACTATTCAGTACCCAAATAAGTCATCTCCTATGTAGTCTATGCTTATGCCAGTGTCATCAACTGAGATCCTACGAGCTGTCTGTTTCTCTCGATACCGTTCTCTCTATGCACGAACTATTATACTAAGGTGTCTTCTCTTCTTTTTAGTGTGTCGGTCGATGGCAAGCCATCGTGGTGAAAAGATTTGCCATTCAACGTAAGGGATTCGACAGTCTTCTCTATAAACGTAAAATATGCAATTTTCTTTACGGAGCACTGCGATGTTAATATCGTGGCGTTCTTATGCAAATTATTAAACCAACTAATTAATTCATGTGTGAAACGAATGTTAAAAGGTCGAGTTAGTCACACAGTAATAAAAAAAATACAAGATATTATCAATGAATATTGTTGACTCATAGCATATTTAATTCAAATGAAATATAATTTTACACTGTCTTACAATCCTCCACCAACCCGGACTTGGTCCCCTTGGTGGAGTATGGCCCAACCTTCCTGCGATGCGGGAAGAGACCCGTGCCCCAGCAGTGGGGACATATAAGGGTTGATAACGATAACGATCATAATTGTACCTACGAGTATTGTCAATATTTAGGACAACGCCACGTTTTTGTTGATAATGTACTTTTTTAATGTATCCAGTCATACTTTTTACATTTAATTGCGGATAGTGCTACAGTACTACACATCATAAAAGTCCCTTCGGGAATCTACGTTCGCGCAGACTAGGAAGAAGTGTAACGAAAGTACCCGAAGCTATAAGTACATTAAACATGATCTTCAACCGATACGGTTAAGGTGCAGAATTGATTGCCGCAGTAGCGCTACCTATTTCGCTCACGCTAATATTGCCAAACTAATAGTCACCTGCATCGATGACGTTGAATCAACCAATAGCAACTAAGGCGCGCGGCCTGCCATAAAATGAAACTATCTGATTGGTCGATCAAATTGCCGCACATCCAAAATTTGGGCATCTGCGCAGGTACATCCGCGAGACTTATTTCTTGTGTAGCACTGTACTTAGGTACGAAATAAAAAAGGTTCACATTATGAATTTCCCGCCATTAGTATTAAACCCTTAAGCATGTTACGTTCCATACAGTTTTGGTGTGGACTTAAAAAATACTACCAATGATAAAGTCAAGAAATTGATGATAAGTGTTGATATTTCTTGAATCGATGAGACCAATGACAAGTTGATAGAAATGATTGTTTTTCCTAGTTTTAAAAACTGGAATTAAATTAAATATTCTTTACATAAATAATACTACATATTCGAAGTGAAACTTTTGTTTAACTCGCCTAGCGCGTCGGCACGGCTGACCGTTGAGCGTCATGGCCACCGATGACTCATCACATCAGGATACCCCGAAGGCGCCGTCACGAACGCAGACAATAAGGATAGCAATCCGATGAGATGAGCTCAAAGGAGGTCCCGTATTGTCTTGCAATAAGGTCGACGTTCTTCGAAAAATACAAAGAGGTGGAATGTTGTGCCGGTATTGTATGCTATGTGAATGACTGTACTTATATTACAGATTGAGTTAGAAGTGGGTAAAACATTATGGGGCCTAATTCCCAAACACAAGTAAAAGTGTTCTGCTCTGAAGTAAAGACCTACCAGTGTTTAAACAAAATGGACACTCTTAAAATGCAGATTGCTGTTACAATGGTATTTTACTTTACTAAGGATAGACTGCATTTGAGGAGGAGTCTTGTAAATAAATAATTCTGTAACACTCCGTTTTCTGTATTAAGAAGTATCAGTTTGACTCGTTCTTTATGAAGAATCTGAAGAGATAATTACGATCCATTGTGGATTCTGAATATTAGAAAACGGGAACTAGTTTTTGGCAGATGGTAATGCCTGACGCCGCAAAGACTTGACAAATTTGTGGGTAAGAATTTGATGCGGCAGTGGAATATAATCAAATTTAAATCAAAGACACGTCTCAAGCATACCTCTACATGAGGCACTTTTAGACTGCTTCATAAAAAAAAACTTGCAAATTCATACTTCTCAAAAGAAAGACTCGCTATTCACTTATTTGTTCTCTCGTGTGAAAGGTAACATCCTGTGGCCATAGCACGAGAAAAATGCACAAAAATCATCGCCTCGTGCAATAATTGACAGCTCTCGAGAATGCATTTCTCGTGAGAATCGCCCAAGAGCATATGACCACTAATGAAAATGACTGGCTGAATTTATTTGTTCTTTTTATCTCGAGCGCAAGGATTTTTTGCATCGGCATATTCTTTTGTTTTATTTGTTTATGACCAGTGTTTTTGAGCACTAAAGTTTTTGATTTTTAGAAAATTTAATACGAAACTTTGTACATTATTACATTATGTAGAAAGAAGAGAGAATGATTGTTCATTTTCTCTTTTATTTAAATAATATTGTCACATAGACAACGTACTAATAAAAATCATTTAAATACGTTTGTAGTACATAGGCTGCTACTTATGTATGTGGAATCTGGGATTCTAATAATTTTAAACGCAATGTCTGACCTCCATGGTCAAATTCGTTCTTTTTTTAAATACTGGCCGCTAATATTTTTCTCTTATATACGTTGGTGTTTTGTTTTTGTTGGGTTTAAAATGTCATATCGCTGAAAAAATTGGAACTCACTCGTGAAAATATTCGTGCTATGATTTATTACGATTTTCGACGTGGTTTAACGCAACAACAGTGCGTAGATCAATTAACTTCGACTTTTGGTGGTGAAGCTCCATCAAAAACGACTGTGTATTACTGGTTTAGTAAGTTTAATCGCGGGCGCAGTAAGCTCACGGACGAAGTTAAAGAAGGTCGCCCGAAATCGGTGATTGTGCCACAATATATTGAAGCTGTGCGAAAACTAATAATGCAAGACCGCCATGTTACATATCGCGATATAGAGGCTATTCTGGGCATATGTATGACGAGCATTCATAGGATATTACATGAACATTTGTCTGTAAAAAAAATTTGTTCGCGTTAGATCCCGCACAACTTAACTCAGGATCAAAAAGTTGCTCGCGTCGAATGGTGCAAGAAAACCTTAAAAAAATTCAACGGAGGCGGCTCAAAATCTGTTTATAATATCTACACAGGTGCCGAATCCTGGATCTACGCGTACGATCCCGAAACTAAACAACAATTAACAGTTTGGGTGTTTCAAAATGAGCCGAACCCTACGAAAGTGGCTCGTGCAAAAAGCACTGTAAAGCCAATGGTGGCCTGTTTTTTTGGTATTAATGGCCATGTGGCTACAATTCTACTGGAGAATCGCAGAACGGTTAATTCGGAGTGGTACACGACCATTTTTTTGCCGGAAGTATTTGAAGAAATACGCCTTCACTTGGCGCAACCAGCGACGCAGAATCATACTTCACCATGACAATGCCAGCTGTCATACATCTCAGGAAACAACTAAATTTTTGGATGGTCAAAAAATAGAATTGATGGGTCATCCACCGTACAGCCCTGATTTGGCTCCCAATTATTTCTATTTATTCCCAAATGTAAAGAATAAATTACGTGGTCAACGATTTTCGACCCGTCAAGATGCCGTAGATGCGTTCAAACAGCACGTTTTGGAGATACCTCAATCAGAGTGGAAAAAGTGTTTTACAAATTGGTTTCATCGAATGCAAAAGTGCATCGATCATAGTGGAGAATACTTTGAAAAACAATAAAAGCATATTTAGCCATATACATTTGTTTATTTTTTCTATTCCGCATACATAAGTAGCAGCCCTCGTAGTAGGCACAAAAAACACACAACGCGCAGAACAGACAGACAATGTGTTTTAAAATTTAAAATTTAAGTAGAACAAAATTACTCAAAGTAAACGCCTGTTTTACTAGAGAAGAGTAGTTACTATCGTTTTTCAAACAACTGAGTAGGTAAAAATTTTTGGAAACCATTGCTGAATAAACGTTCTCCTGCAAATAAAATGAGTTGACACCAATACGTAATAGAAAACAACGTAATATGCAAATCTTTTGTGTCAATATTTTGTCTCAAGTTGTAAAAATAACAAATGATTGCAATGATTGTCAATTAACGTCCACGTGTAACTTCAACTTACCTACATTAACGATCTGCGCAATACAACAGGGTCATGTTAATAGCACATTTTTGTATTAATTTTATACCAAATCGTTCAGCGGTCATAACTCCATTTCTTTAATATTAATTTCCTCACCTTAAGGGGCTTGTTGTCACCTCGGCAGCTGCTAAAACTATAGCGCGGGCGACTGTCCAATTTTTAAAATGGTTTTTGGTCATCTCGGCCTTTTCTAAATGTGAGAGGCCGGCGACTTCCCACTTTACAAAATAGTTATTGGTCATCTCGGTCTTTTCTAAAACTAAGAGGCGGGCAACTTTCCACTTTTCAAAATTGTTATTGATCATCTCGGCCGTTTATAAGTATGAGAGCCAGGCGACTTTCAACTTTTTAAAATTGTTATTGGTCATCTCGGGCGTTTTTAAATCTGAGATGCGGGCAACTTTCCACTTTTCAAAATTGTTATTGATCATCTCGCCCGTTTCTAAAACACAGGGGCGGGCGACTTTCAAATTCTTAAAATTGTTGTTGGTCATTCATCTCTTCCCCGTAAGGAACGATTTTCCACCTTCGCGATTTGCTATTGAGCGACTGGGCCCATAGAACATTCTTAGGGAAAAAATCATAATACCACTAAGAGTACAGGGTTACTTCTAAACTACGCAATGGCTGTAACATGTTTTACATTAACTTTTGTTTCATGAGATTTTTAGCCTACCCATATTTTCAGAAATGTCGGCGTTTACATAATTTTATAAAATTCGGAATTCTGTTAGCTTCTAGAATATACATATATAAGTCTGTTAGCTTTTAGAATATACCTCGGGCTCTAGAGTAGGCTTCGGTTTTCATCAAAAGCATGCGAGTGTAATACTACTTCCTGTTCTGTTTTTCGAAATTAAGTGTCATATTAGTTCCGATTTCGAAATTAAGTGTCATGCATGATAGTTCCGATATTTTTATTACACGAATAAATCCGAATCCATCCGATAGTAGCCTAGGTATATTCTAAAAGCTAACAGACTGTAAATCATTTTCCGACACAGAAGAATGTCCATTTTATTATCTAGCTTAAAAACTGCTGTAAAACTCTTAACTTGCCCTCTAATCAAATATGTTAATTCACTTAACCCAGGTGCTCACAACACAATAATAATCTTGTGTCAAGACCAATGGTTCATTTCTGTAATATATCTGCATATAAATGTTTCTCTTATGTTGATTCTTATAAGGATTAGTAAATATAATTGTCAAAGATACTGTACAATAAGGTGTGATTTATTTTTAAAATAAAAAAATATCTATCTATTATTTAACACTTACGCAATACTAGATTATGTCAAATAGTACCATTACAAAACATCAAAACCGTAAAAACTACGATACGATAGCAACACTTGAATGTCTCTTCCTACATCGTAGGAAGGTTAGGCTATACTCCAACATGGGGCCAAGCTTTATTTTTGTGTTCTGAAGGGCCATGTGAAGGACTGCAAGGCAGTGGCGGGCCTTACTGTCAGAAGTTATCAAGCCGCCCATAAGTTTGACATGGCTTAACGACTTTCCATTACACGACAGCCGGCACCAACGGCTTAGCGTGCCTTGTGAATCACAGAAATGCTCGGAAAAAAAATTCCACTAGCGGTAGTCCTGGGACCGTCACCCATACAGCACCTGATCGCGCCTGTTGTTTCTTAACTCGAGTGATTGATACCAATCACTCAGTTGCACTACGCCACGAGTGTTTCGTAAAACCTAATATTTTATTTATAACTAAAACATTCGTGAGCAACACGTTTTTAGGTCCGGGTTATCTTAGTTGAAATTTTGTAGAAATAGTAGAGATTCACAATACTTAATCATGGTAAGTAGAGACGAGGCCTGCGGAAGTAAAAAAATTAAGTTACCTGAAACAGTTTTAAAAACCTATTTAGAGGCTAAATATCCACCCATGCCGGGACTCCACTCCACTCGAACCCGCGACCTCTGGCTAACCGTGCCAGCGATCTCCCAACTGAGCTTATGGGCGAATCTCTGAAACAGTTATTTAGCAGAGATTTGTTCCTCCTTTACCCACTTGGTGTCATATAAATGTTCCAGGTGGCCCTTCAAGCCCTTCCTTTTAGGGTTCCGTGGTCAGCAAGGATTAACCGTTTCACTTTTCTTTCGCTGTGTCCGTCCGTTTGTCTGTCTATGCACGCTTAGCACAAATACTACAAGTACTAAAAGTCTAAATTTGGCTACGTTTAAATCACGCCAACAAAACGATGGGATAATATTGAATATGTTAACTACTATAATTTTTACACTATTTTTATTTTTAATGCACTAACCCGTGCTTAGCACGGGTTAGTGCATTAAAAATAAAAATAGTGTAATCATGTGGGTACAGTGATATCGTTCCGATGTTAAAACCTAACTGCAGTAGTCGGGGCTGTAAGTAATGCAATTTGCTTAAGTCAGATGTCGCTGCCTGTACGTAATACAGAGAATATTGTAAAGAGGTTCGAAATTCACTGATGCCGTGAGTCGCCCATTGGCTCAATTGGTAGAGCGCTGGTACGGATAGCCAGAGGTTGCGGGTTCGAATCCCGGCATGGGTGAAATTTTTAGCCTCTAAATAGGTTTTTATACTATAATTTTGTTATGTTAATCCAAATGTTATTCTGATTGTCAGTGAAACCTGTTATTGGCTTTGAATCTAATTCATTTTATTCATTGTAAAAATGCCTCGTGTATGAGCTGTTGGTTTTCTAATAAACAATAAAAACAAAACAAATAAAAATTTAGAGGCTAAAACTTCCACCCATGCCAGTCCTGACATGGGTGGAATTTTTAGCCTCTAAATAGGTTTTTTTTAAATTGTCCCTAACACGGGTTAGTGTATTAAAAAGAAAATAATAATATTTTTCTGTTGAATGTAAGTAAGACGAAAGTAATGGTCTTTGAAAAAGATGATGAAATGTCTGAGTGCAAGATAACGATTAGAGGCGAAAGAGTGGAACAAGTAAAAGAATTTGTCTATTTGGGGAGCCTGTTTACGAGGGATGGAAAGTGTGAAGATGATATAGAAAGAAGAGTAAAAGCGGGAAATTGTGTAAACGGTGCCTTGCACTCTGTTCGCGCGAGAATCGATCGTGCGACGTGGTCATGAATCTGTGGTCATTCATTCACCACTCAGTCGTTCCGGTGCCGTCGCTCGTGCCGCTCGCTCGCTACTAATTGTTTACCCAGCCATCTGCATACACATTCGCACGGTGACATACGCGCGTGATAAGTGCTCGAATTCTCGTGAAGTGATAGACATTTGGTGACTAATTAACTTTATCAGCTCAAAGAACAATATTAGACTATAAGTGAACAGTGCAGGAGTGATCTCCGTGCGCTGGACGCATCAGCTCATCCATCGCCGCTCATCATCTGCCCAGCGGCTGGGGCGAGCCATCGTCCGCCATCTCCGGGTGGGTCCATTCGCTTCACCTCCCATTCCGCTCTCTCAACCAGCCCATCGTGAGGTAGACCTAGCCGACACTGGCTACCTGCCACACTCCATTGTGTGCAGCCGAAACATCTCCAAAAGAGCTAGATTGGCTATTCATAGTGGCGTGCTGGTCCCAACACTTATGTATGGTAGCGAGACTTGGGTGTGGCAAAAGAAGCAAGAAAGTAGAATTAATGCAGTTGAAATGAGGTCCTTGAGAAGTATGTGTAGTGTTACTTTAAATGACAGGATACGCAATAGTCTGAGTGCAAGTCAAGTTCATGTTATTTGTCGAACATTATTCTGACATTGACAGAGTGCCTATCAATCTTCTTAGCTCAAATTACTGCATCGCCATTCTTTACATAGGGCACTGTTCGTTCCCCTAACCACAAACTACTTCCATCCAACGAACTCGGGTAAAAATAACCTCGATACTCATTTCATTAGAGTGGACTTATTCTTTGTTTTGCAATATTTCTCGTCGGCCAGTCCTTGAAGCCTTGATTACGTCACCTCCCTTTCCAACCTCTTTCGTGAAACGGAAACAAAAAAGTGGCAGGACGCGGCAGAGGTGGCCAACCGTTCACCTTGAATGAATAATTGGAAATAAAACGTACCTATTTTTATAATTAACACGCTTTTGTTAGCTTCACTTGTATGCAACTGACAAATGAAGTCTGTCGACATGTAGATTACACATCTAGGAATTTTTAAAAGCAGTGTGGGTTGGAAAATTTGATGACAATACAATATTTCGGTATCATCAAGCCGATGGAGCTAAAATATTCATAGTGTGTCTATTTATGTTGTTAAACGTCAACACAGGAACAATATTGTAGTTGGTGGTTTGTTATTTATATGGCCCTATTTTAATTATGATTTCATTTTCTTCTGCATTTGTTTGTTCGCTGGCAAATTAAAGTTTGCGTTCCGTGTTATATTTCTCATGTTTATATCTTTCGAATTAAACTTTTCTCTTTCATGTTGCCAGGTTTACGTTCCGCTGGCCAGAGTGCTTAGTGCGAGTTTGACAGATCCAATCGAATAACTTTACTACCGCGTTAATTGAGCATTGAGTAGTGAGTATAAGTAAATTAACCGTTCGAACTGGCAAAATGCTGTCACAGTACAACTCGCACTCGCGTTTATTCGTGTTTTAGCTGGTAAACGTGTTCACTTCTCAACGTAAACCATTACAACTCGCACTCAGCAATTTTAATTTCCATACTTGTCGCTAGGTGGCGCTTCCTCGATGCCATAGAAATATGAGTTTACGTTAACGCGATCGAGTAGTTAAAAAACTCGCACTAAGCACTCAGGCCCTCTTTTAGAAAGAGAGTGCGAGTTAATTACCACACGTGCCCACCGCAAATTGGCAATGTGAACACCTCACAGCATTGTTTGGGTTTTCGAAATATTATCTATAATTTTATTAGTTTCACACTTTACGCTATCTAGCAATGCCGCATGCATCCATCGTTATTTCATTGTCCTATACAGATGAGAAGAAATTAAATTATTATAAGAAATATCATTAGAAATTTCTTAATCTACGAGCACAGAGGGCGGCCTTATCACTAAAAGTGATCTCTTCCAGACAACCTTTGGGACCAATTTACACAACACATAAGACGGGTTACGAGTATTTACCAAACAGCACCACGAAAAAGTAGGAAACCAGTATAACAACTTTAAAAACCTATTTATAGGCTAAAAATTCCACCCATGCCACCCATATGTAATACAGAGAAGTATTGTAAAGAGTCGGTCGGACTTTTCCGATATAACAACACCCGTAAGTAGATCCGGACTAAAAGTCAACAATATTGTAAAGAGGTTCGAATTTTCACTGATGCCGGTAAGTCGCCCATTAGCTCAGTTGGGAGAGCGCTGGCACGGTTGGCCAGATGTCGCGGGTTCGAGTCCCAGCATGAGTGGAACTTTTAGCCTCGAAATTGGTTTTTTAAAATTGTTCTTAGCACGGGTTAGTGCATTAAAAAGAATGTAGTCAGTATAACAGCATTAAAAAAAAAAGTTGTAAACAGAAGACTCTTATTGACGAATTTATATAATTACAGGGTCTTATTGCTACTATTTACAACCTTAACTTAGTTGACGTGTTTCAGGCATTGTACATGTTTTGAATAACAACGTAGGAATAATTTTGTTAAATCTGTCACACTATTTAAAAAAATGCTACCTATTGGATACGATCCGTTGCCTGATTATTCGATTACCTGATCATACAGCTACCTACCTGCTTTTTCAAATTAGCGTATATAATATCTTTGCTTTAATTTATTCGCGTGTCTTTTCATTCGGCCTGGTTCCGAGGAAAGATTCTAAAAAAAAACTGTATATTTCATTTAAAAAATGAACAAAATATTCTAGCTCTGGAAGCTAAAAATATTCCATATAACATTATAGTGCTTCCAGAGTTTGCTCTATATTAAAGGTATATTGTGGAAAAATGCAACCTTTACTTCCTGCGGGTTGGCAAGTAGAAAATGTAAGTAGCACTAAGTCCAGTGTAACAAGTTATTAATAATAATTATTATAATTACTGTTATTGAGGCATGTATTTGGAACCTCTGAAATTAATGTTTTGTATGTTTTTTTTTTGTACATCTACTTCCTTCTCTAATGTATTAGTCCAGTTCATCCGAAGGTTGTCTGGAAGAGATCACTTTTAGTGATAAGGCCGCCGTCTGTACTCTTAGGTTAAGAAATATCTGTGTAATTTCCATTTTTATGTACAATAAAGTGTTCTATCTCTATCTATCTATCTATAATTTCGTCGTATATAATACATTTGTTTGAGATTATCATACTAGATTATCAAGGTCATGGCGTTATAAAACGTAATTATTTAAATCTTATTACACAGATTTGCGTACGGTTGCATGTAAATTATGCTATAAAGGCGTGAAATAATCATTAAGTAATGTCTGGCGTACGCTCTTAAACGACATAACACAGTTAGGTACTTCTTAAAAAGTCCAATAAATGTTTATAATATGTTCGTCAATCGATATTTATCACATTTGTATTATATAACATTCAGTATGGGACCGTAACGGGGGTTTGACTCACACTTTTGGCTTTTAGTATTTTTAGTTATAGGTAATACAGAGTAATACGGCTGAGATTTAATTTGTTAGTAAATTTTAAGGGGTTTTTTTATTATGGGCTATATCTTACCTATATATATTATCATTATTATTTATAATTATTCATATTATATTATCATTAATCTTACCAAGTTTCACACTTAAAATTTTTACTATGGAGCAAAAATAAAAACGTCACCAAAAGACAACTCTCACAACCCTTAATAATTCCCTTTTTAGGGTTCCTTACCTGATGGGTGCCAAAAGGGCCCTATTATTAAGACTCCACTGTCCGTCTGTCTGTCAACAGGCTGTGTATCATGAACGGTTCATGAGATTGACAAGCGTGAGTACGGATACCCTCGGTGTTCGAGTCCAACTCGCACTTAGTTTTTTTTATTTTTTTTAATCCCGGTGAAAAATTCAACTGCCTATTACCTGGCCCTAGACTCTAATATCTATATAGTTCTTCAATAGAAATATATAATTACTATAACAATAGTTGGTTAGTATAGTAATTATTAGACTATATTATTATTTAAAAACCTATTTAGAGGCTAAAAATTTCACCCATGCCGGGATTCGAACCCGCAACCTCTGGCTATCCGTACCAGCGCTCTACCAATTGAGCCAATGGGCGACTCACGGCATCAGTGAAATTTCGAACCTCTTTACAATATTCTCTGTATTACGTACAGGCAGCGACATCTGACTTAAGCAAATTGCATTACTTACAGCCCCGACTACCTACTTTGCAGTTAGGTTTAACATCGGAACGATATCATTATTTATTAGTGTAAGGAGCGATAGCAGTACAATGTCATTCCAATAGCATAGCATCCTCATCATAAATTGGCATCTCTCGCGAAATCATCGAAGAACTGCACTCGAACTAATTGTCCAAGCATTTCACATGGACGTTTGTATTTAATACATTTTTCATTAATTTTTTACCCATCTTATGAAGGCTACATAAAAAATAAAAATAAATTATGCGGTCATTTCTGCTGCCTGTTTGGGAATACGCCGTCAACTACAGCTGCAAAAGGAAATGTATGTTTCACATATAAAATGAATATGATATTACGTGATATTCTTAGCGCGAGATGTCAAGGTGAACATAGCATCGCCGATATCTACATAATAAAAAACATTGGCGTATGAAAACGTAGTTAAGTCTTCCAAATGCAGTGAGACCCGCTGCACGGTATACAAGTACTCTTTCTTTACGTAATATATCTACTAGACTCTTTACGCAAGATAAAAACATTGTTTTTTTTTACGTAGCCTCTATTTTTGTGTCCCACTGCTGGGCAAAGGCCTCCCCCAATTCAGTCTAGAGTTTCCTGTCCTGGGACACCTCAGACCGCTCCGGCAGATAATAATAATAAATAAATAATAAATATTCATGGGCATATTACACAGATCAAGTTAGCCCTATACTAAGTACAACTAAATGACTTGTGTTATAGGTGCTAACACGACGATAGAATACAATAAATACATAAATAACATCCAAGACCCGAGACAAACTAGAAAAGTTCGTTTCCTAGTTTGACCCGGCCGGGGATCGAACCCCTAGACCTTCGGTTGCACAGTCAGCGTGCTAAAAAGCTGCGCCAGCGAGGCCGTCAACGCAGATGGTTGTCGAGATCATCTCTCCACCGTCTTCTAGGCCGGCCTCGATTTCGATGTCCGTCGTGTGGCACCCACTCGGTGGCGAGTTTCGCCTTCCTATTCGGGGGCATTCGACTGACATGACCAGGAGCTGGGCTGGGCATGTTAGTCAAACATTGATAAAATGTACATAATGAAAAGAGCAAACCTGCAGATTAAGAAGTGACAAAAACTTAATCTGCAGGTTTGCTAAAGGTCATTCGAATGGTGGCGTGGTGGCCGGGTCATCTATCTCCCTCCAAAATGGTTGAGACTGATGATGGCTGACCTCTGCGTTATGCTCGTGAACGAGTGCTGTTCGTGTGTCTGGCCGCAGCACTTGTCATGTTTTCATGGCCTATGTAAAAAAAAATTAATTTATAATGCTTTATCATTTAAAGTTATTAATGGCAATCATGGAATCTTATGCGTATAGGTGGTATCTAATGTATTAGATTTAAGAGGACTTGAGAAAAGATGGTCAGAGTGGAGTTTTTTTTCCCGCTGCCTTTTTCTCCACTACATTACGGCCCGAAGGCGGCGGCTTTCACTTTCATGTTACATTGTACTTTGACATTCAGCAAACAGAATGCAAATTCTTTACGTTGAAATAAATTGAATTGAATTGGAGTGGTCGGAGGGAGGGGGATTATTCTACAAACGAATTCTGGTATCTATTCTGAGTTTTTTACTAAATAATTCCGGTATTTCTCCACTATTTCGTTATCTCACCCGCGGTAAATAGACAACGACTCACCCTATCCCGCTGCAACCGCTCCACGAGCGCGGGATGAAGCTATTCTTTCCGACCGTTTATAAATTAAGATTTTCACTAATAAGTAGCCAAAATTTCGTGTCCATAGTACAACTGACCATTGAGGAGTGCCTTCCGTTCCCTTTCTTTGTTGAACTCCGTATGTCCCCACAGCTGGGGCAAGGTCTCTTCCTGCATCGCAGGTAGGTTAGGCCATACTCTACTACGGCAGCCAAGTTCGGGTTGGTGGAGGATTACAAGACAGTGGCGGGCCTTACTGTCAGAAGTTATCAACCGGTCCATAAGGCATCTGACATAGCTCAACGACTGCCATTACAAGTTCATCGTTCAGTCCATCGTTGAGGAGATCTAACTGCAGCATAATTTCTATATTTATTTCAAATTTTACAGTGTATTGTCATCAAACCTGCCCGGGTGGTACGATGGCACAAATCACGCATTTTGTGGCGCCAAAATGCTAGAATGTGACAATTTATTGTCTGGAAAGTCACGTCATATTACATTTAAAACGCGCGACTAGCCTCATCATACTACCCAGGCTGAACAAGCAAAAAAAAATTCAAAGTCGTTAGCTTGTAAGTTTCCAGTAGAAAGTGATTAAAACACTTACAAGATTTATACTGACGTAAAGTTATGGACATTTTTTTCTTATTTAATCAAATTACAGCAGCAAACAGACAGACTAGAGTGACACATGCAAAGGTGTGTAACTGATTGGGAGAAGAAGATTCATTTTGTTTGTAACATGTCCAAAGACCGGTCCATTGAACCATTTGAATGTTATAAATAGTTGGTATTATAAAACTTATACAATCTTAGCGAAACTTACACACGTTCGTTTGAAGTTGTTAGCGTCTTTTGTTTTTTGGGCGATGTATGGGTAGTTTATAGGATATACATTGTAGTTTGTTGCGGAAAGGTCTGGTAAGACGTAAGCGGGTTATTCCACTCATACACGAACAACTTTTATTATGAGACCAACTATATAGTTTGAAATTGCGTAAAAAAGATCAGCTCCTTCATAATCCACTAGAGTAGAGCTCGCAGCAAAATTTTAACGAAATTGATGATACATTTTTCGAGATCTTAAAAAGTTACGTCATAGAAGTTGTTTGTAGAGGTGAGTAAAATTACTCCCCTTATTTTCAGCAGACTTTTCTGCAACATCCAGCACAACCCCATCCCTGATTCCGGTGGGTAGGCAGAAAGCAGAGTTGTAGAATTTGTAAAAATATCGACCTACCCATAGAACAAAGTTACATCTGCAAAACATCAACTTTTCAGGAGAGCGTGTTAAAGGTCATGGTAGTAAAAAATTGCTCTATTTAATTATATATCGAATGCAAAAATAAAAAAATTTGTTAATTTGTGTCATTTTATAAAACCATTAGTTGTGTAAAGTTTACATTAAATTATATTCCGTATTTTCAGATATAGTTACAAAAAAATTACATGTAACTGTGTTCTACGGATCACTTGCAGTCCCATGTGCACATAATGATTTGTTCTATGGAATTTCCTCTTAAAACTAGCGCTACTTGTGTACATACACCTTTGTTCTAGGTAGATTTTATGTGTGCGTACATTTTTTTAAACTGTAACATGTGTATTTTTATGTATTTTATGTTATTGTAAATAAAATTACTGTATTTTTTAATTAGGGTATATGGTATAGAATCATAATAAAACAATTAGGTACATTTTTTTTTTTAATTTAAAATCTTGGTAGCAAAACTGTTTATGAAATAAATCTACTTACATGTTTTGTTATATAAGTATCATCGTTTTTTAATATCACATGCAAAATCACATTTAAATATAATTATAATTCTTTGAAACTAAATTAAAATAATGCTGCTCTGTGATCAGTTTATGTTCTTAAATTTCATGAAATATTATAGCTTAGTACTAATTCAACAACTTTGGTAACCTTGTTACATAAAAGCTTCCAAAATCAACACATAAAAATAAATGTTTAAGGCTTACAATATAAATGAATAAACAAAACAGTTATATAGCTACTATTCGTCATCGCTGTCGCATTCATTGGTATCTTTTTTTTAAAAATCGAACACAGCGGTAAGAACGGTACCGTTAGATTTGATGGCATAATTTTTATCCTCATTTTTTAGTTTTCGCGCAATGTTTTTATTAGACAAATGCATGTCCTGTTTTACCTTTTCTTCGTTTGTAGGATGAGCAGTATTGGAAAATGTATGGCACACATCACACTGGTCTTTTTTTTGGTTTGAAAAAGCTCAAATTGAAATTGTCATTGACAATATCATGATATTGACGAACTGTTTTAGCTTGTGATTCACACTTTTCACTGTCAAACCATTCTTCATATAGCTTGGACATGCGCGCAAAGCTAAGGCTACTGTCCAAGTAAAGTTTTTTTGAACTTTTACGTATGTAGTGTGACTCTACCGGTACAAATGACCTAACATGTTCGCACACACTTTTGATAACTTCGGCCTTTATCACTCTTTTGTGATTTCTATGGCGACCTCTTTGATCAGTCTCCATAATAGTGCTGCCATCATATTTGGTCCATGCTGTACCTACAATACGGCCGCTGACGGATAAGGTGCTCAGGAACATAACCTTACACACGTCCACTACCTGCGACTCTAGCTCATCGGCTTTTACTGGTAAAGGTAGTGAGTATTTAAACGTGTATTTGCGGTTGTTTGGGACGTCGCGATTCAAGCATCGGTTCTTTTAATCTTTTTTTGTATACCTTACTACAAATTCCCACTGCTTTTCGCGACTTCCCAATTTCCAGAATTTTTCGAAACATTTGTACCTTTCATCGGGAGTGATCTTGGTGGCGCAGTTGTTTCGGCACTTGCACGGTTGGACCAGGACTTTACATTCAATGGATTTACCTCTTTTAGACACATAATTTTGGCCAATATTTGTAAGGCATTTTCTTTTGGCATCGGACCACTCCGTAGGATGACGAGTGCGCTTCCTAGTTTTTTTTATTTGTGGTTCATTGCAGTTAGTCTCATTAGAAGAGCATGCTGTGGGAGAGGCAGCCCAATGAGTATTGCCAACATGCTTAGCGCAAAAGACGTCGTTACATTTAGTTCCAGGGTGCGTGTTAACTGGTGAAGGCATAGGAGTTAGTACATATGATGATGGAGATGACAAAGGGGTTTGTGCAAGAGATGGCATAGGACTTGTTACAGAACCTAGGACAGTGCTTAGCATAGGAGTTTGCACAGAGGTTGATGGGTTTACCTCGAAATTGGTTGTTAAGATTGATAACAGCCCGTCTCCAATACTAATTGCACGTGAGTTCTCGAAACTTTCAGGTACATTAAACATAAAGGGTGATATTTCGGAGACAGAAACAGGAGCGTGTAGTTCTGAAATAGACTTAAGATTTACCGGATCGATTGACTCAGCAGCTCTGAGTTGTGCATCATCTAATGCAAAATGAGGAACTGGGGAATTTACAGATCTTAAATCGTTCTTGTTCCCAGCAGTAGTTGCAGTTTCTTCCTCTGTAGTCGTTGGTACTCCAAAAACATCCTCCCACACGTCAGCCATGTCCTTATCGATGTTTTCAGCTCCAGTAGGTACAGGAGATGGTGACAGTACTCCATGTTCCGTAACAGAGACATCTGAAATTTAAACGGGAAAGTTGATTATTTTTTTTAATAGCAAAAAAACAAATAATTTATTAACAAATGTTTCACCGAGAAAAAAACAGAAAAAAATTATTTTTATACATTTTATCAGTAGGAACAAAGCTATATCAAGAATTCGTCCCGACGAACAGTGTTACATGTCTATGTATAACGTTTTTTCAACGTAAAATCTCCAACGTACAATGACCCAGGTACACATAAAACTACATTTTTTTACTAAAATATCGCGGAACAAAGAGCTATTTTCATGTATTTGGT
The DNA here is from genome assembly GCA_934045075.1 of Yponomeuta sedellus. Lineage (NCBI taxonomy): Eukaryota > Metazoa > Arthropoda > Insecta > Lepidoptera > Yponomeutidae > Yponomeuta > Yponomeuta sedellus. The sequence continues at coordinate 17,054,159 of OW203728.1, read as the reverse complement.
ATATTTTATTACATTTTATGTAATCACCCAAACTAACATACCAATCAACATTGTATACAAAACTTCAATTTTGAAACAATTGCGTAAATTTTTAACCAAATGCGTATTTTCCATAGAACAACGTGTTATGTGCTTATATGTCGTTTACACTTTACGAATGAACTTTTAATTGGTATTTTGCAATAAAATTTTGTATTTCACTTTCGCATGCATCAAATATGGACCTATTTCATAGTAAACATCTAATAAACAGTGTAAACACTTACCGGCAATAACAGAATCTTCATTTTCCCCTTCCAACTGTATAGGGCAATCCGCAAATTCTGTAGTTTTTTCGGGACTTAAAGCTAATTTTACCAGTCGCTTCGACCTATTGTTACTCATGTTTCATGTTCAAGTAATCAAAACAATCTATACTTCAAACAAAACACTGATAAAAGTTTGAGGTTATAAACCAACCACAAACGTCCGGCCGCCGTAGAACAAATGCGCGAGTGATGATGCGACGCAGTGCTCAAGCTCAGTCTGTGCGAGTGAGACGGCGTATGCGCCCCTGTAACGTTGTTATTCGTGCGTGATATTAGATAGAACGTTGTTACAACTCAAATATTAGAAACTATTTTAGTTTAAAAAAAAAAATTACATTGCTATGTAGAGGACGATAACAGGAAAACCAAAATGCAAAAAACGATGTTTCGTTATATTGTGACATGTAACTTTGTTCTACGGGTAGGTCGATATGTATTTTAAAAACATATTTAGAAGCTAAAAATTCCGCCCATGCCAGGACTCGGACCCGCGATTTCTGGCTAACCCTACCAGCGCTCTCCAAACTGAGCTAATGGGAAAGTGCTGGAGCTGCAAGTGATGCAAATTCCTTCAGCCAGATGTCGCTGCCTGTACATAACACAGAGAATATTGTAAAGAGGTTCGAAATTTCGCTGATGCCGGCACTTGCCCATAAGCTCAATTGGGAGAGAGCTGGTACGGTAAGCCAGAGGTCGCGGGTTCGAGTCCCGGCATGGGTGGAATTTATGCCTCTAAATAGGGTTTTAAAATTGTCCTCAGCACGGGTTAGTGCAAGAAAAACAATATAAAAATATATGTATATTATTATGAAGTTTAATGCCAGTAGGTAGACTAGACTACTTTGTCCAGTTTTTGTCTCTTCGCCTGTCTTACATTAATAAAAGCTATAGGTACATATCCGCTGCATGGAAACTTCATAACACTGAGGCCACCGAGTTCCTGTTTGACTACGTTGTGTGTCTACAATCTCTCTATGTGTTGTAATGTATGCCAAAATAAAATAAAAAAAACAGTTAAAAAAGACTGGAAATTCAGGTATATAGAGGTCAGGTCAAGGAAGATGGTGCAGTATTGGCTGGGTTGACGTCACCACAGAGCGAGCTTAGAGGAATATTTTTAAAGCGTGCTCACTGTTATCACACCACACTGACACAATGTACAGTCGCGTTCTTTTGACTGCCTTTTGTTCTATGTGCACACTGTTAACTTCACCTGTGATCGCGGGCATCCCGTGGAGCGTCGCTAAAGAGATCGCCAAAAGTGCCAGTGGCTCCACTGAGGAGTGGACTGGTCAGGAAATTGTGAAATTTTTAATGATTATCGGACTATCGGGTGCAATGGCGTGTATTTTCCGTATATTGAAAAATTCGATCGACCGTTGTTTTGGCAAAAAGTAAGTTGGTCATATCTATACAACACGTCATATGCTTTATGCTGCAGTACAATTACACCAAACTGCGACCCCCAACCCGCATGCCCAGAGTGGGGATTATGGGCACTACCCCCCAATGATGGCACACTCTTGCGCTATGGCGCTCTTAGGGGAGGGCTATGTCCAGCAGTGGACTAATATAGCCTGAAGAAAAAGAAGAAGATGCTTGATTAATATCACTTTAAGTAGATATTTGTTTTGTTTTTAGTAAAAATCTGTGCGACGAGAACAAAAGTGACACCGGATCTGTTTAGTGGACTATATAGTTTCTTGGATTCCTGAGTTTTTGTAGACACCAAAGAAACGGGTGGTGTATCTTTGCTGTTCCCGTTCAAAGGACCTGGTTCAAAGGTTCGGCTTCGAAGCGCCGCATCAGGTAATGTGCTGTTCTTGACGTAGTTATTCCGGGTAAATTTGACCCAGACATGACTGGGTATATGAAAAAAAGCATTTATTTATTACCAGTGAATTGTGGTCTATGTAGAAAGTAAGTAATACATGGTTGTATGGGTATTTAGGTTCTTAATGTATGATAAGACGCTGTTTCACGAGTCTGTATTGGAGCTTTCGATTGAAAATATGTTTTTATTTTTGTCGTGGAGATAATACCTACTTAATTATCAAGAGATTGTGCTTAATTTTTGTACAACGAAGCATGTTTTCATTGTTCCTCAGTGGTTATAGTAATTTTATTAGCTATAACTTAAACGACATTTTCATATTTCAAGGGTTATATTATTAGATTAGCACTGTTGTAAGTCCCTGACTCATAAACTAAGCTAACCTGTATCTCAGGAGTCAGTGCCTGCTCTTTTCACGTTATTAATTAGATACATAGGTTATTTTTACTTTATTTCACTGATAAATAAAATCTAATGAAATGTTATGATTTTTCATATGTTTAATTTGTGAACTAAAAATAGCTAAATACTATCTAGAACGATTTTTTTTTATTTTCTCTAAGCGGTTGTTGATCCCTGGAAAGGCTTTCCCATATGTTGAATTTTTGAACAAAAACTAATTAAAATCTAACCAACTAAAACTAAATTAATTTCAATTTTCTTGAAACGGTTGTTGATCCCTGTAAGGGCGTCACGTTGGAGAATCACTGATGGGCGACGCGCGTCAGGTGAGGTCACTCTTACTACTGGTGTTATTTATAAAAAAACAGACTCTTTTAAAACACCCCTTGTGCCCCTCCAAGGCAGCTTAGGTAGACTTGCGTTAAGAGGAAAGGCCATTTTAAACTCCACGTGAGCATTTATGGCATCGCATTTTTATCAATAAGATTGTAATGGTCTTAGGATTATATAAAACATGGTGCCTCTAAAATACTCCTCAGAGAGTTTAAGTAATCTGTGGTCACGTCGGTCCCTTTACCATAGTCTATTTAAACATCTGAAGAGTGTTTTCAGGCATCGTCGTTTTTATGAAGACTGTTACGATCTCATTTATAAAAACACGATTCCTCTTAATTCCTCCTAAGAGGCAGTTTATTTAATCTGTGGTTAGGTTTTTCCATGCGACATTTCCACCGGAGACTATTTTAATCACCGTTTTTCGAGTGTTTCAAGTAACCGTGTATTTATAAATAAGACTTTTTCTTAGTGTTTGAAATTACTGTTTAGTGTTTGAAATGAGTGTTTCAAAACAACCGACAGCTTAAGAACTTTCAGTTATTTTTATCACTGTAGATTAAGGTGCTCCATACAGTAACACGAAGGCCACCGATAAATTAAAGCTTTTTTACAGATTGTTTTTGCTAAAGTGTTAGTCATCATCATCACCAGCCTTTCGACGCTCACTGCAGGACCTCCGTCGTGGTCTTCCAAGCTTTACGGTCTTCTGCTGTCCGCATCCATCGACTTCCCTCCACCGTAACTATCTCGTCAGACCATCTGGTGACGGCCTGCCCACGCTGCCGTTAAAAATGTCAGTATAATCTCGCAATCATGTTATAGTGATTTATAGGAACCGTGGCCGTGAACCTAAGGCAAACACCTGGAACTAAAGAGCATTTACGCCTACGACGGGCCTTCTTGGCATAAATGCTATGTACGAGTATATTTAGTCCCAGAAGCGCTCGTGGCCTAGTTGAACCCAGTGTTGGAATCAATCACTCGAGTTAAGCAACGACAGACGCTGTCAGGTGTAGGATGGGTCACCGTCCCGTTACTACCGCTAGTGGATTTTTTCCGAGTGCTTCGCAAGGCACGCTAAGCCTGGGGTGCCGGCTGTCATGAAATGGCAGTCGTTAATCCATTTCAGGGGCCTTATGGGCAGCTTGATAACTTCTGACAGGAAGGCCCGCCACTGTCTTACAAACCTCCACCAACCCTGACTTGGCCCCAATGGTGGAGTATAGCCTAATCTTCATGCAATACAGGAAGAGACCCGTGCCCCAGCAGTGGGGACATACAGGGCTGAAATCGATCGATCGATATCTAGTCCCATGTCCGTGATCTCTTCCTAGGACCTCTTTCGTGGGTCATGCATGACTGAGGGACGTGACTTGACTATGAGGCAGCTTCCGCCACCAGTTCTCTTCATTATTTCCGAATATGCGCCAGACATGTGACTGCTTGTAGATTCACTATTGATGTGATTGAAAGATTGTACTGATACTTTTTACGAAATCGATCTGTGAAATAAGATATAATTTTATGTTTTTTTTATCGGTGGCGTCGCACTATGGGAAAAAGTACGAAAAACCTGGCCAAAAATAGTTGTGTTTCAAAAATGCCTCGTAATTGATTACTTAAGGAATAAAAAAGTTTTATGCAAAATAAAATATAAGTGCCATAGCAGTCTCTTTAATGAATTTAATTAACAGAAAATTAATTGTGAATAAAACTAAAAAAGCTAATTTTTAAAAAACCTATTTAGAGGCTAAAAAATTCACCCATGCCGGGATTCGAACCCGCAACCTCTGGCTATCCGTGCCAGCGCTCTACCAATTGAGCCAATGGGCGACTCACCGGCATCAGTGAAATTTCGAACCTCTTTACACCATTCTCTGTATTACGTACAGGCAGCGACATCTGGCTTAAGCAAATTGCATCACTTACAGCCCCGACTACCTACTTTGCAGTTAGGTTTTACATCGGAACGATATCACGATAGTGAACGATATCACGATAGTGATATCGTTCCGATGGTTTCCGTGAGTGATATCGCCGCGTGATATCGTATCGATTAGGTTTTACATGAAACATGTTTGAAATCCAGACATCATTGTCATCCAAATAATCCTTAATATTATAGTGACGGGAGTGGGTTTAATCATAAATCCAGTCGTAAGATTGCTTTCTTTTCTGTTTCCATATCGTAATAGGTACTCTATTTGGATCACCCAAGTAGATAGATAGAAAGAGAACACTTTATTGTACATCAAGTAGAAATCATACAGTGATTTTTATCCTAAGAGTACAGACCTTATCGATATGTATTTAAATAATTAATTTTTGAACTAAAACTTTCGTAAGCACAACACAATTGTAGACTTTTAGTCCGGATCTATTTACGGGTGTTGTTATGTAGGAAGAAATAACAACACCCGTAAGTAGATCCCGACTAAAAGTCTAAATAATTAATGTTTGAAATTGATCTGTAGTTCTGTACTAATATGAATGTAATTAGTACTGCCGAGAGATGCTGGATGCGGCAAGCTGAAGACAGGGCACTATGGCGCTCATTAGGGGAGGGCTTTGTCCAGCAGTGGACTAATGTAGCCTGAAGAAAAAGAAGAATTACATAAAAACTAATTGCGAAAATACAGGTCCTCCTAGTTTTGGAAATTAGCAGAATTAATAACTGTACTGTATCGTTTAGTGATTTTGTAAAGCCCTCAAGGCTTGCAATACATTACCTGTCTGTTGTTTTTCGTGGTGAGAAATAAACTTTTCTTTATCACTAAAAGTGATCTATTCCAGACAACATAAATTACGTATTCGTTTCTAATAATTTCAGCCTGTACGACCACTTGAGCTAAAATCATTTACTCAAGTAGCTGCGTGTGTATTTATATGCTTTTCAATTTACCGCGACAGAAACGCTTAAGGTCCTTGATGTGTAATCTGAACCTCAGTTCGTGACCAATTGTGTATCAACTCCGAGTCCCAGCCAGACGGGTTCTCCTATACATAACATAACAGGGGTAAGCAGAGACCAGGGGGGCGAGTCTCTAAAATGCATAGTTGTTCAATAGAGTCATCGATATCAACCCTTGTATGTCCCCACTGCTGGGGCACAGGTCTCTTCCCGCATCGCAGGACGGTTAGGCCATGCTCCACCACGGGCCAAGTCCTGGTTGGTGGGGGATTGTAAGACAGTGGCGAGCCTTAGTGTCAGAAGTTATCAAGCCGCATAAGCCCTCTGACATACCTTTGCCACTGCCATTGCATGACAGCCAGCGCCAACGGCTTAACGTGCCTTGCGAAGCACGGAAGCGCTCGGAAAAAATGCCACTAGCGGTAGTCACGGAAAGGTCACCCATCCTGCACCTGACCGCACCTGTTGTTACTTAACTCAAGTGATTGATTCCAATCATGGTTCAGCTAGGCCACCAGCGCTTCCTTAATAATAATAGAGTCATATTAGTCCGTTAATGGTCGTTTCATTCACACTATCGGTAGTCTGGTAATAAATCGTATTGCAATGGTATAACCCGTGCCTCTCGCCTTTAACCTAACATGTCTCTTTCACTTCATAGTCACAAAGATGATGCCTAGATGCAAAGGACAAAGATTTTTTTATCGAAGCAGTAAATTCTATAATTTTGTCAGTAAAAAATCAGTAGCAAGGGCCCGTGAGAGATGGTATTTGGGGGAAATGTTTGATTGATGATGACGATTTTGTCCTTCCACCAACTTGGCCCACTTGCCTAACGAATTCAAAACCGGAATGTAATCAACTTTCATTGTTTACAATCTTCTTCAACCACGAAACAAAGAACATAAGTATCTTGTTTGAATTTTGTTTTATTTTGATTGGTATCGAGAGTATTTAATCTGCTAATCTTAACGACTAACCGTCTGTGCTTTGTTCCAATCGCAAATAACCAACCGGTTCATTGCTGGGATGAGCCGAGCAAAGTTTATCACGAAGCTAGATGGTGAATTTTTTACTACCATGTTTTTGTTTAGATTTTTTTAGTTATAAAAAAAACCTCCATGCTTCTCAAGGCACGTAAAGCCGTTGGTGCCGGCTGTCATGTAATATCAGCTTTTAACCCATATCAGAGCCCCTACATGCGGCTTGAAAACTCTGACCCGCCACTCTATTACAATCCTCCACCAACCCGGACGTGGCCCCCGTGGTGGAGTATGGCCTAACCTTCCTGCGATGCCGAAAGAGACCCGTGCCTCAGCAGTGGGCACATGAAAGGGGTTGATTCATAATAATATACATTTTTATGGCGTCTCAGTCAGGGTCTGATGTTTTGCGCAGGTTTTTCCTGTGGATTTGGCCTATTATGTTCGGCAAGCGCCAAGGCTATTCGACAGTACTATCTAGGTACCTATCTGTCATCAGGCCTGTTTCATAGAACTACAGTGCAAGACCAATCAACCCACACGGTTACGCAATATTCATTATATCCAGTGACTATTTCCAAAATCCTTTAGCACCATATATTTGCAGAGCTATCCGTAGACAAATTGTATAACTGACAACTAACAATATAACTGACAACTGACAATCCCTGGATAAGTATTTATTATTTACCTGCTTATCTAGTCACTCGTGGTTCCGGCTGCTTGAGTGATCTTAAAAGATCACGAAAGTTAAGCAAGACCGGGCGCATTCAGTGCATGGATGGGCAAACCGTCTATGACTAACGCTAGTGGCATTTTTTCGAGCAGTTCCGTGCTTCGCAAGGCACGTCAAGCAATTGGTGCCGGCTGCCGTCGATAGATAGCAGTCATTAAGCCATAAGTCAGAGGCCCTAGGGCGGCTTGAAAACTTATGATAGTAAGACCAGCCACTAATCTTGCAAGCCTCCACCAATCCGTACTTGGCTTCCGTGGTGGAGTATGGCCTATATTTTCCTCACGGAAAAGACCCGTGCCCCTCGCATCTCCATAATACTGACACTATGGGCTTGGAAGTCCATAACAATAGTACATTGTTAGCGTATGGGTGAACGTAACTCATTTAGTCCCGGCGCCAATAGTTTGAGGGAATCAATAAGTGTTTAATTCAACGTTAATACTGTAATTTACGAATATAAGGAAAGTATATACGACTCTCTACTACTCGTAAAAACAAAAGATGATTTGATTGCCGCATTTCCGTCTATTTTTTTGTAGCCGGCCAGCTATTTATAGCCATAAAATTTATTTTCGTCATTGAAAAATGCTAAATATTTATTTTAATTGGTAAATTATAATACAGCAATTTAAAAGGTATATTCTTTAATTAATACTTAAGCTTATTGTGGTTATATCGCGCTGTAACTGAATGGCTGCATTTCTATGCAGCCATTCAGTTACAGCGCGATATAAAATTCAAATGTTCTATCTTTCTAGACAGAACATGCTTCAACAGAAATATGTCTATATATGTTTTATTGTAATTTGACAGTTGTCAGTTAAAACCTCTCAACCCGCTCCTCAGGGAACTCCAACACTTTCCGAGTACCTATAAATAACAAAAAAAAACACTTCTGCTCCTCTATAATTGTTTAATACTTTAATGTAATTAGAGAATTGAAGGGCTAGCACACTATTCTAGTACACTAGTAAGGTACCTAAGTTTACACGGATTTTACTTCATTATGTTTATTATTGCTAGAGCCACTTTGTTTTTGCCCTGTTTCACACGGCCCATACAGTTCCGTCGTTGTAATATTTAATTGGTATTGTATTATACTACTATACTTACCTAAAATGCTCATATAATAAACTCGATTTGCGGTACTTATTTGTGTCCAAAAGATCGGGAATTTGGGCATGAAATAAAATCGTAATTTGAGGTTAACTTTTGGAATAGGCGAAACTTAGAGAACCGAATGAAAAGGAAATAAAGCAGGAAATAAGTGCGAGTTCAATGGTATGATTAAGATATAGTATGTCCCAGAGAGAAATGATAAGGGATATTATTTATTAGTTCACTTCAAAGACGCACTGCGCAAATGTAGTGAGAGTAACAATGAACGGGCGAAACCGAATACTTTTAAAGCATATTAATTTATAATTAGGCCAGGCAATAGAACACTTTATACGTCTTCACTTTACAAGAATACTAAAACGTATTAACTGATGGTAGACTGTTTTGAACTCGTGATCATAAGAGGAACCTTTTCACTTGAAGCTGTTATTGAGCTCGATTGCACCTTATGGGTATCCAATACAGGGTTATTTATCACTATAATGCGCATTTGTTTTTTTACGAAACGTGACATACTGACGTACTTGTAATAATTATGGGTTTAAGTACCTATTATCAAAGAGCGCTACTGCATGATGTTGCGCTGATGGCCGTTGCGGCGAAAAAGTTCTGACCTGGCGACCACGGACCGGACGATGCAGCGTAGTCAGGCCCTCCAATAGGTGGTGACGGTGGCAAGGAGTCATAAGACCGTGAAGCTTGGAAAACCACGAGGGAGGCCTATTTCCTGTAGTGGGCGTCAAATGGCTGATGATGATGATGCTACTACAAACCACTAAACTTTACAAAAACCTTTTATAAAGGAATGTTTCACGAAATTGTTCGTCGTAGGGCAAAAGGTGTTTTAAATGACAAACTCTGTGCGTACGTAATTGAAGTGTTTTACGAATTGTGCATTTTTAAGGTAACCCTGTATTGTCTTTCAATGAAATAACCGCTCAAGTCTTTTTTCCTTTTAGTTTTACTTGTTTTGGCATAATATAGAGAATTCTTAGGGGATAAAAGTAATCATATTTTCCTAAGAGGCAAGGTTCTAGTAACAGATACCGTCAAAGCATATTCTCCAGCAAAGCTCGGAGGAGCATCTCGGGGGCGAAGGTGACTAATAGTAGCTTCACCTATTTGAGGCCTACGACCTTTTCCGATAGCTTTCGGAATGTAACCTTTACGAACAACCCACCAACGCAACTCTGCCTCTAACGACGACTCTACGTCCATCGGTATATATACCGTTTTAGCTTGTATTTTCAGTAAACTATGCAAGCTGGAGCGTCACACGTGCTTGGGAATAGATTTTAGTAACGAACCGTTTAGTTGCGATAAGGTTTAGTTTTTATTGCGTTGCGCGATTTATGAGAACGCGTAGCATTAAGGTTCTGTGAGGCGGAGCAGTGTAAGACCTCTATGGTAAAAACTCAAAGGTGAAGTAGTAGATGGTGTGGGTTAGGTTGTGGTGACACTGACGCTGGCTAAAGCAGTTGATCCTTCTCCATCTGTGTAACGTTATGTGGCAAGATGCTTTGCATTACACTCGGGTCAAGCTTGTTTAAGCATTACATGTATTTTAGAATCACTGGAAGGAGGTACATCCCTGGTGAATTTTGTACAGTAACGAGCTGTTAATTTATCAAAAGATTAGGAAAACGTTATAAAATTTTTGAGAGATGGTTTATTCCATTGTGACAAACAGTTTACCATATAAAATGTATTTCATTTAAAATTGGGTACTTTGTAAACGAAGCACCGTATTGCATTTGGTTTTAAATCAATATTTAAGAGAAGACATACCATGTTAACACTAAACGTGAATATAATATCTCTAAGTTGAAATAATCTTTAGTGATCGTCAAAAGAACATCGACTAATAAATAAGTTTATCCTTATTTAATCGATGTTCTATTGACGATCACTGAAGATTATTTCAACTTCATCACATTTTCACTTCTCTTTGTTTACATGGTCCACTATTTCTATCTGTATGGCGATGTTAGGTATATGATTTATCGTTAATGGTACAATATAACAATTTGTAACATTTCTTAATTCCTGACCTTTTGCTCAAAACTGTGAATCCAAAATCATAATGGTAGGAAGACGTTGCATAATGGTTTCTAATATCTTTAAAATAGTCTGTCCTCCAAAATGCGTAAACCAATAATAGTTAATATTATTAAGTAATTAGCTTAGTCTCTTTTAAGTTATTTTTGTATTTTTGCGATAATTAAACCATTTTTTAATTTCACTTAAAAGAGCCGGCCGGCACTTTAATAAAACACTCGACACATAGTTTTTTTTATTTTTTATGACTTCGTCACGATATTGTTCCTCTCTGCTTAAGTGACGTAGTTTTAGGTTAGTAAACGAAATTATTACTACATTTTATATTTATTTGCGCCATTGTCTCATTTATTTATATTTACATTTTGAGTTCAATTTTACTTTTGCTAGATCAATAACGCCAATCATCTGTTGTATTTCTCAATAAATGTTTAAGAGCTAGGTTTTAGAGAAAACGGCAGCTTAGCAATGTCTACAAATGTCCTTGCTTTCAAACTATGACTTGCAATAGCCACTTGTTTTACTGAAAATACAACTCGGCCGTTATAGGTGACAGCTTTGCTGTTAGGTTTTGGCGACTATTTCCAGAGGTACGAAGTAATGCATGTCGTGCTGGGTTTAAATTAACGTCAGATAGAAAATGCATTCTACGCTTTATGTAACCGCGTGGTCAGCAAATACCTACGTCCGTTTATTTAATTGTGATTTGTGTTTTGTAATGTTGGTCTGACTGCCCGATTCGTGAATTGAGGATTTAACTAAATGTAAACTAAATATCATTTTTAAATACTCAACACTTGTAAGACCGGCCAAGTGCGAGTCTAACTTGCGCAAACGAGGGTTATATACCATCTCGCTTGTTTTGTAAATATGTAAAGTGAGTAAATACGGTTCCAATTAGAGTCCATTAAGGCTGGGCGCATGCTGAGATGCAGGCGATACAGCACAGGGCAGGGTAGTTGAGGCAGACATAGGCCCCCACCGCATGCTGCGACGCAACTATTCGCTCCATTCCTCGGCAATTCTCACCCATAATAATTCTTTCATGTCTTTTTTGAATAGTCTGGATGATTTGTATCATACAAACAAGGTTGACAGCGAACTAGTTCAATTGAATGTTCTGTCATTGCAACAAAATTGTTAATAAACACGCCTCGACGTGCACGCGTCCCGCAAAAATCTGTGCCGGCACTACAACGAGACGCAGAGCAAGGCAGACACGTGTTTGCGTTGCACGTGCCTGCGCTGCAGCGTACGTAGCTCAATGACGTTCCATGCTTGACAAAATCTGCCCTCCGCTTCGCTGTGCTGCGTCGCCTGCGTCTCAGCATGCGCCCAGCCTAAAGGTCGGACGGACAGAAAGACAGCTGTGGCACAAAAATAGGGTCCGTTTGGTACCATTTGGGTACGGAATCCTAGAAATAAATTCAGAAACTGGTGATGAGATTCTGAGGCTGACTGAGGCTATAAAGGCGTAAAGTAAGTTAATCCTGTTTAAGTGCTATATTTTGTATTTTGTGCAATAAAGTGTAAAAAACAAACTGAGATCGTGACTAAATAAAACACCGAACGAGATTCTAAGTGTAAGTATTTAATAACAATAGATAACCAATATTAAACAAATTACGTATTAAATAGTCGATATGTACCTATTGCGATTTACGTATATGAACACTGAAGTTACATTATCAAAAAATATTGCAATTTCGAAGTAAACTGAGGAACTAGTTCTTAGAATTATAGTTCATATTAATTATAGTTCTTCGAAAGAGAGCAAAAAATCACCCTTACTCGTATTAACTAATTTCAAAACATTTTTGAGCAAACTCCGACAAGCTATCCATTTCCCCCTAGGGGAAGTGGGGAGGAAGGCTCGCATGCCAGCTAAAAGTATACCGGCAGTTGTTAACAATCACATTTAAATGTGATTGTTACCAATCACATCACGTTGTTAACAATCACATTTAAATGTGATTGTTAACAACAGTTCAGTATTTAAGCTGCTAAGCTCCATTTCCACCACTGAAACTAAGTCAGTCCAGTTTGGGCATATGGGGACGAAGAAATATCTTATAAAGCAAACTGAGAGTGGAAAGGAAGCCTCAGGCAGACATGTATTGATCAAAAAGAAGATATATTAGAAGGGCAAAATAAATACTACCAAATAAAGATGGTTAGGATCGTGGCCAGTGACAAAACCTAGTCTCTGCCTACCCCTTCAGTGTACAGGCGTAAGTTTACAAATTTCGAAGGAGGAGCTCCTTAATAGGGGTGGTACTGATTCATTGGCGTACCCAGGGTTATTTTTCCGAACCCCAGTGCATTTATGCAGTAACCCAAGATTTTGAGGTGGGCCTTGACATTCTGGACTGGTTCTGATTCTGTTCTGGTTCCCCTAATCTACGCCAATGTGTGTACTGCTTATTACGTCACAGACATGGTTCCTCTGAACCTAGAATCGAGGCTGCCGTAAGAAGGGCGGTAGCGCGGCGTGCGCTGTGACCACGGGCTCTGGCGATTCTTGTAGCTGGAGCACGCGATGAGACTGTTCATGGCTGGTGGGCGGGACTGCTCCACGCTGATGCCACGTCGACGACTGTAGAATAATAAGAGGTTTAAGATAGGACAGAGTGAAATGAAATGAAAAAAAAAAAACTGTACTGTAAAAGTGGGTTACAATTATGGTGACAGTTCGAACTTCGAAGAACTTCTAGTGATCAAAATTACTTTTAACCTCATTTATCCAATATATAGAGATATTACGGGCACCAAATTCGAATGATTTAAAACGTTTGACTGTAAAATTAGTACGCAATTGGACAGTTAGGTGATTGTTTTGGTGCGAATAATTTGGCCACTGACTGAGGAGGTTATTACTATTGTTTATGTTAATTGTGTTGCCCAATATCAAATTGCAAGTTGAGATAGCGCCGAGTCACCATTCATCAGCTGTATTACTGGATAGAAATTATGGACCCGAGTATTGCAGCTATGAGTGCCTTTACATCTAAGAAAAAATTACAGCGAAGAAGAGAAGCAGGGTAATTTGAGAGACGCTTATATTGAGCTGTAGGCAAACTTAAACAAAACGTTTGACAGTACCTCTTAGTTCGCGGCGCCTGGTGCTGGAACTCGTCTCCGATAAGCACGCTGCCGTCCAGGGTTCCGTCCAGCTGCAGCAGGTCTCCAGCTGATACGGAGACGTCCATCGCGCTCTTGCGGTCGTACGTCCAGAGGTAGGTTATCAGCATAAACATCTGGAACATAAATGGTAAAATATGGCGAACCTGTTTATAATTGTATCAGTGGTAGCAGATCGGCAATTTATAAGAAATCTGCTCCATGCTTAACTGTTGCGTTTTGACCTTGAAAATTAATAATGGAAACCAATGTTATGGGTGTACCAATATTTACCGATTAAATTCTACAGGTTTAATTAACAGTGACAGATTAACATTAAAAATAATTGTGGCCAGTCGGTAACAGCTCTTTTGTGACTTTTACCTAAGATCTTTAGCGATATAAGCAGACGTAGCAGTCACTTTGTTTTTTTTTTTGGACTTGGATGCCATCAATATATCATTGAAATAAGGACCATTCCAAAAGTTACAATTGAAAAATTATTCCTAAACTTACCACAACAATGTGCAGAATGAATATGAACATAGTAGATGCCTCGAACCCGACTTTGTCGAAGAGTAGACCCGACACGGTTGGTCCGATAAAGGCGCCAAGAGCGAAGGTCGACGTCCACATGGCTGACACGAGACCGTAGGTCTCTATCGAGTTAGGGAGGCCGCTTGCACTGAAACCAAAGTTATGGTGATAATTACGTTTCACAAAACCATGTGATGGAAACATTAGGTGACTGGCTTGCCAGGGTCCAAGTTCCGGGCCACAATCCACCGCGGTCCCTACTGGGCCACAAGCAAGCAAGGCGAGGTTTTTCTAATCCGGCCAAGACTGAGGACACGACGTTATATTTCCGTGACGACTGGGACTGCTCCACCTTAAGCTTGGTCGCCGCCTCGAGAGGACATTCTACTGTTCCTGGATGGCTCAGGAGAGTACCTGACCGTGGTGATAATTAGAGAGAGACCGTAACCAGTGTGTAGGGCTGAACCACACGACTAGCTAGTACCTTATGTAATAGCTAGGTTTATATTATTAAATTCATTATTGTTCTACCTGACTGTTTTAATTTATGTCTCCCGCCTCTTCAAGGCTAGCTGCGACATTGGCAGTCGAAAGTACTTTATAGTAAATCATTAATATTTTGAAATATATTTTGATGATAAAGATGATAGAATTTGGGTTGACAGTAACATACATGGCGGTTCCTAGAGCATCAGAAAAGGAAGACACCAACTGTGATCCAATACCCAACCCGTGGAACACGAGGCCAGTGACAGTGATCCATTTTGTTCTGAAAAACAAAAACATTAAGTTTGATTTACAAGGTATGTGCAGTGCACAGTGCAGTGCATATTTCTTGTTATCTATCATATCTTCCAGACCTATAAAATTCTGTATAAATGGAATAGTCAGCGCTATTCAGTTTTGTACAAGTGGGTTTACCTTGGATGAAACTTTTCGGGTATGTAGCATAAAATCCTCCTACCTATGACAGTGAATAAGCTGCTTAAGCCATAAGATAAGAATAATTATTCTTTATTGTGCACCAGTTGAAAAGCTAACATACAATGTTACAAAGATACAGTACTGTCTTTTAGCTTTTAGAATATACCTCGTTCTCTAGAGTTAGCTCCGGTTTTCGCCGAAAGCACACGAGTGTAGTACTTCCTGCTCTGTATAAAACTTTTCTTTACTATTTTGAAAAGTTATGTAAAGTTATAAATAACAATACAAAATAAACCTTACCGTACCGAATATATCATATTCTATCCAATAGTAGCCGAGGTATATTCTAAAAGCTAACACAATGTATAGTTGCTTGCTCACTTGCTGAAGGAAAAATGAGACGGGTAGTCGGTGCAAATATGAATAAGCCATGTGCAAGAACCTTACTTGGGCATATCAAAGAAGGGCGCCGGGCCGACCAGCAGGAAGGCCGTTGCCACGAACACGCAGCCAACCACGGTGATGTACTTGGGTTTGATGGAGGGTCTGTCGCAAAGCCAGCCCCACACTGGCGCCGACACGGCATAGATGCCGCCGTTGATCACGAACATCAGCCCCAAGATCATTGGGGAAAGGTTAAACTGGGAAATGGGGATGTTGTTTGTCAGTATTGGTGAAGGATCATTGTAATACATGAACAATTTAAGGTCGCTGTTACTTGTGTTCAGTAATTGTTCGAGGTCGTATCGGTGGATTTAGATGAGTAACATACCGTTTTAAGACAACCTCGCTTATTTGTACCAATAAGGCACCATCTTAGACTAATTTACAATATAAGTCTAACGCCAAAAGTTGGTTTAAGCAAAAATATTACATTCTTTCTTTATTTTCATCTTGATTTATCTATCTGTCGATCATGCAGGTATGAGTGGTTAAACCGCTATATATACGGAAGTTAAGTTTTACACTAGTTTACCTACTTGTCTCAGATGCGGTTCCAAAGTGGCCTGTAGGAATCCTATGCTCATACTAGTGCAGATTATACTGATGGCAGCCAGAAGCACTCCAGGTATCCTCAGAAGTGTGAACATACTGGCTGTGGACAAAGTAATATGAAAAGGAGCTTTATTTCTTTTATTTACTTGTTAATTGCACAATACGAGTATTTTACGCGCTAGACATCTTATCAGATGACAGGAGAGAGAGGGTTGGGGGAATGTTTCCCTAGATTGTTTCAATTTTTAATTTGTGCAACGTTTCGACATTGAACTCTATGTAGCTAGATTTCATTCTGATAGGCTGAGGAGTGCAAGAAGGCTCCCAGAATTACGTACTCAATGAGCCCGTACGTTTGGCGCACCCTGGCCAACAATCAACGAGCCCCTTACGCTAATTCTTTTACCACGGTGGCTTGCCATCAACATGCTTAGATGATTCTGATAAGCAACAAAATTATTACCATAAATATTTATGGGTCCCCTTTTCACTCCTACTTCCTATTGGGCAGCTTCTGACAGCTAGGGAAAGGTTGGCCGCAATTACAGCTAGTGGCCAGTGCAGAAAAGTAATAGATTTCGAAGAAGCATGGCTCGAAACTTTCAACTGTAACCAAAAGTAGCCGAAGACTCGTTCGAGCCCATCTATAATCTAAACCAATATTATTAGGTACTTCTTTTTTGAACCCAAGCTCGCGCTTATCCAAGAATGTATTCAGTATAAGTGCCATATTAAACTGGTAATAAAGAAAAGGACCTAGTTCGTATGCCACACACTTTCAGGGGCCGAATTACGCGCATCAAATCCTGCCGGAATGCTGACATTTGCGATAGCAATTAGTATGGAATCCGGCAGGTAGACGATTGGAATCGTTCATGAATCTGCAATTATAATACTCTATACTGAATCTATTCTGTCTAACTCAACTCACGTCCACTATGCTTCAAGTCCTCGTCATCATTGGCAGCAGGCAGCACAAGGCAACTCATGACGGCGGCGCAGAAGAGCGCGGTGCCCAGCACTGCGAACGGCAATTCGTATCCGCCTAGCGAGTAGAGCGCGCCGCCCAGCGTTGGGCCCACGATCAAGCCCAGCCCGAAGAACATCTCTAGGGAAGCCTGGGGCAGAAAAAATGATATCATACTATAAACATCGTTATGTTTAAGAGTTTGACAATTGTCAGAGCAACATCTTCGACGTATTCCTGTGCTAAGCCAGTTCTGTTACGGTCTGGACTGCACGACATTCATCTTATTATTTATTTATTTTTTATTGTTTTTTATTTGGACAAAATATGCTATTCTTTTACCCCTCTTTGCTTATTTTTTTTTCTTTTTAACTATCATATGTTTGCTATGAATTAAGCCAACAAAAAAGCTTTTAGTCTACCTAAAGCCGATTTGAGCATATACTTATAAGGAACATTCTAGCCAAAGTTGATTCCAGGTCAAAGGTCACATAATAAACGGGAGCGTTTTAGATTTGCTCCGAGCTTTTTGATGGATAGAGCAATTTTGTCAAAGACAGTTTTTGTCGGATCTTCTATAGCGATATACGTATCTAACTCAGGTCAAGAAAAACAAGTTAATTATCTTAGGTGATATATTTACCTAACTTCTGCATTAAATTTATTTACAAAATAATAAATTTTCCTATAACTACGATTTATATACAACATTAATACTTAACAAGATTTATATATTTAAAAAAAAGCTCTCGATGACTTTGACTAAAGTCATCATGGAATGGTCGGGAAGATGTAGGGATATTCGGCTCTCTGCTATGTTGATTTTATGTTGCTCTGGTTTATCATTTTATCACCACGAGAACAATTTAAAATACTTTAGTCGTATTGCTTCTTACAAATTCACCTTCTAAAACGGGAGCAGTGGAGACACAATAATAATAATGGCCTTTTGCATCTACTTAATGAGATGATTTATACAGCGTCCAGTGGCATCTTCACTCATACTAGATGGGTGAAGGGACCACTCCGACGCTGTAGTGCCTGGGACATGGTTTTTATAGATGGTGTAGGCTTGCCCAGCACCTATACCATCCTGACAGCTTAATTGGCCTAGCCCACAGGAAAAACTAGTCAATACGTGCGGAGCCAACCAAGCCGCGGGTTCCCTCACGATGTTTTCCTTCACAGTTAGCGTGTGGTATTGCGACTACAAATTCGCAAATGTACGTACTTAACTTTGAAATTAAACAAAGTCATTGGTACATGCCCGCACTCGGGATCGAACCTGGGGCTCTCGCTTGCGAGTCCATGGTTCTACCCACTGAGCTGCCACCGCTTCCAGTGGAGACATACAAGGGTTGATATCGACTCTATTCGTAACCATAACATTGAACTTTATTACAGTAGTAACACCGTGAATGTTGAATGATGGATCTTATTGCAATAGGCTGGTAAAATTGGATGAGGTAAGTTTTTGGCGCTAGTCAGCATGTACCGTCTTATAAAAAAACACAATACCTCTAAACACTCCTCAGAGGCTTGTTTAAATAATCTGTGGTTAGGTATACGTATTTTTACTTTACCACAGAGTATTTATACTGCCTCTGAGGAGCGTTTTTAGGAATTGTACTTCTATAAATAACTTATAAAGTTTTTACTATAACTGCTTTAGGTGTTATCCTGGACTGCAAGTTAGTTATTTAAATATTTTCGCAAATAATACTTAGTTTCCACACTATCTGTAATTTTATGTATGTTTTATAAAACTGCATTTTGTAGAAACAGCATAGCATGGTATATAAAACTGCACTTCGTAAAAAAAAATAGTCGCCAGTCGGTACTTACAAACATAGTCGCTACATTGTTCGGAAACTCCTTGGCGATTATAGCAAACGATGCAGTGAGGAAGGCAGCATTTCCAGTTGCTTCTATTATTCTGATCACGAAACTAAGTGTGATGAATGGAACGTGATTCTCCACCCTGTCCAACAAGCTGAAAAAAAAACACAGCGCCTGAAAGTTATGTACGAACATACGAAACTGCAACTAATTGCTAAAACATTTCTATCAGGCATTCAACCTTACCCAAACAATATGGCGCACGTTCCTGTAGTCAGAATGCCAACATTGAATAGTAACTTTGATCCTATTCTATTGAGATGAGCTCCATATATGGGACTGACTAGAAACACTACTAGCTCGAAGATTCCGAATACCAGACCGTATTCAGCTGCGGTGCACCCTTTCCGCTCTGCCTGGGGAAAAACATTGTAAAGGTTAGAAAGCAGCTTGTAGATGAGGTTTAATGGCAAAGTTACTTGGTACTTGAGATGTGGTAAGGACAACCGGCCAAATGGGAGCTGGGCAAAGTACAGCGAGGTACATTATAATACGGTAATTAGTAGTACAGTACTATACAGTATTTCTTATATCAGATATGAATTTTGCTCTACGGCTCTATACATACTCATACATTAACTCACCAAAGTCTACGGTAAACTACGGTAGGTCTGCCTATCTCTGTAGACTGTCTACCACTTGCTATGATTCTGACAGACCTAATATTCAGGTTCAGGTTCTGAGCTACCATAACAAATACGATATTACAACTTAGCTGGAGTCAATATCATACATGACTGGTATTTAATTCCATAATCTCACCAAGTTTGAATCTTTAAGTATCATTCTTTTACGATAGCAAAGAAAAAAACTTAAAAGAACACTTATCGGATGAAGACCTCCTAGTATTTTATTTCTTGTAATATTTGTTAGTGAATTGCCCTTAATAACCCATGGTAAAAAATAGGGGTAAGCCTTTTCTATGTCAGACAAGCTTTAGTCTCCTATGATCACGAGTTCTTTATAGCCCGAAACGTCGGATAGACCGCGTATAATATATTTTAGCTTTAAGAAAAGCCACGTTGTTGTTATATTGGTAATGGGTGAAACGCTACAACCAATTATTATTGTTGGACGTTGATCTATCTGCAACGGAGAAGGAAAGGTTGTAAATCTCATCCCTGTCAAAGCGTGTTTGTTCAGTTTAGCAACAAACAACAGGATTATTTACGTTTGACATAACAATCAGTCTGTTGTGTGCGAACAAAGGGCGTTAATTATGATACGCAACGGCGATAACCTGCGACTTCACCTCGAATGGTTATCACAGGCGTTTGTGTTATTTACCGAATTGGGCGAGATTTTTTTATTAATTAACGAGAGGAGGCGTGAATTTTATTGCGTTCAATTTAATGTGGAATGTTTTGTTTTGTTTATTTTGTTAATGACATTGACAAACACATTGAGGCCTCGGGTGATTAAAGTTCGGGATGGTACCGAGAAAAATTGGTAGGTATTTATATGCCAAGCGAAAAATCAATGCCAAATAAAGAAGCATGCAGCATAGGTAGTACGATGATGCGAGTCACGCGTTTGGTGGCTGAATTTGACAATTCATGTATGGGAAAGTCGCGACTTTTGACGTTAAAAGGCGTGACCCGCGTCGTCGTACTACCTAGGCTAGGATTGTACTAATACAATCCTTTTAAAAAGCTAGAGGACTTGCCTACAAAGAGCGCAGCTGTACCTAAGTTACAACTCATACCTAAGTCAATTGACTAGTAGTAAGACCTGAGATTTCTAAGATCTTTGTAAGATTTGAGTAAGATCTTTACTTTAATTTACTTTACTGTATAATAAGGTTTCTGGAACCTACTGTTAACAGCTGTCGGTTAGCCAAAGTATAAACAAATAAAAAATTGACAGCTGTTAACAGTAGATTAACAGATTGTTAGTGTACGAGAAACTGGGGGTTAGCCTCATAGCTGTGCCATTGTACGTAGTAATCGCTGCAGTAGTTAACACTTCAGACATTAGAGTTTCGTTTAGCGAGTGGTATTGCTACTATAAATTTACAAATGTACATAGCTTAGAAAAGAAGGTCATTATTAGCATTGGTACATGCCGGTATTCGAACCCACGGCCTGCCGATTGAGAAGCTGGCGTTCTCTTGCTCCACTACAACCGCTGTCGGTCAAGTGACTAAGTACTCATACTCATGCGCAGTGTCTGGGACCTATTTTTAGATACGGTAGACTTCTCCAGTACTTACAGGGTAGGACTGGGTCGAAGGAGCTCGGGTGGCATTTTGACATTTTGGCCCAACACACGGATATCATCAGGTTAATTTTATAATAATGACAAAGGTAGGGTGTATTAAGATTTTTATGAATAGCCTAAACGACAGTATGCACAAGGATGAAATATTGCATAGTTTTACTGGAGGCCCACCTATTTAGAACCACGTGACAAAAGTATGGTTGCATCTGAATATATGACTGCACTAGCTAGTGGCCGCGACTTTGTCTGCGCAGGATTATTATTTTAAGTAGCTTAGCGTGACATTGAAAAGGTTTTGGCAGCACAGTTTTGGCTGCGCACGCCAAAATACCTCGCAGATGGTAGATTTTTTCCTACTTACTAGACACTTATCGTCATATTTTGCACAATTCACACTATATCATTATAAATTGTAGCTTATGTGTTATTCTGATACATAAGCTATATTATTGTAAGGTTTCATTAAAATCCATTCAGCAGTTTTTACGTGAAAGAGTAACAAACGTCCATCCATTTAGCGTTTATAATATTATAGTAGGATTGCTTTTCTGGTACTCACCAGAAGACAAAACTTTAAATGTAAAAAGAATCTTTAATTACACTATTTTTATTTTTAATGCACTAACCCGTGCTAAGGAACAAATTAAAAACCTATTTAGAGGCTAAAAATTTCACCCATGCCGGGATTCGAACCCGCAACCTCTGGCTATCCGTGCCAGCGCTCAATTGGTAGAGCGCTGGCACGGATAGCCAGAGGTTGCGGGTTCGAATCCCGGCATGGGTGAAATTTTTAGCCTCTAAATAGGTTTTTTTAAGAATCTTTAATTAATAGAGGCGTTCTTGTTGCACTGTTCAAGAGCAGGTTAAGAACGAAATAAGTGTATCCATTTTGAATTACGTTCAATGTTTGTATAATCCATAATCTCTCAGCTTAGTTTAATTATTATTGTAACATGATGTTTCCGGTTTCATTAATTTAGTGCCCATACTATTGTTACGCAGAAGGGTGTGTGTATGAATGAATGTAGGTGCAGAGATAAGCTCAAGTCTAGCTAGACGATTTGTTATTTGCATAGAGCAGCAACAACATCGACTTCCTGAAGTATTATTACGAGAGAAATGTCTTCAAAACGTTCTTTTTCGTAGCCGATAGACGTCCCATTGCACAGGCCTTCTCTCAGAGAGTGAGTATGAGCCTAATTTCCACGTGTGCCCACCGCGGAATGGCAATTTTGAGCGTTGAGTTATTAGAATACGTCAGACACGTTACATAAGTTCCAAACGTTATCTAATAAAATCCTTGTGTTTACAACTTAAGGGATTTGCAGCAACCGAGAGGAAGCTACAATGGGACATTCCACCAGCTTTAAAACCATGAGCTGGAAATTCGCGTCGATTAAGCGAGCGAGCCCACAAGTCACAGGGACCAATACAATTGCTGTGGCCAAACCAAAATGTGGCAGACCAAAGAAGCCGTAAAGTGTCTGTAGAAGAGATATTGAATCGGTGGTCTAGTAATAAGGTCGTAAGCCCGAGGCTACTACCAAACAATACCATAAGTAAATCCGTTTTCCATATGCAACACCTTTTCATTTTCAAGCGAGGGGAATTGAATATCTATAATATAAAAATGAATCCCTGAATGTGTTGGTAAGCGCAAATCTCGAGATCAGCTGAACCTATTTCGCTAATTCTTTTTTTAGAATACTCCTTAAAGTTCAAGAATGGTTCTAACGGAGAGAAAAATTAAAAAAAAGAACGAATCGACTGTTAGGCGGTATGAAATTAGCTGGGTCAGCTAGTAATTATATATTTTTTTATGATTTAATTAACAATTTATAGTTTTTGAACTTTTCCCTGTACTTGTAGTACAAGACGATATTATCTCTCAAATTTTATAGTTCTGGGTCTAAATAAAGTTCCCTACAAATTTTGTTTTTTTTTTAGTATCGAAATATACGTTTTTTGCGGATTCATAGCCGTATCTTTTTTACGTCAACGTAGCAGTTTATTTCTTCCTGTTTCAAGAGAGTGTAGACCTGGACATGTGACAGGCCACAGACAGGATGGAAGAGCAACACAGTGATCCTATTAGGGTTTTTTTTTTGTGAGATACGGGTTAGTATTTTTAAGGTTAACACGAGCACTAATAATAATAAAAACTATTTTTATACGAATTTTACTCGTTTATTTTACATTTTTACAATTTTCTGACGTTTCGGCACTTTTTCAAGTGCCATGAGAGAGTCCAACAACCGAGAGTCTTAGTATGTTTAAAACAAAACTGAAGCATAGTCTTCTCGAGATGGCACCATACGACATTAATGATTTTTCTTTTTCTCATCAAGGGAATTAATAACTGACATGTAATTTAATTTATCTTATCTTAATTTTCTACACTTGACCAGAAAGCGGCTTTTTCCGTACGCGCAGCGTGCGGAAAAAGCCACTTTATTGCCAGGTGTGGCATAACAAATTTACTGGCTACCTATTACGGTTCCAATGATAGATCACTTTTCGGATGGACCGACGGACGGACGGACACACAGCGGAGGCAGAGTAATAGAGTCCCTTTTGGCACCCTTCGAGGCCGGAACTTAAATAATAGAAGCATTTTGCTTATTGAAAAAGGATTGATCGTTCTGTATAATGTTTGATAATAATATTGAGCAGCAGACCGCTACGTCTAAAGCTCGGTCTTTGACGATAATTTCCGAAGTCAGTTCGTTCGTCCGTTCCTGTTTCTTGCAGGAGAGATAGATAGAGAGAGAACACTTTATCTTTAGGATCTTCGAATAAAATCGAAAATCTACTTTATTTCGTCAGCGAGGTAACTAGCGTCATTTAATAAGTAAACTCTAACCCTGAAGTTATCATTTGTCTACAAAATAATGATACTTAAATAGGTGGTTACTTATATAGTTATTCTAATCAATTAGAAACGTCTAAGTAGGTATCTATGTTCTCGATTGAATCACGTGATAGCTATGACGATATGCCATGCGTCGTGCGTGAAGCATAATAGTTATCACACTGTAGATATGACTAGGTATTACTCGACATATTATCCACAAAAGCCTAAGTCAGTTAAAATTGTAACACTGACACTAAGTCAGTTACAATTTTAACACCATTTTAACCCAACCTTTTAACCCCATTTTTAACTACATTACCCCTGCGCCCCAGAGAGTTAGTCAGATACCAGGGCAAACCATACTCCACGATACTGACAAAAACCCCTTTCGCTTCATCAACATATTTTTTTCCTTCATGCACGCACTTCGGTTTGGGGTACTTTCAATTTTGCCCTTCGATAACTATATCAACTTCAAGCGCTACTCAAACTAATAGCGAGCCTAAAGGGTCGCCTCTATACAAGTTACTTGCCTAGGGAAACTTCCCTACCTATTCTTACACTTTACATTTTTACCAATTTTTACCCCCTTTTTCCGTGACAATTCATGGAAACATTTACCTCTTTATAACTAATTTGATTTTATTTTCCCCAAGGGTCTGTCTCTAGCTTGTAAGTTAAATTGTTGGAATTAGGTCTCGCAAGCCCAGGAGTTAATGCTTAGCAGTCGCGTTATTGGTTATTATTATTTCAGTTTTATTTGGTGGGTATTTTTAAAGTCTTATTTTTCTTTAGATTAATGCTAATTTGAAATAGCTAGTGATAGTCGCGTATTTGTTAAAATCTGACCACTGATTGGGTCACTTGAGGGAACATCGAATTGAAAATACCTACATATTATTATATACGAGCCAAACACATTATTCTCCTTTCGGCTTCGCCTCAGTCGAATAATAAATAAATATTCCTGGATAAATGAAATAAAATTTCCGGATCACATATTTTTGGCGGAAATGAAGTCAAAAACGAAGAATACTGAGGCTTAAATCGGCTTAAATATGATTTATCAGAGGGACAACAACGCTGGAATTGGTTTGGTTAAGATATCTACTCCCTAAAAGGAAAACAATATGAGAACACCTGAGTGTTTGAGGTGTTTACATACTTCGGTGCTTGAAAGCGGTGCGTCAATCCGCAGAGAAAGTCTGAGGAAAAAAAGAATTTAGAACAAAAGTTCTTGTTAATGTCAAACTTTTATAAACCTATTTAGAGGCTAAAAATTCCACCCATGTAGGGACTCAAACCCCCGACCTCTGGCTAACCGTGCCTATGTCAAACTTTTCTTCTTCTTTCCTTTAACTACCTAGAAGAACATAGAGCCTTAACCACAGATTCACGGTAGTTCGCGGCTGCATCTTCAGCTTGGGCTATAGACCTTTTCCGGGTGATCCTTGGCCGCTCATATTATAAACGACAAACCCTAGCCGATATGTTTCAAGAATTGCGCATTTTAGAATTATCCCCGTATATGATGCAACTCTTACCTCCTGGGGGTAGAAGGGTGCCTGTAACGCTACACAAATAGCATTGCAGAAATCCGCTATAGATATCACTACTATCGTCAACCACTGCCGACGCGTGAAGTCCAAACGCATTTTTAATTAGTTTATTCACCTACTTATCTTTAACTACTAAATATTGTCTCTTTTATAATTCTATCACAGTCTTTTATGTAAACAAAACACTTAAGATGAACTAAACAGAAATTAAGTGTTCTCACTGTTCATTTTTGACCAATCGTTTTAAATTCATGCGAAATTTTATTTTTCCACTAACGTCTGTATATTCTAGGGCTGCTTAAGACACTGTCTTGCGGAGATACCAATTCTGGATGGGTATTATTTATTGTAATAATTACTTTTATCAACAAATCAAGTTGAACTTTGTTGAACTGAATTCTGAGCGAACTTTACGCTGGTTCAACTTACGTTTCTGCTCATCTCTAACTAACATATCTCCGTTAGTGAACGGAACCATCAATGTACTTGTTGTTTGTGACTTTCGATATTAATTATTGACACACAAGTGAGGGTAAAGTAATGACCGCGCAAATATGATAAACAAAGCGGGCGACATTCTAGAGTTTGATGGAGATTATTTTCTCGACTCTCGTAAAATTCTTAGACATTCTGGTACTAAACACACAAGAATGTACTCCCAGGCTTTTTAGCAGATATCATTTTCTGAATTTAGAAGCTTCTTTAGGCCTTTAAATATTTCACACATACTTCAGCGATTAGTAACTTCATTTATTTTATTTATTGTCATTTGCTGCTGTGGTGTCGGCCTAGAGAATAGCACCAACCCAAATTCTTCCCGCGGCGGGTGTCGTAAAAGGTGACTAAGGGACACAAACCGGGGAGTGAGCAGCAGCGCGCCCTGCAGTACAATTCCACCAAACTGCGATCCCCAACCCGCATGCCCAGCGTGGGGATTATGGGTATTACCCCCCAATGATGGCACTACCTTGCGGTATGGCGCTCATTAGGGGAGGGCTATGTCCAACAGTGGACTAATATAGCCTGTATAAATCATCAATTACATTCATCATTTCATTAGACTTTACATGGTTGCGTTTTAATTATTCGTAACAAGAGCAATTATGCAACAAAGATAAACATTATAATCATGTCAACTGTACGATAAAGTCCCAAGTTTTCCCTGTTTTGTATGAGCCTGGTTTACATGATCTTAGTGCGCTTTTCTTTTTTTCTCCGTGGTACGCTAGGACCTAGTGAGCCAAAATGATTCCACGCAAGCTACTCGTATCATATACGCCAGGAATATTTTTAGTACCTACACCAATGAAAAGGACCAACCTTTGAGTACTCCAACGGTGTTTTACTCCTCCGAGCTGACTCGGACGTAATCACAAAAACAAAATGACGCCAATATGAAGAGCTGCCGCATCTTCTAAGATTAAAAGTGGTAGTGGAATGTTTCAGTTTGGGAAGATGCCGCCAGTATGAAGCTGTGGAAGTATTTTGGAAAGTATCCCTATTTCCATAGGCCAAATCCATATGACCAAACATTTTCTTTATAACCATTTAAGTACTGAATTTGAAAATTACAATGGTTTTCTATTGAACTTTTTAAGGACAAGACTGATTAGGTTAATCAATCATTCATCTTTTAAAGCCATGTCTCTAATCACCACCCTGTAGTGTATATGTCCTGTTGACAATGGAGCGCTGATAGAACACACAGTTGGTACACCGCTGGCCTAACATTCGAGAGATCATGGTTTTAAATCTGTGTAAATGAGTGACTTGTTATAGTATTTTCTAAGGTTAACACGAGCACTAGACATAATTAAAACTGTTTTTATACGGATTTATGCTCGTTTATTAAATTTTTACAATTTTCCAACGTTTCGGCACTTTTACAGGTGCCCACATAGTTGGTACACCGCTGGCCTAACATTCGAGAGATCATGGTTTTAAATCTGTGTAAATGAGTGACTTGTTATAGTATTTTCTAAGGTTAACACGAGCACTAGACATAATTAAAACTGTTTTATACGGATTTATGCTCGTTTATTAAATTTTTACAATTTTCCAACGTTTCGGCACTTTTACAGGTGCCGTGGTGTCGGATGACTGAGGTGGTAGGCGTCTTTTTGAAAGCCTCTTGTAAGGGAATCCTGTGTTTGACACTTCGCATGAATTGGTGTATCTTTCTTGGCGGCTTGTAGATGGTTCTGATTGAAGCGCGTTTCAAAATACTCCCAATTTTGTCAGTCACTCCTCTCACGAAAGGCAGGTAGGCTGGAACTCGCTCGACTGTGTCCGGTTTGACACATCCTCCGCGACGGACACGCGGAACTTTCAGCTTGTTTGCACGAAGTACTCGTTTGACATGCTGGAGTTCCGCAGGTAGATGGTCCTTGTCACAGATTCGGTGAGCCCTCTGTAACAGAGATTTTCCAACGGTAGACAACTGACACGGGTGATGGTGAGATTCACCGTTTAGGTACCCATCAGTATGGGTCTTTTTCCTATAAACTGTATATCCTAAGGTTCCATTTGGATTCCTGATGACTAAAACATCTAAGAAAGCTAAAGAACAATCCGCTTCTAACTCTATTGTAAACTGTATCTTGTTGTTTATAGAGTTAAGGTGGTCTAAGAAAGCTGTTATTCCGTGTAACTATTATTTTCGTGTATTATTTTCCGTTAGCTGTTGTTGAGTGACTTGTTTTTGAGTTATATAAATTTATCAATTTGTAGAATTACTATATCACTCGTTAACTTGAAGGAAAACAACGTGAAGAAACCCGAGTGTCTGAGGTGTTTAAACACCTTAACGTTTAAAATCGCCAATCTACGGTGATACCCGCACCATGTCCATACTCTATCTCTCTCACTTTATGAGAGAAGGCCTCCAGTATGCCATGATATAAAGACTGCTTAGCGACTGTTTACAGCATTAACACCACAATAAGATAACACAGTTGGAATAGAACCTAAAATAAGAATTGGAACCTCAATAAGATTAAAGTTGAAGTTAACTGATGTAAGTAATTAAGTGAAAACTTAATACTTACCTATATTAATTTAGATGATAAAAACTAAGAAACTGTTTTGCTTAACCACGTGGTAGTTTATGATCTAATCAAAATCAAAACATTAGGTTGCCACAGCGTGTATAATCGGCTACAAAATTGTTGTATCGTTTCCTGACGTTGCACGCACGTGCATTACGCTAAGAAGTTTCAGTCAATTTTGTAGCTGCTTGTACGTCAGGCGAGCCAAGTGGGGGTGTCACTCAGGGATGTCGAAAATCGGCTCGCGAATAAAACACTTGGCCGCTGAGGCTTTCACTTCAAATACAATGTGAGACGCGCGCCCGCGGCCTCTGTCAGGCAATAGCTGCATCTCGAACCCGGCGAGCGACGAACGCGGAAAATTTTCGAAAATCTAATTCGAAAAAAAAAACAAATCGAAGTCTTAAATCGAACTTTGTCAAAAGAGGTTGTGACTCGTCGAGTCAAAACTGTGTGGAGGTTCCTTTTTCGAAAAGTTTTCCTTTTAAATATTTTTCGGACAATGGCCGCCCTTATGATTTTCTTTGTGCTCTGCTTGGCTGTCATCTGTCACAATGGAGAAGCTGCGGAGAAAGACAATGAACTTGCGATACGTAAGTCGATTTATCTATTTTTTCCTTTAAATAGCATGTTAATATTAGCATTGTTCTTAATCTGAACATAAATAATATCACAAATATTTCATAAGGTTTTAATATCTACTTAGTTTTAGAAATTAACTACATTATAAGTTACTATATGAACTATTTAAGGTTTGAGCGAGTAGTTATCAACTTGTTCTCTATGGAACACAATTTGGGCTTGGAGTTGGACTCCTTTTTAATAATATAAGTAGTATGTAAGTAATTTTTAAGCCCAAGTTTAATTTTTGAAGTGCAACACAAATTGACTGAAATCTAGCTTAGCATATTACTTTTATGATTGTGACATTTTAACGTCAACCATCACGTCTAGACATATTGTACAATCTCAAATCCTTTCAGTCTTAAGCCTGCCCCTCTACTCTTGACATGATTGTCTTCTAATTTGCGCCGCAATTAAACGCAATAAGTAAGTATTAGGGTTTAAATTGTATACGTTCTAGTATCAACAATAAGATTAAACTTACTAAAAATTTTGAGCGCCTTTAATATTCAAATTCAAATCTACTTTAAATAAATCTATATATTTTTATGTAGCCTACAAACGTCCCACTGCATGCCACAGGCCTTCTCTCACAGAGAGAAGGCCTCACTTAATTACCAATAATCTAAATATCTAATACTTAAAAGTATGATGTCACATTATTTGTTATTGAAGTTATTGAGTATAAGTCCTCCAAAACGGCTTCACAGATTTTTATATTTTTTTGTGTACATTTGGTAGGAGAAATAATGAATGTAGGAATAATTAGAGAAATAATTAATATAGTCTTTATATAATCTTTATGTACAAAGTCGTTAAGTTACACCATTTATAAGTCGGAGATGGCTGGATTTGTAAAGATCTTTTATTTGTTCGATTTTTCTCCGCCCCGCATAGTAGAAAAACTGCTAGAACAAAGAAAGAAACAAAAAAAAGAAATAAAAAAAAGAAACAAATTAACAATTAAATATACTTAACAATTAATCTGATGCAATATTTAGTTCACCGTGCCAGTTAGTTAATAAATAAATAGCTTCAATTGTAACGCAAGATGGCTAGATTAGCGTCGAGAGTACAGACTCTACAAGCTATCAATAAAGAGTTGCTATAAAATAGGAGCGTTATTTGATAGCTGAATTGTTAGAGGTTGGGAAATGCTGTTCGTTGACATTTAGCATGATAAAAGGCTTCGAAATAACACCTCATGGCATTGCTATTATTCGAATAACAATAGTTTATTGAGTAACTGACGCTGTCGATTTGATGAATCTTCTTTCATATCAAGCAAAGTTGAAACATGCCTCGCTGATGAAAATGAAATATCAAATAGGATAAGCAGAAACACTTATTTCAATTATACGAGTATGTACATGTTTATGTCGCCCATCCTGAAAATCCTTGGAAATAAAAAATACGCATGCCATTGTAAGCTAAATATACCTAGACTAAAATGCTTTGTTGTGCCATTCGATGCAGCTTTTGCTTACAAACACCTCTGTAGAGAATGCTAGGTTCACTAACATTCATCTAGTCACCATGGAACCGACTTGTAACGTCACAGTTTACGCCCAATTTGTATGAAGCGTTTTTTTACTTGTGACTAGAATAACATTTCGACATGCATTATTCGCAGAGAAAAATCTTTTAAAATGGCTATTCAGAAAGTAAAATCTCAAATATTTTATTTGCAAGTTTTCCATACTTATCATAAATTGCAACACACCTGTGGTGCTGTAGAAGAACAGGAGAAGAAATATTTGACAAACCGTCAAAGGCTAAGCAAAAACCTTTTCGGAAAAAGGTAATCGAGGGAAGTTTTGTACTGTAGATACTAGATAGTACTGTACTAATTATAGTAGGTAAATGAAATAAAAGACAATCATAATAGGTGACATATTACGTTTGCTGCGTTTTGATCAATTCATACTCATAATCGACATTATTGGAGGGACCTGTGGAGGTGAACGAATCAGAGACCTGTAACAAATCGGCCAAGTTGACAATTCAGGCTGTCTTGAATAGGAAGCTGCCGCGGACCACAGACAGAGAATGGTAATGTGAGGGGTACAGAGGTAAAATACACATGTAAAAGGTAAAGGTAAGATAGGAAAGGGGTAGCAAAGAAGAGAAAAACCAGGGCTGAGTTTTAAACTAAAATTTATTTAAGGAAAAAAACTAAAATTTATCACCGTTCCTGAAATTACTACTTAATGAAGTAAGTATCGTAGTTCTTAAGTAATCTGATGAGAAAGGCTTATACTAAGTGTTTAGTTTAGAACCTATACAAGGCATTGCGACTATATTGTAATAAATAAATTGGATAAGATTGAAGTAAATTGTCAAGTGCATATACCTACTTGTTATGAATGAATAGCTTATAAGAGTTAAGAGTTCCGTTTCTTATATTATTTATATGATTTAAGACAAACCTGTAATTGGAACTTATAAGCTTGTATTTAATAAATTATAGTGTGTTGGATTACTAAATAAATTAAATAAAAAGTGTTTTAAGAAAAAAATTATGAAAAAATGCTTTGTAAGTT
This sequence comes from Yponomeuta sedellus, assembly GCA_934045075.1. Classification (NCBI taxonomy): domain Eukaryota; kingdom Metazoa; phylum Arthropoda; class Insecta; order Lepidoptera; family Yponomeutidae; genus Yponomeuta; species Yponomeuta sedellus. Next base: position 17,022,182 of record OW203728.1, on the reverse strand, counting down.
ACCCCCGAAACATAATGCTGATACTGAATATTAATAGCCATCTATGCAAAGTATTAAATGAAGTAAATATGGTTGCATCAGAGCGTATTTAGGTACCTACTCAAGTAGTTTTCCCGGACTCTCAATAAGTGGGTACAGGATAATGGTATCACATAATTACGGCTTGCATACAAAGTAGCTCATTGCTCACCAACTTTACTAACGATTCTTTTATTTTGATTTAGGTATGGTTCTTAAGTATCCATTGTGATTGATACCAGACTGTTACTATTCTTGGAACCTTATGTAAATTATGTCATTACGTGACTTTGTGTATTATTTGCATATGATAATTTGACCTGAAAATTGGTACCAAAACAAAGCGTCGTGTGATCTTATCGTGTATCTTAACAAAATTATTTTAAATAAGTGAACAACGACCTAGATTCGACATGAACAACGATCATCATCATCATGCAATCGTTCACCCATTCGTGATACTAGGCCAAATCATTAAACTTTTAAAAACGTACCCTGTCATCTGTGCCAAGGTTACGTATGATCATTGCGGGCCAACGAAATCATCATCAACAAATATTCACATACCTGTGTATGTTAACACACACGCTCGCTGTTTGCTGAACATTGTGATACTCTTCCAACAAAGGGTTTAATCATATCCTAACATAGAGCTCTTGTTCTTTGTCATCGCTGCCAACTTCTTCGTCAAAACAGTGACACTCGTCAAACATTTATTTGTTTGAAATGGTAAATGACCACGAGTGATACCAACAGGAGATGCATGTTTTGAATAACGATGGAAATATTATGCCAAACGTTTGGAATTAGCACAAAACATTTCCTAGAAGTCCAAGTAATATGAAGAATACTAAGTTGCCATAAAAATGGCCACTAATTACTTCCTTTAAATTAAATGTCATCTTGAAGTTTCAACCTGGTCCGCGTACTTCCTTCTGGCTTTTAAATCCGGTCTAAAGACGGCGTGTTTAGAAATAACGGAATCATTACCATTTTATACTTCCGTAATATCAAATCAATTCAAATATTTGCCGCACGTACAAAATCCGTTTTCAGATACTGTTAGAACAAAAACTTATTTCTTTGAATTAAATACCATAAACACCACTTCAATCACTGAAAATGGTTCTTTGAAATGGTGCCTGCCCCATTGGGACGAGAAAGAAAGGACATCTAAAACCAACTACATTAAGTTATTAATCAGTCGAGATGCGATTTGTAAATGCCAACTCAAATAACGTTCTGAAATGAAAACCATACTCAGAACTAGTTTTAAGCTGAGATCGGTGCTTGAGTTCGCTTCTGTAATAGGGCACTGTGGAAATCTGTTTACGAGCTACCTGATGAGGGATAATTTGATCTGACCATCATGATGAAAGTAGTTATTTACACTCACACTGCATCCCGATGGGGTAGGCAAATACCAGGACCTTCAACTACTGAGTAATTACTTACGTAATAAAATGTCTTGACTTCAAGTTCAGGGTGAGTTTCCAGTTTTTTGGTCGAAATTGCAAAAAGCCTCGCCTTGGCATAGCGTTCTCAATCTGCAAGAATGATTCAGGCCTAAATGGAGACCTAGTCATCGTAGTCATAACATCGCTAGATAACCTATTGTAACATATTGTAGTACAATCAGCCCATAAACAGTATTGTCCGAAACACCTTGAGTATAACCCCGTGGTCTGTTTTAGCACAGACCACCTCAGCGCGCTCGGCATATTAAGTACATGCCATACGGGATGGAGGATGGCCCAATGGACCTTGAATGCCCTTTGAGAGCTTGTAGTCATATCTAGTGACCTGTGACACAGTATTGTTCCGAAAAATAAGTACTGTCATCAATTGGTCAACGTTGTTTTTTGGTACCGAGTCGTAACCGAGTAGAGTAGACGAATGTGAGTAAAACTTGATGTCCCATCCCGCCCCTTTCCTTTAACAAAGAATGTTTTACGTAAATTAAGTTTACTTACTTTTCCATATCTATTGATGTCCTTATGAGTAATTCAATCCCATCAAATAAGATTTTATTTATCAAATTAATTTAGCCTTCACAGTGCAGACAGTTGAGATGCGTATCCTAGATAATAAATTACTTTGGATTAGTAGCACAAACACTGTGATCACGACTACACCTATGCAAGTTTATAATTAAAACTGCAACCGTCAATTAAATCCTACAAATTAAGTAACTATCCGTAATCATGACATTATCATCTGCAAGCTATTATTTCAAGAATAAAGCTAAAGAAAAAGCTCCTACAGCTCATGCTGTTTTTGACTCTAACTCATCGTATTACGAGCTAAAGAAAGCTGGTATCTCCTTTCGGTTAAAGTGTCACACGGCCTTGACCGGTCGGCAACACCGACGCCGCTTGCATCAGACTAGTGGTCATGTGACAACTCCATACATTGTGACCTCTGACGGAACATTACGAACCACACGCTACGATGAACACACGGAAACAAAAAATAACAGGATTCGTTGAAAGAATTTCCCAATGTCCCATCTAAAAGAGTAATTGATTTATTTTGGAACGTCAATAGGCTACATATCAGCCTACACGTCTCCATACATTAGAAACAAGTCTATGTTTAAATTTCTGACTTGCATCCCAGTTAAAGGCATCCACAACATTTGCAGAGATTATACGTAAATTATTTTTTTACTCGAACAACAACTCAGGAGCTAAAGAGATTACTCCTTCGAAACACCAAAAGGGCTTCTATAATATTAATGATTATTTAGATGACAATGATGTCTGGAATTAAAGCATGTAAAATGCATGAGTTTTGTAAAAATTGTGTAAACTCAGTTATAGTCCTTATTTCAAAAGACTAAGTTTGGAGTTTTTTTTGTCCATTTTTTCTCCAAAATGATCTAGATTTTGAAATGGACACCTAGTTTGACTTGTAACGTTTATTAAGCCACAGTATCTACGCTACTTTTTAAATAAAACTTTTTCATACATACATACATACATACATACATACATACATACATACATACATACATACATACATACATACATACATACATACATACATACATACATACATACATACATACATACATACATACATACATACATACATACATACATACATACATACATACATACATACATACATACATACATACATACATAACCTCACGCCTGTATCCCAGAGGGGTAGGCAGAGACCAGGGACTGCCACCTGCCACGATCCTGACAGATCACCTTCGCTTCATCAACGTTCATAAGTCGTTGCATGCACGCACGCCGGTTCCGGGTGCTTTTTATCATATTCATATGACAAAAAGTACCCGGAACCGGGTATGGATATCTTTCCCTTTGCTAATATATCCCTTATTTGGTCGATGTAAGTCCGTCTGGGACGTCCCTTACCAGCCCTTCCACTCACATTCGCAATATATATTCATATAAAACCTTTTCATTGCATTTCATTTCAAACTTAAAACCTAATTTAGTGTAATGAACTCACCATACTCAGCCATAACATAGCATGAAAAGTGGTTACGAGGGATAGTGATTTTGATCAAGAAATATGGAATGACATCATTACAATAAGAGCCTGCTGGTTCACATAATGCACCAGATGGCTGATGGCTGAATTATATAGAGGCCACGCTACGAAGCAGGGACAGATCGTCTAAGCCAAGGCATTTTCAGGTAAAGACATTCCCATGAATATATTGCATCTGCTTTAAGGTTTACCACACCAATCAGCCAGCCCACTTTTAACTTAACTGTGTTCCACTGTCAGAAATAATAACTTAAATATTAATTTCAAGTTTCAAGACATGGTCAATCTTTATATTTGAAGCAATTTATCTTAAGCGCGAAAAAATATTACAATGGGATAAAAATATTCATTGAATATCTTACTTACAATATTTACAAAAAGAAGCAAAACTGGTAAAGCACAACACATAAGGATAAGCATTCATTCATACCTTTGTTGTTTAGTTTTTAGTTATTTGTAATAATTATTTGTATATGAGGCCCTTTGCCTGAAATAACTTACTGACTGTTATTATTATAAGCACTTCTGTTCTGCTGCCGACTGTATGTGGAAATGCCGAATCTATTAAACAAACTTAATGATGTCGCAAGCGCAATTTTGCTTGCATTTTCACACTCAGGGTTGCACGAAACTCATATTGCAGCTTACACATCAATCTTCACTAATGAGCGTTGTTACTAAATAGATAATAACTTACGCGAAATACTTAAGAAGTGTCATTTACCGACCTATGTCATTAACTACCAACTTACAAGAATTAGAATTCTTGGAGCGGTAGGCCGCACATTTGAAAGTTTATTCATGGCATCATAGACCCTGGATAGAACATCTTGTACAAAATAAATTAGCCAGTTGACTCACACAACAATTTATTAAAAAAAATGTTCTCTGTATGACGGCATAACGGAGCTAAATATATCCATTTAATTGGATACACAAAAGTAGATTGTGAATGTGGAAATTCAATTGCTAAAAAAATTTTTTTTTTTTTTTTTAACTTGTGGAATGATTATAAACAACTAAAACCTAATTGATACCCTTAAAAGAAAAAAACGGACAAAAATACACACAAATGTAACAAGAGGAACAATAGAATATGTTTATTTCTCATGAATCCCATGCATGGTTTAAATTTTCAAAAAAATTAAAGAAATCGGACGTCACTTAGCAAAGAATTATCGCAGAAAATATCTACAAAAAAAATACGGACGAATTCCAAAAAAAATAAACAGTTGCCGTATATTTTTTAAGGTTTACCTTTTTAAAGGTCGATTAAAAAGGGCCCGTTGACCTAAAACACATCACTTAGTGTTTGTGTTACACAACGATTTTTGTTCTATGATTTGTGTCTCAGATTGTAGTTTTTCGAAATAGCGGAGTTCACATAATTAATTATGAAATACGCGCTCTGCTCTACCCATTATAGGTACCAAGGAAATTAAATAAAACGTTTACCTCTGGTTGTTGGCTATAAGTTTACCTCTTAAGCAAAATAAAAATAGCATATAAGTAGCCTATGTACGCCCCACTGTAGAGTGGCCTTCTCTCTTTAATCCGTTTAATCCGCAGATTGGCGATGTCAAGCGCTAAGTTATGTGAACCTCACATACTTAGGTTTTCTGACGATGTTTTCTTTCGCGGAAGAATAAATAGAATAAATTAAATTTGAAAAAGTGACCCAAATTCTTCCCGCGGGTGTCGTAAAAGGCAAGTAAGGGACACAAACCGGGGAGTGGGCAGTAGCGCCCCCTGCAGTACAATTCCACCAAACTGCGATCCCCAACCCGCATGCCCAGCTTGGGGATTATGGGCACTACCCCCCAATGATGGCACAACCTTGCGCTATCGCGCTCATTAGGGGAGGGCTATGTCCAGCAGTGGACTAATATAGCCTGAAGAAGAAGAAGAAATTTGTAACAAATAATTTGTCATCTCATTCAGGAGCTAGAAAAGAAAAAGAAAGGATAACAAGGAAAAAGCGAAACAGTACCGCTACAATACATCCAATACTTGTTAAAAGAAAACTAAATTCCCAAGAATTCCCGATAATTACAAAGTTTAGTTTCAACACTAATTAAATCTGACACAACGTATATTACGTGAACCAATCGCGGCGTAGCGGTGAGCCTAAGCTAATAACTAGAAGGTTAACTCTATTTAACTGCTATCAATCCGTTGTTTCATAGAAGTTTAGCTTGTTAAACATATTTAAAAACCTATTTATTTATTTATTTATTTGTTAAACATAATGAAGTCAATGTAACTTAAAGTATCATTAGTGTTGTTTTGATTGAAGACTAGCACCTTTGCAGAATTTATTGTATTTTATGTAGCTGTAGTCTGTATAAACACAGCATAAACATAAGATAAAATCACGCCTGAATCCCCGAGTGATAGGCAGAGACCGGGGTCCGCCACTGGCCACGATCCGGATAAATTTCTTTGGCTTCATCAACATTCATTAGCCGTTGCATGCACCAGTTTGGGTTGTTTTTGTCGTCCCTTTGCTAATACACCTATTTGGTCGAAGTATGTCCGCCTTTGACATTCCTTATCGACGATAGGGACCTATGTAGGCTGGTTAGGCCTTAAAAGGACGCCTTTAAGGCTTAACCAGCCTACAAAGGTCCCTTTTCAGGCCACGGACGTTCTCTTAGAGAGACAGCTCTGAGAGAGATTTAGCCTGAACATCTCTCTTTCTCTCTCTCCAGAAAGAGAGAGAGATATATACAGGCTTAATCGCCACGCGTACCGACTGCGTATTTGCCTTTGCTGAGTATTATAAGATTCAACAACGTTACGGTAACGTTATTTCCAGGAGACAAATAGAATGTCTATTATGTTCTATGCTAACGCTACTTTTCTTCATAGAATTCATTGTAGTAATTTTCTTATTGAGTAACCACATACGCCTGCATCTATGAAAATATATTATTCTCATAAAGAACAATGAATCAAATCGACATATTTTATTCAAAATAACACAGAAACTGTGATTTATTGAACGTTCATTTCAAAATCTAGGTAATTTTGGCGAAAAGTGGACAAAAACACACGAAACTGAGTTTTTTGGTACTAACTTAACGGGCTTACATATTATTCTAAACCTAGTACTAATCCATTGAACTGAATTTAATTCCAGACACCTTTGTCATTTAATGTGCTTTTGTATGAAAAAGCTGCAAATGACACAGACAAGAAAAGGGGACAGGCCTGAGATTCTCATAGAGGTGGCCATCAGCCAGCCAACCATCATCCATTATCTTCCGATCGTCTTATGTCTGTTCAGGGACATGGGGTTTGCAAAACAGATTTCCATTGAGTCCGATTATGCGCTTTTAATTCTATCTCTCCCATATTCATCCTAAAATTTTATACTTTTGTCTCGTTTTAATAAGGCACCAATTCAGTTCGATTTCTGGTGGAATCGGACTCTTACCTTGTCATCTTCAGCTGCATATCGCTCTTTATGTTTTGCTAATTAAAAGATCTTTAACGGTAGCAACATTTGGTGATCCCCGACATTTCTGAGTCGCAAACTTTGTCCGCTAATAGTAAGCCGTAACGACTAGTTATACTTACTCTAAATAGCTAATTTAGTTAGAGTTAATCTTCTGTTTCTCCAGTGTATTGCGGCGCTATTATATCACAGAGATTTTTTACTACAATTACAGTGTAAAAATTAGATCACCGGGTAAATGCACGCTCCGCGGCGCACCGCTTCCGCGCTATACGCACTAATGACCTAATTTTTATCGCTATCGGTTTAAAGGTCATAATTGTCAAGATAAGTCGGTGGATTATTGGCCGTAGCATGTACTAACTGTCCTTTGGCCAGTAAGTAATAACCTTGGACTCAGCATCCTTTAATTGTTTCTTCATAATAATAACAAATCGCACCCTCAGAACGAAAGAGGCCTAAGTCAAAAAATAGTGAAATTGAATTACAATCATAGAGAGTCATAAAAAGGTATGCCGTGGACGGAAGATTCGCTATGCTCTTTTTTTACAATAAGTGCCTTTGTTTTACTATTCATCGGATAGAGCATACCTTTTTATGTCTCTCTATGATTGTTACATACTCAATTTTTTAAGATTTTTTTGAGTATTTAAACTATTTTTTGACTTACGCCTCTTTCGTTCTGAGGGTGCGAAATATTCATGGACATACCTGTTTTTAAGAACGCACTAAACAAATACTTACTGCAAAAGAGCTACTACTCGCTGAAGGAATTTTTCGATGGTGATACTACCTAAAGTTGTTACTAAAAGATTTATAAATTATTATGTTTTTGTTTTGAATAAAATAAAATAATAGCTGTATAAACCTACTAAATACTGCCTACTTATAATGATTGTTGTGTTTAATATAATTTTAACAAATTTATATTGGCAGCGCCCTAGCAGGGTTCTTGTTTGATACTTTTACTATATAAGACATCTCATGTAAAACAAAAAAGCTCAATAATGTCTTATCTTATTGCACAGATCTCGTTAGCCCTATACTAAGTACAACTAAATGACTTGTGTTATAGTTGCTGACTCGACGATAGATTTAATACAATAAATACATAGATAACATCCAATACCCGAGACAAACTAAAAAAGTTCGTTTCCTAGTTTCACCCGGCCGGGGATCGAATCCGAGACCTTCGGTTTAACAGTCAGCGTGCAAAACCGCTGCGCCACCGAGGCCTTCAAATAATAATGATCTAGATTCGGTTTAGACTACTGATATTACCACCATCTAATTACAATCTGTAAAGTTCAATAAATATTATATTAAAATAAAAAAAAAATATTTCAGGCAGTACCTATATAATGTTAGTAACAATAATGACTTAAACTATGTTATTAACAAGAATATGCATATTATTATTTTCTTGTCAAGCAAGAATCAAGACGGTCTGCTGAAAGTTTCTTTTTAGTCATAGAAAGGAATTGTGGTTAGCACTTAGCAAGATACGAATCTATCGAATCGAAAGGTTAGCACTTTGATTTGTGTGAAATCATGTTTACGACATACGCTGTGCGTAGACACTGCTTGAAGGAATCCGCTTCCTATAATACGAGTGTTGCGATGCGTGACTATGACGTGTCCTAGATGTGATAAAGTATTGTATCATAGGCTTCGTTGTTGGTAATCTTGTTGCCGACCATGGTAAAACCAAAGCGGGGCATTGCTTTACTGCAAGGAAGCCAAGTGTAAAAAGGTATAGATTACTAGCTGTACCCCGCGGCGTTACCCGCAGTTTATCGATTTTCCCATGGGAATAAGAAATTTTCCCGCAGTAAAACGTAGCCTATGTGTTAATCCAGGGTGTTAGCTAACTCCATTTTAATAAAATCTCTTCAGACGTTTAGACGTGAAGAAGTAACATACATACACACTCACAAACTTTGGCCTTTATAATATTAATGTGATGTGATAGTGTGATTTAGTTCATCGTTGTTGTTATTGCTTTAGGGAGAAAGATATCGAAGGAAACGTTTTTCAAAGACTGCAAATCGTCCCCCAGACTTACAATCTCTTTGCGATTATAGTTATGCTGTTAAAACAGTCAAACAAGTTACAAACAGCTGAGTGAGTTGCGGTCAGGTACAGGATGGGTGAGCGTCCCGTGACTACCGCTAGTGGCATTTTTTCGAGCGCTTCCGTGCTTCGCAAGGCACGTTAAGCCGTTGGTGCCGGCTGTCATATAATGGCAGTCGTTCAGCCATGTCAGAGGCCTTATGGGCGGCTTGATGACTTCTGACAGTAAGGCCCGCCACTGTCTTACAATCCTCCACCAACCCGGACTTGGCCCCCGTGGTGGAGTATGGCCTAACCTTCCTGTGATGCAGGAAGAGACCCGTACCCCAGCAGGGGGGACATACAAGGGTTGATAACGAGTGAGTTGCGCCATTTTCATCTACAAAATAAAGAACGACTAAGGAAGCCCGAAATATACATTTGCCTGTATATTGTTGGTAAGAATTCTTTATTTATAAGAACACATTGACTAGTCACTGTCAAGGTCTGCTTCTTCTTCACACATTCATTCATCATCATTAACCCACCTTTGCTATGATAATCATAGGCAATAGCATACAATATGGACGATTAAAGCAGTGCGTAAGAGCTTTACCTTTTGGAATGTCAAAAATGTCTGCTAGGCTAATAATATCATCTAAGATCGAATTTCGCAGGCACTATATAATCTTTACCAACAAAGCAGCCTAGGAATTCCAATAAAACTACACCGTCAAGTATTGAACTTGAACGCGATATTACGCAACGCTAATAGTTTAATGGCTCTTACACAAGGTCAGGTTGGATAACAGCAGCGGTTCTTACTTACACAACATCAGCACACTTTCTGGCCTGCAAACCTTTTTTGGTCGTCGGTTTAAACGAAAAACTGGCTAAGACTAAGCCAATTCGTAGACTTAAGGGGTTCTGTATTAAATTCTTTATTGTACCAGTAAAGTTTTAAAAAACCTATTTAGAGGCTAAAAATTTCACCCATGCCGGGATTCGAACCCGCAACCTCTGGCTATCCGTACCAGCGCTCTACCAATTGAGCCAATGGGCGACTCACGGCATCAGTGAAATTTCGAACCTCTTTACAATATTTAAAAACCTATTTAGAGGCTAAAAATTTCACCCATGCCGGGATTCGAACCCGCAACCTCTGGCTATCCGTACCAGCGCTCTACCAATTGAGCCAATGGGCGACTCACGGCATCAGTGAAATTTCGAACCTCTTTACAATATTCTCTGTATTACGTACAGGCAGCGACATCTGACTTAAGCAAATTGCATTACTTACAGCCCCGACTTTACAATATTCTCTGTATTACGTACAATATTATCTGTATTACGTGAGTCGCCCATTGGCTCAATTGGTAGAGCGCTGGTACGGATAGCCAGAGGTTGCGGGTTCGAATCCCGGCATGGGTGAAATTTTTAGCCTCTAAATAGGTTTTTAAATTTGTTCCTTAGCACGGGTTAGTGCATTAAAAATAAAAATAGTGTAACCAGTAAAGATTGTATAATTGGCGGGCGTAATACTAAATAGTATTTTATTCCAGGTTGGTGACGTGGAGAAGGTGGGGGGTACCATATTTGGGTAGGAAAGATATCTGTATTTTGCTGCCATTGATCAATCAACTACCCCACATTCACTGACGGCTACCTATAGAGACGGTTTCTGAATTGAGAATTTCCCTAAGTAACTTTCTGTCACGCTCAATTCTGAAAAATTTGAAGAGACTATCTCAGAAACTCTCCGAAACTGACCCATGTCTTCAAAGTATTCTAACTTTCTCATCTAGCCAGAAATTTGTTGCAGGTTAGCGTACTAAGTCTTTGAGAATCTGCTGACTCGTTCAGTCAATCTTTGAAGATAGGAACCAAAACTGCCCCAAGACAATTGGAAACCGTTTAGTTGATTAGTGGTATGACGGTTCCTTATCAGATAAGATTAAGCTTAAAATATTTCTTCTTCATTTGTCACTTATAATCTTAGACTTTTAAATAAAACTTGATTAAAAACGTAAATTCTACTAATATTATAAATGTCAAAGATTTTTGATACTCAATCACGCACAAACGGCTGAACGGATTTGCATGAATCTTGGCGTATAGATAGACAAAGGTCTGAATTGAAATATAAAATGACTTTAATGACTTTCTGGTAATGCGTTCCCATGGGATAATATTTTATTGTCACCGTAATAAATTTTTCAAGCCCAACTCTAAGATATTGCGTAGCAATCATAACAAGAACGTGTGAACGAAATCTGTGACAGTACGAAGTTCGTCGGGACACATAGTTTGACGTAATCGTATACCACCCCATTTATTTCCACAAAGCAAAGAAATCCCAATGTCGTCGGAGTTTTTCACGTTTACTAACGAATATCGAATTTAAGTCAATCTGTAAATTAGCATAACTTTACACGTATAACGATGTCTGATCAATAAATATCTTAATCTTTAATACTGAACTAATTGTTTTAACAGTAGGTCTACCATTGCATACCATTTCCTTATGTAATAGGCATTATATACAGTATGAAGTTAGCCAAGAATGTAGGATTACAAATATCCGCGTCTAGCTTAATTGATAAGTAAACTCACACACGCGATTTAATTTTAAAAGCTAACAAGGATTCTGTATACATGCTGTGTATATTTACTACTCATTAAATAGTAACACAATTGATTAGTGCGCAAAATCTTCAACTAAAAATTTATTCTAAGAAACAAACTTTAAAATTATGTCCTGTGAATTCAGAAAGCAATTAAGCCATTTCCAGCACAAGTTCACAAATCAATTCATAGATGGCGCTTACAGGCGTGGCCATAGAAGAACCAGAATACGGCTGTCAAAATTAATCTGCGCTGAGCAAAATTTGACAGACGTGTCCCTGTTCTTGTATGGCCACGGCTGTAAGCGCCATCTATGAGTTGATTTGTGAACTTGTGCTGAAGAGAGCTCATTGCTTTCTGAATTCACACGACATAATTTTTAAGTTTATTTCTTAGAATTAATTTTTAGGAAGAGCTCGATAGCTAAAAACAAAAGCTTGAATACTTTTGACAGTACTCAAATTATATGAATTACCGAACTTTTATTGGCAATACAAACCATAGGTAACACGGTAACTACCGTTACATCTAAACGAAATTCTTTAGAGCGAATATGAGCTGAATATGAAAACTGAAAAAGTGAAATAAGCAGGTAAGGAATCTCTTGGAGACATTAAGGTGTGTAATCTACTATCCAGTTCAATAGTCATGAGTAAATCTCGATTATACTCAGAGAACTGAGTCTATGACCAACTGAATTCTACGGTCTGGATAGTAGTAACTAGACAGAATATAGATGATCTAAGTGATTTCAGGCTGATGGTGAATGGGTGACGATCTTGTGGCTACCGCTAGTTGCATTTTTTCTTCGCAAGGCACGTTAAGCAGTTGTTGAAGCCAAGTCAGAGGCATTAGGGCGGCTTGAAAACTTCTAACAGTAAGACCAGCCACTAGTTTTACAAGCCTCCACCAATCCGGACATGGCCCCCGTGGTGGAGTATGGCCTATGCCTTCCTCAGGGAAGAGACTAGTGCCCCTCAGTGGGGACATAATGAGTTGATGATGAAGATCACTGTAAGTGTAGGTGAAATATAAAGATCACTGTAAGTGTATGTGTAATTTACATATCGAAGAACGAAGTGATATGCTAGGGTGTTTTATCATATCAATTTGTGCCTGTCTATAGTCCAACCCAACCATTAAGCCCCTACCATCAACCATGACGCATAGCTAACACTTTTCAACACCAGCTGCTTTCCTCCGCTCGGTCATCGACTTCGCAACCTTGCCTTGCGCATGCGCAACACTGGCACACTTACGCCTTATGTAACAGTCGCGTGTGGATCTCGCGTTTGTTGCTCTTGCACTCCAGTGTTATTGATTCTAACGCCTTGTTTACAGTCAGAAATACCACGTTCACTCGAGCTGTTTCTTGGTGCGAGGGTAGATGGAGAAGGTGCTGTTCAAAGATAACTCGCACCCCTTTGCGATGTCTCGATACTTCGTATTAGATAGGGTATAACTATAAGCTATAAAATATAACCAAAGATCGGGATCAGTGGCGTGTCTTGGGAGAGACCTGTGTCCAGCAGTGAACTGACATAACTGACGAACTGACTATGATGATGATGTGATAAAATATAAGTATAACCATAAAATTATTTTATTAAATCAATCTTCTAAAAATAAAAATGAAGCCGCTGATAAAATACATCACAGAAGCCATTTTCTGATCACATTCATGATATTTTTGTTCAACTTCGTCTTATTTATATATAGATAAATACATTATACCTAAGCACGAAATATACATTGTAGAAGCAGGACACACAGGAGTTCACTCAAAAATGCTCCGAGATCTATCAGGATATTCACGATGAGTTAAAATCTATTTGTGTATTCTATATTGAACTTACAGTTTTATTTCCCTACTGTATATCACGGAGTGATTTTATTTTGATTAACCTTGATAACAGGTGCACTATAAAACAGCGATCATCATAGTCGGCCAGCTACAGCTATTGCATCAAATCCTAGCAGGCATATCTAATAAATTTTGCTTTCAAAATTAGAGGACCTATTATTCTATAAGGTCAGTCTACAGAACTCTCTGAGACGAAGCACGTGTTACTAACTGTAGTAAAAATCTTCCATGTGAACGGTTTACGTAACAAGGCGAGCAGATTGCAGAGTTCAGTGTCACTCAACCCGACAATATTACGAGTAGGTAGGTATATGCGTGATAATTGTAGCCAACAATCCGATTGTGCCCGACCTTCATGACATTTTATTGAATGTTGAGGATACTACACATACTGGCTGCAGAGTCGGTGATACTTCAGGAAGAACAGAGGAAAAAATACAAAGAAGAGTTAAATTGTATGTTTAGTATGGTCAGTAATTTGACAAAGAATAATTGCATTTATTTAACACCAGTCAATTGCACCATTGCAGTATTTACTTAACTAAGTAACTTACTTAGTAACGTAAGTTAACATTGTGTAGTATACATGATAACATGTATACTATAATTAATTATTTTAGCCCTAAATAGGTTTTTTAGAATTGTCAACCAACTTATTTGTCAAGACCCTTTACCTCAAAAACACGTAAAGGTATCGAGTTGAAATTAAAACCGTATACTCAGGTCTAAGGCGTCCCTTGAACTTGTGAGAAAGACAAACTTAGTTAACACAAAAAAAGTTTCTTTAAGTTTATGTGCGAAAATCGTATATTTCACTCAAGGGAATCAACATTCATATAGCACTTCTCGTTGACCTAGAACTATGCAATTTGGTAAATAATTTTGTGTTCAAGTGCAAATTCAGAAAAAAAACACTGCATTTGTAGTTGAATCATAAACAGACCTCTTAGAAGTCAGGAAAAGTTAGGAAAAAACTGCGTGACTCGATTCCGAAACTGTTTATAATATGTCAGAACCTACCTACAATTTTTCTACGGAACCTTTGGAGCACGTGTCCATCTCGCACATCATCAGGTTTTTTCTATTTCACACTCACATCTCATTTCAAGAACAACACACATTCTCTTTATGAATATGAATTAACCTATCAAAGTCCAATGACTGCACTTGGAGAGACAGATCCTGACTGGGAGACCCATGACTCCAGCAGGAGTCACACCTATAAAGTAGAAGGAATGAACTTTATTCAGAGTGTGTGTGAGTAGGAAAATGTAATGTTGTATTGGTGTACCACTTAAGAAAATTTAAGACTTTTCAATCATGATTGAGACATAATATAACAAGAAATCAGGTATGCTCAAATCTCGTATTAGGGACAAAAAAAGAAATCGGTCATTTAATTTCTAGCAAACAATATGAATTCTGTTTACTGAATTTCAATATATAATAAAGCCAACGAAAAATTTCAACACTGATTTTATTTGGTAATGTGAAAAACACATCGATCTTTCTGAAGGTTTTAATAACATATTGACTTATCTCCATTCCAGCGGAGTACATCCTCCCGTGCAGCCGTTCCGACCCCCAGCTGGACAACTGCATCAAGCGCTCCTTCAACCACCTGCGGCCATACCTGGCGCGGGGTCTGCCAGACCTGGACGTGCCCCCAGTGGAGCCACTCTTCATTAACCGACTGGTGATGGCCAATGATGCTGGTCCAGTCCGCGTCACAGCCGCGTTCCACAATATTACCGTCATCGGCCCTAGTAATTACACCATAACTAAAATTAGGTGAGTTGCGGTAAATTGAAGGTTTGTAATCCTTAAAAGCTCTCAAATTCTCTTTCTTCTCATTTTACCATCTGGCCTTTCTACTTTCACGACATGCGGACGGGTTTCTGTATTTGGAAATGTCCCCGGTGGATTCTCGCTCCATCAACCATATGCTAATGATCAACGATCTGGGGTCCAGTTCGTGTGACAGCCGTGTTAAACAACATCATCTTCACCCGGGCCTGTAATTAGGTATCACTAAGAACTCTTACATCAACCTGCAACTCAGGGGAGTTCTGTTTCATCAAGCTGTGTAGTGATGGTCAACGATGTTAGCACAAGCCGCGTGTAAAGCGTATGCAACGAAATCACCTTCATAGAGGGCTGAAGGATCTTAGTAAGGGTTAGTTTTGAAATTTATTAAAAGATTATTTTTAGCAGTGCACTTTAATAACGTATTTATAAATCATACAAATAAGTCATTGGGATGTAAATTAATTATGACTACATGATGGCGCAATCCATTGGTGCTTAATAATAGTGTTTGTACGATGATGCATTATTGTAATTCACGATTTTGCAAATGTCTAGTGTGTTTGTTATTCCCAACAATATAGAGATATACTACTTTGCTATCTACCAAATTCATGAGTACAGTAGCAGCGGAATATAGTAAAAAAAAACGAAGGTCCTAGTTTACATATGTGAAATATCCAACCTATAGAACTTTATGAGGGCTCGTGGTGCTCTTCGGTACTTATAAAATAACTACCCTTTTACTTTTATCTTGCAATGGTGCGGGTAACATTCATAATTTTTGAAATTATAGGGGTAAATCGTACTCTGGTTAACAAAATAGCGATTTATCGATTCGAAGTACCTGAGAGCATAAACACAATACCTACAAATAGAAGGGATAAAAAGCATTGTCAATATATTTAATGAAAAATTTGAGAAATTTAAGCTTCACCTATTGGAAGTGACTTTGGTAAATATTTATACTCTTGAATATTTATGCGTTATGCCAATAATACATTTGGTAGACATCTCATTACACGCAGATAAGGAAAAGAAAATCTCATCCAAATATTTGTTTCGCCTCCAATTGCCTAACCCGATGCACCTCCGTGCTTAGTAATCACTTTGCTTGACAAGCAACGGCATTGCTTGGGCAAGCTTGTCGCAACATCTCTCTACGTGGTCGTTTAGTGGCTGAATCAAGGGTCTTTATTTGTAATTGTAATTGGGATCCGTTGCGCCACCTCTGGATTAGGTGGTTTGTGAGGTCTGCTGATGATAACATTCTTAATGCATTGCATTTTCAAATACTTACCTTGTGGTTATAGTAGTTTTTAGAACAAAATAACAGCCGAATAGACTGAAAAAACACCTCAACACCATATTTTTAACATACACTTTATGATGGTCGAATTTAATTTTGACATAATGCCCGCCACTGTCTTACATTCCTCCACCAACCCGGACTTGGCCCCTTGGAGTATGGCCTAACATTCTTGTGATGGAAGAGACCAGTGCCCCAGCAATGGGGGAATACTGGGGGTTGATACCAAACTATACCATATAATGCTCGCGGTTTACTTGTCTATTCGTATTTACGTATTTGCTGGCGATTTACAACACATTACAGGTCTTATAGAATCAGTGTTAAAGATGCGCTAAAAAGTCAGCAATGGGTGATTACAATTTGCCGAATCGAACTCCTATTTGTTCACACCAGGCACCATTAAATACGCAAATTAAAGTAGCTAAAGCCGGCTCAACGATGAACGGATTTCGACGAATATAGATTTAGTGAACTGGAGTTGTGAGCGATTGTACATTAACGCGTGCCTACTTACTGAATTCTACTAAATTGCCATGTTGCCTGATTTTTTAAAGACAAACAAGAAAAAAATATGTATGAAGAATTTTTTGGGTACAATAAAGTGTTATCTATTCTACCTGACGACAATAGGTCAATTCAAAAATATATTTATTCATATATTTATCGATACAATTTTGCCAAATAAGGGATGTATTATTAGATGTATTATGCAAAGGGTAGGATAAAAAGTACCCGGAACCGGCGTGCGTGCATGCAACGACTTATGAACGAAGCGAAGGCGATCTGTAAGGATCGTGGCAAGTGGCTGTCCCTGGTCTCTGCCTACCCCTCTGGGATACAGGTGTGAGGTTATGTATGTAAGAGTATGTATGTACAATTTTGCCACTGACGTAATTTCGTAGAGAGTCCACAGATTTCCTGTATTTCCATGTTTATGAGGTTTTTTACCTGTGTATCATATCACGAAGTACCCTAGCTTGGGACCAGGCCAAACTATTGTCTTCGTATTCGGGTGAGGGTGATCATACCGCATGTTTTTGATTTTGTCAAATAATTTCATCCTCCAGTAATGGAGATTTCTACTTCTATCACCCTTATGACACCCTGAGACTACCTTACGAGAGCATATGCGATAAAAGGGGTTGTTCCACTTATCTTGCATGAAATTAGCTATTGTGTTGTGTGGGATTGATTCTCACCATATACGCAACTCGTCAGGTCCGACCTGAAGAAGCTGCGCATCGACATGGGGTTGGTGCTCCCGCGCATCGAGATCACGGGCCGCTATGAGGTCACCGGACAAGTGCTGCTGTTCCCCGTCCGGTCACAGGGTGATTTCTGGGCTGCCTTCAGTGAGTAGCTTTCCTTGCACAATGCCCCGCTGATAACATGAACGTATATAGCATAAATCAGCGCAGCCTGAATGAGTTTGCGATAGACGCGTAAGAATTGTGCGTGAAAAGTTTTTTTATTATTTATGAATTTGACTAAACGAAAGTACCAACAGCACTTTCCATGCCCACGTCCTCCACCAATGAAAGCCGAAATATGTCCATGCGAAGTCATGGTCTTTTGTTCAATTTATTTGCCGGGCAATACACATAGTTTACATCTCTGTCTTTATTTATGGCCTTTAAACCGCCTGAAGGTTCTAATTATACTATAGTTCTAAGTTTACTCAAGTAATAACTATTTCTTCTTCCAAACTGGCGCCCAGCACCTATCTATTATTTTGTGTATAAAATGTTAGGGTGAACCTGCTGAATTTTGCTTAAACAACTTTAGTCAAATGGTATTTAAGTTACATCTAAGAAAGTGGTGCAAGGATATAATATATAAATTATAGTGTCACGAAGAGAGAGATTTACTCTTGACCTTGATTGATTGAGACTATGCTATGCAGCTTTTTATTTAAAAACCTATTTAGAGGCTAAAAATTCCACCCATGCCGGGATTCGAACCCGCGAGCTTTTTATTTGGTTTGATGTAAGACTCACTTCCTTCCCTGCTGACTTCATCGCTCAAAATTGCAGATGACGTGGCAGCGATCGCAAAGATTTTCGGCAAGGAAATTGAGAAAGAGGGCGTCAAGTACATGGCCGCCGACAGGCTGCTCGTGGACTTCAAGCTGCGCAGTTCCAGGTTCAAGGTTCGGGACACGGTCAACCACGGAAGTGTCATTGGTAAGCCAATTTCCTTGATTCCGTGGCCCCGATTCTGTCTGTCGATTATAGTACAATCCAGGTACACATTCGAATCATGAGAGGTGTTTCTTCACACCATTGACTCTTAAAAAGTTTTGATACGTACGCGCTCAATGAGGAAGGGAGGAGTAATAAAAAAATAAATAAGCTCGTTCATGCAGTTTTCATTTGTACTACAATACATCATATAATCTAGACTCTAGAATGGCTGGAATATTTGGTTGAAACCTAGCATTTTAGGGGAATCTCCTCAAAAATAAGAACGGGGTTTATTGCTTAGTGTAGTGCAGTGCCTTCGCTTTACGGCACCACATGACATTTCAAAAGAAGCACTAAAGAACATTTCTGGCAGAGACCCATTTCATTGAAATACATTTCATGGTTTAGACAATATGTAGGACATTAGGAGTTGGCGCTAGACGCCGATAAAAGGTGTAAAAATGGACAAGGCGTAAGTTCTTCGTTAAGAAACTGTGATAATGTGACAGCCTAAAATTATCACAATTATGATAATTTTAGGCTATCACATTATCATACTGACCACAAAAATTTTAGCTAGCAACTTTTGTAGCTGCATAGGGCGCTGTGCATCGCTTTTGAAACCGCGAAAGCCTCTTGGTTCATGGTGCCAGTTGGGGCAGAAAGATTGGTATTTATAATAAAGCCAAAAGAATCTGTTCTTCTGCGCCATGGTAATAACTGCAAAAAGGTTATTAAACCCTGATCTAGATAAGGCCGGCAAACTCCGGCTAATGATTTTATTACATCTCAACCCGAAAAGAGCCAGTGTTATATTTTTTATTGAAGGAGTGTTTCGCGACTACTAAATGGTCCGACAGTCTTGATAAGCCTATTTTTTTTCAACAGGGGAAGCCATGAATCAGTTCTTGAACAACAACGCTGCAGATATCATCGAGGAGATGAGACCAGCAGCGTCGGCGTCTATCAGCAAGCACTTCCAGTCATTCCTCAACGCTGCCTTCACCAAGATTCCCATTGACGTATGGCTCAAGCCCTAGATCAAATTCCCGGTAGATTAGAAGCTTTGCATCGGCTACGTGTAGCTCAGCTCACTGAGTTCAAATTCAACTATTTGTTGAAGGAAAGTACATACAGTGAATGCCATTATATCTGACTCTATTTCTTAACTGAAGTGAATACGGGTGTTACTTGGAATTAAAGTATCTTTGAGAGCCTATGCAGGGAAAAATGCTTGTCGAAAGGCATCCCAGTGGTTGCATCTTAATAGTTCATTTAGGGATCTGTTCATTGTTTGCGAACGTGCTGTGTGCAGCAGCGTTGCAAATTGAGATGAGTGCGTAATATATTTTTATAACAAGGTTGAAAAATAACCTTAGGTATATTCTCTGATAGATACGAAGTAAAACTTTCGGCCAGATTCTAACTCTCGTGATATGCGCATCAAATATTGTTCTGGTGAATTTATTGTAAAATTATCTCAATTATTTTTTTGTTTATGACTGATACTATCAAGTTTAGGAGACTTAACAAGGTCAAGTACCTTTTTCTATACCCACACCCCGCCTCAATCGTTCCAGAATATTCTGGTGTCGTGCCAGTGTTAACGAAATGCTAAGTACAAAGATTAAATTAGTTATTGACTTTGTGCTACACTGATAGCGTTTGATCTTTGAGGATGAAACAAACTTAGGCTGAGCAAAACAGACATTGTTCCTTATATCAAATGTTTTTCTAGGCATTTTTAGCTCAACCTGAGTTCGTTTCACCAGACTATTTTAGCTTTAGTGACGTAGGTATAGGGATTATTTATTTAAGAGCATACGTATTAAAATTACAGAGATAGTTAAGAAAAAATAAATGTCTTTTTGTAAAGATTTATTTAGTTAAATAAGACTTTATAATAATTGTGATGTCTAGCTCTAATTAAACGACTCGTGTTCTAATTGATAAAATATTAAAGGATCCTTTAATTGATTGTTCTGTTTTATAACACTTTTTTCTAGATAGGAGCTAAAATCAACTAGTAACGTGTTCTCCTTCTCGGCTGCTGCTGTCCAAAGCGAGGAAAAAGGGGCGCATCCATAATTAAGTGCATAGGTATAATACTTATTATAAATCAAGTCAACATGAACAGCACATCGACTTTTAATTGCATCCATGAATTATTTACGCGGCTCAGTAATTGCGGTGCAATGACCTCAAAGTGTCCACTTCTTCTTCTTCTTCTTCATGCTATATTATGTAGTCGACTGCTTCACACTGCGGGTGAAGTGCCCACTGCACCCCTGTAAATCTAGGGTGGAGCCGAATAGCCGAGTCCATCCCAGAATTCTCTTACTTCATCCCTAGATGTTGGATTACTGCATCGAGATTCGGTGTAATAGACAATCACTTTTCATGAGCCAATTTCCACCTGGATGCGCCAATGTGTAAGAACGGAAGTACTAGGAGGACAAGATGTCGTCGGCGTTAAGCGTGGCGAAGGCGTGGTCAGCTAGCGGCTTGAGGAAGTCCTTTAGAGCCACTTCAAGCGGCGCCTGCAGCTCATCCGCCAGCTTCTGCCAGTTCTCGTTGAGGAACCGGTTCATCGCTTGGCCTGTCAAGGTAAAAATATTATTATTATTATTATTAATACTTTATTGCACCATAAAATTGTACAATGCGGCGAACTTAATGCCATAAGCATTTTCTACCAGTCAACCGCAGGAGGTATAACGAAAACTTGGCAGGCGTGCAAAAAAAAAAAAAGGAAAAAGAAAACCTAACAGATTAATTATATACTTACACATATAATACACTAAACATATATATTAAAATAATAGTATATAAATATATATATACATACTCATCACATTACATACACATAATATCGCACTCCTAGAACAAGACGGAATTATCTCGAAAAATCTCAAAATCGACTTTATTGCATATTGGAAACCGCAAAGTTTTACCGCGCATACCACTAAGACAGGCTTATTTATATTCGCACAGACGCCCAAGAGATGGCACTGTACGTCGCTCTTGGTGAATAAATGAGTAAAAGATCATACCATGAACACGAGTTTATGTCTAGTTGCAACATGGCTGAAATCGTAATAAACCGTATTGCGTTTACGCAAAACCAAATTATTTAGGAATAATCTGGTGTTGTTGAGGTTATTGAGACAATTTAAGTGAGTTATTTAGTGATAATCCCATATTGGAGAATTTTCCTGATTGGCGTTTTACTAGTATTCCGAAATACGGCAGTATTATTGACGAAGGTATGTTAATTTTTATGTATTATTCCAAAATAGTTCCGTATTGTTTCAAATATGTGTTTTTTTTCAAATAATGCTCTATTGATGGGACATTTAAAAGTTGCGATAGTTTATTAAAAAATCATTTAAAATGGTCTCTGAATACTTTGAATTCTTATTATGATTGTATATTTAAAGGAAAATATTTTATGCAGTATTTTTCTTATTGTATTAGGACAAAATAAACATGTTTCTCAGATAATGCAGTATTTTTGAATTATTTCAGTTCTCACTCATTTAATGGCAGATGATGAAGGGACGCGGCTTGCTGATGCTCGAAAAGGCAATTCTCAAAGGCAGCTAGCTGTCCAAGAAGTCCATAGGGAAAATTATACTGAACTTTCGAATGTGGCGGCATTACTCTTTGCATATTATAATACAAGGGTCGTTGTTTGTTGTTGTTGTTTACTTACCTTTTTGATCTTTATAAGATTGTGATTATTTTATTAAAAACTAGCTGGTGCCCGCGACTGCGTCTGTGCAGGATTGGTATTTTGAGTAGCTTATTAGTGCGGTGTAGAAAAGAACTAACATTATGGCATTAAAATTATCACATTGAATATTTTTTGGGTTGCATTTGAAAAATATAACAGCCTGATATTATTCCGCGGAGCCCTAATCATAGGCCTATAGGTAGCTGCTGCAGTATGCTCCTATAAACTATAAATATTTAACGATTTTTCAACATTTCCATAATACACTCCCATACATTACACATTATACATGTGTGACGCTACCGGTTTTGGCAGCGCACACCAGAGTAATTCGTAGATTTATTTTGTTATATTTTGGACAATTCACACAATATCTTTAATAAATTGTAACCTATGTGTTATTCTGATGTAAAAGCTATGTTATTGTAAAGATTCATTAAAATCCATTCAGTAGTTTTTACGTGAAATAGTAACAAACATCGATCCATCCATCCATACTTACAAACTTTTTTATAATATCAGTCGGATGTGTTATAAGAAAGTTTTGAGTCGATATGAAAGTACTTGTTGATCTTTGTAACATTGAGATTATTTAAATTATATAATAATTTATATCATTACAAAACACTTGTTCCTTATAGAGACTTGATACCTTAGAAGTTATCAAAATACTAATTTTAAGAAAAATGGTACAGAACTGAATAAAAATCGCAACTAAGATGTTTTACTTTGATTTTTGTATTGATTTCATATGAAGGTGCTTGTTGATTCTGTGAAATTTAAGTGAATTAATATTTTATTGTTAAAGTTAGGATTTGATTAGAAATAAAAGATTATCGTAGGTTACCAAGATAGTACAGATGTAAAGCATTTTTTTTACCTAATAGTTTTACATTGTTCACAGTCAATAGTACCTATGCAGTAACTAGATATCGTATGGTGAAACTTGATGTTTCCTTCCCAGATGTAAAGCATTTTTTACCTAACAGTATTACATTGTTCACAGTCAATAGTACCTTTGCAGCAACTAGATATCGTATGGTGAAACTTGATGTTTCCTTTCCAGATGTAAAGCATTTTTTTACCTAACAGTATTACATTGTTCACAGTCAATAGTACCTTTGCAGTAACTAGATATAGTATAGTGAAACTTGATGTATCCTTCCCTTAATATTTTCGTAAACGCTATTTTATCAATGAAGTTTTAATAAAAATGCTGAAATTCGTAACTTTTATCTTTAAATTTAGTAACAACAGGAAAATTCCTGAAAAGAAATCAAATAGGTCTTTATTGTATATCTGAACTTAAATAATATGTGGCAAAATAATACAGCACTATTTCATAATCATTCTACAAAAAGGACGTATCTCAAAATAATTTGTTTTTGTTTCGTGAGATAATTAGGAAATAGAGAGTTAAATCGAAAAATGCATATTAACTCTTGCTCGATGTTTAGTAAGGGGAAAAAACAATATAATATTAATTCACATTGTATACATTCCATGAAACATTTAAGACTTTGGCAATAACTTCAATACAAAAAAAGTTAACTGTTTTTCGTCAATTGTGAAAAAATAAGTTTTTCGACTTAGCGCTGTCTTGTTCTACGGGTGCGATATATATATACATAAACATCACTATAAAATACATATGATATGTACACACTGTAAGAGACAAGGAATACCATATAAATTACCATACATATGAAATCTAAATATAATGAATAGGGAGGACATACATCGGAAAGACTCTTCACATAAGGAGTGGCTAAGGGAGTTTGGGGTAGCACTTCTGGAGGAAGTGTTCCCGGGCAAGAGCTTTGAAGGAATTTCGAGATGGGGCTTTACGGATATTATCAGGGAGGGCGTTCCAGAGACGGACGGCTGAGACGCAGAAAGAGCTAGAGATGAAACCAGTATGGTGAGAGGGTGTATAAAGAAGAAGATTTTGGGAGGAACGGAGTTCTCTGCTATGTGTGCAAGATAAAAAAGCAAATTGAGACTTAAGATATTGAGGAGTGTTGGGGTCGTTAAGGATAGAGTAGAGAGTGCAGAGAATTCGAAGGTTTCTACGATCTCGAATAGGAAGCCACTTCAACCTGGCGCGGAAATCAGACACATGGTCGTATTTCCGCAAACCAAAAATAAAGCGGATGCAGGTGTTCTGCAGACGATTGAGTTTGTTCAGGAATTCCTGCGAGAGATCGAGATAGCAGATATCGGCGTAGTCTAGGATGGGTAGGAGAAGGGAATTCACGAGAGTAATTTTGGTATTAATAGGAAGAAAGTTCTTCAAACGAAGTAAGGAATGGAGCGAGGCATAGAATTTCTGGGTACGATTGAATTGGCTTTAAAGAAGTGGTGCTAGGTGGCAGAACCATAGTACGGGATTAATGATTGATTATTCTTGGGAGACCTAAGTCACGTTTCATCATATGGGGGAAGATAGCGTGTAGCATAACTAGTTTCAAGCGCAATTTCAAGCGCACATTTTCTTCTACTGTTAGCGGCATTTTATTCTTCCTTCTATTTTATTTTTCTTCTTGACAGATCACTCTACCAGGGATCACTTTTGCCATTTATTCATTTCATCTTTCCTTATCAACGAAGTGCGTGATCGGATAGTCTTCACCAAACCCACTGTGGAACCCACAGGAAGGACATCCTTGGGTAAAAACTATCCAACATTTACAAAATGTCAACTTGTTCAATATTACCCATCAAGGAACTCTAGGTTAACTCGAAAAAAAAAAATAAACTGAATTCTGCCGCCGTATGCGCATTATCTCCTAAGCCCTGGCGCCCTATAAATAGGACATCACGAACAACTTTCTTAATTCACACCCAATGATTTAGTAGGAAGTCAGGAAAGCTTTCTGTTCCAGGTCCAATATTTTACTCGTAATTTTTTGGACAACAAGAAGAAAAAGTTCTTTAAAATCTACGTAGTTTTAGAAGACTTGAAGTACGTGTTACCTCCAGGGCTTAGGAGGTTATATGACAATAAAGATATTATTAGCGTTACTTACCAAGCTCCCCGTCTCCTCCAAACAAGTTATCCAACTGCACCGAGCAGGAACCCACGTGGAACTTGACGTCCAATTGGTCACAGCTCAGGGCATCCTTGATACCGGCCCGGCGTGTGCGACCTAGCTTGATTGTCACCACTGCGTCGATGTCACCTGATTTTAAAGAGTTGAAGATATGAACATTACACAAACATATATACGAGTACACACACCTCTGCAGGGCACAAGTCTTTCTCAGGAAGGAAGAGCAAGGTTTAATGATTACACGTACCCAAGGCAGATTGGCAATTTCATGCCCTACCCTACAATTAGCTTGTAGTGCTCACTAAAACTACGTTGAGGCACAAAAGAATAACTTGATGGACTTTCATATAACCAAACCAAAAAGATTTCAATTTCGATATTTTGAAATAAAAAAAATATGATTTGAGGATCAAGAGGTACGAATTTAAGACAGTGGATACTGAAAAAACTTATTACTTTTGCTGCAATATTTGAATTGTAAATGTCTCCTAAGATAGATGGTCCTAAAGTACATAAATAGCTCAATAATTTGGCACGTATTTCGATGGACGAGACTAGAAGTAGGTTTGATGGCAAGTCTGAGTTACTAGTACTTAGTAAGCTAGTTACCTTACTTACCATAGGTTCCGGAGAAGGTACCGTGACCCTCAATCGGCAGCATCAGGATCTGACCCGACAGCTTGTACTTCCCCTGCATGGTGAGTTGAGGGATGTAGAGCTTCGCGATTACTTGGTGTTTCTTTCCTTTTACCCTGAAAATGTAACACATTTTTCTAATACGCGGTCTACATTCGCTATAGGAAAAGGGGTAGGGGGGGGGGATGGTCACACGTTCTTGCTCCAATTTGATAGATAAAGGACAAATATTTTTATAAGTATCGTTTTTCTGCCAACTTATAGAAATCGGTCTTACTTTTCGATTTTTGGCTTAAAGACTTTTTCGGAAAATAATTTCCCTGACTATTTATTATAAAACGGCTATTTTGGCCGAGCCGTTCTTAAGTTATGTTCCTCATAATAGTCGATTTTTATTGAAATAAGATTATTTGGAATTAGTGTACCCACACAAGTACAAACCGAGGCAGGGCGCTACTATCAAACAACTCGCATTGAGGTGCCAATATTAAACTTAATATTTTGAAACCGTGTGACAAGCTCTTACATACATAGGTGTCTAACATAACGTTGGTAAAACTTTGGATATACCTGAAGGAAGATAAAATGGGCAGACGTCAGAGAGAACTGATTCTCACAAATCTAAGCTCATGTTCTTTTTCCTTTTCGCGCCCCTCTTCGCTAAAACTCTAGCATCTGGAATTGTTGATCTACTTTATGCTTACACTATTTTTATTTTTAATGCACTAACCCGTGCTAAGGAACAAATTTAAAAACCTATTTATATACTTTATGCTACCACCGAAATGTTACCGGATACTCTTTTGCGCTAATTCGGTCTTAGGCGTAGATAGATAGAATATTCTTTATTGCATTTACACCAGGAATTACGTAAGAGACTTAAAAAATAACAGTACAGTACAAGGGACGGCCTTATTACTAAAATTAATTTCTTCCAGACAACCAGAGAATGTAGTAATGATATTGAACGATTGTGTGGAAAAGACACGACGTCCTTTCAATTAACATTCATATACGTACAATATATGGGACGTAGCGCATACAGATAAAACGGGGCAAGAACACGAAATATACAACGCGTCGCGTCTTTTCCCCGCCTTCATACCACGTCTTTCCTGTGTGCCACAGGGCTCAAACATCGACTTACTGAACTTCCTTAACTTTCATGGTGCTGGGTCCAGTGACCGTGACGTCAGAGTAGATGGATGTCACTTTGATGGCACCGGTGGACTGCTCCACGGATAATGTGGGTACCACCAGGGGCTCGCAAGGCGGCACGCCATACTCTGGAACACCTGAAAATAATAGGCATTAAAAACAGTTTGGATAAGTCTACACAAAAAGAGGAATGGATCGAAAATTCTTGATAATAAGGGGGATTTAACGTCTCGAGAAGCAAACTCAGCTGATCCAGATACTGTCCAAACCGAAAGGTGGCAACAAAGTTTTTTAAGTAATTGATTGATAAGGCCTTTTGAATGGCACATTTGACATCATCATCGACATAATTTATACTGAACTTACAAAAACTTTCAGGCTTAGTATTGACAACCCTATGTATTTAAATAAGTAATGAAATTTATAAAAATCTCGTGTAAGAGTGTTTGTTATCGAATTGCTTTGCTTTTGGAAATAGAACAAAACTTTACAGTGTACGTACCTACTCACGAGAGACCTTATGTTATATATTATTACCTGTCGAAAGCTGTGGGATGTAAATATTCAAGGAGTCCCTCAGGCATCGTCCTAATGCCTTCTCCTCCCGTGGACAAACAAAACCTCCAACTAGGAAAAAGAAAATTTGCTCATAAATTTCACTTACAAATTGGAGTGCTGTATTGGAAAAATGAAACAATAATAATAACATTTACAGACAGGCACATTCATTGCTTCTGGCCCCAAACGAGGATACCCTGTGTTGTAGGAACCAGAAACAGCGACATCACAAACATGTAAACATCGAAGACCTGTTTTTTTTTTGTTTCCAGCCATCCATGTGGCATTAGTTGTTGTTCCGAAACATCCTTCAATTGGTACTCGGTTTTGAAAATTACTTTGCAATTATTTACACATCCAGAGCTATTTTATTTCTCTGCAGCTTCAATTTCAGTAGCCTGCCAGTACGTAAAAGTGTAGTCACTTTTACGTACTGGCAGGCTACTGAAATTGGAATAATAATAGAATTTAAAAAATATTTAAAAAAATAAAAGAACCCGACTGCAGTGATAAATCAACTGAAAGGGAAAAAATAAGATAATTTTATTTTCAAATGCTAATGTCGAATCAGAAGAGTTCATGCTGCTTTACTTGAGGTATCAAATAATATAACTTTATAAGCATTATTTGCTCAAACTGTTGCATTTATTATTTTATATAAAACGATGCAGTCGGGACCCATTACTGTTTGTTTAAAGTTCTCTAATGGGTCCCGACTGCATCATTTTATATAAAATAATAAATGCAACAGTTTGAGCAAATAATGCTTATAAAGTTATATTATTTGGTACCTCAAGTAAAGCAGCATGAACTCTTCTGATTCGACATTAGCATTTGAAAATAAAATTATCTTATTTTTTCCCTTTCAGTTGATTTATCACTGCAGTCGGGTTCTTTTATTTTTTTAAATATTTTTTTTATTTTTGACCTTTTAGTGACTCAGTAAAACGATAAAATTTAAAGGTCCATCTGTTCTGCTTACATGCTTTAAATCGTTATATTATTTTATTTCCTAAATGAATTTTAGTTTATTGCTTTATTTTCTTTTGTTCGACAATGGACATGTCGCGGCAAATCATAAATATTTTTACTGATATACTTGTTTGATGTTTATGAAGTTTATGTCGTACGATATTTTTTAGCTAGTATAATGAATATGGTCTAATGGTGTTAAACAATCTAGAATATTTGCAAAGGAAACGACAGATTTTTTTCTTTATTATCCTTACATAAATTGTCTGTTTTTTATGTAGCCTAAAAAAGCTCCACTGCACCTAGTTATTTAATGTTAACGATTGTAGGTGGGGACTGGAATAGTCACGAATTATGTCCTCGACCTGAACGGCGCTCAGCTTTCGACATCTCCAGAGTAGAATTCTTCGTGCTTGCATTGCTGGGTCTCGCTAATTACTTAGAATAAGGACTTGTAAATGGGAACATAAATGGTCTGAGCCTTCAGCCGCGGCCTGTACAAAGGCGCGACAGGTTTCCTCCTAACAGCAACTTTTAGTAACAGTCGCGGCTTTCGGCCGACTATTCCGAGACTATTCTCTGCATTTGGCATCAGCGTAAATAGAGCTCAGCATTTAGAATCGCCGTGGGAGTATTCCTCTAGCCCGCTTCACAGCCTTCGGCCGTGCCGCGACCTGTATTGAGCTGAGCTCGGAACAGGAAACCTAACACAAAATCATAATCTTATTTTCGGAGGAAACGAGATAAAATTCGTTAAGATGAATAGACCTAGATTTTTTTTACATTTCATGGGTCCTACGATACGAGGTCACGGAGGATCCGTCTTCGGTTACCAGTGAGAGCAATCAAATATTTTTTTTTATCATTTATTGTTTCTTCTTTGAACCCAGCTTGTCTGACTATGACCGCACAGGGGAAAAGGAGTTACATGCTACACTTTATATATTTTGTTTAGTTAGTTTTGGTCTAAGTGTTAGTAGAAAATTAATATCAGAGTTAAGAAATTAATTATTTTGACCCCCTATGAGGTTGATATTTCTTAAATTAATGAGATAAACGAATGGTGTAGAAAGAAATAAACACTTTATAGGCATTTTTTCTTTCAGCACTTATACCGTTTCTATAAACGGTTTGTTTACATGTAGAGCAAAGCTTATATTATGTAAATTTATACATGTAATAGAATAAATATATGCCAGCGCCATCTAGTGGCTAAAAGTGGTACTGTAGGACAGGTTTTCAGCAGACAAGAAGAGAAACGTTGTTTCAGCACGACAGCACGTACTTAGGGATCTATTTATTGGAGCAATATGAAACTAATGATTACAGTAACTGTACTACTCGTAGTACGAGTAGTACAATACTACGTACGTAGTAAGAGTCTCGTACCACAGCGCGGAATATTACCTACGTCACCAGTTGTCCCAATATTGGTGGACAGTCAGTAATGGTCGAAGTGATTCGCAAGCGGTCAAATACTAACCAATTTCTAATTAATCATAAAAATGGTGTTTGTTTAATAATATTATCTAGGGCCTTCGGACAAAACCATACCGCAATTTAGAACACAAACAGCGCCATCTGTGGTTGGGTAGAGGAACTAATACAGTACTTTACAGTACTGCTACAGTACTTTAATAACTTAGAAGTGAATATTATTTGTGTTGCGTTTGTTCTCTATTAATGCTGATTTTATGTAATCTACGACACCCGCAAAATTCTCTTTTAAATACTTTACACGTGTTAGGCGTAGTTAAACTAAATTATATTTTTTAATTAAATGAATGATCTAGAAGGATCAAACCACTCAATAGGAATTATTTCTTTCCGTATTTGTACCGATTCTATAAATGGTTTGTTTACATGTAGACCAAAGCCGAAATTATGTATACACATGTATTGGAATAAATAAAATATAGCAGCGCCATCTAGTAGCTAAAGGTGGTACTTTAATTACTTAGAAGTAAATGTTATTTTTTGTTCCGTTGGTTCTCTATTAATGCTGATTTTATGTAACCTACGTCATCCGCAAAATTCTGTTTTAAATATTTCACACCTGTTAGGGGTAGTTCAATAAAATTAGTATTCGAATTCAATAAACTAAATATAACAGCGCCATCTAGTGGCTCCTAGCTGTACTTTAACGAAGCTTCTTAACGAATTTTATTTTTCGTCACGGTTCTGATCGCATAATTATGATTTTATATAGCCTATGACACCCGCGCAAGGATGCCGAATCGAATGACACCTTGTTTAACAAAATCTGACCATTGGTTAAGGAGTTATGAGGGAACATAGAATCGGACATACTTACATACATACATACATACATACATACATACATACATACATACATACATACATACATACATACATACATACATACATACGAACTAAACACATTACCCTCCTTTTGGGCTTCGCCGCAGTCGGGTAAAAAGAGTCCCCAACTGATTCTAACCTCATTGGACACTACTGAGTCTAACCCACAGAACATAAAAAAAGAGTAGAAGTAGCGACATGACACATTAGTACGAAAACCAGTGTAACCAAACTGATACTTACAAACCAAACGCACACTACGAATGCCAACCTGCCATTGGTAAATAAAGTAAATGCCGAAAAGGTGTACATCACAAAAGTTTCAATTAAAATATGCACCTTTTTGTAATGTTAACAATGATCAAAGTCAAATGACAATGATGAAATTAAGGTTGACATTTTGTAGTAACGCTACTCTACACTAGATGGAACTACCGCCGCGTCGGACCGAAAAGAACTTTTACCTAGTAAGACAGAAAGTTCAAAATTGAAAAACAAGTACATTCTCAGTTTGGGATGGGACAGTGCGAGTTCTAGTTTGTCGATAGGGAGAACCTATCGACAAATTATACTCATACAAACAGTTTACACATTAACGGCCGAATATGAATACTGGTACTTAGAAGTATTTTTATCTATTTATTTTTTGCCTGCGGGTTGACTGGTAGAAAATGCATCTTTTCTACATTATCTTTTGTGCGATATAGTATATTTCATTACAAGTGCGGAAAGGCTGTCATTGCAAAGAGTTCCGACAAGTTGCAATGACGGTTCCGCACGTGTACTGAACGACTATTTTTAATACAGTTGCGAAAAAAATAAGCAATTTAATAAAGAAAATAATTTAGAAAATGGTGCCAACCGTAAAAAATATAAGCAGAGATTTTTTTTCTTCACCCATTCTAGAAGGCAAAAGGAACTATGCCCATACAGCCAAGTCTTCAGAAGATTTTTTTTATTTATATGAAATGAAAATGAAATTTAATGAGATGAAATGAAATGAAACCTAACTTAACTCATTCAATCAAATCATTAAATCTGATATTGAAACAAATTAGTAGCTCTAAAAACTTCTATGATTTTTTTAGTAAAAACTTGATGGTTGGTTTTTCTTTTTAAAAGACATATTATTTTGACAGTTGGGAAAGAAAACGCACGAGTGCGGGAAAGGTAAAAAAAAGCACGATTGTGTAATAGCCCACATCCCGCGTGCTATACTTCCGTGTAATACGTCACTTTTTGAGCAACAGTATTAAAAAAGAATGAACACTAATAGGGTACATAGACGCACTAATAAACCAATGTTGTAGATTTCATATTTTAAAATGTTATCTCTTATTTAAAACGAGCTTTAACCCGCTGCTTCGCGGGCGTTAGAAATTATAACACGGGAAATATAATGTATTCTACGACTCAATTCAGATCTTTGTCTATCTGTACGACATGTTTCATACGTTATACTAATTTTATTGACGATGGTAATAATATATTTCATTTATACGCAAGAGTCTAACCTGGAAGTGAGGCACATTTTTTTTGGTATTGCTGCATCACATAAGTGCCACCTTCCGCCATTTTTAGTGTTTATGAAGTGTTCATGAAAATGCTTTGAATATATTGTGTTCATCGTCGGTTTGAACCAATTTTGACTTCCTGTCGCTGCCATCCATTTTAATTTCGTATCCGGTTCCTTAGAAAACTAAACGAAAACTCACTTCCAAATTGTTTTGATTCCGAGAGGGTAGTTGTAACATTGCCTCGGTTTTCTGTTGTCAAAGGGGTAAGATGAAAATTACTTCGATAGTTTCTTAGATATTTCAGTCACTGATAAACTGGTGAAGAAAATCTATATCGCGATCTATGTCTCATGTCATATCTTGTATGAAAAGTAGTAATGTATGAGCTCCAATGACAGTTTTCACATGCACAACGACCAGCCGGCGACCGGA
Source organism: Yponomeuta sedellus (assembly GCA_934045075.1). Taxonomy (NCBI): domain Eukaryota; kingdom Metazoa; phylum Arthropoda; class Insecta; order Lepidoptera; family Yponomeutidae; genus Yponomeuta; species Yponomeuta sedellus. The sequence continues at coordinate 16,988,950 of OW203728.1, read as the reverse complement.
GCTCATACATTACTACTTTACCTGGCCCGGCGACCGGACGGCGACCGGTTGCATGTGAAAAGGCACTTAGGAAGTAGGTATAAAATAACAACAATTATTTTAACTACTTAGACGAATTGGAATTTACAATACCTAAGTACCATTAAGTATGTACCTATGACTACTAAGTCATAGACAATTATCGATAGATTTTTATCATGTGTGCCCCCATCCGTAATTGAGTAGAATTCAAATTATGACAGAAATTTCTAGAAAAGGTACACGTTCTTCGATGAAAATTTAACTTTATTAACCAGTAAATAAAGGTGGTTTCACTTTTTCATTTTCGGATTGGTTTCCGTGTTCATGTCATTACAAATTAAATTAAAAATACAATGAAATACGTCTTACCGATGAAATATTACGGCATGATCGGTATATTTTAGTCCCCAGCTTTTATTTTTGCTCTCTAACACAGCACAACAAGGCATTTTAATCAAGTTTTCACCATTTTTTTCTTTACTAGAAGCGCAGGGCAACTGAAGTAAACAAAACTGTCACCGACTACGCATAGGCAATACATTGCTAATGTGAGGCACGCGGGCACCGCCCACTTACGACTTCTACTCTTTTTTTATGTTCTGTGGTCTAACCTCAGAGTCAGCAGCCTACACATGTGACCCTTTGCAAGACACGGGGGCCTCAGATACGCATGGGCTTAATTCAACTCAATTCAATTCAATTTATTTCAACGTAAAGAATTTACATTCTGTTTGATGAATGTCAAAATACAATGTAACATGAAAGTGAAATCACTACACGTGTCAACCGTGGTTTGGCTGTTTCATGCGCTTAGGTGTCGCCTTAGCCGATATTGCTGCTGTAAGTTCAGAAGTTTCTGTATAACTTAGAAAACAAAGATGTCGTTTAGCTTTCTTTGTTCAGTTTCTTAGATAGGTACAAGACAGGATCGATTCTACGACGTATAAAGTATGAGGCCAGCGTTCTACGTCTGTTTTACTAGAACTTAGGGTTGTTATGGATAAAAGTACTATAGGCACTTTTAGGTTGGGTTATGGGGACTTTTGGGTCGGATGTGGCTCAGAGCGATTTATTTGGTTACGTTTTATTTTAGATATCAACCCTTGAATGTCCCCAATCGTGGAGCACGGGTCTCTTCCTGCATCGCAGAAAAGATAGGCTATACTCCACCACGGGGGCCAAGTTCGGGTTGGTAGAGGATTGTAAGACAGTGGCGGGCCTTATTGTCAGAAGTTATCAAGACGCCCATGAGGCCTCTGACGTGGCTTAACGACTGCCATTACATGACAGAAAGCACCAACGGCTTAACGCGCCTTTCGAAGCACGGAAGCGCTCGGAAAAATGCCACTAGCGGTAGTCACGGACGGTCACCCATCCTGCACCTGACTGCGCCTGTTGTTGGTTAAGTTAACTCAAGTTAACTTAATCACTCGGTTCGACTAGGCCACGAATGCTCGTTTTGGTACTATATTTTGTTAATTTTAATATTACACTATTTTTATTTTTAATGCACTAACCCGTGCTAAGGAACAAATTTAAAAACCTATTTAGAGGCTAAAAATTTCACCCATGCCGGGATTCGAACCCGCAACCTGTGGCTATCCGTACCAGCGCTCTACCAATTGAGCCAATGGGCGACTCACGGCATCAGTGAAATTTCGAACCTCCTTACAATATTCTCTGTATTACGTACAGGCAGCGACATCTGACTTAAGCAAATTGCATTACTTACAGCCCCGACTACCTACTTTGCAGTTAGGTTTTAACATCGGAACGATATCACTGTACCCACATGATTACACTATTTTTATTTTTAATGCACTAACCCGTGCTAAGGAACCAATTTAAAAACCTATTTAGAGGCTAAAAATTTCACCCATGCCGGGATTCGAACCCGCAACCTCTGGCTATCCGTACCAGCGCTCTACCAATTGAGCCAATGGGCGACTCACGGCATCAGTGAAATTTCGTGGTTTTTAATTTTAATATTCTTTTGACGTCTTGATGTAAGTGGTGGGTAGGTACTTACAATTAATAAAGTTCTTCTCCCAACCGCAAAACGCTGAGCTCACAAGCACTAACAACCATAACACACGCCACATTTTCGAAGCAACTAAATTGTACTAAATGAACAGCAACTGGTCGTTGTCATTAATATAAATAATCTACAAAACGTGTACATGCACTAAAGTTCCAATCTCGATCAGCTGATAATCATCCGCGTTTTATCGACTCCACCGAAAACGTGAAAAGGAAAGTTCCTATCGCCTCTGAAATGATTTTAGGTCACGTAGGAGATGATACGAGGACGTCAGACCATGATTATGATCTTGATTACAACGAATGTGACGCAAATTTTTCAAAGCGAAATTTAATCATAGACAATGTGACGCCAATACCGTTCTAGAGCTAATCTTATTTACCCAAGAGGTCATGGGTTCGATTTCCACTGGAGAACGCCGTACAAGAGACGTAGAAGTTAAGTAGCTTCTTTGCAATGCAGCCTATATATACGTCTCACTGTAGGGCATAGGCTTAATTCGCAGAGAGATGTATGGGCTTAATTACCACGCGTGCCCAACGCGGATAGGCAATTTCAAGCCCTGAGCACGTTTATAAGAACACTCAGGTTTAGGGAGGTATTCAGATTTCCTCACAACGTTTTTCTTTACCGTTAGCGAGTGGTGTTGCTACTAAAACTTCACAAATATTTAAATTTAGAAAACAAAGCCATTGGTACATGCCGTGATTCGAACCCACGACGGTATGAGAAGCGCTCTGCTTCCACCACTCTTTTCTTAAAGTGGCCTTTGTATGTATTTCCAAGTTTGTACTGCAAAGGAGACGGGGATTTCTGGGCCCGATTGTAAATAGTTGAGATATGGTTTTAAAAAAGCGTTATATTTTTCTATTTTAAAATATAAAAAATGAGCTCAATTCACAATCTGGAAGACGAGAAAACTTAAAAATAAATTTAGGTCCCTAATAAAATAGGATACCGATTACTTTAATTGATTAGTCTGCATGTACTAAATAAAAAACACCTGCAACAGATGATTGGTTCAATTAAATTAAATAAATACATTATAATATACATAATATCAACAGTTTAAAGAAAATCTAAATACTAACTTGATGAAAATAAATCTTTAAATTGATTCTTTCTACAGACTTACGATCTGGCTTAACTTGTACGGACACGGATAAGTTTAGTATAAGTTTCATTGTCAGCTTGTAGCATAGCCTCACTTTTACTAAATCTCTTATAACTCTGCTCTCAGATTGCCAAAATCCGCAGAATTTTCCGAGATGGTTTGCTAATATATAAGCTCTAAATTGACATCTCTTTTGCCTTTTTACACCCGGGCCCAAGAATGTATGAAAGTGTATCCGTCTCCTTTTAGTTTATTATGACGATTCCATGTATATTGAGTAGCATTGTTTTCTACATCGTATACTTGGTACATCGGTGGGTAAGTCGACTCTGCAATATTCATTCATGATATCAACCCTTGGTATGTCTCCACTGCTGGGGCACGAGTCTCTTCCTGCATCGCAGAAAGGTTAGGCCAAACTCCACCACGGGGACCAAGACCGGGTTGGTGGAGGATTGTAAGACAGTGGTAGGCCTTACCGTCAGAAGTTATCAAGCCGCCCATAAGGCTCTGACATAGCTCAACGACTGCTATGACCTGACAACCGGCACCAACGGCTTAACGTGCCTTGCGAAGCACAGAAAAAATGCCACTAACGGTAGTCACGGGATGGTCACACATCTAGCATCTGACCGCGCCTCCTTTTTCTCAACCCAAGTGATTGATTCCAATCTCTTGGTTCCAGTAGGCCAGGAACGCTTCGCAATCTTATAATCAACCAACTATTCTAGTTTTATTCTATTCACCACGACACAGGGTATCCTAGTGTGGGGCCAGAAGCAATGTATGTGCTTGTATGTAACTGTTCTGTACTTTATGACACAAGTTTCTGCTTACACATACAGGGTATTGCACGGGGTATCCTATATTATTAGGACAAGTGAAGGATTTTTTGCGTGGAATTTATATTTTATCGGTCCATGGTACTTATACCTAAGTTTTGCGCACTTCGCATCATAGTTGGTCTGCCAGTCACCAGATGACTCAAAACGTATTTGTGCATAGGTTGGATGGAGCTATGTAAGTTGCATTTTCATGCTCTACATAATAACAATAATAGTCATTTTAATTTAATGGAAGATGATCTTATTTCCTTCAGCAACTTTCCGTCATAAGGTTGTCTGGGTTCTAGAGTAGGCTTTGGTTTTCGAAGAAAGCACACGAGTGTAATACCTACTACTTCCTGCTCTGTATAAAACATTTCTTCACTATTTTGAAAATTTGTGTAAAGTTATAAATGACAATACAAAATAAACCTTACCTTAAAATAATCTGATTCTATACAATAGTAGCCGAGGTATAGTATTCTAAAAGCTAACAGACTGTACAATGTGATTTTGCAATCGTTAGCCATATTTTGAGAGGATGTTTCTTTGTGAAAAACGGTATTTTAAAACATAATAAAAAAAATATTTCGTTATCAACTTAACATTAATTTTACACTGTGGTGGGGACTTCCTATGGTGTATAGACCAGGAAGCCCAGCTCTTCCTATACTAGATGAATACAGTTCGGTACAAACATGCCTATACCATATATAATTTGTTTTTAACTATGAGTTAAATACATGCAATTAATATAATTTGAAAGTAAGTAACGAAGAGTTCCAAGACACAATCATCCACTTTCCAAGTCATAACATTTTATTAATTTCGGAAATAAATATTAATTTCGGAAATAAATTATTTGCTAAGGTTAACACGAGTACTAGACATAATTAAAACTGTTTTATACGGATTTCACTCGTTTATTATATTATATTTTTACAATTTTCCGACGTTTCGTCACTTTTACATGGTCTCGGATGACTGAGGTGATAGGCGTCTTTTTGAAAGCATTAACTGGTAGTTTACTACCTTCGGCAAAAATTATAAAAGTTAATTATGAAGTTACGTTCCAAAATAGGTAAATCAATTATTTTATATAAAGTCAACACTATTGATTATTAGTAATTGAAGTTAAAAATTTAACGTCGGAAAATTGTAAAAATCCGTATAAAAACGAGTAAAATCCGTATAAAACAGTCTTAATTAAATTATTTATTTAAACATTGCTTGCGCGCTGCAGGAATGTTGGAGCTTATAGTGCGCGCGCAGAGTTGACATGTGCTCGCCACTTGTTTATCGAATTGATTGAAATAACTAATCACCCTGTAGTAAATAATCGCATCATAGATATACCACACCCACATATTATTACGTTACCGAAACAGTGAAGTTACATAACGCCAAAACAGAATAATGCCACTTATTTCGTTCCCCTGCTTTTTTTTCGCAAATAGATCTCTCTAAAGCCGGCGCGGGCGCAGTTTTGTAATTTGTTACTCCAACAAATAGACGCTGTGACGCAACGTAGCTGGCCCAGCTCTGCTGACTGACACCGATTGAAGTAAATATGACGGAACAGTAGATACACTGTCGAAAGTAGCTTACGCACACATGTGGATTTTGTAACATAAGGTTTGGCCTACAAGAGAAGACTTTACTTTTTTCTTTATATATATTTAATTGCTGACCCGGCATACGTAATTTTTCCATATTAATTAGCCTACGACCTGTTCTCTGATCTACCAAAAATACACAATATATTTCATAAAATTTCACAAAATCGGAGAGTTTCGATAACAAATAACAAATACTGTAACACAAGATTTTTACATTTTAGGTAATCTTTCCTTGTGCTCAAAATGGCTACGATTAAAAGTAGGTTAAGGTTATTTAAAAAAGATAATTTGCTGTCATATTATTAGTATTTCGAAGTAATTTGCAAAGATCTACGGAAAAGTTAGTGAGGGGTCCTGCCTGCCTTTCTACCCCCGACTACCTACCCCGTATTATGTGCAAAATTACGCCACAATTAAATGCAACAGGTCAGAAATAATTTACTTATTATAATAATATAAAACAGCATGTTACGTATTCGCTTTCTGTGAGACTAATCCATGCTTTTTTTGTATCATTATTTTAATATTTTTGTTCAAAATATTATTATTATTATTAGTAAGATCTCCACATGTAAAAATATAATAATGAAAAGTATGTTGTTAGTTACATATTAAACGTGCTTAATCGTCATTATTTATTAGGTAAAATTATGTAGCATTTGTAGTATAGCATCGAGAGATGGCGCAGAGACGAACTGCACAGTACAAATAAAGACTCCTAGCCTTATTTATATAAACACGATTGCACTTAAACACTCCCAGGGGCGTTTTATTTAATCTGTGTTTTTCCTTTTAAAATCTCCACCGCAGACTGGTTTAGACAGCGTTTTGTAATTAAGGCCACTATGGCCGTATTTATAAAATCACAATTCATCTTAAACACACTTTAGAGGCAACTAAAATAATCTGTGGTTATTTTTTCCTTTTACCACAGACTAGAAACTAGTAAATTATAAGTATGATTGATTTTTAGATTGTCAATCAAACTTGCAATTTAGATAGTAGTGGTGAGCAAATGTTCCAACTTATAAGAATTGAATTGACTGCTCGACGGCTGTAACGCAATTAGCACAAGTACGAGTAAGTTGCATTCAATGACCGCATAATCATAATACGAGAGCAAGGCAATGAATTATATTGAAAACGAATGAGTAAGCATGAATTATACTATATTTTATATGGTCCATGATATTTAGACACACGTAAGCGACCGCGTGTGTTACTAAATATGGATGAACCGTAGTACAGTCGGCACATCAACCTTTACACGCGTGCACTGGACCCAGTTACGTTACGGGCGACTATGGAACAAAAATGTAAAGGTTTACTTGTTGTCGACTCTACGCACAAACGCTTCTTTACAAGTACATCATGGTGATGCTTTACTTGGCTATTTGTACTCGCGTATCATCCGAAGATTTACAATAAATTGCAAATTTTAGTCAGTGCCAAGGTTTCATCTAAAAACCCAGCAGTGGATAGTTAATACTCGATAAGTATGGAAAAGTATGGCGCCAGCCTTACCAAAGTGAATAGAATGAAATAAGTGACGTGACTGACACAATCAGCTGTGTGTGGTACTATGGCGTTACTGACACACTTTTGGTGGCATACAATGACAGAAATCTTGATCGTCAACCTGTGAAACTTTTGAAAACATTCTCATTCACTTTGGAGATAAAATCTACAACTTACACAACACATAGAAACACATCGAAAATCACATAAAAAACTTTAATTTGTAACAGCTATGCATATTCATGAGAAAATAAACAACATAGCGTCGCACGTCAACGTTGACATTAGAAAGTAAAACAAATAAATAGGTTTAATAAATTAAATAAATAATGGCTTTCTTAGCTTAAATTGGGAATACTCAACTGAGATCTCAAAGTTAAGAGTTAAGAACTAAGAGGAGACTATCAAGGAGTAAATCCCACACAAACATATAGAACTTGTGTTCTTATTTACAAACGACACGCCGGATCGCAATGAAACTTTAGCAATACGTTTAGAGGTCACAATCGAGGTTTGCACGTTCTTAGAACTAAGAATGAGAAGAAAGACGTGGCTCAGAAACATGAGGGAATGGACGGATAACATCAGCGTCGAAGACTGTTTCGCTTGGCAAGAATCAAAGAAGAATATGCGTTGCTGACCGTCAACCTCCATTAGTGGAGAGGCACAGGAACAAAAAGAAGAATTGAGAATAACAGAATACTGAATAAAAGAAATTGTAGCCTCCTAAGACTTTTCATAGAATCTATTCACTAGGGTATGATTTCTTTTTGATAATTTTATTTCCAATTTTGAGCACGATCAAACCTCGAATTGTGTCCTCTAAGCGAATTGGCATTACTCCTTGAGGAGCCGCCCTAATGAGGCTCTAGGAGTTCGCAAAACTAATTAGGGAACACCATCTCGTAAGGCACATGCTTCAGGAACTTATTAGCGACATCTTCCAGCACCATGGCGAGGGCTGTCTCCACGGCTGGCTGCACTTCGGAGATGATTTCCGAGGAGTGCATCTTCACTATGTGGTCGGTGATCATTTCTGGAATCGGGAGAAAAACCTGCTGTAATGAAAGATCGCCAGTATTCATAATTTTTACAGCAACGACAAGTTGTTGAGATTGTACCAGTTTTTACCAGTAAAGGACGGATTAGACCACCTCTGGTTTTAATGGATTCATTGGAAGTGAAGACCATAATAATAATATAATAATGCGGTATAATAATTTCTACGCAATTGGCCTTCACCGGAATATTCTACATAAAAACGTATACCTGTCATGTGCCTATTACATATTTCGTGTCGAAAGTCTCAATGCTACTACTGCGCTAACCTCGTTTAACTTGAAAATGTAGTTATAAAGGGACTAAAAAATCATAACCTTCCTTCTGGCGCTGTTGGAAAAAAATAGATAGCTGTGTGGAACTTGCTGACAGCCAGTCTCTACAGGCCTGCCTGTCGTAGTAGACAGTCGATAACCTCTTTCACTATGCGCTTGTATATTCAAAACCTTACTGTCTCGATGTTACGCAGTACAGTCAGGCCGAGGCCTTCGTTACTATGCGCTTGTCGATCCTAGACCTCACTGCGATGATGTGGGAGGGCTAGCTATCCATCTACTCTGAAACGGAGTGGGCCTCGCTGAGGCCAGGTCGCACAGGCATATTTCGGTGGAGTTGACTGTGGCCAGCTTTACTATACGCTTCTGGATAGAAGCTATTGCCGCCTCGATCCCGTGGGAAGGCTAACGCTGTAGGCCTCGCTGAGGTCGGGCTGCATAAGCCTATCTCGGTGGAGTCCGACAGTGGTCAGCTTCACTATGCGCTTTTGGATACAAGCCCTTACCGCCTCAATCCTACAGGAAAGCTAACATACTCATTTCCCCAGAAACGGGTGGGCCTCGCTGACGTCGGGCCGCACAGGTCCAAGTCAGAGGAGTCAGAATGCGGCCAACTTCACTGTGCGCTTGTGAGAAGGCTAACATACCCATCTCCCCAGAAACGGAGTGGGCCTCGCTGAGGTCGGCTCGCAGAGGCCCGTCGCAGCGGAGGCGGACCGTGGCATCTTTTACCACCATGCGCTTGTGGACCCGCGCTCCTACCGCCTCGATGGCTGCCGTGCACATCGCTGCGGAATGACAGTCATTGTTGAGAAGTAATACAAATAATAGGACCAAATAATAAATATTAGGATCTGGTACAAAAAAACTCAAAGTACAGATCATAAAACACTATTTCAAGCACCGCACATTCTGTCAGTCTTGACATGCAACATTTTATAGACTATACAAGAAGTAAAATCAGTTATCCTAGTTACTAAAATTACATCAATTACCTATCATAGAAACTGAAAACAAAATTACTAATTATTAAGCAAGATTGACAGATCCTCCATTTGAAAGGTCAAATCGGGTGTGATCAAACTGGGCCTTTGGATAACAAGTGCATAATTTGTCTTATATACAACTAATATTATTTGTCTTGTTTTATAAGCTAACCAAAGAAATTGAACAAAGTGACTCACTGAAGTTAGCATTCATGTTGCCAGTAGACTCGACCGGTAACATCTGGAACTGACCCAGCACTACGAACTCGCCGGTCATCTGCATTCTTGGCAGTGTAATGTTCGCCGTCACTTTCAGAGCCTCAGGGTAAACACTGAAAAAGTTTTAAATACAATAACGAAGTTGTACCATGATAATAGAAGGTTCTATTATTATTATGATGGTACATGGTATCATGGTTATTAATATTTATTCGCTAAAGATATCTGATGTCTTTAGCGAATAAATATTAATAAACCTTTATTAATATATATAAATATTAATAGATACACAGAGAAAGAATACTTTACTTTATTTTACATAAAAATGGAAATTGCAAAGATATTTCTTAACTTAAGAGTAAAGACCGCCGTCCTTACCACTAAAAATCATCTCTTCTAGACAACCTTTTGGAACAAAATACTTATACCCCTATTGCAACGAAATAGATCATTGTAGTTTAAGTATGCATCTTATAAATCTGGGCGTAACCCAGGCACCTATATCATACAACTACAATTGATGGTTTACCATGAGAATTCGATTGCAAACTCGATTAACCCACAGATTAAAAAGAGTTGACTGTGGTACGCAAAGTACCTCGAATTGTCATAAATCTTAATAAACTACATTGTTGTTTTATAAAACTCAGCTATGGGCTTAAGGGCTAATTTAGCGTATACTCGCAGTCGACAGTACATCAAAATTTATATTTGAATAGCACTGAACTTTAATAATACGTAATAACACTGTGTAGATGCATGGATATAAAGGTTGATGTCAAAGTCACACTAGTGTGGCAATTTGGTGTCACTGCCAATTGGTTGGGCTCTGTCGACTTTTCGCTAATAAGCGTTTTTTCAGATTTTTAAAAATGTGGTTTATGATTATAGCTACCCATTACTTTCAGTTCTTATTTTAACTTTACGATTTTATCCAGATACTTTCCGCCAACCCGGACTTGGCCCCCGTGGTGGAGTATGGCCTAACCTTCCTGCGATGCAGGAAGAGACCCGTGCCCCAGCAGTGGGGACATACAAAGGGTTGATATCATCAAAATGCGCTCGCTATACAGAAGTGTAAGAGTTCTATCAGACAGAGTGGTTTTCCATTGGTTCTAACCATTGTTTACCCAATGGTACTCCACGAGCTGGTAACCTCATTGATATACGAGTACTTGAGAGGTTTATACTTACTCTAACTTATTGAACGAATAATCCGTGAGTCCCTTCAGCGTGACATCGGAGAGCCAAGCGTCGTATTTAAACCCTTTCCCTTGGTGCTGTCTAAGCCTCACACTCGGCACCTTGAGCGGCTCCAGCGGCTGGATGCCCAACGATGGGATCCCGTGGGCGAGGAAAGCCCTAGCTTTCTCGGCTGCTCGCTGGATACACTCGTTCACTTGTGGGTCGTTGTAATGGCATATGGGGATATTGTTTGCTGCAAAAGAGGTACTTCAATAAGATAAGAATGTTTGGCTAACCTATACTTAGAACATTGTACAAAATGGGATATAGGATAAGACGTGCATCTAACTTCTTCTTCTTCTTCTTCAGGCTATATTAGTCCATTGCTGGACATAGCCCCCCCTGCGTCTAACGTCTATGGCGTAAATTCAATAACTTCGACTTTAGTTTTATCTTCATCAAATTATGCACTCATTTTCCCGCTAGGCACTTACTGAAGTGTTGGTGAAGAAACATTAACGAAACTGTCACTTTTCTCTACCGATGGGGTTTCCCCGTGGGGAAAAGTGGAACAACCGCAAGAATGGCGACTAAATAGTATTCAGACAGCCAAGTTGTAGGGATGGAATCTACTGGCCTCCATAGGTTTGCTGTCATTACCGTACGTGTTACAACCGGATGGTGCCAAATGAGTGGCATTACTGATGAAAGGCATGTGTCATAACTAGACGCACCGCCCATCAAACCCATCAGACAAAGACACACCGCCAAACAATTCGTTGTCATCCGGCGAGATGTTCGATGGCGCCACACCTAAGAGACTAGCATGTAAACTCTTTTGTCCCGTCTTCACTAACCATTAGATGATACCGAGGGCAAGTGTGAGCCTTCTTTTTGTCTTACGTAAACAAAACTTGTAATGTAATTAGTTTTCTAGCTTTCCAGCGATTTTTATCTTAGCGTTTTCTAGCCAAGTAATCTAGCTAGAATCTAATAGGTTAAATGGAAAGGGTCTCTTCCTCACTTCCTGAGTTATGCCCCGTCTTCACTCACTAACCATCACATGAGACAGAGGCCAAGTGTGTGCCTAATTTTTAGTCTTACTTAAAAAACTTGTAAGTGTAAGCAATTACCAGTACTTACAGCTAGGCAGCTTACCAAACTCTTCCTCACTATCTGCCTTCACTTCCTGAGTTATGCCCCATCTTCACTAACCATCAGATGGGATGGGGCATAGACCAAGTGTGGGCCTTATTCTTATTCTTACTTAAAAAAATTGTTTATTGTAAGTAATCTCAAGCACTTACAGCTAGGCAGCTTACCAAACTCTTCCTCACTATCTGCCTTCACTTCCTGCGTCTGGTTCTTGGGGCTAGCCCCTCGACCAACGACACAATTCACACACAGCGCGATCAAAATAAAACTAATCAGATACTCGGCCATGTTTCAGTCTAGGAAACCTCAGTACTAAGCCGAGAATCCATAGGGCTAGCTTTATAAAGAATCCTGATAAGTCGTGAGTTAGCTTTTACCATATGTGGATACAAATCAACCTCGGCGAAGCGTGTGTGTGTGAATGCCTTTGCTTTATTTGTTTTAATTACGCCTTCTGGAATAAATGTAGCAATTGTCGACACAAATTAAGTAAAGCTGACAGATCAATGTTACTACTGTCAACTTTAACTACATCCTGTACCTAGAGAAATCTGATTTAGTTTGTCCACTAACTTAACAAATGTAAAATTGCCAATGTATAATGTGTCGTCTAGTTAGGTAGACCTAAGATTTCCGCACTTAGCCTCATAGTTGGGCCATTATACGCAGCAAGCGCTGAGGTACGTTAACACTTGAGACACTAAGGTTTCCTCACTATGTTTACATCCACCGTTACCGAGTGGTATTATTACTATAACTTCACAAATACTTAGAAAACAAAGTCATTGGTACATGTCGGGACTCGAACCCACGATCTCCCGATTGAGAAGCCGGCGTGCCGGCGTTCTACTGCTCCGCTACTACCGATTCATGTAGCGTTTATTATGTAAGGGTTTCAACACTGTATGTCCCCATCGATCGATTTCAACACTGTATGTCCCCATCACTGCTGGGGCACGGGTCTCTTCCTGTATTACAGAAAGGTTAGGCCATACTCCACACGGGGGCCAAGTCCGAGTTGGTGGAGGATTGTATGATTTGTGGTAAAGGTAATAATGATTCATAGCCAGGGTCGGACTGGGCCTAAGGGTCCCGGATGACATTATGCTGTAGGGGCCCGCCGCACGCATACCATCAAATAAATGAACAAAGTACATAATTTACAGAGCTTTCTTGTGGCTCAGTCCAAGACCAGGCTGAGAGGTACATCCTATTTTAAATTCATTCGATATCGATATCAACCAAGTCCGGGTTAGTGATGGATTGTAAGGCAGCGGGCCTTACTGTCAGAAGTTATCAAGCCGCCCATAAGGCCTCAGACATGGCTTAATGACTGCCATTACATGACAGCCGGCACCAACGGCTCGGTCGGAAAAAATGCCACTAGCGGTAGTCACGGGATGGTCACCTGACCGCGCCTGTTGTTGCTTAACTGAAGTGATTGATTCCAATCACTCGGTTCGACCAGGCCACGAGCGCTTTATTCAATGTCCCCATAAGGCAAAAAAAAATGTATGGGGAGGCGCAGAAGCTAAATAAATAAGACCTTTAAACTTATAGGTCAGAGCGGACCCGGATAGCAAATGCTACCCTGGCCCTATGCTACGCTACGCTATTCATACTCGCACTGAATAAAAGTTGCTTTGATATACAGTGAGCTGTGACAGACTGTACTATTCAAATATAATGTCTGTTTGTCACTTCCTTATAGCAACTAGGTAGGAAATAAGGTGCAACATTGACCAAGTTTTTTTTTTCTAAGGTTCAAGATGCTCTTGACCATGCTTATTCATATAAGGATTTATAGATTAAATTCTTGTAATAGTTTAGTGGCCGATGTATTTATCGGACGAAGTGACATAGTTAGCAATAACTATCCTTTAAAACAATCAAAATTATCGATACGAAGCAAAATTAAGTAATTATTAATCATAAATATTATTATCTGAATTCTCGTTCGAAGCTTGTAGTGAAACAAAAGAACCCACATTTCCTCATTTAATTAAATAACTAGTCTAATAAACAGCACAGGTACAAAATAATAAAGATCTTTGGCGTCCTAAAAGAAGACAAAATATCAAATTACAAATTTCATGGTAGTACCAAATTTAAGTAAATTCTATCACTTCTATATATGTTTATAAAAATATAATACCCACATCACCCACAAATTACCGAGAGAACTCCGTAAGAGGGAAATCAAAGAATGTTTATCAGTATGCTTGACGCTTCGCTCCATTCTCTAGATTTCTTGGCATATTAGATTAGATTAGAACTCTTTATGGTAGACACCAGAAAACAAAGTAAATAAAAAGGCTTACATATCTAAGCTATTTCCGTATACAATTGGCGGTCTTATCGCTAAAAGCGCTAAAATCTCTTCCAGACAACCTTGTGATGGATAGAACTGAAAGCATTATATGTGATAACCTAGCAATGCATCCCTTCGTCTGTTGATATTCAAAAGTAGGTTAATCATGGGGTAAAACAGTTTGAACAAAACACACATAAATTACTTAATAGTACCAATCTTACCGTCTCAGAAAACAATGCATAAATAGCAACTAGAGACGCTGCAGCTGCCCCAACCAAAAGACGGCCAAACCAGTCCCTCGAAAGATACTGAATTCGAAACACCTGTTTAATTCTACTCATCCAAAAGGAGCTCATTTAAGGGTATGCTGCCGAGGATCTTGTTGATGAAAGCCTTGATGATGGCGGCGGCTGAGTCCTCGATAATCGGGTTGAGGATGTCCAAGACCACCTTCGGGTTTGAGTTGAAGAATGAAGCTGCTGATGTGGCTGAGGAATAAAGGCATATATTTTAGTAAGATCCCCATGCGAATAAATGTTCAATAACACTAACTGAATACATTGTTGCCAAAGAATGCAAAAATGTGACTATGATGCGTAAAATGCTACTTAGCATTAAGTACTCCTTTGCACCAAATACTGTGTCTTGTGCAATAACAAATTTCGAAAATAGTATATTTCATTACAAGTGCGTAAAGGCTGTCATTGCAAAGAGTTCCGACAAATGTTTACCCGAGCCGAGGCGCAGCCGAAGGCGAGGGTTGACAGTCGGAACAAGTTGCAATGACGGTTCCGTGCGTGTTATACTGAACGACTATTTTTAATACAGTTGCGAAAAAAATAAGCAATTTAATAAAGAAAAATTATTTGAAAAATGGCGCCAATCGTAAAAAATATAACTAAGCAGAGATTTTTTTTCTTCACCCATTCTAGTAGGCAAAGGGAACTATCCCCATACAGCCAAGTCTTCAGTAGAATTTTTTTATTGATATGAAATGTAAATGAAATTTAATAAGATGAAATGAAATGAAACCTAACTTAAATCATTCAATCAAATCATTAAACCTGATATTGAAACAAATTAGTAGCTCATAAAAACTTCTATGATTTTTTTTAGTAAAAACTTCATGATTGGTTTTTCTTTTTAATAGACATTATTTTGACAGTTAGGAAAGAAAACGCACGAGTGCGGGAAAGGTAAAAAAAAAGCACGAGTGTGTAATAGCCCACATCCCGCACGCTATACGTCCCTGTAATACGCCACTTTTTGAGCAACTGTATTAAAAAATAATGATCCTCAGTATACCCGTTCATTTTCTAGGCGTAAAAATACGTTGTTTTCGGGGAAACAGAGACATATTCTTCCGCTTAGTACATGGTACATTGGTTGGCACGTCCTTTGTCTAATTGATTTCTAATTAATTGTCTTATGTAATGTTTTAGTTATTGTGGATAATTTAGGGACCGTGTGCGTATTTGAGGTATTTACAAATAAAGTTCATATCAATCAATCAATCAATCAATCAATCGATCTATCTATCTTAGTCCATGATAATAATGTAACTTCAACAAAACACAAGCACTTATCCTAGTCCAGAAATAGAATGTCCTGTGCAATAGCGCTATGGTTACCATAGTAACCAGACTAGAACATCACAAACATGGAAATAATAGAAGACTGATGTTATTTGCACAAATCAAGTTGGCTAGCTTGACCTGCCACCGCTTGACCTGCAGTCAAAGCTATAAGATATTTTACATACCAGCCACAGGTCTTTCGGTGTCGGCGACCTCAATCTGTCCATCGTTAATCCGCAGCCTGGTGACGACTTTTTCGGCCTGCAGGTATGTGACGCCATCTTTCACGATCGGCTTAGCGGAGCCTTTGGCCACGACCGTAATTCCAGCTGTGGGTAACAATGATTTTTTCAGAAACTGAATAGACGAGTGACAGTTTTTTTCTAAATAAACCTATGACTATTTTTAAGAAGGCTTGTTGAATGTTCTAACGAAAAAAATCAAATCTACATTAAGTTAAACAATTTGTCAATGAATTGCTTTAACTACTTAAATACTCCAAATTCCAAACAAAACAGATTAAATCCTATGACCATAAAAATTGTTAGTATATAAAATTTGGTAAATATTTATCGGAATATCGAGAGGTAGATCGATAGTTCAATTCTTGAATAAATTGATGGCTTAGCAAAAAACCACTAGGTTGCACCTTGGCATTATCACTGACTCGCTATGCCCCGCGGTGTTACACGGGGCTTATAGGAATAAAATATTTTCCCTCAGTGAAACGTAGCTTATCTGTTAATCCAGGGTGTCAGCTAACTCCATACCAAATTTGATTAAAATCGCTCAAGCCGTTTAGACGTGAAGGAGTAACAAACATACACACTTACAAACTTTCGCCTTTATAATATTAGTGTGATGTGATATCGAGCACAAGGAGCCGGGAGCACTGCCTTCTTTTACTTTTGATTCTTCAATTATCGTCTAAATAAACGGGTTAATGCGACATCCTTTGCTAATCCCGGTAGCCACTCGTTTTATAATGCATTATAAAACAATCATGTTGTTGTATTTTTTCATATACTCTACACAATTATTATAAAAAGGAAATGTCTGTAGGTTCACATGTTTGTAAGTTTATATGAAAAGGGTAATCTCCGAAGGGACTTAACCGATGTCAAAAATTCTTCCACTAGAATTTAGAGTAAACCTTCATAGGCTATGGGCTGGTCTGTTTACCTCCCAAATGTAGTCGTGGGTATTGCCAGACATCTATTTAGTCGCCTGTGAGCCTAAAAACGCCTGTAAACCTAAAGCAGCAACGAAATCGCCGCGTTCATATAGTTTCCATTTACTAATATAAATTATTTTTATTTAGCAGAATCTAAGCCCCTATATGTAGGTGATTAAAATAACGGACTGGTTATCAATATTTTGCATAGACTCACTCAGCCAACAACATGTAAGCACCGGAGGATATATTAAGCTTGCCAGAAGCGCGGTTCAAGAAGTGTGTTAAGAGCACTTTGTGCCAAAAGGGCTACTATAACGTAAGGGATTATTTAGATGACAATGATGCCTAGAATTGAATGAATTCAATGCATGAGATTTATAAATTTATAAAAAATATGTACTTTCAAAAGGAGTTTTTTGGCCATTTTTTCTTCATTATGATCTAGATTTTGAAATGGCAGCTAGTTTGAGTTCTAACGTTCATTAAGCCGCAGTTTCTGCGCTACTTTAAATAAAACTTATGCATCTCATTAAAATCGCTTCTGTTTTCATATTAACTTACTAAAATTGCTCTTCAATTTTCCCTTCCCGCTGATATCGAGCACCAGAATCCGGGAGCCCTGCACGTCGTAGTCGCCCGCCACAGACAGCCGCGGGATGTGTAATTTCAGCTCCGCCGCGTAGCCTTTGTCAAGTTTTATCCTGAAAGTGGAAAGTTGAAAGGAAAACTGTCACGGCTAAGTGGGCTTTACAACTTAAACTGTAACACCTGCACCCAGGAGGACCTAATAATTGCAAGTTATAAAGCAGTCAGCGTCGCAAAGTTCTAGGCCGCAACTGTCTAGTAAACTTTAATAAAAATCGTTCTGCCATCGACACGCTAAGAAGAAGAACTTAAAGAGTAATAGGCGACCAACTTATAAAAGGAAATCTTCGTACAAAATCCATAGAATTTCGTTGATAAAGTAGTTAGTTAAATAGAGCGGATAACCCTTCCTCTTTCTACGGAACCCTACACTGATCGAGGCTCGACAAGCGATGGGCCTGCATTTGTATGAACGAAACCGTGTAAGTCAATTGTGAATTCGGACTTGCTTAGGTTCACAATTGACTTACAGCTGAGTTAGGTCCCTATTCAATTACCTACTATTATCTGTAAGTCTTTATGATGTTAAGTAATTTCAAAAATGTATCCTTATATTGGTAATTGAATAAATCTTTACTTTACTTTACTTTACAATTTAAATTAACCCGGATCGATTATACAAATTGGTTGAAATCGCATCTCTTTCCCAGACATGAAAACCAAGTTTAGCGGTAAATCAGCTGTCGATTTTTGACAAATGAAAATCTTAGCATCTTGTAAAGGAATGTTCATGGCTAATGCGTCTTTTAATTGTCGGTTACGATAATACAAACTAAGCATTCGTGTTTTAAATTGTTGGTTGTTTTTATTTCGCTTTACTTCATCTCTCACGCTATTCATTTGAAATTTTAATTGTTAAGTTTATGGCACGATTGTACCAGTAACCTGTTGTTATTGTTCACAATGCAATGACCAATAGAGTTCAAACAAGTTGATCGTCCTTATGTAGTTAAAAGCTGATCAAAACTACTCCGACAAATGAAAATTGCTCTGTCCCAATTTAAAGATTAAAAAGCTAAAAGGTCTAGCTTATTTGCCACGCAAGTATTTTATTCAGAACTAGCTATCCCGATAATTGTTGTATTCCATATTAATTAGCCTTCTACCTATTTTCAGACCTATCAAATATACACAAAAAAGTTCTTAAAATCCGGTGAAGCCGTTTCGGAGAAGTTGGATAACAAACACTGTGATGCGAGAGTTTTATAAATTAGTTCTCAATTCCTAAAACGTATCGGTTAATGTTTGTTATTTACAACCACTTTTGGTATTAACGGTTCCAAACGTCTATCATATTCCATAATTTAATAATCGCAAACATCAACATTGAGACCGGACATCTCGGCGCATAATCATTCCTCTGATTTCAAACTACAATAACCTGTGTTACCTGTGGTAACCATTGTTACCAGTTAAGGACGTCACAAACATGGAAATACATCCACATTCACTTACAGCGAAGAGCGGGTGATCGTGCTCTTCCACTATAAAGGGTAATTTCCCGTCAGGCGGATCGTATGCCTAGGGATGGCCGGTCTTACTGCTGTTAGTCCGACGTTGTATTTATGGTATGTCATGTAAAATACTTTGATTGCGCGATGCAGGAATATTGGAGTTTGTAGTGTGCGCGCAGAGTTGACATATGCTCGCCACACACCCATATGAAAGGCTCTCTCCCCGGATATGGAGTCCAATTTCACTATACGAACGGAGAAAAGAGAATCAATTTGGGGCTCATACTCACTTCAGCTTGTCCAGTCTGAAATCGCCGCCACCGATCGCCTTCATGTTCTTGATCACGGCCTTCAGCCGCAAGTTAGGCGCGGTGCGGTCCAGTTTCAGCGTCGGCACCATGAAAGGCTCTAGGGCAGGGATGTGCACCTAGTGAGAGAAAGCAGGATAGAAATAAAAATAATAAAAAAAAAACTTTATTTTAAAATGGTTACGAACAAAAGGTTACTGGCTCCGAACTAGGATTCCTTGTGCTATTAAAAACAAATATTATTTGTAAAAATTGGGACTCATTTTGGGGAACTACTACATTGTTATTCAACCAAAAAGGGGCATCGTCAATTATATGACGACAGACCTATTTTGTTTCAATAAAAAAGCTTCAATAAAAGTTTCAACAAATTTACGAATTTACAGCCCGCCATTTTTTACCATCGGCAATGTTAAAAAAACTCTTGTAGTATCATCTTATAAAGAATTACCTGAAACGCGGTTCAAAAAATGTGTAAAGTAAACTTTATGCCAAAAGGGCTACTATAACCTAAAGGATTCTTTAGATGACAATGATGTCTGGAATCAAAGCCTGTAAACTCTGATAAGGACTTTGAAAAGACTAAGTTTGAAGATTTTTTGTCAATTTTTTTCTTCAAAATGATCTAGTTGTTAAAATGGACACCTACTTAATCTTGTAACGTTCATTAAGCCGCAGTTTCCGTACTATTTTGAATAAAATCTTTTTCATTGATTGATTGATTGGACTACATGACTAGCCACCAATTGGCTACCAGATTTGCGACACAAATGTTAGTTAACTGCAATGTAAAAATACGTCGTTACAGTCGGTAAGAGTCGGCGATGACTGTAACTCTTACACGGTAAGAGAGGCGACATATTTTCGTGGCATGCGCTATTAGCAAGTGCCTGCTACTACTTAACTGAAAAACATTTCATGTCAAAATGTCGTGCCATCCACATAGTTCGTCCAGGGATTGATAGACGTAGCACTTTGTTAGTAATGTAGAAAAGTCTTTGGTTTCACATGCCCGAACCATCTCAGCCTACTCTCTTGCACTTTATCAGCAATGTCACAGATTCCGAGGCTCTCTCGCAATACTCTTTTCATATTTTATCGAGGCTCCTTACACGCACATCCACCTTAGCGTCTTCATTTCGGCGTTTCGGCTGTTGAAATCGTTCTGACCGTACCAACATGGTACATGTCCTAACATAAACAAGGCTAAAGACGCACATAATCATCAGCATAATCAGCCGGTGACTGTCCACTTCTGGGCATAGGCATAGTTTCGAACAAAGATAAATCTTGAGTGAGTTTTTCTTCTTTTCACTATGTTTTTTTTAGCAACTTTTAACAATAGGCGCGGCGCGGTCAGGTGCTGGATGGGCATTTTTATTCGTGCGCTTCCGTGCTTCCTAAGGTACTCTTATGCTCATCATCATCATAGGCCTTCGCGTCCATCACGGACGATTCAAACAGTGCCTAAGGACACAGGACTTGACACTTTTTTGAGTGACTGAAAAGTCCAATTCGAGAGCGGCAGCCCCTACCGCATGTAGGACATATAAAGAGAAGGTCCGGAGTCGGGTCATTACGGATTTGGTGCCTCCTGGTTCTCTTGTCCGCCAGTGCCGAGCTTCTCTGTCCACAACGAGTTCCTCCCAGCTGTCGTGACATGGCGGCATTTGGGATCGTCCACTCTTATGCTATGTGTCATGTAATGGCAGTCGTTAAGCTATGTCAGGGGCCTTATAGGCGGCTTGATAACTTCTGACAGTAAGGCCCGCCACTGCCTCACAATCCTCCACACGGACTTTTCCCACGTGGTGGAGTATAGGCTAACTTTCCTGCGATGCAGGAAAGTGGGACCTAGCAGTGGGGGGTTACAAAGGGTTGATATCATGTCATGAGTCTTTCTACGATAACTAGCTGAGTACGAGCGCAAACTTTCAGAAAGAGCCAGTTTGACCAAAAACTACACAACTTACCTCGGGAATTCCCGCTTTCAACATGGGCCTAATGGCCTCAATGCCATCTCGGAAGCACTTGTCGATCTTCGGATCATCGCGTTTGCAGGCAGGGAAACCATCGGCTGCGAATTTAAAAAGATTAGGTTGTTAGTTAAATTATGATTGTATCAGCGTTTAGTGGTAACTCCAAACTACACTAGATAGATGAAGTAACTGTTTAAAGTGCATAGGACACATAGGTATCGTAGTATGGGGCCAGAAGCAATGTATGTGCCTGTATGTAAATGTTATGCGTCATACATAACATTTACGCACAGACATACATTGTTTCTGGCCCCATACTAGGATACCCTGCGTCGTGGGAACCAGAAACAACGACATCACATCCAAGAAATTGGTTTTTTTTTTACAGCAAGACCTTTTTTAGTGCCTAAGAAATTTTAATTTTAAGAATACGTAGTTATACTCTTAAAATAATGATAGCATAGTGCTCGTGGTCGAGCCAAAGTCAGGAGTACAAGTAAATATATTTTCATGAATGTGTCGCACGCACGCACGCCAGTTTTGGATACTTTGTTTCTTGGCCATCGCTAATACCAAATAAGCCTTATCCAGTTAAATATGAGTTTCATGAAAGTTACATATTATAGTGAAATTCACCATTAGAGTAGTCTGTAAACATTAAGTAAGAGTACTTAAATATTTTAACACTTGCCGCACTAGTGAACTCAACGTTTCGGTAACGCTGTTGCTGGTTGCTAACATCTATTGTTCAACTCCTGTAGCGTGCAATTGACTCCCATTTGCAATTTAAAGCTGTACTAGAATCACCCCTAGGCCTACGTGTTTAAAGCACAAATGCCGTATAACTAGGTTGAGTTATTGTGCAGAATATGGCCTTAAGATTATTTTGTTTATTAGCGGAGGCGCTGGTGCGTGACGTGGATTCAGATGTTGGGTTTATCGGGTTGATCATAGCGTGTTCTTAAGTGTTTATTAAATCGGCTGCTATGGCAATTACCGGGATGACAAAGGCTTTATGAACTGTTGGAGTTACGAATAGTGAAAGAGACCCTTCTATCGGTAAATTGTACTAACTTGTTCTTACCTAGTTAAGTTTGTAAATAGTACCAAGAAAACGTAGCAAAAATCAGCCTTTTGAATAACCCGGTATGAAAAAATTCTCAACTTCCACTAAATAGCTTAGGCCCAGTTTCTGAATTGAGAATTTTGCAAAGTAGGTAGGTACCTAAATAGTTGACTGTAATGCTGTCTCTTCGGATTTCTCAGAAAAGAGCGTGACCGAACGGTAATTAAGTATTTACTTAGTGAAATTCTCAATTCAGAAACTGGCCATCAGAGGTTCTCTTTGATAGGCTTACCTCTACAGAGGCCTAATTGTGCGCATCAAATCCTTGCGAAAATCTAATGTTTGCGATCGCAATTAGTATTGACTTTGACAGTTAGACGATTAGGAACGTTTCGGATTTGTTGCGCGTAATACAAGAGCAGAATATTAGTTAAGATTAAAAACCATTATGTATGTTCAAAAGGTCGCACACAAAAACATTTGTTTTTCTTTTGCCTTGAATGCCTTAAATTATCAATAAATCTGCCTGTGACATTTAAAAACAATAACATTTCGCATAATTCTAAAGAATATGTCTTACAATATTGTCGTACTGGTCAAAAAGTACTAAGAATGAGTCGTATAGCCGAGGTTAAGCCGTCAATGCCAGGTGTCATGCAATGGCAGTCGCTAAGCCATGTCAGAGGCCTTATTGGCGGCTCAATAACTATTAACGGCTCAATAATTTTAAGAAACAATGCATTATTATAAGTTTAGCGACTGCCTGGAGATCTATCACTTGGGATCTTACCAAGTATAGACTCCAAACTCTCACATAGGAATAAGTCCTGATTACTCAAATTGTACCTACGGTATCCTGCATGATACCTCTGTGAGAAGGAAATAAATTAATAACTTACTTAATTATTAATAATAGCGAACTGTAGAACGGCCTTACATTCGGGAGGCCGTAGGTTCAAATCTCAGTATGTACCACTAACTGGAGTTTGTTTTCTAAGTGTGTCTGAGTGTCTGGGTCGCACCTAAGCCACAGCCTTGAAATTGCTAATCCACTGTGATTAGACCATACTTACTCTTTCTCTCTCTTTGAGAGAAGGCCTGTGCCCTGGAGTGGGGCGTATGTAAGCCACATAAAAATGATTTAATCTTTTTCCATAAAATTGGGTGCGCTTCCGGCCGCGGTTTTCAGGGAAAAACTTTTTTTACCTTTTGTCTCTCACTATCATAAACACATCGACACAATTCTCTGGCTGATTTAGAGTGAGAAATACGAGTTGTTAAAATAACTGACTTAATAGCGGAGTTTTGCAGAAGGCTTTAAATTCCAACTTGTTAGTAAGAAAATAAACTACTCTCAAGTGCCAATAAAATCAAGGGTCAAAGCCTTCAATCGAGCCTGTCACACATCGATCGTGAGCGGAAACCACTGGGGAACCTTGTACTAGATGCATTTCCTTAGCTGTGTCCACTGGCCCGCCTAATCAAGTATGTATGACTGAAGAACAAAAAAAAACTTACGTCTAAAAACTGGAGAGCGACGGTAGCCTATAGTTGGTAGAACGATGGACTCAGAAGCGATAGACCCAAGTTCGATTCCCAGAGCGGTCATGTACCAATGACTTTGTTTTCTAAGTTATGTACAGTTGTGAAGTTATAGTATACCACTCGCTAACGGTGAAGGAAAACATCGTGAGGAAACCTGGGTGTCTGGGGATATGAAATACCTGAGCATTTAAAATTTCCAATCCATGGTGGGCGCGCACCGTAATTAAGCACATACTCTCTGTAAACAATGTCCCAGGCACTACAGGTCGGAGTGGTCCCTTCACCCATCTAGTGTGCGTGAAAATGCCACTGGACGCTGCTGCATCTCATTACGTAGAAGGAAAAAAAAAGCCTAAGAGATAGGACGTTTATAGGCTACGTAAAAACACCTGTAAACGCTTACACATACTCGTAGGAAAGTTACATTGACGTTAATTGAACACAGTAAAGAAACCTTATTTTTTTGTTTCAGTCTTAGTTTCACCCAATATTTCCTCACTTAGCCTCATATTTGACCGAGGATATTCGTTCTTGTTTTTGACCGATTGTACGCTACAAAACTACTGTGAGACTCTAGACATATCTCTTCCCAGAAAGCTAGCAGTACCCTGACGCCTTCTGCATTGATGGGCATAGTGGTGGTTCATTGCTTTTTCATGCTGTCACTGTAAATGGTAAGATGGGCGGATGTTTCCATGGGACATCCCCGGCAAAGCTGGCTATCAACACAACACAACATTTACATACAGGCACATACATTGCTTCTGGCCCCACGCTAGAATACCCTGTGTCGAGAGAGCCAGAAACAACGACATCACAAACATGTAAACATCCAAGACCTGGGGTTTTTTTTGTCCCTAGCCGGAATTCGAACCCGGGACCGCTTGCTTGGTGGGCAGATGCGCTACCGCTACGCCACAGAGATTAGATTAGATTAGAACTCTTTATTGTACACACCAGACACCAGAAAACAAAATACATAAAAAGGCTCAGAGGTCGTCGATTAGTCCCATGATCAGAAAGTGCCTATTCAGTGAACAGCGGCCTGTCAATATTACCACTGCTTTGCGCAAATCAGCTCTCTTCAGACTCAGGAGGCTACACGTAGAGCGTTTCGAGATTATTCATAGAGGCTCCCCTCTGGCTTCCCCACACTTTTTTCTGTTCTCTATTTTGATTATTTTCACTTTGACCACAGTATTGTTTAAGTTACAAAACATTGAAATCTGGCTATGATATTATAAAGAGCTGTCTCTTTTCGCATTGACTGTCCGTCTCACAACTTCCCAATGACTTATTAAAACGACTATACCACATGAAGTAACTTCCAATGCAACTGTTACGCTAGGTGCAGCTTGCCACACAGGCTTTCGAGCATATAAGTATGCCTTGTAGGTTGACTAGGTAAGCCTGTAATGCCTATGACATACATGACCAAAAGACATGTTCTGCTTGACAGCGTTTACATAAGTGAATCCCACCTTAAAAGTGTGTTACTGATTCTGGATTAAATCAGCATTAGGTATAGTAGGTCTTGGATATTTACATGTGATGTCGCTGTTTCTGGTTTCCACGATACAGGGTATCCTAGTGTGGGGCCACAAGCAATGTATGTGCCGGTATGTAAATGTTATGTTATATTATTTAAGAGATAGATAGATAAATAGAGATAGAGAACACTTTATTGCACAACCAGAAAAATATTACAACCATGATTCTGAAATCTAAGTAATGTTATACAATTGGCGGTCTTATCGCTAAGAGCAATCTCTTCCAGACAACCTTTGGAAAATTACATTTTTGTTCTATTTGCAGTTGAGACAATGGCAGTGTGGGGGACTTAGACCAAGATCTTTGTTAGGGAGCTGGGTCGCCGCTTCAGGGACCGTGGGCTTGACTACCGCTCCCGTGGGTATCTGGGACAGATGGTATCTTTGGCGATGCAGCGTGGCAATGCTGCCAGCGTGTTGGGATCCTTTGGCTTAGATATTTTCCGGAGTGGTTTGTTCAGTTAGTGTTTTTTTTGTGTGTTTAAATTATTATTATTATTTTATGAGTTCTTGACGGAAATTTATTGGATATCGTACTGTGCATGTATTTTTTTTTATTAAGTGTGACATGTTTTGTAACTATTTTATCTTGCATTGACATTTTTATCTTAATATAGGTTTTTAAAAATGATATCCTCTAATACTTCAAAATCCTCCTCTTCCGAAACGGTTTCACCGGTTTTTATGAAACTTTCCGTGTACAGTTGGTACTGATATAAGAATATATCGTGGGCTAATTAATATAGCAAAACGACGTTTGCGTGGTCAGCTACTTATATGAGGGCGCCGAAAAAGTTAAATTAATTATATTTATTTGTTCGTACCGTAACCAGCGCCACTCTTCGAAATGGTATTGTGGGAATGGTATAATAGAGTCGTTGTCGTCCTCAGGCTATACTAGTCCACTGCTGGACATAGCCCTCCCCTAAAGAGCGCCAAGTTGTGCTATCATAGGGGGTAATGCCCATAATCCCCACCTATAATAGAGTACCTAAATAAAATATGAGTTAGTCTTTCGTCGGAACAGATTCTTCCATGCGCTCTGATCAACGAATACCAGACGTTTGCGATGGCAATTAGTATGGAATTCTGGAGAACAGTTAGACGATTCGAATCGTCCACGATTTGGTGCGCGTAATGTTCGAGCTGTTCCTTCACCGCTTAGGCCAAGTTTAATAAAACTACAACTCATAGTTTATTATGACATTTCGATGTACATTGCGTACCTGAGTCTTCCTACTTATTAATATGTGAGTTGATGGACTTTGCACTATTTGTACCTACAGCATGAATTGTAATTATATACAAACAGCCCCTGGTGCGTCACGTGACGTCTACCTTCTGTTGGATTTGGTCAGTACAGCTTCTTAGTGGCCTTCTTCTACCTCTCTTACCTTCTATGGCGTTTATATAATTGTCGTGATGTAACAGGTGTCTAAGCATACTTCTCTTTGCCGTTTCGATCATCCCTAACATCTCTTTTCTCTATCTATATGTCACGTAATATCACTTTAATTTCATCACTTTCACCGAGCACAATCACGTAACCTGGTCCCAAACTACGAAACCCTGTACAATTTTCCCCTTTCTATTCCGAGTTAAATTAGAGTGATAATAACTGTCTTATTACAGACAGTCTTCGGTGATTAGCTTGTTAACCAATGCAGATGTCATGCGTTTGAGTCCCTTACAGCACAGGGGTATCTTTGCTTGGGATTAGGACTGGTTTAGGGGATATCGTATTCGTACAGCTTTTTAATCATCATAAAAAACTGAAGTATTTTGAATTGATATAGACAAAATAAATTTTGATAAATAAAAATACAAGGTTGAGTGATGTAAACAATTGATGACAAAAGCATTTGAATTTCAATTTTAGTTTTTGACTTATACTTATTAATTATGTCAAACCTGGAGTTTGACGTAATAAAGTAAGACATAAGTTGTAGATTTGAGATTTTTCATGGAATTTGAACGTTGACAAGGAAGACATTACGCATAAAAATATTATTTTAAGAAATAACTCAACTATTGGTTGGCTCTTCATACGCATGACGTCATAGTTTGAGACCGCTTTGTATAATACGTTTTTATACCACGTGATAGAATGACTTTTCAACAGAAGAATCTAAGAAGTAAAAAGGAAACATAAAAAAAATCACAATTATTTGCCTTTTAATGTAGCCTCTCCTATAAGTACGAGTGAATTAATGTATGTATTATTACTACAAAAAGCGTCATAATAACGTCATAAAACGTGATATTTCCCGACCTCCGCAGTCATCTTGCTAGTCAGGTTTTATAGCACTGTGGTTGATCAGTCAAAGGAATCCATCACTAACATGCTAAGTGCCTATTCAGTCATTCAGCCCTATGAGGCAAAGTACTATAAAATAAGTAGGTAACACCTATGTAGTTAAATACTAACTACTTAAGTTAAAAAAACTATGTACTGTACATCTGAAGCGCTCGAGGGCTAGTCGAAACGAGTGATTGTTGAGTTAAGCAGCAACAGGCGCGGTTAGGTGCGGGTTGGGTGACCGCCCTGTGAATACCGCTAGTGGCATTTTTTCGTCGTGCGTCGCAAGGCACGTTAAGCCGTTGGTGCCGGCTGTCATGTAAGGGCAGTCGTTAAGCCACGTCAGAGGCCTTATGGGTGGCTTGATAACTTCTGACAGTAAGGCCCGCCACTGTCTTACAATCCTCCACCAACCCGGCCTAGGCCCCCGTCTTGGAGTATGGCCTAACCTTCCTGCGATGCAGGAAGAGACCCGTGCCCCAGCAATGGGGACATACAAGAGTTGATATCGATATGCATCTACGTAATGTGATGATTTATACAGCGTCCAGTGGCACCTTCACTCATACTAGATGGGTGAACGGTCCACTCGGACGCAGCATTCCCTGGGACATTTTATTCAGGTGGGGTAGGTTATCCTTACAATAATAATAATGAATAAGCCTGTGAATGTTTCCCTGTACAACGCAAGACTTCTCTCAGAGAGAGAGAACGCGGATTTTGCAATTTTAAACGCCAAATACCTCGGGCAATCAAGTTTCCTCACGATGTTTTTCTTCACAACTAGCAAGTGAAAGTACTACTACAAGTTCACAAGTAAAAGTAACTTAAAAAGTTATTGGTAGGTACATGCTGCCATTCAAATTCAAGGCCTCTTCAATTTGGCGGTTGTTTTAGTCTTACTGTTTGTTTTTATTATGTGTTTATGAGACCCGCGCCCCAGCAATGGAGACATATTATATGGATTGATATCGATCTTCTTTTTTAAGTAGGACAAGTTACACTTTACCCCAGTTACGCCTGCCGGTAAGCGAAGAAGGGGTCTACGATGTTACGTGCTTACCTTTTAAATGCCGGTTAACTCTACTTTTGAAGAAACCCAGGATATATGTTTCCGGGAAGAAGGACGATGGCAGCGTGTTCCACAACTTCGCCGTTTTTATTATCTATGATTACGATCTATGTTTTTATTATTTCTCCCGCGCAGCATCTTTGGGATTACATTAACATTACTCTCACACAACATCTTAGGGATTATAAATTACTCCAGCACAACATCTTAGGGAGAAGGCAGTGGCTGAAAACCAGCGGTGTCCGGGTCTAACCCGGGTCAGCACCAGGTGAGCCACAACCTTTTGCCTTATTTTATAATATCACAACCTATGTTTCTATTTATTTTATTTTAATTTGTATATTGATGAGGCCATAAAATACTAGTTTACCTTTTCATCATTTATTTTACAGCACTGTTAAAGCTGAAACGCATGCGGTTTCTTACAGGCATTTGACCATATATTATGGTATGGTATTACAGAATGGTATTTATAATAATACTAAATAAATATTCATGGACTTATTACACAGATCTTGTTAGCCCTATACTAAGTACAACTCAATGACTTGGGTTACAGGTGCTAACTCGACCATAGACAACATCCAACACCCGAGACAAACTAGAAATGTACGTTTTCATTTCTTATACTCGGAAAGTAGTGTTATTTTGATCTGATTATTGGGTGGAAAATGCTGCTTCCCGCCCTAGAGAGGGAAAAACTCATTCAAATTACTTCCCACCTAAGGGCCGGAATTAACTTTAAAAATTTAACTACTGTCAGCTGTGAAGAGTTTCATGTAAAAACTAATTAAAAAAATGCTGCAGCCATGTAAGTTTCTAAACAGCCAGTGAGAACTTAGCGCAAACTTCTTTGAGCGGAATAAGCCGCAACAATACGCGGTGAGTTCCATATTGAAAATTTAAAAAGTCGACATAAATTGGCGGGATACTAATCTTTTATGTATATTTGTGACGGAATTCAAAACAATAGGTAACTATCTTTTATGCTAAGATTTGAATATTAAAAATGAGTTTTTATTTTCCTCATATTCGAAATGAAAAGTAGATTGTTTAACACGGGTAAAAGAATCAATTCCTACTCGGACTATAGTCTAAATACCTCGAGAATTGATTTTTTCTACCCTCGTTTAACAATCTACTATTCCTAGTTTGACCCGATCGGCGATCGAACCCGAGACCTTCGGTTTTATAGTCAGCGTGCCAAACTGCTACGCCATCGAATTTATTTATAGGATCTAAAAACTCACAATTTTCACATTTGATTCACACACAGCCACATTAGGTTGCAGGTAAGAGCCCGCAAGTGTTCAGTCGCTTAATTTTGCAAAGAAATAGTAAAATAAAACATACATAAATTCATGCTGATCTGTACAGTTGACACAACTTCCTCAGGTCAAGCGCCGAAATTCCATTTACCTTACGTCTGAATAAAAAACGTTGGTCGATTGTACACAGTCGATAGCATATCCCTTTACTATTCACTTGCAAACGGCGAGCACGCAAGTAAATATTGATGTGCTACAACTGTACCTACTTAGTTACAACCCACTTGATGCATGTTACAGCAACCTTCAATTGCGTGATAATTACAAAAAGCTTAGCTCTAATAAAATAAATATCTGGAGCTGGAGCTCCCCCAAAAATTCGGCACTTCGTACTTACGGGCAATTTTTCCTTGGGCAACACTTATCGCCAAAACAAAACAAACCATCGCCCGCATCTTGGCACAGTCAAGCGAATTCAAATAAGGAATAAGAAAAAACAAGAGAGTTTGCAATTTGAACGGAAAAAACAAAAGAACAGATTTTGAAATTCAAATCGCGAACTATCGAACGCCCGTGTCGGTATTAGAGTGGCCGCGGGCGCCGAAATATCGGATATTTGTAGGGAGGGAGCAGTGCAGTGCAGGCTAGTTGCAAAAGTGACGTTCGCCTGTCATAGGACCACAGAAGAAGCACTGTCACTGCCTTACCGGGGGTTAAACAATGCAGTTCAACTGACGCAGAAAGTAGGTTGCTGGTAGAAAGGAGAGCTGATCAACTTTGACACTTACTAATTGAGTCTACAGCACCTCAACACGCGTGCATTTTACTCAGTTATAATACTTACATTTTTATTTCAGACACGAATCGCTCGTAAGCCAATTTTGATACAACTTGTCTAAAAAGTATCGATGAAAAACCTACTTTCAAATTTAAATAAGCTGATTCACACATTTGACAGCTACGGTAACACAGACAGATTTACATACACATTGCGATCAAACTTATAATACACCCTATTTTTGCGTAAGGAGTTAAAAATATTTACGACTCCTAGTCTCTTCCACCGCGCACGCAGCTAAGCCACGCCCATCTTAGTTCGATTAAGCGGTGACATAGCGTCTTAAGGGGCGACACATTCCAAAGAAAACGTAATGGTACCCTTTATAAGATTTGAAGAGTCTTATATCTAATTAAGTAAGCGGTTTTTAGAGGATTTATTTATTTCGTGAAGGATATTTATTTTGCCTAGCATTTATTTCTTTAATTTATAAATGTTTCTTATCGCCAAAATTAGTAACAAACATGTAGGTGACTTTTTATTTATTTAGGAAGCTTTTTACATTATTAGTTTTATGAATTTTATTTTATTTAGTAGAAATAAGGAAAAAAAATCAAGCTGCAAATTACTGTAAAATGGACCTTACGGGTCGATGACTGTACAGTAGACATCACATCAACCATGCAGTCACGAGATGTATACTCTACTCAATTACTTTCAGTGCGACTTTGCAACTAAAATGTAAAGGTTGACCTGCTATCGACTGTACCTATATACGTCATTTTAAAATTGATTAATTAATAAGCGAATTTGTTAACCTTAAACATATATATTTCTTTCATTTGAATACAATTAAGCTTGACTTACTTAAATCTGCTAAAAATAATGCTACCTTGAAACGCTTTTGCTTGCTGTCGTGGAGTAAACCAATATTTTGATAAAGCTCAAAATTAATTTAAATACTGGCTCGCCTTTAAAGACCTCCCTTCTCTCTGCCAAACCCCTTTTAAGGTAATAGCCGTGTCCTGCGTCCTGTCTGACATTTAATAAAACCCTTCCTTATTACTTTTTTATGTAGCTTATACGACCCAGTGCAGGACACAGGCCTTCTCTCATAGAGAGAGTGTAATGTTGTACAACTTTTGTAAATAATAAAACTGGAACGACTTCAACTGTTGCTTTATTTGAAGATACTGTTATTTTATAATAAAACAGAAAACTGGATAGAAACGGATAGGCAGGTAAAATAGTCAGATCTAGTCGATGGGTGAGATGGTAACGACGAAAAATAAGGGAAATTTCGAAATGTGTGTCACAATTATACTATTTTTATTTTTAATGCACTAACCCGTGCTAAGGACAAATTTAAAAACCTATTTAGAGGCTTAAAATTGTGTGTCACAATTTAAATATTTGAAAATGATATATAGAAAAAGAAATATAAAGAGTGGTGCAAAGAGGTTTGCACCGTTACAAGAGTACGGCAGTAATCACGACGCGCGCCTACTGCGCAATTTGAAGCGCTGGGATTTGTAAACACCTCAGTCACCCAGGTTTGCTCACGATGTTATCCTTCAAATGTGAAGTTGTAATAGCAATACCACTCGCTAAATAAGTGGTATTGCTAATTTAACTTCACAAATGTACGAAACATACAAAACAAAGTCATTAACGGGACCCTAATGCTTAGGTGCCCTCTCTTAAAAAACACCTTTAAACCCATAACTTGCGCAAATGTGGGAAGCTTCATGCTTCACCAGTTTTTTTTATTATTTGTGGGCACCAAGTTTCACACTCGAATCTAGTACCGTCTTTATCATAGCAGATGCTTTTGGTGTTAATCCATGCATAATCCATTAAATCGGTGTAAAAATATGTTTGTACTAGCTGGTGCCTGCGACTTCGTCTGCGCAGGATTAGTATTTCGAGTAGCTTATATAAGCGTGGCGTAGATACGAACAAACATTATGAAATTATCACGTAAATTATGTATAGGAGAGATTTGAAAAATATAAAAGCTGACAATATTGAGATATTATAGTCGCACTATAATAACGTAACAATATTTTCAACATAAGAAATACGGTACCTAAGCACTGCGGAGACCTAATCATGGGCATATAGGCCTACTGCAGTATGCTCCCATAAACTGTATTTAACGAGTTTTTAAACATTTCCATTATACAATACACTACATATGTATAACTATAGCGGTTTTGGCAGCGCACGCCAGAATAGTTGGCAATTGGTAGATTTTTTCCTACTTACTTGACAGTTATTGTCATAATTTTGGACAATTGACACAATATCTTTATAAATTGTAGCCTGTGTGTTATTCTGATGTATAAGCTATATTATTGTAAAGTTTTATTAAAATCCATTCAGTAGTTTTTACGTGAAAGAGTAACAGACATCCATCCATCCATAATTAAATTACGCACGTTTGCGTTTATAATATTAGTAGGATATTAGTAGGACTAACATAGACTCCTATTACAAATGTTTATGTCTCTCTAACATACACTCTCGTTAGTAATATTCTCGTTACTAACTTGTTACAAACATTTTTCAGGCATAGGGTATAGGTATAGGTACGCTTCTTCAATAAGATCCCTGAAGACTTATGGAAGTTACTAGAGACGCGTTTCAACTTATTGTATAGCACACACTGTGCAAAAAGGTTACTATAAAATCAATAACAATTTAGAAAAAAAATATACAGTCCATTTGTTTACGTACTTAAAAAATGTAAACAATCTTGATACGTCTTTTTATTGAAATACACACTTTTTAAATCAAAATCACTTTTCCGATTCGACGTGAAAATGAATGTAATTTCATGAAATTCAAGTAAAATGTAAAATGTTATTTATTTATAAAGTGTACATTTCAATAAGAAGTCTTATCGAGATTATTAACATTTTAATTACTTAAATAAATGGACCTATCGACACGCGTGAAATGGAATAAGAATTTAAACTCTCGGAGAGGCGTAAGTCTAGCAGTGGGCGACTACTGCTAATTTATTGATTGAATAGATATTGTAAACACAAAGTTGTTTTATCCATAGTCTACAAATCGTCGTTCATATTGCAAAATATTAAATGTCAATTTTTTTTTTGGAATTTAACGGAAAAATAAAAAAATACAATTGGTGCCATGGGAGAAGGGCAGGTGCCTCCTGTGGGATGCTACGTGCGTTTGCACCTTTGCGCTTTCCCATTTGGGTTTAACTGCTGCGTCTGCGGGTGCTGCTGCTGAAGCGGCAGCAAAACTAAAAACTCGAAAGTATAGCCAGCTTATGCGGCATTATGTGTTCGTCTCACTGGCCGTGGAAACAATGGGGGTATGGAGGGTTGAGGGAAAACTTTTTACTAGGGGGATCGGGTGTCCCGAGAGTCGGGGGTATGACGTTCGTTCCGGGGCATACCTACCTGATGCAAAGGATCTCCCTGGCGGTGCAACGAGGTAATGCTGCTAGCGTCATGGGAACTTTTGGGTCGGGTGTGTCCCGGGGCGATATTTTTGATTAATTTAGTTTAGTTTTATACTGTTCATTGTGCCACTTTTTATGACGAAGCTTTCTGCGAATTTTTTGAATGTGCGATGCCTTTTTCTAAACAGTTAAATAAAATAAATATCCGTTTAAAAAATACAAAGTTATTAACATTCATAATCTTTATCTACTCAGGCTGAGATTACAATGTCTTACACTTACATTCAGAATTAAGTTTACCTTCAATTTAGACGAAAAAACTGAAATTTTTTGACATACGACATTTTGCAATATGAACGACAATATTGGGAATGTGTAATTTCTGGCAAACGCAGCGTAGTACGGCCACCGGCTCGCTGGACTACTATGTAAAGCAGATTACTGGCAGTGGATGGATAAGGATGGCCAAGGGTGGGAAAAGAGAGGGAAGTGGCGTGCTTTGGGGAAGGCCTATGTCCAGCACTGGACGAGTACAGGCTGATTCGATATCAACCCTTGTATATCCGCACTGCCGGGGTACGGGTCTCTTCCTGCATCGCTGGTAGGTGAGGCCATACTCCACAGGCTGATTGATTGTTTGATAATTTGTGGTAATAAAACGTGATCCCGCCAGCCCAACGAGGGAGTGAAATAAAAATATATAAATAACGTAGATACATGCTGAGAATATTATTACGCGTACCCCTTCCATTGCTCGCTGCATCATGCAACAGTTCCGGGTGAACCATTGCATTCTTGCCCTCTCGGGGACGAACCATGAGCTACACTGAGAAGGAGATTTAGTTCTGCTGCTGAATAAAATGCTGTTAAATTGTTCAAACAAAAAAGAATTGAATTGAAAGATAGATAGATTTATTGCACAACCAGAAAAAAAATACGAACAAAATTATTTCTTAAATCCACAGGTGTCGAACATCGCACGATAGATACGCCGACCTGATGTATAGGTGTAGGTTCTTGTAGATGCGGAGAGGTGCAGAGTATATGCCACAATGCTGATCAATGTTCCTTATTGTCCATAAGAGGAGGCATTAGGAAGATTCACGAAGCCGACAAGAAAGTGAAAGTCGGAACAAGTTGCAAAGACGGTTCCGCACGTGTACTGAACGACTATTTTTAATACAGTTGCGAAAAAATAAGCAATTTAATAAAGAAAAATTATTTGGAAAATGGCGCCAACCGTAAAAAAATATAAGCAGAGATTTTTTTTTCTTCACCCATTCTAGTAGGCCAAAGGAACTTTGCCCATACAGCCAAGTCTTCAGTAGATTTTTTTTTATTGATATGAAATGAAAATGAAATTTAATGAGAGTGAATGAAATGAAACCTCTCATTCAATCAAATCATTAAATCTGATATTGAAACAAATTAGTAGCTCATAAATCTGAAACAAATTAGTAGCTCATAAAAACTTTTATGATTTTTTTTTAGTAAAAACTTCAAGGTTGGTTTTTCTTTTTAATAGACATTATTTTGACAGTTGGGAAAGAAAACGCACGAGTGCGGGAAAGGTTAAAAAAAAGCACGAATTTGTAATAGCCCACATCCCGCACGCTATACGTCCCTGCAATACGCCACTTTTTGAGCAACTGTATTAAAAATACTTTTACCGAGATGGGAGATGAAAAGAGCATTTTCACAGTGCAATAATGATACATTTAATTCAGCTAAATCAAAAGTAAGAGGATTAAAATTAACACACACAGAGTTTTTTTTTCAATTGGAAGAGTCCGACCAGGTTTCGCTCTGAGTCGAAAGTATTTGTAATAAATTACATTACATTATAGGTACTTCTTCCGTGCTTCGCAGAGCAAGTTAAGCAGTTGGTGCTGGCTGTCATGTAATGGCAGTCGTTAAGTCATGTCAGAGGTCTTATGGGTGGCTTGATAACTTCTGACAGTAAGGCCCGCCACTGTCTTACATTCCTCCACCAACCCAGACTTGGCCCCCGTGGTGGAATATGGCCTAACCTTCCTGCAATGCAGGAAGAAACCCGTTCCCAAGCAGTAGGGCCATAAGGGTTGATATCGAATCAGATACTTGTTCCTAAGCAAAGCGTCTCATGGTTAGCCCTCTACGGGCAGTTAGACAAGCCCGATTGAATGGCGTTACGAAATATTGAATTACTTGCTATTATCGCAGCATTATCTCACAGTTCGTGGAGTCGGGTAATATCCGCTGTTTATTCGATTACACCTGCTTGTTGTGACAAAATTGGGTCGATTTCGTGGTGGTCTGACTACGAATTCGGCTGTCGTAATGACCTGAGGTTAAAGCTTTATTGCGCGATTACCGCACTTATTTTGAGCAGTTTAAGAGCTCATTTTGTATGACGCTGGATGCTTGACCTTTAAGAGTGTGTAGAAATAGAGATTTTCAAGAACTGCATTTAATTTAAGAGGAAAATCCGCTTAGACAAATTGATTTACCCAAGTTTGGCTACTTGGGCTATAAAAAGTCAATCTCAGTTTACCAACAGTTTAGTTCGATCCACGTCTTTAAACTATCGTATCTGTTGAAAGGTGGCGTAGTACCCAACAAACAGCTTGACCAACTGGCTGTATTTTGACTTCGGAGGAATTCAGGGAACATTTCGGGTCTAATAGAAATGGCTTAGAACTCTTCGGACTTTATAACAAGTAAAAATATTTATAAATGACTAGCTGACCCAGCGTACTTCATACCGCCTAAAATTCGATTCGTATTTCTTTGAACTTTTTCTCTCCGTAAGAATTCTCGTACGTCAAGGAATATTCTACGAAAAGAATTAGCGAAATCGGTTCAGCTGCTCTCGAGATTTGCGCTTACCAACACATTCGGCGATTAATTTTTATTAAATTAGATAGATATTAAAAATACGTACTAAACTTTAACAAGTACAAAAAATCTGGAAACAGTACATGAAAGACTTGCAACTTGTACTTGCAACTTTCATAGTTCATCGGAAAATAACTTTAAAATTCTTTAGTGCCCAAATATACTTTTCACTTCTCATGCTCTAAAATTGCTTTATATTATACCTGCAGAGCGGGGCAAAAATCTTATTTTAGTACTTAGGGAAAATATGTATATGTCACCGGAAGATAACAAGATCCGCAAGTTTATAAATTACCTAGGAAATTTATAAACTTTCGTAGGATTGTAAACGAGAGATAAATTGTATTATTTTACGCCGAAATTTTCGCAAATTTATTAATTTGCGAAGTCTCGTGGTTAATTTATAAACTAACGGATATCCATTCGTAAGATTCTAAACAATTCGACCAATCACAGAAGAGCTTTTTATTTTACGCTTTTATAAAATACGGCAAATAACACACTGCTCTCTGATTGGTTGATGTCGACAGTGGCAATGCTTGTGTCCATGGACTTAGGTACGATCAAACTTGCCAAACTAGTATAAATTGATCAGTTTCGATTACCTACCTGCAATCCATTCTTGCCGGAGATGCGTAGTTTTCGAGAAAATGATTGGTGAATTTTCTGTAAACCTAACCTCAAAATCTTGCTGTATGAATGATTTAGTTCTTCTGGACCCATTTTTTTCCTCTTATATAAAAAAAAACCTAACACCCGAAGTTCTAGGATGGAGCTTCGCTCCGCTCGCTTCATCCTGAAACTTCGAACCTAATTTCGGTTTGCAACATTGCGATGTTCCAAAGCTTTAGCTTTATTATATATACATCATTTCATCATTCATACATTATTTTAACGACTTTTTTAATTTTTGACTTTTTTCATCGACTTCTTACTTACTATTTTGGGCATGACCACTATAAAACTTTCGTAGCTCTGTGGTAAATTTCACTTCATCAACGATATTTCTAGATGGAGTAGGAACACGTGACTTATTGAACCAATCAGAGCGCAGGTGGCGTTTCGTTAAGGCTTACTTATTATTTTACGCTTGAATTTGGTAAGTTTATCAATTTGCGAAAATGTGGGCGTAAGATAATACAATATATCTCTCGTTTACAATCCTACGAAAGTTTATAATTTTCCTAGGAAATTTATAAACAGGCGGATCTTGTTGTTTCCAGTGACATATGCATATTTCTTATTTACAAAACACTTCACAACAGCCAATCGCAACAATCATCAGTTGTTAATCGGAACGCTGGGTCTTCTTATTGGTACGTATACTGTTTTAATTATTTATCTATGTAAGGGAGACTTCGTATTTGGTATCTTCCAATTAGAATACAGATATTATTATTAAAATCCACCAATCAGAGAACGTAATTAATTTCTCAAGACATTAGGTGTTTTATAGTTCCTACTATAGTAGGAACTATAAAATATATTTTGTAGCATTCATTAAAATAAGTACCGGTAAACAGTATTAAAATAAATGGTACATGCTTTGATTTGAATCCACGAACTCCCAATTGAGAAGCCGGTCTTTCACCGCTCCGCTACCATCCTTCTTAACGTAACTGATTAAAGTAGGTACTCTTAATGTAAAGCTTGATGCACTGTCCTCTGTACCAGACGCTCTCTTCTCTCCGCTTCTTACTAACTGCGCTAAACTGTAATCACTATCGGAGTTCCGCGAACATTTATAAAATGCTTCATCGTAGTGACCAACTGTAAAAATTCGACGAAGCTCATGTACTCAAAGAAAAGGATACATTTTTTTCAAGTTTCCGTCATATTAGGCACTAAAGGTAGAGTCAACCGTCATTTAACAGGTAACATCGTAGACACGTCTTCGCTTATCAACAGGCGTGGCTGGGGTCAAGTGTAACCTGTCTTAGTTAAAAATAAAAGTAGAGTCAACCGACATTCAGCAGGTAAGCACGTAACATCAAAGACCCCCTCTTCGCTTACCATCAGGCGTGGCTGGGGTCAAGTGTAACCTGTCTTAGTTAAAAAGAAAAGTCGAGTCATCCAGCATTTAACATGTAAGCACGTAACATCTTAGAACCCTCTTCGCTTACCATCAGGCGTGGTTTCGGGCTACGCACAGTGTAGAATGGAGTAGGGTTTCATGGAAGGAGGGGTTCTTAATTGCCTTTAGAACTAACAACTTCATCAACGTGATTTTCAATGGAATTTGTACGAAATTTTTAAGTTTGTCCACTACTACCACTTAATAGATAAAAGCATCATCTCCTATTTAGGTGTATAAGAGGTACACTTTTTAAGATTTTATTCTGCCGTTTTGTCAGTGTGATTAGTATCATAATAATCCAAATTTTAACTTTGTAGTACTAAATATTACAGTAATACTTTTTTTTTGCTTTTGCAATAAAGTGTTTTCTGTCTATAACTAATCGTATCCAAACTAGGCAGACAGACAGATAGTCAGAGGAACGGATATAGCGAAACTGTAAGGATTCCTTGTTGGCTAGGTTAAAAAATAAAAAATTACCAAATTACCGGCTAAAAAATTGCCAAGATTAGCATTGTCCGGCTAGATTCATGACTGTCGAATTAAATAAAGCACAATGTCTTATTTTTAAAAAAGTACTTTTATTTCACAGAACTTCATTTACAGTGTCGATGGGTATGGATGTATAAAAAATACGTAAAGTGAAATTGTATCCAATCTATACAAGTTGTTGAAAACTGCTGCCCATGTCAGCTATGTAAAGCAATGCTTATATAATATTGGAGAATCTCTTCAAACAAATATGAGGATCTAAGTTCAGCATTATTCTACGAGTATCATAGATCAATGATGATAGGCAATGAAGATTGCTAGTTTTACTCAATCTGTATTAAGATATCTTTCATAAATTCCGCTATGGATAACACCTATGACCGTAATTCTATGACAGCCTAGAATAATTCTTTGTGGATGAGATTAAACGATACAATAGTAACCACAAGTTCGTAACCAGAGGTCTACAGCGATACTCACAAGCTGGTGACGTTCCTTAAAGAGTTGGTGTGGCAAGAATAGTTTTGCAGACACTATCTCCCTTTCACCTAAAATAGGCTCATTTGCAGTCTAGTTGCGGAAATCCAAATCGTAACCAATAACAACCACAATTAAAAAAACAATAAGGTTCGTAACCAAAGACTCCCAAAAATTCTTAAGTAGTTCTAAATTAAATCTATTTTACAAACCACACATTCCTTACATACCTACAAAGTAGATGATGATTTTCATCAACTGAAAATATCTTTGCTATTTCTATTAGGAAATTAAAGGTCTTATGATGTCGTTGTCAGTTATAAATCTAAAAATCTTGTTGACTCGGTTTGTAGACATTTAAATGAAACATTAACAATCCTAACACATTTCTACTTTGATGAAAATCATCATGCTAAAACTACGCTCTAAAAGCTATAATTTTAATTTGGTAATGTCATATTGTAGATTTTCTTATGAACTAAAGGCTGCTTTACATGTTCTCAACATTTTTTTTACTGTGTTGCTTTATTCTCAAAAAACTAAAAAGTTTGTAAAATATCTACAATCTTCTTTTGTTCCACTACTGACTGAAATATCAATATAGAAGTAAATACCAAGGTAATTGCCTAATTTATTAACGCCATATTTAACATGCTCTTCGATTATGATCTTGACAGCTACATCTGACAAGCGTTAAGTGTTACCTAATTAAAACATCGGCTGATTGGTTATATTTGGCAAATCAATAATAGATTTAATGGTGATTGCTCAGTGCAAATTGACTTTTATCCTTAAGTTTAAGGATGCCTCATTCAGTACAGCGAGTCAATTTTCAACTGTTTTCGACAGTTCAACTGCTAAACACT
The DNA here is from genome assembly GCA_934045075.1 of Yponomeuta sedellus. Lineage (NCBI taxonomy): Eukaryota > Metazoa > Arthropoda > Insecta > Lepidoptera > Yponomeutidae > Yponomeuta > Yponomeuta sedellus. Next base: position 16,947,677 of record OW203728.1, on the reverse strand, counting down.
ACCTACAGAAAACATGCAACGCAGCTTATATACCTAGAATACCTAAACCGATCATCACACATTGTCACTTAATCTTAAGCATCGCTGTCAGTACTACGGGAACAGTTCTTTGTATGTGAATTTGGACGTTATTTTGTTCGCCATTTCCGTGAACAGCTCGCCAAGACTCCGCTCCAGAACAGGCCGGATTTCCTCCAGAAATACCTGGAAATTGATAATGAAGTATATACCAGCAGGCAAACTGATAGTGGTGTGATCATACAAAGAGGTATTCAATGCGAAATATGTATTAAAACCTAATAAAACGTCGTCGGTTATGAACGTCCTTGCGATTGCCAAAGCGCTTTACTGTTTTATTTGGGCAGAGACTCTCTTTCTCTCTGGAAAAGAACGCCAATCACTCTCTGTCCAGTGGATGCTTTTGAGCGTAAGCTCAGGATATATTTTTTGGAGATTCAGAGACCGCTGCTCCACTCCCTTCTCGCCGCAAAAACAGACACGATTCTGTAATTAGGGATGCAAAGTTTTTTTTACGATCGGTTTTTATTTTATATTCTGATAGTAGACGTAATTTTAAGAAACTAATTTCATTTTTTTCGTGATTAATCGAGTTTATCATTGTTATTTAATTAAAATGAAAATTATTCAGGGTGACGTCATATGTTACATACTCTGTGTGTAGGTACAGCTCGCGATTGGATTTGTCTGTGGTTTAGTGTGACATGTGAATGACATCGATGTGTTTGACAGATGAAGTTGACAGGCTATTGGTAGTTTTTCCACAGAATAACTTCTACCACAGACGATTTAACATGTGACGTAATCATAGAGGTCCTCAGAGGTTATATGAAGGGCATTTAAATATTATTATTTACTCAAAATAAGGCTCATCTTTTATGATAAAAATCTCTTACATTAAAAATACTGTAGTTTGGATGCTAACCTCGAAATGGTTTTCGATGCAGGCATTTCACTTTTTTTTGCATCCCGAATTGCATAGTCTGTAATTGCGTAGTAGAGTTGCAACATTTTATATGTCTATTCTAATAATATTCTAATCTTGTATTCTTTTCTTATTTAAGTGTACTATTATATGTAATTACATTTATCTTTCTATCAATATAATTAGAGCTAGTTATTCATTTGTGTATAAATTTGTTTGTATATTATTGTAACTTATTCTGTCACTTAATTAAAACTAATTAAGTATATTTTTCATTCTGTATACATAATACGTAATCAATTCATATAGGTATTATTCTATATAACATATAAGTATTCTACTCTATATGGTATTGCCCATGATTGTATCGCACCGCAGTCTGTGACGCTCATGTGGTAAAATCTGGCACTGACTGAAAATCAGCGCTGAAGACTTGTCCATCAGCATATTGCTGAGTCAGTTGCCATTTATAGCAGTAGTGACACGCCGAGAACTTTCATTTTTCTTAATTTTTTTGTTTTTTGTGAATGTCATGTTTAGTAATATGTTTTAAGTTTGTTTGTTACTGTGGCGTGTGCGCCGTTTCTATAACAAATGTTTTTCTTCTTCTTCTCGATAAGCTTTTTGCTCGGGAAGATGGGAGATTTCAATACGCTAAATAAAAACCTATTTAGAGGCAAAAAATTGCGTCCGTGCCGGGACTCGAACCCGCGACCTCTGGCTAACCGTACCAGCGCTCTCCCAACTGTGACTAATGGGCAAAGTGCAAGTGCCGGCATCAGCGAAATTTCAAACCTCTTTACAATATTCTCTGTATTATTTAAATGGGCATGGACGGAATTTTTAGCCTCTAAATAGGTTTTTAAAATTGTCACCAGCACGGTTTAGTGCAACAAAAGAAAAGAATATAACCCTAAATAAAGTCTATGTCTACTCACATTGGAGTTCTCACTGATGACACGGTTGGTGGCCGGTCCCAGCACTGGGTCGCCGTCGAACAGGTTGGTCAGGTAGATTGAGGACTGTCCCACACGGAGCTTCACCTTGAACGGGTCGAAGGTGAGGTACTCTTCGTCTCCTCGCTGCTCCTTGTGACCTCTCATCGTCACGTTGCACGCGTAGTCCTCTGCGAAACAGTGATGGTAATAAAATCTAAGTTATAATCTGACAAAAATTATATAACATGATATCAACCCTTTATATGTCCACACTGCTGCGGAACGGGCCCCTTCCTGCGTCGCAGCAAGGTTTGACCATACTCCACCACGGGGGCGAAGTCCGGGTTGGTGGATGATTTTAATACCTTACTGTCAGAAGTTATCATGCCGCCCGTAAAGCCTTTGACATGGCTTAACAATGAGAAAAATAGTTAAAAACTAAAATTACGAACTTTAACTGAAAATCTTCAGGAATTGGGTATTATAGTAGGAACTAACTCTGTACATGATGTCATCACACAAACGCACAACCTTAAAATCGTTTATATAAATATTGAAATAATAAGGAAAATGTATTAGTAACAAATTGTACATACCACCAACTCTTGACGCGACGCGATCAATTTGTACCTATACTTATAAAAAAAAAAGTGCTGCTAAAGTGTAGTAAACAAACAGGTTTTACATGTTTTTAATTAATATGATTATAGCGAGCTAGCGGACAGTCGCTGATGGTATTTGACGAACATTCCAAAAATATAATTGTATGAGAAACCGTATCTGTTTACAACCTATAATACTATTAAGTATGTCATCATCATCAGAGCCATTTGTCGACGACGACCTCTGTGGCTTAGCAGTAGCGCATCTACCTACCATGCAAATACCGGGCTCGAACCCCCGCTAGGGACAAAAAAAACCCCAGGTCTTAGATGTTTACAATGTTTGTGATGTCGCTGTTTCTGGTTCCCACGACACAGGGTATCCTAGTGTGGGGCCAGAAGCAATGTGTGTGCCTGTGTGTAAATGTTATGTTATTTAACGTCCACTGCAGGCCGCACATGTTTGGCAAGCTTCACGGTCTTGTGCCGTCTACATCCAGCAACTCCCCGCCACCGTAACCAGGTCGTCAGACCATCTGGTGGAGGCCCTGCCCACGCTGGCCGCGGTCGCTACGTCAGAACTTTTTCGTCCCGACAGCCGCCCACGGTCGCTTCTTCGCAATTCTTCGAGCTATATCAGTCACTCGGGTTTTGTGGATCTCCTCATTCATGGTTTGATCACGCAGTATGTAAGTTTGTTAAGTATTTAATTTAATCACAAAGTCGACTTGAAAGCCTGTCCACCTGCTAGGATCAATTATACGTACACTGACGGAGTGGTCGACAGGACCTTTACAAAAAAGCTTGGTTATGCGAGTCATAGGGCGGTAGCCCAGTGGTTAGGACAATGGAGTCGGAAGCGAGAGCCGCAAGTTCGATTCCCAATGGGGGCATGTATCTACCAATGACTGTTTTCTCAGTTACGTACATTTGTGAAGTTACAGTAGCAGTACCACTCACTAACTGTGAAGGAAAACATCGTAAGGGAATCTGAGTGTCTGGGTTGTTTAAATACCTCAGCGCTTGAAATTGCCATTCCGCGGTGGCACGAGTGGTAATTAACATAACATAACATTTACATACATACATTGCTTCTGGCCCTACACTAGGATACCTTGTGTCGTGAGAACCAGAAACAACGACATCACAAACATGTAAACATCCAAGAACTGGGGTTTTTTTTTGTGCCCAGCTGGGGATCGAACCCGGGACCTCTCGCGTGGTAGGCAGATGCGCTAGCGCTGCACCATAGAGGTTGTCAATTAAGCTCATACTCTCTTTCTCTCTCTCTCTGAGAGAAGGCCTGTGAACTGTAGTGGGAAGTTTAGGCTACATAAAAAACCGAGTCATATGCGAGCGCACCAACGCCACCAAAATGAGAGTTAAAGTAGTCACCTTGACCGAAATCTGTCGGGACTACCATCATCATCACAATGTGATTTAATTTCGAACATAGTGCGAACAATGAACTGGTAACTAAAATACATTGCAGTCGGCTACACATCATTAACGTTTGCACGTGCATTTCTTTCTTTATTTGGTTAATTATTCGACGTATTAATTACTCCACAAAAGGCCTAATTTACAGTACAGTTGAGTTGATACCGGTATTTTAAAAGTACTGATAAAACCTGACCCGGTTGCGGTGTCGGAGAGTCTCTGGATGCGGACGGCACAAGACTTGGAAACTTGAAAAACCATGAGGGAAGCCTGTGTCCTGCAGGGGGCGTCAAATGGCTGCAGATGATGATAAATCTTGCTCCGTATTAAAATTGCTTTTTACATTCGTTCAGCAGATAAAGGCAACCGTAACGCATGTGTTTCTTCTTCTTCTTCTTCAGGTTATATTAGTCCACTGCTGGACATAGCCCTCCCCTAATGAGCATAATAGCGCAAGGTTGTGCCATCATTGGGGGGGGTAATGCCCATAATCCCAACGCTGGGCATGCGGGTTGGGGATCGCAGTTTGGTGGAATTGTACTGCATGGGGCGCTGCTGCCCACCCCCCGGTTTCTGTCCCTTAGTCGCCTTTTAAGACACCCGCGGGAAGATTTTGTTTGTATACTCTATAAGTACCTATGTAATTGTCATTCAGTGCACATAACGCACAATTGTTAAGATAAACATCAGCGTGTGTCCTGCATGTTAAGCATTAAGTTGCGCCACTGCAGCCTTGATGTTCCTGACCATGGCCTTCAACAATAAAGCCAGTATCTCAGTTTAATTTTAACTAGGCATAGAATTTCGATTTCGAATTTAGACATAGAGTCGACCGTAGCCCCGATGCTTGAGTGATCTTAAACGATCACGAAGATTATAGGCGCGCAACATAGGCGTTCAGTGCCTGGATGGGTGACCGTTTTTCCGAGCGTTTCCGTGCTTTGCAGGGCACGTTAAGCAGTTGGTGCCGGCTGCCGTCGTTAAGCCAAATCAGAGGCCTTAGGGCGGCTTGAAAACTTCTGACAGTAAGACCAGCCACTAGTCTTGCAAGCCTCCACCAATCCGGACTTGGCCCCGTGGTGGAGTATGGCCTATACCTTCCTTAGGAAAGAGACCCGTGCCCCCCGGTGGGGACATAATGGGTTGATGATGATAGAATTTCTAAGGCATTGTCGTCGACGGTGGACTGAATAAAAAACAAACGTAAGCTCACGCCTGTATCCCGGAGAGGTAAGCAGAGATCAAGATATTCCACGATCCTAACACGTCTCTTACGCCTGTATCCAAGAGGGGTAGGCAGAGACCAGGGTCTGCTACTTGCCACGATCCTGACAGATCTTTTTCGCCTTATCAACGATCTTTATTGACGACCTCTGTGGCGTAGCGGTAGCGCATCTACCTACCATGCAAGAGGTCCCGGGTTCGAATCCCGGCTGGGAATAAAAAAAACACCCCAGGTCTTGGATGTTTACATGTTTGTGATGTCGTTGTTTCTGGTTCCCACGACACAGGGTATCCTAGTGTGGGGCTAGAAGCAATGTATGTGCCTGTATTTAAATGTTATGTTATGTTAGTCGTTGCGTAGCGCCGGCTTCGGGTACTTTTATCTTGCCCTTTGCTAATACATCCCCTGCTTGGTCGTTTGTCCCCATGAGGCATCCCTTGCTGGCCTTTCCGCCTACATTAGCTCGATATATTTCTATCGTCAATCTTTCTTCCTTTATTCTTTTTTCCGTGACCAAGCCAACGTAACATTTCTTTCTTAATTCCAGTCACTAATCTTTCAGTATTGCAATTTTTTTTATCTAGCTTCTATAAACGTCCCACCGCAGGGCACAGACGTATTACTATTAAAAGTTTAATAGATAGAGTAAAGAGAAAAAGAGTAAGGAATAAAAAAAGAAAGAAAAAAGAATGAAGAGTGAAGTTCTGATAAGGAGTTCCAATCTAACCTATAAAAAAATCTCGTATCTTTGCTATCGAACTGCTCCGAAATGGCTTCACCTATTATTATGATTTCTTGTGTATTAATAGGTCGTAACAACCCGGACTTGGCCCCCATGATGGAGTATGGCCTAACCTTCCTCGGACATACAACCCATCGGACATTCTACTGGGGACATACAACCCTTGTATGTCCCCAGCAGTGGGGACATACAAGGATTGATATCGAATAGGTTGTAAGCTAATTAATATGGCAAAACAAAGTTTGCGGATTCATCTAGTAAATAAATGAATGAGGTGTCTGAAAGACATGGTCACGTGGTCGTAAATTATACTAACTGAAGGTGCCAGTAATGTTGCCTCGGCCCTGGAGCCGCAGCAGCAGCACCTGGATGTCCATCTTGTACTTCCCGGAGAACTCCAGCTTCGGCAGCAGCAGCTTGAAGTCGAAACGGTTCTTGTTCAGGTCGGACCTGGAAGCGAAGGAGGGTACCATTAGTTACTATCTAAGAGTATATCAGGTTTAATGTGTCTTTGCTGGATTATTTCCTAACTGCTCATACGTGAAACCCCAGTTAGTTTGTTTGTGTATGGCAACAACATTTTCAAGGGTTTTTTTTCTCAGAATTTATTTTTTCTAATATCATAGTAACTTTTTAAAATAATACTATGTATTATACGTTGTCCTACATAGTTTCCATTGGCCACATTTTATACAATTTCATGAGGCTTGGAAAACCATGAGAGAGGCCTGTGTCCTGCAGTGGGCGTCAAATGGCTGATGATGATGATATATTTTTAAGCATTATCTATTAAATAGCAGCATTCTATGGGAGAAAAAACGCAAAAAATATACCTACACATAACATAACATTTACATACTGGCACATACATTGCTTCTAGCCCCACACTAGGATACCCTGTATCGTGGGTACCAGAAACAGCGACATTACAAACATGTAAACATCCAAGACCTGGGATGTTTTTTTTTTCTGTCCCCAGCCAGGGATCAAACTCGAGACCTCTCTCATGGTAGGCAGATGCACTACCGCTGCGCCACAGAGGTCTACAACGAATTATGCATTTCAGAATAAATGTGTATTAATCAAGGTTTTCGAACTTGTTCGTGGTTCGTACTGAACTTTGATGATGAAGCTACACGATGGCATAAAAAGTATTAAATAGGTGACCAAAAAAATTCTACTCCCTACCAAGAGGGATAAATTTTGTCTAAATTAAGTTTACCGAAAATTTTCTATACAGGATATAACATTAACATTTACATACAAGCACATACATTGCTTCTGGCCCCACACTAGGATACCCTTTGCCGTGGGAACCAGAAACAACACATCACAAACATGTTAACATCCAAGACCTTTCCCAGCCGGGATTCGAACCCGGGACCTCTTGCATGGTAGGCAGACGCGCTACCGCTACGCCACAGAGATCGTCGTTAAATAAAACAAAATCTCCTTAAACCTACATCCAAAAATGGAAGCAGTGAATTTAGTGATTAATTGGTCCCTTTTTTTATTTTGGAAGCATTTATGTAAGTGCATATGATTTAATTTATTTTAATTACCGCCAAAAAATTATTAAAATATTTTAAAGAATTTAAATCATTTCTTTTTTAAATACCAATTCCATTATTAACATAGGTAGGATTCACGTACTCGATTTTTTGCGTCATTTTTTAAAACGCCCACCAAATCCGATAATACTCACATGGCTAAGCTTGTGATATTGTAGAGCGTTTTATAATAAAAAAACTGGAACGACTTCAACCGTATATTTTTTTATTTATATAATTTATAATATGAACAGAAAACAAAAAAAAACAGAATAAGTAGGTAAAGGAATAATATATAAAATAGTAACGCCCAAAAATTAAGGAAATCTCAAAAATTAGTGACGTAATCTTAAATTTTGAAACTAATAGACAGAATTAAATAAATATAAAAAAAAAATGGTGTAAAGAGGTTTGCACCGTTACAAGCTCTGCGAATCAAAGCAATACCTGGCCCTAGAGTTTAATACTTACATAGTTTTTCAATAGAATTATATAAGCACGACAATAATGTTGTTATTTGCCTCAATTTGGTAGTCTACACAGCAATAGCAGTACAATGTCATTCCAGGGGTACACCCCCCGCGCAAATTAAATAGGCATCTCTCGCGAAGAAGATTGAATCACCGAGGCACCGAGTTAAATAGCACGGGCTGTACCATTACAATGCGATTAGTAACTAGAATACCGATAGTATGAATGAAACCACCATTACCTATTGCACAACAATGCATTTTAGATGGAACGTTGGATATCTTTCATAATAATAAACACTGGAACGTCTGCAGGTGTTGTTTTATTTGTAGATTAATAGTAGGTATAATAAAACAGAAAAACTGGATAAAAACTGATAAGCAGGTAAAATAGTCAGATCTGATAATGATGATAGAAATTATAGATGAAAATGATAGATAGAAAAAGAAATATAAAGAATGGTGTAAAGAGGTTTGCACCGTTACATAGAGACTCGCCCAGTAGCGTAACTACACCATTTGAGACCTGTGGCAAATGCAAGGGATGTGGGGCCCGTAAAATTCTTTACGTTGCAACTTCTTTATTTAATGTAACCAATGGATGCATTCTAAGACTGATTGATTCCTTTTTTTTATGAATGTTAAAAATAAAGTTAAGGTACTTGAATAAAAAATAAACAATTTCGTTGAAAATTATAGGTTATATCTGAGCTCAGGGTCTCGTGGACTAGGGGCCCCTATAGGTTCGGGGGCCCGTGGCATTAATCCAGCCCTGCCGCCCCATAGTTACGCCACTGGACTCGCCCCCCGGGTCGGATACGACAAAACGTAGAATGACGACCACATAATTATACATCTTCAAAATTACATATAGGTTAATGGGTCTCAGGGGACTTGCTAGCTAATATATGATTGGTAGACCCCTACTACTCTAAGGCACGTAGATTGGAGATCGGATTAGTTTACAGCCTTAACTAAGTTGTCTAGAAGTGTTTATATTATTTTTCTCATTCTTTATATTCGTTGCGTTTTGTACAAAACGTAATGCAACTGTCTATCTACCTAAGTAAATCCGGAACTAAGTTGATAATGTGTAATGCTTACGAAGGTTTTATTTCAAAAACATTCATCATGTATCCATAAATCGTAATGCTAAATCTAAGTTGTTACACTAATTATGACGTAACATTGCTTCCTGTAGGTGTGTGGGAAATCGATTTTCTTTCTATTCGGCTGCTTTCCGGCAGGGGGCGTCAAATCAGCCGGAACCAAAACAACAAGTATACAATCTCTAATTCAGACAAATACCTAACCTAATTATAAATAGTTGTCTGGAAAAGACAGGAAAATGTATTCTTTTGGTAGGAAAAGTTAATTAAACTTGTTTGAACGGGTATAAAATTAATACCCGCTTAAACAAGTTTGAATAAATTTAAGTTTAATAATGTAGAAGAAAACTTACTAATTCTAAAAGTGCCAGGTATTAACTGAATTAATGAGATCAATCAAACGGCATAGGATCAGCAAACTAATTGATAGACATTGACGATCTCTACCAGCGGTTTGGTTAAATGTGGACAAAAGCTAAGATAATTTAAACAAAGGACTGATTACTGAATATGGTCTATTGGTCTATGGTTTAGTGGACTTTGTTGTGGCTGATGATTGATTAAAACTGAGATTTATTATTCTTAGGCTGTATTATAAAATGAATAAAACGCGTGCGGGAGCGGCAAAGCACGAACTCAATTTACAATACTGACAACAATAGAATAAAAAAACTGTTGCCACATTCATTAATCTGAGTTTGCCAGATTAAAATTATGGTAAAATAATCAATTTTTTTCTTCTACTTTAATTGGAATTTTACAGAAACGTGAATCACTATTCATGTTTTTGTTAATGAAGAAAAAAAGCTAGATTAATAAATTTTATTACGTATTGTCGTTTCTCTTCAATTCCAATTAAAGTAGGCGAAAAAAATAGATTATTTTTTATTGTGGCCACCCCAGATTGACGAATATGGCAAAGTATTTTATACTTTGTTCTAATGTTCAATTTCACTTATGACTACATTGTAACACTTACTTCAACTCCTCGATGATGAAGTTGCTTGGCCCGCGGACCTTCACGTCATTGACGACGGCCGTGAGCTTGGCACCCTGGGGGCCGCGCGCCAGAGCGATCTGGCCCAAGCTAAGGGGCTCTATTCCTGGCACGTCTAGCTCCGGGATGCCCTGGAACCAGGTCACGTCGTACGGTAAAGCGATGGCCAAAACTGTGTGACCCAAGCGGGAGCGTCAACCTCGCGGTAGAAACTCTAACGTCTTTGAGTCCTCTACTAGAGCGGTCAATCTAAACCTAAAATAGTTTCTCCTGAATTTAAATGAGCCCTTTTCAGAGGGACTATAAATAAAAATCGTACCTCCTTTGGTTTTTAGACGGCGCTTACGAAAACCCTACCTGAATGAAGGAAGGCTAGCAGACTATAAGCTAAAGAAACCTTTCTGCATAGCGCATAATATGCAGCGGGGCACCATCTGATTAATTTTGATGAACCCAACTGACAGCTGTCAAAAAGCTGACCTGAAAAGGGCTCATTACGCTCCTATAATTCAAATACAGAAAAAAAAACAATTTTAGATTAAGCTTGTTCTCTCTTGGATTGCGGTCAATAATAGGACAGAAGTTTATTAAGCAAGTATTTAAATTGTAAAAAGAAGGGTCTCTATCAGATACAACAACAGATTCGTTCATGTTACGTGACATGTTTTTTCATTCCATAGACGTTTTGAATGCTCGATTTGCGCACGTAGACTTGAAGCGGCAATGAAGTTAAATCGACACCTACATGTGATAATCATTGTAGTACGATGCATTAACGAAGTAGGCTCTGGTATTCAAGTGATTCCTTTATCAGTAAGTTTCGTGCGTGTTTGAAATTTTAATTATCTCTCTCCAAGTAGCCCAACGTAGGTAGCTTAGGCTCTACTGGCCTTGGGTTAGTGCTTACATTTGGCTCATAAGTACCTACACTACAATCCATTGACTAGAACGTATACACGCGTCTCAAATGCACACTTTAAAAAGCAGCAGTAAACGGGTTACATTCGAAGGGTCTTTCGAAGGGACTTGTAAAGCGTCGTTAAGCAACTTTTCAATCCTTGAATGCAGATTTTAGGGCGAATGGCTTAACTCGATAGGTACTTAGGTATGTAGTCACCTTAATTATAGGTAGATAAAAACTAAATGTAATAGTGACTAACTTATATAGGATTATATAGGATTCTTATATAGGATTGTTCCACTAACCCCCATTGAAAATCCCCATTGGCGTATCTTAGTATTACATCTGAAATATTTTGGTTTTTTTTAACATCTATTTTCTTCTCCAATGTATTGCTCCAGTCAATGAAAAGGATGTCTGGACGAGATCACTTTTAGTGATAAGGCCGCCGCCGTCTGTACTCTTATGTTGAGAAATATCTGTGTGATTTCATTTTTTTATATACAATGAACTAACTGTAGATAGATAGAGTCCACTCTCTATCTACAGTCTGTTAGCTTTTAGAATATAATCCGGGCTCTAAAGTAGGCTTCGGTTTTCGCCGAAAGCACACGAGTGTAATACTACTTCCTGCTCTGTATAAAACTTTTATTCACTATTTTGAAAATTTTGGTTTTATCATTTAAATTTGTTAATAATATAAAAATGAGAAAGTAGTGCAATTAGAAAAATTGTGATAGATTTGTGGTTCCAAAGATAAGATAAGATAAGAGGGCGTAAAAACGTAGTTTTCAAGCACATTTGAAGCTTATATGTAAGAATTTGTTTTTACAATCAGCAAAATTTTTCATTGATTGAATCCATCAGCATAATAATAGCATAATAGGAATAGCATACGCACTGCTAGATCATGTTCGATCAGTTTATTTTTGCCACCTGCAAATAAAGGTTACAAGAAAGAATCACAATATTCCCCAATAATACAAGGTGAACCTAAATAATGCGCTACTCGGGTTACCAGGAAAAAACTGCTATTCCATACATAACATATTATAATAAAATTACACTTGTTCTAGCAAGCATTTGTAAGAAGATATAACTGTTTTTTTTACTTTCTCATATTGATGTTCATCTTTCCCACAATTGCGTTATTTTTTATGTGTGTGCATTTGTGGCAATTTAAATAAATGTTTTCTTTCTTTCAAATGTGTCAAACAATCTATTCCTTTCAGGATTCCAGAGTAACTAAAAAATGTTTTTAAAATATTTCTTAAAAAAATTGTTGGCGGTCTGGCATATTATAAGTTATTGGCCATAAATTGCCTTGCCTTCTGTTACGGTGACTTTTATGTTTATTTTGCGGTGTCACTGGTTTTATAAAGACGTAAAAATACAGACATTCTGATTGATACTATTTCCAGGTTATTTGCTATGATATCACGCTAAAGTCTATTGCGCTTCGCTGCCTAAGACTTAACAATTTTTACCTGAGTGCCCAAGATTTTCAAACACCTCAGCGCTTACAATTGCTTTTTCGCGTCGGGTATGCGTGGTAACTGAGACAACACGCTATCTCTCTCTCTCCCCCTCTTTCTCTCTCTGGGAGCAGCCCTGTGCCGTGCAGTAGGATATAAATATAGGTACGTGGCTGCACAAAAAAAATTCATATCAATTTTACAGATTATGAATTTTTGAACTAAAACTTTCGTAAGCACAACACATTGTAGACTTTTAGTCCGGATTTACTTACGGGTGTTATATAACAACACCCGTAAGTAAATCCGGACTAAAAGTCTACAGATTATGAATTTGTGAAAATTTTACATTGTTTTCTTTTGAGTGATCTATCATTTTTGTACGCTTAATTACAATAATCTTACGCTTTCCATATACACTGACTACTCTGTAATTCATTTATTGCTTGTTACCCACGTCATCAATAATGTAAAATAAAACAATGGTCCCTCGATAAGTGGAGCTCCGCTCAACGAAGCTACGTTGAATTACACAGTTCATCGAAAAGATTAAAATTGACGCTTATTTATGAAATCTTTATTTTTTAGCTCAAACTGCGCCAAATGTTACGCGGCACTAGCGCCATCTAGCGGTACGAATCAAGAGAATGAAAATAAAGACTACCTTTCTCTACTCAACGGTATACCGATGTATACACAATATAAGGTTTAAGAGTCACAGCCCTCGCCCTGTTAGGACAACTTAACGACATTTTACGTCAATAAAATAGTTGCACTATTCTCTTACACTACTCTTAGCCAGTCTCTTCTACACCAAAGGTTTGCTGGATTCTTCCAGCAAACCTTTGATTCTTGCATTAAGCACGCCCTTGTACATTTACTCATGTAATTAGTGCAATAAATATTATTTGTCTTTTCGTGTCAGTGATTCGACCAGTTTATATTTTTCCTGCCGAATGCAAAATATTTGGTCCCACATAAAAAAAATTGTATCGGTGAAAATAACCCCCTTCAGTTCTACTGGACATTTCTGTAGCATCCCGTACATGAAATCCCGCTGACCTTGGCAAATGTTCGCGAAGCGCATTAATAGTAATAATATTTGCCTATACAGCAGATTCGAAAGTATGTCATTGTCAGTGCAATTTCATAACAAAGTTGAGCATGTGTGTCAAGATGATCGATGCATATACAAAAGACAATTTAGCGAAATAGATCGCCCCTCACGATTGTGAGATAAGCACATTTGTTATTGGCTGTTAATTTATTATGTACAGCGTCTTAGACGTCTAAATATTATGGCTGTTACTAACACCGTATAAGCCTGGTATAGTTACGCAGTGTTTTGTTCACGTCATTTGAATGTAATTTTCAGTTGGAAGAAAAGAGACAAAACACTGCATAGTTATACAATACTTACACCCAGTTTATTAGTAAGGCTGTATAAGTTTGGCCTCTGCATCTACGTAATGAGATGATTTATACAGCACCCAGTGGCATATTCACTCACAGTAGATGGGTGAAGGGACCACTCGGACGCTGCAGTGCCTGGGACATTGTTTTAGATGGTGTAGTCTGGCCCATCACCTAGACTATAGCAAATGTACACAAAAAATCATGAAAATTGGTGAACCCGACAGCCGTAGGAGCTCGACAATGAACACTGTGACACGAGACTTTCATAATACATATATTATTACATTTTTTAACTTTTAATTCCAACTTTGAAAAAATATATATGGTTAAGCTATGGCCAAATCTGCACGATCAAAGCGCTTGCGCAGCGGGTGCGTCTACAGAAACCGTCCAAGTGCATGTCGGTCCACGCACACTGTAGGGTTCCGTAGAAGGGCCTTTTGAACCTGCTTTACAGAACTAACAATTCCATCAGAGTAATTTTCAATGGAATTCTCAAGAAGTTTTATTTTCATAAGTTGATCGCCTAGAAGTACTTGTTAACTTGTAAAGCCTACTTAGCCGTGATAGTTTTGTTATTTACTTAGCCGGGATAGGCCTAAAATTGTCACGTTTCTACTATCAACCGTTTCGGAAAGAAACGGTTGATTGTAGAACGGTTGATTGTACTTTAGCCAAATTTTGGGCATTAAGCTTAATATTTACCAAACGGAAGTGAAAAATAGTTTCCTACACAAATAATAAGTACAATACTCGTACAACAATGTCCTACACTATTGTGTAGGAGAGAAAAAAAATCTCTTTCCTTTTTTAAAGATTTATCAGGATAGTTAATATGTTACATTACATTTACATACATTTTGCCAAGCTAATTTTTTCTAGTTTTTGCCGTCTATGCTTAGCCGCAGACTGACAGACAGTCACATAAAAATATGGACGGGCGGAGGGACGGGTGGACACGACAAAACTATAAAAGATTCCTTGTTGATTACGGAACTTTAAAACTTGCCTTATGAAACATACATACTCTACTTTTCTATGCGCGTGCCTAAAGTATTAAAGGTTAGCTAAAAAGCTTAAAGTAGGAATGCTTGTTTTTTAACTACATAGAAATATTGTACACTTGATAATCCTAAATATCTAAGTTACATATTATACAACCGGCAGCCTTGTCGCTAAAAGCGATCTCTTTCAGACAAACTTCGGACGGATAAGACTGAAATAATGGTTTATTCGCAGTCCCATCAACTTATTCCGTGACGGAAATGTTGGCAACACAACAAAGCATGGTTATTTGAGTTTTTGTAGCTTCATTTCGTGTCAACTTTGTAACGTTTTCCCTACACTGTGTCACCTTTGTGAGCTGTAATTTAAAATAAATTATTTTTAATATGTGAACTCTATCGTTTCCCTGTTCCAAACCCTCCTCAATCAGTCCAGACTTCTAAATATCTTGGAACAACAGCGAATTAATTTTCGCATTAGATTCACATTTAAAAATAGCCTTTTTTATACTATATGTATACGTCGTAAATGTAATTAGAGCACACAATGTTACTCTATAACCCTGTAGTAACATTCAAGTAACACCGAAATGTTATTGGTCAATCTACATAGCTGGAATCGTACCTACGTCCGTTACCCAAGCGAAATTTACGCATTCGATTATTTCAACAGTTGCTTGTTGTTTGGACTCTTCATTTACAAAGATTACAAATTACCTGAAAGGTTTTGTAAAATCTTTTCGACAATTAAAAGTATGGCTCGTAATTCGTCGTAGATAGAGTTATAGGATGTTAGATGTCGAATGTTAATTACCTCAACTTTATAACACACCGCTGATTATTGAATTTCACTTAGTAATATACATATTGCCAGTTTCTGAATTGAGAATTTCACAAAGCAAATGGGTAACTATTATATAGAGATATAATCTTCAAATTTCTCAGAAAAGAGCGAGAGGGAAGTTCACTTAAGTATTTATCTAGTAAAATTCTCTTTCAAATTCCCGGCTCTATAATTAATCGGCTCTTTCCGGTTTCTGAATTGATTTCGGCTCAACTGCAAACTCGAGATGGAACCGATCGTTCCATATCGAATTTGCAGTCGTGATCGTAGTTTGATCAGAATTTTTGTCAATAAATACATACATACATACATCCGACAAACAAAGATAAGATAAGAATATTCTTTATTGTATGCCGAAAAAATAGTAACAGAAACGGCAGATTCAAAAGATCAAATACAATTGGCGGCCGTATTGCTAATAGCAATTTCTTCCAGGCAACCTCAAATTGTAGAATTTTCCGAGGAGAAAGAGATACGGGTATACGTAAACGTACTTAATAATAAACTTACATACATCATACTTGAATACTATAAAAAAATATTTACATATGATAATATTAATATTGGCCCTTTTGCATCTACTTAATGAGATGATTTATACAGCGTCCAGTGGCGTCTTCACCCATACTAGATGGGTGAAGGGATCACCCCGACGCTGTAGTGCCTGGGACATGGTTTTATAGATGGTGTAGACTTGCCCAGCACCTATACCATCCTGACAGCTTAGTCGGCCTAGCCCACAGAAAATACTAGCCAATACGTGCGGAGCCAACCAAGCCGCGGGTTTCCTCACGAAGTTTTCCTTCACCGTTAGCGTGTGGTGTTGCGACTACAAATTCGCAAATGTACGTAACTTTGAAATTAAACAAAGTCATTGGTACATGCCCGCACTGGGGATCGAACCTGGGGCTCTCGCTTGCATTCCATGGTTCTATCATAGTCCATGGTTCTACCCACTGAGCTACAACAGCACAGAAAGTATATTTACATATACTTACGTAAATAGTGTTTTGTAACAGTGTGTTATATGAACAAGAAAAAGGTTATATACCTACATATATATTATGTTAAGAGAAGTGAATGACTACTTACAGCAAAATTACTTAATTAGACAGAAGGAATTCCATGATTCTGGCTTTAAATAAAGGCGGGGATGGGGAGCTCCTTACACACATACATACATACATACATACATACATACATACATACATACATACATACATACATACATACATACATACATACATACATACATACATACATACATACATACATACATACATACATACATACATACATACATACATACATACATACATACATACATACATACATACATACATACATACATACATACATACATACATACATACATACATACATACATACATACATACATACATACATACATACATACATACATACATACATACATACATACATACATACATACATACATACATACATACATACATACATACATACATACATACATACATACATACATACACGAAGGCAGAAACCAAAGTCTGCCTCATGCCACTATATCTTTCCCGTCATCAACATTCAATGGGCGAACGTGAACCCATTAATGGGACGCCGGATTCTGGTATTTTTTAGTCTTCTTCTTTACGTGCCATCTCCTATCGGAGGTTGGCAACCAATTCGGCTTTCTTGCTTTACGACGCTGCCAATACGAACATACTTTCACATGCATATCACCGACTCAGGTGTGCTGGAAGAATAATCTATCTATCTAGTTAAAAGAAAACTGCCCAGCCTGCCTTTATGTGATAATAATCAAACCAAGTTGGACATTAAAATGCAATCTATGAAAGAAGTTTCTAGAACAATCCGGCATGTAATGCTACTTAGCATTCAGTGCGCCTTTGTAAAAAGAATTAATGAATTAATGAATTAAAGAATTTAATAAGAATAAGAATGAATTCAACCGATATAGTGACTGTTTTATAGGAAAATCTCGAAAGATTTAACATCTGATTATATTTTTTCTTTGGATGGAAATCATGGAATGGAACTAGAAACAAAAAGCTTGCATCCATGGCAAATTATATTTGCTTCCATTGCTCTATTGCACTACTCAAATACTTTCAATCTCAACAAGACAAATCAAACAGATAACGTCCTTATGTGTTATTCCCGATATGCCTAAATACAATGAAAAATATTCGGTGTTGTATCTTTCTTTGTCTTGTAATGGCGCATAATATTCTGCTCAAAACAATTACATGAATAAGAGTTCAGAGTGGAATTTAAAATATTTCTTAATTTTTTTTGTATGGAGTTAGCTCGCAGTGAAATGTAGCCTATGTGTTAATCCAGGGTGGATTAACACATAGGCTACATTTCACTGCGGTCAAATATCTTATTCCGAAGGGAAATCGATACACCGCGGGGCACAGCTAATAAATTCTAAATATATGTACTCGTACAACAAAGCCGGAACAAAATACGGACTGCAGCCACGTGAGGTCATCGTCACCAAAACATATTGGTGATTTACACAATACACCTGTCTATCTACAATGACTACGACACACACAAAATTCGAGCTGGTATTCGACAAAGGGCCTTCCAAACTTTAAAACAAAGAAAGTTTTATCTAAATTAGAGCAATAATTTGGTATAAAAACGCGTGCCTACGAAATTCGACACAATTACTAACTATGTATTGGCTAATAGGCACTCTTGTAGTTTTCGTCAGTCTACAGGTAAAGCTATTTATATTAATATAAAAGAATAGTCTACATGCTTCTAATGGACTATTTAAGAAATATGTTTTCTAAAAATTTATTTGTAGTTATGTTTTTGGTTGACCTTTTGCATTTTGAACCAGCTTTTTCGACTTCCTATTTTAATTCAAAACACAATTAAATCCATCCCACATACTTTTCACTTAAATACCCGATGGACATAGGATTTTTATAGGATATAAATTACTTGAATTTTTGCATTTTCTAGAGCAATATCCTCTTACAACCATGTGACGCAGTTTCAATCACTATTAAGACCGGCGGCTCTCAAACTAGTACCACGACCTCATCATCGGACGCGACCCATGCATCCCAGACCACCACATCTGGGACAACCACAGCTGGGGCCACTACAACAGGTGTGACCAGCACGCAAACCACCGTTGCCCCAAGCTCGTCTCTGCTGCCATACCCCTACTGTCCCTACCCACCGTACTGCCGATGTTGCAACAGGAGAAACTGTTACTGTAGACGTCGGTACTACACCCAACAAACCATTCAAGATCAGCAAACCACCAGCTCAAAGACGCCGACAATCATCATTAACCTTTCCGGGCAACAGTCAGGCGGAAACCAAAAAAATGGTGGCCAACAGTCCTCCACATCCACATCAACTCCCACTGGTACCAATACGGCCGGCACAGGATCAGATGGAGCTACGTCAGCTTCATCGGATAATAAAGGTGCCAGCGCGGGTGGTACCAAGGGTGACCAGTCAGCTACTTCCACCTCAACTCCTTCAGGGACTAACACGGCTGGCACTGGATCAGGTGATGCCACGTCAGCCTCTTCAGATAAAAAAGGGGCCAGTGCAGGTGGGACCAGCGGTGACCAATCAGCCACTTCCACTTCAACTCCTAAAGGGACTAACACGGCTGGCACTGGAGCAGGTGATGCCACGTCAGCCTCTTC
This sequence comes from Yponomeuta sedellus, assembly GCA_934045075.1. Taxonomy (NCBI): domain Eukaryota; kingdom Metazoa; phylum Arthropoda; class Insecta; order Lepidoptera; family Yponomeutidae; genus Yponomeuta; species Yponomeuta sedellus. The sequence continues at coordinate 16,928,335 of OW203728.1, read as the reverse complement.
GGATAAAAAAGGTGCAAGCGCAGGTGGGACCAGCGGTGACCAGTCGGCTACTTCCACCTCAACTCCTAAAGGGACTAATACTGCCGGCACAGGATCAGATGGAGCTACGTCAGCTTCTTCGGATAATAAAGGTGCTAGCGCGGGTGGTACCAACGGTGACCAGTCAGCCACTTCCACCTCAACTCCTACGGGATCTAACACAGCTGGATCTGGGCAAGGTGGAGCGACGTCAGCCTCTTCGGATAAAAAAGGTGCCAGTGCGGGTGGGACCGACGCTGGCGAGTCAAGCACTTCCACCTCGAGTCCAAAAGGAACTAACACGGCTGACACTGCCAAAAATAAAAAACACCACTAGAGGTTTGACACGCATTTTACGTGCGCTACGTATTCTTGGAAGAATAACTTAACTTACCCATATGCATAGCATAACTAGAAAAATCAATAAAACATAGAACAAATTTACATCAAAAGTAACACAACATCTAAGTGCGCTTTTGATACTACCAAACAGGGATATTTCTTCTAAAAAATAATAATTGATTGACCGATTGATCAAAAATATATATCATCGATAAAAAATCTGAGCAAATCATCTGATATAACTTATGGTGGATTAGTGAAAACTCATCTAAATATTATTAATATGTTTGTTCATCAATGAAATACAGAGCAAAATCTTACACGAGCATAAAAATACATCCACAAACGTTTCTTCCAAAATACTAAAATAAAAAAAAACACAAGCAATATGTCAAATCCAGAAAAAACGACCGCGAGACATAACCGAGCCAAAGGTTCCCTATAACACTCGCTGCGTTCAGCATAGCACCTCCGCTGCACAGCGAAGGAGATCCTCTGCATCAAGTATGCCCCGGAGCGGCAGTCCACGCCGCGGTTCCTCAGGCGAAGCCCTAATTCCTTTATAAAGAAAGGTTCTTCCCTGGACTCCACAAACCCCCGCAGTTTCAAGGCTTAAAGAAGTAACTACACATTAACATTGAAGCTTTACTTCAAACATTTGTGCCTAGAATCCTCAGCAGTTCTAGAAGAAGTGGCCGTTGAGCTTACATGAGACGGTGCAAATTTTCAGACGCAGCGTCATCTGAGAGCAGAGACCGATTACTCTCCCACGGTATCATAGTGAGACCGTCCAGACGTTACCCATAACTTTGCCATTATCTAACTCATGTTGTAAGCTATTTATGAATATTAATTAGGTAAGCTAAATAAAGAAAAATAAATACCAACAAATTTATTTTATTCATGAAATCCACAAATACCAACAAATAGTTGAAATAGAAAACAAAACCAGACGTATAAAAAGTATCCAGCTTACTACAATCTGTTTATTTACAAAGGTTGCGACACTTGCTGTCCACCTGTCTTTAATCAACAGAAGCCCAAGTATGTTTTACATGTTAATGTCGCATTTAGACTAAGCACGCACTTAACGTATCTGAATCATATTCACTCACTCATATTAAAGCGAATCCCTTGCCACATGCGTTTGCCGGTTCGTGGTCACCACTCGAGAATATTTGCACCCCATCAACCATATCGGTTCTTCGGCATATGTGACCAGCCCAAAGCCACTTCAGCTAGCTAATCTTATAGGCTGTGTTCACTTTAGTTTTTTTAGTGTAATGTCTCATTTCTGATGTGTGTAATGTGCGACGATCTGAAGCAGTTTTCTGGCAGTGGCTGGATGAGGATGGCCGAGTACCGAAAGGGGGGTAGAATGCCTTGGATGAGGCCTAGGTTCAGTAGTGGGCGAGTACAGGCTGATTGATTGATTGCCACATGTCTGAGTATCACTTATGAACGGGTCGACCGATTTGGCTGTTTTTTTGTTATGTTTGTATAATTTTTTTATTCGCTCGACTTCTGTCCTTCAATATCGTTGGCCATTGTATTTTTTTTACCAAAAGTCGGCTTTTAATTCGATGCAAAACTGTAGTGTTATCAGTAAGTAGCCCTACTTGGTAGATTGTTTTTACTGTAAAAAAGTAGACTCATTGTGATCTAAAACCTTATTGTTTCTAACTATCAAGGTAGAACAGACAATTTTCCCCAGAAGTTAAAATGGGTTTATTACTTTTTTACGTATTTCCAACTCTTGGATATATAATTATTTATAGCGATCTTTAAAAACTACACAAATCGATTTTCGGCCTTTTGGTTGAGATCAACGTGTATAAACTAAACATGGTTTGATTTCCACATAGAGTTCATTTAAAATGTGATGGATTGTGATATTTTACGATTCTCACACAAGTCAGAGATATTTTTAAGAATATATGATATTTTTCACAGCGTTTTTTTTTTTAAATATTATTATAGTATAAATAAACACGTCAAACTTCTTGTGTTTATGAGCCAACCCGACCTTATATGATAAAGAAAACCAATAGGATGATTTCCCACTAGGATGGTTTCCCACCAATAGGATGGATGGCCTGACTTTGCTAACTGCATGCTTTTTTTCTTTCGGCGGCCGACCAAGGTTGTATAAATGTAAACAACTATATGGATTACCTCCAGTTGCAGTCAACACGGGCAATGCGTACGTTTTTGTACGGAAAAAGAAAGAGTCATATTTATAATCCTGGCCTAAATTCCTTTTAAATGAAAAGAGACAATAAAAAGCACTTTTTTGTCACTTTTTAAAACCAAAACAAATCTATAATATAAAAATGAATCACTGAATGTGTTGGTAAGCGCAAATCTCGAGAGCAGCTGAACCGATTTCGCTAATTCGTTTTTTAGAATATTCCTTGAAGTACGAGGATGGTTCTTACGGAGAGAAAAAAAATCGACTGTTAGGCGGTACGAAGTTTGCTGGGGCAGCTAGTAAAAAATAAAAAGATAATAATACAATCGTGCTACATAAGTGCTACTTGTTGTAAATGTTCTGTGGTGCTACCGAAGAAAAAGGCAGCAATTCAGCAACTATCCACAGGTGACTAGGTTTTCGGCTGCGCGTGAATCGCCGCAAATATTTAATAATAAAGAAATAGTAAATTAAAAATGACTAATTTCAATAATCTTACTCACTATCTGTGGCTCCCTTATATTTTGAGTTACGGTAAGACTGTGTTATCTCATGATGCGCAATGGTCACTAAGGTTTGGTGAAAATGATCGCAAAAGGCAGGATGTACATCAGCTATTGCTCTTGTGGCATAAACGCGCCACCTCAAAGCGTTTCAAACTAAGCCGAAACAAAGAAGTGATTTTTCCGAATGAGACTGCCTTTATTATAAAAGCAAAAGGTAAAATCTCACCAGACGTACTCGAAGTTTGCATAAACCATGGGGCGGCTTACAATTACGGCTGTGGTTTCACTGGCTTTAGTCAGTTTAATACAGGTAAATATTGTTTTCAAATATTATGCCAGTGATATTATTTTTTTTTTCTGATGATCGTGAACACATTTTATTTCGATACTTGAGTCTGCATCCCTTAGAATGCGCGCTATATCTCGGAGCTTTCGATATCAACCCTTGTATGTCCCCTCTGTTGAGGCATGGGTCTCTTCCTGCATCGCAGGAAGGTTAGGTCATACTCCACCACGGGGGCGAAGTCCGGATTGGTGGAGGGTTGTAAGACAGTGGCGGGTCTTACTGTCAGAAGTTATCAAGGCGCCCATGAGGCCTCTGACATTGCTTAACGATTGCCATTACATGACAGCCGGCACCAACAGCTTAACGTACCTTGCGAAGCACGGAAACGCTCGGAAAAATGCCACTAGCGGTAGTCACAAGACGGTCACCCATACTGCACCTTACCGCGCCTGCTGTTGCTTAACTCAAGTGATTGCTGTTGCTTAACTCAATTGATTGATTCCAATCACTCGGTTCGACTAGGCCACGAGCGCATCTCGGAGCTTTGTGACCTGTCAAATCACCTACAAATATTTGAAACATTTGAAAGCAAACGAAGCCCTCACATTAGATGGTTTTACTTCTTTTTCGTATGCCATTACCAATTGCTAGAGGTTGGCAACCAATTTGGAGTTGCCAATAAAAACAAGGGAATAGTACTCTTTTGCAACCATGGTCGTAGGTTGGGTAGCCATGATATCTTTCATCTGATTTGGATTGGACGGTCTCACATTAGACGAATTACTGTAACTGCACTACAAATTTTTTTCATCTACAAAATTATATTTCAACGATAAACCTAAAATTTTCACTTCTTTTACAGTATGACGTTTATGCAGCATCTCTGAGGCGGTCGAAGAGGTTTTGTTACGGGCCCGTCAGCCCACCTTTTCCCCTAGCTAGGTCAAACGACGCAGCAACATACACTACACCAAACGATGATACTAAAGTGACCACTACCCAAATTCCGATTAAACCTACAATACCGTACCTCCCTCCTCCAAGATGCAGAGACTGCTACAAACGACGTAATCCTTACCCATGTAAAACGTGCAACTATAATCGCTCTACCTACGGCAGAAAGAACTGTATCCTATGCCAGGACTCCAAGGACAGCGTATGGCCAAAGCTCTACGTGAGCGTTCCTATAAAACCAACTGGCAACACACGTGTGAGCGTGAACTTTACGAGAACTCCTCCTGGGTCAAATAATGAAGGTCAAACTTCCAACAACGGTTGTTCGGATGAATCTAATAATGAAGAAGATGGTTGTGACAATGAAGGACAGAATGGCAGCCCTAACAACGGAGACCAGGGTGGCTCTAACAATGGAGGACAGGACTGTACAGGGAAAGAAGACTCGGAAAAAGATTGCTCAGGAAAAGATGGGTCAGGAAAGGATGGCTCAGGAAAGGAATGCTTAGGCAAGGATAGTTCAGGAAAAGATGACTCCGGAAAAGATTGTTCAGGAAAGGATGGTTCAGGAAAAGACGGTTCAGGAAAGGATGATTCAGGAAAAGATGGCACTGGTAAGGATGATTCAGGAAAAGATGGCACTGGAAAGGATGGCTCAGGAAAGGAATGCTTAGGCAAGGATAGTTCAGGAAAAGATGACTCCGGAAAAGATTGTTCAGGAAAAGATGGCTCAGGAAAGGATGGCTCAGGAAAGGAATGCTTAGGCAAGAATAGTTCAGGTAAAGATGACTCCGGAAAAGATTGTACAGGAAAGGATGGTTCAGGAAAAGACGGTTCAGGAAAGGATGATTCAGGAAAAGATGGCACTGGAAAGGATGATTCAGGAAAAGATGGCACTGGAAAGGACGATTCAGAAAAAGATGGCACTGGAAAGGATGGTTCAGGAAACGACAACTCAGGAAAGGATGGATCAGGAAACGATGGCTCAGGAAAAGATGAGTCAGGAAAGGATACACCAGGAAACGAAACCTCAGGAAAAGATGACACAGAAAAAGATAGCACAGGAAAAGATGGTTCAGGAAAAGATGAAACAGGAAATGATGAATCTGGTAAGGATGGTACAGAAAAAGATGATTCGGGAAATGACGGCGCTGGAAAAGATGACTCAGGTCAGGATGGCTCAGAAAAAGATGACTCAGATCAGGATGGCTCAGGAAAAGATAGCTCAGGAAAGGATGATCCAGAAAAAGATGATTCTGTAAAGGATAGCACAGGTCAGGATGACTCAGGAAAAGATAGCACAGGTCAGGATGACTCAGGAAAAGATAGCACAGGTCAGGATGGATCAGGAAACGATGGCTCAGGAAAAGATGAGTCAGGAAAGGATACACCAGGAAACGAAACATCAGGAAAAGATGACACAGAAAAAGATAGCACAGGAAAAGATGGTTCAGGAAAAGATGAAACAGGAAATGATGAATCTGGTAAGGATGGTACAGAAAAAGATGATTCGGGAAATGACGGCGCTGGAAAAGATGACTCAGGTCAGGATGGCTCAGAAAAAGATCACTCAGATCAGGATGGCTCAGGAAAAGATAGCTCAGGAAAGGATGATCCAGAAAAAGATGATTCTGTAAAGGATAGCACAGGTCAGGATGACTCAGGAAAAGATAGCACAGGTCAGGATGACTCAGGAAAAGATAGCACAGGTCAGGATGGATCAGGAAACGATGGCTCAGGAAAAGATGAGTCAGGAAAGGATACACCAGGAAACGAAACCTCAGGAAATGATGACACAGAAAAAGATAGCACAGGAAAAGATGGTTCAGGAAAAGATGAAACAGGAAATGATGAATCTGGTAAGGATGGTACAGAAAAAGATGATTCGGGAAATGACGGCGCTGGAAAAGATGACTCAGGTCAGGATGGCTCAGAAAAAGATGACTCAGATCAGGATGGCTCAGGAAAAGATAGCTCAGGAAAGGATGATCCAGAAAAAGATGATTCTGTAAAGGATAGCACAGGTCAGGATGACTCAGGAAAAGATAGCACAGGTCAGGATGACTCAGGAAAAGATAGCACAGGTCAGGATGACTCAGGAAAAGATGACTCAGGTAAAGACGGCTCAGACAGTGGAAGTAACACTGGATCCAGTAGCGGAGGCCAAGGTGACAAAGGTGCGGACCCAGGTCAGGGTGGTACGGATACCTCCAGCAGCTCCAGTGCGTCTTCTGAAGGTGAGAACTCTACCAGCTCAGCCGGAAGCTCCGCAGCTAGCGATGGCAAGGACTCTTCAAGCAGCAGTAGCAGTAGCTCTACAGCTGCGGGTGACAATACGTCTAGCTCCAGCTCAAGTGATGCTAACTCGGGCTCAGAGTAAGTCTATAACTCTATACTGACAGAGGTCGTGGATACTTTTGTAATATTAGTCCTTAAGTTTGCAATAAATCTCTTTATGATTATTGTAGTTGTTTCATTCGAGTATTTTATTTTTTACTGAACGTTAGATCTATACTATTCTAACTTTAAATATTCACAAAAGGTTAATTAAATTTACTTGCAATACCTATGAACACAATGTTGGGTTTCCGTGTAAACACTAGTTTATATAACTGATTTAGTCTATTTAAATAGTTATAGTAATCGCTGTCCGTGTCCTCACCTCAGTTTTCGTCTAAATATCCTTTTTGTCCTTTTGACATTATTTTTTTGTGTTATTCAATGACACATCAGCTGACATCGCCTTCCTTTAAAGGATGCATGCCATCCTTCAAAGTGTAATACATATTTCTACAGTCGGGTTTGTTAACTTCAAGGATTTGGTTGGCTTGGCATACTACAGTCAGGTTTGTACATAACTTTATAAAAAAATTGTGCACTCCCTTATCAGAAAAGCATACTATGGGATCAAGGATTATTTAGAAGACAAAGATGTCTGTTATTAAACAGTAGATTCATATTAAGAGGTATTTTTAGGGCGATTTTGTGTCTTGTGTTCAACACATTCATGAGTTATATTGTTGAAAAAGTTCATCACGTGAAAACTCTGTTAATTAAGTTTATTTAAAGGAATATATATGCAATTTCCTTGCAAGCTTCTTCTCACATAATCTCCTAAAAGCTAGACTTTGACGTTCATAAATCTTGTTTTCATAATCAACAAAAAATATTATTCTTCTTCTTCAGGCTATATTATGAAGTCCACTGCTGGACATAACCCTCCCCTAATGAGCGCCATAGCGCTTGCCGCATCCAGCATCTGCCTGCAGTTTACACATTTCCAATGAAATAATTAACTCAATCCCAGTTTCACTAACTTGATAGTCGTCGTCAGGCAATACTAGTACACTGCGAGACATAGCCCTCCCTTAATGAGCGCCACGTTGTGCTATCATAGGGCTAATTTCCATGATCCCCACGCTGGGCATGCAGGTTGAGAATCACAGTTCGGTGGAATTGTACTGCAGGGGGGCGCTGCTGCCCACCCCCCCGGTTTGTGTTCCTTAGTCGCCTTTTACGACACCCGCGGGAAGAATTGGGTTGGTGCTATTCTCTAGGCCGACACCACACAGCAACAAAAATTATTGATTTGATTTAATTCAGACGAACGGTTAAAAATTGATTTGATATGATTCTGTAAAATTCAACTACGTCGCTAAAAACAAAATTCATATTCCAGTACCGTACAGCCGTCTTCCTAATTGAGAATATCACTCATCAAATTTCTCAAAAATAAGGAGACAGGCATCTAGGCAGTTCCTAGCAGAAATTCTTAATTCACAAATCGGCGAATAGTTCTAAAAGCCACTTACTTTAATCATCTTGGGTCTGAGTTCCTCCACCGAGTTCATAATGCATTTATCCACGTTGGGGTCATTCCGCTGGCAGACCTTGATGTAGGGAGCTGTAATAGACAAACTCGGTTAGTACGCAATACTACACATTTTATAGCCGTCGGAAAGCTACGGACGAGATTAGATTTTAGAGATTTTTAAATCCTTTTACATAATATGGGGACTCATTTATTATTACACTATTTTTATTTTTAATGCACTAACCCGAATGCATTTAATGCGGGTTCGAATCCCGGCATGGGTGAAATTTTTAGCCTCTAAATGGGTTTTTAAATCATTTATTATTTACAAAAAACCTATAATTCAGTGACTTTAAACAAGACTTTAAACTTGGTTAAACAAAAGTTTAACGGAGTTTAAAGCCTTTTTTCTAAAATTATTTTATCTCTGTGGGAAAAGTCAAATGTGTGTATCTATTTTCCCCTAATATCTATCATAAATCTTTGATTATTTGATACTGTCGTCACGCCTATATCGTCATTATTTAGATCAATGTTCATTAAATCAGAGTTACATTTCAGTAATTTGGTATTGGTTTACATTACTATTGTTTCCCAATATTGCTTTATCTGTCAATATTCAATGTCATGATATTAAAAGTATGAAGTAAAATAGTGACATATCTTGAAAATCGGAAGTATCATTGTCACTATTCAAAATTAAATGGTCGTTAGATTGACATTACTCCGACAAAGTATGGCGGGGTGCATCGATTAATTGGGGAGGTTAAAAGCGCGAGCTAGATCACTTTTACTACATGTATTAGTATCAATCACTCTTGTATCAAACACTATGTTGTTACGGTCATCGTTCTCAGTGAAACCGTCCATAGGGAGATCTATGGGGTTGACACAAGAGGGATCAGATGAGACATAGACTAGTTTGGAACAGGACAAAAGGTCCTTCCTAACCTTTCGTTGGGCGCCAATGTAATGTTGTATAACTTTTATAAATTATAAAAACTGGAACGACTTCAACTGTTGCTTTATTTGCAGATAGGTATTGTTATTTTATAATAAAATAAAAAAAACTGTATAAAAACGGATAAGCAGGTAAAACAGATCTAGTTAATGGGTAAAGTTATAATCATGAAAAGATGATCTTGAGGGAAATCTCGAAATGTGTGACATAAATTAAATATTTGAAAATGTCAGATAGAAAAAGAAATATAAAGAATGGTGTAAAGAGGTTTCCACCGTTACACATGTAATGCATAGCTTTGTTAATCTTCTATCTTACGCATGTAAGCCTTTGCTATCGCAAAGACGCAGATCTAGATTTAAATCGCAGACGTAGATCGTCTCACGACCGATTCGCGAATTTGTATTAGCAATACCACATGCTAACTGTGAACTCCCTACGTAGTCGTATACGTAATTGGCCCTGCACGTATTGACTTGTATGTCCTGCGGGCTAGATCGACCAAGCAGTCAGGATTGTATAGTGCTGGTCAAGCCTACTCCATGTGAAAACAATGTCCCTGAACTGCCCAGTTCAGCTCATTTTCATACTATGAATGCGGGCAGTCACTGCAGACTAGGCACAAGATACTAGTGCGCTAGCCTTAGTTCATTAAAGGCGTGAGCCCAAGGATAATCCTTATATTATCTCCTATAAGATGTCCTACTGCGACTTCATTGATTACCTAAAAAACAAGCAACAGGTGGTATATATCTTACGAAAAGTATCTACCGTCATTGCGGACGGAAAACATGTCCTTCTCGTAAGGTGTTTTAGCGTTTGGACTCTCAAATTCTAGTAACTAAGCCTCGGTGCGATGTATTGAATATCCTTAGGACTAACTCAATAATTACACACACGAGGTGAACGACCAAACACTGGCGCAGTGGCGCAAGCGCACGAGCCACGATTTCGATAATTCGCAGACGAGGCGGATTGAAACTTGGCGTTTGGAATTTGAAATTGTTTCAAAATTTTATTCAGGTTTAGTTGTAAGCTGCGTTTTCTGCGAGGTCGTGTTATGCTAGCGTGGATTTGCATACTATTTTGATGGAAGAGCTAGTTCGACCTTTTAAATCGGTACAAATTTGGACGAACACTGTACGTTTGACAAAAATGCTGGAAAAAAATCTGGAACACGTCAATTATATGAACAGAGTTAGTTGTTTCTAATTTACACCAATTTTGAATTTTCTTAAATCATCTATTTTCTCTTTCATGAACCAGAAGCTCTTCCAGATATTAGCGATTTCCTAGTTCTACCTGTTTTATCAATTTTCCCAAAATAAAATAGTTTTACATGTTTTCTGCTATCTTTACTACAATGCCTTACATCATGTTTTACATAGAATGAACATTAATATGAATAATAACATTTATATAGGCTGCGACATAGGTATAGCGCATAAAGTAGTAATTTTCGATAATTCTAGTTTTCCTCCTTTAATAAATAAATAATAAATATCATCGACACAAGAAAATCTCTTGTTCTGGTGCCCTGTGCTTTGGTTACTAGGCAAGTATCACAAATATGGAATACCCAGACTAACGGTATTTGTACAAATGAACGGCGGCCCCCAATGGGAATCGACCCCACCACCTCCGGCATACTACTGTAAACCGGTGCCTACTCTGAACTGAAATTCATGCGCTGAAGTACATAGAAACCTTCTTTGATTCCTTTCATTTTTATTCTTTGATAACTTCCAAACAACACAACCATTTGTCCTGTTCCCAAAGTAAGGAGACTCTGTGCCAAAGCACAGGTTACCCTACTGTGGGATCAATAACAAGCAAAGACATCACATATATGGAAATTTTTGTGTCCCGCCAAGTGGTATCTTTTTATCGAAATTGCTTTAAAAACCTATTTAGAGGCTAAAAATTCCACCCATGCCGGGACTCGAACCCGCGACCTCTGGCTAACCGTGCCAGCGCTCTCCCAACTGAGCTAATGGGTAAATACCGGCATCAGTGAAATTTCGAACCTCTTTACAATACTCTCTGTTTTATTTACAGGCAGCGACATCTGGCTAAAGTAATTTGCATCACTTGCAGCCCCGAGTACCTACTTCAACCTACTTTGAAGTTAGGTTTTACATCGGAGTGATATCGCTGTACCCACATGATCATATTCTTTTTATTGCACTAACCCGTGCTAAGGACAATTTTAAGCTCTTTATTTTATCATCATCAACCCATTATGTCCCCACCAAGGGGCACGGGTCTCCTCCCTGAAGAAGTTATAGACCATACTCCACTAAAGGGGCCAAGATTTATTTTATAAAGTATATACATATAAACTTTAGTAACATTTTACTACTCTTTCCAAAGTTCAATTTACATTGTCTATGGTAGTCTTTTAAAAACATTCTTGCTTTCTCTTTATCACAGAATTCGAGGACTGTTTTAAGGAGTCGTGTTTGTATAAATAACTCGAAAAACTCTACCCTGGGTTTTGCTATTAAATATATTCCGTGAACAGGTTGAAAGTTGGCTTTTGTTTGGGCTGACCAAATCCCCATTTCCATAGTGCAGTGTAGAGCCAAAAGGCTCGGGCGAGCAGCACGCAAATAGCCGTGTGTGTTAACACGCTGTTGAAACGTCGCAGTATTGAAACCGATGCGATGAGGACAGATTCGCGCCGCTCGTGTTGTAACCGAACGCGCGATTACACTCGCCCGGTATCAAGCCAAATTACGGGGAAAACTAATGCTCTAGAAAACTCCGCTGTCGTAAAGGACTTCGCGATTGAGAAAACGTTGAGAGCACTGACTATCTATTTGCTAGATAGATAGAATATTCATTATAGTAGACAGAAATGCTAGATTTTTACTGTTCACAAATTTAATACTTTCCTGCGGTAAAGTTTTCCAACAGATGTTTTATTGTTGGGTGAAAACGTTATCAAGAATCAAAAGATAATTAATCATCATGATTAGTCCTTGTTTTGCTAGCCATGTACGTGCTTAAAAGCTCAGGAGATGACGAAAATAGAGCGGGCTAGACCACATCAAAATTACTTTCTTAAGATTTTTGCAACGGCCGCAGAACCGGCCCTTACGTCCGTACTGCACAGCTGTTATATGATTTGATGCTCGTAACTGAACTGTTGCACTTAAACACCGAACTAGGCCACGATACTTGCATACTTGCAGGTATGCTGACCGTTCGCTCATACAAAATTTCTTAACTGGGTTCACTCAAAAGAGTTTTTTGATTGATTGACAGATTTTACATAAAAGATATAGGCCAAACTGAATCACAACGGCATTGGCATAGGAAATTTGCTCTTTTGATAGAAAGGATACGACATTGTGGTCCTGCAGCATCTCTCTTCAAAGAAGGTCTTTGAAGAAAGATGCTTTGAAGAACATTTTCAACGTACAATGAATCCCAAGACTGATTTAGGCTTTGTCCAAAAACGCGATCATCGAAAAGCAGACTCACGGATTTCGGCCGCGACGCATCGCAGGGCGAAGAGCACCGCCGTCGCCACCAGCATTTTGTAGGGCTTGCACAACTCGAGTTTCAACACGACGTGGGGCAATCGGGTACGAGCCAGTCGAGAGGTGGCGCGCGTCGTGTTTGCGCGGTGGTGCGCCACTGCGGCTCGTCAGCCTCTGCAGCTCGGCGCCCCCCCCAGCCGGCGCCCGGCTAAGGACGCACGTGGTGAATGTGCGCGGCTACGATTGACATCTTCCGCCGTTGCGCCAGGTGGAAACGGGTGAACTTGTAGCTTATCCTGAGTGTGGTCAGCGCCGGGAAAACTCCCGCGGGCGGACGGTTTGCGTAAATGGCGATAGGCACCGCCGGCAAGAGAGAATTGTGTTTCTATGTACCTACGTGAGGTTGCCGGCAAGATACTGCTACTACAAGGCCAACTATCATTAGTATAGAATACTATCCAACTAGATCGTACTTTGCGTAATGGACCAAATTGAACGCATTTGTAAATCATTTCAAAGATTATGATGAAGACCAATGATGGATGCAACTAATTTTTTCATTAATATTTGTAAGTCTAATCTTTATGAGTAAGCACAACGGAAAGATAGCAAAATTAATTGCCCAAAATTGGTATCGATATAATGGGATCCACAAACAATCTTTTCTTTGGTAGCCAGCTATGAGAGCACAACGCCATAATAAAAGTCACAGAACATAAAAAAAGACTCTTTATTTATGTTCTGTGATAAAAGTTTTGTCCCATTATCGGCTAGCGCCATCTTGCTTTATTTCACCGCGTAAAGTGACCGCTCCTCGATAGTGGTATAAAACATTTTCATTTATACTCGGAAAGTAGTGGGAAATGCTGCTTCCTTCCATAGGGAGGGAAAAACTCATACAAATTACTTACCACCTAAGGTCCGGAAAGAACTTTAAAAATAAAAATACTGCGAGCTTTGAATAGTTTTATGTAATAAATAGGCTTTTTAAAAAAAACTAAAAAAAAGGGTGGCCATGTGAGTTTCTAATCAGCCAGTGTGAACTTAGCGCAAACTTCTTTGAGCGGAATAAGCCGCAACAATTACGCGGTGAGTTCCATATTTAAAATTTAAAAAGTCGACATAAATTGGCGGATACTAATCTGTTATAGTATCTGTGACGGAATTCAAAAAAATATGTAATAATCGTTTATGCTATTAAGATTTGAATATTAAAAAATAGTTTTTATTTTTCTCATATTCAAAATGAAAAGTAGAGTGTTTAACACGGGTAAAAGAATCAATTCCTACTCGGACTATAGCCGCCCTCGCTGCGCTTGGACAGCTTCACTGTAAAAAAGTATTCTCTCTCGCTCTTACAGTAGAGCTGTCCATGTTGGGAGGGACGGAAGCAATCAGTTACTCAACAACAAATAACAATAACTTTACATGCAGATGTAATCTGCTTACAGATATAATCTGCTTACAGATGTAATCTGCTGACTTGATAAATGTAGAACCTTCCTTCCTTATACTTATACTGACAACGCTATACCTATAGGTACTGTGTACAACTTTAACCATTATGCACTTCTTCTTTTTCTTCAGGCTATATTATGAAGTCCACTGGTGAACATAGCCCTCCCCTAATGGGCGCCATAGCGCCCTGTCTTCAGCTTGCCGCATCCAGTATCTTCCTGCAGAAATTCGCTGATCGTCATCCCACCTGGTCGTAGGGTGTCCTACACTACTATTATGATATTACCTACCTACATTTATTTATTATCATTCTATGTCGCGCGGCCGGCTAACAAATAAATACAATTAAAAAAAAAATGTATTGCTCCAGTCCATCCAAAGGTGGTCTGGAAGAGATCACTTTTAGCGATAAAGTCACCGTATGTACTCATAGGTTAAGAAATATTTGTGTAATTTCCTTTTTATGTACAATAAAGTGTTCTCTATCTATCTCTCACTGCTACAGACACATCTCCACCCGTAGTAAATGCTTCGGGAAGATATTCCCGAAAGTATTGATCTAACAGATAGATAGATAGATAAAACATTTATTTAGCGGCACAATACTCAAACATGATATCAACATTTTACAATCATGAAACAAACAGAAATGTAAACAACAAAAAAAAATTAAACGTAATATCATAAATAACGGACAAAGTACGAGTACATTGTTAAGAGTTCCTTCGTAAATACGACAGCACATATGTGCAGCCTATTCTAAAATTTGCTACATTGTGGCATACGAATAATGTCAGGTCGAAAGTATCAATATTCCCTTAGCTCTTTGGACTGCAACGGACTTCGAGCTTCGTCTCAAACTCAAGAAAGTATATTTACAATCCTAAAAACTAAGAGGGTCAATTCAATTTGTTTCATCGTAAAAAAATTACATTCTGTTTACTGAATGTCAATGTACAATGTAACATGAAAGTGGAAGCCGCTGCCTTTGGGCCGTAGTGTACTCGTAGTGGAGATAAAGGCATTGCGAAAAAAAATACTCTACGTTGACCATCTTTTCTCAAGTCATCTTAAATCCAATACATCAGTAGCCACCTATACGTTTGAATCATTTATATTACCAATAGCTATTGAAGCTAATGAGATTGGATCAATCCATTAATTCGATTATATTCTTTTTAATGCACTAACCCGTGCTAAGAACAATTTAAAAGACTCGAACCCGCGACCTCTGGCTAACCGTGCCGAGGTCGCGGAGTTCATTAATTCGGGTTTTCATACGTAAGTATTTATTAATTTCAATATTAGGAGCTAAACGAACGTTTTTTTTTTATCGTGGTCGCACACTTCCGGTAAAAACAAAAAGCATGTAACTTTTTTTAAATTTCATTAGTAGTGAGAAATCACAGTTCAATCACAAAAATCAAGTTTTTATTAATGGCTGACGTCACAAACGTTGTTTGGCCATATTAATTAACATTTCGTGTTCCCAGAAATACAAAATATGCCAAAAGAAATCATGAAAATCGCTGAATTGTTTTATAACAAACACTGCGATAATTTCAAGCACTTATATATTTAGATAAAATTAAAATTATTACCTTCTACATAACAGTGGTACAAAAAAATGTTTGGCCTCTTCAAATGTCCAGTGATGACACTGTTCATCATCAGCCATTTCACGCCCACAGCAGGACATAAGCCTCCTTCATGGTTTTCCAAGCTGTTATAACTTGTCATTAATTATAATTACGAGAAGAAGACCGTCAAGCAGTTGGTCGGTGGTTGACGATATTGGAGAGCAAATCTCGAGTCTAAAGTGGCGATGGGCAGGACACCTGGCAAGGCGGGTAGGCGGTAGGTTGACCAGGGAGCAGATTCTCGCCCATGCGATCATAGATGCAAAATATTCGAAAGATTTACCAGATAAAAATCAATTTTCTAATAAATTTCGCTCGCCTTGAGGTGCCATAATGTCGTAAACTTAATCATAATTGGCTGTCGTTCGATTTTTTATGTAGAATTCAAGCCTTAGATTCGTATACGAATTATTTGCTAATGAAGTGAGAATTGGTGTCTTGGGAGCCGATTCTTGCCCATGCGGATTGAAAGCGTAGACACAAAATATTCGAATGATTAGAAATTTGTCGCATAAAAAAGTGTTGTTTCATGTATTTTCATTAAGTCGTATATGCCGTTTTCTCGTGGTCCTACACGCAAATTTGCTAATTAATTTCACTCGCTCTCATGTATCATAATGTTGCATGGTAATTACCATGTCACGTTTATGTAGAATTCAAGTCATACGCCTTAGTGTCGTACACGAATTATTTGCTAACAAAGTGGGAATTGACCCCCAGGGCAGTAACGCAGTGGAGGCCGAGACCCGGGCAACGGTCAGTGGGTAGACTAACTGTCCGAGTCAACTCGGCAGCGAATCCTTGGCGAGATACCGTGAAAGGTCCCATGATGGGCAAAAGGCCTATACCCAGCAGTGGGCAAAGGTGGGCTGTAATGATGACGGACGAGTAGTCAAATAGGCCGGGAGTCCGTGGATATATATGGCGAGAGACAGTGATGGGGAAAAGGCCTGTGCTCAGCATAAAGGTGAGGTGGACTGATTAATGATGATGATGATGATGATGATGAATATTTATAAGCACAGAGGAAAAAAGAAATTACAAGGAATATGTCGCATCGTTTTTTTTTTATTTAGAGACAGCGAAGGTGATCTGTCAGGATGATGGCAAGTGCCCTTCTGGGATACAGGCGTGAGGTTATGTTTATGTTATGTAAGAGACAGCTTAGTGATTCTTTATGATTAGATTAGGCAATTCGTTGAAAACATGACAGTAACCCCCGTGGTGGAGTATGGCCTATACCTTCCTCAGGAAGAGACCCGTGCCCCTCGGTGGGGACATAATGAGTTGATGATGATAACATTATCTCACGCCTTCATCCCGGAGGCGTAGGCAGATACCAGGGTCTGCTACTTGCCACGATCCTGTCAGATCTCTGTCCCTTCATCAACATTCATTGGTTGTTGCATGCACGCACGCCGATTTCGGGTACTATTTATCTCGGCCTTTGCTAATACATCCGCTATTTGGTCGAAGTATGTCCGCCTGGGTCGTCCCTTACCGGTACTTTCGTCTACATTAGCTCGATAAATGGCTTTTGCCAATCTTTCATCGTTTATAATCTCCGTGTGTCCAAACTAAAGGAACATTATTTTTAATTTTTTTTCGTTGCACAGAGTTATGTATTGGTAGAAAGGTGGGTTTTATACTTATCAGTATGTTCTTCCAGGTGACCTTGGGGTATGTGGATAGCGGAAGGAGTAGTGGCAAGTAAAATTGATCACAATTTTAAATTAAGATTCGACGGAGTCATCTATAACTTAACTGCATGGTAAAATTTTAGACAGAGTTTAAAAAATACCCTTCTTTCTGTCTTTTGTAACCGCAGTTACGGTGTATCCGCAGCTTGCCGGATAGGGCCTAAGGAAGTCTAGTCTGTTAATGACCAATTACGTTACTAAATTAAATAGGATGCGGTTGCTAAAATCACCTTCAGGCTCTAGAATACAACTTTATATGAACGCTTAGTTTTGAATTTTCGTAGAATAGGTAGGTTTTCCTTTTTTTGAAATAAATTAAGCGATATGCGCCCATTGTATCATTGAATATAATTCAATGGTCCAATGGGCCACTTTCTGAATTATGAATTTCGCCAAGTAAATAGTTAACTGTAGTGTTGTCTCCTAGAATTTCTCAGAAAAGAGCGTGACAGAACGTTGCTTAAATATTCACTTAGTGAAATTCTCAATTCAGAAACCGTATACAATACCCTCTCCTATTTTCAACTCAATTCCGGATTCATTTGGGCTCGCTTACGCGCTTAACCTTTGTGAATCGAAGCAAAACCTGGTCATCGGAAGAGTCCCGACAAAAAAATCTAGTGAGTGAATAAAAAAATAAGTGGATGATGTACATAATACAGCTTACGATTTATTGTTAAAGGTTTTCTTAAAGTGGTTCGGGGTGCTAACTAGCGCCACAACAATCAACTTCCGCCAAGAACAGCCGTTTATTTTATTATAAAAAAAAGGTATGATGTTTATTCCATTGGTAGCGCTAGTTAGCACTCTTAAGCGCCTTAAAAATGATACTGTCTCTTTTTCTTCCAGAAATCTCTCGAATTAGTTAATATAGGTAGCTATTGATCCTATTGAAAGAAAAATTATCTACTAATAATTTGAACCCAAATAATTCTTGCAATAAAACCAATTACAGTCTGTTATAATATAACTTTCTATTATTATTTAAAAAACAAAGAATCACATAAAATATACAACGTAATATCACAACTTTGCTCTTATTTACAAAAATATCAAAACCAGCTAAGAATAACACGTCATCTTATAAGGACTTGAAGCCTCACTAACTTTTACCGTTGCTTTGGTAAAGGTTAGTAACTATTTAAATCCTATTAAACTATCTTTATACTTATCAAATTATGTTTGCACTATAACATGTTTAAATTCGCAGAATCCAATTCAATCGATCCAATTTCTTCTACTGGGGCGGACCCACTGGCGTATTTTTTCGCAAATTTTCTCTGCTAACCCTCAAATACAAGTGTAAAATAAAAAAAAGCAAAAATAAAATAAAAGCTCTACGGCAGCAGTAGTAGATCGTCAACAGGGAATGTGGATGCGATCTTGTTGGCGATGGCGATGTCTAGGAGCAACTTAGAGCACGTGCGCTCTACGTACGGCTTGGAGCTGCTCAGGCACTTGGCGCGGTTCTTGTCAATTACAACAAATTGTCAATTAGAACAGAAAACCGCACTAAAGCTTAATAGTTTACGTAACCGATAGGCATGTTTAAATTCGCAGAGAAATTTGGCAACTCGATTCAGAAATAAATCCAATTACTTCCATCAGCACACTTTGGCGTACTGTGGCGGACCCAGTGATGAATTGATCAAATTATGTCCAAATTTTCTCGGCTGACTGTCAAATACGAGTGTCTTACTCTAAGGCAGCGCTTGTAGATTGACAATAGGGAATGAGGATGCGATCTTGTTGGCGATTTCTAGAGGAGCAGCTTAGAGCACGTGCGCTCCACGTACGGCTTGGAGCCGCGCAGGCGCTTGGCGTGGTTCTTGTCAATTAGAACAGAAAATCGCACTAAAGCCTTACAGTTGCTTCTATAATGCCTCACCATGTGGTATAAATACATTTTAATAGTTTACCTACCGATAATCATGTTTCAATTTGCAGAAAAATTTGGCAGCACGCCACAATTCAATCTATTAAATCCAATTTAATCCATTAGCACACTCAGGCCTACTCGGGGGAACCCATTAGCGAATTGGATCAAATTCTGTCCAAATTTTCTCTGCTGACTCTCAAATACGAGTATCTCTACGGCAGTGGTAGTAAATCGTCAATAGGGAATGTAGATGCGATCTTGTTGGCGATATCTAGAAGCAGCTTCGAGCACGTGCGCTCTACGTACGGCTTGGAGCCGCGCAGGAACTCGGCGCGGTTCTGGTTGATAGCCTCATTAGCTGCGGCACCTGAGGATAAGAAGAGGCACTTGAACATCACACTAATATTATAAAGGCTTGTGAGTGTGTGAGTTTAGAAGGATTTTAATAAAATTTGGTATAGAGTTCGCTGACACCCTGCATTAACACATAGGCTACGTTTTACTGCGGGAAAATATCTCACTCTGATGGGAAGCAGGGAATTTATTAAAAATAATTGTTACTGTTGATACACAATTTATTTTCCCTAATAAACCGCGGAACACGGCTAGTAGCACAATAAAGTAAAGTTTATTTCTCACCGTAAAGAAAGAACAAATAGTAGCATATTACATGTCTTGAGGGCCTCAAAAGGCTCATTTAAGGGCTAATGATACAATTACCGATTCAGGTATTGCCAAACAATGTAATGCTAAGTCTAACCGCCGCTTTCCGAATTAATGATTTCACTACGTAAGTATATAAGTATCTTTTCTCTCTCGTTCTTTCTTGAGAATTATGAAGAGACAGACGAATACTTAAATATTAACATTCTCAGTTCAGAAACTGGATGTTTGTTTGATAATATTTCTGTTTCTGGGTTACAATATAAAGTCCTCACCCAAGGCCTTATCCCCATTGAATAGGCCGTCTAACTGCACCCGGTAGTCCTTGACGTTAATGTCCATATCCATGCTGGCAAACTGGATGTAGTCAACTCCATCCATCTCCACGAACTTCGACCTTACGACTATCTCCGCGTCGCACTTCACTGAAAACATGCAAACAATCCAATAATTACTGTCTCCGGCAAACATATCAACTTTTCATTTTGGGACACCTGCAGCTTACATAGAAATTGTGAGGTAGGTGCCTAGTCCATTAAGCCTGAGGTCGTTTATGCGTCGAGAGTGTCGGTAATTCAGTGATACCGAGGATACTTTCTTTTATGATTCTGGAGTAAAATACCCTGAGCGCAGCTAGACCACATAATATTGCGGAACAGAAGGCAATAGGGCACCACTCTACATTTCCAAATTTATATAGATAGATAGAGAACACTTTATTGTACATAAAAAGGGAAATTACACAGATCTATCCTAAGAGTACAGACGGCGGCCTTAGCACTAATCACTGAGGTAATGTTCTTAGATACGTGAAAGATGGTACACCATAATCTGTAGCTCTTCATTTTAATAATGATCTATCAAGCTCATGGAATGTCCAGCAAAGGAGTTAAAAATATCTTACAGATCAGGAGCATTGCCAGCCCTCTGATCTGTAATCTGTATCATGGCTATAATTCTTTTTTCTGGTTGTGCAATGAAGTGTTCTCTATCTAGGATTTGTTCCGTTCAGAAATTGTCGTAAGGAAAATTCCAACACACGATTTCTTAAATCTGAGCAAATCTAAGAAATTGGCGGGTTTATCGTTTAGAGCGATCTCTGCCAGACCACATTTGAATGAAGTGGATTGCATGAAGAGAATAGAAGATTGGTGCATGTATGTTACCTATAAATAATAAAGTCGAAAATATATTGATAGCAAGTAGCGAAAGGTTACAAGAATGTAAGTCTTATAATTAAAATAAAGTTCTTTGAACGGGAGCTTGGGCTTTTACTTCGGGTTGGATTTGTTACAACTGTCATTTCTTCAGGTTTGATCACATCCTAAAAGTGACTGATATTCGTCATGTGTGATATTTACTGCGTCTAGTCTCTAACATTCCTTCAACGCAGCGACCTAGATGATTTGATCATTTTCAACTGACGACTCTTATTAGATGGCCATAATAACGATCGTTTACCAGTTAACTTATGTGTGGAGTTTAACAACCGTCATTTACCATTAAACCCATTATATTTAGGTTATGGATTTTACACGTGCTAAAGTCGCCGCGTCTATAATTACAACCAGTACATTTTTAATTTTTACGTGATTGACCACAAGGACAATCGTATTTTTGCGTAAAAATAAGTTCACACCTACGCCCGCTCTAGTTATATATAAAACGGGTCTAATCGCGATTAGGTCCCTATAATATATAACTATTATGAGCATTGTGATTCATTCGATGCTCATACTTAGTTATACCATCATCATCAACCCATTATGTCCCCACCGAGGGGCACAATTATATATTAAACGCAAATTAGGTGTGTATTAAATGTACATTAAAAACGGTAAACTTTAAACCAAAAATGAAAATATTTGATTGAAAAACTTACTACTTACTTTACTACCAACAAATAAATATTTTTTTTACTAAATTAAGTTTATATTATTATCGTAATCTAACACATTCATTCTCCTAAATATTGGAATGTAGAGGAATGGTTTCTCGTTGCCTTCTGCTTCGAAGTACTCTAACCACCTAGCTATGTCATCTAGCTGGACTCAGAGTAGACAGCCATATCAGAATGTAACTTCCTCCCTTAGTACCGGCACGTACCGTTGCCTCGGTTACGGCTCAAGCCTCTTTCGCATACATCGCTAGTTGATGGTTGCCTAGATCTTCACCGGTGCAGCCGTTGGGACCTTCAGCCATAAAACTGGGCTCCAGCACCACGTTATACCCACTGAAGCCTATCGAATTTAAGCTCCAGTCACTCCAGCCAACTAAAGCAATTTTTCCAGGGGCGTGGCAGCGTCATGTGGTAAATAAAGAAACGGAAGGGACGTGGGTCGGGAACGCGGAAACACATGTCATTAATCCCGGGATAAATCCCACACAACAGTGACGCCCTTTTTATGTGTTCTGTGGGCCTCCGTCTCACGTCCATTCTGTGTGGCTCCTGGCTAAGACCGGATGGAAAGAACATTCTTGACTGATGGGCCAAGGTAAACATGTGTGTGACAGAGCATTTTTTTACACACAAGTTGATTGAATTGAATTGACTTTACCCGGCGCTTTAGGCTACATGTGACCCCGGCAACTGAAAAGTTGCCACGTTAAAAATTAAGGTAAATAATTTTACCTAAAGATCATTTAGATGTATAACTGTATATATAATATAAGTGTAAAAAAAATAATGGACCATTTAAATGCGGAGTTCTAGTCCTTATATTTTACCTTAAATGTATAACTACTTTAGCATAGTTATAATGTAAATGGTCCTCGCTTCGCTCTTCCGCTTGTGTCAACAAGTCTTAAACAATGGCGGAACATTATCTTCGGTCTTTAACCACATTCAATCTTGCCTATAGAATACAAAATATGCACTTAGTGCCAAGAATAGGACACGATTATCATATCATACATCTGTATGCTGAAGTTTTCCAAAGTTATGTTTTGGTAGTACACGCAGATAACAAGTGGGAGACGTAAGAATAACTGTGAGACTTTTGATAGGTTATCTTATCACTGACGACTGTGAATATTGAACTAAGTATACAAAATCATGATTTGATAACTATGAATTTCGTCATACTCGGATAATTTAAAGAAATTAATATTAATAGAAGCGCTCGTGACCTAGGCGAACCGAGTGATTGGAATCAATCACTTGAGTTAAGCAACAACAGGCGCGGTCAGGTGCAGGATGGGTGACCGTCCTGTGACTACCGCTAGTGGCATTTTTCCGAGCGCTTGCGTGCTTCGCAACGCACGTTAAGCCGTTGGTGCCGGCTGTCATGCAATGACAGTCGTTAAGCCATGCCAGAGGCCTTATGAGCGGCTTGATAACTTCTGACAGTAAGGCCCGCCACTGTCTTACAATCAAGGGTTGATAACGAATAGAACAACTATGTCCCTAAAATATTCGATGGTACGTGATGGTGATGGTGAACATCTGAGGTACGTAAGCACTGACACTCAGGTTTTATCACGATGTTTTCCTTCACGGTTAGCGAGTTGTATTGCTTCTACAACTTCCTCAACTTGGAAAACAAAGACATCTGTACTTGCCGCGATTTGAACCCACGACCTGCCAAATGTGAGGCTGGCGCTCTACCGGTATGCTACCACCATTACCACCGTTTTATTCCAAACAACTAGCTGACCCAGCGAACTTCGTACCGCCTAACAGTCGATTCTTTATTTTCTTTTTTTGCTGCCTTAAGGACCATCCTCGTACTTCAAGGAATATTCTAAACAAAGATTTAACGAAATCGGTTCAGCTGCCTCGAGATTTGCGATTACCAACACATTCAGCGATTCATTTTCATATTATAGAGATAGAATTTACTCACCAGCATCAGCGATGATATTCCCCTGTCCTGTCAGTGGAATAACCAGGAGACGAGCATCCATTGTGTATTTCCCGTCGAAGTGCAACTTCGGGAATCGAACCCGCGCCCTGATGGTCAACGTATCCAGGTCTACACTGTAACGAAATAGAGAACAGGCTTATAGGCTTATACGGTTGCCTGGAAGAAATTACTATTTGCAATAAGGCCGTCAATTATATATTATCCTCTGTCTCTGTAACTGTTTTTCCGGTATTCAATAAAGAATGTTCTTATCTTATCTTATAAAAAATCTCCAACAGAAAGGATAATTTTCTCCTCGGTAATACGATGAACCTTTACTTTCACTTTTTGGTATGACTTTATTTAGATATATAGAAACGTGTATTTTCTACCACTATACCAATAAAACTTATCATCTAAGCATTTAAATACTGGTTATTGGCACCAACATGGCCTCCGCTAAATTTTATGCCGTGGCCGGTAGCAACCACGACGCTGGCTTTCAGCTGATACCATAAAACAACAAATAAAACAAAACATTGACACAGCATGACTACATCAAAAAATATCTTGGACGCCCCAAGATATATAATTGTAATACTAGCTGGACCCCTAAAATCTTGTTTTGCCATAGCCTACGACCTATTATCACGATACGTGTCACGATATTTGTATATGCATTAGTGTATAGTTTTATCTATGGTTGTGTGTGTGTATGTGTACCCATGCAAGCGTGAGCGTGTTTACTTTGGAAGAGTCTTCATGTATTTTGGTTTAAGGCCTGCGCAGACGAGGGACTTTTGTCCCCGAGGGACAAAAGTCCCTATAGCTGAAAAAAAGAAGAAAACACCGAACTTTTGTCCAGTCCGATCTCTTGATGTCCTCGGTACTCCCTCGTCGGCGCAGGCCTTGAGACTTGAATGTTATTCCAGATACACACTTATTCTAGTCGGAATATTGTACGACTGTAGGCGATGAAGAACTTTCGTCTTGTTAAACATTTCTCATTCCAAGGGTCAGATTTTTGTGAATGCCGACTATGTGAAGACCTCAGAGCAGTTGAGGTAATTTGTAACAAAAAAATGTGCATACAAATTATACCCATATTTAGACTTCATGAAAAGATTACAAATAATTTAAGGCTAGAATTTAAGATTACAATAAATATTACATTCTAAAGCGACATCTAGGGGTAACTTAAATTACTAGCAGTGTAACAAATAGGACAGCGAAGTACCTAGTTCTACTTAATCTACATTAGTGTAGTAATCATCATCAACCCACATCAATAAACAAATATCATCAAGTCCCCACCGAGGGGCACGGGTCTCTTCCCTGAGGAAGGTTAGGCCATACTCTACCACGGGGGCCAAGTTTGGATTGGTGGAGGCTTGCAAGACTAGTGGCTGGTCTTACTGTCAGAAGTTTTCAAGCCGTCCTAAGGCTTCTGACTTGACTTAACGACTGCCATCTATCGACGGCAACCGGCACAAACTGCTTAGCGTGCCTCTATTTAGTGTAGTGGTCAGCCTTATAGTTACGTGACTCTACAACAGATGTCTTTATTTTTAATTTAGTTCGAAGCCATAGGCCACACATAAGGGATGCCGGAAGGAGGAGGTGGGGGGAGGGAAGGTGGTTAGTGGGGCAGAAATTAGGACTAGGAAAAGTAAGTGTGTTGATTTTATCTCATTTAATTGGCATCCCTGTGGGAAAACTTACTGGATATTTTTGATCGTGAAATTCCCAGCTCCTGAAACTTTGACATCTCTTCCGACTGCCCTGAATTGGACTAGGCTTCCACTGTCCACTAATAACTGAAAGAAAATAAATTATAATGCTTAAATGGTCATTTCTTATCTACATTAATCTAAAACAGTTATACAAAATTAGTGTCACAGTAATCCAACACCTCTGAAATGGCTTCACTGATTTTTATGAAACTTTTTATTTGGGTGGTCTGAGTATAGGTCATAGGTTAAATAATATGCTAAAACAATCTTTGCGGAGACACCTAGTAATTTTATTATATACAATGCCTGAAACACGTCGGTAATTGTCAGTCATGACCATTTTTATTCCTAGACTTGAAATGTTTATATTGAATTTCATGTAACCAACTCTAACGCTGCCGAAACGTCGGGAAATAAGGTGATTACGTTTTACCTAATAAATAATCGCGATTTGACCCGTTTAATATGTTACTATCATATAACCAATTAAAGTTTAAATTACTTTTGAAGAAAAAAAATCGTTATAAACATAATATTTGTTTTAACCATCTGCCTGCGTTGTTGATAATAGCAAGTGCACTCTGAGAGACTTTACATAGAGCCTTGATTTTAATAGAAAGTGTGCCCTTTTATGTAGGGTAATGTTCCATAGGATGAATAAAATTAAATTAAATTTCAACTATTTATTTAATATTAAAAAAGTACACAAAAGTGTTCTTGTTCTGGAGGATAAAAATCTTTCATGAATGACGATTTGTATATTTTTTTTAAATAAATGTATTTATGTGTTCTGCTTCTCCTCCATTTCACTCAGCAAGATCACACAAAAAATTTAAAATATCAAATACCTATACATCTGGTCATGCATATTTAATATTCTTAATTTTTCGTGCATACTTCAGAGTTTCAGAGAAAATGGATGAAAATTATTCATAAGATAGCCAGTGTGTTGATCGTGCTAAATTATGACTAGTGGCGCCAACCATAGCATAAAGCAAAATTGATCAATCTTTCACGAAAGCCAGCAGTGATGTCACTCTGATGTCACTGCGAGCCTCCTGAAGGGATCGCAGTATCCAGTTTCAATGTTGACGCTGCTTTTCCACGCTCCCTCAGTGAGTGAGCACACGTGAACGAGTGTTACCTCTTCTTTAAGCCATCCCTAGCAAAGCAAGCTATCGATTAGTCTCTTGTCTATTCGTGGAAATATCGATTCACTGCATGAGCAGTGACCTGTTATGTCTGCCTCAGCTTTGCACAGATTACTCTTTTCAGACGCATCAGACTTGAGCTACATGGATAAGAATGTTTTTCATTGTATACTGGAATAATTGTAAAGCTGGGTACTGACCAACGTTACGAGGTTCAATGTAATGTAACATGTTACACAGCGAGCATTCATGCCGTCAGTACGTAGTAGGTATTAAGGCGCTTAGGGGCGCTAACTAGCGCCATTAATAGAATAAAATGCATAACTTGTTTTATAATACGTTCTTTTCAAAAAGTAAACATGACATATCTTAATATCTGTGCTAACTATTTTTAGAACATACAGACTAGAATGGAGTATAAATATCCTAGGACTTTAATCGATTTCCGCTAAAACGGCCGTTTTTGGCGGAAATAGATTAAAGTCCTAGATTGTTGATCCTAGGTTCTACACTGTAGGTTATAAAAATAGTTATCACTGTTGTTAAGATTTCTCATGTTCACTTTTAGATATAAACGTATTATAAAACTAATTATTAATTTTATTGCATTGGTGGCGCTAGCTAGCGTCCCTAAGCATCTTAACGGGAAACCAGCGAATGTGCAGCAGCTTGAATGCTCCGCCCGGCTTTCGGCGTATGTTACATTACACCTCGTAACGTTGGTCAGCACCCAGCTTTATAGAAATACCAGAACCGATATACGCTGTAGTCACGAACATCACGGTCACGCCGAGTAGTAGACATCGTAGAAAACTGTCACTCATTAGAGTAGAGTGGCCAATACAAATGCTTTGTAATCTTGACCAGCATCTAGCCTTGACCAAAGCGTATATTTTTGTTAATTACACATCGCATTTCATTGAAAAAATAGCACTTCGACAAACCTGCTGTCGTGTAACATGTAACAATAATGACCCAAATGGCATTGTCTTTTTGTCAACTACTTCACAAGACTCTATATAATACCTAAGGACCTACTCAGAACGACGTGATTCCAACCGGTGTGAGATGACTAGCGTATTTTGTCTAGGATTTTGTCTACGCTACAGTATTGTGTCTCTTTCTGACAAAACTCGAGTTTCCGTCTGCGCCTCGCTTTTTAATAGGACAGCAAAAATAAGGCTTGTGTCAATGCAACGAATACTGATTGTTATTGAAGAGAAAGACGTCTGTTAATCATGGCAAGTAGCAAATCCTGGTCTTTGCCTACTTCTTCGGGATTATCATAATCATCATCATCATAATCAGCCAGTGTCAATCCTCCGCTGGACATAGGCCTCTCCCAAGATACGCCACTGAGCCCGATCTTCGGTTCTGCTCTTCCCCTTCGAGAAACAGGCGAGAATTCGTATTATGCTTAATTTATGCACAAGTAGCGTGACGGTGCAAGTTGCTCGTTTTACGGAAAATCTCAAAAATCTCAGAATTTAATAATGAATATGGAAGGCGGCGAGTTTAGACATTTGAGCGCGTTACAACACGCGACTAGCGGCCTTATGCCGACTGTAAGACGGAGTTTACACGTTCAGTCTGGCGTCACTTTAGTCCGTGACCTTGATCAAGCTCGGATTGATGCCAGACTGGTGAAGCATCAATATATTCGAATATCCGTCAGTCACCAGACTGACAGATATTCGAATATTTTGATCAGTTCACTGAATAGATAATCAGTCTGCCATCAGGCTAACCAGACTAATGGAATTGACCGACGCCAGACTGAACGCGTAAACTGCGTCTAAAGGTTTAAAGAAGGTCAAAGGGGATAGTTACTTTCAATAAAAACTACATTTAAGTATCGACGTCAAACATTATATGCGAGACAAGAACGTTTTACCCGAACTCATATCATGTGAGGCCATTAACTGGTACTGAACGAAATAGTTCAAATAAATCTGCTTATACTATTTTTATTTTTAATGCACTAACCCGTGCTAAGGACAATTTTAAAAACCTATTTAGAGGCAAAAAATTCCACCTTCTCTAAAAATCTGCTTGTCATTTGTTGCTAACTACGTATTTATACTATAATGTTTACAAGTTAAATAACAACCTTAAACCTCTCAAGTTAAAAAAAAAGCTTGAAAAAAAACTCAAAAGGAGGTAATAACATATGGTATGGTAATATATTACTTGAGAAGTCGTAAAACAAAAAAAACACACATGAAATATATATTTATCTTATCAACCTTAAATAATAAAGTCACCTCTGTATCCCAGCGCCTATATTACTCGTACTTACATTATAAATATAATTTATTTGTCCATAATCGTACTACTTATTTATTCGTCTTTCAAAAAAAGGGGCCAACGTCCATACAAAATCACAGAATATCTGTCGTTTTTATATCCGATTTTGTTAAACTTTATTCTGGACACAAATCACAAAAAAAAACGAAATGCCCTTAAATAATGGAGTAGTTTTTTTTTTTCATTTTTAATTTAGATCTAATGGCTGTGGCTGCCTTGGTATTACTTTTCCCTATAATTATGGTATTAATCTTTGTTATTACTAAAGGATAAACAAAGAGGTAAAATAGAAACCTAATTGGAAAAAGGTAATTATCTCGAACTTCTTTCATATAACCAATTTTTTGAGACGCTACCCCGGCCGAGCACAAGAAACTTCGAGAATGCCATTAGGTCATGGGGAAGAACAAAATGTAAGTAAATACTTTTTAATTTTGATCTAATGGCTGTGGCAAATATTTTTTTAAATGATGGAGCCAGGTTGGTTAGTGCAAACTAGTAAATAGAGGTAATAAATAAATTTATTAATCCGAAAAAGTTTTCCCGAACTCTTTTCATTTTCATCTGTTTTAGCGCGTTACTCCAGTCATAAAGCGCAAGGATTTTGTGGGGTTCTTGGTTAATCAGAGTAGACGCCCTGTGCACAATGATTGGTAGCTAAATACACTCCCAACTTGCCTGCCTAGTTACCTACGCATTCACATGAGGTAAGTAGGTACCTATAAGGCATCAAGGTCAAGTGACTTGCTGAATGTGCATTTCCTGACAAAGGCATTAGCCAGTGACGCTCTACCGTGATTGCTCCATGTTTAGTCGTTGTGCATTATAATTTATTATAGATAGTGGATCTACTGAGAACACCAAGAAACATGTTGTTTAAAGAGAATGCGCCAGATCAATGTGGAAAAGAACCTTGCACGGTAATTATGATGATGGGAAGTTTAAACTTTAGCCTAGCATCGTATATAGGTACTCTAATCATCGTAGACAGTACATTCTTCTGTATTGTTGTTAGGTAGTTTTTGAAAACTACCAACAACGGAACATGACACATATATTTCCTTTTATTTATATCTATATTGTCAAGCTATAAACGGAGGCCACTGATTTCCACAGGCCTCTTCGCTTTCCCCAACCCAACCGGTCGTTTGCCAGCCTCGTCCAATGTTTCCCAGTCGTCTTTACAATATCTAATATCATTTATGCATTTACAAAATTAACGCAAGCTTTTGAATATGGTTTCCCATATTCAAAACCTTGCGCTTTCAGTTGATGGGTGAACTAGTATTTTGGTGTCCGGTATGTGTAGCTTTCGAGTCAGGAGTTAGGTTTACAACGTCGCTACAGTTAGGGTCAGTTTCTGAATTGAGAATTTCGCTAAGTAAATAACTGTAGTGCTGTCTCTTCGAATTTCCCAGAAAAGGGCGTTACTTAATTATTTACTGAGCGAAATTCTCAATTCAGAAACCGGCCCTTAGACGCGTATCGATCGACGCAGCATCGTCCACATTCTCCTGCCAAAGACCCGGCCCTAGATCATACACAGTTTTTCGATAAAATTATATGAACGCAACTATAACAGTTATTGGTCGTCTAGCATCATCCAATAGTAGGCCCTCATAGTTGGGGCATTGTACGTAACTAGTGCTGAGGTATGTCAACATATCAGACACTAGGGTTTCCTCACGATGTTGTCCTTCACAGAGAGTGAGTGGTATTGCTACTATAACTTCACAAACGTCCATAACTTAGAAAACGAAGTCATTGGTATATGCTAGGATTCGAGGCCACGACCTCCCGATTGAGGTACTGTAGGGACTCGGAACGCTGAGTCAACATTTGAAGCAAGAAAGTAACGTATATTTCTGATATATTTATTTGTGATCAACACAACCACACTAATTACCTAGATAACCCCAAAGTACTAATATGACTATTGGGCATTTTAGTGACTCGTCTTCCTGTTCTTTGCAGTCATGTATGTCACGAAGCGAAGATAACTTAAGAGAAGAGTATCTGCTCTTGATAACTTCTCCATGGCCTTCCGCCATCTATGACTCTTCCCTTCGTCTATTTTCTTTGTCAATTTTTATCAGCCTGTCAATTTATGGAGAGCGCTGGTGGCGGAAGCTACCCCATAATCACGTTACCCAGTCGTACGGACACGGCGAAAAAGAAAGAAGAAGAAATTGATAATAGGCATCGTACCGAAGCATTCAGACTCACCTCAGGTATAACGAAGGGCTCTATCCCAGGAACGTTCAGCTCAGGAATGCCTGCCGCCAACTGGGGCCTGAGGTTCTCAATTGACTTAAGAACACAATCGTCGATAGTATCCTGGTCGCGTTTGCACACGTCTATGTAGTCCGCTATAAAGAAATTGAGTGAGGCTAGAGAAAGCATTCCATAACCCTTTTTTCCGAAAACTGAATGATCAGATGATAGGCTAATAATTATTTGAAACGCATTCAATATGCCAATTATGCCAAAGATAGTACGGCGATGGTCCGGTCGGTAGAAATTGATGTACATAATCTGTATGCCCACATCCTACTGCAGCGCACAGACCTTCTCTCAGTGAGAGAGTATGGGCTTGATCACTACGCGTGCCCACCTCGAAGTAAAGTATCCTCATGTTTTTGAAGTCGCTTAAAAATTTAATTTATGCTTATTCTGTTAGGCGATCTAAAAACATCTCAAATATGTATATTAAAGTCTTAATTCGATTATCCACTTAGCAGCCACTCATAAGGGTGGGTGCACACGGCAACATGCGATTGCGCAACGCAATTATGCCACAGTCATTGTGGCTTAATCGTTAGTCATTAGGGACAACTTAAGCATAACCTAAGTGTATGTTGAACCCGGCAATTTTGTCTAGGCATGTGAAGATAAACAGGTGCATCTGTTCGATTGCAACTGACCACTGGTAGGTATAAAATATAATAAAGAAAAGCGTCCAGAAACTAGCGAGATTTTATTGATATTTTGGACGGCAAAGGTGTAAGATAAGGTAAGAATATTTTTTCTTCTTTCTTTTACAGTCTATCGTATATCGCATAATTATGAAAAGTGAATCCCACTAAAACAGTCTTAAAACGGCACTAAAGGCGACATACTGGAGGAATTCCTGTTCAAAACCGGCATTAACTCCGTCCTAATTTTTTTTAGACGGATGGCATATTTTTAACAAACGCCGTAAATTTTTTGTCCATTTTTTTCCAAAATGGTATAGATTTGGCATGGATACCAACTTTTACTTTTAACGTTCATTAAGCCACAGCTTCTGTTATTACACGTTACTTTGATTAAACACTCTTTGATTTTCACCAAATATGTTTTTTTTAATAATATAGATAGATAGATAAAATGTTTATTTGTACTTTGAAACACACATAAAATTTTACAACAAATTAAACATAGAAACACAGTTAAAAAACAATAGAATCGGCATGCTGATAAAAACAAAGTATACAACTAGTTAAAAGCATAGTTATGTGTGTTGCAGCAGTACAAAATGGCGGTATCTCAGCGTAGTTATCTACTCAGTAGAGCAGATCGCTGATTTTCAGCTACAGCCTGGAGGTTGGGAACGTAACATAGACATTTTCAATTTATTAAATTAATACCATTATAGCATTCATTAAAAAAAGGTGGTGTACGTTTGAGCATAAAATTATTCTTAAATGAGACAAAAACAGTATATATATATATATATATATATATATATATATATATATATATATATATATATTTATTTATTTATTTATTTGCAAAGCATGCGGGTAGTTAGATTGTATTGTTGACATCCATAAAGGAGACGGATACACTTTCATACATTCTTAGGCCCGGATGTAAAAAGGTGAAGGTGATGTCAATTTAGAGCTTATATTAGCAAAACATCTCGGAAAATTCTGCTAATTTTGGCAATCTGCGAGCAGAGTTATAAGAGATTAGTAAAAGTAATCGGTATCCTATTTTATTAGGGACATAAACTTATTTTTAAGATTTCTCGTCTTCCAGATTGTGAATTGAGCTCATTTTTTATATTTTAAAATAGAAGAATATAACGCTTTCTTTAAACCATATCTCAACTATTTACAATCGGGCCCAGAAATCCCCGTCTCCTTTCCATCTATCTTTCGACGTATTAAAAATTAATAGTTATTTTTTAACATGCAGCCTAGTGGAGTTTGTTTCTTTGTCTTTTTCTCTACAACTCAACCCGAACACAGCAGATAATGATATAAGCATATTACGCATATTTTTTTTCTTCTGATTTCAGATTCTAGACCATTTGGCTATACTAATTGTGGCAGTAAAAAATTGAGTCAATTTTGTCCAAGCAGACTCTCATACCCTCTCTCTACCAGAAGGCCTCTCCCTTGGAATGGGGATGTATAAATAGGCTATGTGGAAAAAAACGCTACTAAACCTCAATGACTCCATGAGGTTTAGTAGCGTTTTTTTCCTCTTACCAGAAGCAGGGCCTGTATAAATGATATCACCATAAAACCTTGCTCTTCTTTCACTAACTATAACTGTTAAGGAAACCCTATATTTCATTACATAATCAGAGAGTTTATGTCAATGACGGTCATTCGTTCCAGGGAGTCCCCCTTTGCATTTCTTGTATTAGAATTGCCGATAGATAAAAAAATAAATATTCATGGGCATATTACACAGATCTCGATAGCCCTCTACTAAGTACAACTAAATGACTTGTGTTATAGGTGCTAACTCGACGATAGATTCAATACAATAAATACATAGATAACATCCAAGACCCGAGACAAACTAGAAAAGTTCGTTTCCTAGTTTGACCCGGCCGGGGATCGAACCCGAGACCTTCGGTTTTACAGTCAGCGTGCCAAACCGCTGCGCCACCGAGGCCGTCAAATAATAATAATATGATAGATAATATGAAGTAAGTTGTGAATTCTAAAGTGTAATAATGTTCACTATATTCTTCCCACTGCAGGAAACAGTACAGGATCCACCACTAGGAATCCCTATTCGAAAATAGGGGATCTACTTGTCAATACGAAAAAAATACTACAGACAAAAAAATACAAAGATGGACTGGAATCTAAATGGACCAGTCCAAATACAAATGGACTGGTCCATTTAGATTTAACAGTTTAGGTAAGGTCGCTACTTAATTAAGGACGATATTGCACAATCATCTTTAACTTTTCATATGTTGTCGACTGTACCAGCCCAGTTCTAGATCCGTCTAAGCAACAGGCATCCATCATACATCATATAGGTGAGCACAAAAGCCTAATATAAAATTAAACTTACGAATTTGTTTCAGATTAGTTCCACTAATAACATAGGATATCGCTATCACTGACAACCACAGTGTCTCGGCAGCGCACATTTTGACTCAAACGGCAGGAAACGTCCGACTTCAATATTAGGTACCGCCTTTGACAATGGCTGTTACATCACTCGTCGCTGCCCCATCGTCTTCGCTATTATATACAGTAGACCAGAAGCATTATTATAGAGAGAAAGATCAAGGCTATGATGTATATAATAGGTAGATAATGCAAAAACTGCAGATAACATGTTAAGACCGGTAGCACAGTGTGACTTATGGAGAGCATTCAAAAGACAGATTAATCGACATTTTTTTTTATTAGAAACTGATGTAGAGTTTGTAAAGTTGTAGTTGTTGAAGATGTCGTAGCAATACCACTCGCTACTTGTGAAGGAAAACATCGTGAGGAAACTTGAGTGCCTGATGTGTACATAAATCTCAGTACTGCGCGTTGGGCACGCGTTGACTTAATTAAGATTATGCTCTCTCTGTTTCTCTCTATCTCACTCTCTCTCTATTTCTCTCTTTATGAAAAGACCTGTGCCTTGCAGTGGGACGTATATAAGAGACGTAAAAAAATTGGAAAATTATTCAAGCGACAGAATAGAACATCAAGGAAATGAATGCTAATTCAAATCTATCGTACGATTAGTCCGATTTCGGGCGACACTTGAAATTGTAAAAATTCATAGCGCAAAAATATTCCCGACGCAGATCCATTTTTCAATGACGCATAAATAAATTAACTTACAAAACATTTTGGGGAAATTTTGAAATCGTAACGTTATTTTATAATCATATTATTTTCAGAATAAATTATAACTGGCCAGTCTCTTATACATAAAAAAATACGCAATACTTTTTGAGCGGCCTGGTACTTCTTGACATTTGACGATTATTTGTTTTGCACTGAAATTCAGATTTTGACATTAGGTAGACATGAGGTAGACCATCGTCTCTCTCGTACAACTAGCGTGAGTATATCTTTAAAAATAACTGAACAGCTAATGAATTTATGGAAACTTTAAGGATCGAAACAATAGCTTAACACGTTTTATCTCATGTTTTTTGCAGCTCTGCTAGTACCAATTTTAATATGCAATTTTACCGCAGTAATGTTTTATCTGCAAATCCAGCTAACCAGCAAGTAATACCTATTGACTACCAAGATTCGTGGTATTGAATAAACTGGGCGAATTGTACCTATAAATAAAAACACACATTATACAGCAGGCAAAAACAAACATAAGTACTTGAGGTTAAATATGCAAAATTGGCTAAGAATAACTAAAATGTGCTTACGGAAATCCCAAAGATACGGTTGGTTTCCTCTTATTTTTAGTGTTTTATAGAATTGCTCTTTTCAGCCGAGAATATCTACCCAACCCATTTGTGGTCAGGCTTCTTTTTTATTTATTTATAGTTATCATTTTTAACTGACTTCAAAAAAGGAGGAGGTTATCCATTCGACGCGCAATTTTTTTTTACTTTGTTGTCAAAACTTCGTCAAATCTAAGCCTATTTCGATAAATCTTGTTTGATTCATTTAGATATAGCGTCCCATTGGTCCCATTTTTATTTGGTGAAGATCTGATGAATAAAATTTTGCATAAAATTTGTTACAGATGTTTTGTTTTCACTGTCACTTTCTACAGCCGAATATTTGGAAGTCTGATGATGACCAGCTCAAGAGCACCCAGATCTAGGGCACCGTTGCATCTAGAAATCCGGAATTAAAGTTGAAATAAATAGTTTCGTTATCACTTGCCACACTAGGAAAATTAAGAGTAGGATCAATAACACCTAGATATGTAAGGTACTAGGCTATATTTTATGAAACATATGCGTATTACTAGTGGATGGGCCTATTCAGGTCGTATTTGCTGCTGTCCATTGAAGAGTTCCGTACGCCATCTCTAAAAGTATTCACCAGACATTCAACAAATTGAAATAAGTCCGCCTTTGCACGTAATTTTTATCACAAACCTGTTATTTAAGTAAGTATTATTTTTAATAACGTTTTTATTGCGCAATAAAGGGTAATAAAGAAACAAAAATTATTTATCGAAATCGGTTAAGATTGACAAAGTTATGCGAAATCATAGTAAAAGAAACAGAAATATACGGGTGGGTTAAAAATTTTAAAATAAAAAATTAACTCCGACTACACTAAGGCTGTTTGTCCACCGCCGCCGTCACCGTCACGTCACCGAGAACGAGTTGACGGCGCCGAAGTAGCGGTACATTGTATACATTTACTTAAGCCGCGTGTCCACCGCACATCCGTCACCCGAGCGCCGCAATCCCGGCCGCCGAAATTGCGAGTAGATCGTCGATCGGCGTGACCGCTAAAACGTGGCCCGAGATTTTGACGGACCGATGTGCCGGCAATACAAAACACGTATGAACTTGTCCACACACTACCGTCGCCGTCGCACCGTACACGAGCTCAGTTATTATTTTGTCTGTCATCAATTATCATAATATATCATTGTAATAAAAATGGCCAAAAAATTAAAATACGATATTTATTCATTAATAGAAGTTATAGAAAGTAAAGAATGTTTGGAACAGTTGGAACAAACTAAACCATCGGTCGCGGTGGACAAACGATCGCCGTCACGTCATATTAAACTCTGCCCGAAATAATCTCGTTCTCGGTGACGTGACGGTGACGGCGGCGGTGGACAAACAGCCTAGGCACTAAAACGCAGAAGTAATTTAAAACGAATAGTACCTATAAATTCCAAATTCGTATTTAACTGGGTATTGTAGAAGTATATCTTGGAGTCGGTGCCAAGTTCCAGACCAGCACATATATTTTGGGCATCGAATTATTTAAAAAAAATTATTTAACTGTTTGCTTGTCATTCTTGTGGTTTTATTCTTGATGTAAAGTTTATTTGCAACGAGTTTAGTATTTCCTAATTGCTATGGGCCGGTTACTGAATTGAGAATTTCACTAAGTAAGTAAATACCTTAAGTATTTTATCAGCTTGTCTATCACATATCACATAATTCTATCACATATTATCACCTTGATTCCGGATTCACTTACTTAAGCGAGTAAGTGAATACGGGATTAAGTTAATGAACTTAATGTTTATTACCATATTATATAATATGAACTGTTGTGTATTGTATAGAGTGCACTCCGAAAATCACGCATAAACCTCCCAGGTTTTTGTGATTTTGATTTGTTTAATTTAACTATGTACACTTATGTGCCTTAAATAAATAAATAAAAAAAAAAAATTTAGTGAAATTTCTCAGAAATTAGCGTGACAGAACGTTACTTAATAATCTTCTGTCACGCTCATTTCTGAGAAATTCGAAGAGATAGCACTACAGTTAACTATTTACTTCGAGAAATTCTCAATTAAGAAACTGGCCCTCAGTCATTCTCTAGAGTTGGAATAATAAGCTGCTGAATAAGCAAGCAAAAAAATTACAAAAGAAAATTACCATTTTACACTTGGACTTATCCAAGTGTAAAATGGCTGGGAAATATAAAAACTATACTGTCAAAGTATTGTCTTTATAAAATACTTAGAATATCTTCCCATTGCCAGGACGCAATGTTATTGTTTGTGAGACCAATCAGAGTTAATACGGTCATTTCTGTGAAACCGAATACATGATCATGTATGATGATCTCAATCGGGCGATGATTAATGAATGAAAATAGCATTTTTTTGTGGCAAAATCATCCGTAACGTAACTAACTGAGCGTGCGTGCGTGTGAAATTTGTTATGCCAGACGCCTATACCTACTACACAAAGGGTCGCTTTCTGAATTGACAACTTCACTAAGTAAAAACTTAAGTAACGTTCTGTCACGCTCTTTGCTGAGAAATTCAAAGAGACAGCACTACATTTAAGTATTTATTTAGCGAAATTCTCAATTCAGAAACAGGCCCTCGTTATCAACGCTTGTAAGTCCCCACTGCTGGGGCACGGGTCTCTTCCTGCATCGCAGGAAGGTTAGGCCATACTCCACCACGGGGGCCAAGTCCGGGTAGGTGGAGGATTGTAAGACTGTGGCGGGGCTTACTGTCAGAAGTTATCAAGCCGCCCATAAGGCCTCTGACATAGCTTAACGACTGCCATTATATGACAGCCGGCACCAACGGCTTAGCGTGCCTTGCGAAGCACGGAAGCGCTCGGAAAAATGTCTCTAGCGGTAGTCACGGGACGCTCACCCATCCCGTACCTGACCGCTCCTGTTGTTGCTTAACCAAGGCCCTCAACAACAGCAAATTATTAACAAATTATACGACTATCTTCTACGGTCCAGCCCGAGGAATTTTATCGATATCAACCCTTTGTAAGTTCACACGCCTAGGGCACGGGTCTCTTCCTGCATCGCCGGATGGTTAGGTCATACTCCTCCTATGGGGCCAAGTCCGGGTTGGTGGAGCATTGTAAGACAGTGGCGGGCCTGACTGTCAGAATTAATCGAGCCGCCCATAAGGCCTCTGACACGGCTTAAGGTCTACCATTACTGTGACAG
This sequence comes from Yponomeuta sedellus, assembly GCA_934045075.1. Lineage (NCBI taxonomy): Eukaryota > Metazoa > Arthropoda > Insecta > Lepidoptera > Yponomeutidae > Yponomeuta > Yponomeuta sedellus. The sequence continues at coordinate 16,889,560 of OW203728.1, read as the reverse complement.
CCGGCACCATCCTGAGGAATTTTATACATAAATCTTTTTTATCACTTGTACCTATCTATCTAGAGTTAGATAGAGAACACATTAGTGTACAGAAAATGGATCCACCAACATGCGATGCGATTTGCGCGTTTTAATGTCAAAAGTGGCGACTTCACAGTACATTAATTGTGAAATTGTGACACTTAGCGACGCAAATCGCGTGAATTTATGCTAGGCTATAACGTTGATGTGCTGTCAGTAGTACGGTAGGGCTCACCCAGATTCGCTCGTGGTCAGACCAGCCGACGACACTGTGAAAACGGCTGTGAAATTATGGACAAAAACAGTCTGTTTTACATTGAACGATAACCGTAACGATACGACATAATCGGACTTGTACTTTCATACATATATATTAAAGCGGTGGTGCGAACGCAAAATGTCAATCCCGTTTATTTATAATGCAGCCTAACGTACTATTGTAGGTCATAAGCCTTCTGTCAGAGATAGCAATAAAAGACTATATAAAAGACTTAGGCCAGCGGTCACTCAGAAGGGGCGCCGAAAAGACTTTCATACAAAATGTAGAAGGGACAGTATAGGCCCACAGAAAAGTCGAGCCGAAGATGTAGCAAATAGGCTATTTGACGGGTTTCTGAAAACCAACTCAGTGTTTCCGTTGGTGGTTAATAAGTGCTCAGAAAGTAAAATCATTTGTGTATTTTTTCTAAAAAAAAAGGAAAGAAAATTCATTATTAAAATAAGCTGCCAAAACGCTCTTCAAGAACGTGGCGTCGCACAGGAATTAGTGATGTCACTGGTCAGTTACCAAATAAACGTCAAGTCAACTCTCGGGTTCCCGGATCGCTGAGCTGTGACGTCATTATCGATTAAACCAATCCTGGCTGAAAATTGCTCTGTAGCAATTTTATCGAAAAAGGCCAGGATATAACTTGTACACAGGTACAAAATTATCGAGTTATATCCTGTTTTTTTTTTAATTAATCATTCCATTTTTTTATTTCTTTTTCTCCCCTTTTTTGATCCATTTTTTCAGTTAAAGTGCCGTAAACCGATTTCCAGCAAATGTATATACTTAATTAATACATTTTTTTCATTCTGTCAAATAGCCTATTCTACACAACACGTAGGTATACATCAACACCTCATATTGTAAGTTGTGTCAAACGCCATCTGTACTTACAAAGACAAACTTGATTCTTAACAAGCTATCATGTCTTGTATTTACCTATATTGGCATTGCATTGCATGCAATGTCTTTAGCAAGTACCCACCGATATAATAGATGGAGCTAATTGAAAAACATTTATTCAGGTTATTTGTCGGGCATGAAAAGTGCGAGAATGTTTTTCCAAAACTCCCATAAAAAAAATTGATAAGAATTTTATATTTCCTTAATCATAAAATGGATCGATTCGCAAACACACTAAGCCAGTTTCTGCGCAAAAGCGTCAGCAAAAAGCGAGCAAATATTTTGTATTATTCACGAAGTGAAACTTGATGCTTGACGAACCTTTTTCCTTGTTATAACACTTCTGCTAAGTAATAAGCTAAGTAGTTAGACAAATTTTTATGTGGCTTGATTGAAAATAATTGCAATGGCAAATAAATCTCTTCTCTTGGGGGGCTAATTATATTATTAAAAAAACATATTATTATATACCTAAACGAAAAACCGGACTGTCAAAAAGTCTTATAGAAGACCGTGACTACTACATCACTTAAGTACGTTACCATGAATGAAATCAATTTATGAATGAATGTATAAAAGAACAGACTGACGAACGAACGAATGAATTACTAGTTAGTTAGCCCACAGAACATAAAAGTTCTGTGAGTTAGCCAGCGGCCACAGAGAAGGGCCGTGGGACGCGGCAAATAAACAAACCTTTGTTTAGTTGCAGTGCTGAAGGGATGGATCCACACAGAAAGGACGTCCTTTCCCTGTAGGATTGATGACATGTATTTTCCGCGCCGGCAAATATACAAATTGTACTGAAAAAACTGGTGGAAGCCCACACTGAGAGGACGTTCTTTCTCTGTGGGATCAATGACGTGACTTTTCCGCGGCCACGTCCCATGTTCCTTCTATGTGGGCATTAGATTAGGAATGTATATAACACGGTTGTAAATTTACATCCGTGGTATATAAAAAATATTATCGTTCCTATTTCAACGTATCTAGTCTCTACGCCACACTCTGTACACATACATTTTATAAAAGCGTTTTATAAATCTAATCTAATCTGACACCCCATCAGAGCTTATGTTTTATAAGTACCTGATACTAATGACTTTTTAATTTAATCATACTCTGAAAGTAGGTCTGAAGTTGCCTGAGAAACATAATGAAAGTAATATTTCAGCTCTAGGGAGAGTCGTCTTGAACTGACCGCCGTCAAGGTATTAAAACACCTAGTAATATTTTCACATTTCTGTTGAAAAATGTACCATCTCTCTATACAGCCACAAAATTTAAAGGTAAATATTAATTAAAGAATATAGCTTAGCTTACAATATATTAAAGAACTTAGGCTAAATATTTACCAGTTTTTTTCATTGATAGAAATTACAAATGGCTAAATAGCTGGTCACAGAAAAATAATAGGCAAGAAAGCGGCAATCCGATCTTCATTTATTTTTTCGAGTTATAAAATTTTAATAAAATTTTAAGTTTAATTTAAAACACTTCTTGAGACTTTTTATTAAATCTGTGGTTAAGTTTTTTCCCTGTTAAATATCCAACGCAAACTAGTTTAGTCACCGTTTTGGAGTGTTTTCTGTTTGTTCGGAGTAATCGTGTTCGTATAATAAATTTCGACCGTTTGAGATTTTTTTAGTTTCGTTATATTATGCGTAACGTAAACCACAGGTTTCACTTCGGGTGAAAGATTTATTTAGTCCTAACAGGGTAACTTTCACCCCTAGGCTATCGTATTTACTCTAATGTAATTTATAACTATTTTTTTTAATTATGTATTTTAGGCTTGATAGCATAAATATTTTCTAAGCTCGGTAGATTATGTCTTCTAGGCTAGATAGCTTATATTTTCTAAGCTTGATAGGATTAAGTACCTACAAAATTTGCTACTTTCATTCTCTATTAATATCATAAGTCAAAGGCCTACATAAAATAATGACCGGTTTTTGTTACGCACATTGTTTTAGTATTAACAATGCCACTACAAACCTAAAATACTGTGAAACTTCATAGTTAGGAAATTGGAAAATAAAACAATTTTTTTCTAAAGTCTTTGAACTAGACAAACTCTAGCCTACATCTTTGTTAGAAAATGGGCATGTTAGAAAGAACCCTGAATACATACATACAAACACATGCGCGAAAAGCAGCGCTTCTTTTCTTTAGCAGTCGGGTAATAATAAAAAAAACTGGTGACATTGAAAGGTTACATAGGTGCTTCAGACTCTTAATGCACTTAGGATACATTTACAAAAAGCACGACCACACGAGTCGAATGTGTTTTCTTTCATATAGTTAGGCGACCTTGTATTATATACTGTTTTTACTAGCAATACACACACACAGTATACACTAGTATAGCCTGACAATGACGACGACGACACACACACATACACAAACATACACACACTCACAAAGGCACGAAGTGTGTAATTCTATGTGTCTGACATAATGTAGGCCGGTGCTAGTTGAACAAGATATACATTTCTTAACAAATACATAATTACACTATTTTTATTTTTAATGCACTAACCCGTGCCTGTACGTAATACAGAGAATATTGTAAAGAGGTTCGAAATTTCACTGATGCCGTGAGTCGCCCATTGGCTCAATTGGTAGAGCGCTGGTACGGATAGCCAGAGGTTGCGGGTTCGAATCCCGGCATGGGTGAAATTTTTAGCCTCTAAATAGGTTTTTAAATACATAATACATCATTATCAACCCATTATGTCCTGGCCGAGGGGCACGGGTCTCTTCCCTTTGGAAGGTATTACATAATATAAAATACAAAAAAAATAAGAAAAGCACTGTCGTTACTTTTCTATGTTCTATTATTTGTTAAGAAATTAATACCCATTACGTGAAAATTGGCTATCTACGGTTCCAGAGACAATATGCCTGCCTTCAATACCTTTGTAGGTCAGACGGATGGACAGACCGATAGACGGACAGTCGGCCAAAAATTATCCGGTCTACGTCACAAATCGCAACTCGTTTGATTATCGGTAACTTGTTTTGTTTCCCAGTTCAAAAATTGGGGATAAATTAGTTAATCGATGTGCATATTACTTACCAGACAATACCTGTTGTTCAAGCTTCTTATCTAATTGTTTACTGTTTCTAAACCCTATAGTCCTAAGTCCAATCTCATTTGCTAATTCTATGTCAATAATACCACATTTAAGACTCCGCTACTGCCGTATATATTTTATTAAAAGCCCAATCATATTACTTCGTATTATAGTGTTATCAAGTTTTACGTGGGTGTGTGTTTGTGTATGTACATACACACACATATAAACACACATAATTATGTGTGTGTACAAAGCAAATTGTGCATGCGTTTTGCTCTGTATATTTAATTTTTGTTGATGGGTTATTTTTTTTTACTAGACTAGTATATGATCTGGAATTGAAACTTTAGTTTTTATGCCATCTTAAGATAATTATTTATGTTTTTTTTTTAATTAATTATGTTTATTCATATATTATTATGTACTATATGATTTTAATAGGTTTTTTAATATTATATGATTTATTAATTATGTTTCTTATGTTGGTTTTTCTGATAGAAAAAATATAATTTTACTACTAGGTAACTGTCTATAACATGTTATATTGCGCTCATTACTTCCCTGGCTTCGTTCGCCTTCTCATCTTGATTACTTTTTACAAATTACGAAATAAAAAAAATCTTTTTATCACTTGTTTACTCCTTTGACAACTTAAGTCAAAGTTTTCGTTCAAATCATCATTAGCCAAACGAGTGAAAACGAAAGAACTCGTGCGGTTGGACATAAACATGATGTTCAGAAGGATATCCTCGAAAAATTTCTGCTTGAATTTTAAGCAAGCTAAGTTTAGATGATCGATTGAACGCATTTCCGGGATTTGAAACATCCTTAATAATAAATAACGCAGTCAACTTACGTAAACTGGCCTTATTTTATACTATTTTTATTTTTAATGCACTAACCCGTGCTAAGGACAAATTTAAAAACCTATTTAGAGGCTAAAAATTTCACCCATGCCAGGATTTGGTATTGGTATTGGTGACGGTTTGGGTTTCCGCAACTCGACTGCAAATGAGCCTATTTTGCGTGAAATGGAAGGTGTTGTCCCCAAAGGAGCCTTAGTCCTGCCACCCCAGCTCCTCAAGGAAAGCCAGAAGCCTGCGAGTGCCCATGCCGGGATTCGAACCCGCAACCTCTGGCACGGATAGCCAGAGGTTGCGGGTTCGAATCCCGGCATGGGTGAAATTTTTAGCCTCTAAATAGGTTTTTAAATTTGGCCTTTTTTTATAAGAGAGAATAATGATGGGCTTTATCGCCACGCGTGCTCACCAAGGATTGACGATTTGAAGCGCTGAGGTATAAGAGCACCTTAGAAACTCAGGTTTCCTAATAAATTTCCTTTATCGTTAGCGAGTGGTAACTCCCAAATGTAGGTATATTACGGAATTTGGTAAAACAAAGTCATTGGACTCGCGGGCATGTAATGTACTGGGTTAATTGTATATTAGACATAGACATAACATATATTTAAAATTGTTATATAATATATATTAAAAAAATTATGTTACAATTTAATAGATTTAAGTAGTAATTTGTAATAACAAATTAATACTTATCCATTAAACACACAAGGATTAAACACACCCTGCTTAATAAAGCAGGGTGTGTTCTGTTTTTAGTTTAATTTATGTTTGCATTTAGTTACTTTATCTATTGCATTAGGCGTTAACCTGTAAATATAGATGGTAATAAATAAATTATAAAATGATGCCCGCGTTCGAACCCAGAACCCCCGGACTCTGCCTCACGAGTCCTACCGACCGGCCTACGACCGGTTAGAAATATAACTTTTTGAATGTAAACACTACCAATATTGTGTAAGTAACACTGTTTGTATTATAGTATTGTGTGAGTGATACAGACTTCTACAGCAATTAGTTTGTGATGTATGTAGTTCGACGTCACAGGAGATAACTGCTGACCCCTATGTGCGGGAATTATGCTCAGTTTAGTCAATCATACTGTCGAAGACAGAATGTGGAGAGTTTGTGTACTGTTTTTGGTATTGGCAAATGTTTTGGGCGCTTCTGAAGGTTCGTAGTTAACATGGATAACAGTGGTTACTATTTAAATGTTATCCTTGAATCGAGTGTGTGTGAATAAATGAATACATTATGTAGTGATTCGCGATTGAGTGAAAGACGCTTAAAGTGACAGTGTGTGTAAAAGCGCCATGTTGATGTCATTTAGTTCGACATCTATTCTTCCAATATTGGATACTAATTGCTGGTTCCATGAGCATGGTTTGTGGCGAAAAAACTTAATTCTGATTTGTGCTTTGGGAACAAGTAATGAACCGTTTTTTAGTTTGTGTTTAATTAACACGCTGAGTCAAAGTAGGAGCAGACTTGATTCTATATTTATTTATGAAATACGTACGAGTAGGTATATCTTACATAACGATGATGTTTAGTCTTAGGATCGCGTGATAGGATAGGATGCAGTAGATTATAATTTTCTAAACTTCAAGCTAACATTCCAAGATTAATTACTTCCGCGACTATTGCCGAAAGTAATTACTTACTTACTTAGTAATTAAACTCAAAAAATGCTTTACGAACAAAACAAGCTGTGCGTAACTGTCATTATCACTCAACATATTAAAAACAGGATGTACTCATATTATATACTGTATCTACCGAGTAAATTATTCGATCAACCACTTGCTTCTAAGTAGTTGATGATGAATCACCCATACAAATTATGAATATTCATTCAAACGAACTACCACCTAGAGTAAAATTTATTTGTCATTAATCTTTTTTCATTTTATCTTTTATTCCTGTATTTTTGGGTGCAATAAATAGAATTCTTCTCGTATCTTACTCTATCTTGATCTTGAACATGTACCATTCATCTACCGAAGTAAAAACTAACTCCACCAGGCTCACGCCCCCGTACTTTCTTCTCTGACGCTTTTTCTCCTACAAATGAAAGGGACTCACTTAAAGGCTTTTTAAAACAAGAACCCTACTATAAAAATACTGGCTCCAACATTTATAATGCTATTTAGCACTGAGAGACACAGAGCAATTCTAAAGATGTTTTCAGTTAATATGCACAAAATTATGGAGCAAAACATTCGGCTTAAAATACAACGCATAAGAAGAATAGAACTACAGAACGAAACATTACATAACACCGAAATTATGATTGGAAACCTCTATTGTAAAGCACTTTTAAATATAACCATAAATTGAATATCTATATATCCTATTTCAGATGCAGCCCACCACAGTTTGCAGCCAAATTCGAGCTCCAAGGATCCGAAGCTCGCAGAAGGAGAGAAGAAGATGAGCGAATACGTTCTAATGGTACTTGAACATTTCAAGAAACCTGATCCAGTCGGATTACCTGGAGCGAAGATTCCCGACCCCATGCCCGTACCTGATACGAAGCAGGCGTTGAGTGTAGCCACCATGTACTTCAAGAATATCGCCGTGTACGGGATAAGCAAGTTTCGGATCCTGGACATCGATATTGAAGTCGGCGCTATGGAGGTTAGATTATAAGTACAACAGTTAATAATTTAAACTCCAAATAAATAACCTCATCTTAAATCCACGCAAAGACAACAATTGCAGAGTCTAGGGATTTCAGAATCAAGGTGGTTTAATATCAGCAAAGTTTATGATGATTTCATAACCCGTGCTCGCCATGTGCATCCGCTTTCAGCTTTGTATGACAATGGCAATAATTACTTTCTTTGACATTTTCCAGGTGCATGGTGCCATGGTAATCGACCACCTACAAGCGAGAGGTAACTATTCTGTGGCGACCTGGCTCAGTCGTTCAGCTGGTCCTTTCACCGTTGACCTGACCAAACTTAAGGCCACAGCCAAAGCCAACCTGGGCGTCGAAAGGGACGGCAAACTCCGGGCCCAAGACATCACCATCGACTTAAGCTTCTCCAAAATAGATGTAAATTTCGAAAACCTCGGTTTAATTGGAAGCATGTTCCAAGGAATGGTGAACTCCGTTGGAACTTTTCTCTTTGACTCAATAAAGCCCTACATCTTAAAAGAGGCATATACGAAAATGAGAGCAGAGATCAATGCTAAGTTAGATGAAGTGGCCGGTGATATGCAGTTCCCTAATTCTATCTCTCCTTTGGATATGGTCGTGGCTGACGCTCGGAAGAAAGTGCAAGAGATGGGCTTCGACCCATACAAAGTTAAGGACTACAATACGACAGTTAGCATCTTCACGGTATCTTTAGCTAATACGTGGCTGACAGGCGTATCGTCGTTCCACAGAGTTGGAAACATCACGTTGAAGATGGAGCATAACACTGTGATAGCTGACTTTGATATTGGAACTCAGAAGTTGGAAGGTAGAACGGTGTGGGATATATCGGCTGTAGGAGGACTTATATCTAGAGCTGGCACTGCATCGTTTTCCGTGGAATATATAAGTGCAAGGATAATTCTTGCACAACCTTTAGATACGAGAAAACGACCAGAGTTTAGAGACTTGGACTTAGAAATTGGTAACATACAAGTAAGATGTGACGGAGCGGGCACTTTGGACTACGCCATAGAATTTGTGGTCAATATTTTGCCAAATCTTTTAAGGTATCAAATAATGGATGCATTAGAAGGCCCTATCAAAGAGAAAGGACAGCAGGAACTGAACAATATCAACGTGGAAGAGTTGATATTACAGGAGTTACCAAAATTAGATCAGATGGAGCAAGGGGGCTTCAAACTATCGAACCTCGTGAGTTTAAAACAAGAAGAGGAGCCAAAGAAATACGATGACGACGAGTTCTTTAATTTTTAAGCTTATTTTAGTAGTAAATGTAGCCATGTCTTTGTGACGGACAGCACATTAACCTTTACGCCTTAGTTGTATTCACCTGTAACTTAACTGAGTGTAGTGCATGTATGTATAATTTGACGTGCTGTCGACTGTACACAGTTATTTATAAGAATAGTACGAATAGATTTTGTCATAAAGATTTGCGAGTATTTCCATGAATTCCCCGGTAGGTTATAAATATTTTTTACGTAGGTATTTAATTTTGTGCAAATATTGGCATTGCTAAAAGATACCTACCTAAAGTTCTGTTTAAGTTTCCGTGTTTGCTTTTACAAATAGTCTGGTCTGTCATGGTCTGTATGGGTACAAACACTACCTTGAATTTAGGCAACGAACCACAATTAGCAGTTTTTAAAAATAGAATGGGTTTCTCTTTTATTTCTTCTTGTTTTGCACTAAGCGCATCTGGCACAACCGAAATGTTACAAAAAATGTAGTGCACAACCGGTCTGTAACGGTACACCTCTTTATTGATAGAAGATCAAGTTCATCATGAATTCAACTGTTATAATATAGACGCGACGTGCTCACTCAGTCAATCTAGAACATTTTACAATCGAAATTCTCACGTCAAAATTACGGTCTCACTTACTTTTGCTTGTACCTATCTAAATATACTTTTGATTGTAAAATCAACAAAATGATAACCATCTTGAACATTTTAAGATCAAAAGTATAAGTCAGGTACAAGCACAAGTAAGTGAGACCAGAATCAAGTTAATAACAAACCTATAAATAAAATAAAAAGTGAAAGTTACAGACCCAAAAATTTACTTTTTTTGATAGTAGCTAAGGTTCATTGATTCTTTATCATACCTAAGAAAGACGTTTTTCTTAAAGTTCATCAATATTTGACGCTTTATAATACCTAAGAAAGACGTCTTCCTTGAAGTTCATCAATATTTACAGTCTTAAGGACAAGTTTGATCGTTGTTAAACTATACAGGGTTATTTTGCGTCAATTACAATTTGTGTTTCAGCTAGAACTTTTCTTCTGTGATTTTTGTTTCTTAATTTGATATTTTTCAAAATATCTATAATTTTTGTAATTCGGATAAATATTGCAGTCACCGGTGAATAATTTTCCTTCGTAGTAAACTTTAAGCGTTTAGAATATCAACAAATAGCCTTGTAGTGACACAAAGCAGAAAAAAAATAAAACATCATAAAAAAATCGTAAGGAAATCTGAGTGTTTGAGGTGTTCAACTACCCTCAGCGCTTAAAATTGCCAATCCGCGGTGGGCACGCGTTGTAATTAAGCCCATACTCTCTGTGTCTAAGAGAAGGTCTGTGCCCTACAATGGGACGTATACTATAAGCTACATAAAAATCCAAAATATGAACAAAGGGTTTCAAAAGCTTCAGAAAAACAATTCAGGAATAATTACGCTTTTTAGAGGTAACTCTGTATATTCCGTGTCGCAGGAACCGGCTGTCATCTTTTGCGGTCAACGTGTCGGTTCGAAAGGGGAGTGCTCTTGTGGACAGCGCCGAGACACCGCTCCATTGGCCCAGCATAGGCTGTTCGCGGCACACGCCTTGCCTGGCACTAAAAAAAACTTTAAAAAATAACATTCGATTTCTAGGGCTGAGCTTGTTCTTTTTCCCGCTATTTTTTTCATAGTGAGAGCCCCAAAATGGCGCGTTTTCAAGTGTTATTCCTAGTTTTCGCCGGAGTGATAGCGTCGAGCACATCTAACACAAGTAAGTAGTGCCTCTGAAAGAAAGTAGCCGGTCTGCAATGGGTGTGTGGAGTGAATGTGTCAAGTTGGTCATACATCAAGTACTAGCTGCTTACTGGAAGTCGTAAACATCGCAGCCCGGTGGCATGCGTGTGAAATTAGTAACATTGTCATGGGACAATGAGTTTAAGAATTCTCGCCTTAGATACTTGGATAAAATAAAAAAAGCAATCTCAAGAAAGAAACTATAGTCTTTTAGCTTTTAGAATATACCTCGGGCTCTAAAGAAGGCTTCGGTTTTCGTCAATTTTCGCCGGTTTTCGTACCGATGATAGAGTTCTGATTTCGAAATTAAGTGTCATATTAGTTCCGATTTCAAAATTAAGTGTCTTATTAGTTCCGATATTTCTATTACACGAATAAGTATATCCGATAGTAGCCGAGGTATATTCTAAAAGCTAACAGACTATACAACCTTAACCTCTTAAAGTAGTTTAAGTATAAAGATACCAACATTATATGTTAAGTTGAAAGTCTACAAGTAGCATGCACTTTTGCTTTCTTTCTCTTTTAAATATTGAAACCGTTAGCCGTAAAACCACTCTCTATATTTTACAGTTAATTAAAGCCCGGTTTGGAGTCAAATAATACTTTTCTGTACCCGTTATTATTAGCCCGGGTTTATTTGACTTTTCCCCAAACTTTTTTCAAACTTGACGCCTAAAGAATCAACTTTAGAGTATAAATACTTTATACTCAAAGAGAATAAATCGGTTTTTTTTACTCCCCAAACTTTTTTCAAACTTGACGCCTAACGAATCAACTTAAGAGTATAAATACTTTATACTCAAAGAGAATAAATCGGTTTTTTTTTACTCTTGCTTATTTGAAGATCGAAGTTAAATCGATACTGAAGAAACAATTGTCAGGTAATTTATTATCAAAGTATATAGATACTTGCCTGACGCTTGATCTAAAATAGAGTTCTATTAGCGACTGGACGATAAAGCAAAGTATAGTTAGACCCGAGATTTCCGCAGTTAGCCTCATAGGGCCATTGTACGTAGCAAGTGCTAAGGTATGTATGTACCTCCGACACTCAGGTTTCTACACGATGTTTCCATTCCACCAAACCGGACTTGGCCCTCGTAGTGGAGTATGGCCTAACCTTCCTGCGATGCAGCAAGAGACCCGTGCCCCAGCAGTGGTGACATACGAGGGTCGATATCGTTTTCATTCATACTTTGTCCAGTGCCATTGCTACTAAAACTTCACAAATATACGCAACTTACAAAACAAAGGCATTAGTACGTACCGGGATTCGAATCCACTACCTTCCTATTGAGAAGCCGGCGTTCTACTTCACATATCTAGTGCCTACTCCAACCTAAGTTTAAATTTATAGTACATCGTAAAATTTATAGTAATTTATAGTACATACCTTAGTACGTCGAATTGGGATTACACGACGGACCTTATTATGAAGGTACATAATGGCATGTATCAATACTCGTGTTTATGCAAATAAAGGTATTTGATATGATTTTCCATTTACGGCTTGCAAAAAGAGCCTGTGACGTGCAGTGGGATTGTTCATAGACTACAAAAAAAGCAAAGAGCATAATGGTTCTATATTAATTTCATAAGTACTATAGGAAACACATAGTGTATTTTCCAGGCCGGAATAACTCTCTCCAACTTTCCTAAGTACTTACAACATCTGCTCAGTAAAGTTGACTTAAAGTTCATGAGATGAAGACATTGTCACAGACAAATTTTAATGCCGTTTGGCTCGCGTTTCCTCAAGAGACTTACCTTCGCGGATAGCGATTAGAGTAGCAGAGACATGGTTAAAAAATCCATGTCACAGGTTGACACTTTTTTTAAAGCCTTCTGCCAGAGAGAGTGAACCGGCTTAATTGCCGCGCGTGTCCTGGCAATTTTAATCTCTGAGGTATGTGAGCACCTTAGACACTTCGCCACCTATACCTTTTTCTTTTCTTAAGGCTATAATAGTCCACTGCTGGACATAGCCCTCCCCTAATGAGCGCCACAAGGTTGTGCAATAATTGGGGGGTAATGCCCATAATCCCCACGCTGGGCATACGGGTTGGGGATCGCAGTTTGGTGGAATTGTACTGCAGGGAGCGCTGCTGCCCACTCCCCGGTTTGTGTCCCTTAGTCGCCTTTTACGACACTCGCGGGAAGAATTTGGGGTGGTGCTATTCTCTAGGCCGACACCACACAGCAACCTATACCTACCTTATACCAATACCTTAGAGACAGTAGGATTTAAAACCGCCATCACTCGCAGGCCAAGGCGAGGGTCCTACCGCAGCGGAAGTAATTCACAAGGTAACTTTTGCAATAGGAAATACCCCGCGAAGAAACAGGGAAATGTTCTCATCACAGGCACCGTGTCGCAACACTGATTACCACAGTTGCATAAATAAAACTCGGTTTTCTTCGTGCCCGACGGTCGAGGAAAGTCACGGAAAAGTGGTTGGATAACGTCGCACCAGATTTACCAGTCCACGAGTGTGTCAACTGGAGCTTGATGTACCTATTCCCGTTGTCCACGAACTTCGTGTTGAACACTTGTGAAGCCACGAAAAATACAAATAAACGACGCTCATGAAAACAGAGGTATTGATGTGCGTTTAAATGTAACCCTATCTATAAGTATTAGTTACACATTTCTGCATGTTGTAAGAAGCGGAAATATTAAAAATAAATATTAAAATTACAATAATTGACAACATTTAAATTTTTTAGCATGAAGTATTTTACTGTCCTAAAGGAAACTAGATACGAAATAAAACGACTCATATTTTTTTTATTTTCGGAAATTCGATCATTTTCATTCATAATTTTCTGTTTGAATTTCGTCTTATTCTAAAAGGACGTAACCGCCAAATGACGTCACACATACGGCTTAATAACACCCTTGCCGCCTAAGTAATTTCTCCGACATGACATTTAAATGAATTGAATGAAAATTACGTCTGTCATACCATCTTTAATATTAGGCAACGGTACCTCCTCATTCCACCGTGTCTGTGACGTCATCACACAAGTTTTGGTTTTTATTTATTTTTTCTAAAATTAAGCAATAATGAAAATTCTAAATATTTTTTTCGTAATCAAGATGGCAAAATTAAAAAACGGTATTTATTAGTTTTCCGCGTTGTAAAATATGAAATTTTGTCAATAATTGTCAATTACTTTTCCTATAATGAATGTTGCCAAAAAAAAAAAAATGAGATTTTTTTGCGACGGTGCTAGTAGTAGAACACCGGCTTCTCAATCAGGAGGCTGTGGGCTCGAATCATTGACTTAGCTATGTAAGTTATACCTATACCTGCATTTGTCAAGTTATCGAGCAATACTACTCGCCAAATGCGAAGGAAAACATCGTGATAAAGCCTGGGTGTCGGAGGTGTTCATAAACCTCAGTGCTTGATTATGTTCTTTTTTTTAATGCACCGTTGCACTAATGCACTAATTGTAAAGAGGTTAGAAATTTCGCTGATGCCGGTGAGTCGCCCATTAGTTCAGTTGGAAGAGCGCTGGCACGGATAGCCAGTGGTCGCGGGTTCGAATCCCGGCATGGGTGGAATTTTTAGCCTCTAAATAGGTTTTTAAAATTGTCCTCAGTGCTTGAAATAGTGCCAATGCGCGGTGGACACGCGGGCTGATTAAGCCCATACTGTCTCGCTCTCTCTGAGAAAATGTCTGGGCCGTGCAGTGGGACGTTTATAAATTAGTTTACAAATATGTGAAAAATCGTGTTACTCTATTAACTTATTACATTTCAGGCCTTATTTATAAAAACACGATTCTTCTAAAGTACTCCTTAGAGTCCGTTTAATTAATATGTGGTGTGGTTTCTTTATGTAAGGAAATATTATAAAATTGTCCAGTGGATTAAATGTTACAATTTGGTCTGGGAATATTATCCAAAAATTCAGGTTCAAGATTTTTATTCTGTGGTTCTAGTTCCTCTTGCTACCCCATTTCAAAAAACACCCTGTATATTTGTATAATATCAATAAAAAGTCACCGTTTGAAACAACAGTAAACCATTGTTATTTTCAAGGTCAATATAACAATAGTAAACCATTGTTATTTTCAAGGTCAGCACTGAGGAGGTTAAAGCCATACAGTTCGACACAACGATTCTTGCACAAATACTTTTCATTTGACACATTTGTAAAGATTAATCAACCCGTTTAGGGTCTGCATTCTCTTCTTTCTAAATTTTTAAAGCGCTACATAACCACTCATGAACAAATCGAACGAATGTTGGAAGAAGATGCAGTACGCAAGAAACATTTTTAGTAGTAAATTTAATTTACTTCAGATATTTTTATGTAATTTAGCATCATCTTCTCAAAATGATCCTTCACCTAGTATAGAAGGACACAAGTCATGGTTGGCAGCATTACGCATTCATGTATGCCCGCAACTCGTTGCGTAAAAGCCCTAAACCTAAAACACCATATCATTAGCTCAAGCACTGACCCTTATAGCTGAATTGCGTACCTATGAAACGAAATAAAATTAAAAGGTTTTATTCAAAGTAGCGCAGATACTGCGGCTTAATGAACGTTACAAGTCAAACGCAATGAACGCAAGTCCAACTATCAATTGACACAATGGACACCTTGTGTCAATTGATAGTTGGACTTGCGTTCAATGTCGGGAATGTAATCGAAAATTAATCTGGTGAGCTCTAAAAACGCGGTAAATAGGAAATACGGCTTTCTCTGTCTGAAAGAGGAGCCGTGCCGACTACCCATTGTCTACTCGTATTTATAATATATATAAACTGCTTGTTAAATAGAGTCAATGTCTAAAAAAAATAGTTGAAAGGATAATAAAATAAGTGACGCAAATCGAAAACGAAAAGTCAAAATTCGTTTTAATTTATTTTATGGTTTAATTGACATAAGACAATGGTACGTATATAAATGCAAACTACTTGTTAAATAGAGTCAATGTCTAAAAAAACTAGTTGAAAGCATAATAAAATCAGTGACGTAAATTGAAAAGGAAGAGAAAAACTAGTTTTAATTTACTTTATGGTTAAATTGACATTAGACAATGGGACGTATATTAGTAGATTATGCATTAAGGGAATAAAACCATGTATTACGTCATGGGCGGTATATTGAACCCTGAGCGGAGCGAAGGACTCCGAGTTAACTCCCGAGCGCAGCGAGGGAGTTAAATTTTAACTCCTGAGCGAAGCGAGGGAGTTATGTAGAGTCCTGAGTGAAGCCAGGGGTTCATACCGCCCGAGACTAAGACATGTTTTATTCCAGAGGTGAATACTCTACTTTTCACACCATCTGGGAGACAATAAAAAGACAGGGCAGCATAAGTTGAAAAATATTTATTAAGCTGAGAAATATTGCGTAAATTAACTACAAATTTATATTGACATTAGATACGTTAGTCCAGTTATGTAGTGATATACTGATATTTCTATTTGGTATATTTATGGTGGAGGTGGAGGTACATTGAGTATTTTCTAAAATATGTATTAAAAACTGAAATTAAATATAAAGTCCACACTCTTTTACGGCTTAGCAACTTAAATTGAATATAACTTTTAAATTCGTATTTGCAATTCGCGCCTTTTTTTCTTTTTTTTATTGGTGTTTCGCGCGGTCACACTACACAGTAGTTCAGAAAAAAAAGAAAAAAGGGGTGAGTTTCGAACAACAATTCGAATTTCGAATTGCAATGCGGGGGCTTCTTCATAGTTTTCATGCGAATTTTGACATTCTAAATTCAAATCACTTTATTCCCTAGAGAAATTCTTCATTATTATTGCCCTCGAGAGACAAGGCTATGCTTTACGATGATATTTGACGGTACGTAATAAGGCATTGTCGAGCAGGAGGTGTGAAAAAATATAAACTACTTGTTAAATAGAGTTAAAGTCTAAAAAAACTAGTTGAAAGCATAATAAAATCAGTGACGCCAATCGAAAACGAAAAGTCAAAATTCGTTTTAATTTATTTTATGCCACACCTGGCAATAAAGTAGCTTTTTCCGCACGCTGCGCGTGCGGAAAAAGCCGCTTTCTGGCCAAGTGTAGACATAAAAAGATGTACACAACACGGGAGGTAATAAAGAAAGCTCTCGATCGCATATTTACGTCCCTCGCTTGCAGCTCGGGCCGCAAACTTCTGCGATCTCGGCCTTTCTTTGTATTATCACCCTAGTTGTGTAATGTACTATTATGGTTTAATTGACATAAGACAATGGTACGTATATAAATGCAAACTACTTGTTAAATAGAGTCAATGTCTAAACAAACTAGTTGAAAGCATAGTAAAATCAGTGACGTAAATTAAAAACGAAAAGAAAAACTCGTTTTAATTTATTTTATGGTTTAATTGACATAAAACAATGGTACGTATACAAATATAAACTACTTGTTAAATAGAGTCAAAGTCTAAAAAAACTAGTTGAAAGCATAATAACATCAGTGACGCAAATCGAAAACGAAAAGCACAAACTTGTTTTAATTTACTTTATGGTTTAATTGCCAAAAATTTATATCCATCCTAAAAAACAAAGAGAGCGAAAATAGCCTCTAAACTGGCCCGCGTGATATAGCGAAATGCCAAAATATGCTCAAATGTGTACGTAATTATTCAAACTAGTCTCCTGTGTACTCTTAATCTACGTTACCAGAATAACACATAGGTACTAATGAATCTTAAAACAACTGACACACCTGTATTAGCGATCTTCTAAAAATGTTATTTCTACAACATTTACTTCCTTCTCCTGTGACGAGTACCTTTGTAAGTTTTTGAATGAATGAATGAAAATTCTTTATTGCACTAAAACAAATTTGTACAAAGGCGAGCTTAATACTAAATAGTAGTTTTTCACTCAAGGTCATAATTAGGATGCTGAAAATGTCGTAGTGTAGGTAATTTTCAGGAAATAACATGTATTACTGCATACGCTAGTTATTAGTATATTACTATTCAGTAAATATACCTTAGACTTTGATTAAGGCCATTTCATAGCGTACGAAGTACATAATGCCTAACATTGATCCCTTATAGCTCATCTGCAACAGTTATTTATTCAAGTAGGATAAAGTTTAACTCAATTATAAGTACATAGGCCTACGTTAATCTATGCAGTTCTCTAATAGTAGTAATCCAACTGCAACCTTCACCCGGTATGAAACTAGACGCCCTAGATATTTGTATGCAAGGTAGTATTAAACCAATTAAAAATATGCTGTGTATTCGATTCGAATGATTCAAAATCACAAAAAAATTTCTTCACTTCACTTCAATTTTTCACACAAAGAGAAAAACCTTTTTAACTTATTATACTATTATCTGGCACCTTAGAGTATGTTCTGACACAGACAATAAATACTTTTATTGTCTACAGACATACCGTGTCAATTTTCAAAATTGGAACATATTATTTCTCTACGTTTTTAGTCATCATCCTGATAAGAAAACAGGTCAAAGTTCCTTCTTCATCATTCCTTCTCTTTGGTCGTCTAACTTTTTTCGTCCTCAAACTTCGAAACGTATTTAAAATCCTAACCAGCCAGTTTAAAATAGCTCCAACCAAATTATCACTGTGCACCACGACCAGAGGTCAACGTTCTGACCATCGGTTGGCAGGTGCAGGGCAGCTTCCTTTCTACATCATTCCCTACAACTGGTTAGCGCAGGATAGCCTTCAACTATGAATATGTCAACTATTTTTATTGGACACATAGAGCAAACGCGTTTTAGGGCCATTGAAGTAACACACGAAGGAAGGTGTATTTACTAAATAATTAAAATACATATTTTAGTAGTAATCTTGATCAACAACGGACTCTATAAAGAGTGTTCTTTTTATCCAAACCGGTAATTCTTATGTTACCGTGACAAGTGTAACCTTGGGTAACCTTTTGACCACGGTCAAGGATATGTGGCGAGCACATGTCAACTCTGCGCGCGCACTATAAACTCCAATATTCCTGCATCGCGCAATCAAAGTGTTTCAATGACATACCATAAAGATAACGTCCGACTAACAATAGTTGGACCGGCCGTCCCCAGGCATACGATCTGCCTGGCGGGAAATTTCCCTTTATAGTGGAAGAGCACGATCACCCGCTCTTCCCTATAGATACATACCTACCTATAGTCTGTAAAATATAGCTTGAGCTCCACGACAGCTGTCACACTGACAGGGCTAGGAATGGGACAATGTCGACATCAAATGTCACTTATAGCGTGTGTGATAACATGTATGGAAAGAAGAATTTCGAGAAGTTGGAAACATGAAATCAAACACGAAATATTATTTTACAAAGTTTTATCCAAGTAGAGGTGTATCATAATATCCCTAAATCAGTTTCTGATTACAATTTTCCTTTTAACGCTCTTTTTATATGAAAACCCAATTTTTCTTAGAATTTTAGCCAAGCATGGTAAGCTACAAATTTGCATAAACAAATTTGCCACTTTAAGTGACGCTCCCAATTTTCTTAATGTGGGTAATTGAGTAATATGCGTATATGTGGTTGTAGATTGCGGCGGCGTCAAAATTATCAACCTCTGTGACGGAAGAAGTTTTTATTCTCTTTATTTGGCGATGAAAGTTTTTTAATCACTTCATCTTCAGGCATCTCGCTTGATGACTCCCCGTACTTTTCTTTGCTAATACGGACCACCGTAGATCGTCCAATACCAAAAGCATCCGCAACTCTGTCACACACTCCCTCTAATGGCAGAATCTGACCACGGTTTTGGTTTTCGCGCGTGAAATATTCGCGCAAACGAATTACAAACTCACGGCATTCAATGTTCAAAACAGTTTTCTTTGATATTTTTGGCATCGTGCAAACTAAACGGAACAACTTTAACTCAACTAAGTAATCAACTTCACGATAGCAACTACAGTCTTTAAAGCATGAAATACTTTAATAGAAAATAATTTTGAAAATTCATCTATAACTAACAAACATTTCGTCGTCAGGGTAAACAAGTTGTAATGAAATTTGATAATACTTTCAAAGAAATAATATTCAATTCCAATAGTAAACCTGCAGTTTAGATCATCCATCACCAAATCATCGATAGTTTGTAATTTGCAGTTACGATACTGGTTAGACATCACTATCTGTGCAGTAAGTACCGAGTTTTCGCAGTACAAATATTCTGTGAAAAAATTCAAAACTTCATGGACTCAATTTAGATGACAGCTGTCGCAGAGCTCAAGCTATATTTTACAGACTATAATTTCTAAATCAATAACCTATCGATAGCATCTCTCTATTGTGAGCTTAGCTGTCAATGTCAGGTATTACATACCGTTAGACTGACTGGCCGTGCATACTGTAGTATCGCAGCGGAACGACGCACAGAAGTACAACCATGTTAGAAATCTACAATGCAATTGTACACGTATATAGGACTTTTGTACCATCTCTTTTGACGTCTCTCATGCAGGCTGCTCCGCATATCCTCAATCCTTTGGCCTATGAGTTTAGAACCGACAAATTTTATTTGTTATTCCACAAATTAAATTTGTCTTAAATAATCAAAATTTTTGGGAATTTATGGGAAATCTGGAAAATATTAATCGGATCACACATTTATAATCCCAGAAACTTTATGGTAATGACAACACAATCAATCAGTTAGGTACGTTACGGGCGCTTTCAACAAAAATGTTATGATTGATATGCTCAGGTTAGCTTTTAGAATATACCTCGGGCTCTAGAGTAGGCTTCGGTTTTCGCCGAAATCACACGAGTGTACCTAATACTTCCTGCTCTGTTAAAAACTTTTCTGCATTATTTTGCAAAGTTATTCGAAATTAAGTGTAAATTAGTTCCGATATTTTTATTACACGAATATATCCGATTCTATCCGATAGTAGCCGAGGTATATTGTAAAAGCTAACCTGCTTAAGACTATACCTCCGCTTGGATCTACAAGGCCATAAAATAGAGTGACGTCCGTGCGAAAGGGCTCTCATGTAAATTTTAGAAAAACAACCTCGGGCCTGCGTCTTAATTCTGACGTTGACACATAAGTTATGTGTCAACGTCAGAATTAAACCCACATGAATAGTTTTCTATAGTTATGTGACATAACTATAGAAAACTATTCATGTGGGCGGCCAATAAACACTTATAAAGTACAACTAGTTAAATCATGAAATGTTATTTAAATAGCAAATAGGAGCAGTTATTTCTTGAATGTATTTCATTATTTATTCATAATTTTGCCTTTGTGAGTCGCATTGTTCTTCTGTTCGTAAAGTTTCTGTGACGATAGTAGATTCTTGCATGTACTCAGTGGTCAAGTACCCACAAACTAACATGTTCAAAAACGTAAGTGACAATGAGTGTCATCGCTCCTTACTACTACCGTGGTGCATACTAATAAGCCATCCAAACATCCAAAGTATGGCGATGGAAGAAAGCTATATCATCATCGCATAGAGTGAGTCAGCTGATGACTGAATGTTTTATTTGGGGAAACATTCATACAGCAAGAGCTCCCGATTTACAATTTTTACGAGCCACGGCAAGAGTATTACAAAAGTTTTTACTGTCACAGGTTGCAGGCTTTAATCAAGCTGAAAATGGGGACTTAAGTGCCACAAAAAGTGATTCTGATTAACCTAAATCCTTCTTCTACGATGGGAAATTAATTTCGTACTCGTAGTGAAGATTTTTCGGTCATCGTGATGAGTTTGCCGACTGTCCTGATTATCCAGGACACGCCGGACATATAAAACACAATAGTAACAGACGTTGTTTATCATACAATTACTAAAGACATAAAGCCATAGAAAACCAAACGAGAAGACTTCCCACTGATCTCCATAGTTCCTACCTATTGCTTACCTTGTCAGTACCTTCCTCACTACAAAGGTCACAGTTTCTATTTTTACCCTGTCCTTTTTCACTCAGGCATGTGAAACAGGAGGTTTCAGGAAGATCGGAACATCATGTTCACCCTCCCCTTTTCCGCACATTTTCACCAACTTTTTTGGCCCTCAACATCAATCTTTTTGTACGTCAGGTATGTTCGGCGGGCGTTGCTCCCGACAAGACCCGAACGTGGACGCATGTCTCCTGCGCAGCTTCAACGCACTGGCCGAGCATCTGAAGGGGGGAGCGCCCGAGTTTGGCATCGAGGAGGTGAGAATAAATAATACCAAAAATGTAACTTTTCGTTGGACTTAAGTTGCTCGGTAGAGTCAAATCAAAGAGATGAAAAGTTACTCTGTAATGAATATTTGTTGCTTTCTTTAAAAAATAATAAATCATGAGTAAGAAAAAATTAGGCCATGAAGAGGGAGGAATGGAAGGCAAAAATGGGACACCTTTACACATTCGAGGCTACGAAAAGAAAAAATCAAGACTCTATGTCAGAAACTTTTTTTGGCTAGATAGTTATAGGTTCACCATGTTTTTGGGAGTTTGACTCTATTTTTACGTATTATTCCATCTGAACCACATATCAGCACCACCAACAACAATTTGCTATCAAACCATAGAAGTTTCTTGGTCTATGGCTCTATGGGTAACTGAGAATTACTTCAGATACAAACTGAAGTAAGTAATTCGAAGTTCAATGTTATTTATAAAAAACACGATTCCTCTAAGACAATCCTCAAATACAACTTAAAGATTTTTTACTATTTAAACCGCATTCCAGCAGTGTTTCGAGGAATTGTGTTCTGTCAAACAAGTCTATTGCTGTGTGTTGTCGGCCTAGCACCAACCCAATTCTTCCCACGGGTGTCGTAAAAGGCGACTAAGGGACACACACCGGGGAATGTGCAGCAGCGCCCCCTGCACTACAATTCCACCAAACTGCGATCCCCAACCCGCATGCCCAGCGTGGGAATTATGGGCATTACCCCCCAATGATGGCACAACCTTGCGCTGTGGCGCTCATTAGGAGAGGGCTATGTCTAGCAGTGGACTTATATAGCCTGGAACCGTGGCATGGACTGTCGCTCCGGGGTATACTTGTTGCCCTCACTCGGTGTGCAGCGGGGTAACGCTGCAAGCGTTATGGGAACCTTTGGCTCGGGTATGTCTCGGGGCGGTTTGCTCGACAGTTAATTTTAGTTTGTGTTTTTGCGTGCATATATATATTATATATTTTTTTCTGACATATTTTTGTGCTTATGTATATTTTTTTATATTTTATTACTTTGGACGAAACGTTTGTGGATGTATATTTTTATGCTTTTATGTGTAAGATTGTGCTCTGTTACTAATATATGCCTGAAGAAGAAGAAGAAATAAGTCTATTATTTTATTGTCAGTTGTTACCTTAAGACGACTCTGAGCCCCTCATGTCCTCATTCCAGTCGGAGCCGATCGTGATCGACGAGCTGTCCATCGCACTGGGCGGTGGCCCCGACGGCTACCGAGCCACCTTCAAAGACATCCACGCGACTGGCGCTTCCAACATGACCATCACCAATGTCAGGTAAAACATCTTCATGCTCATACAGTTACACAATGAAACAAAATAAAGGTATATCTAATACTTAAACTATAACTTGTGTTTGCATAAAAATATAATATGAACACATCATGTAACACCGAAATAGATACTGGGAAATGAGTGTTACCAGAGGGAGTGGCGCTGTTTGCCGAAACACAGACTTTTGCTTAGTTCGGCAACAGAGGTCTATATGACGAATTCTCTAGTAACTATCATTTGTCATGTGAATAACTTAAGCACGACGTATTATAAAGTCAAATAAATATTATCTTATCTCCTATTTTTTTTACATTTTTTTGCTATTTTATAGGTATTATAAGACTATTTTATTGAAGTTACTATACTGTAGAGGTGTTTATTTACAATATCATTGTAAAAATTAATAAAAGAAAAATACATATAATAATAAAAAAAATATAAAAATGTAACTAAACCTAATTTACATAAAATATTTGAGCCAATAACTAAGAATTGAATAACCCTTATATCTCCTTATAAGTATATCCGCGAATGGGGATGTTATCTACTCATAGTGCATGTGTCATAATTTGGCAAAAGTTTTATTACTTAATTCCGTTATCATTTACATTATTTTTTGTCGGAAGAGTCCGACCAGGTTTCGCTCATTGCTCTCAATGAGCTTGAGCTGTTCCGACAAAAATTCAAGTATCCGACTCTGGAATTCAGTTAAAAATGGGTAGTAATTACGAAGGTTTAAGTTCCAAAAGTTTTTTAAATATATTTTTTTTAGGAAATATTAATTTTGAGTGCCTATTTCGATTTTGACTGATATAATTATTAAAAAAAAAACTGCGTTCAGAACCGGAAGTACGTTATTGCATGGAAGTATATCATTAAACCAAATGAATCTAAAATTATTGCTTATCTATTAAGATGCAAAAATAGAAGCACTTATAGTTCGTCTAAAAATTCAAGAAACCGCAAGTGAAACTTTATTATTGGTACTACCTTTGATTAAGTACAATACATAATTTTAATGCAATGACTGTAGTTTTTATTTTTATAATGCTTGCAAGTGCAAGAAATTAACTAACACAGACAAAAAGTCTGAGCGAAACCTTATTCTTAAATTTCTAGACTTTTTGGACAAAGTACTTATATGTTTTTTTACAGAAAACACACACACAGAAAACATATCAAACTTCTTTCATTCACTGGTGAAACAAACGTTAGAAGGTCTATAAAGTATATAAAATTCATATAGTTATTCACAGAACGTAGTAGGTACAATAAATCAGTGAATATTGTTAATTTGTGATTATTAACCTTTGAAACGCGCCGTATCATTAGTAAACACCTACATATCCTCAATATTAAGGACAATACCCAGTGTTGTTTTATAAAACGCGGCCCACGTGTAACGGCAGCCATGAGAGCCTTGCTCTAAAGCCTCTTATAGTAACAGCCTTAGTAACGTCACATCAAGCGAATGGTTTCATAGACAGATCCTGTAACTTAATTTCCCTCGTCACGCGATTCTTCCATACAATACTGCAATTACAAACTAGCCCAGCTTTATTTTGCGTGAGACTGTCTTTCCGTAGATGTATCCGAACTATTTTGTGAAATACGATTGCTTCGAGCTTCTACACTCCTAGTGATTGACGGGCGAGTAAGACCGCGGTTTTAAATACCGACGAACTTGGCTCGCGGCTCGTTGGCGCTGATCGACTAGCGAGCAAAACAGTCGCAACATGTCTTGTTCCGAGTCTTCGCTCTTCCCAAAACCTGCTCCTAGAAATCCTATCCCATCACACCACTAACTACAGTTCCTACCCCATGCAGGCAGTCCGATTATGGAATGGTTTACCGTTGGAGGTGCGGAAAGCTAGATCGATGCCCGTTTTTAAGGCTATTCAAAGGAGTTCTATCTCACTGCTACACTGTAATACTGTTACTATTTGTAATATTGTTCTGTACTTCTGTCCTGTTCCTCCAATGTGTACGTTTTGTAAATTATTTATGTATTTATATACAACATTATTTTTTTATACATATGTAAATTATATAATCCAACTCTTGGCAATTTAATTTATTTACACTGTCATTTAGGCATGAATTCCCCTCTGAAATTATCTTAATGCATTAGTCCAGTCCATCCATCCAAGAATTGTCTGGACGAGATCACTTTTAGTGACATGGCCGCCGTCTGTTAAGAAATATCAAAAATACGTAATTTCCCATCGTTATGTGTAATAACACTCCCGTGGTGGAGTATGGCCTAAACTTCCTGCGATGCAGGAAGAGACCCGTGCCCCAGCAGTGGGGACATACAAAGGTTGATAACGAATAACGAATGTGTAATAAAATGTTATTTATCTATCTACAATCGAAGTCACGAAGTAGAAACCATTGTATGGGTATTTCGTCAGTGGAATGGCAAGGGGCCCGTCTTATAAAACTACAATTCATGGTTCACTATAACAATTCCATGTACATTGCAAAGTCGATTGACCCACAGAATAACAAACAGATTCTTCAACGCGATGTACCCTGAAGTATCAGAAAAAAAATACGAAATTTAGTTTTATGAAATATGGCCCAGCTCATAGCCAGCCCTCGGTACTGTCGACACAGTCGTACATAACAATCATATCGTTCAAGTAAGATCTATGCTCGCCTTCGTGTAAGGAAATGCAACTGCACGTTTAATAATGATAATTAACTTCAAATAAACTTAGTTGAGTTGTACTTATGCGTTCCGCAAACAGGATAGTGCACATCGTATGAGTAAATATCTACCAATTATCGGTTCTCCAAGAGTAAAGATGACTTTCGTGACCAGATACAACATAACACAACTTATGGCTTGGATATGGGGTAAGAAAATAATATTCTTTATTTTACATGAAAAGATATACATGGTTACCTAAAAAACACTACAAGAAATGTGTACAATTTACAAGAACTTAGAATTTACAAAAGACGTCAATTGCAATTTTGTCATTTACAAATTCTTTGCTGTCCATTTTTATTTAGTTATTATTTTTTCTTCAATTTAAATATATATTTATATTTTTGGAAATTTCTGTAATTTGAATTGATTTTCGTGAATTTTCTAAGGAACTGTTTGATACATAACACTAACACTTAAAACTAAATATATGAAATAGAGTGGATAATGGACATTTTTCTGTTTAGGTCAATGATTTACCCGCATCGGGTGCGCGGCGACATTCCCGATTTCATGGGAGCCTATGATACTTTTTTCAATAATTTATTCAAAACAGTCCATAAAGAATAACTTTTTTTCATCGTGAGCTTAAAAGCAGTGCTCTTCCTTTATATGAGCGCCTAATACTTTTTGCTTAAAACAGTTTATATAAAAAAAAAATTAAATAAACTTTGTCTTTAATGCGGTAGGCATCGACTATATATTGCTATCTCTATTTATCCACTATACAGAGGATAACCTTTTTTAATGGGACTACGAGAAATTGTTTATCCCTCGTGGACACATTAATGACGAATAACGGGACCACGAGGTATACTTATCCCTCCCGTTAGTGGGACTAAATAATGGGACCACTAGAAAACACAGAAAAAAATATTTGAACGAAAAGTTTACATGTGTAAAAAATTAAATCAAAAACGTGTTATCCAACCAACTAAAATCGACAAGTGTTCGCACCTCACGAGGAAGTTCGTCTAGCAACGATTTTCTTAGAGGTCTGACGCCACGAAAAATCACCCTGTACCTACCTTTCTACTAACGATGTTCCCACAACTGTTTAGACAGAAAAAACTCAATTATAAATTCCAGTCGCATATAAAAATGACACACAGTGTCTTTGTTAGAGTGTTGTTTGGCCATTTTCCATTTGCAACAACCCAGGGTCGGAGGACAAAAGACTCAAGTTTACTCACCACTCATTGATTTCAAAAGATGAGATCATGGGAGGAAGGGTCTTTCGGCAGCGGACATACACTGTATAATGTACAATGTAATGTAATGTGTAATGTACATGCACTGGAGAGTACATAGTACCTTTACATTGGAGGTCAAAAGACTTAAGTATACTCACCACTCATTGATTTCGAAAGCTGAAATTGTTCAAGGAAGGGTCTTCTAGGGACAGCGGACATATTAACATTTACAGTGGAGGTCAAAAGACTCAAGTTTACTCACCACTCATTGATTTCAAAAAGTGAAATCATGAAAGTAATGCCCTAAGGAAGAACCCAAGAGTCTCCCTTGGGGCAGTGGACATACCGTGCAGTGGAGTAGTACATTACCTACATTATAGTTGCAAAGTTGCTCACAACGTAACTGAGTAGTAACGTAGAGTGTACAGTGATTCTAACGTAGAGTGTACAGTGATTCAACTAGTGATTTCGACACACTAGTGTACCGAAATCACTAGTTGGTGAGCCTCAGAAAAAGTACTATGTTACGAGTATGTCAAAAACAGTTCGTATTTTTAGGAAATCCTATCTTGTAGTAGGTTTTTCAAACAGGCCCAACATGGCTGGCTTACTGTTCTCAAATTGATTTGCAAAGCCGGTGGTATAGAAACAGCTACTCTCAGGAATCCACTACACTTTCGTCGGACGACCGGAAAGCGAGAATAATCGCACGACAAATGACATTTCGAAACAATAAACGATTTGCAAGCCTTTCACTCAAGGCGTTTGTTGTGGCATCGCAATTAACGGCGGAATACCTAACTAGCTATAGTTTCGAGGTCCTGTCCTGTCTGAGAGATAGAGAATGGGCCTAACTAAGAATGTTACTAGGTATGCCAAATCGTTTGAAATGCTTGTCTCAGTAAACCTGCATGTATACAAATACACTAGTTTTTGTTGTAGTCAAAAATACCTAGTAGTTTTTATTTTATAGGAATTCAAAGTTACGAAAAATATCGAGTCCCGCTAACAGTCGCGCGGCGCGTTGTGACGTCATGTCACAACGCGCCGCGCGGGCTCGGGCCGCGGCCCCTTAGCAGTGCTGCAAACTCTACTAATTTATCAGGAGATTTTCTGATTTTAAGCACTGTCTCCTGATCTACTGTTTTCTTTATAGAATTGAGTAAAATCTCCTGCATTTTGACAATACATTTCTGCATATTCCACCTTTGTTAGGTTATTGAACGAATATAATGAAACGGAACGTTTTCATTCATCGACTCGATAAGTGAATATTTCTTATCTGTGTTGTCCTACGAATGCTATCAAAAGAGGAAAAATATTAGAAAAGGATGTCATAAAGGAAGTCGCGAAGATACATTTTATAAAGATAGTGGAATATGGTCTTTTTTTAAAGAATGAGTGGCCTATGATCGGTGCCTCGCCTGATAGACTTACTGATGACTGCGTTATAGAAGTAAAGTGTCCAACCAAGGCAAACACTTTTATTACGTACTAGCTGACCCGGCGAACTTCGTACCGCCGAACAGTCGATTCTTTAATTTATTTTTCTCTCCGTAAGAACCATCCCCGTACATACTTCAAGGAATATTCTAAAAAAAGAATTAGCAAAATCGGTTCAGCTGCTCTCAAGATTTGCGCTTACCGACACATTCAGCGATTAATTTTTATATTATAGATTAATAAAGGTAAACTAGGCAAAAAATATTATGCTCAGATACAAACACAAATGACCGGAAAAAGAAAAGCCCTACTCGTATTTTGTATTGCACACGTTGACTTTGAAACCTCAAGGAATGTTGATGTGCATGAAGTGGTTTATAAGAAAAAATATTGTGATGATCTCTTTGAAAAATGTGTAAAGTTTTGGAAGAAAAATATTTTTGACAAAAATTATAAAATAACATTGTCCTAATGTAATATAGTTTTATTAAAAGTCTATAAACATCCATTATTTTCGCATTTTAACGTCTTCTGGAACTATAAAAAACAACTTTTCCGGCGAATTAGTAGTTGTATTTTTACATTTAGGCATAACGCATGATTTCCTAGTATTTGGATTGGACATTTTTAAAGGTATTTAGGTATAATTTCGACGGCACGGGCGCGCGACTACGAGCGGACTGAGTGAACCAGGCTGAGCGTGTTGTGCGATGACGTCACAGCGTAACCGGCGGCCCGCGTCTTACGGTTACAACTTGTTTTACTTCTGAATCGAAAACTAATTGACGTATCGAAGTAATTCTTTCACTAGTATTTTTTATTTTTGACAGAGAATATGGAGTGCTAATAATCAAAATTAGTTAACATTCTTCATTACTAAGCGTGCTCACCGCGAATAGGCAATTTCAAGTGCTGAGGTTGAACACCTCAGATACTCAGGATTCCTCACGATGTTTTCCTTCACCGTTAGGGAGTATAAATACCACTATATAACATCCTCGACTGAAATAATGCTAGGGCTATATTAAAAGCAAGCATTGCGTGCTAGATACGCAAGCTAGGTACGTGTATGGGTAGTACGACGACGTGTTTTGAGTGTCAAAAGTCGCGACTTTCCAGTACATTAGGTAATTGTTAAATTCTGACATTTTTGCGCCACAAAACGCGTGACTCGTGCCATCGTAAATACTACCCGGACAGGCTCCTGTTTCATAAAACTACACCAGTATCGTTATCGTTATCAACCCTTGTATGTCCCCACTGCTGGGGCACGGGTCTCTTCCTGCACCGCAGGAAGGTTAGGCCATACTCCACCACGGGAGCCAAGTCCGGATTGGTAGAGGATTGTAAGACAGTGGCGGGCCTTACTGTCAGAAGTTATCAAGCAGCCCATAAGGCCTCTGACGTGGCTTAACGACTGCCATTATATGACAGCCGGCATCAACGCCTTAACGTGCCTTGCGAAGCACGGAAGCGCTCGGAAAAATGCCGCTAGCGGTAGTCACGGGACGCTCACCCATCCTGTACCTGACCGCTCTAGGGTATATCTCATGCAACGCATCTCCCTGGCTGTTCACGTGGTAATGCAACCAGTGTTATGGAGATATTTGCATCAGATAAGGCCCGGAGTGACTAAAATTTTGTTTTATTATCTTTGCTTTATGCTTTCACTCAGTTTAGATGGACTTTTAAAATATTATCCATTTAATCTCCTGACGATGCCTATGGTGAATTATTATTTTAATGTTTATATGAAATTTATATTATATATAATAACTTTCTGTAAATAGACTTCAGTTATGTGTAGGTAATTAAACCAGGGTTGGTTTAATTACCTGCACATAACTGAAGTCTGCTTGATTTAAAAATTAAATTAAGAACCGAAAAGCCCCTACATTATGGGCACCGTATGCTGAGCGATCCCAATCGTCTAACTGTCTAAATTAGTATGGAATTTGATAGTTAGGCGATTGGAATCGGATCATCATTTGAATCCAGTAATCGACCTCTACAACCAACTCAGAGAAAATGTTGACAGTGTAGACCAATAAATTCTAGCCTTTCTAGGTAGTATCTAACAGACGTTCTCATAAACCTAGGTGAATCGTGCCAGTATCTGACCACAATGCCTAGTCGTAGCTCTATAAGAAACTAAATTCACAGTCATTGTTTCGCAAGTTCCTAGAATACAAGAAACTGTGTAGCTGGCCTTTGTACGGAATCTGAGTAGGCAGTGATTGTAAGTACTGTTGTACTTATTGTATAACGGAAGGTAACAGCATCGAGATTCCAAGCTTGATTCATTACCTAAACGAAAAATATGATCCCTAATCATGTACTCTACTACCTATAATTAACATTACCCATCACACATCATTCATTTTTCGTACGTAATTAATTTTGCACTACCTCACACATGCACACGCATACACAAACACACACACACACACGCGCACGAATACACACTTTCAAAATGTACACTTTGACAGGAAATCTAAGTAAATTAAATGAAACTAATCTGACATGTCCAACATTTACATAAGTAGCTGTAAGTAATTTATATTTTATAGTTAGACACTTTATTTAACTGTATTTTTTGTGAGTTCGAAATTGTCTGTCGTCGAGTATATTATTATAGTGGACATAGACGAAACGACTTTCTACCGTAAGCTATCACCGCTCCGCACCCCTCTCAATTCGTACTGTCTAATACATAAGTTTGCACCAGTATTTACCTAACAACATCCTGCTGTCCCCAGATCTGACCTGGAGACCCACCAGTTCCAGCTGACGATGTTCGGACCGCACATCAGCGCGCGCGCCCGCTACCGCTCCTCTGGAGTCCTGCTGCTGGTGCGAGCATCGGGCGGTGGCGACTACTGGGGCGAATACGGTGAGCACCAGATGTCAGGAATGAAAAACGTGCAAAAATCGGACAGGAGTAACAAAGTATTTGGAACTTATAGGAAATAAAAAAAATCAAAAAAAATAAGACCAGCAATAGGCTCTACTGCAGTTCGTGCAAGCGACGAATACTGGAATGAAAACGGTAAGCATCACTAGACTCATAAAACCACTCATACTCGTAAAACCATCAAAGAGTCCTACTGCTGGTGCGGGCGTCGGTAACTACTGACCACTTCTCGGTAATGGGGAACGTGTACCAAAATTTGGCGAAAGTGACAGTATATTTGTATATTTTTTTTACCACATTCAATTTTATTGTTACAAATAAACATTTTCATTTCATTTATTAAAAATTTCATTTAGACAAATTTATTCAAAAAAAAAAATACCGTTCTGACTTATAAAAACACGATTCCTTCTATCTTTATTTTTGTGCAATAGAGAATTAATAATAATAATTTATTTAAAGCACTTCTTGGAGTCAGTTTATTTAATCTTTGGTCACGTTAGTTCTTTGTAAAATCTCCACCAAAGAGTAATTTCGGCGTTTTTTGAGTGTTTCAAAGAGCCGTTCTCTTAAAAATAAGACCGCACTTTTATTTAAATATTTTAGGTCTTTTTTAATATTTTAAATGATTAAGGTCTTCTTTCCGAACATTCGGAAAATCAATTTACATTAATATCTTAAGAAGTATTAGAGATGTATAGTTTTTCCTTTAAGTTCTAGTAAGGGTTGGCCTTAGAGTATAAAGTATATAGACTATAAAGTACTTTAGAACATAGAGTATAAAGTACTTAAAGGAGTTGGCATATATCAGATACAATCTCTGGAGGGGAGGTCAATGATAATTCGCGTCTGTTTTTTAATTCAAAGAATGTGCCTAACTTAATCAGTGCTGTAATATTTTGTGTTTTTCTCATTGTTGGGGAAAGGAGTCCTTCTCAATGATGTTTTGGTTTGACATCGTTTTTATAGTCCTAACTTATTGTTTATCCTATTTCCAGATGGTGTAAAGGCCAAAGTCTACTTCCGCGGAACACCATACGAGCGTGATGGCCGCACCTACCTCAAACTGGAGCAGTTGAAACTGGACTTTAGCGTCAAGGACATACAGATGGGTGTCGAGAACCTCCACAATAGCAACGCCGTGCTGCGTAAGTATCAAGATTCTGTTGAGGATCTTCGCAAGCAAATTCTAGCCCAATACTACTACCAGTTGGTTTATAAGACACCGCGATTATTCTTTGTCGTCATCATCTTTTTCTTGTCCTTTTCCTCTTCTTGTTATAGTTCTTCTTCTTCTTCTTTATCCTCTTCTTCTTGTTCTTCTTCTTTAAACTATAACATTGCTGACTGTAGGTCTCATCCTATTCACTTCAGTCTAGGGCTTAAGCATCCAGTCTTTTCAACACTTTAACCATGTCACCAGCCAACAGAGCCATCTTGCACTATTAGGGTATCTTCAAATTCATCATCATCATTATCAACACATTAGAATCTACAATTTTGTTACTGTAATAATGCTAAACCTTAGAACTAAATTTCAAGTCGTTCTTTCTTCCTACGTCCACTTCAAATATTTAAAATTCCTTTCTCCACCTTCTGTTCACAACATTCTGTTCTCTCACTATTGGGTACCCTGTCATTTAAAGTGAAACACATACTTCCCAAGGAACCCATTCTGTACTAATCGCACTTTCTTGATTTTTGAGCTACACCCAAGTCACTCCGTCTCACTATGGAAAGTCCGCCCCTGAGAAGAACTGAGAAGATGAACTAGTCATTAACATAGCGGTCGAGTGAGTAGGATTTTAGCATCAAATTTTGTCAATCAAACTATAGACACATTAATCAAAAGAACACTACGAGTATTTATGTTACAATCATATAATATGTTAGATATATTTGTGTCAGTAGATCGGGCTAGGTCGTCCAACAGCATTCTTTTCGCTGCCATTTTGTCAGCTCCAAATCGACCCGAAGGCAGTAGCTGACATTGTCTATTGACGTTCAACAAACACAATCTAAGTTCTTGTAATACAACTAATTTTTTTGCTTTCTAACTACCGAAATTTCCAACCCCACAGAGGCAGCCCTGAACCTGTTCATCAACACGAACGCCCAGGAACTGCTGAAAGAAATGAAGCCAGACCTGAAGCGAGACCTGGCCGCCAAGATGTCGCGCTTCCTCGAACGCATCTTGGACAAGATCCCCTATGACGACTGGATCGTGGACTAGACTGACTTCACTTCACCTTCATCGTGGAAATTGAACGCGATTAGGTAGTTATTAACCTGAGTTTAGCGCTCCCTAACAAGTTTACGGCCTGAGTGGTGACTTTGCCTTTACAACGCAAAATTTACGTTAAAATCGTTTTCTTCAATCTTAGTAGTTAATCCACTTCCAATAATGAAAAGTACCTTATTCTCAAGATTGCTTTTAATTTTTCTAACAAATCGATGGCGTAGTTTAAAATGGATTTAAAATAATCTGATATTGCAATTGGTTTAAATTATCGATACTGAAGAAAGGATTTCCAGGTTTTTCATTTTTTGCAAAGCATAGTATATGCTAAGTAAGCAGCGTTGTCACTAGGAAGCTAAGTTTACATTATATTTAACTTCAGTTTCACGAGCGTCAAAACGAAAAGCAGTTTGTCCCAAACCAATGTCGGAAAGCCTTTAGGGTTGTTTTACTAGATATACTAGAGTTGTTTTGTTTGTTCTACTTTTCGTCTCATGGTCGTTTGATGCACGACGCCATAATATGTAATTGAAGTGTCTCTATCCTTGTGTAGAATTCATCGAATTGAATTGGTGGAATTCGTAAAATTGTTACTTAGCCCCTAATCGCGATTAATTTTAACGTTGAAGTCGGCTCTTATTCATTATCTCCTATTTTACTCCCACAGATTACCTATAATAAATTGAGATTGCAGCAAAGGCTCCCGTTATTCGAAGTCAGCTCTCTTCACTCCAGAACCTTCTGACCTGCTCTTTCCTTTTGCTCAATCAAACGCGCTCCGAGTCCTTTGCTAACGTTGACCATCAGGTAGTTTGCGGACCCGCAGTGGACAAACTTGGCCACTGAACCCAGCCTCTTGCTTTGAGTTCAATGCAGTTGGTTTTATTTATACAAAATGACATTCATTAAAGAAAAAATATTTTCCTAGATAAGTACCTTAGGGTTCTATACTATGGTCCAAGTGTCCCTTAAAATTTAGCTAACAAACTCGATGTCACCCTGTAGAGTAGAGACACAACAGGGCCTCTAAGGATCACTGTAAGCCCAGTCTCTAAATGTTGTTGTAGTTGATACATTAATTGTATACATGGTACAACTCCAGGTTCCCTCTTCGCAAAATCCTAAATAGAGTGAGACAAAATGGGAGTGGCCCTACCAAATTGATGTTTCTCTGTTAACTACAAGTTCGATACTTCAGTTGTTCTTTTATACTTAAGTATGGTTTTTTGTTTTAACTGATTCCACGTTTAACTACTTCTTTGTTCAATAGAACTTGTAAAAGTTTTTTTAAATCATTTCACAGAAAATTATTTTAATGGTCAGTTGAAACGTAGAGTAATTAATTTATTAGTAGGTACAAATTCCTGACAAGTTTTGGTGTAAGGTCCAAATTAGAATAAAGTAGAATTAAGGAATTTTTAGGTTAAATAATGATGTTAAGACTTTTTGTAATAAATTTAGTGAGATAATCTATGGTGTTTTATTTCTTATAAAGATTAACGCATTTTTTTATTTATCTAAAAGGTCTTAACGCTATTTCTGTTATCGTTCAGTACAGTCTGTTGGTTTTCGAATATACCTCGGGCTCTAGAGTAGGCTTCGGTTTAATACTATACTACTTCCTATACTATAGTAATTACTATAGTTTAATACTACTAATATGACACTTAATTTCGAAAAACAGAGCAGGAAGTATCCTGCTCTGTTTTTCGAAATTAAGTGTCATATTAGTTCCGATATTTCTATTACACGAATATATCCAATCTCATTTGGATAGTAGCCAAGGTATATTCTAAAATCTAACAGACTGTAGTTTATTACAATTTCCGTCGGGATAAAGTGAATAATTACTTAAATATGTTTACTTTGGTGAACGGTGAACGTTCGGCTATAAAGCCGAGAAAAATGCCTGTGCTTATACACAGAGCAACGTACACTTTCGTAGATCGCGAAGGTACATAATAATGTAACGAAATCCTCTTTTTTTATATATCACAAAACGTCCCAAAGCAGAGCACAGGCGTTCTCTCAGAGACAGGGTATGTGCCTACCGCGACTTGACAATTTCAAGCGCTCAGGTGTTTGAACCCTCAGACATTCAGGTTTCCTCACGACGTTTTCCTTTACAGTTAGCTAGTGTCTGTTGTATCACATTTTAATACCTACATATTTTTAGGGAACCCTGCAGCTTACACTAAAGATGGACCTCTTTGGCAATGCTGCGAGCGTGTTGGGATCCTTTGATTCAGATATTTGATATAGTTTGTTCAATTAAGATTTTTTTTTGTATGCTTAAATTGTTTTTGTTTATTTTTTCTGTGTTCGTGACGAAAATTTATTGGATTTGTAACTACTTATGCATGTTTTTTTTTTATTTGACTAGAATTATTGTTAAATGTCAGCTAAATTTTTTTTTTTTATTATTGTTTATATTATATAATTTTAAGTCAACTGCTATGAAACCTGAAAAACAATTTGGATTCTACACCTAGTAATCTTAATTATAGAAACAAGCTAAAAATAAGTTTCCGCATACAGTACCTAAGTACTAAACAAATGCAAGTATATAAAATAAATTTTAACTGTGCTTCAGCGCAATGGGCAATGAACGAGTGTGCTAACTTTAGTATGGAACGACTTGTATTTTTTTCATGATTTTAAGTTTTCATATATGAAAAGTTAATCATAATAATTAGAAACCGCAATTACCGAATATATCCGCTGCAATCTGGGTGCTGCCAATGCCAATGCTGGGTGGGTTCAATGCCGCGGTTATGTAAGTAGTAATTGACATTTCCATTTATTTATATATATATATATATATATATATATATATATATATATATATATATATATAATATAAATAAATATATATATAATATATATATGAAATCTTCTTAAATAGATAGATAGATAGAATATTCTTTATTGTACACAGAAATTACATTAACAGAAAATTATAAAAATATGGTACAAATGGCTGCCTTATAATAAGAAGCACTCGTGGTCTTGTTGAACCGAGTGATTGGATTCAATCGCTTTGGTTAAGCATCAGCAGGCGCAGTCAGGTGCTGGATGGGTTACTATCCCGTGACTGCCGCTAGTGGCATTTTTTCCAAGCGCTTCCGTCCTATGGAAGGCACGTGAAGCCGTTGGTGCCGTCTGTCATGTAATGGCAGTCATTTCAGAGGCCTTATGGGCGGGTCGATAGCCATTGTCTTACAATCCTCCACCAACCCGGACTTGGTCCCCGTGGTGGATTATGGCCTAACTTTACTGCAATGCTAGAGCACGGGTCTCTTCCGCAACAGGGAAATAGAAAAGGAAATTTTATCATTTCATCAAGATATCTAGTATCGAATTGAAAAATATTCTTTATAAAAATGCGCGAACAATTAGTACCTCTAACTACAGTCTATCAGAACAACAACCCGCGGAACCGTGTCATCAGACACGGGCGACGTGGGCCACCGCCTACGGCTTCGCGGTACAAGGGGCCTCGCGCCTCAAAAAAAATTATGCATTGCTTCAAAGCGAGAGTAAAATAAAAAAGATATAAATTAATTTTGTTGCGAAATATGTTTTTTTAGTCCGGCAACATTTGCTTACGTTGCGTAGGTAAGTATCGCAAATAAATCCTTGCCGCCGCCCACCAGTGCAGGAATCCCTTGTTTTATTTGTTTACTTTCTTTACTAGGAAGACAATCAATCAAATCAAAGTACCTCAGAATAATGTTATTGTTCTGACCAAAGTACGCAACGCAGCCTTTAGGTGCATAAGAACAGAAACGTAATTGTGTTATTCAATATTGTTTGTTTTTATGAATGTACGTACCTATTTTTATAAGAATAGTGTGTTCAATGTTTTAATAATATTTAGTGAATAAATAGATAGTGTGTAGGTATATTGATTGATAAATAGATAGTGTGTAGGTATCTTGTAAACTGAGCCGAAATCAAAAAACAATGATTTAATAAATGGTTTTTGTTTTCTTTGTAATATTTAACCCCCCCCCGTGTGTGTGTACCTGTACTCATCTATTTTACA
This sequence comes from Yponomeuta sedellus, assembly GCA_934045075.1. Taxonomy (NCBI): domain Eukaryota; kingdom Metazoa; phylum Arthropoda; class Insecta; order Lepidoptera; family Yponomeutidae; genus Yponomeuta; species Yponomeuta sedellus. The sequence continues at coordinate 16,851,722 of OW203728.1, read as the reverse complement.
TAAGGTAAGAAATAATTAATTAGTAATAAATAAATAACGCAGTAATTACTTGTATATAAAATTATACGCTTTATAATATCTTTTGAAGGAAACCAATTTAACAAAGAAACCGACTTTAACGGTTAAAACATATCGACTTTTTAAGTTTTAAAAACTAGTTGGTAGTAAGAGCTATCTTAAAGATTTTTGTTTGAAAACTAATTTAAATTTACCTTTTATAATATTAGGTAGATAAAACTGCCAAAAAAATTTAACTATTGCTTTTGCTGAAAGCTGAAAGAACTGCATCTATTGAATCAGATATGGCATCTAGGCTGAATTACGTTTAATAATGTTTTATTGTAACGCATCTAGTACTTTGTATGGCATCTAGGCTGAATTACGATAATAATGTAAGTGTTTACAGTAGGGTACCTAAGACATACAATGATAGATTTTCTGAAATTGACCTGTTTACAATATCAAAACCCTGTCTCAAACAACAGCTTGTAAAGCAACTTTTATCCGATATTTAATTTAATGGTATTGTCATCATAGATATATTTACGATTAGTAATCTTTCATTAATATTAATCTAATTTTATTTTCATTAATAAAACTTGGCAGTTTTTTCCTTTTTTTTTAATCACTATTACTACATAGTATGGAACAAAGCGTTTTCTCTGTCCCTATATCCCTATGTATGCTTAAATTTTTAAAACTATGCAACGGATTTTGACGCGGTTTTTTTTAAATAGAGAGAGTGATTGAAGAGAAAAGTTTATAATTAATATGTATAATAGCATCCATTAAATAGTGGAGAAATACTGTTATTTGCACACGTGCGAAGCTGGGGCGGGTCGCTAGTTATTTTATGAAATCCGTCTTCAGGTCGCCACAGAGCAGGGCCTCGCGAAATCTGTCTTGCCCACATCAAATTTAGGTCTTGCCCCGCCACTGCGTGTCATGCACGCACCGCTCTAGTTGGCTATGAATAGTTCTAATAGATTTGATTTTGGATCGAATTTGTCAAGATATTTTTGGAGAGTGCTCTATTTAAAAAAAAATAACGATCGATAGCTATTGTTACGAACTTTCATCTCGGTATAGCTTTCAAAGCACATAAAATTCATAGTGTATAGGGGTATTTGATACACCCTGTACATTCATTCCACCGCACTGTATGTAACTCGCCATAACCTCACAGCACGCGCGACAAAAGCCACGATATTGACAACGCGCTTTATATGGGCTCGGAAAGTTATTGACCTGGATTTCGCACGAAGACGTAACGAAGAAGACCCGCGTTCTACTAACAAAATAACACATACTTGTCTACTTGAAAATGGACATACATCGACCAAATAGGGGATGTATTAGCAAAGGGGAAAATAAAAATTACCCGGAACCGGCGTGCGTGCATGCAACGACTTATGAACGTTGATGAAGCGAAAGTGATCTGTCAGGATCGTGGCAAGTGGCAGCCCCTGGTTTCTGCCTACCCCTCTGGGATACAGGCGTGAGGTTAAGAAAATGGATGTCCAGTGGGAGTTTCAAGATTTGAAGGTTGCAAATGGCGACTTCTTGTGTCGGTGGCCAAGGCCTACTCCAGGGATCCTATTCTCGCCCATGCGAATTGAAAGCGAGGACGCAAAATATTCGAAGGATTAGAAATTTGTCGCATAATAGTAGATTGCGTAACGAGGGTAGAAATAATCAATTCCCGAGCTATTTAGACTGGATATAGTCCGGCTATAGTCCGAGTAGGAATTGATTCTTTTACCCCTGTGCTCTACTTTTCATTTCGAATATGAGGAAAATAAAAACGCATTTTTAATATTCAAATCTTAGCTTAAAAAAATATTATCAATTTTTTTTTAGTTCCGTCACAGATACTATAACAGATTAGTACACGCCAATTTAAGTCGACTTTTTAAATATAGAACTCACCGCGTACCTAATTGTTGCGGCTTATTCCCCCTCAAAGAAGTTTGCACTAAGTTCACACTGGCTGTTTAGAAACTCACTTGGCAGCTTTTTCTTTAATTATTTTTTTTTTTTAAAAAGCCTATTTATTACATAAAACTCTTCACAGCTGACAGTAGTTCTATTTTTAAAGTTCATTCCGCCCCTTATGTGGGAAGTAATTTGTATGAGTTTTTCCCTCCCTATGGAGGAATAGGATTTTTTCCCTATTTTCCACCCAATAATCAGATCAAAACAACACTACTTTCCGAGTATAAGAAATGAAAAATCAGTTGCATGTATTCTCACTAAGCCGCATGCGCAGATTTACTAATAAATTTCTCTCGCTTTGAGGTGTCATAATGTCGCATGGTATGTCCATGCGACTGTTTATGTAGAATCCAAGTCATACGCCTTAGAGTCGTATACGAATTATTTGCTAATGCAGTGAGAATTGGCTCCCAGGTAGCTAGCTAGCGGAACAAAGTATGCAAGTAGGAATTTTACAGATTTTTTAATGTAGAGAAGAAAGTAGCAAAATATCGTAAGTCTGTCTTAGTTTTTTATACATGGAGAGCAAATAAGATTTATTTTGGCTTACTTTGCATTATGGATTATTATTACACTTTCTCAGGAAAAGAAATGTGAAATTACCTTGTTTTTTAATCAACATCCTGTTGGAATAATTTTTTCAAAGTCATTCACTGTAAACCATTCACTGACTATCTACCAATCTGGCGAAAACCTAGACGTAAGTATTAGAAACAAGCTGAAAAATGCATCCTTTCCTACGAATATTATAACTATCATAAATAATATTAGCTATCATAGATCAATTACAAAAAACTTTCTAATCTGTTCCACCGACAGTACAAAACCACCCTAATATTTATATATTCAAGTTTACATAGACAAGGCGCAAAAAATATCCTTGAGACGCCATTTAAACGCCGACGTCAAAAGATAAAAAATCTTTATAAAATAAACTTTATTTTGTTTTATTCTACGTAAAATAATGTTCATATCAAAACCTGTGTGTGTGAGTGTGTATGTTTGTGTGTATAAGGGTGGTAATCTCAGCTAACCGTACATCAAGTGGAATCGGGGCCAAAAGATTGCCCAATCTTATCATAACATCCATAGCTTCAATGGTTTATAAAGTTGCCTCATCTACTAGCCATATTGGAATTATCATTAAGGTTCTAGCTACCATGCGGGTTATACTCACTATGGTCACAAGAGGGAGTATCTCTAACGGTATAATACCCGGCAAACAAGTTGACCAAATGACATTGACGTCTTATTGGCGAGGAACTTTGAGTTCTACGAACTTCGGCGGCTCCTTAAGGTGGAGATTTTTAAAGTGAGACTCTTAGGGCCTTATGGAACAATTCCCATACAAACGTAGTTTGGTATTTATTCACAAACGAGATGCAACTTCGCCAATACGTTTATAGGAGACAAGATTCAAGATTTATTATTATTATTATTAATACTTTATTGCACCATAAAATTGTACAATGCGGCGAACTTAATGCCATAAGCATTTTCTACCAGTCAACCGCAGGAGGTATAACGAAAACTGCCAAGTTGCCAGGCGTGCAAAAAAAAAAGCATAAAGAAAACCTTACACATTAATTATATACTTACACATATAATACACAAAACATATATATTAAAATAATAGTATAATACATAAACATCACTTTAAAATACATATGATATGTACACACTGTAAGAGACAAGGAATACCATATAAATTTCCATACATATGAAATCTAAATATAATGAATAGGGAGGACATACATCGGAAAGACTTCACATAAGGAGTGGCTAAGGGAGTTTGGGGTAGCACTTCTCGAGGAATTGTTCCCGGGCAAGAGCTTTGAAGGAATTTCGAGATGGGGCTTTACGGATATTATCAGGGAGGGCGTTCCAGAGACGGACGGCTGAGACGCAGAAAGAGCTAGAGATGAAACCAGTATGGTGAGAGGGTGTATAAAGAAGAAGATTTTGGGAGGAACGGAGTTCTCTGCTATGTGTGCAAGATAAAAAAGCAAATTGAGACTTAAGATATTGAGGAGTGTTGGGGTCGTAGATTAGATTTCAAGAGGAAATCAAAATTTCATCGTACTTAGAATTGGAAAAAAGAGTATCAGAAAGAAATCATAGCCTCGAGTATAGTTTCTAAAAGACAGATATTTTCTGTTTCATTAATGTGTCTCCCTATGTTTATGTAAGTTTATTATTGCGTAACACCTTTTTTGCCAGTCTCTTCAACACCAAAGGTTTGCTGGAAGAGAAAGCTTCTTGCATTAAGCACGCCCTTGTACATTTATTCATGTTGTTAGCGCAATAAATAATTAAAATAGTAATAATATTTCCAATTCTAATTTAAGCTCAATCAAATCTCGATATGTGTCCTCTAAAAGGCATTGGTACAGCTTCATTGCGATCTGGCACGCCGTTTGTAAATAAAAAACAAACGCAGTTTGGTTTTTGCTACTTGAGAGGCGTTTTAAGTTAACCTAATCAGTTTGAGAGTTTGATACAGGACTGGTTAAGTGAAATAAAAAAAAAAATGCTCTTACGGGTTCTCCTCATACGAATCCTGACTACACGGGCTTTTTTTTCAAGTTATGTGCGGGGTATTAAAATTAGGAACGAAAGATAGTTTTCCCTACTTATTTAATTGCGAAATATTAAGCTTCGAAGTGCATTTTTTGTTATATAGGGCGTCGTCGTCCCTTTCCCCACTACACCTAAACGGTTTATTGTAGAACCATGCAAACATTCATGGTAGCGCGCATATAATAAATTTTAAAGGAAAGTTATCAACTTGTAGGCCTAAAAAATGTTAAGAAGTATTAGGCTTAAAAGTCGGTCTATAAGCTTAAAAGGAAAGGAATTCAATGGAATTTGTACAAATTACTTAGATAAAATTGTTACTTATATAAAGCAGATAAGATAACCCTCCTTCTACGGAACCCTATACGCGTGTCCTGGCACGTAGTTGGCCGGTTTTTATGATTATTTATAATAAATTTAACAACGAAATTTTCCTTTTTCCATTTTCTTTACTTCCGTAGTGAGCTTCCTAATTAATTCTTAACTAACCAATATTTATTACTTGAATTTCTAGCAATTATCTTTGCTAAACTCCGAGATCTGCAATTTATCTTTACATTCGATGTGCCATACTCCCACCATATTCTTCTAGTCCAGTAGAGCCTTACCTTGTCTGCACCTTAGCATCTGGGAATAAGGTCGAGATCCGAACAGAAAGTAGTTCTATTTAGAGGACTTGCACTTTCGCAGGCATTCTGTCTCTTGGTCAACCAGCGTGCATTCAAACATTACCACGAGGTTCCAACGAACGTTTATAAACATTCCTTTCCTAAACTAGTTATTTAGTTACTTTTTTTAAACTATCGCAGAAGGGGCTGGCTGAAATATATATTTTTTTTTATTCAAGTGTCAAACATGCCAGATGTGATTCGATTTTCGAAACAATTGCGCGCATTCTAAAAGCCAAATACTATGTAGTGGGAATATGAGAAATAGTAATAGTTTGAGTACATAGATAAACTTGATGTCGTTGTAAGTATAGTAGACTACCCGGTTTACCAGGTAAATGTATTGAGTTGTAAAAATGTTGTTAAAATTACTTTATGTGACTGTGGCAGTGTTAATAATTGTACAGACTGTAACAAGTGCTGAAAAGGAAATTATCGCTATAGGTAAGTCAAATACAATGTGTTTTATCGAGCGGTATTATTATTGTGTACGAGAAAAGAACATACATTGCCAGGATTCAAACCCACGACCTCTAGCATGTGAGCAAAGATTCGCTACCGTGTAGAAATTGGTACAATTGACCTTCTTTAATTATGTACATTTTAGCTTCAAAGTCGTCCGTAACATTACTGAGTAGAAAGCACACATGTAAAGGTTGATCTGTGCTCTGTGTTCATTTTTAACATTTTTAAGTAAAACAAACTACTTATGTATACCTACTTAAGTATTTCAGCTTTTTTATGTAGGCCGTTCGCGACAAATACATTTATTATACAAAAAAGGCGTTTTCTCAATATGACCTACTTGTTTTCACGTTGAGAAATGTTCGAAATGCTGTAAATAATTATAATAAGAACGAGCTAAGATATAGATCAAAACAGTAACACAATTCCTTTATATTCTTGCAATGGGACCTTTTATGGAATTTGCAAAAATACATAATGTAAACCGCGGAACATTACGGAATTTTGGTACATCCTATATAACACAGCTAGCTACTTTTCCCTCTCAATATGAATTAAAAGTTCGTATTTAAAAATCCTATATTTTCGATAGCAAGATTTTCGTAACACTATTAAGTATTTAATTGATGTAATGACATGTCACCTTGTCAAGACTGCGAATCGTACGCAAGGGGTCACGATAATTTCGGTGCAATCTCCACGATTGGGCAATGTAGAGAACAATCCGCCACAAATTACGTTCCCTCTGCTTGACATTGTATTTTCATTCATATCATTTTGTAATAAGGAGCTTCTTGTCCCAGTCCTTGCGAAATTGCAAGCTCCATAGCTGACATTCGATGGTAGGTGAGTAGATAGGTACTACAGGGCCGCACTGGGCCTAAGGGGATCGAGTGCCATTTTGGGTTTAAGGGCCTGCCGCACGGCACACCAATAGGTAAATTAACAAAGCAATTAATAGAGGACCCCTCTTATGGTTCAGTCCAAGATCAAGTTGAGAAGCTAATTATTATCGTTCGTTATCCACCCTTGCTGGGGCACGGGTCTCTTCCTACATCGCAGGAAGGTTAGGCCATACATCACCACAGGGGCCAATTCCGGGGTTGTGGAGGATTGTAGGACATTGGCGGGTCTTACTGTCAGAAGTTATCAAGCCGCCCATAAGGCCTCTGACATGGCTCAACGACTGCCATGACATGACAGCCGGTACCAACGGCTTAACGTGCCTTGCGAAGCAGGGAAGCGCTCGGAAAAATGCCACTACGGTAGTCACGGGACGGTCACCCATCCTGCACCTGACCACGCCTGTTGCTTAACTCAAGTGATTGATTCCAATCACTCGATTCGACTAGTCCACGAGCGCTTCATCAATTCAAATTATTATCATCCTATTTTAATTTCGTTCAATGACAAAATATGGCAATAAATCGGGGGCTCGCACAAGCCGGTTGGAAATCCAACCCTGGTTCTATGGCCGGCGTTGAGTAGGTAAATAATGATGCAAACGCATCATTACCACAGACATCGAAAGATGTCCAAGGTCTACCAGATCTCGGGCCCAGAATTCTGTTTGTAGCACGCAGCAATGTTTATCCAAATTATTGGCATAGTAGTCTGTGCTAACAGTTTTCTTACGAATAGAGTTAACGTTATTTGAATATGCAAATAAATTTAATGTCATTAACGATTTTAGAATCGCAAACGCAGAGTAGGACGCCCACTAGCTTGCTGGACCGAGGATCTGCGGCAGTTTGCTGGCAGTGGCGGGAAGAGGATGGCTGAGGAAAGAAGGAAGTTTTGTGCCTTGGGGGATGGCTATATCCAGCAGTAGACGAGTAGGGGCAGATTGATTGATTGATTGATTAAACGATTTTAGAACGGAATCCATAAAGTACCTAATTTACCGGCCGGTTGGCTGGTATCTGACTACTTTCTCGGGTATAACCGAGTGACTGACTACCTACCTTTTTCCCAAAAATGATTTTTTGGTGTATTTGTTGACGAATTGACACCATTGAATTTTAAAATTCACACATCTACTGTTGAACCAAAAAGAACCGTCATAATCCTTAGCAATACTAATTAATAAAATGGCAATTCCTTTTTATCTGTTTGTGCAAAAAAGATCTATATCTATAAAACTTACATCGAAATTTAGCTAGGTATGTCTTCGGATGTTTTGATTCTGTAGATTTTAGCTAATATCCAAGGATTTTAGCAGGATAGATAAAAGTTTTGCATTTCTATATGATGTGTTCCTTACCATCGGAGGTATGCACTTGATGTTTTGTTATTGTTGTTGGCCTCTGCATTTACGTAATAAGATGATTTATACAGCGTCCAGTGGCATCTTCACTCACACTGGATGGGTAAAGGGGCCACTCGGCACATTGTTTTTTAAATGATGTAGGATTGCCCAGCACCTATACCATTCTGACAGCTTAGTCGGCCTAGCCTACAGGAACGACTAGTCAATACGTGCGGAGCAAACCAAGCCGCAGGTTTCCTCACGATGTTTTCCTTCACCGCTAGCCTGTGGTATTGTGATTACTAATTCACAAATGTACGTAACTTTGATATTAAACAAAGTCATTGGTACACGCCCGCCCTGGGGATCGAACCTGGTTCTCTAGCTTGCGAGTCCATTGTTGGACCAACTGAGCTACCACCGCTAGCTTTATTGCTATTACCAATTTGCTAATAACTGAAAGCAGCTGAATCAAATCTTTCGAATCTAGAGAAGCAAAATGGTTTTGATGACGCCTCCACATTGTAGGTACGTAAGGTAATATGTGGTAATATTATGTCCATCCATGTAACATCCGCATGTACCGTAAGTTGTACCATAGATTAACCTCACATAGGTATTTAATTTCAAATGACTTTCCCATCGATGTAACCAGTTTTTTTTAAGAAATTTGTCAAGAAATAGAAATTATTAATTGGTATTTCATATAACTTAATGAGATTATTGACGCACAGGATCAGCGAATAAGGTTATATATCGCTTTACGTATTTTAACGATTTATGTATATCAAAGTGTCGACTAGTGTTGATGAAGTGAAAAACGTTTGTCCGTATTGAGTCAAGTCATGTCCTCTGCCTGCCCCTCCAGAACATTTGCGTGTGTTTATATTACCTAGTTTCATCAGGAGATCCTTGGTTTCATTAAATGGTTTCGCTTGGTTCACATCTAGGTATGATACCGTACAAACTATGAACAAAAGTCATACGATATGGGACAAACCTATTTACGGATGTGCTCTGTCGATATCAACCCGTATATGTCCCAACTGCTGTGGCACGGGTCATTTCCTGCATCACAGGAAGGTTAGGCCATACTCCACGACGGGGGCCAAGTCCGGGTTGGTGGAGAATTGTAAGACAGTGGCGGGCCTTACTGTCAGAAGTTATCAAGCCGCCCAGAAGGCCTCTGACATCGCTTAACGACTGTCATTACGTGACAGCTGGCACCAACGGCTTAACGTGCGAAGCACGGAACCGCGATGTTCTCTAGCCAGTTCCTATCGAACGCGCACCACCAATGCTGACCAATTCCAATCGTCCAAATGTCAAATTAGTATAGAATTTGACAGAAAAACTTGTGCGATTAGAATTGTTTAGGATTTTGTACGATTTGACACCACGTGGAACCATCCAAGCCTGAATTATTTCTCGGAATTTTATAGACTAGATAACGTAACTTATTACACTATTAGTTATTACCATTCATTCGTGACGTAGTGCACCAATAAGTGTATCGGTATCACAACTATATTCTGCCTTAGAACTACTTAGAAGTCGTGCTTAACTTAACCGCTTAACCACATCGCAATATCTATCCGTGTTAACATAGTGAAGGGGAAATCCTGTCTGATACCATCTGATACTTATCTGAAATATACGTAGGCCTTAAAATACTTGGAAAATTTCCTAAAAGAAGTAAGATGAAGAACTTTATATGATGCACTCGAGAGCACCGGTCATGAATGATACGTATTCTTAATATCTCAGCAATGAGGTAAAAACATCACACTTCACACTAATATTAATAAAGGAGAAAGTTTGTGAGTGTGTATGTTACTTCTTCACGTTCACGTCTAAATGGCTGGAGCGATTTTAATAAAATTTGGTATGAAGTTACCTGACACCTTGGGTTAGCACATAGGCTACATTTTACTGCGGGAAAATATCTTATTCCCGTAGGAAAATCGATAGACCGCGGGGCACAGCTAGCGGACATAAATACGTGACTGCAAATTCAATTCATTTGATCATTGAATTTCAAATTCAATGATTTAATTCAAATTTAAATACAGTTTTTGAACTAAAACTTTCGTAAGCACAACACATTGTAGACTTTTAGTCCGGATCTACTTACGGGTGTTATAGGCTACATTTTACCGCGGGAAAATATCTTATTCCCGTAGGAAAATCGATAAACCGCGGGGCACAGCTAGCGGACATAAATACGTGACTGCAAATTCAATTCATTTAATTCAAATTTTAATACAGTTTTTGAACTAAAACTTTCGTAAGCACAACACATTGTAGACTTTTAGTCCGGATCTACTTACGGGTGTTGTTGTATCGGAAGAGTCCGACCAGGTTTCTTGTCGGACCTGGTCGGACTCTTCCGATATAACAACACCCGTAAGTAGATCCGGACTAAAAGTCTTAAATACAGTTGTTAGTAGGTAATATTATTCTAATGTTAGTACATATTTTTATACCACTGAAATCATTTAATAATCCACAAAACTAATGAACGGTTGATACATTTGCATTTTGCCGTATTACTTTATTATCCTTCCTTGCTAAAAAAATCAAAATAAAACTTTATTGTAAAAACGGTTGCAAACAAAAGGTTAATGGAACCCACGCAAACTGATTCTGATTCTAATTCTTCTAGTGTGTCGATCAATGATGTTTAATTAACAAAATTATACTTCTTTTCCAATCTGGCTAGTTGCAGTTTTACCTTGTTTTTAAAATTTCTTCTTCATTATTGTTTTGCCCTTGATACGTCATTATAATATTTAATTAAAATTAAATTTTGTACTTAAAATGCAAAACTAACTTTCTAACGAGTCTAGTCGCGATTCGAGGCGGTATAATGTTAAAAAGATACGAAATAAAGGCCAGTTGTACGCAACGACTGTCTGCGCTTTTGCTTATTAGAAAACGAAAAGTAGCTTATTGCCCCTTTTACATTTTGAATTAGTCAACTAGTCATATCGTAGAACTAAGATAACTTTTCTTCTAGTCTCTTAAAGGAGTTGTAATCGTGATGATAGTTTTCTATCTCGTTTTTTTTTTTAGATATTTAGATATCCTTTAAATTGGCCATATCTCGCGAAGAACTGACAACCGCTGGAGGAAACGTGTTCTTGAGTAGATACCGAACTCGGCAAACGTAGTGTAGTACGCCCTCGACGATCTGCGAAAAACTGCAGGCATGCTGGATGCGGCAAGCTGAAGACAAGGCTCTATCGCGCTCATTAGGGCAGGGCTATGTCGAGCAGTGGACCAGTAGGTATTAATTTAGTTCTAGGAAAGCCATTGACATTATATAACTTAATACTATTTAAAAATATGAACCAGAAAGTCATTAACAGGCTTCCACTGATAGCCACAAAATATTAAAACTAACGAATTAACTAAGATGAAGTCACCGCAAAAAAAACGAGTTTCAGTGAAAAATAAATTCTGTTGTAAGCACTTCAGAAGGAAAAATATATAGCTAAGATGTATACATAATTAATCAGAAAATAGCCTACTCACTCACTCCAAAAAAAAGTTCGCAGTTAGCCGCCGCCTAACTACTGCAATACTGTCGCTATCAATATCAATGTCCGTGTCCGTATAGCCATAATTCAATGGTATAGCCTAATGATGATGACAATAATCCTTCAAACGTCCTGCAGACTGCGAGACTCGAAGTCCTCTAAACTGCAAGGCACAAGCCTTCTCCAAGAAAGTTTCCGTGCTCACCGCGGATTGGCAATTTTAAGCGCGGAGGTATTTGAACACCTCAGGCACTTAGTGCGAGGAACACAGGTTTCCTCGCGTGATTACTTTCACCGTTAGCGATTGGTCTTGCTACTATAACTTCACAAATGTACATAACTTAGAAGACAAAGGCAACATGCCGGGACTCGAACCGGCCGATCACGACTTGTTTAATAATAAAAATTGAAATGTGAAATTTTGTGAGACATGAAATTATATCGTTACTACGATATAATTTCAGGGTTTCATAATTAATTTCATTTAACTACCAGGGCTCTTCTCCTTCTTCCTTGAAAATGTCAATACAAAATAAAATAATAGGGGTTAAAGTATGAAATTGCCGTTTTATTGCAATAGGTTCTTTGAATTGACATAGAATCTTCATGGTTTGAGGTTTTCGAATGAAACTTTTTTCAAATGGTTTCTATGATGTTCTTTTTTTAAAAAATGTGAAACATTTGAATATCGACTTTCAATTGTTTTTGTTATTCAATTTAGACAAGAAAGATGGATACTGCAAAAATTCGAGTGATTTTTGAATACGAGTTCCGACGCGGAACTAACGCGGCAGAAACAGCCCGTAATATCAATGCTGCGTTTGGAGAGGGGTCTACTAATGAACGCACCGTGCGATTTTGGTTTAAACGCTTTCGTGATGGAAATTTCGACTTAATGACTTCGACCTAATGCAATAAAACGCTAATTCATACTTTAACCCCTAATAGTTACAAAAAATGTCACACATACCTAATAAAAAAAACATGTTACAGTACGATATCCAATAAATTTTCGTCAAGAAGTTTAATAATTGTTGTAAGTATATGTTTTAATTGTACATTGTGTCTGCGTGATGTAAAGGTAATCATGTAAGTTTAGTCTACAGCTCCTTAGTTTAGACTGCAATGGATTTTATATGACACTAGCTGTGCCCCGCGGTATTTTGCAGATGCATACGCATCGATTTTCCCATGGGAATAAGGTTTTTTCCCGCAGTAACACATACTCTGCGTTTATCCAGAGTGTCAGCTAACTCAATACCAAATTTTATTAAAATCGATCCAGCCGTTTAGATGTGCCGAAGTAACAAACATACACACTCACAAACTTCCGCCTTTATACTTAATATTATATAGTGTAATGTGATGTGGTGTGATGTGATAAATAAATAGTAAGCACAGGCACTATTTACGAGCTACAGTGACATTTACAAACTGTATGACAGACAGCAGCAGTGACAGAGTTACAGTATAACACATAAAGAGGATTCTCAGGTATTCAAATCCATCCATCCATACCAATAACGTACTTAACTCTCGTTTTGACTCTTATGGAGCTAAGCAATTATCGTGTTCTGGACGCGACGTTACTGTGCATGACGGGTCAAGGCGAACCAACGCTATTCAAACATTTCACCAACTCCACTGTTTACAATCGCGAAAACCACTCGAAAGTAGACGTGCGAAAACAGGTGATAGAACATCGCCTTTGGTACTGCGTAATGGTCACGTATGTCATAGCTCGAAACATGACACATCACACCTAATCTATCAGCTTTGAAAACGTGGTATTCTACTTGGAGTCACAGAAATTGCCGAACACACCTCGAGCTGAAACCACATCGCATAGTGCGTGATATACGTAGCTCTACATTTGTTAGTTTAAGATAGGTAGGTACTGCTTAATTATTAGTTACTTATTAAATCTAACCAGGGTTATATATTATGTTTAAATTATAGAAAGAGAGACCACATGTATATAAAAAGGAACTAACACAGGCCCCATGTCTTAACCTAAGAGTACAGACTATTAGAGTAATTATTTTTGCAATTTATTATTGAATAACTATTCGGCCGTTATTGCCCGCTATGCAGGGCGCAAGTTACTACTTAGGCAAGTGGGGTATCACCACAGTATTACCAGCGGGTGCTACCTATGGTATTATCTAATTCTTCATGCAATCCAATCCATCCTAATGTTGTCTGGAAGAGATCGCTCTTAGCGATAAGACCGCCAACTTTACAACATTACTTAGATATACGAAATCATAGTTGTATTCTTTTTTCTAGTTGTGCAATAAAGTGTTCACTTTATCTATCTGTCTAATTCTCTCGAAAAATGCGAAATATTTTACGACGCCGTTGATTGATATGGCTTTTGTGGTATAAAGCATTACCTACACATCTCTACCTACTCTAGAGTAGTCGAGTCGTTTTGTACGGTTTCTCAATGGTCTTGACTTGAATAGGCATTGCATTGTGGCTACAAAGTGTCTTAGATTTTCCTATGCATAAGCGTTCGTTAATGTCGCAACAGCCTGCTGCGATTTGACATAATACATGCATCTTCAAACATACTCGTAAATAAAAGAGACAAGTAATTCTTTACAAGTGACGTGTACATAATTTACTGATGACGAGACGTGTAGGTACATAATTTACTGTTTTCGGACGATAGGCGACCATCGATGATATAGCCCTTACGATATTGACGCCTTTGGATTTTAGCTTATACCTACTGTCATGAGGGTTATTGCAATAAAGAGTACCTATATATCGAAGACTATACCTTTAGTACTGTTCATATTATGCCTTACCGTTACCGTAGGACGTACCTAAAGCATAATGTTCATATCACATAAATATACTATACCTACTTAATTATGTATTGTCTCTAGTTAAGCAGAGTACAAGCGCTGAGTTATGTGAACACTACAGACAGAGGTTTCAGCGCGATGTTTTATTTCACTGTTAGCGAGTGGTATAACATTAAAACTTCACAAATGTAATGTAACTTTGTTACAGAAAAAATATTCTCCGCATGCAAGAAGCAGTCGCCAGACTTCGATCAGTGTATGAAGAGGGCATTTAACAAGTTACGGCCTTACTTCAAAGTTGGTAAGTAAACATACCGAGTAAGAGAGACAATTCAACATTCATCGTATATCAACTATAGGCAGCCAGCCTCCACTGTGCGCATTCTTAAGGTCGGTTCTCCTTACGCGCGATGTCTATTGTTGCACGATGACTGGCGAACGGGCCATGATTCTGTCAGTGCATTATAGTACCATGCCAGATACATGGCCCGGTCACGTGGGGTGCCTTTTTCATACCATTGACGCCTACAAGGGTCGATGTATGTGCGCGCGTAGACTTGAAGCAGCAACGAAATTAATAGTCCTGTTCATGCAGTTGTCATTGTACCACTATGGTTTAGCAGAATCTAGCTTCTGGATCCTAGGAACATTTTGTATCCTGGTGGCCTAGGTAGGGTGTAGGTACCTACCGTACATTGTAATTGGGGCTAGCTTCCAAGTCCTGTCGGGTATATAAGCTAAACTGTTAAGAGACGACCGAATTTCAGCTGATTTTCAGCTGAACAGCTGATCCATACCATATTTATTCGTCTGGAGAGTTGTTCATAATTAGTACTATTTCCTGTTTGCTCGGTCCGATGGTGCGCCCAATCCGCTGTCAGGCCCGTACCAAGTTCGATCGTATGTTAATACTATTACTACATACCGCGATTAAACTGTAGATGTAAACTCTACGTTTTACACCAGGTATCCCCGAGATGGGCGTGGCGCCATTCGACCCGCACTTCGCGACGCAAGTGAAGCAGCAACGCTCCATGCTCGGCTTGGGGTACCAGCTGACCCTTCGCAACGTTTACGAGCGAGGCTGGACCCGATCCACTGTCACCAAGTACAAGTATGTTTTATTGCAACAATAAATAAAATAAATAAATATTCAGTGTCTCAATCCTGACTCGACATCTCTGTGTGTATGTGCTTTCGGCCTAAATTCTGCTAATGCATTGTGGTACAATGACAACTGCATGAACATGGCGATTTAATTTCGTTGCTGATTCAAGTCTACGCGCGCACAACGCACTCACATAGGACCACAGAATGTTCTTCGCATAGTACCTTCTAGGCGTCAATGGTATGAAAAAACACCCCACGTGATCAGGCCATATATCTGTACTGGTACTATAATCATAGATAAGTATATTTTACTGGCTATTTTACTACTATTACTATTTTACTGACTATAATGCACTAACAGAATCGAGGCCGGGGTTATCATAGCACAGGCATTTAGGTAATTTTATTTAAAATATAATAAAATAATAACTTCCACGTAACACAATCACTTGTCCTGGGTCGAGGCACCGTAAGATAGTATAGGAAATAGGGACGAGTTTTCGCTTCGAAGCATACAGATCTTACCTACTTTATTTTTAAGAATGTAACTGAGTACCTACGTAAATTTAGGTACTCAACTCAGCAAATATCTAACTAAAAAGTAACTTTGAACGCTGCACCAAATTAAATTGTAAAAATCAAGATTTACTCAATATTGACGGAACCTTATGCTTCCGTAAATATTGAGTTAATCTTGATGACTTAATATTCGTGTTTCAGGACGGATTGGCAAAACGAGCGCATAATTTATTCGCAATACTTTCCTGAGAAATGGTTAGAAGGAGAATATGAATTCAAGGTAATTTCCTATCGGCTTGCGTAATTTTAATAAATTATAATTAAGTACGCAAGAAAATAATATTTCGCAACGACGGCATAGGTTGCAAGATTAAATTCGATTAAGTAGAACTCTTTACTGTACACACCAGAAGATAAAATACATTAAAAGACTACATACCTAAATGTGCTACTGTGCTGTACTAAAGTAAATACCTAAGTTTTGCTGGAGCAAAAGAACGAGGAGAGTCGACGCCAATGGGAGGAGGCAAAGACAAAGAAGAAGAGAAACATTTTGCCGCATACAATTGGCTCCATAATTTAACTACTTACCCGTAGAAGACATGCGTGCTCTCTCACGTCCACACACGGCGAGAACAGAAAAAAACATTCTTCTTAGAGTATCGACGGAAAACGATACAGACTACACTAAATGGTTTTCACCACAGAACTATCTATACCTGTGGTTTTCACCCATAATTTTGTATTACGCAGACTGTCTCTTCAAATATGCCTTAAATCATTGGATGGTCAACTAACGGTTCCATGGCGATGGCCCAGGCCAGTGCGTGTTGCGGCATTGGAACCTGACGCTAGGTCACGACTACTCGTAGAAGACGCACGTGCTTAGGGCAAAACAGAGAAAAACATTCTTCGAGCATTCTTCTTAGAGTACAATATCAACCCTTGTATGACCACACTGCTGGGGCACGGGTCTTATCCTGCTTCTTCTTTCTTCTTAGCGTATCGACGGCTAACGATTCAGGGACTAAAAATGGTTTTGACCCGTCATTTCTGCAATTATTACTTGCAATCATAAGCCGCAAAAAATCATTGGTCGACTAACGCTTCCAGGGCGATGGATTAGGGCAGTCTGTCACGAGAACGGGGCACTGGAACCTGACGCTGCGCGATTACTCGCAGACCACGCGCGTGCAGCGGCGCGGAGCGGGCGTCAGTGTGCACGTAGAGATCGATCACATCGGAGACATGGACATCCACGTCGGGAACCTTCTGCAGGGCAGGAGCGTTTTAGGTAACGACTTGCAATTAATAGATTGATTAAAGGACTCTCCTCTGGGGCAAAGACGTGCGGGCGTATAATACAATCACTTGTCTTGGTCGCAGACTAGGATATACCCTGTTACATTGTAACCTGGCAAGGACTTCACAAACATGGAAATACACACAGACTGAAGCCATTTGTACAAATTCCTGTGACTGTGGGAATCTATACCTACCATTAGATTAATTGAATGCGATGAAGCCTAGGATGACTGTTGCGATTTTGTAATAGTTTCAAGTTTATCAAGTTCGTTTATTTGTGAAAGTACCAAATAGACTTTAACACTATGAATTTATTAAATCAGCAAGAAAAGAGGTATTTTCTAAATGGTAGGAGTTATTGATTTTCCTATTTTAACCACTTCTGTCAACTGTTTCATTACATCTAGAATTCTAGATGATCCATTTGCTTTCAGAGGGAATGCTGGACCGCATCATCAACGCGACGTGGAAGCCAGGCTTCGCAGTCATCCGGCCGCTTATTAACGACCTCGTTAGCACCGCCTTTACCGATATATGGAGCACCTCCTTCAAAGACTTTCCCATAAGCAACTTTATCAAGGACTGAGCGATTATTAAAATTGTACACTAGACAGCTAAGCATTATTAGCAACCGAGCGACAGCACAACAAAAATATAAAAGTGGATCTGCTGTTCACTGTACTAACTTACCTTTTTAAGGTGCTGTGAGAGAAGTTTCGAGTTAATATTATAAATAGATCGGCCATCACATCACCGTACACCTCACCTTCCTCAAAGCACTGTACGATAGAACTGAACATTGACATAAACTTCGATTAATCGCAGTTTTTAAATGTGTCACAATCACAAGGAACAGAGCAAAACAACGAATATAGCCAAACATCGTTACAATCATTTTCACGATCATTCTAGCGAAAGTGCTCGTATTCCCATCTTTTTTCCTCTGTGCCATAATTTAAGATGTCAGGCTTCGGAACAAGGACTAAAATTGCTCGACGCGGCAAAAAGCTCGAAGTTACTTTGCTGTAGTTTCGCCAGAATGCTAGCTAAAACGCGCCCGTTTACTTTGTAAGTTTTTATAGTGCTAATGTCCATTTCAGGTAGGTATACCGTAACGACTAGAAATACAAAAGGCATTGTGTTACTATCGGTGCAAACTACGATTGTATATTACATAACAACAAGTTTAAGTGTAAGCCAAATCTAAATAGTATTTATTGTATTTGGTTTACACAAATGCACTTGGTATACTTGCTAGAACGAAGTTAACTTGCAAAATTACTTCGTAATTGCATTACATTGCTCCAGATTATTTTCAGTTTAATTATATTATTAATAGTTAGAATATTTTCGGGGCTTAATCGCGTAGTAATTTATTGCTATTTTACCTCGACGTTTCGACGACGTTACAGTCATCGTGGTCACGAGAAGGCTATGTGTACAAGTCGCGTAAGTTTAAAATATATATTATTAATTTAAGCGGGTATTTAGTTCTATAAGTAGTTATCCATCCTTGAAATTGTATGATGTCATAAAACTAGTCTTAAGTAAGAAAAGTAGTTTTGTGTATTACAACGATTGCAACGATTGCACAGCAAACATGTAGTTGCATAAAGGCGTGATGCGTGTATCGAAATAAAAGTCGTGAACTATGTTACATATCTCAATATTGTATTTATTAAAAAATATAACCTAACTATATATAATATATATGACTTTATATTTAAATTCAATCAACAGATAACTCGCACGTTCGTCGAAACTGGAATAATCACCCTCAGTCTTCCAACACAAATTAATACAAATCAAACACAGGCCACACGCACCAACAATAAATGGCGGCCATAGTCCTCCGTCTCCCCGCGCCTCGCTCACTCGATAAATACAAATTTATTATAACATTGCACCTTCAATTTTATCAAGAAGTGTTACACAAAACATGTCTTCAATGTATCAGATCATCGTTGTACAACAATGACAAAAGAGTTCCACTTTGGGATGACAGAGCAATCATTTGTACAAAATAAATTTGCCAACACGCATTCACTTATGAAACTCAAATGAGACCGATATTCACTACATTATGTTGTCATGCTTTGGAAAACTATACTGATCTAAGCCCACACTAAGTACACATTGTGAAATTATTAAAAAACTGCAGCCAAACTTGTTCAATAAAAAATGAGAGCTCGTTGAAAATACATAATTCAATGGCATAAATGTTTAACTACGAAAATAAGTATCAAACCACTGCCACACAGTATCGATAAACATATATTCCGAATGAAACAAGCACCAATCTCAGGCTAATGTGGCATTTTTAGGGAGCAAAAGTTAACAAGAAAATGGATCATCCAACTAACTCCCCTTCCTAGAACTGAATAAATATAATGCTCATATGATAAAGCATTGTCAATGGAAACATTTACGTTAGGACCCTGTGAACAGCCTAAAATGGCTTACTTAGGTACATTGCACGGACATCGAATCGTTGTCAAAGTTGCTCCTTATTACTTATTCATAATACGTTAATGACTTGTCTAACAGCTCGTTTGCAAAATATGTATTATTCTATCATTTTATTGATTTGCAGGGCTAAAGACGCGTAGATACTGTTTATCTTTCGTTTTATCATTAAAAAACAATGCAATCAATCTAGATTTATATGAATGAACATGTATGAAGATACATGTTTTTTGCGAACTTACTAGTGAACTTTGAAATGAATAAATAAACTATCTACGCGGCACATAGCCCCCGCTAGAAGCAACTAGAGTGAAAAGTACAGGCCTTGTTTGCAATGGAATCATAACAGATTTTTACAATTTATTCTTATATCAAACATACAGCCATGGGCTTCAAAGACCAGTGTTGTTTCCATTAGATTTGTAGCATTGAATATTACTGTCTCAGCATTATTCAAATTTAGTTCAGTTTCATATAACAAATTTTCGAAATGGCTATAATTTACTGTATAATTTGTCTCGTTTATGTTTTATGAAACCGAACTTCATTTACACTGTGTGCACACAAACTGTAAAACTGTGTACTAGTAGGTATGTAGTAGCGTAGAAATCTTAAACTAAATTACGAGAAAGACCTTTTTATATAATTTGTACTTCCATTTTCTCGTATGTTTGGCCCCAGAACGTATTCAAGTGAAAACAAAGACGTAATTTGGGGCCGATTCTATTTTCACCAAAAGGTAATTTGAGAGCTATAATTCTCGAAGGCGAAATAAACTTTGACACTTTGTAATAAGGCCTATTTCACCTCCTAGTTTTTTATGTATAAAGGCTATAGATTAACTTTTGGCATAAAGAATCAGCCTCAGTGTGTACAGTCGGACACCACCACATGCTGTCTGAGAGAATCGAGTCAAGTGTTATTTCATTCAAAAGTAATGCGCATGTGTTGGCTACGGACGCTCGCTGCTTCTACCGGTGTTACAGCTAAATTTTAAAAACATATAAAATTAAACGATCATTTCAGTCATCGAAAGCAAGCTCTGATTGTTCGGCTGCAATCCCAAAAAATTTGGCTGCCATAAAACATTTAAAATGTAACACATGGAACAGCAGAATCTAGTTTTGCTTAGCTCTCTGTCAGTAACATAACGAAACGCAATAAAACATCTTATCAAACCAAAAGAAAAACTTAATCGTTAATTATATTCAATGACAAATCGGTTTAAAAATTCATTGCTGTACATTTAGAATTTCATTTCACAAGTCTCATATTACCACAAAACTTACGAGCAACTTCTGAACAAAAGTGCAAGAGCCTCGCCGTTTGCAAGAATGAGGTTTATTTAAACAAAAACCACATTAAAATTATAACGGGCGTTACTGGGCGTTCTAAAAAAACCCTGTCACTTGGAATTATCGTCATAAATACGAACCATCTTTAAGGCAACTTTAATTGTGGTTAAGTAGAACTTTTAACCAAAATTCTTTACACAAAAATTAATTTGGATTCGCGCTAAGTAAATCACATCAGATTACTAATAAAGACATAAGACAATAATTTGTGTTGCATCGGAAAGTTGAGACATATATTATCTAAATTATTAAATAAACTCAGTTGGCCAAATTAACTTCGAGAGCGACGGCTGTTACGAGATCGATGGTCGTGACCTGGAGAACCCAAGTTTTAGAACCGCTGGTAAGCCCTTCTCTTTGCTTTAGAGCTGACGATTACCTCAATTTAGAAGAACCGATTAGTGTGATTTGATAATAAAAGCAGTTCCTATTGACGATCAGAATAATACCTTAAATCGTGACAGCATCTTTCTGAAACCCCCTGAACTCTTACAACTCTGGCGATCAATAAATAAACCCAAATAGTATCCCTAATACTACGTTCAGCGGCATGTCTGGCGGGCGTAAGTTAGGGGCGGGGAAGCAGGCAGCTGCCGCTACAGAAAGAGGGTCTTATAAAAATGTCTAACCTCCTAATAATCCCTTTCACAAAGCGACCCCGCATCCCCGCCCTCGTGTTAAGTTAACTGTTGTCTATAAAAATAATAATATTGTTAAAACCCTCGTTGCCTTTGCGAACTAAACCTATTGCAACTAGGCTCTGTACAGACCGGACAACCGCGCTAACGTACGTCAACCATTCCCATTAAAATTAGTCTAACATTAAAAATTATTCTGATATGCACTTATTAAATAGGTTTTTTTTACAAATGACGATTTGTGCTGTACATTATTTCGAGGGGCTTGGCCGGACGCGTGCGGACGTCCTGTACTTACAGAGGAAGGGCTCAAGTCAACAAATTTGTACTTAGGTCTGTCGAATGTATTATAAAAGCGGGTCACCGTCCGCGGGGCGCCTGGCCGGCCGGCGGCTATTTACAAATGACAACTAAACCCAGAACGAAATTTATTAAGGCTGCTGTTAAGTCTTTTAGCTATCTCGCTGGCACCTGCTAGACTATTAATAATTGTAAAAAATATTATACTTCGATAAATGTGGTCTGACACTTTGTTATTTTCCTATAACTAGTTTTTGAGAATATAACAGTTGTTTATAGTCATTATTTTAGTAGCAAACTTTCTCAATCAAAAACTTAGTTTAGCGTAACAAAAATATATCTTAATATCCGTAATTTTATTATTTAGCAAACTCTCAGACCACATTTATCAATAGTAGATCTTTTTGCAATCATTAAAAGAGAACGTCCGACCGAGGTGGACAACAGACCTGAAAACAGCCTTAACAATGACAGAATTCAATATTATTTGTTAGGTAGACAACTAAATATTTGGCAAACGACAGTTTCTGTTTTAAATACACAACGATACATCGTGCAATGCAATGGGCCAAAGCCCAGTGGGGTGGCACGAACGTGTGCCGTATCGCTAAGAGCTAACTTTACAAGTAAAATCGAAGGCCGCTAAGTTATCACCGTTCAGTAGGTCCTTTATGTACACTCGCCGACCCGCGCCCTCGCTGATTGAGCTTGACTATGTACACTGGGCGCGGGCGGCTGTGGGCCTACACTTCCTATACACATCTCTCCGCTCAAAGCTGCTGTTTTGTATGCGCCGTCTCGCTTGGACATTCCAACTTTTTTATGTTGGAAAAAAACAGTATACTTTTGATGAATGTGGACTGTGGCTTTGCTTGAGAGTAAAATTATGGACATTGAAATGTATTTTCGTTTCTATATACCTCGTTTTTTATATAGAATATTTGCTATCAAAATTAATAATTTGTGTATTAACTTTTCTTTATCTAAACCGTAATTTATACTTAAAAACTAATTTATTGATATTCAAGATATTATATTGAAAGTCCATAAATTAGTTTTTTTGTGTCACCCCTCAGACCAGTTATGTCAAAAGTATACATAGTCTTCTGTACAAGTATTAAATATGTTGGAATGTGCGAGCGAGAGGACGTCAGGGGGGGAGCAGCCTTAACGTCCCAATGGCCTAGAGAACGAGAGTAAGCTTGCCTGTGGTTTCTTTTAAAAAACTACTTCCGTCTAAGACTTGCCATCGCAACACACACCATTTGAATATACCTAAGTGTCCAGAACTCGAGACAATGGATCGAAAAAAAAACTCTAAATCTTCAACATGCTGATGATAAAACTGTAGTAAAAACTTGTTTGTAGACAGAAGATATGGACTATGCAGCGGAGACAAGTTCCGTTTTTCGCATCAACGGACGAGTGAAGACGAATTCTCAAAAATGCTGCAAGTAACGGAACGCGCTCGTACATTCTTTGCAAGGTTTGAGCTCGCCCACACAGAACCCGGTTTTCTGATAATGAAGTTCCGCTAGTGGAACACAAGGTCAAGATAAATGGTTTATCTCACTTTCGGATAGCGTCATCTCGATTTACACAGTGAAATAAAGTAAGATGGCACTAGCCACTAATGGGATAAAAAAAATATCCTGGCATTTTGCGCCTCTAGCTGGCCACATTATGCAGATAAGTTATAGGCATTTAATGTCCAAAACTAGCGTCAAGCAGCCACGGGCTAATATGGAACTCATATTGGTAAAATGTTTATTCGTTGATGAGACCACTCAACGATAAGTGACCTTAACATTACACTAACATTTTAGTTCATAACCAATATAACTTACAAATCTGCCTACAAAATACTCGTCTTCACTTTAAATACCCGAAGGTACATATACACTGTATAATACATTAAGGTACTGAGGTATAAACACACCGGCCACTCTGCGGTAGGAGGTAAACACACTCGCCGTGCTCCGAAAATATCGATTTCCTAGTAAATTGCACTATTTGTCCATATGATAACAAATTCTATCCGCTCGCTAACTTAGTGCTACCTTAAAGCCCCATACAATGACGTCGATGCTAAATTTTAGCCCAGGACATCCTTACAATAAAGTAGTTATGTTTTACCATGACATACCATACTATAGATATGGACAAGAGCATTAATCCGAGTACAAAATTGCTTTGTAATGAAGGCCAGGACTTGCGCATCTAGATTACAGCTCGGAAATGTGAATGCATAAGAGCTATGATCGTTACAGGCGCCTCAGTCGCAAGTGGTTCACGCTGGTCGAGAACTCCAGACATGTTTCCAATAGCCAGAGAACCCATCAATTATAGCTACTCATTAGGATTGCAAATTCATTAGCAAAACGGCTCCAATATGTTTCCACGTTATGGCGGTAACAAGTAAGCCTCTCACGGACATTTTTGGCATTCTACACACGGGCCAAAGCGCTTGCCAATAGCCCTTTTGTTTCCAGTGTATAAGGTGGTTGTTCAAAAAACCATAAAATATGGCCGTAGAGTGACAACGAGGTACTTCATTCGTCACTGATTTTATCGCGCTCACCTATCAAAACCTCAACTGTTTTATCGACATTCATTAGTCGCTGCACGCAAGCGTTTTCGAGCACTTTATATCTTGCTCTCGCGCCCCTACTTTTGGCGAACGAGGTTCTTCTCAAACGCGGCCAGTGGCAAGCCCCTCCGGGTTTTGGCATGACACACCATTGTTCTCAGCAGCGGAAAAAAAGAATTCACGCGTCGCTATGGTGGCGCGCATCGTTGTTCGCGGACCGCGCGTCCAGAAGTTTCGTTAGAGATCATACGCGCACACAGAACCTACTCACATTCATTCACACTCCTAAAGACACAGCCGCGGCCTCGGCCCCCTCCGGTCACCGGGGGAGTGCAGGGGGCGGGCGGGCCGGCTAGAACTCAAAGTCGAACAGCTCCGCGAGACCCTCGTCGTGGTCGAGGCAGAAGCCGTAGTCCGTCGCGGACATCGGCGGCTCCAGCGCCAGGAAAGGCTCCAGCTCCAGCGCTTCTGGAAGGCAGAAGGGGTTCGCTTAAATATGTATTATTACTAGCTGTGCCCCGCGGTGTATCCATTTTTCCATGGGAATAAGACTTTCCCGCAGTAAAACGTAGTCTATGTGTTAATCCAGGGTGTCAGCTAACTCCGAACCAAATTTTATTAAAAATCGCTACAGTCGTTTAGACGTGAAGAAGTAACAAACATACACACAAACTTGCTTTTATAATATTAACATAACGTAACATTTACATACAAGCACATACATTGCTTCTGGCCCCACACTAGGATACCCTGTGTAGTGGGAACCAGAAACAACGACATCACAAACATGTAAACGTCCAAGACCTGGGCTTTTTTTTTTGTTCCCAGCCGGGATTCGAACCCGGGACCTCTTGCATGGTAGGCAGACGCGCTACATACCGCTACGCCACAGAGGTCGTCGATCAGCAGCTTGGAGCTGATGATTGTAACTCGATTGTTTTCGGTTTTTATATGTAACTAGCTGACCCAGCGAACTTCGTACCGCCCAACAGTCGATTCTTTAATTTTTAGGGTTCCGTACCTCAAAAGGAAAAAACGGAACCCTTATAGGATCACTTTGTTGTCCGTCTGTCCGTCCGTCCGTCTGTCAAGACCCTTTTTCTCAGGAACGCGTGGAGGTATGAAGCTGAAATTTATATCAATTACTCAGGTCTACTGTCCCTTGAAGCTGTGAAAAAATCAAACTTCTAAGCCAACGCAATCAAAAGATACAGCCGTTTATGCCGCAAATTTTCAACACTTGCAAGGGAATCAAAACCTACAGGGTGCTTCCCGTGAACTCAGAATCTTGAAATTTGGTACGAAGCAACGTCTTATAGCATAAATAAAGGAAAAATTACGAAAACCATAAATTTTTAGTTACATCACATAATATATTTTTTTTTTAATAATTTTAAACTTACTACCCATTTCCTCATAAACGCGTAGAGGTATTAAATTGAAATTCATACCAAATACTCAGGTCTATAATACAGGTTTGTACGGAACCCTCGGTGCGCGAGTCTGACTCGCACTTGGCCGGTTTTTTATTATTTTTCTCTCCGTAAGAACCATCCTCGTGCTTCAAGGAATATTCCAAAAAAGAAATTAGCGAAATCTGTTCAGCTGCTCTCGAGATTTGCGCTTACCAACACATTCAGCGATTCATTTTTATATTATAGATAAGTCCAGTCTATTACTGTAATAGTTCACTACCTGTCATATTACTCACTAATAATAGTGCAGCTAATATTCTGCGCTACAGTACAGTGGAACTGTAACAGGCCTTCCTTCAAAGAGTGATTATGGACACTACGCGTGTCCAACCGCGGAATGACATTTCAAGCGCAAAATTATGAGAACCGGTCACTTAGGTTTCCTTACGTTTCCTACACAGCTAGTAGCATTGCTACTGTAAAATAAAATTCTAAATTCGTCGGGTCTACGGGCAGTTCAGTCGGTCTACTCTAGCGCACGGCATAGTACAAAGCTATACTTTGGACTGTGCCGTGGTCAGGATGACGAAAAGACGAATGTATGAGTCGGGTCATAATCAATGACCCGACTCATACATTCTGATCAGCTTGCCAAAAGCGTAATTTACAGCTACATTAGTTACCTATGTATATTATTACAGGCAATAGCTCACATCGTTATGCAGGATATAAATATTTACCCTCAGGCTCATCTGTTGATAGTTCGTAATAACAGTCCTGATCCATACTGGTTATTGATTCAAGACGAAAGTGGGAAGTATACATTTCAATAAGTTACATGTTAATTACTATACACAGAAAAAGTACAGGGTATAAGCCAAACAACAATTTTGAAACTAGAAACAATGAATGCGTTGACAGAATCAACACCACAGAACGTCAGCGACAAAAAAGCCTAATAAATAAATTAATGTCGACGTGATCGACATCTGCATAGCGAAAATTACGTTTGACATACGATGATGTACCAGTGATATCACGTTAGCTATAAAACAGACGAAGAGAGACTGAGTTTTTATACTTTTAGGTATAATCCATATATGAACACCGTCAAATCCCAGGTGGCACTAAGTTAGAAGGGTTGAAACTAGAGTTTGATTCGACGTAAGTATAAGGTCTATAACCTTATAAACATATGAGCTTATACAGTTGCTGCAAACTTCCTAGTTTCCGCTAATCAAATAGTGCAACGCCACATGGCTACTTATGAACACCATCCTAGTTAGCTTGAAGTTTGACGAGCGGAAACCAATTCCACTAAGTTGATAAGATTAAAAGCTTGATGCTAATTTGAATCGCTCGTCAAGCTTTATGTCACCTCGGATGATATTTATAAGTACGCACTTAACGCTCCAACGTCTTGGCGTGTATACACATTCTCAATCCGTGTTTTGCAAGCCAAACAAGGCATTATTACAACTTTTGTACTTTTAAATGTGCATACACCATTTCAGACTAATCTTGGTGTTACAGCACTGCAATACTAAGACGGAGTTTACACCTTCAGTCTGCCGTCAGTTCACTCCGTGACCTTGATCAAGTTCGGAATGATGCCAGACTGATGAAGCATCAAAATATTCGAACATCCATCCTTCAGTCTAGTCAATCAGTCCACTGAATAGACAACCAGTCTGCCGTCAGTCTAACCAGACAGATGGAATTGACTGACTCCAGACTGAACGTGTTAACTCCGTGTTAGTCTGTATGTCAAGTATGTCGCTGCGACAGACGTCGACGCGGCCGAGTTACGAGACGAACGCACACCGCACAATGTTAGCCAGCCAGCCGATGCGATAAGGGTGAGGTTACGTTGTTACCGGTGTATTAGTAGACGGGCCGCTCGCCGGGCGCGGCGTGAGCTGAATCCCATGGTGCTACATGACTGGGCAACTGGAGCCGCACAGGATACAGCTCACGCGAGCCCGCTCAGTGTGCCGCCACCCGAAGGACGATGGAGGTGAGACACCCGCCGAGATGGTGCGATTCAGTTTTGCATTAGGTCGGTGCGTGGTTTGGGTGAGTTGGGAGACTCGTCACGTTCCTCGTTCCCTAGCAAACTGTTGATCTACTGCCAGCAGTTGTCAGTTGGACAAAAACCATACAAAAAGAACTGACAGCTTTAACATTAGATTTACAGATTGCTAGTGTACGCGAAACTGGGGGTTAGTCGAATGGAGATGCAATGATTGTAGCTTACTGAATTGAACCAAGTGTTTAAGTAAAGGCTATATTTAGATTTAATAAAATCCAATTCAATGTTGGTAGGTACTGTCTTTGCTTCGCCACTTTGGGAATCTGGCATGTACTTAAAATACGTCTTTATCCCAATATGTCACTGTCCCAATTCAGAAAGGTTGTATTATAGTTACTCAATGCTCCCATTCGACCAAAAACATGATAAAAGCATGGTAGTCAAGTAATTTTTTTTTTTGTTTATGTACAAAGTGTGCGTGTTATACGTTTTGAACATTGAAGTTGGGGTTTTAAGATGGCGACGCATTATTCACATACGTAATTAATAAAAAGCTTACCCAAATACTGAAAGATGAAGTTGATGGTGAAACGATGAGACACATTAGTAAAGCAATTATGAGGTGAGGTTACAGAGTTAGTGAGTGAACAACGTAATGGTAGTGACATTAAAATTAAGCAAGCGGACCTCTGTACATACCCTAAATTTGAAGACAGAAGACTGAAAATTATGAGTCAAGTATTTTCGGATTGCGAATACACCTCAGTAAAGAAATTAGTTTTATTATGAAATTATGATAGTTTTCACCATTCAGTTGAAGAACTGACAATATATACTGACAAACTCTGTGGTATTGCCAGATAAGTGAATATCCCCTTACATCAGTGTATTATTCAGTTCTACTGTTTGTGCTACAAATGCTGATTGTATACATTGTCAACAAATACACATTTAATTATAACAGTTTGAGACATTTTGGAATCAGATTATGAGTTTATCACATTATATATTTATATACATTACATACAGTTCACTCTTAAAGAATATTATTCAAGATTTAGTCTACGAACAAAAATAAACAATATTTAATGTCAAACATTCATTATTGCTTATTTTCGTTTGTCATATTCTTCAAGAGTTACAATTACAACGTTTGAAAATTGTGGAAAATCTGGCACAGGAAATCCTAAAGCGAAAGCCGCATAAATATATGATAAAAGTTAGGTATACCAACCAACTGATGTATTAAGTTCAATATGATTTAAAAAAGATTGCCAGATTCAATTTTTAACAAAGTCTATCGCGCCACTTACCTATTTACTTCGCCATTTCAACATTACAATGGGATTGTTAGTAGTCTACAACATGGTGCCACATAACGGCATTCTTTAAACAAATAATCTTTTAAAATTTCTAGTACGCTTGGAGCAGACTCCAGCATGGGTAGTACGAAGGCACGAGTCACAAGTTTTGTGGCGCTTACATGTCAGAATTTGACAATTAATGTACCAGACTGTCGCGACTTTAGTCGCTTTAAACGCGCGACAGGCGTCGTCGTACTACAAGTTCTGTTCGAACGTTTCCTTCAAAATTACAAGATGACTTTCATTCACTACGTGAGCATGAATAAGGGGCTTCTGGCAAAATCTCACCCATTCTCATTTAGGGAGAGAGGTCATTGAAAAATTCACGTCAAGTTTTTGATTCATATTGCGTCGTCGAAGGCCAAAAAGCGAAACACGTATATCAGGATCGTGGCAAGTGGCACACCCTGATATCTGCCTACCTGTCGTAAGTTTTGGTAATGGAGAATATACCTAATATATTACATAACATTTACATACAGGCACATACATTGCTTCTGGCCTACACTAGGATACCCTGTGTCGTGGGAACCAAAAACAACGACATCACAAACATGTTAACATCCAAGACCTAGGGTTTATATTACTCTAATACTTTAGGTTTTTATCACTGTTTTACCCCAAAATTATTGGAGATATCTGGGGGGGAGAAGGGGTCACTCCCCCCCCTCGTCCGGATGTAAATTTGTGAAAAAAACGCCTTACGTTACGTAATGAATGGACAACCCTTGTTCGGAATTTAAATTCACAACAATACAATACATAATGTAATGGGAAAAAATAGCCGCAATATTTGCCGAGCACTGCTGGCCGCCGCCCTCCCGCCGAGACGCTGCAGTTTTCGCGCCGCATAGCTAGAACTCTGACTGTGATGTGATGGTAGACACAAGTCACAGCCATAGGCCTAGCCACGAGACGCGAGGATGGTGCTAACACCGCCGTGATTACTGTGGATCTCCGATCAACCACACATGAGAATAAAGGAGCCCTTTTTGCCTCTACGAAGGGACAACAATTGGTCCTCTAGGACGACACTCAAAGTGAGTCTTACTCCTTGGTGTAGTTGATCGGAGCTGTGAATACCTAATTTATTTATAAACCCAGTGCAAGCTGAGAAAGATTATATTTATACACAATCGTTAATCAATATCGGAACTAGTTTTAGACAGACAACCCGAAACAAATCAGTAATCTAATATTTGTTGGTCAGATTAATCGGATATAGACATTTCATTCAGATGTAAACAAATCGTTAAAATACGGTGAGCAACTAGGTCGATCAATTTGTCTCATATGAGGTCGTTCGTTCTTATCTTTAGTTCAAGAAATATCAACTCGTATTATTAATTTCTTGACATTGATAATATTTCAAAAAGAATGTTAGCTCATGAAATGAAATATAAGTTAATGTTGAAGTGTATTTATTTGATACAGTAACAAACAACGTTTATGAGTTTACGCTTTTGGCAAGATTGACTAAGATGTTGCATTGATCGCCCCACAGACTGTCACAGCTATAATTTCAGTAATTTGATGCCAGTGGCCAAAGGCGTTGTTCCAGTGAACATACACTTGATGCCATAGTTTCATAAATAACCTCATGTGTAGAGTTATTAGAATAAGAAAAGTAATCAATCTCTACTAAACAACTGAAAACTATTTACATAAAATTGTCCATATCTGAGTTGTGCAAGTGGCCTCAGTCTGGGTATTTTTTTATTAGTGTGATGTTCCCGTCTGGTTGCCACAGTACAGTACTGTATCGATTCTGTATCCTAGTTTAGGACGATTGTGTTGTATGGATGTTACATTATACATTTGATCTACATTAGCACTACATTTGAACCCTTGGCCAAATTTAACATGGCATTCGTGAGGTGAAATGTAAAAGTAGTTAGGTTTTTTTTTCGAATAACTTCTAAATAGAATTAAATAATATTTTTTCCTAAAGTTCGGGCGACCGCATTTCTTATAACACTCCGTTGTCAATTCGTGTATGCTTCAGCGCATGAAGTCATTACCCAGTTTAGGCCTCTGTGTGTCCATAATTGATTACATTTTATTCAAGAAATTTCATTATTATTACTCTACACGATTGTTTATCCCTTTCTGAAACATTTTTTTGTAAGCAGTCGAAATTACAGTCTGTACATGAAGCTTGTTGCATGAAGCTCTGTTGTAATTTAAGCAGTTTCATACAATCGCTAGAGTAGGTGTAAAAATTTGTAATGAAACAGATTATATTTTCTTGAAGCTTTCAGAATTGTGTCATAATAAAGCTTTTATAACATATTTTAAAGCTTTTATATATTGAAGATGACAAGTGTCACCAATGAAAAAAACATTTTACTTCATACATAGTTTTATTTCAATAACTCTCAACAGCTTACATGTTTCTCAATCATGTATATTGTGCCAGGACTTTTTTGGCTTAAATGTTATCTAGTGCCCATTCTTCGCTCATAGGTTCTAAGTCGTGGGCTTCAAAAGACACTATATACACGATAAAGAAACTTATAAGTCACTTTTTGCACAAACTATCTGTAAAATGTGATTTAATTTTTCATTGGTGGCATAGTGAACTTCACGGATCCCCTCAAGTTACACCGGACCTTTCCCGATCAATGTATTTTGCTATATAGCACGCACCTGACTCCTGGTCCTCGGTCTGAAGTTGGAAACGGCCGCCGCCCATGATGGGCGCAAAGTCGTCGCTGTCGGCGATGAGCGCGTTGCGAAGTCGGCCCCGCGCGCTGCCGTTGTCTGAATACAGGGCAGAAGGCATGGTTGTAGCTTTGGTGTCATACGAGTGGTCCTAAGAAGATGATGTGACCCAAAGAAGAATAAAAAATGCTTAGAAAAGGTACTGGAATCTAAAAGAAGCCATGAAGAAACGTCTACATAGAGAAGTAAAAACTGAGGTGCAGTCTGTTAGCTTTTCGAATATACCTCTGCTACTATCGGATATATTCGTTTAATAGAAATATCGGAACTAATATGACACTTAACTTTACATAACATTTCAAAATAGTGAAAAGTTTTATACAGTTTTATAGAAGTAGTATTACACTCGTGAGCTTTCGGCAAAAAACGAAGCCTACTCTAGAGCCCGAGGTATATTCTAAAAGCTAAAAGACTGTATTCGAGTCGTGTGACCCATCTATAGGCAAGCAAGCATGTCACTGACGTAACGACGAAGCCAAGGGGGTCGTGGACACGAGAGGCTCGCCACGACCAAGTTTGTAACTGACCTGACGAAGACGCAATTTAGCGGAGTGTGAGGACGCGAGACTCGCGCGGACCAAGCTTATAACTGAGCTGACGACGAAGAAGCTAGTGAAAGAAACACGTCGAACGGTACGGTGAGCCGGCATGGTGATTCGCAGCGTGTAAATCGTTGTGTCGTGTACCAATCAAGTCTCGCAACGACGAAGCTTAACACTGACCTGACGACGAAAAGCGGGGTGACAGACAGACGTGGTGGCGGCCACACTGGGTATTGTCGCCCCTTCGAGCGGCATGGTGGAATCAGTGGTGCGTAGGGCGGTATGGAAATGGCACTACGTCCTAACACTGACCCGACGGCGACCAAGGTGTTAGCGTCCGAGGCAATAAAACTCTTAACATTGCCCTCATGAAGCTAGCCAGATGTTTAGCAAGGGTATTCGACCCGTGTGTCCTACCTATCTTCGAGTATCTACACGCGGTATGACCGGCAAGCAAGCTTATCACTGACATGACGAAGCTATCAGCGTCGTGAGCACGCGAGGCTCGCGCCGACGTAGCTCTATAACTGACCTAACGACGAAGAAGCTAGTGGAGTGACAGACACGGTAGCGGCCGCACTGGGCGTCGCCCCTTACCCCCCACACGCCGAGCGGCATGGTGGGATCAGTGGTCCGTAGGGCGGTATAGAAATAACATTGCATTCTCGACACCGACCTGACGGCGAAGAAGCTGACGAGGTGTCGAGGTGCTCGCAACTAATATCTATTACTGACCTGACGACGAAGAAGCTAGTGGGGTGACGGGCGTGGCGGCCGCACTGGGCGTCAACCCTTGTCCCGACGCGTCGAGAGGCATGGTGGGGTCTGTGGTGCGCGGGGTGTGGAGGAGCCCCAGCGGTTGCGTTCCGCCCGGACTCTTGCATTCTACGCGAGACTCCGCTTCCAGGCCCGGTTCTTTCTTTATGGGCGTCCTGTGGGGCACAAGTGGGTATCACTAAGAAGGTTGCCAGTAACTTTTGCGAATTAGGGAGCATCTCACTCACATTAAATAATATTTAATATATCTAATTAAAATTACATAACTCTTCAACTTCGTTTCAGCTTGGAAGATAACATTAAATTTGCTTTGGTACAAATTAAAACTGTTTGTCTATTTGGAGCAGTGGTTTGATGGATAATGCTTGTAGATCATTTAAAACTGACTAGGTCCAGTTTTAGAGGGAGAACAACTCCCCAATGCATGAATGGGGGGACGGTTTATCAATTTTCGTTACGTTATTGTTATAAATACATCATTACAAGATTGTATAAAATAGAATAATAGAATTGAGAAAGACAAAAATTTGCTTATTGGATTTTATTAAATTATTTATCGATACCCATATAACTATTTTCTGGCTTTGGTTTATTTCCGTCACTTATATTATGTTAGTTATTATGTTAAATAAATATTGAGGATACAACAATCCGGGACGTTGCGAAGAGGGAAGGCATGAGGTGGCCAGACTTTTTTGCACAGGAAAAAAGGCTAAAGGGGAAGGACCTCCCCAGCGGTGAGATACGAAATTAAAAAACATATTGAGGATCCTTACGTGAAGTCAGCGGTGATAGAACTAGAGGGCAGCGACTGCAATTGCGCGAGGAGTGGCGCCAGGAGAGCCTTGTTGTCTTCTAGCAGCGGATCTGACGCTGCGACAATAGATGTGATTAAACATTACAACGTGCCGGTAAGTGACGTGCGGGCGCCACGACTTCTATATAACCCTTTAAACTATAAGGTTACAATTAAACGGGCTTGTATTTTAGTTTTTAACAAAGTGAGTATTTCAGAATAATTTTAAATGATATTGTTGCGCTCCCACGTCCTCGACTCGAATAACGAAGGCCCTTGGGCCTTAAGATTTACATCAACGACTGCAAGATGCGAAAAGAAGTCCTTCAGGTGTGAACCAGATACCAACAAGAAGCATACATATTTCTTAACGACTCGCGATGATGACACATAGTAATATATTAAACGGGTCTAATCGCGATAATTTATTAGGTAAAACGTAATTACCTTATCGGGAATTAAGATCATTACAGTCGGGAACTAGGGTTACGTTTTAACAAATAAATTATAGAGTTTAGACCCGTTTAATATAAAACTGATCTGCATAAGTGACAAATGCTACATACTGCTTTAAGTATCATCTGAGTACAGTTGATAGCTATTAAACCCTTACATTGAACTGCGGTCGCCCGCAACGTTATCGAGTAGTAATGGCGTTACCCATCTACCTGGGCCAAATGAAAACCTTAGGACCCCCGGGCCATAAAGTGGTAATTCCGTAGTTGGCCCGCCAGCTGGTATAGAATCTGGCCCACCATTAAAATTGCTTGATTTTAACAGTAGAGTGACAGTGAGATAAGGACTGAAATGTTTTTTCCCAACTCTTCTCTCAATGCTCTTTGCTCTTGTAGAATCTTTAAAGTTTTGTTGTCATGTAGAAGTTACTTACAAGGAGGCGGCGTCTGAGGCCGTTCTTTAGGACAAAGGTAGACTTCTATTTCACCCGAGGAGGATTTCAAATGTATCATGTAACCCTTCTCATCTGGGTGAGGCACCTGCAAACAATAAAGAACATTTTATAGAACTGGGAAAATTTTATTCAACTATATACACCCCACTACAGGATATAAGAATAAGGTTAATGGACTGCATTATTAATATGACAAGGTTAATAGGGTACATTAGAGACAGCAACGTTTGCAGGTTAAGATGACAAGCATAGCCTCGGCTTTTGTCTATACCTACAACAGTCTTGTCTCGCTATATGTCTACGCTATTGTAGACAAAGGACGCTGGAATCTGTTATAATCCTGAGTAAGTTACACTTACACTTAACCGGGTGTCCGGCGGCGCCTTGATGGGTATGACGGTCTGGTTGCGGAAATCCCGTATGGACCTCAAATCCGCGTACGTGATGTAGGCCAGGGCCCCATGCTCCGCTGACAGCCGACTGAGCGCCCGCTCCGCCGCGTCCACCGCCTTTGTTACCTGTTGGTTAAACGATACATCACACTCAAGTAGAACCTACCGACGGCCAGCTTGCTAAATCGACAACCTGCAGAGGTAGGCATGAGGTCGCTAGTTTTAACCCGCTCAAACCTCAAAGTGGCTACTTTCCAAACAGTATCAAATTCACATTGATTTTTGAGCACAGTACGTGCGACTCGCAGTCATGCTACCTATGCAGCACCGGCAGTCGCGCGTTTTGTGGCGCAAAAATAGTAAAATTTTATAGATGTATAGAGAACACTTTATTGCACAGAAAAATTTAAATGATACCGATATTTCTTAGCATATGACAGCAAACGGCCTTGTCACTAAAAGTCACCTCTTAAAATATTTTTGAAAATAAAGATAACTTTTAGAGATAACTTTATTGCACAATCAGAAAAAAATATTACATGCGACTTCTTACAAATTGATCTGAAATTAGCTACTTTTCTTATTTGAGTCCATATTTGAGCGCGTTTAAACGAGCGACTCCCTTTATAGTGCTACCTAACATGACGTAGGTTGCAGACAGCGGCTGATGAGTATGCCACAGACAGGAAGGAGTGTCGTGCTCGGGGAACCATTTCGCCCACCGCTGGACATAGCAGCAGCGGGCAAATGCAGGCAGATGGTTCGGATTACAACCAGTCAGTATATTTACCACTGCTGGAATAGGACAACTAAGCTACGTAATTGAGGCTAATCCTTGTAATCCGTAACTATAGAACGTCGAGCCAATAAATAATGTTTCCTGTTTATCCGCGTTGTTTCCTGTTGTATGTTGCCGTTGTATCTAATTGTCGCCAACGAATCTGGAACGATTTATAGTGAACTGAAAACATCAAACACATTGACCGGGCCCTAGAGTCTAATACTTACATAGTTTTTCAATAGAATGATATAAGCACGACAATGGTTGTTATTTGCCTCAATTTGATAGACTACAAAACAATAGCAGTACAATGTCATTCCAGGGGTATAACCCGCACAAATTACACAGGCGTTTCTCGCAAAGTTCGAATCGAGCGAGGCTACGAGTTAAGTAGCACGGGTTATACCATTGCAATGCGATTGGTTACTAGACTACCGATAGTGTGAATGAAACGACCATAACCGGGCTAATATGACTCTATTGAACAGCTATACATTTTAGAGACTCACCCCCCAGGAGTATCCGTGTGAAAGTATATAAATCACATTCCGAATATACCTCTGCAATAATACCACTAATCGTAATCACATCACAAACGCAACACTAGGCGCGTCCGTTCAACCGCGAAAGGTTTCCGTCCGCACTCCTTACAGCAACCTACGACCTGCCCCTATATATTACGCGCCAAAAATCCGACACGATTCTCAACGTCTATCAAATTCCATAATAATTGCAATCGGAAACGTCAGGGTTTTGACAGGATTTGGTGCTCATAATAAAGGCGTTTGGGCCGCATGGCATAAAACTAATAGTTTAATATCATATAATTCGATTGCGTAGCCAATGTCTTTAAACTGGTTAATAAGTGCCTAAATCGCCTTTACAGTGTACATTGTATGAATCGACTTATGATTTGTCACAGTAAAATATTAAAAAAACGGATTTGTATGAAATAGACTCAACTCAAGATCTCTAACTCACATTCGCAAGCTTTTTTATTTTTGCTTTCTTTTTTTTGTTAGTTATATTGCGAGCTTTGGCAAAAGTTTTAAAATACACTGTGGCAAATTGTATTTCTCAATAATTACATTTGTACCACTAGCCGAGTAGTTTTCGAGGGGTCGAAGACAAATTTAGAAATAAGAAGTATACCACGTGGCAACGGTTTCAGCGGCGGCCATAGATATCGGCCCCCATAGCTAACCCCAAAGTCGTCGTCAAGCCGTTACGTTGACAGAAGTTACACGGACCCAAATCGTTTGAGGTAAAGTGTCATGTTGCATTTGTGATGTGCACAAGGGGCGTGGTACAATTCTGATACGGAAGCAGTAAGGGGACATTGTATGGACTCTACCTTGGCCTCTCTCGCCGCGAGCGAGCGAACGTCTCTCCGCAGTCGCCGCGCCGTGCCCTCGTCGCCCACCCCGCTTGCGCACGCGCCGCCTGTGCGGGGAAGAGCGAGATAGAGTACAGGTGGCCAGCTCATCAAACAGTAACAACCGTGTGGGGCCATCATATTCTTCCAGCGTGTTGACACATAGCCCGTTAACCTCTTACGGCAATAGCAAAAAATTCATTGACCTTCAAGTACATTCTCCTCTTTGCTTAGGGTAGTTTCTTACGCGACGTCATATTAGACCAGCTGCCCCAGACCGAACGTAAACTGCCCACAATATCATGCGCACCAAATCCTGTCAAAGTCCATACAAATTGCTATCACAATTTTCAATCATCAGGATTCGGACAGGATTCTGTGCGCATAATAAATTAGGCTCCTGATACCCTCTTAGATGTAAAAGATCCTTACTGCAAAGTACAACGGTAGCTAGGAGGCACACTCACCGCATTTCCATTGTATATTATTCTTGGATCTCTTCTCTAGTATTCCTATGCCTTCTAGTACGTTGGTGATGTCGTAGATGCGACGTTTCTGGACCGAGAGGTGTTCCGCCGCGATGTTTAGGTCCAACACGCCGTTGGGCGAAGAGCGAAGCAACGCGACGAACTTCTGCGTTAATAAACCTAGTGATGTGTCGAACCTGCTGACAAAAGTTTATTGTCTAATCAGCCCATCAAACAGTGGCCTTGATATCAACCCTTCTCCCCACTGCTGGGGCACGGGTCTCTTCCTGCATCGCAGTAAGGTTAGGCCATACTCCGCCACGGGGGGTCAAGTCCGGGTTGGCGGAGGATTGTAAGGCACTGTGAGAAGTTATCAAGCAGCCCATAAGGCCTCGACATGGCTTAACGACAGAAATTACTTGATCGCCGGCACTGACGGCTAAATGTGACTTGCAAAGTACGGAAGCGCTCGGAAAAATGCCACTAGTGGTAGTCATAGGAGGGTCACCCATCAGCACCTGACCGCGCCTGTTATTGCTTAAACCAAGTGATTGATTCCAATCATCACAAGGCCACGAACGCTTCAACTGACAACTTAAACAATGTGTTTAAGAGAATGGACATCATTTTGGGGCACGGGTGTCTCCCTGCATCGCAGGAAGGTTAGGCCATACTTCAACACGGAGGCCAAGTACGCGTTGGTGGAGGATTATAAGGCACTGGCAGGCCTTACTGTCAAAAGTTATCAAGCCGCCCATAAGGCCTCTGACATGGCTTAACGACAGTCATTACATGACAGCCAGCACGAACGTCTTAGCGTGCCTAGCGAAGCGAGGAAGATTCGCAAGGCACCTTTAGATAGTAATACTCTTTATACCAGCAATCTTTCCGACATGAGCTTCATCGTCAGGCTATACTAGTCCACTGCTGGGCATAGCCCTCCCCCAAAGAGCGCCACGTTGTGCTATCATAGGGGGAAATCCCCATAATCCCCACGCTGGGCATGCGGGTTGAGGATCGCAGTTCGGTGGAATTGTACTGCAGGGGGCACTGCTGCCCACCCCCCGGTTAGTGTTAGATATAAGCTTGCCTGGAAGAAATTGCTACCAACAATAAGGCCGCCAATGGTACCCCCCCTTCTTTTGTAACCTGTGTCTCTGAAATTATTTTCTGGTGTGTTCAATAAGGAATATACTTATCTTACACTGTGACATAGACAAGTTATGATTTTTATTTTTAATTAGCCCTTAAACGTCCCACAGACCTTTCTCACAGAGAGAGTACGGGCTTAATTAACACGCGTGCCCACCGCTGATTGGCAATTTCAAGCGATAAGATAACTATGACATCCTTCACCTTCAGTATTGCTACTACAACTTCACAAATACAGGTTATGAATTTATGAAATATATTTCTTTTTTATTTAGTTATATTAGCTCTAAGTAAGGTATAAGTAAGCAGAGCTTTTATGGATCCATTTGTAGAAGCAGATCGAGCCATAATTATCTTCGGCTGCGACCATTCGGAGTAAGGTGTCAGCGATACTTTGCGCTGAGTGGTCGCATTTGGTTGTATGTGGCTTGATGTGTTTTGGCGCTCGTCCATATTCTAACATGCTTTCATCACACGTTAAATGATAATGTAACTAGATTATAAGCTTTCTTCATGATATTTTTACTTGTTATGTTACTTATCTGTTGTTTAATGCTATAAATAAAATAAAATAAAATTACCTGGACCGCTCGGTGTATTTCTTCATAGAACTGGACGGTCGGCTGTAGGGGGTCAGCACCTTCACTCGCTTCTGTTTAGGTGTCTTGAAGTCAGCCTTCATCGGCACCACGTGGCCTTGCTGGCTACCCGAGCTGCTCTCGCTCAGGTTCAGTCTTCGTTTCACCGCCTGAGGGCAGGAGACTCGTTAGTATCAACAATCTAGCTGCATAACTAGTATAACATTTAAACACAGAGTAAAGATAAGATAAGAATATTCTTTATTGTACACCAGAGCACATATTAAAACATGTAAAGATACAAAGTACAATTGGCGGTCTTATTGCTAAAAGCAATTTCTTCGAGTAAAATATCTTCTTATAGAAAAACAAATTATACACAAGAAAAACACGTATATAATCATAAAATAATAGTAATATACATTAATATACAGATCATTTATATGCAGTAATATATACAGAACTAACATTAATACAAAAGTAGAATTCACTGAAGGAATGCCAACGCCATAAATACTAAGAAAAGAACCGGGAAACAGTGTTTTAATATAATGTACTTATTTACTTCTGAAAATATATAAAAGTACCATGTAGGTAATAAAAACTAGTAAAATATATTAAAATACTAGCTGACTCAGTGAACTTCGTACCGCCTAACAGTAGATTTTTTTTTATTTTTCCCTCCGTAAGAACCATCCTCGTACTTCAGAGAATATTCTAAAAAAAAAATTACCGTAATCGGTTCAGCTGCTTTCGAGATTTGCGCGTACCAACACATTCCACGATTAATTTTTTATATTATAGATTACTTGCGTGCACATAGGTAGTAAAAGTTTATTATTAGTTGAGTTACACGGGCTGCGCTGAAAATCAGCGCTGTTTTTAGGATAGATCTATCAAACAGCTTATGCTGAGCTTATGCTGAGCGTATGCTCGATTGTCATGCATTCCTACTGACAGAACCTTGTAAACACCACTTGTTTTTTTTTATTATTTACAGAAGTTCTGTCTAGATATCTAACTTATAGGTAATATAAACATAGTAAACCTTGCATGACAATAAATGTTTAATCTCTCTCTCTCTCTTTGTTTCTTTCTTTCTTTCTTCATTTCTTTCTTTCTTTCATAATATAGCTCATATTATAAGTGACAGGTCCGATTTCTGAATTGAGAATTTCACTAAGTAAATACTTATGGTGCTTAGGGGCGCTAACTAGCGCCACCAATGGAATATAAATCATAATTTGTTTTATACACGTTTTTAAAGAAAAAAAAGATAAATCTTAATACCTGTGGTATTTTTAGAACATACAGCCTAAAATGTAGTATTAATATCCTAGGACTTTAATCGATTTCCGCTAAAAGCGGCCGCTTTTGGCGGACATCAATTAAAGTCCTAGATTGTTGATCTTAGGTTCTAGACTGTAGGTTCTATAAATTGTTATCACAATTGTTAAGATTTCTCATTATATTCTTTTTAATGCACTAACCCGTGCTAAGGACAATTTTAAAAACCTATTTAGAGACTAAAAATTGTACGTAATACAATGTAGAGGTTCGAAATTTCACTGATGCCGGTGAGTCGCCCATTAGCTCAGTTGGAAAGAGCGCTGGCACGGATAGCCAGAGGTCGCGGGCTCGAACCCCGGCATGGGTGGAATTTTTAACCTCTAAATAGGTTTTTTTAAGATTTCTCATGTTCACTTTTAGATAAAAACTTATTATAAACAAGTTATGATTTTTATTCCATTGGTGGCGCGTTAGCGCCCCTAAGCTCCTTAAGTAACGTCCTGTAACGCTCTTTTCTGAGACATTCGGAGAGACTCAGAATCGAGAATTTAGCTAAGTAAATAGTTAACTGTAGTGCTGTCTCTTCGAATAAGGATCTTATTGATAAAATATTGTAATGAGGATCTCATTGATAAAATATTGTAATAAGGATCTTATTGATAAAATATTGTAATAAGGATCTTATTGATAAAATATCACGGAAAACGTATTATGACAATATAAGGGCCAGTTTCAGAATTGAGAATTTCGCTAAATAAATAGTTAACTGTAGTGCTAACTGGCCCTTATTGTCATAATACGTTTTCCGTGATATTTTATCAATAAGATCCTTATTACAATTATTTGACCCCTGAAATTATGATAAGCTAAATGGGTATCGGTAATTTCTTAGACCTTATAATAGTATAACTTCCTCACAAACAAGTCAATCACTTGTCCTTGTCCCAAACTACGATATCATGTGCTATGGTAACCAGGCAAGAGTACTTAACATGGAAATATTAGTATCTCATAATATTTGACTCCGCAATTTCCGACAGCAGTTTTTGTTACACTCTATATTATCTATCTAATCAGCCCATAGACGGAGCCCACTGTTTGGCATAGGCCTTTTCTCTTTCACGCCAAACCATCCGGTTAGTTAGCTATTCCCGTCCAATGTTTCCTAGTCTCTTTTATAATGACGTCGGCCCAAGGCTGGTGGTCTGCCCACAGACATATATTTTTTATATTACAGCGATAGGGAATCAATGAAAACAATTTTTAAATTATATTTTTCAATTAATTATTGAATTGTGATTTTGGTTTTGTTATACTAAGGCTACTATGCTATCTGGAATGAGTGAAAAACGCTAGTGTAAAAGCGTGAGTGTTATTGACGATACCACGTTATCAAATCATTCTAGTAAGAAAGATAGCTTGACAAACCAATCGAAATAATAACCGTGATGTGACATGTTGTGCGGAAGAGAACATTCTCACATGTTGAGAACTTTATATAAAACAAAAACAAAATTCGACTAACTGAGACCCTCTTTTTTTGAAGTAGAGTTAATATAATATAAAATAGCTTTTGGTGTTCAGTATGTGAAGGTTTCGGGTCGGGCGTCAGTATTTGAACATCGTATATAAATATACGCCTAACGACGGGCACAGGAGTCCTCTCACATAGAGTGCACGGGCTTATGCCCCCGTGGCTCAATCATGTGCCCCCGGGGATTGGCGATTTCATAGCGTCTCTCTAGGCCTACCCTATAACAAAGCTGAAAAATGTACATTGAAGACTATTTCAGTAATAAAAATATTGAAAAACTTTATCACTTGGGTGTGGATAAAACCTCTAATAAACTAATGTGTTTTTGGCTATCAATGAGCTGCCAAAATACACATTACTTTATTAAAGAGTGCGAGTTCAAGAGAAAAAACAAACAGGCCTTCTCTAGGTTTCTCCTATGTATAATAAATACATTAGATATTAATTATTCTCCCACTATTATGAAATATCTCATTCTCAGTCGTTTTTCTCGTCCAGGTAACTGCCACAATCATTAGCAACAAATTAGAACACGCCAGCGACTCGCTATCGTTAACTGAAGTTGCATCGTCGTAGCAAGACCGCAGCACAACTTAACAACGACTGCATCGCAAACCAACCTATAGTCTGTTAGCGTTTAGAATATACCTTGGGCTCTGAAGTAGGCTTCGGTTTTCGCCGAAAGCACACGAGTTAATACTACTTCCTGCTCTGTATAAATGTAAGTGTTTTATCTAACACTGTTATATTAGTTCCAATTTCGAAATTACGAGTATGTGTCATATTAGGTCCGATATTTCTATTATACGAATATATCCGATTCTATCCCATAGTAGCCGAGGTATATTCTAATAGCTAACAGACTACCCAGCTGTTTGTGAAACAAACAGGGTACATGGAATTGACATAAATACAAAATTATTTGTAGTTTAACGATGACGGCAGGACTAGTCCACCGAATCATAGTCGATCCCCGTGCTATGAGACTATGCTTAAAGTCTCTTTGATGGATCACATCAGAAATATTGTTTTATTTATTGCATTACACAACTGTTAAGTAACATTGCATGTTATAATATCATGGCGAAGCTTACAATGTAGCTTACATATCCTTTAACGTGTAACGACACCGTGCTAAAATATGGACGAGAACGGAAACACACCAAGCCACATATATTTAAATACGACCATACAGGATATAGTTTTATACCTTTATTTTGTTGTAGTATATGTGGCTCGATCCGCATTTAAAAACGGATCCTGTTATTGCGCTAGGAGATTGGTACTTAATTAAATAAAGCAGCTAATTAATTTGTAACAAATGAAACAATCTGCGAAA
The DNA here is from genome assembly GCA_934045075.1 of Yponomeuta sedellus. Taxonomy (NCBI): domain Eukaryota; kingdom Metazoa; phylum Arthropoda; class Insecta; order Lepidoptera; family Yponomeutidae; genus Yponomeuta; species Yponomeuta sedellus. The sequence goes on along the minus strand of OW203728.1, from coordinate 16,807,660 downwards.
GAACTAAGGTGACTGGCATTGCCTATCCTCCTAAGCCCTGGCGTCCCATACATAGGACATCATATCTGACTTTCCTTATTCACACCCAATGAACTTCAAGTAGGAGATCTGGGAAAAACAATGTTCTAGGTCGACAATTTTTTTCGTAACTTTTTTGTATCAATGTTTTTTTCATAATCTACGAAGTTTTAGAAGATCTGCAGTATTTTTTACTTCCATGGGTTAAGAGGCTTAACACGCTAAAGCCGCAGTGGGCTGATCACATATTTTATTTTATTCTCTAGGAAGACTAACATCTATTACAGATTTACAATACAAAGATAAATAGGACATACTCGGCCAATTAAAAGTCTTCACAATTAGTTTTAGATTAGCTTAAAGGCAGACAGTTCACATGTGATAGCACCATTAACGTAATGAGAAAATTACACTAAAAATATAAATACAAATAAGAAAGCAAATTAGAAATACAAATATGCCGAAGAACCGAGTAGTCGATGGGAAGCAATGCTAGATGAGAATGGCCGAGAATAGAAGGAAATGGAGTGCCTTGCGAGACGCCTATGTTCAGCAGTGGAAGTACGGGCTGATTGATTGTATTAATCGGCCCAAGTAGCAAGATTCAAACGATAGATAGATAGACAAGCAAAGTATGTTACTTCATTCGTGAGCTCCGACACAAGACGAATTTTGTTAGGAATGAGCGGCAAATCCCCAACCCGCATGCCCAGCGCGAGGATTATAGGCATTACCCCCCAATGATGGCACAACCTTGCGCTATGCGCTCATTAGGGGAGGGCTATGTCCAGCAGTGGACTAATATAGCCTGAAGAAGAAGCGGCAAATAGTAAATAAAGACTTGCAATGCTGAGTAAGTTGAAGCAGGTATTGAGATCTCAATAACGGTTAAAAAACTAAAACTTCCTCCCTATAAGCAAATAGTTCTAGTATTTTTATATACATATCGCACCACTCTCACAGTTAAGACGACTCGAACGACACATCTCAAGCTAAAATCATCAAGCCGTTTAGGTTACAGAGCGTAACAAAAAACGTACACTCGAAAATATAAGCCTCTTTCTGGCGCAGTCGGGTAAAAAGATAGCTCTCAATTGGTAGAGCGCTGGTACGGATAGCCAGAGGTTGCGGGTTCGAATCCCGGCATGGGTGAAATTTTTAGCCTCTAAATAGGTTTTTAAAAAGATAGTATTAATATTATACAATGTACATACAACACAATATGGATGTCATGTATCTGAAATAAAAAAAGCATAATAAAAAATAGGCAATACAGCATTTCCAGTGCCCATTAGGAACCAGATCAATCCCGTTCCGACTGATAAGTCAAAAGTATACTGTTCAAGTATTTGATTGACAATCATATTTCAAAGGTACAATAGACGGTTCGTGATGTAGAGTAGCTTACGTACCTACAGAACTCGATAATAGCACAAAATCGGACTGAAAAGACAGCTTGATTTAAATAACGCCCCAAAATAAAAGCAAGGGTTAGTTACCCTTAGAGCATTGTTTGTGCAAGCGAGATGTGGTATGTCGACTAATAACGGCCTTTTAATCCCAGACGGGGACCCGTTTGGGGTCCAAGCAGAATACTCAAACGTTAGGAGAAACAATATAACATCAGAAATAATAAAAGAAGAAAGATTATACAGGAAGGAATCCGATATGCCCGTTATGATTCATAAAGTAACATTAGAAAATAACAAAGCAACAGGAAATCATCAGCTTATCTTACAGTGGATCTTTCACTTTGTTAATTAAAAGGGGTTAACACCTACCTTAATACGAGTAGGCTTCCCAGTAATTAAGGTATCCTATCGTAAGTACAACGGCGCAACTTTGATTGTAACGACAAAGAAATCAAGCTTGCATCATTCACAGAATTCAACACTGAACAGATTTTTAGATTTGGGTGACTCATGCTGGTGATTATGGCTCAAACGTTGCAACATCTGATTGGCGTAAATAATACAAACGTCACCAAATTGTATAAATATGTGCAGGTAACATAAAATTGTATTACCCTCAATCCGTTTTACAATTAGATCGTACCACTCGCACAAATAAAGTGTAACGGCCTCATTTATAACAACGCGATTCTACTAAAATACTCCTAGAGGTGTTTTATTCAAATTGTGGTTACGTATTTTCCTCGTAAAATCTCCACCAGGACTATTTTAAACAGCGTTTCTGGAGTGTTTTAAGTATTTGTGTTTTTGTAAATGAAACCGTAAGTAATTTTGTTCACTACAATTAACACTACGCAATTAAGAGTAACCGTTGGAATCCCATTGGTCCGTTCATCTATGAAATAGTCACCATCACAGCACAGTACATGCTAAAACGTTCATAAGCACAAGACACTAATTGTTCATTATTCGTCAAAACAAACCAAACTAGCCACGAGACCTCGCCAGAATGTTTAATTAGGAATAACGAAAACCGAAGAACGCGACATTTTTAACAACTGTTGACGGCTGCGTGCAACAAATTCAATTTCGACAACCCAGGGATCGACCGAGCCTGCGCTCCAAAAGGAAGCATGTGGGGAGGGTACCAACAATGCATGACATAAATTAGAATCAACACAAAAGGCGCCGGCTCTCGGAAGGGACCTCTAGCCCAAAAGAATGGCAATTTCTTATCTCGAAAACTTACTACTATTATTAACTAAACTCCAAGCTATTGTTAATTTGCCGAATTGTATTTCGTGAGACAGTGTGCGTGAGCAATAGCAACAAGTAAATCAGGGCAGATGTGCCTCCTGAGCGTGACGTCACGAGATAAGAACGAGCGAGACCCTCAAACCATCGACGTGTGTTGACATAATGACTTTAAAATGGATTCCTTCACCGTTTACTCGCAAACCGTTTGCTAGTAATATAATTTATTAACCCCTTCTCATCCATTGTGCTTCCTTGTGCAAGCAACTCTTCAAAGGGAGCATTGTTTGGGCAACGTTTCAGGCTGGGACACATCTCTAATAGACAAAGAAAGCGCAGAATTATGCGAAAACCCCGACGTATGGGGCAGGCAGGAAGCAGTACCTGATCACGTGACCACAGGCGGGACCACGCCACACGTGGGACGCCTGGCGATGGCGGGGTGAACGAATCTACTCTACCAACATGTGGGACAATTTGTTACTGGAACTCGAAGAAAAAATAACAAAGGTCGTCTCGGAACTTTGAACTCTAGGGCGGAGCAAGTAGCACAAAAAGGAAGCTAAATTAGATATAAGTATCTTCACCGGAAATCGCAGGTTAAAAGGCGACGTCTATCATACATAACGAATACTTCTTTTTGTATGTATGTCGTTTATCTATCGAGGTCATGGCTGTAGCTGACTTTCTCGCGACAGCGTTAAACAGACTAGAAAAGGTCCTAGTCTCAAAACGTCCTATATGCAGAATAAAAAAACCAATAATTTCCTCTGAATTTAACTACTTACTAAGCTTTAACAAAATTAATAGCTTAGAATAAAATTTGAAACGAAGTACAATAAAGTATTTTAATCTTTTTTGTTGCACTAACCCGTGCTAAGGACAATTTTAAAAACCTATTTAGAGGCTAAAATTCCACCCATGCCGGGACTCGAACCCGCGACCTCTGGCTAACCGTGCCAGCGCTCTCCCAACTGAGCTAATGGGCACTTACCGGCATCAGTGAAATTTCGAACCTCTTTACACTACTCTCTGTATTACTTACAATAAAATACAATAAAGAATATCGACGATTCACGATTCATGTCATTTCACGAATAAGACATTCGACGTCTGAATAAAACACACAAATTTAGTGCTTGAATTAATGTTTAAGGAATCTGATATTGCCTAGCAGGACTAAAATCAAGTCAATAAAATAGTAATATTATGCAACCCATATCACATCCAATACTCACCTACCTCTACGTATCACATCTACTTAGACCTGAGAGTTCCGCACTCAGCCTCATTGTTGGGCCTCTGTACGTAGCAAGCGCTGAGGTACGTCAATACTTCAGAAACTAGGGTTTCCTTACGACGTTTTTCTTCACTTCAGAGAGTGGTATTGCTACTATAACTTCACAAAGGCACGTAACTTCGAAAACAAAGTCATTGGGACATGCCGGGGTTCGAGCCCACGACATCCCGATCGAGAAGCCGGCATTTTACACCGCTCCGCTACCACCGCTCTCACATCTACCTAGCCACCAAAAAAAACGACGGTACTAAGCAAATCTGAGTAAGATTTGAAACCTGAGTTCAGATAGACAAAAAATGTGCACGATTTCGACGTTTGGGCTGATCGTGAATTAGAAATTACTGACGGCCCTGAGCATTTCAATGGCTTGATTTACCGTTTGTTATTTGCTCAATAAGCTGAAACCGTCTGTCATTGTTTTAATAAACTGTTGCCAACTTATCCATTCAGTCTTCCACAGAACATGGATTGGTGTTCACAGGAAATAATAATTCATCTTGATTAGTGTAGTGTGTAGCTAGCTAGATGGCTAATTAGGGGAATTATTATACTTTATACATTGCTTCGCAAGGCACGTTAAGCCGTTGGTGCCGGCTGTCATGTAATGGCAGTCGTAAAGCCATGTCAGAGGCCTCATAACTTCTGGCGGCGGCTTGATAACTTCTGACAGTAAGGCCAGCCACTGCCTTACAATCCTCCACCAACCCGGACTTGGCCCCCGTGGTGGAGTATGGCCTAACCTTCCTGCGATGCAAGATGAGACCCGTGCCCCAGCAGTGGGGGCATACAGGGTCGATATCGATAGATTAATTGTCCACTTCATAGACAGATGCAAAAGGACTCTGACTTATATCCGAATACGGGACTGATGCTTCTGAAGGTTAGCAGTAAGAGTGGCGAGCGTGGTGTAGCAAGGATGAAATCACAAGTCAAAGCCTAAATAAGAATTTATAAAACACCCCTCAAAAGTGGTTTACATAAATTGTGGTTAGATTTTTCCCTTTACCGCAGTATTTTAATTTAAAATGCCTTGCCTTCCCTTGTTTTAAGGAATCATGATGTAATAAATAATCTTACTGGATTGTAAGAAAATATCATATCTTTATGTGTAAATAAAGAAAATAAATAAATAATACAATACTTGTTTGTGATGATAAATTAATAATACAATAAATAAAGATCTGCACTTTCTGCAACACTTTATATGGAACAGAAATATTGCAACTTAACCAGTGCAATATATCACATAACCTCTGAATGGATCTGAATGAAAGTTGGCCCCATGGACCAGATATATATTTCAGTGAATTATATCAAGGACTTGTAACGTAAATAGCGAAATAAAAATTTGTGGGTACAGCAATATTACTGTTATGTAAGAGTAAACCTCTATTTTAAAACGAAAATCGAACATAATTACACCTTGTCTACAAAATTATCGAACTTAATCAATATTTTAAAATAAATATACATATTTAGTGAAGCGCTCGTGGCCTAGTCGAACTGAGTGATTGGAATGAATCACTTGATTTAAGCAACAACAGGCGCGGCCAAGTGCAGGATAGGTGACCATCCCAAGACTACCGCTCGTGGCATTTTTCCGGGCGCTTCCGTGCATCGCAAAACACGCTAAGCCGTTGGTGCCGGCTGTCATGCAAATGACAGTCGCTAAGCCATGTCATAGGCCTTGTGGGCGGCTTTATAACTTCTCACAGTAAGACCCGCCACTGCCTTACAATCCTCCGCCAACCCGGACGTGGTGGAGTATGGCCTAACCTTCCTACGATGCAGGAAAAGACCCGTGCCCCAGCAGTGGGAACATACAAGGGTGGATATCAATACATATTTATTTTAAAACATGAAAACATGTAGGATGTCAAATAAAAGAAAACAATTATTTACGAACAAATATTTCGGGAAAAAAACCCTTCCACTACGTGTGGTGTGGCTAACTACTTTTCGCACTTGAATAGTTTGTATTTTGGTAATGCTTGTACTGTATTCCTTCCGTCCTCATTCATCCTCGTTAAGCCGCTGCCACCAATCTGCCTCAGAAAATCGATCCAGTGAGTTCGCGGGCGTTCTACGCTGCGTTTGCCAAGTGGCGTCCAGCAGTGGACGAATATGGACTGATTGATTCATGTAGGTATTATGGTATCAGCAAAAATGAGGGACCTATTTTAAATGTTCTTCAAAATTAATGGAAGTCACTTAAAATAATGCCTATATTTTGTACTTGCTACTATGATAAAATGAAGTCGATAGCACCCCTTGTATGTCCCCACTGCTGGGATATGGGTCTCTTCCTACATAACAGGAAGGTTAGGCCATGCTCCACTACGGGGGCCAAATCCGGGTTGGTGGAGGATTATAAGACAGTGGCGGGTCTTACTGTCAGAAGTTATCGTGCCGCCCATAGGGGCTCTAATCTAACATGGCTTAACGACTGCCATTACATGACAGCCGAGCCGGCACCAACGGCTTAACGTGCCTTGCGAAGCACGGAAGCGCCCGGAAAAATGCCACTCGCGGTAGTCACGCGACGGTCACCCATCCTGGCCTGGACCTGACCGCGCCTGTTGTTGTTTCACTCGAATAATTGATTCCAATCACTCGGTTCGACTAGGCTACGAGCGCTTCGATAAAATTACATAACATAACATTTAACATAACATTTTACGTACTGGCACAAACATTGCTTCTGGCCCCACACTACGATACCCTGTGTCGTGGAAACCCGAAACAACGACATCACAAACATGTAAACATCCAAAACCTGGTCTTTTTTTTTGTTTCCAGCCGGGATTCGAACCCGGGACCTCTTGCATGGCAGGCAGACGCGCTACCGCTACGCCACAGAGGGGGAGTAGCGGTAAAATGGAGTACTAAAAGAAAAAGACGCACAAAATACCTTTTAAGAGTCCATTTACAAGATAGATAATCATGTTTACTACGTAACTATAAGATACTTTTTATAAAGTAATTTGTCGATAAGTAAGAATGTCTAGTGACGTCATAAATACCGGGCTCAAGATAGATTGAGACTGATCTGTATGGTGCGGTATTGACATCATAGGACTTCACATGGTGCAGATAACGCCTTATATTTATTATGAAGCATTTTTATCAATATTGTAGCTCAATAATATATTTATTAAGTGAGTCGTCATCCTTATTAGAAAACATCAAATCCAAGGAATTATGTCAATTATTTTTTTATTATTTATTTGTATAGCTTGATGTCTAATCAAGCTTTGTAAGAGTAGTTCCTTGATTCAGTAGTATTGTATTAAGACCCTTATATGAAGAATCCTAGTTTGGTCCTTATATTTTTTATGTAGCCCATAGTCCACCGCAGGATAGGCGTTCTCTCAGAGAGAGAGAGAGTAGAGGCTTAATTCCACTCAGGTTTCGTCACGAAGTTTTCCTTCACAGATATCGAGTGCTATTTATTGCTACTAAAACTTCACAAGCATGCAAAACTTAGAAAACAGTCATTGGTACATACCATCGAGCCCGACTCCCGAATGAGAGGCTGGCGGTCTACCGCAGCGCTACCACCACCACTAAGAAAACGACATACATACTTCACGGTCTCTGCCTACCCCTCTGGGATACAGCCCAGAGGGGTAGGCAGAGACCAGGGACTGCCACTTGCCGCATCCTGACAGATCACCTTCGCTTCATCAACATTCATAAGTCGTTTCATGCACACACGCCGGTTCCGGGTAAGTAAACTAATAAATTCTAATTGAACTATACACAAGTAAACAAATTAAGTCCTTTACATGTGTTATTTAACATTTATCCTATCTGCACTAGATAACTGAAAATGATGACACTCAGATGTAGTACCTAAAAATTTGGTATACAAACAAGCTGCAACAATTTCACTAAAATTAAATAAATTTAAATGGCCAGTCCGCAGTGAGCAGGCGCGGTAATTAAGCCCATACTCTCTCTCTGAGAGACGACCTGTGCTATGTAGTGGGACATTTATAAGCCACATAAAAAAAAATACATTTTTTTAATTTTACCAGCTGTCCCAACATCATCGTTCTGTAAATTTATGATCCTCAGTTCCCAACCTTGAAAATAACAATAATCTATTGTTATTTTTTGGAATGAGGAGTTTATACGACTGGATTTTCCAAAAATCTGCTTCCAAACCAACCTCATCCTGACCATTAGAAATACAACAAAATACATCTGCCAAATCGGCCAAGCCATTGTCAAGTTATGCTTAATGGTACATACCTACAGTGATTGATTCTTATTTATATATAGAAGATTTAGTATTGATGGCAGTTTAGGTTTCTGCAGTTTGGCTGAGTTATAGTAGTAGCTAAAGCACATCAATGAACTTATAAACCCCAGCTGGGGGCAAAAAAAAACCCAGGTCTTGGATGTTTACATGTTTGTGATGTCGTTGTTTCTGGTTCCCACGACACAGGGTATCCTAGTGTGGGGCCAGAAGCAATGTATGTGCCTGTATATGTTATGTTATGTTACATACATATTATTAGTATTAATTAATACACAAGCAGCTTTAAGCTGATGCATGTATATCACTTTCAAGCACTTGTTAAATCTTTTTATCTAGTCTGTTTTTAAATAAGTTCACTGTTTTGCATGGTTATTATTTAGATGATATGTGATATCAAATGTTTCTGATGATGCTACTGAATGAATCAGTACAGAGATACCATAAATAAAATACAATTGGAATTGTTAGTGGAGCACCATCAACAGCACACCCACTTTAATGTGGCATCCACACATCCACTTGGTTCACCTATGTTTGCAACAACAATGAAAGTTGATCATAACTATTTATGTACTCCAACAACATAGGTTACAATTGATAAAATATTTTTTCTTTTAAGTAAGCCAACAATGCTAGCTTAGAGACAAACCAGCGATGGTTTAACAGAGCAGTAAATTAATGAAATGTGTTTTTCTATAACATTATAAATTAAAAAAAACCTATACAGATTAATCAATGTAAGATCGACAATTACTTTCTGAATAAAAAACACAAAGGTAACAGTCCCATTTTTTTGGAAAATTTGAATCATCGGTATGGTGTGTTCCTTTATTGACATAAGTGAAATTTTTAATACCGCAAACTGGCAGTTATTATAGAGCCAAAGGTTATGTGGGTGTAACTGCTAGTCCCTTAAACACGACACCACAACAATACTCATGGCCTTGTTAATAAAAACACAAATCAGGCTTCAAGGACTCCAAACTCACCTCCTCACCAAAATTGTTTATGGATGAGATTTTCCAAAGAAAAGAATGTAACAAAATAAAGGCTGTCAGTCAAATATATTTCAGTATGATGCAGTCTAAAGGAAATTGCTACTTGAGCCAGTGATAAACAGGTTTCTAATTATTTCAATACATCTAATTACAATAAAGGTGATATGAAGGTTAATTTTAGTGTTTTAAAAAGGAATTTTGTTTCAGATTACATCATTTCACATTTGCATCATAAGAGCAAGGTAACACTAATATTGATCTGTGTACTCCATTCATGACCAATCAATAAATAAATGGCTTTCATCTATAGCTATACTTAAGTCCAAAACCTGTCTTCACCTAATTATATCATCTATGATTTTTAGCCTAGTACAAACAAGTGATTTTTCCTTTTCTTAAAGAATTGTGGGGCACAATTTGAATGACATCAGAATTAAAACATAATGCCCATTAATACTGAACCAAATGCTGAAATAATAATTGTCTGCTTTCTTCTACATTGAATGCGAACACTAGTCCCATTAACCTAGAAAAGATTAAGGCCGAAGGTTTATAAAATAAACTAGGAACAACATAAAGCGGTTCTACCAGCTTAGGGTTCAATAACCTAAGCTGTAGAAGGGTGAGGCTCTTGCTATATATCCTGTCGACCAATCAATCAGAGTCTCACCTATTATGTGCTGCAAATGATGGCCTAAGTCTTGAGAGTTCATGAACAGATGGTAATAAGGATGATACTTACTTCAGACGTCTTCGGCGGCGCTGTGAGCGCCTCGCGCCGGATCTGATGCTGCGGCGTGGCGCCATAGCCGTGGTCGAGCAGGTGGTAGCTGATGGGTTGGCTCGGGCTGTCGTCCAGGAACGTGGTTAGCGACGGTGACGCCCCGGGCCCCGCCGTTACCACTACTTGAACCTCGCCCTCCACCGACCCTCTCTTCACCCCCCTCGGCATCGCTATTTTAGTACAAACAACTTAATGAAATTTCCATCATTCCAGATAGCTACTTTGCAATGCCTCCGTACTACCGCCATGGACACAATTCAATTAGTAAAGAGGTTAGGGGCGCCGCGCGCGCGGAAATTACAGGTGAGATGTCTCCCAAGCAGAATGGGTCGATATGAGAAATAACCAAATTTATGTAATTCCCAAAACCTCAGGAGAGGCCAGCAGCTGTTCCACGTAGCTTACGTCACTTTTTCAGCTACTTTTTCCGTAAAATAATGACACTGTTTAGTGAACTCCTTTGAGTTATCACAGCTAAAATGTTATGTTCACTCAAGATATATCGTGAAACAAACTCATTGTGAAATTAAAATACTTACGAAAGGTCTGAGCGAACGATATCCGAAGTTATAACCATAAAACGACATAAGTTTTCGACGCAAACGCTACATTATCGAATACTCAAAATAAAATGTCCGCCGCTTTGTTGGTCTCGAATGAACTCGTGGACATCGAGACGCTTGATAATTTTCAACTAAACGCACACAGTTCATAAAATGCACATGCTAACTTGATCACTATTTATTTCACAATTAAATTAGAATATAATGAAAGTCCTAGACCACATTTTATTGTAACTTATTAGATAAAATATGAAGCAATGGAACGGCGACAGGAAGCTTTTCAGAACATCTGGCTTGCACTTGCAAGCGGCGACGTAGCAGTGGCGCGAACTACGTGCGCAGGCGCGAAGCGGCCGAACAACCCCTAGCGGACGCTACGCGCCGCTTCCAAAAATTCCTCCCCTCGGCAAACGAAGCCATAAAAAATATAACGAATTTTTGTATTTCCATCGACGACCGGTTTGTTGAAGAAACACTGAACACGGCGTACGTGCGTCGTTCGTTGCTCTTTCCAAAATACGGCGCAAAGGTGTTGCGCGCGAAAATTGTTTAGATTTTCATTTATTCAAAAATAGCTTTACCGGGAGAGTGCAAAGAATTTCCCACGTTGGGTATATCTATTGATAGCCTTATCGTCCTGCAAGATTACAGAGGAAAATCTTTGGTAGAGTCACTATCTTAATAAGCAACAAAAATATCTAAGCAAGGTGTTGTTTACCCAGAAAGGATCAATAGATAACCAATTATCCTAGAACTTAAATATGCACCCCTAGCGAAAGCTTTCCTTAAATCTCTCCCGCTCTATACTAATTAATAGGTATTATGTACTTACTCCGTACAGGTGGGTATTGTTGTCATAGCTTTATAGAACCAGTGACTGGGAATAGAATAGAACACAGCTAATCTAGCAGAGCACAATGTGTCCAATTAGATCGGAAGATAGAGCCTTTTTTTAAAACTCATTAATGTTTTTATAAAGCGTCTATTAACAGTAGGTACTCTACAGTAGAACAACATTTATGTTTGTGCCAATTTTATTATAATTACAATTAACATTGAAGAGTAATCTCATTATTTTTTAATGTTATTTAAGTATATATCAGTCAGAACATAACAGTAACAAAGTCGCCAAACTGTAACGTTTGATGGCGAGAGATCGCGCGTTCGTTACACCGTATTTACCTACCTACCTATTATCAATTTGAGTAGGTAGGTACAGTAAGTTCATATTGAATTTCATCCTATCGTAAATTAGAAGGTATTGACGTCATGTACATATACACTTATATAAAAATGTGTTTCGAAACGAAATTCGTTCACATCTACGTTTTTTTGTTTGTCTATTTGCGAAATTAATTTATTTGATAACAATAATGAAGATACAGTTTACAGGGCCCCTAACAGACATCCACAAATAGGGAGTCCATAAATATTAAAAATATGCCACTTCTATCCTTAGTAATATACAAAAACATGCATTTTTAAGTTTAAATATTAAAATAAATATAGCGCATTATAATTAAAATAAAACCGCTATAAATTAATGAAGATTTGCCACCTTTATATGTATGTGTGGGTGTGTGTGTATGTTTGTGTGTGATGAATAACAAGATAAAAACTGTGGTCCGAACGTGTTATGGTAGGCACCAGAAAATATTTTTTTAATCGTTAACGCACATCGCACAACGCTAATGCCCAGTTTATGAATTGAGAATTTTGCTAAGCAAATATTTAACTGTAGTGCTGTCTTTTGGAATTTCTCAGCAAAGAGTGTGACAGAACATTACTTAAGTATTTACCTAGTGAAATTCTCATTTCAGTAACCGGCCCTAAATAAATAGTTAACTGTAGTGCTGTCTCTTCGAATTCTTCAGAAAGAGTGTGTCAGAACGTTACCTAGTGATATTCTCAATTCAGAAACCGGACCTAATTATTTAACATGTTGGGAAATATGTTCAACGTTATGGTACATACTTCGTACCAGTTCGAGTTTGAATTTACAGTTTGGAAGCAAAGATCGGAAATCACGAATATTTACAAATGTATTACTGACAAATCATTAATAATAAGTGCCTGATTTTCACAATGAAAAGAATTTCCCTCAAAATATTGCTACTGTACTACAGATTGCGTAACCTTATGTGACTAGGTTAGCTGTAAAGCTGACGATTCGTATTATCTCTCCCCTAGGTACAGTGGCCCAAGCCGTATTAATTATTGTAGCTTTATGAAACCGGGCCCAGGTTTCAATAGGTTCGTCGTTTAGGAAAGCGCCTTCCATGCCACCTTATAATAATGAAAGAATATTATTAATAATAATGAAAGATAAAAAAGTGAACTTATTAAGGGCTGGCTAAAATTACTAACATGTAGCTATGACAGGACCCTGTCTTAGGGGACCTGTTTCAGAGAGCTACAGGGTCAGTACGTCTGGAACACCCTGCTTAGGCATAAATCCTTCGTGGATTGACGGCTCTTAACGGCTTAGCACTGATTGACTAATTCTTTCACCATGACGGATTATGAACCTCGTCTGCCAACGGTCATAATCAGGATGTTACTTACTACAATTATCTACGTGGCCAGAAAGTGAAATACGATGCTTTAAGCATTATAGACATAGACAAGATTCTACATTTTAGATTAGATAATTCGAGAGAGTAAAAAAATATATCAAGAAATACTTCGTACGTACGTATTGAAATTATACGTATCTACCTAGATATGTATAATTTCAATAATTAAACTACTGAAATATATTTTTTTTTGAGGTACTGAGTTAACGTCTATGGACCAAAAACACAGCTGTTAACGCAGGGTTCAATAAAATGTTTATTAAATTTTAGATTCTTTGGCATCATTTTGAAAAACTAAAGCAAAACATAGGAAACGGAAGTGTATAAAGAAGCGCGTACCGGAAATGATTCAGAAAAAAAACACCCTTGAAATCAATTCAGCCATAGACAAACTATGTTTTTTTCCAAGCACAATGTTCTACCGTTCAGAAACGTGATGAACTTTATGATACAAATGTAGAGGTCAGAACAATATTGTTCTGAGATGTAGAGCTCGGATCCACAAATTCTCGGATCTCAGATTTATAGAATTAATCTGAGGTTAAGATAATATCTAAGATTATCGTGTTTTTTCTATCATCATGATGTTCAACTTCAACCTTGTTATGCACAGAACAATTTATTAAACCAATAGTTAGGTCTTCTCTTGTATATTTTACCACCGCAACATGAATACTTGTTTGTATCCACTATGAATGAAACTTTTAGTGCAACACCGTTATTGAAGACAGGAATGGAATTTATTTGCCTCTGACCCATAGATATTGAAAAATAACCCTGTATCGTGGGAGCGAAAGACAAATAGTTATTCAAGCCCTCTATTTATCATTATGATTGCTATGTAGAACTTGATTCACACATGACGACAATGCCTCTGCAGAGTAGAGAATGATTAAATCAAAAACTTTTCTACAGGAGGGTTTTCTCAGATTATAAAAATGAAATAAATTGAGAATTAGTAGGTACAACCCAATGTAAGCTAATAAGTTTATTAAGTACACCAATGCAGTCCAAAATAACTAATTCATTGAATTTGACTTTAGGTAACATAAATAAAAATGCAATAAATAAATAGTCTGTGTTTTATTCATAAGATCCTCATTCTATAAAACTCTCCTCAAATGCAGTATAAGTGGGGTTTCACTTACTGCATTTCAGGGGTGTTATAGGGAATTTTGTTCCATAAGACTACTTATAGTTTTAACATGTAAGACTTTTTGTTTTTCTAAATAAATACTAAATTCAGAGACCAGTTGTTACTCACTTCCAGAATTTAAGGCCAGTGATAAGCTAACCACAGAATAAATAAAAATCCAAGGTCTTAACAAAACATAAAGAAATATATTAAAAATCAGTTCCCAGTTAAATATCAATGATAACAAACACTTCATATTTATTGTCCTTGGGTTCATCTATAATTTGCATAGCAGAATAAGTGATAGCCTTCACCTCAGTACCCTGCGGGTGTCTTCCAATTTGAAATTCTTCTCCAAAGCATTTGCATGATATCCTAAACTCTTCTGTATTGAACTCTGTTATGACTAACTTCTTACAAATTAAAAATGGTTCAACCGAAAACAGGAACAGTAATTCATCAAGAAAATGATAGAGTAGACCCATCATGTCATCAGCATTTGCTTCAATTGTATGTACTTCTTTGATCTGCACATAGTTTAGTTCAGTCATGTAGCCGAACATGGCCATTCCGCACTGCTCAAAGCATTCCTTGAGTGTATTTCCCCAAGCATGCAGCCTGAAAAAACAATCATGTAGGTATAAAAAACTAAATGTGTAAAAGTGCCAGACACTTGGCCATTCAAGCCACAGCTTCAAGACTCAATGGTGGCCTATTAAGTAAATTTCTGTTTTGCAACACCCATATACTTTGCACTTGATAAGCAAAACTTAATTCCCTTTTGATGAACATCCTCTTTACTGTAGGGGATTAGAACAGTACTGAGGACTCAAACTCTCTACACTGCCTTTTGCAGTAGCAGACACTGTGTTTCAAAATTTTTTAAGCTTATACTTTTCTATTTCTTTCTTATTATTTATATTCTTGGTTAATTTCATTGCAACATTTTTCTTTACACTTACACATGATAAGATATAAGTAAAACTCATTCACTATATGTAAACCCACTAAGTACAAGATAATAAATAAATCCTCCAAGAATCTATCACCTGGTGCGATGTATCGTGAAAAACAGTAATTTTAGAAATATTGCATCATTATCTGTAATTATGAAACACCCTGCTAATTGCTAGACAGTAGAAGTTGATTATGTTTTAATATAAATACTTACTGTACATCTGCTGTGTGATCCAAATCTGTAATAATAAGAAAACATGAAAAGAGTGCAGTGAATAATTCGCACCCTCAGAACGAAAGAGGCCTAAGTCAAAAAATAGTGAAATTGAGTTACAATCACAGTCATAAAAAGGTATGCCGTAGACGGAAGATTCGCTATGCTCTTTTTTTTACAATAAGTGCCTTTGTTTGACTTTTCATCGGATAGAGCATACCTTTTTATGTCTCTCTATGATTGTTAGGTACTCAATTTTTTGAGTATTTAAACAATTTTGTTGACTTAGGCCTCTTTCGTTCTCAGAGTGCGAATTGCATTTATACTAATATGTTGTCAACTAAATTTACGAAATATTTCTAAGTGACCCTCAATTACAAAATAATACTTCCTATGAGAAAATGTTTCTTTAGTAAGACAACCCAACTTTACCCACCAACCTAATTTAATAATGATAGAATCATAATTTAATACAAATGAGTTTCTTCGAAAAAATGTACCGTTTACAGCTAGCTATATGATATTTGCATTTTGAGGTTACGAAAAAAATTTACTTACATTCATATTTAACTGGAGGTATGTTGAAGTCATCTTCTGTTAACTCTCCTAATTCGGCATCCATTTTCAATACTCTTGGAGTTATTTACTACCCACGTAAAAACAATCAATGGAATGGAATAAATAAATCATGCAGGTTGTATGAATCGCACCATATCGCATAGTATCATAGAATCCATAAATCGTCTGTGAGCATGGACCACAAGCATGAGCAAAGAAGAGTATATAAGCATGACAGCACAGCACACATTCCAAAAATCAAAACGGACCACAGAGTAACTAAACCAGTGTCAATGTCAACTGTGCAATGAGAGCGTTAACATCGCTCGTCGCCAGTGTTTATATGCTCTGTGGTCGCCAGTCGTCGCTCAATCGTCACAGTCTACACTAATCATGAAGTAGGCCATTCGCACGGATGTCAAAAAAAGACTGATGCCATCACGCATTGAAAGGGTGTGAACCGTAGACAGAGAATAGATAGACGAGACATAACCATAGAAAAAAAAGAAGAGATGACTTAATAAGAGTCTTAAAAAAGTGTAAGCGAGAAACAGTAATGATCTTCTGTCCCTTACGCACGTATGCGATTTTTTTGTTTGCCACAGTTCAAATCTGTGGCAGACAAACCTACGTCAAATCTGAGCTTAATCGAGCTTTACTTTGAATTTAGGCGGATATCGGTGTTTTTCTCCATAAAATTGTACTTTTCGTGTTCGGTGCAATTGGACGAAAGTGATACAATAGTAAGTTGCAGCATTTTAGGCTGTGGAAGCCGCAGTGAGCGTAAAAACGCCAACATAACCTTACATACGTAAGTGCTCTTAATTCTCCTCTAATCTCTGTTTTATGATGTTCAAGACTACGGCAAGGTATAAAATGCATCTACTGCACTCAATTACCCCTAAATTAGATAAATATGTGCAGTGAAAACTGAATCAAATTTGAATATTTTGGTGTTACCCGTCTAAATTATGTAGGCGCTCATACGATAGATTGGCAATCTAACTGCGACAATCTTAATTTTAGCGGTTTATAATAATGTTAGTGTTACCAGACTTAATATACAAAAAATTCTTTAGTATTGGCAAAAACAAGGCCAAATGTGAAGAAAAAAACTCACGCCCGATATCCCCGAGGGTGTAGGCAGAGGAACCAACCACGTGTTAGA
This sequence comes from Yponomeuta sedellus, assembly GCA_934045075.1. NCBI lineage: Eukaryota > Metazoa > Arthropoda > Insecta > Lepidoptera > Yponomeutidae > Yponomeuta > Yponomeuta sedellus. Next base: position 16,790,456 of record OW203728.1, on the reverse strand, counting down.
CCCTTGTTTTGACGAGGTCCCAAACGTACCATTGGCAAGTCTTTCCCCGTTATCCGGGAACATAATGTTTATATTGTTCAAAATTATTTACAGTTACCCAGCTGATCGGGCTCTACGGACCATATGGGTTAAAGCCACGGGTCGTTTGGACTGACTGGCAACCGAAAAAATATACCCGTGTTTGTTCCCGTCATTTCGAGAGTCGAGACCCATAGTTTTCGAAGAAAAAGAGTTCTACGATTCTGACAGAAGGTTCCGTTCCGAAACTATTTTTGCCGGTAAGGACTCCCTAAAATAATATTAGTTATAGGTACATTTTAGTGATGCAATATATTCGTACATTATTATGTTATTGTTGACCTCACAAATATTTTTGCGAATAGACCATTCAATGCATTATTAGTAAGGGTGTAAATAGTATTAGTTATGGGTATATTTTAGTCATTCAATATATTCGTACATTTACCTCACAAATATATTCGTGAATATACCGTTCAATGTAAAATTACGTCTTTGTCCTGGGTCTATTATTTTTTCAATCTCTACTTAATGTATTTCTTAAGTAATCTCTACTTAACTAAGGTTCTAAACTATAGTATACTTTGAAATGTTTTTTTTAAAACGCCGGTTTAAAAAAACGGCGTTTTCTAAATTCGTATTCTCCATCACGTGCGGTTGCAAGTACTAGTGCAAGTGCTACTGATATTCCTACGATGGACAGTCTGAAAAATCCTGATTTGGCTCCGTGTGACTTCTTTTTAATTCCCTTATATTAAAAAATCAGCTCAAAGGGATACAGTTGTCATCGCCGGAAGACGCGCTAGCAGCGTTTGAAAGGCCGTGGAAGAGGTGTCTGCGGAGCACTGGAAAAAATGTTTTGAAAATTGTTTCAGACGCATGAAACTTGGTGTAGAGGCTGATGGAAAGTTCTTTAAAAAGATTTAATGAAAATATTTTTTTCACAGAAGTTAGTTTTTTATTTCTCAAAACTTTCTGAGTGTCCAACGTATAATTTTAATATTTTTTTTTTGCTTCCTTTGAGGTATTCATTTATTTCCCGATTTTCTGTTTACAACTTATAAATACACAAAACATACTTTTGGGAATTATGGGTTATGCTAGCAACTCTTATGAAGTACCTACTTCTATCTCCATCTCAAACGTATACGCGTTGGCTCAGTCTATTCTATTCTCTGTCTACGGTGTGAACTCCAGTCCTTATTCTGAGGCTTTAATCCTTATTCTGAGGGTGTGAAGCACGCCTAGTCCTACATCTTCGTGTGCATACACGAAATAACTCACACAGATATACCAAAACGGTCACTCTGCCGCCATTCCTGGCAGCAGTGCCCAGCGCCCACAAATTAGACAGGTATGTCAGTTATGTCTTGTTTGACACAAAAGAAAATTTAAAGAAATGCCGTCTTGTGTGGTACAATACGGTGGTGTAAACACTTCTCGAAAAAATGCAATAAGTCTCATGGGAGCACCTACCAAATGCGTATAGTGCTACAAAGTTATCTGACCCGGTGAAGGTGTCAATTTTTGTATGGAAACGTCGAGTCTAATAGAAAAGTGACGCTGTCACCGGGTAAGATAGGTTTGTCGCACTATAAGTAGGTAATGATAAAAGTTACACAGTTTTTTTAATGACAGCGGCTCAGAATAAGGAAGTCCTTATTCTGAGGACAGCGGGATAGGGAATAGACATTGTTCTGTGGAATAGACGATTCCCAAAGTGCGAAAGAGATGTAAACCACGGATGTTAAAAATTTACTACGGATGTCAAATGTAAACATAATATTTTGTGTTCTGTCTGTGTCCATTTGACTCAGTTCTAGAACAATTTGACAATTCCGTGTAGAACAATAACTGAGTTCCATTCCACCCATGATATGAAACGTGAAAATAGGTAACATTAATAAATTCAATTAAGTACTTGTCGTTGTAGGAAAGGCATAACAGTATATATATTTAAATTAAAGATTTAATTAGATTTTAACAATGTTTTATTTCTATAAAGTAAGTATAAGCAAAATAGGTACTTGAATTGGAATTTTATAAGATTTATCCACAGGATTTATCGTATCGTACGATCGTATCGTAGGTAGGTATATACGATACGATCGTACGGTGGTGCACCGTCACAGTGGCGCACCGTGCAACCATGCGAGTTACTTACGGGTATTTAAGCCGTATTGTGAATTGCCACGGATGTCAAAAAAAGACGGATGGAACCTTCTATAATCACGAGTGAAGCAGACAAATGGCCGCCGTCTCTTTAAGTATGCCTGCCATTGGAATTGCCAGACTAATATCACTGCCCACTTTTCAAATGAAGAGAATCAAGGTGCTTCAGGGTGCTAACTAGCGCCACCAATGGAAAAAAGTCATAACTTGTGTTATAAATTTATAATACGTTTTATTTTAAAAGTGAACATGAAAAATCTCAACAACTGTGACAATTATTTTTTAAACATACAGTCTAGAAACTAGAATCAACAACCAAGGACTTCAATCACTTTCCGCCAAAAACAGCCGGTTTAACGGAAATCCATTAAAGTTCTAATCTATTGATCATAGATAGATAGATAGAGAACAGTTTAATGCACAACCAGAAAAATATTACAACCATGATTCTTAAATCTAAGTAATGTTATACAATTGGCGGTATTATCGCTAAGAGCGATCTCTTCCAGACGACCTTTGGATGGAGTGGATTGTATGAAGAATATAGTCGGTACGTGGTGCATGTATGTACATAAATAATGAAATCGAAAATATTGTTACGGGCTAGGGTTCTGGATTTAGATGTAAAACGCCAATGACAACTTCTTAGGATTTATTCACGCAGGGTCTGGTCTGCAGGTCTTCACGACACGAAGTCCTCACGTAGATTCCAATCGCAGGTCCAATCGAAGTCCAATAGTATCGCTGAGGTCGTAGGTTTTCGCTCGTATCGTAGGTATGTTCGCTCAAAGTTCACTCTTCGCTATTCCAAACGAAACTGACAGCGCGCCGCGGCGACCGCTATTTATATCCGCCGGCAAAGATTCTAGAACATTCAAGTACGTACCTACACTCGGTGCACGCGGCAACGACTCTAGAACAAAGTCCTTGTCAAAGAGATTTGAACCTTATAGTAGTGGATATACGAGTCACTATTGCTTGCAGCGTTTCATTGTTTACTAAAACGCAGCATGCGGCGACTATTCGATAGGCTTCCATAAGGCTCTATTCTAGATGGTTCGGGATAGGACCGCGACACTGCTCCCCTCTTAGAGATGCTCATAAGGAGCTAAGCGGTCGATGTGAACCACTTTTTGTGCACCTCTTGGCTGCCGTTGAATTCGGTACGTCACGTCATTTAACCGAGTTACCACTTTGTACGGTCCCTCCCATCTTGTCTGCAATTTCGGAGATTTTCCTTTTCGTCGAGTTACATTGTGAAGCCAGACTAGTGCTCCTTCTTCGAAGCCGCTTGTATTTGCTCGGCGGTCATACCTAGTCTTCATCTTTTCACTCGACTCCAATCCGTTTTCCCGTACTATGGCATGAATCTCTCGCATTTTCTCACGTAACTCGGAAATGTAGTCGTGTAGAGAACGTGAGTCGTCAGGAGGGCCTCCAGTCAGCAGATCTACTGGTATTCTCAGTTCTCGGCCAAAATTTACACGCGCTGGGGTTACCTTCGTGCTTTCATGTTCTGCAGTTCGGTAGGCCAGAAGAAATGGCGGTATGTATTTGTCCCAGTCTCTCTGGTGCCTGTCAACGACTTTTGCTAAATGTCTCTCAAGTGTTTGGTTAAATCTTTCTACCATGCCGTCAGATTGAGGATGATATGGGGTGGTCCTAGTCTTATGCATTCCCAATATTTTACAGAGTTCTTGAAATACTTGAGACTCAAAGTTCCTGCCTTGGTCGGAGTGTATTTCCAAGGGCACACCAAACCGGCAAACTACTTCCTCAAACAACTTGGAGGCAACAGTCGTGGCTTCTTGATTGGGTATGGCGAATACCTCTGGCCATTTAGTGAAGTAATCCATAACTACCATGAAATACTTATTTCCTGATTCCGTTACTGGGAACGGTCCAGCCACATCAACTGCAATGCGTTCCCATGGCGCACCAACGTTATAAAGTTGCAGATTTCCTCGGCTTCTAGTTGGTGGGCCTTTCACCGCGGCGCAAGTAACACACTTGCGGCACCAATCTTGCACATCTTCTCGACAATGGAGGCAGTAAAACCTTTCTCGAATCTTTGTTAAAGTCCTTTTTACGCCCAAATGTCCACCTGACACGCCGTCATGTACTTTACGAAGGACATCTTGTACCTTATCTCTTGGGACAACTATCTGAAGATGGAACTCTCTGCCGTTAGGTTTCTCCCATTTTCGGTAAAGTATTCCGTTCCTAAGAATAAAACTGTCCCATTGAGCCCAGTATGCCTTGGTGACAGCACTAGTAGGAGCGACTTCGCACCATCTTGGCTTGTCCTCGCCTCGTTTCTTCCATGCGACAATGAGCCGTACATCTTCGTCATCTTCCTGTGCTTCTTTCATCGCCTCATCTTCCCAAGATCTCGATGGACTCATTTTTGTCAATCTCAATGGCAGTTCCTTTGTCTCTTGTTTGGCACAGTGCTTGCAGTCTTCCGGACACGGCCTTCTTGACAGTGCGTCAGCATTTCCATGCGCCTTTCCGCTGCGGTGTTCAATAATAAAGTCGTACTCCTGCAGTTGTTCGATCCATCGAGCAACTTGCCCCTCTGGATTTTTAAATTGTAACAGCCACTTCAGGGCGGCGTGGTCAGTGCGAAGCGTAAACCGCATGCCGAGGAGATATTTGCTGAAGTGCTGTACTGTCTTTACCACAGCCAAGAGCTGTCACACACACTTCTTGTCACACAATAGTTCCTTTCAGGTTTCGATAGCGATTTACTAAAATAGGCCATCACAACCTCTCTGTCGCCTTGTTTCTGCGATAACACTCCTCCGATCGCTGTGTTACTGGCGTCAGTGTCTACAATGAATTGGCCGTTAGGTTGCGGAAATCCTAAAATTGGAGTCTCGCAAAGACATTTTCTTAATTTTTGAAAGGAACTCTCACATGTGTCATCCCAATGAAATGACTGCTTGTCTTCAGTCAGTCTGTGTAAAGGCTTGGCAATTTCAGAGAACCCCTTAACAAACCGTCTATAATATGAGCATAGCCCTAAAAATGCTCGCACTTCAGTCTTGTCTTTGGGAGTAGGCCATTTTTGCACTGCTTCGATTTTGGCTGGATCTGTCTGTATGCCTTCGCTGGTTATCACATGGCCGAGATAGCTAACCTTGTTCTTAAATAAACTGCATTTCTTCGGATTTAACTTTAAGTTTGCTCCCATTATCTTCTTAAAAACTTGCTCTAGATTTTGTAAGTGGTCCTCAAAATCCGTACCCATGATTATGACGTCATCCAAGTAGACAAGGCAGGCTTCCCCAACTAATCCGGCCAGTACGCACTCCATAAGTCGTTCGAATGTAGCTGGCGCGTTGCACAATCCAAAAGGCATCACGTTAAATTGCCATAAACCTTTGCCAGTTGAAAAGGCTGTCTTCTCTTTATCCTTCGGATCAATTTCCACTTGCCAATAGCCCGATTTCAGATCTAATGTCGAGAACCATTTCATACCATTCAATGTGTCCAGGGTATCGTCTATTCGTGGCAGTGGATAACTATCCTTCTTGGTCACATCGTTAAGCCGTCGATAGTCTACACAGAACCTTGTGCTACCATCTTTCTTCTTTACCAACACAACGGGGAGAACACCATGGGCTAGCAGAAGGTTCTATAATCTGGTTTCTTTTCATGTCGTCCAACATGTCTTGTACTTCCTTTTCTTTGGCAATCGGTATGCGCCTCGCTCGCTGACGAATAGGTCGCTCCTGTCCGGTGTCGATTTTGTGCTGAACTAACGATGTTCTTCCAGGATTTCCTTCGTCAGAGAAGATATCCCTAAAGCGCAGTAGCAACCTCTTAGCTTTCATGTTTTGCGAATAGCTCAGATTACTCTTAGAATCCTCAAGGAGCTTAGTGACTATAATTTCACTCCTGGTATTCGATGTGTTTGAGCTTGGAGATGATTGGCAGCTTCTCATCCAAACGGCTTCCTCACACCTTCCAATAACGTCACCTTTGCTAAGGGTAATCTCACGATCGCCTATATTGACAACCCTTACTACAGCGGTCTTGCCTCCATAGACGAGAGTTCTTGCTGTCAGCAATTTCTGACTGGCTGCACTGTCTCGTGTACCTTCAATCAGCACACACCTATTCCGCTGATTCTTCTGACTTGAAGGCAGCTTCACCTTTACTTCAGTTTGTGCTCGTCTAGGTATTACGATTTTCTTCAGGCACGTGACATTTCCATCGGGACCGCCAAGTATGAAGTTCTCCTCATCACCACATTTAAAGACACTGTTAGTGACATCGATGTGACAGTTGTGTTTTTAGGGTTCCGTACCTCAAAAGGAAAAAACGGAACCCTTATAGGATCACTTTGTTGTCCGTCTGTCCGTCCGTCCGTCTGTCAAGACCCTTTTTCTCAGGAACGCGTGAAGGTATGAAGCTGAAATTTATATCAATTACTCAGGTCTACTGTCCCTTGAAGCTGTGAAAAAATCAAACTTCTAAGCCAACGCAATCAAAAGATACAGCCGTTTATGCCGCAAATTTTCGACACTTGCAAGGGAATCAAAACCTACAGGGTGCTTCCCGTGAACTCAGAATCTTGAAATTTGGTACGAAGCAACGTCTTATAGCATAGATAAAGGAAAAATTACGAAAACCATAAATTTTTAGTTACATCACATAATATATATTTTTTTAATAATTTTAAACTTACTACCCATTTCCTCATAAACGCGTAGAGGTATTAAATTGAAATTCATACCAAATACTCAGGTCTATAATACAGGTTTGTACGGAATCCTCGGTGCGCGAGTCTGACTCGCACTTGGCCGGTTTTTTTCATAAAGTCTAGGCCCAGAATGCAATCATCCATAATTTCGGCTACGATTACGTTGTGAATATATGACGCCTCCCCAACGCATATCGTAACCGACCTTTCACCCAGGACGGGTATCTGCTGGCCAGAAGCGGAGAGAAGTCTGCTTAAACTGGTGCCTTTGCGGCTCCCTACAGCTTTCACCAGGTCTGGTCTCACTATTGTTCTAGAGGCTCCTGTATCTAGGGTGACTTTGCACTCTATTTTGTTCACTGCACCGCGTATTAGTAGACTGTTCCCGTTCCATGCTTGTGAGATACTGGGGCTTCCTCCGCTCCAGCCAGTACCCGCCCCGCTGTCCTGGCTTTTACTCGTTTCCCTGATTCAGGGTGGAGGGCGCAGCGTCATGCTTCTTCACAAACTCTTCCAAACACTGCTCTATTTTGTTGAGACGCGCATCTAGTCTGTCATCTGTTTTGATCGGTTGCCTTTCATTCTTAGGACACGTGAACTGCAGATGCCCTCTTTCCCCACACTTGTAACACATGGGCCCGGAGTTTCTCTTGGGAGGTGTCTTGATCTCTTTAACCTCCTCCGTAACTTCTCGAAGTTTATACCCTTGCCGGATATCATGACGCACAGCTTCTACTTCCAGGGCGTGTGCCAGAGCTTCTTTTAATGAAGAATGGTAGCGAAGCTTTACTGCAGCCCTAATTTCAAGATCCTTGATCCCGTCGACGAAGGCTTGTAAAATATTCGTGTCCACCATCTTACTATCAGCAGAAGGGTACGCCTTTCGAACCAGCTTCTCAATTTCCAACGCCCATTGTTGAAGTCCTTCACCCAGGCGCTGAGTCCTGTCGCGCAGCTGAGCACGAAAAACGTGTTCCAGGTGTCTTTCACCATATCTAGCCTCAAGTGCCTCCAGCAGGTCTTTGAACTCGCTGCCTGAGGTGGGCAGTGCCTCCAGGACAGATAAAGCCGAACCTCTGAGCGCGACGGTGAGGGCTGTCAGGCTCTGTTCGTCCGTCCACCCGTTTGAAGCACCGACAGTCTGGAACTGTTGGCGGTAAGCGACCCAAGACGTAGTACCATCGTACGAAGGCACCTTCACTTTAGGCCCGTGGCATATGCTGACAACTCCGCTCGATGTAACTCCAGCAGCTTTAATACGCCGAACTTCCTGCTCTAGTCCAGTGAGGCCGGTTTTCACATTTTTTAGGTCATCCTCTAATTCGGAAACCCGTTCGTTCACTACCTCTACATCTTCATGTAGCTTAGCGACCGTATCACTGAACTTTGTAACGGCAGAAAGGATCACCTGTTGATCTGCCTTCTGTTCTTCTCGCAGGCCTCTTTGTTCTTCTCGCAGGCCTCTTTGTTCTTCTCGCAGGCCTCTCTGTTCTTCTTGAAGGCACTGCATCTGCTTGCTCTGTTGTTCTTGCAGGCACTGCATCTGCTTGCTCTGTTCTTCTCGCATGCCCTTCAACATTGCCATCAGGCACGACATATCCAAAACCTCCATTGTACGTGACTGAGGTTTAATGTCTTCGGTGGGCGTGGCCAGGTGGGCGTGGCTATGAGGCGGAGCCTGTTGGTCGGTTGGTGAAACCTGGTGGTCAAGGCCGGTGGGCAGAGCCTGGTGCACGGGGGCGGTGGGCGTGGCCTGGTGGGCGTGGCCAGTAGGCGGAGCCGCTGGGCAGGTATGCTGTGTCTCCACTACGCGCGTGGCCTGGTGGGCGGGGCCAGGGGGCGTGGCTTGGTCGGTGGGCGTGGCTTGGTGGGCGGGGCCAGTGGGCGTGTCCCTATGGCCAGTGGGCGTGGCCTGAGGGGCAGTGGGCGTGGCCTCCGCAGCACTTCTGGACCTGGTCCTCACTCCAGAAGTATCCTCTCTCGGAGTCTGTGGCATCTCCAAATCCCCAATTCTGACACCAAATGTTACGGGCTAGGGTTCTGGATTTAGATGTAAAACGCCAATGACAACTTCTTAGGATTTATTCACGCAGGGTCTGGTCTGCAGGTCTTCACGACACGAAGTCCTCACGTAGATTCCAATCGCAGGTCCAATCGAAGTCCAATAGTATCACTGAGGTCGTAGGTTATCGCTCGTATCGAAGGTATGTTCGCTCGAAGTTCACTCTTCGCTATTCCAAACGGAACTGACAGCGCGCCGCGGCGACCGCTATTTATATCCGCCGGCAAAGATTCTAGAACATTCAAGTACGTACCTACACTCGGTGCACGCGGCAACGACTCTAGAACAAAGTCCTTGTCAAAGAGATTTGAACCTTATACTAGTGGACATACGAGTCACTATTGCTTGCAGCGTTTCATTGTTTACTAAAACGCAGCATGCGGCGACTATTCGATAGGCTTCCAGAAGGCTCTATTCTAGATGGTTCGGGATAGGACCGCGACAATATATTGATAACAAACAGCAGGAGAGTGCGAGAAAATAATTACTTATAATTACCTACGATATAATGTACATATATTTAAATAATAATATACATAGACACCTAAAAAATAAATACATATCCAATTAAATACATATAGGTAGGCAACATATACTTAAATAATAATATACATAAATATCTAAAAATAAATACTTTCATATGTATTAATAACAGTTTTCCAGTTTATCCTGTGAGATAGTGGGATTTCACCAGTGCCTTAAAACAAGCCAAGGACTTTGCTTTTCTCACTTCCACGGGCAGATCATTCCATAAATGGACTGCCTGAACCGTGAAAGAGGAGCCCTAAAATTTTGTTCTGTGGATGGGAGTTTTGAGAAGGTTTTGGGATGAGCGAAGAGTCAGGCTATGGGAAGAATGGAGAAACTCGAAACGCTCTTTGAGGTAGGATGGGGTAGCTGGGTTTAACAGAATGCAATAAAGGAGAGAAAGAATGTGAGCATTCCGGCGGAGACGAATGGGGAGCCACTTGAGCTTAGTTCGATATTCAGAAATATGGTCATATTTGCGTAAACCAAATATTAACCGGATACAAAAGTTTTGGAGACGCTCAAGCTTATTTAGTTACTCCTCTGTGAGGTCTAGATAGCAGATGTCAGCGTAGTCGAGAATCGGTAAAAGGAGATACTGAGCCAACACAACTTTGGTAGCCGTAGGAAGGAAATTGCTGAGACGCTGAAGTGAACCTACGGATGCAAACATCTTCCGACTTACCATTTCCAACTGAGGAACCCAAGATAAGGTAGTGTCGAACTAGATTCCCAGATTTTTTACCACTGAACTGAACGGTATGGGTATACCATCAAACAGGATAGGTGGTAAGGAACTCACATCAACCCTGGAGATAAATCGGGGACTACCAATAATTATAACTTGGGTTTTTTTGGATTAACATTCAGTCCATGTGCCACACTCCAATCCAGAATATGCGCAAGGTCACTATTTGTTGCATTCATTGCTGAATGAAGTTGGTTCAGTGGAGCTTGTGTATATATTTGAAGATCGTCTGCAAAAAGTTGGTAGGAAGAAGATAACTTGTGGGAGATACTGTTAATGAAAATTGCAAAGAGAAGTGGAGACAACACGACACCGGCAGATGTTCCGCACCATTCGGAGAAACAATCATCAATACGAATACGTTGCCGGCGTCCGTGTAGATAACTACGAAACCAGTCAATTACCGTTGGAGATATTATGTTAAGAGAACAAAGCAACGCCAACAAAATGTCGAAATCTACGGCATTGAAAGCGTTGCTGAAGTCGAGCAGCTACAGGACTATCAACTGCCCTTCCTCCATCCCCAAACGCATGTCGTCCGTTATTTTAATAATCGCCGTAAAAGTGCTATGTGCGGGGCGGAAACCTGATTGGAGAGGATTGAGGAGATTGTTTTTTGTAAGGAAATAACTTAACTGGGAATGGACAAGACGTTCAAGGACTTTGGACAGGAATGGCAGGATGGATATAGGCCGATACTCGGAGAAGGAAGAAGGGTTGGAATTTTTAGGTATTGGGGTGATTTGGGCTTCCTTCCACGTTTTCGGAAATTTCCCAGACGAGATTGATTTATTTAGGATTTTGGTTATTATGGGCGCAATGAAGTCCAGGATCGGTATCAACATGTTACGGCTGATATCATCACAACCAACAGCGTTAGACGTGATAGAGATGATGTTTTTCTTAACATCACAATCCGAAAATTGACTCAGACTAAAAGAAGAATGATCAAAAGTTGGAACTGAGGAAATGAGATTAAGTGTTTCAGATATGTTCTAGACTGGAAGTTTGAAAAATAGTTATCACAGTTGTTGAGATTTCTCATGTTCACTTTTAGATAAAAACGTTCTATAAAAAAGTTATGACTTTTCCATTGGTGGCGCTAATTAGCGCTCCGAAACGCCTTAAATCATGTTATCAAAAAATAAAGTAAACTTACCTAATCTAAAAAAACCTATTTAGAGGCTAAAAATTTCACCCATGCCGGGATCCGAACCCGCAACCTCTGGCTATCCGTGCCAGCTCTCTTCCAATTGAGTCAATGGGCGACTCACTGGCATCAGTGAAATTTCGAACCTCTTTACACTATTCTCTGTATTACGTACAAGCAGCGACATCTGGCTTAAGCAAATTGCATCACTTACAGACCCGACTACCTACTTTGCAGTTAGGTTTTACATCGGAACGATATCACTGTACCCACATGATTATACTATTTTTATTCTTAATGCACTAAAACGAATCCCGGCATGGGTGAAATTTTTAGCCTCTAAATAGTTTTTTAAATTTGTCCTTAGCACAGGTCACTCTTTTTTTATGTTCTGTGGTGGCAAACAAAAAAAATCGCATACGCGCGTAAGGGACAGAAGATCATTACTGTTTCTCGCTTACACTTTATAAGACTCGTATTAAGTCATCTCTTTCTTCTTTTTTTTCTATGGTTATGTCTCGTCTATCAGTCTATCTATTCTCTGGCTACGTCATGTACTGTAATGCACCTGTAATGCAGTGTTGCCAGATGTACCGCATTTCCGCATTTTTTCCGCTTTTCTGATATTGGATCCACTTTCCGCTTTTTACTAACGTGGTTCCGTTTTTTTCGAAATTGTTTAAATGTCATGTTCATTCAACTTTCAACAAGTCGGTTTCCGTTTGTTACATACAGACAGTGCACTGTGCGTGCATGCGTGCGTGCGCATAGCCCAACCCGGACTTTGCCCCCGTGGTGGAGTATGGCCTAACCTTCCTGCGATGCAGGAAGAGACCCGTGCCCCAGCCGAGGGGACATTCGAGGGTTGATAACGTATAGTCTATGCAGCAGGCGACAGATTATAATACTAGTCCATTCACAACAGCAAAGCAAGAATTCGCGCAAATTTTGACCTGGTTATCCTTGCATATTCCGTGTTATTTACAAATTATCATAGCCTGGTATGAATAAAAATATTAGACCTAAAAACGGAAAAAGAACAATCGGTATTTTATAATATTATATAGCAATAAAAAAATCCGCTTTTTTCCCTGAAAATCCGCTTTTTTAAAGTTCAGGTACCGCATTTTCAGGTTTCGTATCTGGCAACACTGCTGTAATGTTATTATTCTGAATTTTCTGTTCTATTTCCGACACTGCATTAATTGACATACACACATCACAATTCATTTGTTTTTTGTTCCTTCCATTGTGCGTTTCAAATTTCCACATAATTTTATATACAAGACTTCGAGTCTCTGTGTTTTTAGTTTTCTACAATTATTTTATTATTCTATTAGCGTTACAAGTTTTTGTGTGCTAAAAAATGGATCCGATCGCCGTTTTGCACAACAGGATTCAGCTGTTGGAAGCCAAACTTGGGCTATCTGAGCAGCAGGCGAGCATGCCTCCTGTGGAGCAGAGCCAGCAGGGTGACTCGGTGGTTGGTAACCTGGTGAACGCCTCTGCGGCTATACGGAACGCCACCGCAGGTCACGAAAAGTTGGTGGAGGCGATGCACCAAGCTACTGAACTCAACAACTATGCTGACCCCAATTTCGTGGATACAGTAAGATCGAATCCTGTATGTTCGCTTTCCCCAATTAAGGTACTGGGTTATAAAATTGAGTAGCTAATGTTAAAATATGTACTGCTTAACAGGTCCAACAGAACATCATGAATACTCAAGAGGTGGTGGCAGCTGACCAGATGATCCACCACCACTGTCAGTGCATGCATCACTGCAAGCAGGTGAGGCCTTTTGTCACCACAAACTTCAATAAACTGGACATATTCCTTCCTCAAGGGATGCCATTACTACTCAGCAAGATATTGGGTCCCTACAATATTTATTTTTGCTAATTTATGCCCAATTAGTTACTGTTTCTTCAGTTCAATACTTTATTTGCATGCTTCATGTTTTTAACTAGGGTAAATAAGGTGTAATATAGCCCATGAAAATTCTACCCATGTTATCAGCATTTATGTGTACATGCATTGTTATGAAACCAATTTATTCCAGGCTGCCTCTGTGCTGGAGTCTGAGCCGATCCAACAAGTGCCTCAGATGCAGATCACTGTAAACAACTTGCAAGCCTCTGCAGAGAAAATTCGGTCCGAAGCTGATCAGGTAAGTCTGGCTATAGACTGGTTCTACACAGTATTGTGTAATCAGTTGGTTTTTATTTTTAGTACACATTTGAGTTTGGGCTGCTCTCTCCCGAGGGCTGCCTAATAGTATATAAGGTAATTAGTGGATAAAGGTTGGATTTAAAGAGAGGGCGAATAGATGAAGCATGAGCATGTTATTCTAATGACTGAATATTGTATCAAGCAGCGGGTGAACTTTCCTTGTTTGCCTTTTGGATATGACCATAGTATAGTGAAGTGTAATCAAATCACCCTAATGACATATTGCATTACAAAAATTAGAATTTTATATCTTTAAAAACATAATGAACATAAAATATTAGATGGTGGATTTGTAGTAAAATATTTTACTTCAAGTTGAACTAATTTATAGTTTCTGTGATACTACAAATCTTGAAATATTAACATTTCTAACTTACTTAAGTATGTGTGGACTGACTAAGCACTTACAAAAAATTATTTTATAAAAACTGCCATATTAGTGATTAGTTTTGTATTTTACAAAGTCCCATATTGATTTTACTTAACTATAACAGACAAATAACACTTAACTATAATAACACTTAACTACTTAACTATAACACTTAAATATTAACACACAAATATAGCAGTTACTATTTTCAATTTCTTCATCAGAAATCGGATTTTCAAAAGTGTGCAGATTGAGTGAGCATAATAATAATTATTAAAATTCTTTATTGCATGAAAATGTTGCACATAGGCGAGCTTAATGCTACTTAGCTTTATAATAAATTTATTGTAAAACCCGAAAATAATATGTTACTAGGTGATCTACAAATTATAAAGGTAAGTTAACATAGGTTTTACCATAGACAATGGTTTTACTACAGACTTTTCTATCACACTACAATCACATCACATCACACTATATTATATTATTAATTATATTATTATTACATTAATATTGTAAGTGTGTATGTTTGTTACTTCTTCACTTCTAAACGGCTGGAGCGATTTTAATAAAATCTGGTATGGAGTTAATGGCACCCTGGGTTAACACATAGGCTACGTTTCACTACGGGAAAATATCTTATTTTCATGGGAAAATGGATAAACCGCGGGTAACACCCCAGCTGTGCCCTGGGGTGCTACCTGCGGTTTATCTGATAAATATTATATACTATCCTACTACTAATATTATAAACGCGAAAGTTTGTAAGTATGGGTGGATGGATGTTTGTTACTCTTTCATGTAAAAATTACTAAATGGAATACAGGGTGATCCAATGGACGACGTCCAAAAAAAATTTTGATTCCTCACATCCAGGGGTATCCATGTACACCCCATGTATGTTGACCGATTTTTATTAGTTATGATTTTTTTTATGTATTTTCTTAAAATATTTGACTCTGAATTCTTTTTTTTATTGAGTTTTTTTATTCCTTTTACATTCCATTATTCCTTTTCGATCTAAATTTATGGGACTTGCGAAAACGTTATGACGCTGATTACTTTATTCGTAAAAGATCAATTCGGGAGGATTATTATGCCAAAAAAATCTGAAAAAACTTAATAAAAACGTGAAAAAAAATCAAAATAAAATATGTTCATAAAATACATTTAAAAATAATAACTCTTAAACTATTAAAAATCGGTCAACATACATGGGGTATATGTGGATACCCCTGGATGTGAGGAATTTAAATTTTTTTTTGGACGTCATGGTATGGAATATTGCGAATACTGCGAATGGGCCATTCTGCGAATTAGGCATTCAGAGAATAAGCCATTCTGCGAATGGCTTTATTTTACTGCTAGCCTTTTTGCGAATTGGCCATATTACGACCTGTCGAAAAGTCATTTTAGTCACGTAGTACAAAACCACGCCCTATAAATTGATACAAACTGACGTCACAACTTAAATGTTAACGCCTTATAAATAATGTATGGAGCGCTCGTCAATATTATGCATCTACACCCTAAAATGTTTTTATCTATCTACACCCTTTTTAGAAAACGTTTAGAATTCAATGAAAAAGCGAAATCCAATGATATCAACCCTTTTTACAACCCCACTGCTGGGGCACGGGTCTCTTCATCGACGGAAAATTAGACTATACTTACTCCACTACGGGGGCCAAGTCCGGATTAGAGGATTGCAAAGCAGTAGCGGGCCTCACTGTCAGGTTATGAAGCCGCTCGTAAGGCCTTTGACATGGCTTAACGACTGCCATTAACTGACAGCTGGCACCAACGACTTAACGTGCCTTGCGAAATACGGAAGCGTTCGAAAAAAATGCCACTAGCGGTAGCCACAGGTGGTCAGCCATCCAGCATCTGACCGCGCCTGTTTGATTCCAATCACTCGCTTCCACTTGGCTACGAGCGCTTCTAAATCCAATCTATGGTTTGCATTATTTATTAGAGTAACTTGATTTTCGGAGTTCTTCCACGTAGTCAAACTATTTTGTGAAACTGATTTTACCACGTGAAAACTTTGTTCCTCGTGGTCAAATTAATGTAATGATCCCTCCTGTATCAGATTCTAAATGCCAAAAAGTACAGTCAAACCCTAGTCCAAATATTTTGTCAAACTGATTTGACCACGTGGAGTTATGTTTCCGCATATTCAATTATTCAAACTAGTCAAAACCGACCAACTAGACGGGTCAATCAGTAAAGTTGTTCCGATCGGAACTCAGTGCGTGGTTTTATTCCTGTTGGACCACTCAAATCAACCATGTTAAGCTTATTTAAAAGAGTTCCCAACGTAACAACTATGAAATTTTGTTCTTCACGGAACAACTTGTTAATAAATTTCATGCTTATGTATCTATTTATTTTATCTTGCAGGTGTCCCAAGGTGTGACCAGACTTGCAGAGACCTGTGGATCAGCAGCCATCAGTGCCTCGGAAGAGATTGCTAATGTAGCACAAAAAGTGGAGCAAGTTGAAGAGAAGATGTTTCCCAGACGGCGAAATGGCTTGGATTAATTTGACGATTGTATTATCTTCTATATTTTTTATAATGTTTATTTATTGCAAATTAAAAAGTATTAAGATATTGCCTCTATATCTGCTTTGTGTAAATTTTATGATTGATTTTGTCCTCTGGTGCCAGTAGTTCGGTTGTTAGTCCGGTTGACCGAAGTAATTTTTTTATAATATGAACAACATGAAAACAAGTGAACATCTGGAAAACAATTAACGTCGGGAAAACAAGTGAATGCCGGAAAAAATAGAGAATGTCTGGAAAAATTGAGAATGTCGGAAAAACAATTCTGCCGTCGTACGGAGAAAGGCCGTAACTCAGTTGAAACTGGTTTCGAGTAAATTAACGTTTTATTTGAAGTGAAGTCTCGAGTAGTTTTGGGTGTTTTCTCGTGGTCCCTTAAAATTTGTAGAAAAATATGCTTAATTTTTATGGTCTTTGTTTTGTTTTCGTATAGACTAGCCTTTTTCACAATTTGCGAATTTCCCAAAACAATATATTAAGGTTTGTTGTTATTTAAAAATTCCTTAGATTCAATTACGGCTTTTCATACTAGTTAAACTTTATTTATTATGTGAAAAGCCGTAACAATCAAATTGCGGCTTTTCATTTTAAAATTCAAGCGATTTTTGTTGGAGGATGGCTTTTTACCCTTTATCCCCCGTGGCACTACAGCTTGGCACTACTTGTAGTGCCATGGGAAATTTTTATTTCCTTTGACTTTACTGGTAGTGTCAAGGGCAATAACGCATTTCCAGTGACACTACACTGGTTGCAGTTGATTCATGGGAAATATTATTTCCTGTGGCACGAGGGGCTATCTTATCTTTGTGTAAAACTTATCGAATTATCAGTCTGAAACACACTGGAGAAATTACGATAGTGCAGTAAAATTTTCATTTCCTAACATTTTGTTTTAATTTTAACATAATAATTCCGCTAAATAATCGATATCATAGTAGGACAGCCAATCAATTTGATGATTACTTGCCTACTATGCATTTAGGCACTTACCCTCAAATACCTCAAACACATCCCCCCCCCTCCTCGTCGTACCACCAGCTCGTGCCACTAGTGGTACGAGAAGGATTTCAAATTTCCTCGTCGTACCACTGATCGAAATCCGAATGGAACGCCATGATATTTGCTCTACTTACCTACTAATAAAATACAACAAATAAAGGATAATGAAGTAATATGGTATGTTACTGGCAGGCTTACTACCCCTACTTAAAGTTGCAGGTTACAGACGTACAGTACAACCTGTAAGCATAAGAGGGATGAAAAACCAATAAATAGGTAATGTTGATTATATTTATTTAAAAACAGTCAAAGTCTAGGAAGAAATAATTGATCTTGGCAAGACCTTCATTTCGGATGACAGCTGTCAAACTTAAAAACAGAGACGGCAAATTAAACTTTTAACAAAAAGTGATTTTAGCTTTGAGGTATTTGGGCGGTGGTAGTGCCACGGGTGATTAAATAGATCACGGTAAAATTTGTTGTATGCGGTGAATGAGCCAATCAGTGTAGTAGTGTTATGGGTAAGTTAAGTTACCCATGACACTACAAGTTGTGCCAAGCTGTAGTGCCACGGGGGAAAAATGCTTTTTACGCCCTGCTATTTTCGCCTAGAGAAAGAGATAGACCATAAGATAGATTTTTCTTTGCTGATTCCAAATCTGTACTTAACTAAATTTTGTCAAAATCTTGAGTTACGGCCTTTGTCCGTACGACGGCAGAATTTCGGGAAAACAAGTGAATGTAGAAAAAACAAGTGAACATCTGGAAAACTAGTGAACGCCGGGAAAACAAAAGAAAGTCATAAAGCGCGCTTCACCGTAGGCTATAACATCGCATAACAACAGGCGAGTTAGAGTCAAGCGCTACCCATTAGATTATTTAAAATATATATATATAAATGGTTATTTGAAAAAACAGGTTTATGATTTTCGACCTTATTGATATTTTATAATTTTGCTCGTTCAGTCATATTCGTGTTCAGCTGTCACACCTGTACATAAAATTGATGTTTTCCAAAAATTTCAAGAAGGTCGTAAATAGCATGAACCTGTTTTTTCAACACAGAATCGTTAAATAAGCATTTTAAGACTTTCAAAGAGTATATAACCACTAAGACTTTCTATTGATTTCCCGGCGTTCACTTGTTTTCCCGGATTTCACTTGTTTTCCAGATGTTCACTTGTTTTTTCTACATTCACTTGTTTTCCGGACGTTCAATTGTTTTCTGGATATTCACTTGTTTTCCAGATGTTCACTTGTCTTGTCTTTCAGATGTTCACAGTTGTTTTCCAGATGTTCACTTGTTTTTTCTACATTCACTTGTTTTCCCGACGTTCAATTGTTTTCCAGATGTTCACTTGTTTTCATGTTGTTCATATTATTAAAAAAAAATACTTCAACCGAACTACTGTACCTAACTAAAAAGTGTCAGTAGTTCGGTCAACCGGACTAACCGAACTACTGACACTAGAGGGATTTTGTAAGTCAGAAAGTAGGTCGCCTATCAATCATGGTCACTGTCAGGAACTCGGGACTATTATCATCACCCGATTGTGGGTACTACTCTACAGGGTGACTTTGAAATTCTTTCACTAGTTTTAAGAGTATATTCTGTCAAATCGCGTAGATCGTCACGGATATCTGACAGCCCAATAATTCGAGTTCTTCCACGTAGTCAAACTATTTTGGTAGGTACCAAAAAGGTACTAAATAATGAGATAGACAATTTTAAAATCCCAGCGGTGGTCCCGCCATTAGCACGCTCACGATTTGACCACGTGGAAATTTTGTTCCTCGTGGTCAAATCTTGGTGGTCATAGCGACTTATTTCAAGAATCTTCCATCATAATCATCAGCCATTTGACGCCCACTAGGTACAGAACATAGGCCTCATGGTTTTCCAAGCACCACGGTCTTGTGCCGTCCGCACAAGACCGTGGTGCCGCACTCTGACGACGTGGGTCCGCACTCTGGGAAAAAAGTCCGATCGAGAATGGGTAATTCATTACTCTGAGGGGCAATGGTGTAAGGCTATCCATTTTTTTTTTTTTTTTGAGTATATGGCACTGCACGGTTTGTGCCTACGCCAGTGTCAAGTTATCATAGACTACTGGGACTAGGGTTAAAGGTAAGGAAACGGAACAATTTTACGAAAGGAAAATTAAACGGAATTTGGAAAAAGGAATTTTAAAATCAGGTGTTAATAACATTAGGAAAACAAATAAAGATATATGTGCAATAAATCTTAAATTAAATTTTTATATCATTTTTACTTAAATACTTCGCAATACATTTATAAATATTTACATCAAAATTATATAAAAGGCAAGATTCACAGGTAGGAAAGGAGACACCAAGGGAAGTCAGGGAAGAAAGAAAGGAAGAATGATCCAAATTAGGACAGGAAAATAGGTAATGATTTATGTCTCCCACATCAGCCCCACAAGCACAGGCAGGGCTCTGCACAATGCCAAGCTTAGCAAGGTGGGCCGGAGTTGAAGTATGGCCCAAACGCAAGCGAATCATGATTGAAGTAACCTTCTTACTGAACTTGGCATCGGCGCGACAAAACCAGGGCTTTGACATAATTACAGGTTGCACTGTGCGGTAATGCATGCCTTTTGTGCATTCCTCTGCCCAGATTTTATTCCAGGACTCCCGGAGATAAACCCTGGGAAGAGTTGTGAGATCGCTGGAATAATTTTGATATGGGAATAGATCCCCACACTCCACAGCCTCATTGGCTAGTTTATCTGATTTTTCATTTCCAACTATACCGGAATGAGAAGGGACCCATCCGAAACTAACTAAGAAACCTCTCTGATAGCATTGAAGTAATAATTTACGTATATCAAAAATTATTGGCGAATTAAAACTGAAAAATGGAAATTTTACTAGGGCCTGGAGAGAGCTTAAGGAATCTGACAGTACCAGTGTACTTTGCAGACCCATCAAAAGTATATATTCCACTGCCTTTAAAAGTCCAAAGCATTCTCCAGTAAACACTGAAGATTCAGGGGGAAGTCTAATTTTCTGAACAATTTCAAATTGAGAATGAAACACTCCTACACCTACACAACTATTAGTGTGTTTTGAAGCGTCTGTAAAGATGGTGTGGTACCCCTGGAATTTGTCGTCTAAAAGGTTATTGAAATCACTATTTTGACATACGTCATATTTTGAAATACCTAAATCAAGACGGACGTTAGGTACTTGAACTAATGAATTATATGGACAATTAAAAATAGGAAGCAAGTTAGAATTATGACATGGAGCTTCAATGGCGTTAAACTTCAAGAAACTTTGAACTAGACAAGGGATACCTCTGTGAGACCAATACTTGGATGACACAACCAACTCTGAAAGACGCTGTAATTTGCCATGCAAAGGATGATCAGAGAGCTGCAAACATCGAGCCAAGAATCTATCAGAAAGGTATTGACGCCTTAATTTGAGAGGTGGCTCTCCACACTCTGCTTGTAAACAATTAATAGGACTAGATTTCATGGCCCCTAAGATAATTCTCAAAGCCTTGGACTGCACTGCATCCAATTTCTTCAAACCAGCAGCGCTACCAGGCTCCAATAAAAAGGTTCCATAATCAAGAACACTCCTGATCAAAGCATTGTAGAGCAACCTCAATGAAAAAGGATGAGCGCCCCACCAAACCCCCGAGAGGCATCTGATAATATTTATCAAGCGGTCACACTTGGCTGCAATGTATTCACAGTGAGGGAGTCCTGAAAGATGACTGTCTAAAATAACTCCTAAGAATTTTACTTGTGTTTTTACAGGGATAGGAGTGGAATTATACTGAATACAAAAGTCTGGTCGCTTTCTCAGTCTTGAAAAAAGGACTACAGCACTTTTGTCAACAGAAAGGTCAAGACCATTAGTGGATAGCCAGTCCTGAAGTAATGAAAGGGAAGCAGTTAAAGATGAAGACATTGAGTCTATTGAGTGACCTGTGGCATAAATAAGAAGATCATCTGCATATTGCAACACATCTACAGAACTACCAAGGGAAGAGTCTAAATCAAAAGTGTATATATTGTACAATAAGGGTGAGAGAACCGAGCCTTGCGGTAAACCTCTCCAAACTAATCTAGATATTTTAGTATTGTCTATATACACATTAATGATCCTTTCTGAAAGGATATTTACAATAAAATTTACAAGGATGTTGGGAACATTTAATAAATGTAGTTTTTGTTCTAGTACAGACACAAGAACACTGTCATAAGCAGCACGGATATCAAGAAATGCTGCAAGAACTGAATTGTTATTTGAGAAAGCTAGACGAATATCAGTGGTAAAGACACTTAGACTGTCAATAGTACCTCTCCCCTTTCTAAACCCATACTGGGAAGGAGATAAAATATTATTGCTCTCAATGAACCACTCAAGACGAATTTTGACAAGGTATTCAGCAATTTTAACTAGAACAGAGGATAGAGCAATGGGTCTGTAGGAAGAAGGGTCACCAGAAGGCTTATTGGATTTTAAAATTGGGATAATGGTTTGGGATTTCCAGGAGAGAGGAATAATACCTGAAACTACAGTGGAATTAATTAATTCTAGGTAAGTTAGTAGAGTAGAATCACTAAGATTAACAATGAAAGAATAAGGAATACCATCTTCTCCTGGTGCAGAATCCCTAACATGAGAGAGGATCCCTTTTAATTCCTCTAAGGTGAAAGGCGAGTTTAAATCAGACCGACTATGTACAATATAGCAACTGGGAGAAATATATGTTTGTTCTGGAACAGAAGGAGGAGCTAGGTGGTCCATAAACTCATCAGCTAGGGAAAGGGACATTTTGGGAGTGTGAGAATTATTGAAGGCTGACCTGAACCGTTTTATGTTTTTCCAAACAGCAGATGGAGGAGTATTAGGTGAAATAGAAGTACAAAATGTTTGCCAACCTTCATATTTTTTCTGTTTCAAAAGTTTTTTAGTAATTCGAGATACTTCTAAATAAGTGTCAAAATTCTCTGGTGTCATTTCATCACTGTACATTTTTTCAGCTTCCTTTCTCTTTTTTACAGCCTCTGAACACTCCGCATCCCACCACGGTGGAGAAGGGATTTTGCCAGAAGCACCATTTTTAAGAGGAAATGTCTGATCTGCTGCCTCCATCAATACCCTAGCAAAGATCTCAGCATCAGAGGTACATAAAGACTTGCAATCTCTGACCTTTTGCTCCACACATTGCCTAAAAGAACTCCAGTCTGCATTACTTAATCTATGTTTAATACGGGGTTTAAATGTTGAAACAGAAGATTTACTATTTGGGAATGAAATAAGTAAAGGAAAATGATCACTGCCATATGACGATGAAAGAGGATACCAATTTAAACACAAAGCAAGATTAGGAGTGCAAAAGGTCAAATCAGGAGCACTAGTTCCTTCATCAGGCTTGGTATGACGGGTTGGTAAACAATTATTTAAAATACAAAGATTATGGGACTGAATGATGTCCAGTAATTGTTCCCCATAGCAAGTAGTAGAAGAACTACCCCATGCTTGGTGTTGACAGTTAAAGTCTCCCATCACCAAAAATGGTTTTGGGAGAATACTAATTATATTACTAATTTCTGTTAAAATATTTACAGAAGGTCGAGAAAAATATACAGAAACTATACAAATATTATTTACAATAGCAGCAACAATAGAAATGTCATTGCTGTGAGAAGGGAGTGGAAAAGATGAAAATGAGAATGACTTATTGATGAGAATGGCCACTCCACCAAACCCATCATCTCGGTCTTCTCGAAGACAGGCGTAACCAGTGGTTTTAAAAGAAAACCCTGGCTTCAACCATGTCTCTGAAAGAGTAAATATCGAGGGTTTGTACTTGTTAAGTAAATGAATCAGGTCAGTCTTTTTACTTACTATGCTTCGGCAATTCCACTGCAGGATCTTGCCTAAATTGGCCATTTTTGGCTAAAGAATTTACAATTTCGATAATAGAGGCAGCGTTGGACGGTAATGAGTTATTACTGTTTGTGAAAGATTTTGAGATTATTTGAATTAAAGTTGAGATCAATTCCATTATGTTTGTATTGTTTTCCCCTGAGTCCTTGACTTTATCTTGTAAGGCACAGCCATTTGAGGGAGATGGAGGATCATATTCATAAGTAAGTGATCTATGGACAGCGCGATCATATCCTGTAGATGTGGTTTTTGGGGTTGAAGGTTTACGAAACACTGTTTTTTTATGTGAATAAGAGTTATTTTTTTGATGAGGAGGTGATGGGAGGGGACGAGCAGAGAAATTGGGAGTTGGCGCAGAGGATAATACATCACTGTACGACTTATTTACGGGTGGATGTAACTTAATAGCTTCCGAGTACGAGACACAATTTTGTGCCATATATAGTTTTACCCGGGTCTGCCGCTCGTATTCTGGACATGACTTGTTTGTGGCAAAATGATTTCCATTACATGACAAACAAACTGCATCATCATTTTCGATGTGACAAGTGTCAGCTGAGTGACTCTGACCACATTTGAAACACCTTGGGTTGGAATTGCACTTTGTCTTAGTATGGCCGAAGCGGCAACAATTAAAGCATTGAACAGTAGGGTACGAATAGAGCTCTACAGGTAGAGCATTGTAGCATAGAAAAACTCTTTTGGGCAACACTTGGCCATCAAATGTTAAGACAACAGTTTGTGAGGGTTTCCATGTAGGGGTCGGGCCATGTATTTTATAATTAAATCGTCTAATTTTCAGAACTTTACCGCATCCAATTGGCACAGAAATATTATCAAGTACCTCTTCAGGGGTCCACTCTGCTGGGACTCCTCTGACAACTCCCATCCTTGTGATGTTAAAAGATGGGATGAACGCCTTGAAATTATTTTTACTCAAATCAGAGTCCAGCAGGAACATATTAGCATCGTTAAAATCCGAAAACGAAATACTTAATTTGCTTCGGCTTAGTCTTTTCACACTACCATTGATTATATTTTTAATTCCACGTCTTTTCATATAGTGGCCAAATGATACTGGATGGAGAGTGGGGGAAGGTATATCCTCGGTTGTATGTTTTTGAATATTTATTATGTATGGTGAGGCATCAGTTGATTCGTACTGAGACCTGCCAACCTGAGGGGACTGAAGGGGTAGAGTCACGGGTAATGAAGAAACACGCGACACAGAAGATGCATCCACATGCCCCTTGTGGATCTGGCATTTCACACACAGTAGTTTTTTTATTGTCATCGCTATCACATCCACATACATTAACCTTATCTGTACCTGAACCATGCTTCCTTCTTTTATTACAATGTCGGCAGACCTTACGCTGCGCCCTTGTCCTTTTTCTTTTTTCAGATCTAATGGATCCGTCAGTGTCCATTCCAGTAGACTCATTTAAGGGGATAATTACGTTAACGCCGACCGAGGGGACTGTGCCCCCCGGATCGGGCGGCTCCTCCATGAGCCCAGACAAAAAAGAACAAATAAACTTACCAGAGAATAAGAAACTATATACAAAACTATAATAGAAACTCTAATCTACAATATATTACAAAAAATATACAGAACTGATCTTAAAATCCTATTAGAAAATAATTTTGAAAATTTTCACCAAAAAATACGCCCGCCCAATTTAAACGTTTCCCGCGCTTTTTCGATCACTACTTCAATGCGAAAAATAAACACAGGCTTTTTCTTTTGACGTTAAAAAAATCAGGCTATCCATTTCTAATCCAAAATGGCAATATCACAAATTATTATAGGCAAAATGCTTATGTCAAGCGTGCGAGAAAGCTCGCCAGTGTAAGTACTTAGTGTTCGGTGAGTGTTACTTTGAAGCAGCCTAGCGCAAGTAGGAACTTTGAAATTTTTGTTCGCATTTAGCCCCGTTTTAATGGCGGACATATTTTTGTCTCACTCTTTAATACTACTTACTCTTTCTTTGCTGTCAATGTCAAACTGAAAACAACAAATATGGCGGAACGCGGCACATATTAGAACGTTTTCTAGTTAAAATTTTTGTGTTTTAAGTTTGTTCAATATCTAGCTGTGTGTATCTTGTTGTACAGTGTTTAGTGATTTTCTTTTAATATTGGCATTGATCGGATGGTGTCGAACTTGTGCCATTTGTAAAATAAGATGCAGCCGGTCAAAGGGTACCAAAAGAAAGTTTATGGGTAAATTTCCTAGGGATGAAGACCGGTAAGTATTTCTGGCTACAGTTTTTGTCATCTTGCACAAGAGCAAGATCATAAATTATGTTAAATAACGTAATTAATATACTATGAGAAAAATACTCAGATGTTTCAATGTCATAGTGATGTGCCATACACATATTCAATATCGATAAAAAAATGTCTGATAAGTACCTTGGTCAGAATTACTACTCAGTGTATGACGGGTGAATTGCTGTAAGCCATAACAATGTTTCAACGATGCACTATTAGTGGCTGCATTGAATGTTGTTTTTTTTTTTAGATGCAGACAATGGGTGAAAATTGTGGAAGATCTTATATCGTATATCCCCATCGAAAAACTCCACCAACATAAATATGTTTGTAGAGATCATTTCCGGCCGAAAGATTTTTACAACTATTTTAAAAGGAAGCCGATTAAAGAAATGGTGAGTTGTGTTATAAACTTATAATGTAACACTTACTACATTTCATGAATAATTATGTAATAAAACACAAAATACGCCTTGCTTTACGTCGAACATTTGAATATATTTTGCTCCGTCATTTAGAACGCAATATTATTATTACGTCTTAATACGTAAATGACATACTTTGATAAACATTTTTTTACAGGGCTGTATCTTCTCTACTTATAAATGCGCCTCCTCTTCCTGATTACTTACTAGCTGAGTTTCCTTACCACGTAGCCACGTCGCATCACTTGAAACTGGTTAGTGATTGGAATTACTAAAATATTTTTTTTTACTAATTTTGAACTTAAAATATTTTTTTATAAAAATGTATTTGATAGTTACATAGTCAATTATGCAGTTATGTGGTAAACAGGACCAAACTATTTTTTTTTCGGACTATTCTTGCAATTGTTTGTTTTCAGATTCAGCTATACAAAAACCTATTAGTTGTCGAGCTTCACAAAACAACTCTGGTACGTAGACTTTTCATGTATCGCTGAAGTTTTTTGTAACTAGAGTTTGTTTACTTTGATAAATTACAAAGTGTTATCATTTTCAGCACCTTGTACAGCAGCCAAAATATCAACTGTTGCTATTGGTCCAGTAGGGTTTGACCACAATTATTGTGGCCTGGATTCTCAGCATATTTATCAGAACTATCCCGGTAAGTAGCATAGTTTACCAACAAATTAATAATCAATAACGACTCAACTTAACTTTTTTTGACGATTTCAGCACCTGAATCCAAACCACCGATTGATGAAGTTCGCTCAGATTGGACACCTCTAAGGAAAAACCAAATAGCTGCTGAAATAAATTCAATAGACCTTGACCACAATTATTGTGATTTGATAATCAATAATAAAATACTAATTTCATTTGTCGTTTTATTGAAAACATTGATTTTTATTAATTTTATTAGGCTAACTGCGGAGCCCCTGGATGAAAATTTATCGATATCGATAAATGTAGTACCAATGTAAGTGGACGTCCCTAATGCACAGACAAGTTGTTATGTTGGTAGCACTTTTGACATTGCATTTTTGCTCTATTGGTTGGTATTGCTAACGGGGCTAAACTCCTTACAAAAGCATATAGGGAGGTCCCGTCTCTTATTTATATGCTCTGTGCTTTGAAGTTTGAAAGTGAGTGTAGTTAAACCTACCTACCACGGATGTCAAAAAAAGACATCCGTGATAGTTACGCTCAATTACTCGACGCTCAGCGGGTCCTCTACAAACAAGGGGTCCAAAGACACTAAACCAATGCTTGCCTAATTATTGTAGGCAAGTTCGTAACAGAATCCGAAAGATATTTTTCAGACTCTTGGCAAGTTGGTATTTATCGGCAGAGCCCTTCTTCGGGATACATGTATGAACAGAACATATGTTCTGTGCATGTATGACTTTTTGTACATTTTAGAATTCCTATACTATACATTTTTAATAATTTTATTTTCGAACGCATCTATCATAAAGCGCATTTCTTTTTAATCTGTATAGGTGTTCTGTGTCTCAGAACAGAACAATAATTGTTCTGAGTTCTGTGGTGGTTCTGTGTATTGGTGTTCTGTGTCTGTGTTCTGTGTGGCGTAAACGAAAATGGCAGAAGAAGACTTGTATCCAATAGCCAATAAACGTTTAAAGAAAAAAAAAAGAAAATGGCAGAGATCGCGGTTGAATCTGCTCCGGGTGATGAAAATGACGATAGCTGGCTGTACGGTGACTCGGCCAACGAGCATGTCGGCGACAAAGCTGGAGAAGAATCTAATAAAGAACCTCAAGCGCCAGGATCTGGCGATGCAGCCCCGGTATGATGGATGTTGTTATCCAAACAAACATAACCTAAATTCTTTGCTTCCTATTCAATTATTGCTTCGAGTTTTATGAAATGTACAAAGTAGTCATTAAAATACTCCGCAATAAATTGTTCTCTCTAGAACATCAAATCTCCCCGTCCAATGATAAATACTCTTCGATAAATCGTCCAAAACTATGAAGTCTAAATATCACAACACTTTTCAGAATGGTGGTGATAAAGAACAAGATGACGAGGAGGGGCAAAATGAAGACACTATGCTCAACGACGAGCACTTCGCGGAGGTAGCTCGGGACGAGCAGGAGGGCACCAACGGGGATGCAGATAGTCAGGACAATGGGGATTCTGACTCAGACGATAGTGATGATATCAAAGTCACCATTGGAGATCTCAAGTCAGGCCCATCAGGGCAGTATGCTAGCCTAAATATCAAGGTGAGCAATAGATACACATATTTTTCATTATTATTATACTTTGTTGCACACAAAATATTTAACAGGATATTACAATAAAAAATTATATGTACAAAGGAGAGCTTAGTTTTATTCGGCTTTTAGTCTGAGTATTTTTTTAATGCTATCAAAGTAAAAAAAATACTGTAAAGGTTGATATTACTTGAATCTTTGAGATAAATGAATGATTTATAATGTTCATACAATAACAATGTCTATTATTGCATACATGTTGGGAAAAGCCAAATGAAATTAAATTTACCTACATGCATGCGTAATTATGTCCCACTGTAAGGCGACCTTCTGTCATAGAGAGAGAGAGGCTTGATCACACAAATCCTATTCAAATGCTAAGGCATGTAAACACCTTGGTCACTGTTGTGATTTTATATATATGTATGTGTACATTAATATGCCAAGTACCTTACATGCTTAGTGGCATCACATTTTATTAATTATCAATTCAGAGCTCATGGGTTTGATTCCCACTGGATAATACTTGGATGTATTTTTCATTAGTTTTTTCATATTGCAATATCCTTTGCTTTGATTACCATGGCAAGGTTTATCCCAGTTGGTACTGGACACACAGATTGTGTAGAAATTATTTTATTGTTATTCTTTGTTGTAATTCTCACTCTTCTTTTCATGCTTTTCAAATAAATTTCATTAGGAACATTGCACCTTTAGCTTTAGAAAGAATAAAATATTGGAGGTACCTAAGTTTCCACTGGTCAAATGATATAATTTTTTATTTTTTGGCAATCCATTTTATGGACACTTTGGAAATGTTAAGATGTATAACCAGTTCATAATTTATTATGTAGCATTAGAATTTTGTACCACAGCTAGCTTAGGATTGTAGAAGAAAATTATGAGTTATTTATATATTTCTATTTTAGCGAGGAGTAGGTCTAGTCCCCGCAGGAGCCAATGAAAAGCCCCGTCAGGGCCCTGTGGCCGGGGGCAAGGTGACGCTAGAAGACCTGGAAGGCCCCGGCAGCATTAATGGAGTCCCTGCAATGGAGTTCAACATTGACACTATTGAAGACAAACCCTGGAATAAGCCTGGAGCCGACATTTCAGGTATGGGTCAGGGTATTATACTGGGTGATAGGATTAACAGGTTTTTTTCCCTACAATCAATAGTGCATACAAACCATATGGTTTATATAAAGTGTATAGATAGATAGAGAACACTTTATTGTACATAAAAAGGAAATTACACAGATATTTCTTAACCTAAGAGTACAGACAGACAGAGTATACATAAGACCAAGTAGATAAAATATACTATATTGTACTTTTTGAGATTTAGATAAGATAAAGTTTATTTGTCCAAAGCACAAGTATAAATCAATTACATTGTATGCTACATTGATATATTCATATGTGAAATAATAGTTGCTTGGTATTCATAGTAGGCTACAAACCTGTGTTATGAAATACCAGCTCCTTCTTTTAACAGTATTTTAAAAATAAATGTGGGTAGGTGGTCGCACTTACAAATGATAAACTTGAGGCAAGAATCTTTTAGCCAAGTCAATCTTGACTTGAAGACATTAAAATAACTTAACTACTTAAACTAAGAACCTAAGTAAAAATTTTTGAGACCAATGAGTTTTTTTTTTACATTATGTCTTTTATTATGTGGATTGGCTTATATTGTAGGTAAATTATACTATAAACACATACGTTACTTTGTGTATCATTACATTTAAATAAGGTTAACACTCTTTTTGGAATTCTCTTTTCTTTTCGGTTATTTGGGTGGATGAAGTTATTTTTAGGTATATCATACCATCTCACCCACCATATAGATAGATAGATTAAATGTGAATAATATAAAAAAAACATTTGTAATAGAGAATGCTAAATAAATTAACAACTTAAGTCTGCCTCATTAGTACCATCATTTTATTTCTTAGTTTCCTATCCTCCAACTATAGTTTGTCCTGAGATTTCCGCACTTAGTATCACTGTTGGGCCATTGTACGTAGGAAGCGCTGAGTTATGTTATGACTTCAAACACTAGGGTTTCCTCACGATGTTTTTCTTCACAGTTAACAAGTTGTATTGATCCTATAACTTCATAAATCTACGTAACTTAGAAAACAAAGTCATTGGTACATGCATTCCAACCCACGTTCCGATTGAGATGCCAGCGTTCTGCCGCTTCACTACCAGCGCAGCCTCCAACCTTATTTTGTCGACAGTATACTCATTCCAGCAGCCAGATGGTCAGATGACCTAAGTAAAGTAGCCGGCAAACAATGGATGAGACTAGCACGAGACCGTGCTGGTTGGCGTGGAAATGAAGAGGTCTATACCCAGCAGTGGGGTTTACCGGGCTGATGATGATGATGATACTCATTCTTTAAGAATTTCTGAATCAGCGGGTGAGACAACAGCCTTAAAATTATAATAATCCCTGCACTTCGCCCCAGATTACTTCAATTACGGCTTCAATGAGGTGACTTGGGGCGCGTACTGCGACCGGCAGCGGCGGATGCGCGTGAACGGGGCCGGCGGGGGGCACGGCCACACGGGCCCGCCGCCGCGGCAGCCGCCGCCCGATATGCGCAGGCCGCAAGGCAAGTCTTCGCTTATCTGATTAGTGTATACTTTGCTAATTTCACTACTCTAGATTTAATCTGACTACTCTATTGTTCAAAAACCTATTTAGAGGCTAAAAATTCCACCCATGCCGGGATTCGAACCCGCGACCTCTGGCTATCCGTGCCAGCGCTCTTTCCAACTGAGCTAATGGGTGACTCACCGGCATCAGTGAAATTTCGAACCTCTACAATAATCTCTGTATTACGTACAGGCAGCATCTGGCTGAAGTAATTTGCATCACTTGCAGCCCCGATAACCTACTTTGCAGTTAGGTTTTTACATCGGAATGATATCGCTGTACCCACGTGACTATATTATTTTTAATGCACTAACCCGTGTTAAAAACAATTCAAAAACCTATTTAGAGGCTAAAAATTCCACCCATGCCGGGATTCTCTATTGTTCCGACATCTCATTACTCTATTCTTTGATCATCTGGCTACCCCATTCTTCGCTAATCTGACTACTTAACTACTCTATTGTCTGACTACCATGATATTTGTTTCTATTTGGACAATCTATTCTTTGTTAATGACCTCCCTACTCTTCGCTCATCTGACTACCCTATTCCTCGCGAATCTTTTAATAGCCCATTTTTGGATCATCTTGACTACCCTATTCTTTGCTTGTCTGACTACCCTATTCTTTGCTCATCTGACTACCCTATTCTTCGAGTGTATGTAATTTGGATAACAATATAATAATTTGGTATCATCAAGCTGAACTGATGATGGGACCGGGAGTAGATATTCGTCTGTCAATTTCTATTGTAAAGCAAACCGTATGAACAACAAGTCAATTATACTATTTTTATTTTTAATGCACTAACCCGTGCTAAGGACAATTTTGCCCATGTCGGGATTCGAACCCGCGACCTCTGGCTATCCTCCGTGCCAGCGAAAAAGCGCTGGCACGGAGGTTTTTTAAAGTAATTCAATTGTTGGCACCACTGTTGAGTCACTTGAATTATGGCGCAAAAATATACTTTGTTAAAAAAAACATGGTTTTCTTATTTGTACTATACTAACAATATCCCTCTACCTATTGCAGGTCCTATGAGACCAGATGAGGGCATGATGCCCCCGCCGATGGTGAACAACTACCAACAGAGAGAGAACACTATTCAGGTAACCTAATCCTAACTTTGTCAGTGGTGTGAAAGTCTATCATGTAATTTGTAACATGTGTAATGTTGTTTTATATTAAAAACAAATTTTCTTTAAATTCTAGCGTCATAGTAAAAAACACTATATGAAGGTAAAGAAAGCTAATGAATTCTTACTATTTTTTCATATCACTTCTATTCCAAAATCATGCAACAACCTAAATAAAATGAGTCTCTGATAAAGACAATCGCATCCTAATCTGTTCTTACTAAGAAAATTTTCTCTCTTCACCCGTCACCATGACACACTGAGACAAACCCTCGCCGCCGGCAGGTGATGGTATAGTGTTCCTTTACCGTTACATGCACACAGCCGCAATGCCCTTATTGTGGCTATGGGGATGTAACAGTCCCACTATCACTAATTTACAGAACTAAAGTAGGTGACTAGAATAGTCCTAGGAGTAATAGTAGCCCACCTTGAATATAATAGTCATGATTTTATTTTATTTATTTTTGTTTTATTTATTAAGTGAGTACAACAGGTGACAATCAGAAAATTATATAAAATTAAAGAGCTTGACTGCCCCCCAAAACATATACACACGTTAGTTTGGAGCTAATATAACCTGTACTTAATTAAACAAATTAGATATATTTTCTTTATCTCTTCCATCATTATGTGCAATGGCCATATTGAATCAGAAGTGTAGGTTTTCTGAAATTTCAATCAGTATTTCTATGTTATATTATTCCTAAAATTATTATTAAGTATTCATTTCTTTTTATGCAATTGCAGGTTTTATGCGAAGCATGCGTAATTTGTTTTTAACGCATGGTCTCTCAAAGACACAAGAATATAACATTCAGTTCTCTGATTTCTTTTCTAAATTAATTTAATCTGTGCTTAAAGGTGAGCACCTTTAACCATAGATTATTACACTTTTTATTTATTTGCTAAACTGTTACAGAGCTGGTGGGACAATATGTTATTCATGAAATAATTCAGTCAAATTGTCATTGCTACTGTATGTTTTCCTTAATAAATAAAAACAAAATCACCATCACCCTTCGCCGCCGACAGGTGATGACGGCGGAGCGACGCGAGTATGGGCGCGGGCCTGTGCGGGATCTTGGCGCTCCGCCTGCAGATTTCTTCCAGCCCGGCCCGCCCGTCGACGCTGGATACTACCCGCCGCACCACGCGCCTTACGAGGAGCCTTGGGGTGAGACCAATATTGTTAACTTGCATCTTGTAAGGAACCTCGGGGTGACACCAACATTGTTAACTTGCGCCTTGTAAGGAACCTTGGGGTGAGACCAATATTGTTAACTTGCATCTTGTAAGGAACCTCGGGGTGACACCAATATTATTACCTTGCGCCTTGTAAGGAACCTTGGGGTGAGACCAATATTGTTAACTTGCATCTTGTAAGGAACCTTGGGGCGAGACCAATATTGTTAACTTGCATCTTGTAAGGAACCTCGGGGTGACACCAATATTATTAACTTGCGTAACGAAAGACAGTAACGAGAACGAGAATGACCGTAGGTTAAATATTCCTCCCTAGACCTCCGCCCTTTATCCCTTCAACCCCCGCGCCAGCCATGTGCATTTGTTTTTGTTTCTGCGACAAGATGCAGGCTGGCTGGCTTCGTCTAAACAACACGAGCTAAGCAAGCCGTGGCTTGTCTGTGGAGCTTTGGCACCAGCTCCAACCAGCGATTGGTTTATACCATTTAGTGTAAACCATACTTTACTCACCATTTCAGGTCAACCTCAACCGCCAGCCGCTTGGGCACCGAGCGAGATTAAAGAGCTGACCCCAGGTCCGATGGGGCCCCCTCCGGGCCCCGTGGGGCACGGTCCGATGGGCCCTGGTCCCATGGGACCCGGACCGATGGGGCCCCCGATGGGTGGCCCCCAGCAGATGATGCCCCAACATATGGTGCCCCCGCAGTACGCGCACGGGGCCCCGTCCTACCGGCCGCACCTCCCGCCTCATATGCATGAGAGGGAGCGGGAAAGAGAGAGGGATCGAGAGCGAGACAGGATGAGGGAAGAGCGAGACAGACGGGAGAGGGAGCGGGAACGTGAGGTAAAGAGGGTTTACGCGGTTTTACCTAATAAATGGCACATACGCAATATTGCGAATGTGATTGGAAGGGACGCCCCAGGCGGACATACATCGACCAAATAGGGGATTTATTAGCACAGAGGAAAATAAAAAATACCCGTAACCGGCGTGCACGCAACGACTTTTGAACGTTGATGAAGCGAGTGTGACCACGGTCCGGAGTCAAAAAATCGCAATTAGAACTCAGACCGGGGTCTAATTATGCCCAACAAATCCTGAGCAATTATAACTTTGAGAAGAACTGTTTAATTCTATACTAATTTAACAGTTAGACGATTGCAATCATTCAGGATTTATTTACGCCCTTAAATCCTAACGAGCAGCAAATATAGGAAAAGATCGTCGGTGCACCAACAGAATCGAGGCTCAGATCAACCATTATAGTACCATGTCGGTACCATGACAGATACATAGTCGGGTTACGTGGGGTGTTTTTTCATACCATTAACGCCTAAACGGTTAGACGTGTCGCACGCATGCACGCGTAAACTTGAAGCAGCAAGAAAATTAAATCACCATGTCCATGCAATTGTCGTTATACCAAAATGCATAAACAGAATCTAGGCCCTGGTGGACAGCGCAGCGTCTTACGCTGCGTTTGCGAGCTCGTAATTTCCACGCGGGAATCTTTGGTGATATCTACCCAAGAACTTTTGCACTGCAACGATCAACGGTTCTTCGGCATATCGGAATCGCTCAGGATTAGGGTGTGCATAATTAGGCCTCTGAGGCAGATCGATGACAGCAACGAAATGAGGATGGCCGCGGCCCGACCGAAGCTCCGTACCTTGGGGGAAGACTTCGTCCAACAGTGCACGAATAGGGGCTGATTGATAGAATAGTTTATTGCTTGTTTGTATCATCACCAACCCATTATGTCCCCACTGAGGGGCACGGGTCTCTTCCCTGAGGAAGTTATTGGCCCTACTCCAAGTCCGGATTGGTTGTATGTTTATGAAATAAAAACACTAGCAGCGTTATTTATAAAAATAGTTTCAACTAAAACACTCCTAGAGGCGTTTTATTAAATTTGTGTTACTTCGTTTTATTTAATTTGTGTTAATTGTTACTTCTACGTCCGTCTTTTCCTGATGGCGGGGAGTCGCTGGATGGGGAGGGCACAAGGCCGTGAAGCTTGGAAAACCATATGGAGGCTTGTCTTGCAGTGGGCGTCAAATGGTTAATAATAAATGTATTACTTCTGCTTCATGATGATGATGTCTTTTCCTTGAAAAATCTCCACCACAGACTTAGTGGTGTTTTATGGAATTATGTTTTTATAAATAAGGCTGTAGCAGTTTATTGCTTGTTTTTAGGAGGACAGAGAACGTGAGCGCGACAGAGAACGCGAAAGGTCGCGGTCCGTGAAACCCGATAGGATACGGGAAAAGTAAGTTCACTGGTACTACTCCTACTTTGCTTTCTAAGCACATGTTTTTTCGTACTTAATTAACTGACTTCAAAAAACTCTTCGATTGCCTCAAAGACGCGTGGACCAGTCCAGTTTTGAAAGGGTAGATTTAATTCAAAATTATACAGAAAGTGTAACTAACGAATTTGATCCGATTTTGTATTGTAAATGTTATTCAATTGTTACAGTAACATAAATGTGTTGTGCTTTCGAAAATTGCAGTTCGAAAAATGTTGTATATTTAGTAATTTCTTGATGCTTGTTTTTTTTTTGTTGTTAGATATCACAAGTAAGTAAACAAATACCTGTTTAAAAGCCTTCTTATTTTTTTTAGCTAGAGACTGGTCTGATTTCGATCTAATAGACACATTCAACAAGACAATTAAATTCGTCTTGTTAAAATACTCAATAATACCCCTGCTCTGACGTGATTCCAGCACGCAGGCCTGTAGGACGACCCTAGCATGTTTAACTGAAGTAACTGAACTTCTCGCGGCGGTAATTAAGCGTATGGAAACCAAGCCTACTCGAACAGCTGTTACATACCTCGTCATTCGTGGGCAGGCCCTACACCAGATGATCTGACGACCTGGTTACGGTGGCGGGGAGTCGCTACATCCGGGTGGCACAAGACCGGGAAGCTTTGAAAACAATGAAGGAATGGAAGTCTTGCAGTGTGTCTCAAATGGCTGCTGTTGATGCTGATACAACCTTATAAAAACAATAGTTCCCAATCAATATACAGGCTCGGCCTAGTCTGCCTTTTTAAATATGTTTTATTCGAAACACAATTACGACTGTATGTAGACAGCAATTGTTGGCTACATACAGTCGGAAATCTGTTTTTTCTAAAAAAAATAAAGTTCCTATTCCCTGAGACTACTTTTTGCCCACCAGGTCATACCGCCGCGAGCGCTCCAGATCCCGCTCGCGACGCCACAAGTCGCGCTCGCGCTCGCCGCGACTCCGCGAGCGGTCGCGCGACAGGGAGCGCTCCCGCGACCGCTCCCGGTCTCCGAGGGAGTCCCGGGACAGAGACCGTGAGACACGAGAGAGGGAGCGAGAACCCCGAGAACGGGACCGGGAAACAAGGGAACGAGAGAGGGAACCAAGGGAACGAGAGAGGGAACCAAGGGAATCGAGGGAACCACGGGACCGGGAGACCAGAGAACGGGACAGAGAGCCGCGGGACCGCGAGACGAGGGAACGAGAGAGGGAGCCGCGGGAGCGCGAGCGCAGCGTCAAGCCCAAGGTCAAGGAGTCGAAGGAGAAAGACGAGGACAAGTGATTCCAGTAATTAGGAAATGTAATTTTAAGTCAATAAATTGATAAGGCTCAAACATGGGTATTTTATTTTGGCCCTGCTTCCTTGAAGAGCATGGAATGCATGTGTGCATACTCGTACAGTAACCGCAGACCAAGAAAGTAGGGGAATATTATAGAGTTCACGAAGCCACTGGATCTATAAGGAATTTTATGTAAATCCTATAAATTAAAAAGTCTTCAGCATTGTTTGACAGCGAACATCGGTGTTCGTGCCGCACAAACTTTTTTTTCAAGCTTTTTCCTTGTGTAGCAGAGACTTTCTACCAATTAATGGGTGGTTTTATCCCTCCTTTCCCGTGGTACACCTGCGGGTAGACTTTGCTATCCAAGATAAAACCATTACGGACTGGTGGTCACACCAGTGTGAGAATCAGGAATTTCTTTTTTCTACATACCGATGCTATGGGCACAGTCACCATAAATTCGTAACTGGCTTGTAGCTGGTTACGAAACAGCAATAAAAAGTCCACATTAGTAACTGGTTACGAAAATTTGGTTACGAACGTGGCTGAAGGGAAAAAAATCCCACAATCGGGTCTCGTCAGCGTCTCGCTTTACGCGGTGTAATAAAGCGAGATGGCGTCAGCAGATAATGGGATAAAACAGTTGAACATTGTGCTCACCTAGCTGATAGGACCATGTGTAGGCTTCGGTTTCCGCCGAAGGCACACGAGTGTAGTACTACTCCCTTCAGCCACGTTCGTAACCAGTTACGAATGTGGACTTTTTAGTGCTGTTTCGTAACCA
The DNA here is from genome assembly GCA_934045075.1 of Yponomeuta sedellus. Lineage (NCBI taxonomy): Eukaryota > Metazoa > Arthropoda > Insecta > Lepidoptera > Yponomeutidae > Yponomeuta > Yponomeuta sedellus. The sequence continues at coordinate 16,752,648 of OW203728.1, read as the reverse complement.
GCTACAAGCCAGTTACGAATGTGGATTAATTTTCCATTTTCATAACTGAAACCTCTTAGCCATGTATGGTCTCCTGGTACTTCCACATCCATCCGGCTCATTGAGGCTTTTTCCAAAGTTCAAGTTCGTTTATTGCTTCATGTGGCACAGTATAGGTCTTAACAAATACCGCTTCTTCATTATACCTTAAAGTCCTAATGTCTAACTGAAACGACTTAGGGCTGATTTTTTTAATAGTCAGATAACTTTTATCTGAGGAATAAAAATGGCGGTTTGACAGCTTATGTATGAAAATTATGTCAAACCGCTATTTTTATTCCTCAAATAAAAGTTATCTATCGAAAAATCAGCCATGTATGCCATGTATGGTCTCCTGGTACTTCCACATGACATAATGCCGACACTAGTAGTAAAAATATGAATAAATGAATAGATTTTATTTGTCAGTTTGTAAGAAAACTTATCGGTTAATTCTCCATCAACTTAAAACATAAATTTATATCGCCATTAACTTAAATCATGAATGGTGCAATTATTTCTAGACAGTGACCGACACTTATTTCTTTTGCCTTTAAGTTTTCCACAGCTTCATTAATTTCACTATCAATTAGTAAATAGTTTTCCTTTTTTCGTGTTGTCCTTGAGTTTCTCATTTTCATTTCTTTCACTAAAATGTCCAACACTAGCTACGAGTATTGATGGTCTTTTTTGCCCAATAAAACGGTTTATTCGTGAGTGCCAACCTTCCAGGTGATTTGTATTTCTTAAGTCTTCTCCTTGGCAACACCACTTTTTGATGAATTGAGTTTCATTTATCCAAAATCGGTTGAAATAATTATTAAAACGTGCTACCTTCTCAGTTTGAGGCGATTTTTTCTGTAGCCAGAAGTTATATATTTCATATGCAAACGAGCAAAACCAGCACATCGCGCAACATGTCTCCTCTCAACTCTCAATTCAATTATACGCACTGCTCCCTGACAAGACGGTAAACTATTTCGAAAAGCTATGTAAAGTTATAAATAACGATACAAAATAAACCTTACCTTATTGCAATATAATAGGTTTTGATTGCTCAGCCGAGGTATATTCTTAAAAACACTGTACTTTGTTTTGCCTATCACAGTCCGTTATAACAATGCACTCTAAAGTATTTATCTGGTGTTTTCACAAGTTTAGGAAGGGTGTGAGAAGCATAAATCAAACAAAAGATTCTTGTAATATTATTACAGAAATGCTTTATTATAATTAATGTCTAAATAGATGGATCATCATATAAATGTTATCTAGTACAACCTACAAGGCGCGGCGACCAGAGCCGCGCGTGCGCCGCTCCGGACGCCTCGCCTTATTCCATCACATACAGGTTTTACAAATCATTTTGTTAACATTTTTGTACAGCCATATACAATAATTTTCATACATCTAGACGTAAAAAATCTGAGGTGTCATAGGAAACTACGCTTCCTATAAAATTTAATTACAGGGGGAATGAGGAGCAGCTACGCTTGTGACGTGCGACCGGCAAAGTAGACCTCGGGACTACAACTATCAGTACAGGACTTTACAATCATCACTATAACCTAACATCACTAACTACTACAACATAAGCATCGCCATTAGGCGCAGGCGCACTCCGCAGGCTCGCGGGGGCCACATAACTAAATAACTTAAATATAAAAATATACAAAAATATCATTTCCTCAAATAATCGACAACTATACACTCCGGCATATTACACATTATATTCGACATACTATGTACGATTTTAAAGCCGGTTTTATAACTTAAACGAGAGCTCGACTGAAGAAAATTACAATTAACATAAATGATAATCATCACGACTATAGTGCCGATTGTCCAGAACTGCCTGCGGCATTCCTTCATCAGTTTCAGATTCAAGGTCCCCTAGCCCAGCTAATAGTTAATCTACAACGAGCTACATACGGAAACGCAGCGCGAGGCCCGCGGGCCGCCGCTTTCCTTCGATTCATAAATTACACGTTGAATGAGAGACGTTCAAATATTTATACATAGATTCATACGAACAACGAATAATACTAGAACACTTACTCGCTACAGAATCACGTCCGCGGTGAGGCGACGCGACGAGCATCGGGGTCGTCGTCGACGCTGTACAATATACTGTTAACGTTAATCGTTCTGTACATCAGTCAGTCGCTACTCGTATGTACAGTCGGCCGCCGCCAGCCGCCCGCTCGGCCGCCCGTCCGCCCCACACACCACAAATATACAATAACACTAACATTATAATTTAATTAATACGAAACGAGCTTACGATACAGAGATACAGCGGGTGCACGACAATATAAACCTAATCAGATTGACAGGGCGCTTACGCTACGAGATCGGCCGGCGGGCGACGGGCGGCGCGCAGAAGGAGGTGGGGCGACGAGCTCTCTATAGTTACAAATGTACAATCGCAAATATTCACAAAATTTATAATAGGCGGGGGATGCCCGCGGCGTCGCTTCAGCCTAAACCGCGCCCGTGCTAATACTAACGCGCTACTGGCGCGCCTCGTCGAGCGAGGGCACTCGACACTCTCACTCCACAGTTAAACAAACAAATATAATTAGAAACGTAAACACGTACGTTCGCGAAAAAATAATCAGCTAGCAAGCTCAAGTTTCAGTAGAGAAAGTAAAGACAATAATCGGCCGCGTCGGCGGCGGCGGCCGGGGGGGGAGGCGCCAGCTACAACACTGGGTTAGGGTTGGGCGGACCGATGGGCCCGAGCTCGGGCGCCTTCATGAAGAACTTCTCGAGCTTGGCGATGATGTGTTTCCCGTAGGTGTACTTGCGAAGTGAGCCGACGTGCGGCCGGATCTTGTGCATGAGCACCTTCCGCTGAGTGGGCTCGGCCACGTCGATCATCTTCTGCACCACGTAGTTGGCGTACTGGTCCTTCATCATCACGTGGAGCGCGCTGCTGGCACACAAAACACCACATTCAAACATTTGTACACACACCTTAGTATGTATTGAAAGTGTTCTCAATCTATCTACACCACGACATGGAGATTTCATTTTTTTCGGCTTTGGTTACATGTAAACAAACTGTTGATAGAAATTGGTAAAATACAGGAAGCAAATTATTGCTTGAACATTAGTCTATCAAGTTGATTGCTCGTTCTTGATCATTCATTCAAGAAATTTTAACCCCAATTACCAATTAGGTACTTCAAGTTTTTATGTTCAGTTCAAGTCTCTGGTGTACAATAAATAATTTTTGTTTACACAGACACCAAAGCTGAATGAAAGGAAGTATGCAGACTAACAGCACATCCACATTTACACGCGTGCCTCCACTGGCTGCGTTACAGGCGGCTTTGCAACTAAAATGTAATTGTTCCGCTGTCTACTGTGCCTCATAACGAGTACCGGTATTTCCACATTACTGACTTTTTTCACGTGCTTCGGTTAACCGCAATAGATAAATCCCGCTGCGGTTGGCGCAGTTAAGTCATTTAATGAATGTAGCGGTTTTTATAGAGTGCGCAGTTCTTACACAGCAACTTAGAAAAAAAAAATAGACCATTATGTACGATTGATGATTTCACATGAAAATGTAAAAAGACCAGTTCTCAAGGTTATAGGTAACAGCAATGATGCGTTTACTAGAGGCGCTTTGGCGATCATTTTCTGTCTCAGCATACTCAGATAATTGAGGCAAAAACGTAAATTACCTACTTAAATCGCGGTTGTAGTAGTTGTATTGTTAAAAAGCGACCAAATCGGACATGGTTGTCTTACTCCACACGTCTAGCTTTTTTTAAAGCTTAGGTAGTTCAGATAGGCAAACCATCAATGAAATCTGGATTGAAATTGCAGTCAAGAAATTGATTGACTAGATGAGATATCCACAGTCGCAGAGTTTCCTTCCCCATTGAGAAACAACATAGATTATAAATTGAATAGAATTGCACTGTGGAAAATAGAGCTTTCACATGTGATACTTTTTTTTTATTGATCCAACATCATTTATTATGCTTTGTATACTTCTGTGTGAATTCCCACAAAATCTATTCAAGTTGTTATCTTTTTTTTTAAGTTTATTCCAACGTCGACTCGAGAATGAAAAGTATGACTTTGCTAGGCAATGTAAAAAGGAGAGGTTTGACGAGATCCTCGTCCCTTGCTATTCTAATTTGCTGTAATTTAAAGCTCTTGAATTTAAGAGCCAGTATTTTTAAATTTAAGCTGAGCTCCATATTACTTTTTTTAATAGCTTAGAGAAGAGTGACAAACTCCCTGAAATAACTTGTTTCACGTCATACTGACAACCTTATTAAGTCACGTTAATGTAGCCAATTCTGTATGACCCAGCTCTGTATGATGTAGATACGACATGAAAGAGAAGAAACTATGTCATTATTTGTACTTGCACAAGTCATAACCATAAATAACATAGTACCTATCAACATAATGGCAAAAGAAACAATATTTTCAACACACTTGTTTGTAAAGTTGCTATTTTTTCTTTGGTCTTACGCCCGGAATGCGGTTTATTACACACTAGTGCGTTTTATTTTTCATTGCCGCACTAGTGTTTTTCTTATTCCACTTTTTTTTTTAAGATTCGTAAAGAGGTTGTTACCAAAAGATTTATTATTTAATTAAATAAATATGTTGTAGTCAAAATCTGATAAGATAAGATTATACTTCATCTAATTATCTATTAAAGCATTTAAAAAATACAATATTTTAAATCATTAATTACCGTAAATTCTTATTAGAAATACATAATTATTTAGTTTAATATATTGTGGCTGAATGGCGGTGTTCGGTGCCTCTGGACTTAACCTGCGCGCGCATAGTTATTCAACCAGATACGGCGGGCGAAAAAATAAACCTCCGCGCCATTTTGTGCAAACATTTGTTCGTTTATAATTTGCTGATTTTATACCTACCTAATTGTTTTTTCCTCGCAAGGGTGTTGAAAAACGTCGTATGATACGCGTGTGCTTTGTTCATTCAGTCTTGGCTCTATTACAGCCCTCGCCTTGCGGCTCGGGCTGTGCAATACCGCCTCGACTGTAATGACCAACTTCGCACACTTTTATCATAATGTACTATTTTACAACTGTGATTATTATTATAGCCCGCTTTTTACACGAACGTCTTGTATAACCGCGATACTTTATATAGGGGTATGCAAAAGTCTTGCAACGGTTGGGTTTACTCAAGGCTTCCTTCCTGACTTAATGTTTCTACCCTGTTTGTTTTACCTGCACCAAATCCTGAACGAAGCCAATCGTCTGTCATAATGCATGCTTATGTCGCAGACTGTATCTCAAACGTCAGTATTCCGACAGAATTTGGTGCCCCCGTCTGTTGTAATGAATATGCAGAGGTACTAACTTGTCGTTGAAGCCGCAGAGCTCGTCGATGAGAAGCGCGCGCTCGTTGCGCGTGGCATGCGATACGCACTTCTCCACCACGTTGGAAGCGAACTTGTGTTGAGACAGCTGCAGCACCTTCCCGCGCACCGCCGCCACCAGTCGCGACCTGCAACGAAGGTAGAGTTTCATGACTCGGAACACCCGAAACCTACGCATACGACGACGGCTCGTGGACGTCCAAAATGGGCTAGCTAAGACAGTATTGGCAGCACTATTTATCTGTTTTCTAATGTCATGCTCCGGTCATTGAATAAGAACGAAAACGTGACGTTTCCAGATGGATAAATTGTTAGACTAAGACCCGGTGATCCGAACAAGAATTACTTATTCGTACTTGTGAGAAGCGCTCGTGGCCTAGGCGAACCGAGTGATTGGAATCAATCACTTGGTTAAGCAACAACAGGCGCGGTCAGGTACAGGATGGGTGAGCGTCCCGTGACTACCGCTAGTGGCATTTTTTCGAGCGCTTCCGTGCTTCGCAAGGCACGTTAAGCCGTTGGTGCCGGCTGTCATATAATGGCAGTCGTTAAGCCATGTCAGAGGCCTTATGGGCGGCTTGATGACTTCTGACAGTAAGGCCCGCCACTGTCTTACAATCCTCCACCAACCCGGACTTGGCCCCCGTGGTGGAGTATGGCCTTACCTTTCTGCGATGCAGGAAGAGACCCGTGCCCCAGCAGTGGGGACATACAAGGGTTGATAACGAACTTGGTGTTTCAGAAAGGTAGTGGAAACATTATCATGTAATCCACTCCATCTAAAGGTTGTCTGGAAGAGATCGCTCTTAGCTATAAGACATAACTTAGATTTAAGACATGGTTTAGGACGCCCTCCGACTAGGTGGGATGACGATCTGCGAGAAACTGCAGGCAGATACTGGATGCGGCAAGCTGAAGACAGGGCGCTATGGCGCTCATTATGGGAGGGCTATGTCCAGCAGTGGACTAAAATAGCCTGATGATGATGATGATTGTTCAGTTTAGTAGTAATTATTAATTTTAAGTGTGGTATCACACGTACTTTCGTAGATATAATTTTGCGTTGCATATAGCAACACACACAGTTCAACTTGGCGGCAACGGCTCGGCACCTCTCGTTTTTCGGCCGTAGTCACGTCACCATTTAATTATCGTAGAATTGCTGTAAAAGTCACGTTTTTCCTATCTATTTGTCGCTGTCGTACATAGTAAAGCTCAATATATTGTTAGAAGTGCGGATTCACTGTGGGTTCATGTGGGCAAGTGCCATATTAGGTATCAGAGGCAAAAGCGGCGGTAAGTCGAGCTCGCACCTGTGAGTAGCTGATGTGCCTCTAGGACCAGGCCCCTAGCACTGCTCTACTTCCCAGAGGATACCAGGTATGTGATGAAGCACTTAATCTAGAAATTCGCATCCGATCATATTTTTCGTTATAACTTTCGTTGTCAAATTGTCGTTTTATGAATGTTTAAAATTTCCATACAGTCCACTAAATAACCCCCAGCAACATTGGTCTTCGAGCCGAATCGTGAAAAGCGACTTTTTCGATGTTAATTGTAAAATATTAATCATTTTATATTTCTCGAGGGTGAACCTATTTTTATATTTTTCATCTTACAGGTAGGAAAAAAGTGACTTGTATTTTTTCGTTTCGTTTGGTTGGTAATTGTGTAACGCCTCTAGGCATAGACTATACTTACTAGTTTGCGGCAACACTATTTTATTGTCACTTGTCAGTTTGACGTTCTGTCATTAATCATTTTGACGTCTTGTCATTTGGTTAATTTCCTATCACGGTTTGTTGTCAGTTTATACAAAACTTTGTTGTCGTTTCGTATTACTTTCGTTAAAGTTTTGTTAATTGTGTGTGAAAAATGACTAATGACAAGACAATGAGTGAGGGAACCGCTGATCCTAATAGAATAATGCGTGATTACGCTATGATGCGATTGGAGTTTATATCAGCAAATATTTTAGATGGTTATATCGAGTCTGATCTTACTCCAATAGCAGATAGTTTCCACAAAGCACAAACGGTCATATTAACAGAAAGTAGTGTCGCGAATCGTAACGCGGAATTCGCCTGTACTGTGGAGTTCGAGAAAACGATGAGATCCATACTTCTTAGGTTGCGAAGCCAACCCACGGTATGTACCAAACCAGTTGTTGAGTCTGCTTTAGCCAAGTTACCAAAAATACAAATTAAACCTTTCGACGGGCGACTTGAAAACTGGATCTCATTTATTCAGTTATTCGACTCATTAATACATAAAAGGGAAATTCCAAATATTGAAAAATTACATTATTTGATAACAAGTGTTCAAAATAAAGCTTTGGATTTAATTAAAAATTTCCCAATTTCTGATGACAGTTACATGGATGCCTATAATACTCTGTCAAAGTATTACAATAAGAAGCGTCAGATTGCTTTTGCATATTATGAAAAAATTTTATACTGTGACCCAATTAAATCAAAATCAGGTTCGGAACTTGAGCGAGTTCATCGAACATTTGTTGAGACATTGTCAGTTTTAGACAAACTTAAGTTACCTGACAAAGATTTCATGTTGTTTTATTTACTTTGGTCAAAACTGGACAAGTCAACTCGGGAAGCGTTCCAACTTGAATTTAATTCGGATGATATTCCACAATTTGAAAAATTAAAAACATTTCTTGAAAAGCATATTAGAGCATCGGAAGTAACTGACATCAAGCATTCTTCTGCTGGCCATAGTAGTAAAAGCAGTAATAATGTACCTTATAGTAATAAAAAGTCCAAAGTGACACTTATAGCTACATCGTTAGCTTGTGATTTCTGTACTGGTTCGCACACTCTTGCTAATTGTGATAACTTTTTAAAATTAAATGCGACAGCCCGGTTTAGATTTGTTAAAGATAAGGGCTTGTGTGTTTGTTGTTTATCAAAAGATCATCGGGTTAAACAGTGCCGTCAATCCTCTCGCTGTGGTGTGTGTGGGTATTCACACCACTCATTATTACATTTTGATAAACAGCCAGTCACAGATTCAGAAACAAAGGCGGCCCCACAAGGAGTAAGCGATCCACTCGGTAAAAATGTGGCGCTTACTACAATCTCAACTGATAAAACCGTGTTATTTTCCACTGCCCGGGTTTTAATAATGGATAGCTCTGGCCAATACCAACCTGTTCGAGCCTTGTTGGATTGTGCCAGCGCGTGTAATTTTATCTCTGAACCCTGTGCGGAGCGCCTTGGAATGAAAATAAAGAAAACTTATGAGTCTGTGTCCGGGATTGGGCATGCCGTGGCACAACCACGGGGTGTACTATCCTGCTGTATGAAGCCTATAGGCACAAATGTGACAAATTTTAATTTTGATGCTTTGGTCTTGCCATCTATTTGTGCCGATCAACCTTGTCAGTCTGTCGATTTCTCGAAATGGTCTCACATTAAAGACCTGCCTCTCGCTGACCCAAACTTTGGCCATCCTGGGCCCATTGATTTGCTTCTTAATGCAGATATTTTCGCATCGTCTCTTGCATGTGGTCGTAGATATGGAGCTCCAGGTCAGCCCAAAGCTATCGAAACTATATTTGGGTGGATTTTAATGGGTGAGTGTGATGTTCGCTATTCACACTCATTTAATACTTGTCGCAAAGATTGTTTTTTCGTGTCAAACGCCTCGCCATTGAACTTGTCGTTGGATAGTTCTCTAAAAAGGTTCTGGGAATTGGAAAATATTAGTCCGCCCAGCCAGCCTATATTATCGAAGGAGGACCAATTGTGCGAGGACGTTTTCGTGACTAATTACGGTCGTAATAGTGAAGGCCGGTTTGTGGTACCACTACCTTTCGTCGATCCCACAAACAAGCCTACTTTTTCGGATTCTCGTTCAATCGCCTTGAAAAGGCTGTTCTCGTTGGAGCGAAAGCTCACCACACATCCTGATTTTCGTGATGCTTATAATTCTTTCATGGATGAATATGAGACAAATGGTCACATGGAGGAAGCAGAGCCGCCTTCGTCTGATGTTGGTAAATTTAATTACATACCTCACCATGCTGTTCTTCGCCCAGACTCAGTTAGTACTCCGCTGCGAGTGGTCTTTGACGCAAGTTGTAGAGATGCTACTGGATTGTCGCTTAACGATGCGCTCTTGGCTGGCCCAAAATTACAAACTAATATCTTTGACGTGCTAACCCGATTTAGATGGCATCAAGTTGTATTTACGGGAGACATAAAAGCTATGTATCGTCAAATTTTGGTGCCAGACGAAGACGCAGAGTACCAGCGAATTGTATGGCGTCGCTCTACCACTGACCCTGTAAAGGATTACAGGCTGCGTACGGTCACTTACGGAGTGAAGTCTGCTCCTTATCAAGCTCTTCGAAGTATTGCGCAGCTGGCTAAGGATACTGCAGAAGATTACCCTGCAGCCTCGAGGGTGCTAGGTAGAGATATTTATGTTGATGATATCGTGACGGGCGCTGACTCTATCGAGGGTGCTCTACTTTTACGGTCGGATCTTTCGAAAATATTGTCGTCGGGTGGGTTCCATCTAAGAAAGTGGACCTCCAATCATAAAGATTTTATCGCCGACCTCCCTCCATCTGATTTGTACTCAAATGATTTTAAACATTTCGACGAAATGACGGATTTGTCGCTTAAAATATTAGGGCTATCGTGGCGTCCACAGACGGATTGCTTTCAGTTTGAAGTGACGAGCCCAGGTGATCAAAGGTGCACGAAGCGAACCATTCTCTCGAACATTGCTCGCATTTACGATCCACTGGGGTTTTTGTGCCCAGTTGCGTTTCATGCTAAGTACCTAATGCAATTATTGTGGTCATCTGGAGTCTCGTGGGACGATGATGTTCCTGATGCTATCGCCTCGGAGTGGATCCGATATAAGTCTCAGTTGTCGTTATTGGCGTTGATCACCATACCTCGTCGTTTAGTTCATGGTTTCGTGTCGTTGCAACTCCATGGGTTCTGTGACGCGTCGGAGCGTGGGTACTCTGCAGTAATTTACTGTCGTGTTGTCGATGCAGAGGGCTCTACATTTGTCGAATTTTGTTGTGCAAAGTCTAAGGTTGCCCCGCTCCACAAGCTTTCAATTCCCAGATTAGAGCTTCAAGCCGGTGTTCTTTTATCGGACTTAATGGCATCGGTACAAGAAGCTTTAAGACCTCTACATGCGGTCGAAGACATAGTGGCCTGGTCTGATTCCAGTGTCACCTTAGCATGGATTAAGTCGTGTCCGTCAAAATGGAAAACATTTGTGGCTAACCGGGTTAGCCACATCCAGGAAAGAATAGCTCCTGATCGTTGGCGCCACGTCAGTACTCTGTCGATTCCTGCGGATGTCGGATCACGAGGCATGCTACCGGCTGATCTGGTGAATTGTGATATTTGGTGGAGGGGCCCCTCCTGGCTCTTGGAGAGCGAAGAGGCTTGGCCTCGGTCATCGCTGGATTTAACAGCACACGACTCTATCGCGGAGGAGCAAAAGATTTTGAGCCTTCTGACTTTGAATAAAGTCGATTTCGTCGAGTCTCTACTTGAAAGGTTTTCCTCGCTTTATCTTTTAAAGCGAGTGTTAGCTTATTGTTTTCGGTTTCTTCGTTCAAGTGGAGACAACAAAATTGTCGGGTCTCTACAAGCATCCGAAACGACTGAAGCTCTCATGTTTTTAATAAAACATGTGCAGCGCACAGTTTTCGGTGTAGAGATCGATCATTTAAAGAAAGGACGTGGTAATGCGTTGCCTAAAGGCTTGCGTAAGCTTTCGTTGTTTTGTGACGCCGCGGATGTTGTCAGGGTGGGCGGACGCCTGGCTAATTTGGATGTTAAATTTTCGATAAAACATCCTATATTATTGCCGCGTTCGCACCGGTTAACGGTTTTAATAATTGACGAGTATCATAGAAAGTTTTTGCACCCAGGCGTTCAGACTCTACAAAATTTACTTGCGCAATCCTTTTGGATTTTGTCGCCCAAGCGAGCTATTCGGGCTGTGACTGCAGGATGTACAAAGTGTTTTCGTGTGAATCCGACTCCAGCTACAGCCCCGCTCATGGGAAATCTACCGTTATGTCGTATTGCTCAAATAAAACCATTTTCGAAGGTAGCGATCGACTATGGCGGTCCCTTCGACATTGCACTTGGACGCGGTAGAGGCGTGAGGACGCAGAAAGGTTACGTGTGCGTGTTTGTGTGTACAAGCACAAAAGCTATACACGTAGAGCTCGCCTCAGAGTTGTCGACAGAGGCTTTCCTTTGTGCCCTAAAACGGTTCATCGCTCGCCGTGGTCGATGTAGTGAGATCATCTCCGACCAAGGTCGCAATTTCGTTGGAGCAAGCAACTACCTAGGTTCGCTTATAAAGAGTGCGGCTGACGTGAACGAGATTAAGTTTTCCTTCAATCCACCTGGAAGCCCCCACTTTAATGGCTTAGCCGAGGCGGGCATTAAATCGGTTAAAACTCATCTAGCTAGAGTCATCGGGACCCAGCGTTTAACTTTCGAAGAGTTTTACACCGTCCTCGCCCAGGTAGAGGCTATGTTAAATTCTCGCCCTCTCACCCCTCTTAGCTCTGATGCTAATGATTTTTCAGTCCTAACTCCTGGACATTTTCTAACTTTAGAACCTCTGTCGATTCTTCCAGAGGAAGATTTTACTGATGAAAACATCAGTGTTTGTCATCGTTGGAAATTAATTCAAAAAATGCACCAAGACTTTTGGCGTCGGTGGCATACCGAGTACGTACACACGTTACAGCAGAGGAATAAATGGAATAAAACTAACACAAACATTAGCGTAGGTACGTTAGTATTATTAATTAACGAACAAATGAGTCCTTTGAAATGGAACATGGGTCGTATCTCGGCTTTACATCCGGGGCCTGACGGCATATGTAGAGTCGTCACAGTCAGGACTGCGGCTGGCCAGTACAGAAGACCAGTAGTGAAGCTATGCCCCTTGCCAATAGCTAACTAGTCTTGTCGTTTAGCATAAATGTTATCGTAATTTTAGTTATTGAACTTGTTTGTGTCGTAAATACTGCATATTTAGGTGAGCGGTATGTTCAGTTTAGTAGTAATTATTAATTTTAAGTGTGGTATCACACGTACTTTCGTAGATATAATTTTGCGTTGCATATAGCAACACACACAGTTCAACTTGGCGGCAACGGCTCGGCACCTCTCGTTTTTCGGCCGTAGTCACGTCACCATTTAATTATCGTAGAATTGCTGTAAAAGTCACGTTTTTCCTATCTATTTGTCGCTGTCGTACATAGTAAAGCTCAATATATTGTTAGAAGTGCGGATTCACTGTGGGTTCATGTGGGCAAGTGCCATATTAGGTATCAGAGGCAAAAGCGGCGGTAAGTCGAGCTCGCACCTGTGAGTAGCTGATGTGCCTCTAGGACCAGGCCCCTAGCACTGCTCTACTTCCCAGAGGATACCAGGTATGTGATGAAGCACTTAATCTAGAAATTCGCATCCGATCATATTTTTCGTTATAACTTTCGTTGTCAAATTGTCGTTTTATGAATGTTTAAAATTTCCATACAGTCCACTAAATAACCCCCAGCAACAATGATGATAATGAAGACATGGTTGTACTCTATCTATAGATAACTGTTATTGTAAAACCCACTTCAATTATCGAACTTAACATCTTTATGGGTCGTACGACGACGCTAGTCGCGCTTTAAGTGTGTAATGTCGCGGATTTACAGTACATTAATTGTCAAATTCTGACATTTAAGCTCCACAAAACGAGTGACTCGTGCCATCACAGTACCCATGTCGCTGTAACAGTAACATGCTCATTCGCAGTAGAGTTGTGGAAACTAAAATTGTCCAATACTAAAAGGGCCTGGCCTGTATGACACGCCTGTTATAAGTGTAAGAACCCAGAAGTATCACCAGATATTTCTGTTGCTCCGTAAGAAATCAAGGCTATTATATCATACATAGGAGAGGATGGGTGTTAGGAAGTCAAAGTGAGATCCTCGGCGTGGTCGTTTTTGCTCTAGACCTTCCTAAATGCCGCAAATGTCATTACTCTTTAGCTGTAAAAGAATCGTAGGGTCTTTCTTTTACTCGCCAGCTAACCAGTAAGTATTTAGTTTTATCGAACAGATTAGTTGTTTATTTACTAATTAAAATATTCAAATTGAAACAGAGTCCTAAATACAGACTCAGCAGAGTTAGGGAGCTGTCGTTGAATTCTGAATTTTAAGTAAATTCTTTTTCTTTTAATTTGTCTAAGCGTATTGGTTAAGTTTCATTGCGATCCGTCGTTTCAACTTGCCATGATCGTCGTCGTGTCGTTTGCAAATTAAAACTTAACTACGTTTGTATTAGACTTGCTCCTCGAGAAAGACTCCATAAGGTTGCCATAATAATTGTGTAATTTGAAATTAATATATTTTTACTGTTAACTTTACTTATGTACTGTTCAGTGTTTCGTGTGTAAAGTATAATTTAATTAATTCATACAAAACCTAAGTACTGACTTTGACGGGAAAGGCACGGCGGGTAAAAATACGCCACTGGTCTTCTGCCTGATTTAACGCGAAAATAAATTTCTGTTAGCAGAATCCATCAGGCAAAACCCGTTTAAATGTTATGTCTGATTATAAATGTCTAAGGTCAAATGGCGTCGCACGCGAATGTTCATAAAATCAATATGTATACAGAAGGCATTTAAAATATTCTGGTTTACAGGAAGCGACTACTTACGGGTGGCAAAGACCAGAAGGTTAATTAGTTACAGTTAATTAGTTCGTGTATTAAGTACATGCGTGTTAGTGTTATTAAAACAGAATAGTATTTCCTTAACGACTCGCGGTGCTAATCGTGATCAGCCCACCTCTAGGCCTTCATCCCCTTTCGCGATGCTCATACATAAGTCTAATCGCGATTATTTATTAGGTAAAACGTAATTAGCTTAATTCCCGACATTTCGGCTACTTTGCAGTTGCTATAGTCACGGGTAGACCAAAGTGGCGAGTGCAGTCTATTACTGTAGTGAATGGGGGAGGTATTGCGTTTTACCAAATAAATAATCGCGGTTAGACCCGTTTAATATGTAACTATGAAATAGAAGAGGATTGTTCGTATCATAGCAAGTGGCAAATCCATGGACTTTGCCGAATGACAACGTTAGCCGTTCTTCTACTTTATTATACTTTATTATTGAGTTATGTTCATTTTCTTTTCTATGTTACATTTCATTTATAAATTTGAAATAGCAAAACCATTAGCTCCTGGTTTCATCTACTCTAATGCTGCAGGTAAGTATGGAATAGCAATGGATATTTTTTCCTGTTTCGAAGCTTAATTTGTGGTAAAATTTATTCGCATGCCAAATCAAAATATAATTATTGAAAGTAGCACAAAAACTGCGACTTAATTATTCAAAGTAAAGGAACGGCGACTTAATCCACGTTAACTAGGTGTCCATTTAAGAATGTAGAATCTAGATCGTTTTGATTTTTGGACTAAAACTTTCGCAAGCACTACACATTATTATCTATTGTTATTAGCTGCATCTCTCACCATGATTATTCTGAATTTAGGTCAATGCGAAATTATGTTTATAATAATTAGATTTAGAGTGTGTGTGTGTGTGTGTGTGTGTGTGAGGGTGTGTGTGTGTGTGTGTGTGAGGGTGTGTGTGTCCACTATTTGTTTACTTTGCATTACTACGCCACACCACATTAGTCAAAAGTATAGTAATTTTTTTCGCGGTGGGCACCCGTGGTAATAAAGCCCATACTCTTTTCTTTCTCTCTGAGATAAGAAAAATTATGATAACGTTGATGATAGAAGACATTTCTAATGAGAAGAGAAAGCTAGAGTTAAATATTGCTGATGCACATTGTACGTATGTCCACACCACTACACCTGTGTTGCTTTGAAATCATGCAGTTGAGTGCAGCCTCAATCACACTATGGGCGACTCTCAACAAAAAATTAGAGTTTATTAGCTTTTTACTCAATCAGTTGAAAAAATATTTTTGCCCCTGTCGACACGATAATGATGGAGCACAGAGAAAACCGCGAGAAAAAAGGTGAGACCAGCCCCCTGTTTGTCACCAATCTATGAATCTGCTTTTGAATTATCGAAGGACGTAAAAACAAATTACAGACCAGTGTCGGTTTTGGTCAGCAACGGTTAACTGAACGGTCTTTTCAGTCGGAGGGACGAACAACAGTGACCCTAAAATGTTTTTTTTTTAACTTATGGGTTAGAAAAACAGTCCTGAGGAAAAAATACTATGTACAGCATTGTTAATATTAGAAAGTGCCTCTCGCTCATACAATTAGACTTTAATGGCAACCATCCGATGTCGACTATGTCTGCCAGTAACCGTTTCACGATCACGTCTTGACACGACATGCCCATACAAGAGAGCTTAACAGAACATGCCAAAAACATAAATAAATTTTACTTTTTTAAGGCTTTACATGTCGTGGCGTCCGGATTAATAACAAGATAAATATGATAAATATAACACTTATTATGCGAGCGGCAATTTCATGTCAATTACAACAATTTCATAAAATTTGTGTGCAGTATTGACAACCAACGTCACCGCGCCGTGACACACGGCGTACGGTGCAAACAAAACAAAAAAAAAACGAAGGTCCAGTATACGGAAAAAAAGCAGCCAGTACATTGACTCGAACCTGTCTTCCGCGGCGCCGTGCTCCAAGACGTGTTGCACGACGTAGTTGCCGTACTGATCCTGGATCAGCTGCTCCGTGTGCGCGTGCAGCTCCGCCAGTACCGGCGCCGTCTGCTCCGCCGTACAGTGCTCCAGGATACGCTGGATGACCCGGCAGCCGTACGGGTGCGTCGACAGCGCGTACACTTGGCCGGCGAACGCATTGATTATGAACTGGAGAGCGGCGGGCTCCACGCACTCTATGCACTTTTGTACCTGTAATTAATGAGTCCAGTGAATGGGTATGGCGAGGAAATTATGCCGCAGAATGGGTTGATTACAATTAGGATAGAAAAGTGTATGCCAAATAGTGATTAGAATTCTTACTAAATAGAACTTAACGTAAACTCTGCCTGTATTGCAGATAAATATTATACTTTTTTGCTAATCATCATCATCAACCCATTATGTCCCCACCGAGAGGCACGGGTCTCTTCCCTGAGGAAGGTATAGGCCATACTCCATCGTCGTCATGCTATACTTTTCCACTGCTGGACATAGCCCTCCCCTAAAGAGCGCCACGTTGTGCTAACATGCCCATAATCCCCACGCTGGGCATGCGGGTTGGGGATCGCAGTTCGGTGGAATTGTACTGCAGGGAGCGCTGCTGCCCACCCCCAGGTTTGTGTCCCTTAGTCGCCTTTTACTATTTCTCTAGGCCGAAACCACACAGCAGGGCTCGACACTTGGCTTAACGAATGCCATCTATTGACGGCCACCGGCACCAACGGCTTTACGTGCGTTGCGAAGCCACTAGCGGTAGTCAACCATCCTGCACCTGACCGCGCCTGTTGTTGCTTAACTCAAGTGATTGATTTGTTAATCAATCACGCAATTATGGCTGCTGATTTATGTAAGACTTGGCGTACAGATAGACAAAGATCTGAGACAGGATGATGTTTGCGGGCCAGCTAATATGAAACTATTTAACTAGTTGACTATGGTTAAGTTATTAATTTATTCAATAAACACTCATAACAAAATAATTGATCATGTACTTATCAAAGCAATTGATCACACATGGAGAACTGTTATCTGATCACCAGATCCCTTAGAGTTTTTATTTTCTAAAAAAGTATGTCAGGAGTATTGAAAATTTGCTTAATCGTCTGGTTGTATGTCGCGTGTCACCCAACCTCGGACCACTGGTGGTAATCGAAATCCTCTCCACCGTCTCCAAGCAGGCCTCGACTTTGACTCGCCATCGCGTGGTTCCCACAAGCTGAACACGTGGGACGAACTCAATGACGAGTCTTGACATCAGCCTGCATTCGACCGACAATGGCCAGCCCATTACGCATTTAATTACTGTCTTAATATAATTGCAAAATAGGTGCACATGGCTTATATCAACAAGCGAGCTCCGTAAAGCATGAGACATCAACTGACCGACCACTGCGTTATAACTACGCATTATTTATGACATTGTAGTATGCTAATACAAAGCCTGTGTCACAAGGACCCGTCCATTCAATAAATAATCCTTGGACGGGTCTAAAGGCAAAGCTGACCGCGGTCTTGACATAACCCCACTTTGCATTACAATTGTGAGAATAATCGTGACATGCGATTTTGGTTCGACGTTCGGCGGTAATCAGCTGTGTCTTGTAAAACTAACCAAATCAAGTGGCAGCTTTTTTGATCCCAGACCCAGTAATTTTTGAATCCAGCACCATTTAGATTATGCGATAAATGTACATCAGAGGTCTAATTAAACGCACTAAGTCCTGAGAATTCATTAGACAGGCCATTGGAATCCGCTCAGGTTCTAGTGCGCGAAATATAGGAGCAGTTCTAGTGGTAGGGGCCGGTACTCACCACATGGTTTCCATTCTGATCCTTTACGCACTTGAGCACGTGACCGTCCAGTTCCCGCACTACCTCTTGTTGCTGCTCCGCGGGGATAGATTCCAGCGCCTTCTGGATTACTCGACATCCGTACATCTGCAGCGCCAGGGCCAACACGTGACCGCGGACCTAGGGCGAGGAACGGCCTTTTAGAGCGCAACACAAATAAATAATGACGTGTCGTCGAAACGAACAAGCAAAAATAAATACCTTGGTGACAACACATTATAAATTATTCTATTTTTATTTTTAATGCACTAACCCGTGCTAAGGACAAATTTAAAAACCTATTTAGAGGCTAAAAATTTCACCCATGCCGGGATTCGAACCCGCAACCTCTGGCTATCCGTGAAATTTTTAGCCTCTAAATAGGTTTTTACATTATAAATTGTTATTGTCGAAGCTAGAATGCTAGAGGATATGGTAACCAGACAAAACATGATACACACGGAAAATACAACGTTGCCGAAACATCGAGAATCAAGGTGCGTAGCAAAAGCAAGTTTAGGTAATGAATAATTGTGATTAGACCCGACAAATGTATAATTAGGTCCACACTACATTTGAATTAGAAATTATTACGCAGTTTCTTACTTTTTGCGCTAGAGTAGTCTTTTGTTCCGTCGTGCCGAACTCGAAGAATTTCTGTATCACATAGTTGCCGAACACATCCGTCATGAGACTGTACGCTGCGCCGATAATTTCGTTGAACACCATTTGCTTCTCCTGCACCGTCGCCCGCTCTAGCTTCTGTTGGATGAACCTAAAATACAAATGTAAAGTAAATTTCCAATTCGGTTGCCTGTTTTTGTTTACAATTATAGCAATTTTCAGAGCCTACAGCCTAAAACTTGGACCAAGAATAATAAAAAAAATATACAACAATAATAGTAGTAAATGGCGTATATTGGCCACATTTTTCATAATTGTTTAAAAAAATCTAGCTTATGAATAAATATTATGAAGCCCAAGCAGGCCCCTGCCCCGCTACTTTATATTTTGCATTGTCCGTTTTTATTTACATATTCTTGTTTAAATTTTAAGCTTAACGTAATTCTCCACGATTCTGACCGATTTTAATTCCAAAATTAATGAACCCAGTGTGCTAGATAACAGAGGATCACTGACCTGACTGCAGCGCGGCCGCGCACCCGACCTTGGTTGCTTTACGAGTACGCTTCACTGCATCGAACATCGTTTGACTTTTAGTGATAAAGTTTTCCTTTTTTTTGTTCAATAAACTGTACCCTATCTATCTTTGCAACTTAATGTTCCTCTTCAAAATTCTCCATGATTTTTTTAGGAGTAACGAGAGTACATCATCGATACGGATACAAATTAATAATTTCACTCATTCTTTCATTAATTCATACACACACACACATATACATACATACCCAAGCACATGACCCTCCAGGGCTACGACGTAGTCAGGTAACAATTGCATAATTTGAAATTATTACGAGAAAATAAATGTTATAGAAAATAAACCGGCCTGAGTGAATGCAACGACTGATGAAACAAAAATGATCTGTCAGAATCGTGGCAGTCCTTGGTCTGGCCTACCCCTCTACAGGATACAGGAGTGTGTTCACAATATTTATTTTTTGTATCACAAGATTCCGATGCGGTGATAAGTTGTTGAATCAGAGATACTTGGTAGAAAGCGGTCGGTTGGATGACTACCGGCGTGAATTGCACGATTCAGAATCTAGATTTGGCACTAGCTAGGTGGCATGTGTCGTCCCTTGCGATCTTTACGACCGGAGTAAACTATTAAATAATATATTGTCGCGCAAGATTTACGTTATTGCCAACACAATACAACACAATCCCTGAACCGCGTTTCATAAAACTACAAGGCATGGTATATAGAATTGTCATAATAGTCTTCCTACTTGTTACTTTGTGGGTTAATCGACTTTATCAACTCTGATACAATAATACAAAGATTACAAAACTCTTATGACAAACATTACGCATAGGCCAAAAATGAAAAATAAAAAGTTTTATTACGATACAGGTCTTGTATGGACACCTGTATCATATAACTTTTTAATAATAACGATACACCTATACAACCTCCAGCTGGACCAAAAAGGTTTACTTTAAAAAACTACTTTAAAAAAAGTTTCAATGAACGAGTCCGCGGCGACGCAACGCGCATGCTCAATCGAAGTTTCCGCCTTGGCGCAAACATTTTACATTTAAAAAATCTTTTCAATATTTAAACAAAGTTTGGTTCTGTTTAATATTATTTTGTGTATTATAGTATGAGAGTAGATAAGTTATGGTTGCCTGGAAGAAATTGCTTTTTGTAATAAGGCCGCCATTTGTACTATATTTTTATATAAGTTCTGTTACTGTAATTTCTGTGTACAATAAAGAATATTCTATCTTTCTATCTATCTATAAGTAGTGGAGGACACTGTAAAAAACTTTTTCTTAAAACGCTCGTGTGATACTATTAGTTTTTTTTCAAACACACTCGTGTTATAAGAACCCTTATTATGCAACAGTATCATAAACTACTATTACAGTGTACATCGAAACTGTCGTAGTAAACCATGAATTGTATTTCTATAGAGTCTGCGTGTGCCTGTGTGTCTCGAGTCTGCGAAATTTATTTAACTTTATCTCAGATGCTTTCAAACGATGGCACTCGGTTTCGACTCCAGTTAAAGTGCTATGATAAACATAGGAAGAGACATTTTGCATAGTTGGAGGTCCGTCGAGGTCCGGATGGCTTAGTTCATAAGAGCGCTGGCAAAGTTTACTAGAGGCGCGGGTTTATTCTTTCTACGTAAAGTTTGTATGTAAGGCCTAACATGAGAGTTTAATTCTCGACATTGTACTCTACCCTGTGTTTCAAATAACCCTCAAGGTGCCTTATTTATCAGCTGACGACGGCTGTCTACGGTGGACAGTGGTCTAGCTGTGGAGTATTGATGACAAATTGTGGACGAAGGATTCCTAGAGCTTCACCAGTTTCCTGGTTGTATCTTTACGCGTATTTTATAGCAATCACTTGGTCAACAAAGTCGAGTGAATCTGTTTACCCGGCGACGTGCTGATCGTGCGAGAACTCGACAATGAGATTGACCTTCGGCTACGTTCTGCTAAATGCATTGTACTACAATGACAATTGCATGAATGCGACAGTAATATTTCGCTTTAAGTCTACACACGGGTAAGAGTCAAACTTTTTAGGCGTCAGTAAAAAAAAAAAACAGCCAAGTGCGAGTCGGACTTTCAAACCGAGGGTTCCTTTCAAATTATCACGACTTAAAAGTTTGACTTCAGTACCTATTACCGTTGTTTACGATCTTTAGACAACAGACAAACGTGGGCATATTAATAGGGTCCCTTTGGCACCCTTCAGGTACGGAGCCTCAACAAACAAACAAACAAACAAACAAACACGAGTTATTGAGAAGGTAGCCGTAATTTACTGGTGTTAAATAAACGCTTCTTTATTTTATTTTGATTCACGTGTTACGGCTTCGTAATCTACCTTGAATTGACATAGTGAACTTTAAGTACTATGAAATAGGGTTTACCGGCGTTGGTTACACAGCCTGTGCACAATTCCAACAAATGTTACAGCTGCTTACCTGGAGCCGTGCTGGTCTTGTGAGAACTCTACGATATGATTGGCCAGGTCGCGAAGCTGCAGATTGGGGAAACGGTTGTTGCGGAAGTCCTCAAGAAGCCTCGAGCGGCCGCCCGGCGGTTTGTCGCCGACCGCCGCGCCGCCGATGCTGACGCCGCCCACCGCTGTTACACCGGTGCCGACTAATTCTGCAACAATGGACGAGAGCGCTGGATTTTATAGGCTCTACAACGGAATGCGGAATACCGATTGGACCAGAGCGGTGGTAGCGGAGCGGTGTAGAACGCCGGTTTCTCAATCGGGAGGTCGTGGGTTCGAATTCCGGCATGTACAAATGACTTTGTTTTCTAAGTTATGTACATTTGTGAAATTATAGTAGCAATACTACTCGCTGACGGTGAAGGAAAACATCGTAAGGAAACCCTAGTGTCTGAGGTGTTAGTGTACCTCAGCGCTTGCTACGTACAATGGCCCAACTATGAGGCTAAGTGCGGAAATCTCAGGTCTAACTAACCGATTGGACCATCGGACGTACCAGGCAATATCACACACGCCAGAAACAGGCAAAATCGCACAGCCCAGCTCTCATTTGATACGTTAGCGTGGAATGGATCAGTTGTAAGTCTAGGTTCAGGTGGATAGAGGATAATGCTACCCATGCTGCGCGAGGATTTTACACGGTTGAACAATAAATATAGAAATGTTTTTATTTAAAATACCTCAAACTACCTAATAAACTTCACAATTTAAATAAAGGCATAAGTAAATGCGTTATACGTCGGAAACGTGTTATCACTGTCTAATTAACGTCCTTGAACAGTCTTTATACGTATTATCGATATTTTGTTATAATCGTTATCGATATTTTGCTGTTATACAGGGCGTCCCAAAGTTATGGGCCATGAAGGGAAAGTACCTTAAATATCGTAGATAGGGTATTTCGCTGAAAGAAGACTTTATGTTATTTTTAAAAGTTAGTAATTCTGCATTCAAAGATTTTCAAAAAATTACTTGCCTTGTCTGGGAATCGAACCGACTTAAATAAAAAAAAAACACCCCTACTTTTATGATGCCAATCGAAAGAATGGGCAAAAACTTATAACTCTTCTTAAGTAACATAGTATTTTAAAAGAAAGGAACAGCGTGAAATTAATCATTTTAATCAAATTAAAAACATACATGAAACTGCCGTAGTCAATTAAGTTGAAAATTGAAAATGAAAATCAACAGGCAGCGGACTCATTAAAAGATTGGCGGTTTGCGTAAGACAAGAGGGATCACATTTTGAGCATTGAATTAATAAATTTACAAAAAAATACCCACTTCATTGACTACGGCAGTTTCATGTATGTTTTTAATTTGATTAAAATGATTAAGTTCAAGCTGTTCCTTTCTTTTAAAATACTATGTTACTTAAGAAGAGTTATTAGTTTTTGGCCATTTTTTCGATTGGCATCATAAAAGTAGGAGTGTTTTTTTTTTTAAATTTAAGTCGGTTCGATTCCCAGACAAGGCAAGTAATTTTTAGAAAATCTTTGAACGCAGAATTACTATCTTTTAAAAGTAACATAGTCTTCTTTCAGCAAAAAACCCTATCTACGACATTTAAGGTACTTTCCCTTCATGGCCCATAACTTTGTGACGCCCTGTATATATAATTTAGACAGACAGTTCAGTCGCTGTCCAATTTTTTTGGTATAAAGCTGGGTCCAGACGCGTGTACGTGTCATGTAATATGACGTGTAATGGAAAGCGAATCCTCCGTGTAGACGCACTAGGATCATTACATGTAGCGCTCGTAGTGCCGTCTGCACACACGATTCGCGTTGGATGACTCCTTAGATAACGGCTTAAGGTATCATCCAGACTAAATTTTTGAATCAACGAATAAGAAGATTCTGAATAAGTTATTTTTCGGATGAATGAAAAAATCGCAGATGAGTAGCGCGCAGGGAGGCGCAGGGGGTCCCCTGCGTAGTTTTGCGTATTTTTCTATGGACTTATGGACGTACGCCAAAATTGGTCGCCGTTTGCACGTTTGGAGGCCAAACGTCCACGTATTGAAGACCAATAGAGGTAAGACGCCGGCCTCGGTGGCGCAGCGGTTTGGCACGCTTACTGTAAAACCGAAGGTCTCGGGTTCGATCCCCGGCCGGGTCAAACTAGGAAACGAACTTTTTTAGTTTGTCTCGTGTCTTGGATGTTATCTATGTATTAATATATATTAAATCTATCGTCGAATTAGCACTTATAACACAAGTCATTTAGATGTAATTAGTATAGGGCTGAAGAGATCTGTGTAATCCTTCTTCCCTTTTCAGGCTATATTAGTCCACTGCTGTACATAGCCCACCCCTAATGAGGGCCATAGCGCAAGGTTGTGTAATATGTCCATTAATATTTATTTATTATTTATTTATATATAATATAAAGGAAAAATTGTTAAAAACAACTGTCATAATGTTGGTACAGTCACTAAAGTATCAAATAACAAAAAAAAACTTAGCCTTGACTTAAGCTGTCATGTTTTTTATTTTGATGAAATCAAGTGTTAATGTACTGGATTATACTAAAAGAAAAATGTAAGTGTTTGTAAAATGTCTTTAAGATAACATTTAAGAGTACATTGTTTATAAAACGCATAATTTACAACAGACGCAATCAAGGGGAGCCACGCGGGTTACGTTGAAAAAATGTGTAAGTCAGTGTAACAAATGTAGTGTTGATTGTTTAATAACCTTGTAAGTATAGTCAAAATGTCATGAGGTAACCCTTGGTACAGTCCGCAGTACGTCGACCATTACATGCGTGCAGTCTGCTCAGTTAAGATATGGACGATTTTGCAACTAAAATGTAATGATTGAACTGCTATAGACTATACAAAGAAAACATGAAGACAATAAGGGATTCACCTGCGTTATTGAGTTATTTTAATTTTGCTTGACCTTCTAATAATTTAATTTATTTTTGTACGTACCTTTAGACTAAGCTCTTAGTTTTTATAAGCAAACTAGTTGTGCCCCGCGGCGTTACTCGCGGTTAATCGCGATTCTCCCACTCGCGATTTTCCCACGGGAATAAGATATTTTCCCGCAGAAAACGTAGCCTAACTCCATACCAAATTTAGTTAAAATCGCTCTAGCCGTTTAGACGTGAAGAAGTAGCAAACATACACATTCACAAACTTTCGCCTTTATAATATTAGTGTGATGTGACAACATTTTTGGTGACGAAACATCAAAATTGTGACGCACTGAGGCAAATGAACCGCAGACCGACAATTGACGCACGAAGTTAAATTGTGAAAAATTAACACGCAGATTTAATAAAAAAAACATATGACCCTTTCCATACAGGTTATTACCAGTAGCTATGTACGCATACTTGGCACCAAAATCGTAATGAATAATGGTAATCAGGACTTTCGATATTAATTTTCAAAACTATCTACTTTTTTAGGTTAATTGCAGATTCTCTTCATTTGTACTACACATCATAAAAGTCCCTTCGGGAATCTACGTTCGCGCAGACTAAGAAGAAGTGTAAGTTAGACGTAGTAAGTTTAGACGTGAAGAAGTAGCAAACATACACATTCACAAACTTTCGCCTTTATAATATTAGTGTGATGTGACAACATTTTTGGTGACGAAACATCAAAATTGTGACGCACTGAGGCAAATGAACCGCAGACCGACAATTGACGCACGAAGTTAAATTGTGAAAAATTAACACGCAGATTTAATAAAAAAAACATATGACCCTTTCCATACAGGTTATTACCAGTAGCTATGTACGCATACTTGGCACCAAAATCGTAATGAATAATGGTAATCAGGACTTTCGATATTAATTTTCAAAACTATCTACTTTTTTAGGTTAATTGCAGATTCTCTTCATTTGTACTACACATCATAAAAGTCCCTTCGGGAATCTACGTTCGCGCAGACTAAGAAGAAGTGTAACGAAAGTACCCGAAGCTATTAGTACATTCAACATGATCTTTAACCGATACGGTTAGGGTGCAGAATTGATTGGCGCAGTAGCGCTACCTATTTCGCTCACGCTAATATTGCCAAACTAATAGTCACCTGCATCGATGACGTTGAATCAACCAATAGCAACAAAGGCGCGCGGCCTGCCATAAAATGAAACTATCTGATTGGTCGATCAACTTGTCGCACATCCAAAATTTGGTCATCTGCGCAGGTTCATCCGCGAGACTTATTTCTTGTGCAGCACTGTACAAACTACGTAAGTAATTTTTAAAAAAACTACATGACTGCCTTGTTTATCTAGCTGTATCACGTCTGATTACCATGATGGAGGTTGTAGTAATCAGACATGATTAAATGCCTAAAACGCCTAGTATCTAGTGATTTAGTGAAATCGTGTTTTTATCAATAATATAACTCTAAAAAAGAAATGAAAATTGCTTTTACGCCTATATACTTTTCAAATAGCTGGCTGACCAGCTTTTTATCATTATTTTTTCTTTTCATCATTGAAAACAGTAGTAGTTAATTTGCCGAATTCAATGTTATTTTTTTAAAGAAAATGTTTAAAGCAAATGTCATGTAACAAATTATACATTCTTTAATTAATACTTCACATTTCATTTTACATCGAGCTGTGACAATGTGTCTTATAGAAAGTTGGAGCATGGTTCAACAAAAATGTGAAAATACAACTAGTTTTTTTTTTATAATTTCACAGCTGTCGTGTCAAGTGAAAACTATTCTCAACCCGCTCCTCAGGCAACTTTCAGAGTTTGAGTTATTAAAAAACCTTAATTTTCTTGTGTCTGAGACTTGGTTCACGTGGGACTTGTTTACTAGCAATATGTCAGCAGATGTCCGCCATTTTGTTTTTTTTTTTCGTATTGACAACAGTTTGGCTATGCGCGGTCATAAAGAAACCTAATGATATGTAATACACGCGAAGAACATAATACGCCAGTAATTTTAGGGTTAGTAATGCATGTGAACCGAGACGGCAAAATTTTCAATCTTACGGATGAGGTTAGGGGTCCAAATGCTTAAGTAAAAATTTTGAACCAACATTTCTTTTAATTCCGCCAACATTTCTTTTAATAAATATCGAGGACAAAGGGCCAAAAATACACGTTTGTTGCCCAATTGAATATTTATTATACTTTGTATTAATATTACTTGCTATAGGGGCGACAGAAATACATCATCTCGGAGTCGGAGTCTTAGTAGGTACTACGGAACCGTTAAATTCAGTTTTGATGCAGCGCTTTTTTGCAGTTTTTTATACACAATTAATGTAAGCGTTACACGACGCTATACAATTTTGAAGCGCTCGTGGCCTAGTCGACACAAGTAATTGCAATAATCACTAAGGTTAAGCAACAACAGGCGCGGTCAGGTGCTGGATGGGTGACAATCCCGAGACTACCGCTGGTGGCATTTTTTCCAAGCGCTTCCGTGCTAAGCAAGGCACGTTAAACCGTTGGTGCCGGCTGTCATGTAATGACAGTCTTTAAGCCATGTCAGAGGCCTTATGGGCGGCTTGATAGCTTCTGTCAGTAAGGCCCGCCGCTGTCTTATAATCCTCCACCAACCCGGACTTGCCCCCCGTGGTGGAGGATTACATAACCTTGTGACTCGTGCCCCGGCAGTGGAGACATACAAAGGTTTGATATCAATTTACATTTTTTTGTGTCATAATATCAACAAAATTCGAGTTACAACTTTTAATCTCTCATGTATTGTCCAATCTGCTTGGATTGCTTGTAACTAGGTATAATTTTTAATTTGGAACGAGACGAAAAATGTTTTCATTTTTTTTTTAAATCTGTTGATTGTGCCTTAGGTATCAGAATGGCAGGAACGAAATATTTGCGGTCTATTATAGTTTCCAGTTAAGCGGGAAAATATCCTTCAGAGCAATATATCCAGAATATCAGTGAACAGAATATTGTACTATTATCTGAAATAGCGTTCCAACCATCTCGCAGACACGCAGAATTTTAGCGGCCTGCCTTGGAATTGAAAAAAGCGGCTTTTAAACAGTGTTTTATTCGATATTTTTGTCTAATCCTTCTTTTTAGCGTCCGGCCTTGGGACCAAAGTTCGGCTATTTAAAGGATAAGTACGGCTCTTTTATTTTTAGAGATAGCAACGCTAATCTCAAGGATAGAGCCCATAATTGAAGAAAAGTTATGTGCTTAAACGAACGCCTTAGAAAAATGAGGCATTTTCGATGCCAGCAGCAATTAAAGAGACACGATCCCAAAAAATCTTGTTTACTGACGAGTATTTTTACCGTTAGTTTAAAGCTGTTCAATCGACCAAATTATGTATATGCCAAAATCTTTGAAGTGGGTTTCGTATGAAGGAGTGACGGAAATGCATATTTTGTCAACAAGGTGAAGTTAAGCAAAATTACGACAGTTACTAATTGGAGGGTGTTTTAAAATAATAAAGAATGTGTGTTCCAGAAAGATACGGCGGCGTCAAAGGCCTGATCTATAGAAAATTGGTTAGAGGTCGGATTGATCAGCACGGAAGAATGGCCCACATTAAGCCCACGCACTTTAGACAAAATTTGAGCCTAGGGCTTGTCGAAATTCTCACCCAAACCTGGCATCGCGCAAGCAAACCCTACGCCAAAAAGTAAAGGGAATTCTACCACAAAAGTTCTGTGCTGTAACAGTCTAATGGCGCAAACGGTTGAAGGCCTGTGTATTCAGCACAAGAGCCGCTATATTGAATAAAATAGAATTTTATAATTTCACTGCTCTGATAACATAATTTGTAATTTTAATTAAACCGGTATTATATTTAGTTCGTCTCCTTATGAACACACCAGGTAATTAAACCACAGACACCTTTTTGTGCAAGGTTAGGCCATTTCATGAGATTACGTCAATTCCGGCAAAACAGTAAAAGTTGAAAAAAAAAGTTATAATAACACCTACATTTTCAGAAAATTATACTAAATATTGGTAGATTATTATGAAAATCCATAGCTCATTGTAGCTTATTTACACAGTTATCGTGATGTTGTGCTCACCTAGCTGACACAATGAATATTAAAGACCAGGTTAATTGCTATTTTTTTAGTGAAATTATGGTTTGATAAGTAGGTTAATAATGTACCTTAAATACCAACAACCAACACCACAAGACTTATTTACATTAAAGGAATGTTCATGTCAATCGAGAGATGGTAGAATGTAAAATGAATGCACTGTCATAGTAGATTTTATGTGTGGAGTAAAAGCAACTTTGTGTTGTTTACATATTCAGTGTATCTAGTTCCAGGACGGGGCGTGTGCTAAACTAAACCGTAGTTAAAACTAAATTGATGTCCCGACCGGTATGCTGACACCCTAAACGTTAAACAATTGACGTGAGCTACTTGATAATAAGTAGGAGCTGAGTGATCGAAGTGAATGTACATATAGGAAAACACCTGCGAATTCCGTAAAAACTAGTATACAGCACCTCTAAATTGGGCATTAGTAGACATTATAAAAGGTCTTTTCTTACGCAAGTTGGCAACTTGATTAGTATAAAGTGATATTTATGACGTTTTTTTTATGCGAGTCGAAAAAAAGAATGTGGCTTTAAAATATAGACGCAGTAAAAATTATTTTTAGTGTATGTTAGTGGTAGTTTGTTTTATGTCACCTTGAACAAGATGTCGCAACTTATCGACTATCTCGTTGTTCCAGTGGTATCACGTTTGTTGTTCTAGTGATATTACGTCTGATTACTATGCCGCAGCTCATGGGTTCGATACTGGTTTTGGTTTATTTCTCATTCGGTTACATTTTACTTAATGCCTATTTATAGGCAATTTATGATCAGGCAATGTGTGAATCATTTATTGCACAACTGCAGATTATTATTAACACTTATTGCCACCCCGTACCAGAACAACATGCACCAATTCTTTTATTTTCCACCTATTGCAAAGAAAATGCCGATTAGAAGTGGGCCTGTGGTTAATGGTCCGCGCTGGATTGGGGAGAAAAATTCGTACTAATTAGGCTAGTACCACTATAGCGACTGGTTGTCCCGCGCGCTAGCGAACCTAAAGTGCTGACATACAACAAATAATGTGCCGTGAGCCTGTATTAGCAAAGTCCGTCGGTTAGTCAGTCAAAATCTACTGTTTTAGAAGTTACAAAGATCGTGTAATTGTAGGTAAGTAAACAGTCCGTATACCAACCTGAGATCGTTCCAACTCCACTGAGTTTACTTAGTAACGAAGATGAGGATCCGAACATGCCATTCGACGTGAGACCTTGTGCTAAACTGCTGACCGCTCTGTAATGGAAAATAATAACACCATTCAAGTTGGATGCCCGCGTCGAGCACGGCGGCCGAGAGAGAACAAAGTTTCAGCATGCTTTATGTGTACTGGTAACCGACTAAGTACTTGGCGATTGTTTATAAAATGAACTGTACAACGGTAAGTAGGGTAGGCCATATACAAACTACGAGTGGAATAAAACGGAATACTATTATGTACAATATATAATACAGGCTCGTGTGCAGACTTGCTACACTTGCTTCACGGAAGTAGTTGAAGGTATGAGAAAGCGAAGTCAGCGTAGCAAGTACCGCATTTTATGAGCGATAGAATTTAGCGCGAATTGTGTTGTGGACCAGAACATAGTTATGAAAATGACCGACACTTATGTAATAATTACATTTGAACAATTACAATTGATGGTAGATTACAAAATGGAGGTGTTAAAACCGTCAATATAACCTACGTACATACAACCTTTGTAGTAAACACCACGAACAACTTCACAAATAGCGCTAGTTACCACGACACAAACTTTTCTTAACTCTAACAGAATCACCAGAGTTATTCCTTGGAAACATTTAACGTCTTGATTCAGCTTTTATTTCCTTTCGGGAACCGTTATATTGCAGAGCCACAGGCTATCTGCTGTGGAAAAGTGTACGCGATGTAATCACCACACGTACTACTCTAATAACTAAGCTTGTTTTTGATCAGCAATGTATCTCAAGAGAGAAATGTTATTTTTCTTTTCGTCAATACTTTTGTTATTGAGCTCACTTTAATATCAAACGTTCCTGTTACAATTGACTGAATGTATTTGTATGTATGTTTATAATAAATTATAAGTTTATATAAGTAACGGTATGTAAGCGTATTATTATTAAGTATAAGTATGTATCAATATTCAAATTTGCACTGGCTACCCGTCTTTCTAATTTCCTTCAGCAACTTTCCATCGTAAGGTTGTCTGGAAGAAATTGCTTTTAGCAATAAGGCCGCCAATTGTACTATGTATATTTGCAATTGTTTTGTATTTGTTGTTTTTCCAGTGTACAATAAAGAATATTCTTATCTTATCTTATCTTATCTTACTGATTAGCCGATTTTATGACGTTCCTTTAATTTTTTATTAGGATGTACAAGCACATCCACAGGACAAAATCAGTTCCTAAAGTAAAGTGGCCCTGGAATCTATTAAAGCAAAAGTTCAAGATACCATTATCTTGGTATCGTATTTGTCAGAAATTTTAAGCCATTCTTTGAGGAGTCAAAAAGTAATAAGGAAAACCTACAAAATTTACCCTTGAATATTTACCCCTTGTAGCAATGGCATTGTGTTTTAAGTTATGTACATTTGTTAAGATATAGTAGCGATACCATTGGTTAACTGAAATGTCTGAAATGTTCAAATACCTCAGCGCTTTAAATTGCCAATGCGCAGTGGGAACACGTGGTAATCAAACCCCTACTCTCTCACTCTGAGAGAAGGCCTATGCCCTGCAGTGTGACCTTTACAGGCTAGACAAAAAAATACTATAAAAAAAATCTCTTAAAGAAAATAACTCTACAAAGAGTGAATCTCCAGCGCAATTTCTCAAGGTGGCCGTGGTGTTACCGACAACGGCCGTGCAAACAACCCCCGGGCGTCGGAGTAGCGGGCAGCACCTGTATTTGGCGGTCTCGGCGCCGGGCGCGGCGGAGACGGTGCGGAGGCCGACGGGCCCCAGGGCGGCGCCCAGCGGCGGGGAGAGCGGGCTCGGCCCCCACTTCCGCGCGTACTCCTGCAGCGAGCCGCCGAACTCGAGAGAGTCGCGTCGCGTGCCGCCAACTGCAAACAGCCCGCAGCTCGCCAACACAGTGTCTCGCCGGCGGCGCCCGAATCGGCGAACACCATGCCGCCTTATGTCGTACCGCGCTACGGTGCTACGGTCAGGGCCAAAGCGTCGCGGGGTAGCAAAGGACCGGCCAAATTCTAAGCTTTGACGAGGTTTCGGTAGGGGGAAGCGAGCAGATTCACAGCCTTGGGTCTATCTATATATAGGCATTACGTCTAAAAGTACAGAAGAATCTGGTATGACTACCAAACTCTGTCCTTCCAAATTCCTGAACACTTCAATGACTGGCGATGCTCTTACTCACTTTTATAAACTTTAGACTAATAAATATAAATACGGACGTTTCGGCAACCTGGTTACATACGGTAGTGGTTAATCAAATATCACGGACCGACAAACGCATCCTATATTTTTTTAATAGAGCAACACCTTTGACCCAGACCGTAGTTCAGTATACAATAGTAAGATTTGGACATCACTGACGCGCAATCAGTTCGCCAACCCTGTAATTGATGCTCTCACATTGAACATCGACTAACGCAACTGACAAGTGAATGTTTCATTCTATCGATATCTTTAGCACGAGCCTGGTCTGCATTGGATCGTATTTATTGTTGCTTTGGGATTTTAATAATAGGTTATTATTGCTTTTTGATTATCGAAGACATTAACTGAGTGAATCGAAATTCTTTTTTGAAAAATATGGCGCTACTTTTAACTAAAATACAAAATGACTTCACAGCAGAATTATCAAGATGAAAATAACAAAAATAGAAAAAAAAAACTATATAGTTCAATCGTTTTATGATCGGCTAGGGTCGCTAATCTAACAATACACTTCGTCTTATGGTCGGCTATAGTAGCGTATCTAACAACAGAAAAACTATTTTTTCAATGATACGGTACTTCCTACCACGTTGAATTCGGATTAACAGTTTCGAACCAAGGGAATATTTACTCTTTATCATAATGAAAAGCAAATTCCCAATGAGTCCGCCCATTGTGCCTTTTTTTTAACTTTCATTTCACTGTTTTTGATTTTTGTATGCAATAAGAATATTAGTCCCTCAAAACCTACTTTTTTAACGATTTCAAAATCACGCTGTATTCCGCTCATCGTCTCATGCGGTAGGTTCTTGTTTAATAAATAATTCTATGAAATGCAACAAAAATATTCGGGTGTCGTATGGTATTCAAATGTATGAGATACTATCAAATAGCATCACATACAATTTGACCCCAGAAAATATAATTACTAAATTTTATTAGACGCTGTAATTAGTTGTAATTAGATAAAATTAGGTTTCACTTGTCACTCGCCTTGTCATATGTTTTATAAGATAGACTATGTACACGGCTTGTAAATAGTCTAGTTTTAGCTAATATGTACATAAACAGTAATTAATTTTGAAGCTGATACAATTTACAAGAAGATACCTGAACAGAAAGTAGTCATGCTAAAGTAAGTCTCATTTGCAAAAAGTTTATTAAAGTTAACGAAGGTTAAAGCTTGAATATGTCTGTCTCATCTGTTTGGATGGAGACTAAAAGAAGTTGACTGACGGTCTATACAGAATGTAACAAAATCCTTGTGTATATTCTTATGTGGAAGATATTTACCCGTTAATGTAAACAACTAAAGTGAAATTCGGTATCAGCAGTTTTACTTAGGAGGTGATATATATATATATATATATATATATATATATATATATATATATATATATATATATATATATATATATATATATATATATGCCTCCATAGCAAAGTTGTTCGTATTGACAAATAGAAACGGAGTAGGGCGAGGTTGCGCAAAAGACGCGTCGTCCTTTCAATTCACTTTGGTATAAAACGTACTGAAGGGAGGCGACGAAGCCCACAACGAAGAGACGGGGCGAGGGTGGACGCCAACTCTATACAACGCGTCGCGTCTTTTCCGCGCCCTAGCCGCGCACCCTTCTATGTGGCCAACGCAAATGATCTCAATTTTTCGGATTTCAATGGTGATTTTGTTACAAGCTTCCAAATTTTTGCTAATGAGGCCAACTGAAATCATGTTCAATGTAGAGCATCACTTACTAAAGATTGAAGCTTCAACACTGTACTGGAATATTCAAACAATAAATTACGTGATATTTTAACAATGTTACATAGATAAATACAAAAAAAAACTGCTACTGATAAAATACATAAGAATGGACTATGTGCATTGAGTACTCGTGATTTAAAAAATAAACCAGTTATTTTATTGTTATATTCACATATTTTAGTAGTTATTTACCAACGTACAAATAGGCGGAATTATTTTGCTGATAATATATAGTTGTCGTGTTATTACAGTAGATAATGAACATTTATATGGGCGAATAAAACGTGTGGTTTTACCTACAATAGGATATGTTATCTGTAGGGCCATCACAGCAGGCGTAAACTCAGCCTTTTGTCTATGGTTATAAACTCGTGTCTCCTATTTAACCTATAGGGAACATAGGTTCCCTATAGGCTAAATAGGAACATAGGTTCCCTATAGGCTAAAAAGATGATACATATAGATGTATCATCTTTTTTGAAAAGACAAAAGCAGAATTAATATCGGCCACATTACACCTACTGCCTGTGTAGCACGACGCCGCGACGAGCACTACTCACTAGCCATATCTTGCTTAATTTCTCCGATTACCCAAGTGAGGCGTCGCCCAATAATCTTTGTGCCCCATTTGTTTTCGCCGCTCGGCTCGCCGCGCGGTCAGTGTGGCGAGGTGGTACTTTAGCCGTAAAGCAAGATGGCGCAATAAAAACGTTTGTCGCTGCGTCGTGTCACGGTTATCAAGTGTCGTGTGTAGAGCGTGTGTGATTCTCACCTGGCGCTGCCTGGTGCTGCGCGACGGCGGCGGCGGCGGCGGCGGACTGAGAGGCGGGCGCGGCAGCGGGGTGGGCGGGCTGGTATTGCCGCGGTGCCAGCACGCCGCCCGGCGAAACGAGCCGTAGCGGCGTGCCATTGCGGCCGCCCATCACCAGCGAGCCGGGGTCGTAGTAGGGGATCACGTACTGCCCCTGCCCGTTCACCTGCTGCTCGCCCTGCTGCGGTGTGAGCGGCCGCCGCGGCTGCTGAGCGCCTTGTTGTGCCGGCTGCGCCACCAGTCCCGGGTACACGCCCCACGGCGCCGCCACGCCGTAGTAGGGTGGCACACCGGCGATCAGAGCGCTCACGTAAGGCGCGCCCTCCTGGCCAGCGTTGATGACGTAGGGCGCCTGTGTGAACGCTTGTTGTGCGGCCAACTGCTGCTGCAGCTGGAACTGCTGCTGCTGCTGTTGCTGCAGCAGCTGCAGCTGCGCCGCCGGCCCTCCAGCCGCCGCCGCTTGTTGCGACCGGAACAATTGCTGCAACAATACAGAACATACGTTGTAAAAAAAGGAAAAATTTATGGTTTAATTAATAAAGCGCGCTTGGACATTCGGGTAGTTCATTTATTAAATACGTAAACATGAGAGCGAGGCGAAGCGTATTGTGGATCGGATAGCAGCTTAATTTAATGGTAAGCGTGTCCTTTATTGTTTTTTACACGTGGTGTATACCGTTGTAGAGAACAGTTGAGAGCAGGGCGGGCGGCGCTAATTAACACAATCGTTTAAAAAGTTAATAACACGCGGCTTCGCTGTCCGACACACATGGCGTTGTCGGCCGGATCGCGAGTATTCTTTGCGTATCCGCAAATAAAAAAGAAATAAGCGGCCTCACCAGACGGCGCGTTGTAAAACATGTTTTTAATCAAGCGTTTGGAGAGTCCAGTTCCGCATGGAGAGCTGTGTGACGGCCAGAAATACTTTTGGTTTGTTAGCAACGTTTGAGTAAGGGGTTCGTGTGAATCATTATGTCAGCGAAGCTGAGATAGAGCAACGTGCGTGATGTCACCACACTCGTATCTACCTGTTGAGAGTGGCTCAGTTGGCTCGCGGCCAGCGTGCGGCGAGAGGCTCTCTGTAGTTTCAGGAGAGTAAACATTCCGGCGCGCCCACCCGCCGCCGCCGGCACGTCTATTGCCGCCTATTGCCCCAGCTCGCGCTACCTGACCGATTTATCACCCGCCAATACCATCATCTGTTACCTCGTGTTTATGATCACATCATTAAACTAGAATCTGCACAGCTTCAACTGTACTCTATATTTACTTATCTTACACGATTACCTACGTCCGTAGGTACTGATGCAAATGTGATGTACAAACGAGTTAATTAAGTGGGAAGTTTATTAAACCATCACAGTGTAATCCTAAATTGACGAAGTTGACAATGATATGCAAGCAGCCTGCGGCGGGATATAAACATAAAGTAAAGCCAGATGCCTACCATCGGCATAATTTTAACGAGGCCGGCTGCTTAACTTTTCATTAGCTAATTGACGGGTGCGAAACAGTGAAGTAAATTGGCGGCGCGACAGGGGCACGTCTATAGATGTCTACGTTGAAGTTTGATTTCGCGAGATGGTGGGGTACCCCGACCGGGAATTAGATTACACGAAGGTGGTTTGTAATGCGCAAGGTGCAGGCACGTGCCCCGCGCGAGGCAACTTGACCGCAGCGGAATTAAGTCGGGCGGCGGCGCTAGAGGCGGCTGCGGCGAACGTCTCGCATTCAATTAGACGTTCAGTAATCCGGCTGCGACGAGCTCCGATACCAATTACGGTGTTATTAGTTAGCGCGCGTACCCTGCTCAATCCGGTCACCCGCGCAGCCTCTAAATGTGTAATTTGCTCGCGTGATTGTTTGCTTTACTACCTACGCTAATTTACTTTAGAGAGTTCCCCGCAAACTCAGCGCAAAGGCTGTGTTGCTGTAACTTAAATGCGTAATATGTGCCCCTGCACAATTAAATGTCATGTTAGTAGCAAAGTAGTACAGGGCTATTTATCAACAATAACACAGACATGTGGATGCTGAGTCACGAAGCAAGTCGGTCGGGCCGAGGCACTCTGGGCGGCCGGGGGCGCCGTGCTGGGGTGGGTGATACAATTTATTATTTACGAGACCGATGACGATAGACTACGGAGCCGCGAGCTCCCGCGACGACGACTCGCGCGTCAGCAAACAAATTACGCGACAAAGCAATCAATTACAAAGACAAGCGCGTCGCCAGGACTCTTCAAATCGAACGCTGCGTCAACAAGAACCTTTTAGCGGGCGGCGGCGAGGTGCTACGTGATGCTCTGAAGAGCAGACAACATTAATACCTTTAAAACGGCTCTTGTTTGTGAAATGGAATGGAGTGTAGAGCGGAGAATCTCGCGGAAAAACCGTTTCGGTCCGAAATGAGATTGTTGATCGAGTACAAAAGGTAATTTGGTGGCAGTAGCGCTCCGGAAGCCGGGCCGCGGCGCAACGAGATTAGAGGCGGATACAGCCGCCAGCGCGGGACGGTACCTTGCTCCTTCGTGTCTTGTGCAGTAAGAACAGTTCGCCTTCAATTTCGTGTGGACCTAGAACCGGCGTCGTCTCCCGTGTAACGAGGTTATCTGCCCCGCGGGC
Source organism: Yponomeuta sedellus (assembly GCA_934045075.1). Lineage (NCBI taxonomy): Eukaryota > Metazoa > Arthropoda > Insecta > Lepidoptera > Yponomeutidae > Yponomeuta > Yponomeuta sedellus. The sequence continues at coordinate 16,715,408 of OW203728.1, read as the reverse complement.
TCCGTCATCATCCGCCCTATCAGCTCTCAATGCAATCAATCTCACCCTAATAACTTTAGACCTTGATCGCCGGGACCAACTTTATCAACCTCAGAGACAATTATATAAATTCTAATTTTCAAAACATCCCATAAAATCGTCAAGTGAAAAAAACATAAATCTAAGGGTCCAGTAAACTTAACCCTAAGGTCAAAATTTGCGCAGCTATTTAGCGAGAATTTTGGCGTTAATTGTAAGTTGATTGGGTAGGTATAGGGCGGGCAGCGATCCCGTCGTGAAGGTGGCAAAGGGCGCAGGGCGTTCCCCAACTTGGGCGGAGCCTGGACACGCCCACCGCCACACTACGCCCTACCGACACTGTTTTAGTTCATTCCTTCACCGTTTACTTCCCTAAACATTACAATAATTTGACACTAATCCTCGCTGTTCTATTACGGTATGTTGTAAGTTCCTAACTATCTGCGGGCTTTTCATTGATGAACAGACAGCGAATATCACAAAATTATCCAACTAACAGGTAATTTCAATGGCATAAATAAAATCAAAGTCAATTAAAAAATAACATTCCAAAAAAGTTGTTTCTGTATAGGCGCACAGGTGCGCCAGGCCAAGTTCTAAGCCGACTCGCACTTTTGTATATATTTACAGGACAAAATTGTTGGAAAGAAATGAAATTACAGAAAATAAACATGGTTGTATAGATTTTAAAGCGTGGGATCCTAAAAGGTAAATTTTCGACACTCACTGACTTACTCTGACATATCATCAATAAGGTTCTGAATTATTTTGAGCATTAAGGAGATAATGATAATAATAATTAAACATTTAACATTTAATTATACATTAATCGAGATTATTTAATACGTAAACTTAACTACTACTATGTAGGAGCATCGCCAATTATTCCTTTCATTCAATAATTGATAATTACGTAAGAAAGCACTTCTGAAGTTTATCAAAACACTGCTAATTTCGTGTAGGCACGAAACTTGGCAAGTTTCTACAAATCATGGTTTAGAGAAAAAATGTTTTAAACATAAGGTCAAAATGACAAATGTACAATAAAGGCTGTAGATTTAATGCATTAAACATTTTGCTTAAATTAATTCAATTCAATAGAGGTAATACGTGAAGCGATGACTACTTTTGATCAGTGGTTCCCATTCCAACCTGCGGTCCGCAAGATCTTCAGTATTGCCGAGGACCTTGCCTCGATCCAATACTTAGGCTCAACGGGTCATATAAGTTTTTTCTGATAAATGCAAATTTTGATTTTAAGCGCATAGTTGTTATTAAATGAAGATTGTGAAGCCCATCTTCGTTGAACGATATGGCATATTCATTGAAAGAGAGTGCCTAAATACATGCATGACAATTACTATAATCTATTAACTTCTTCATGCAATAAAGAGTAATCTTCAGTCCTGACACTGAAAATAAATTTTATTTAAAGTAATTTTCGGAGGTTAAACTAAAAAATATTTAAATTAATTTGCCAAATTGTATGGAAAACCCCTGTGGTCTTCGCTGACAAAACAATCGAAGCTTCCTTAGTCGAAAAACAGTTTAAGCATCAGTGAACTAGTTAGACCTGTTCTAGAAGTCACGTAACATTGTGTATTGCGAGGAGTTACGATACCTATTTCTTCGGTATTACGCCGAAGACTAATGCGTGCATCAGAACCCAGACCACACGTTCAAAAATAAGAGCATAGGTCTAATTATGGGTACAAAATTCTGATGGATGGATTCTTGACAAGGATTTTCGTTTTTGCTGCCAAATTCCATGTTAACGCAAACGCCAGAATTCTGACAGGATTTGGAGCGCGCAGTGTCACGACTTAACTGTCAACATTTCATGAGATAGACCCCATTGTGAAGAGGCAAATGTGTCATCAATGATTCACGAATATTGAAAACTTGTTGCAATATGGATTTCATTACTAACATTTTATTTTCAACAAACATTAGGGAATACAGAGAATTACAAAATCTAGGTTCCTGTCTAACTCTTAAGTGTGGAAAATATCGCATCGTGGATGACTTTGTAATATTTGCACTGCTTGCTTGCGTGGTGGTGTTATCACAGCAAGAGGTCATCACGCGAAGGCGTCTGGTGCGCTGGGGCCGGGTGCCGGGGCGCGGCCGGACGAATGCTTTTATCGAAATAAGCGGCGCGCCCGCGCCACCACCGGGCGCACCCCGCTCGTAAAACACCACAAACACACCACCGACCACACCTCGAAGCTTCCTTTACTACCCCTCGGTCGACCCCAATGACATCAAAGTGTCATTCGGGACCTGAGCTGGTCAATATTTGCCTGTCGCAATCAAATTCTGCAGGCCGACTGACAAGTAACAGCATGCACTTAGACATTTGATTTTTTAGCCCAGTTTATACGCTTGCGTGTGCCTAACAGGTGACATCATGTTTTAAACAACATATTTTATTCGAAAACAAAAACACGCCATAAGTACTTTACTAACCTATAAGAAGGTATGAACAGAATAAGAACGTACTGTTGCGGATACTTTCCAAATGTTCTGAGAGTTGTTGCGTACGACATTAGTTCAAGAGTGGAATAATAAAGGTTTTATTTTGTTCTGCCGCTGAATTTATCACAATGAGTCAATAACGTCGAACCAAATACAAACAAGGCTTCAGATATGAATCCGGTTTTTGGACCAAAAAGTTCTTTGAAGTGTCAAATAAGTCCATAGAGGCTATTATGAGGATAAACACCGGACCAGTGAGCATTAGCGTAAGACAATGTAGCATCATAAATACCTAACGGTATGAAATATTCCGAGTTTGGGCAACAGCGCGAGGATTTAAAGGATCACTGGTCCGGAGAACGGCTGACAACAGATCCGCTTTCTTAGTCGGGCACGTCGCGAGACTCGAAATGGGGTTTGTTAAAGTCGACCACCCACAGTCAAACAACCACCAACAGACGACACTGTAATACTATCCGAACAAAGAACTCTACTTTTAAAATTCTCCAACATTTGAAGTGGTAGTATTCCGTAGTATATGGACTGACGAACCGTCAGTGCAACCCTGATGGGCATGTCTAATTTCATCTAAATTCAACGAGCAGAATGGTAATGGTTCTGAATCAGGTAGAGCCTTAAAAACGCTGAACAGAAAGTTGGTCAGGCGGCCGAGGTAAGGTCACTACGTGGCTATTAAATCCCCATCTATATGCACCATTCGCGATGATCACGGTTTAATGATAGCATTGAAGCCATCTCTTTCATGCACAATTGTCAAAAGATATTAATGGACGATTTTGCGACGGCTAAAATAGAAACTGTTCTAAGACAAAACTGCAGATGCAGAGTAGCGTTGCAACTCGTTGATGGATGAAATGAGCGTGATGCATGACTTTGAGCTAATTTATCGATTGAGTAAGGGTTCGTTTGGCAGAGTCCCAACCGGGCCCGGCGTGGAACGACACGCGATACAAGCCGATTTGGCAGGTGAGACACCGCGCTAGATTCTCTAGGCGACGCGAGGATGTTTCTACACGCGAACAACGGAAGCGGCCCGCTTATCTCCCAACGCTACTCCACGACTTTCGTGCTAGACCTCCCCCAGTTTCCGCCATAATCAATGTACCACTCTACGCTACATTTTAACATTACTTCCACCTGCCACACAAAACTTGCACTTGGTACAACACACAAATGCAGCGATTACTTTGGGAAAACGTTCAACAAATAAACCATGTCGCCATTTTTTAAAGAAAACACCATTACCGCAGGAAAACGAAATTAAAAAGCTAGAGCGGAGCGGTGCCACCCCGAAACAAAGGCGGTGGCTAAATATCAAAGATGCGAAGGTGGTGAAAATGTGAATACATTACAAGGCGAGCGGAACGAAGTAATCATACGCACGCAAGAAAGAGACCGACCGCTAAGCTGTTAAAGGTATAATTCTTCTTAAGTCAATAATTCATTTTCATGCCACTTTAATATACCCCAACACCCTGCGGAGAATTTCCATAGGGTGTGAGTTTTCATTGCGTATGAGATTCCCGAAAGCAAACTAGTCTGCTTTATAGTCATGGGTCGGGGGCAGGTTACGCGTGTTACGGGCATGGGAGCAAGCAAACGTTCACGTAACGAGGTCGGCTAATGAAGTGGCATGTTAGGGTCTCCGTCGCAGCACCGCTCCAATTTCTTACTAACTGGACCCTTAACGCAACAACCTCCGGCTGTTTACTGCCGCGTCCTACTTATCCACTTGTCAGTCCGCGACCGAAAACAACGACATTCTGCCATCACGCTATCATGCAACTGTACTTTGGACTAAATTATAATGTTCTCCAACAGAGGTTCCTAAACTTTACAGGCTATGGAACTCTATTATATAAACTTGTTTTTAAGTATTTAACTGATTCCCATATCAAAATAATTGAATGTAACGTAAGTAGCCTTTAAAGGTCCCACTGCAGAGCACAGGCCTTTTCTCAGACAGAGAGAATATGGGCTAAATTAACACACGTGCCCACCGTGGAACGCAATTTCTAGTCCTCACACTCAGGTTTCCTCACGATGTTTTCCTTCACGTTTAGCGAGTGGTATTGCTACTACTCGTATAACTTCAAGAATGTACATAACTTCGAAAACAAGTCATTGCTACCTGCCGGGTTTCGAACCCTAGACCTCCTGATTGAGAAGCCGGTGTTCTACCAGCCTGCTACCACCACTTATAGTAAAAATAATGAAGACTACTTAAATCTAATTAATAATTATTTTAATGAATTCTAATTTGCGACTTCACATTGTGTTCGTAACGCTGTTATGGATTAATGAGCTGAATTATAATTTAATAATTCGACGATACAGGGACTGATGTTATTCGCGGAACGCACTTTAGGACACGCTAATTTTCAACGATCGACGACGACATTCAAGGTATACTAACTAAGGAATTCGGCAGTTGTCTGAGGAGGCTAAATTGATATTTAGTTAGAATACACAAAATGTGAATAAACGGAGTCAATCTAGTTATGCCGCTCGAGGTGGCAGAGGGTTGCGGAAATGGCTTCTTAATACCCCCTCGCTTTGAGATGAGCCGCGTTTGACAAATGGGCTCTTTTCGCAACATTTTTAAAGCTAACGGCCCGCCACTGGTACATTTTAATGTTTCTTGAAACTAGATATGCAACTAGCTGTTGCGTTTCTAAAAAGAAATAAGACGTAAACGTCTTTCACAATACCGGTAGTGATCGATTCAATGTTTCCCAAATCTTGGTCGATTTGCTGGTAATCCGAGCATGACGTTAACCTAGGTTTTTGAAAGTAACAGCAGTTTTTCTTCAGCATAACATATATTTTTATTTACTTTCACAAAGGCAACCAACAAAACCAACTCTGTATATTTTTATAATTAAATTTTTCTGTTGTTTTTCTGCTTTAATTGGACAGTGAAACCGTGTTCCTAGCTATTAATTCACTGAATTGTCTTTAAATTTTACTAAGCGAATACGTAAATAAAGTCCATCGACCTCCGTAACGGTATTGCTGTATTCGTTACGGCAGCTAAGTTTTCTATATTATTTATACAGATATTTGGTATTCACAGGCGACGACGTGGTTGCTCTCTCTACACAGGTTTCAATTTAGTCAATATTGAGTATCATAAATATCAATCGTGTAGATGATCTACACGATTAACCACATTTTCTCGTACACTAACAATAAGTTTATAGGTGTCAGTTTTTCTTATGCGCTTTGCCTAACTGATAGCAGAGTAGTGTAACACAATATTGGTGTACCACAAACAGGGAATAAGCCCTATAAAGAAGATCACAATAGTTTTACGTTCATGCATGAACGTATAATAATAATGATTGTTATAATTGTTATCGAACCTGTTAGTTAATTAATGCTCACCTTTGCAACAGCATTTCGGACTATTGACCATGACAAAGAGCATTCATGAATTACGGGTACGGCTTCAATTACTGCATGTACTCCGCCAAAGTTATGAAATGTTACAGAAAATTTTCCACTTCAACTTTCATTGCTTTTTTGTTACCGGAGACCCCTTCCTTGAGTGTATCAAATGAAACACTGACGTGTTTTTACAAGTACTTAAAAAAAGTACTTTTTTAAGCAGGATCCCACTATATAATATTGTACTGTTGGGGGAGGATCTAGAGATAGGTTCAACTCACGACAGGGTCGTGAGATAATGGTATGTGTGCAATGTCGATTAGAGGGCCGGCCGGTGCCGTTACATGGCGAAGTAAGGAGACACGGAGATGGCCGAGGTGAATGTACGCACGAAGTGTGCCACATCGCCGGAGAAACACTCCGGAGTCGGTATACCGTTAGCGGAACGCGGTCAAGCCGCCAGCGACGCCGGCCACCTTCATTCCGACTGTGGGCATTTAACAACAAACCTCAGCTCACCGGCAGACCGTTAAACATGAAAAATCGAATGAAACTTTCGACACTTATCGGCAAAACAGTTTCGAAACCGGTTAGCTAATGACTCGGGTTCCTCTGGTCGTTTTTGTGGAAGCAGCTGTTAGTTTCACTTAATTTACCATTTAGGGCTGATTTCACAATATTCAGTTTAAGTCAGTTTAGCTCTTTCGATTGAAAACTATTCCATTTTTTAATTTATAAGCGGAGATTTTACTCAAATACCATTAGAAGTCACACGTATTCGGGTTGGTGCGAAAAACTGGTAAATACGCAGAGGTACCCATAGAAGAATAGAAGGTTAAGATCAGTTGGGTTAATAACCAGTCTACTAAACGGCGTTTCCTAGATCTTAATGATGATTGCCTCGTTAATCTAGCAGTATCACATCTGATTACCATGGGGCAGGATGACCTTCGCCATGATAATCAGGGTTTGAAACCCATGAGGGTTTGGTTACGGCCGCCGTACATTTGTAGAAATGGCCTCAGTCTGAGTGTATTTCCATGTTTGTGGTAATATGGTAATCATCAGGTTACAATATCACAGGGTATTATAGTTTGGGGCCAGGACAAGTAATTGTGTGAATGTCTTATAAATAGATGGATTTATAAGACATTCACACAATCACTTGTTGCACATTCTTTATTGCATGTACACCAGGATTTACATAAGAGACTTAAACAATCACATAGTAAAGTACAATTGGCGGCCTTATTACTAAAAGTAATTTCTTCCAAACAACCATTTCGATTCAAATCACAGGTACCTATCGATATTTAACTTTCGAACTATACGAAATATCGACGTATTGTAATTCGATGCGGCGCAAGGGGCTCCATCTAAATACGGTGCAGAGTTAGCTCTCAGCTCTGAGGTTGGGTGCCCGTGATTCGGGACCAGCCTGGGCCGCAGGGCCGGTAATCGGAGCGTTTCTAATACCCGCGCTTTGACTCGGTTTCACCGCACGGTTCTTGCCTCCGTTCTTACTTATTCGTTTTGCGAAATCGTTTGAAATATGATAACGTTCTGCTGAGCGCGCTCTGTTCTCATGAAACTTCACACGGCGAAACACTTCTTGTACCCAGTTAGCAATTGAATTCCTCGAGATTATAGGTAACGGATCGGGTACCGGTGTCGTTAAAAAAAAGACGTCGTTTGTTATTTGATAGTGAATAGTACGTGAGAATCTTCAGTAGAAAACTGCGAAGTGAAGTTTGCACAACGTTTTTCAAAGGTAAATTATGGTGATGAGCGTCTGAAAGCGGACAAATGAATATTTTTCACAATAATTGCAGAGGTTGCGGCAGGTAAGGCGCGGGACTGCGGCGCACAACAATTTGCATCACAAATGCGGGTGGTGCGGGGTGGTCGCGGCGCGGCACCCGCCGCGCCCTTCGCGGTGCACTGCATCGCGTCCATCAGACAATGTCACAATCAGCACGCCCGTCGACGCTTTTTGGACATCGGGTGATTGTCGATTGTGGCTCCCCGCAATTACCACATGCATATGTCACACGCATGGCCAACGTTGTCAACTGATCCCTCCACATTCGATACGATAACGTCCGATTTTAAAATAATAATATATTTCACACAATATCACTTGTCCTGATCCCAAATTAGGATACCCTGCGTTAAGGCAACCAGACAAGCACATTACATGGGAAAAAAAGGACTGGTTCCATTTGTACAAATGTACGGCGGCACCCAGTGGGAATCGAACTCAGAACTTCAATAATGGCAATCAAGCGTGATACCGCGAAAACGAGCGAGGCAGAACATTTTAGAGGAATAAAATACAAACAAAGTTCTCATGTGATGTTCTTCATACCTCGTGTATTGTAAAGAATGGATCGCACCGGCTATTTTCTGTTCCTTGTAAGAGTAAAAGCGTTATGCAGGCTAGCTGGCAGTCAGCAGAGTTGAGAGGCGATGAATTAATAACGAACTTCTCCGCGACGCGTGATGACGGCCGACACGGGTACCGCATTAGATGCTGACGGTAAAAAGTACAAAAAAATCTTAATTACACTGCCATTTTCTCCTCGCTTTCTTTTGTTGAAGTTGGGCAAGCGAAAAAGTTAATCAAAATTCATACTTGGGCAATTTAATATTATTTTACGTCTATGTAGCGAAAACAATTCGCAACCAAATAAGTGGTTAGATAAGATCGGTAATTTCAAGACGCTTTCGGAAGATGCAACAGGAAGGAGCGGTAACGGGGTGCTAAGCGAAGGTGACCGGTTGCTGTCCTAACAAATGGCAGCCATTTGTTCCAACTCCAGAGTCCGCGGCTACCAGCTGAAATATGAAGCCCATCCCGCTAAACGATCCAATCACTAGCGGGCTCAAGAGATTCTACCTTTCCCACGTCACTGGCGAGTGTTGAGCTTCTTCTTAATGATACACACAACTAGCCATGTATTTCCTTTTTCTCGTTATTCTACTCTAATGTTAATCTAAACTAATAAAGTAATTAATGGTCTAATGCGTCTGACCATTAGAATATTAATTACTTTATTAGTTCCTTCTTTAGTAAAAGCGCAATTGAATTAATGGTTAAAGATAACAGTGAACATATTTTTTCCTTCTTTAGTAAAAGCGCAATTGAATTAATGGTTAAAGATAACAGTGAACATATTCGTAAACGTTGAGTCAATACATCACAGCTAGTTTATGAAGCTGCAGAATGGAACAATAAGGCAGCAGAGTCACAACACAAACTATAGGCCTCTGCAATGACATGATTTATAGAGCGTCCAGTGGCATCTTCACTCACACTAGATAGGTGAAGGCACCACTCAGGTGCCTTGTATAGGTTTCAAAGCTATGTACCTTTAAAACCTATACCACCCTGACAGCTTAGTCGGCTTAGCCCACAGGAAAGACTAGTCAATGCGGAGCCCACTAAGCCGCAGGTTTTCGCAAATTCACAAATGTACGTAACTTTGAAATTAAAGTTATTGGTACATGCCCGCACCGGGGATCGAACCTGGGTCTCTCGCTTGCGAGTCCATTGTTCTACCCACTGTGCTACCACCGCCAGAGTCACAACAAAGCCACAGATATCAATCTTGAGCGCGTTTATTGCACACGCGGACGGCTTCAATATAGAAATAAATCTTGTCAGGTGTGTTCTAAATTAGCCGGCGGAAGCTGTACGAGGCGAAAGGTTTTAGCGAGGGCGCTGGAACCGGGAGCAACGAGCGGTAAAGCAGCGTTTAATTAAATCAAGCGACACGACGCACGGTCGCTTCAATCACCTGACCGACTAAATGGGACTTGGGAGCATGCAGAAGATCTGTTTCAGTTCCGAATAGTTTATGAACAGGTGGCAGCTGCAACCGGAGATGAGAAAGCTAGAAGATCTCACCTTCAACAGCCTGCGAATCCTTTTCTATATTGACGAAACATCGCGTTTCGAGATAGAATATTAAACTTTTGTACCACTCGCTAACGCTTGGTATTTAAATATTAGTTTATTTTTCTAATATTCGCATATGTCTTTTAAGTTAGCAATTAAACATCACAAGTCACGATTCTAGGGTCTGGTCGGGTCGAATATGTATTATTTTTTTCTAATAGTCGCCTAATTTATGAACTAGGTATTCATTCGTTCGTTTTCATTCGGAAAAATTTTTGATGTTACTAGAATATTGGACAAAAAGAATAAAAAAAAATTGTCTCTTCCTTTTTTTCTGATACTTTTTCGAGTAAACCAAATCAAATATTCGATATGGTATTGGTGCTATGATTCCAAAACGACCCTGGTTTCATGGTTATCGACCGGTTTTTCTTTGTCTCCAAATGCTGAATTTCGAAAAACGGTCATCTATACTCTTTAATCTTCTGTATTATCTGGCGCAGTTCTGGTATGTGCACTATAGTGCTAAAGACTTTGCGAAACTGATCTCTTGGACCTGAGAGCTTCGATTCATTGCTTCTACTCCCACTTTCGCACAAAGTATGTATAAAAACGGTGAACTGGATCGTGGTGTTATCCTAAATAGACCGCAAGTAAACCCCTTCGATATTTGAGTCACATAGCACGGTCTGGTCAACGCAACATAACCTGGAGTCCAACCTATGAAATGTACAATTTGGTGTACACATAAGTGACGGTTGAAGTTTTGATATCAAGGCACAGTTCATATTTTTTATAAGAACGAAATGAATATCTACTTCTTGTTTGATATGAAAGGGAGGCCGTTCAGAAAACTATGCAACGGTGTTATTCATAAAAATACGATTCTCTTAAAACACTCCATAAACCCAGAATAAGTTAGAAAGGCAGAATAAGATAGAGCGGTGTGTTTCCTATTTACTTTAAGTAGACTTAAATAGCATCGCTAGTCTACTCTTACCTCTGTTTAACAATAGTTTGGAAATATGTCCCAAGGCTACACTGCATAATATAATTGCAGACATTAAAGAAATGTGTGGTGCTTATTTCAACAATTGAAGAAATTTTGAGGTTTCAGTTCTACAATTGAATAAATGTTTGAATTTTAATGAAGGTTATTATTTATAAAAAAAAACGATTGTTGAAGTTTTTTTGATAAAGAAACACGGCGCACGATGTGGGCTATTACTTTAGTCTTCATCAAAAAATAGGATTGTTTAAGAAAATGTCCTTGATGTCACTTTCCGATGTAAAACCTGCAAAGTGGGTGGTCGGGGCTGTAAGTGATGCAATTTGCTTAAGCCAGATGTCGCTGCCTGTACGTAATACAGAGAATAGTGTAAAGAGGTTCTAAATTTCACTGATGCCGGTGAGTCGCCCATTGGCTCAATTGGTAGAGCGCTGGCACGGATAGCCAGAGGTTGCGGGTTCAAATCCCGGCATGGGTGAAAATTTTTAGCCTCTAAATAGGTTTTTAAAATACGTTATATTCGAAGTTGTTTGCTGGGCTATAGAATAACTTTAATTATCATCACGTTTAGGATTTTTTACGCCCACTAACAGCGAGCCTTTCGAATCTTTGTAGTTTGGACTCGACCCCAATAAAGTTGTATGTCAATGGTACTGTTACTTCTTTTCATTGAAGCGCCTGATCAATCTTCTTCCATTAAGTTTGTCAAGTGTTATAGACACGTGTACCTAATAGTAAGGATCATTAACTCATGTCAATAAAACAAATCGATTCTTCCGTTTATTTATTACCATTTACCACACAACTAAAACAATAAACACAATCGTGGAAGATTTTACTGTGTTATAAAACACCTAGAAACTCAAGCTTAATGTAGAATATAACCTGGCGCGTGATATAGATTTCAAGTATTTACGTCGAAAGAAACGCGTGGGATGCATTTCCAATGGGATGCGAAGTACAATGACTAGTGGTAAAATAGACACGTGTGAACTGAACATGTTGTAAGAAGTCACCGCCAAGATGCTGAGAAAGGTACCACAGGTAAATGAGCTGTAATTAAAGCACACCTATCTAAACCCATGTATAGCTGAGCTACTCAAACCCGCGCCTTGCACATCATTAATTTCATTTCACGGCCCATTCTCCCAGACTCCGAAGATTGTAAAGGTAGAATTTAGTGATAAGGTAACAAAATGTCACTAAAATTACTTAATAACCGGGGGGTTTAAATGATGGAATAGAATTTTATTGGGCCCGTAACTCTTGTCACCGAGCTGAGCGCGCTGTAACAAGCCGAGATTGTGGCGTAAATATTTGAGTGGTCTGGCAACGAAGCGGCTCTATTCGAAGTTGATTAAGCCCGTAAAGCATCTGACCGAGGTAGGGAACAACAAAAAACATCGTAGGCGCAGTCGGAGTCTGTCAACTTGTGCTGCACCGCGAGCGAAGTCATTATTTCCGTAACGAGCTCGCGAACGTCCCGCCGGCCCTCCGCGCGCCGCCCTCCCCGGCTCCCAGTCGCTGCAATTAATTAATCGGCTAAACGGTATCGTGTTTTACATTGTGATGTTTGCGCTACTCTCCACCAATAATGTCACAACCCATTCGCGAGGACGCTCCCAAGCCCGTATTATTTTAATTAATGATTATATAGTACCTACGTACCTAGTACATACGCATATTTGTAAGCAGACCGTGCACATTTAAAATTAAAGAGCTGCACAATTACAGCCGTTGCGCCTGGCCTGGGTGTTGCATTTCCCGTAATATAATTCGTTACATAGACTTTTATTGTCTTCATTTAAGTTTAACCTGGGCTTTCGAGTTTTCCCACAAGCGCGCATACAAAGAATAGGGCGCCATAAAGTGAACGAAGCACGCGAATTTTACCGTCTGTGGAGCTCATGAATCAATCCGCTCGTAATCTAGAAGACGAGCTCCCTGGAGTTGTGCGCTTCGCGTGGTATGTTGCCAGGAGGCGATCGGCGGGCTCTGCATAAGAGAACACGGTCTCCGCGGCCGCGATGGCCAGCAGCGAGATTAATGAGCGTATCGAGTGAGCCCACCACTACCCACGAGCCACTTCCACGCACCGCCGTGTGTCGTAACTGCTGGCAATGGCTGTTACTTAAATTTAGTTAACAATGACACATTTCTCTGGCAAACAAACGAAGAGACGTCTAAATAGACCGCATGCTATTTTGGAACTGCCGACATCACACCGGTGTGGAGCGCAGTGATTCACGCTCACCTTCCAAGGTGAGTGCCGATGCCGGTGAAATATAATTTGCTCGTTTAACATAGTTTTAGAGTCACGTAAAGTTATTTGTTGGGCATCTTCAATGCCAGCATTGTCACGCTGTGGTGTTCAGCTGCGTCGGCAATTAGTCAGTGGCGGTTGGCATCGGCATCGCGCGTGGTGAAGGCTTCTCAAGGAAGCCTTTACTTTACTCTTCGCACGCCGCAACCTCTCGTGTTCGCATTACGTAAGGCCGAGCGGCGCGCAGGACGTTGCTCTCGCGCTTGAACTTGACTCTTGTTGCACTTATGTGCTTACAATTATCACTTTTGACGACTAGAGCCTTTTATATCCAACGTCCTTGCGAAGGAAGTGTTGTATATAGCAATACTACGACAATTATTTCCGCGAATGTGTATAAACAAAAAAAACATTGGTGTTTGCATGTAAGTAATGAGATGATTTATGCAGCGCCTAGTGGGGCACCTACACTCAAACTAGATGGGTGAAGAGAACACTCTGACGATGCAGTGCCGTGTGTCTACTTAACTGTAAATTAAGCATGTTTAATTAAGTTCAATGAATAAAATATAGTACAGTGATGCCCTGCAGTTATTCTGTAACTTCTTAAGTTTCCACAGAATAGATTTTCAGTCCGATGTCTCGATATATGTTTGTACTGGACAATTAAATCGAAAAAGTCGCAAAATAGAAAAGTTAGAGAATAGAGCCCCAGACCCTAATACACAATATAGTTAATAAATATTCTCTGAGTGAAGGTCGCATTTCGTTATGTGCATATTACACGGCTTTCGTCTGCATGGGTGGGTTGAGGCCATGTTTATAATACAGGTGGAAAATTATTTTCCAGACCGTCGGCATTCCGAACGTTAGCCGGAAATTGTAGGAAATTGCAGGAGAAAATGAATCTGACGGTTTGAGAGGTCCGGCCGGATTGAAGGCTCACCGTTTACATACGTAGAGTTTCTCCTCCCTGAACGGGTTCATTTGTAATCTGCGAACGAATCCTATGCAACGCCTAGTTATATTGTAATGGTATACCTAATTTAAAACGCAATTATTCCACGTCACGCGGGGGTCGCGATTAAAAGTGCCAAGTGAGACGCGGCGATGTCACGACAAGACAAAGAATGTGCAGACCTTGCATAAACAGACAAAGAAGTGTAAAAATACCGCGCTCGCCATCAATCACACCAACCGAGCTGGCGCTTCCGGAGGCACGGGGTGGCCGGCCGAGGCATTTCTTTGAATAATGAATGTAGGCACAGGTAGGTATCGTGCTCTAGCTAACTGGACGTGATATACACCGTCCTCGGCCGCATGCATAATTTCACTTATTTTATGTGGTTAATTGTCGAAAATGACCGCCAGTAAAATATATTACACGGTGGAGCGGTGGCCGGTGCTGGCGCGGCTAATGTATTCCGCTCGCCGCCCGCCCTGCCTCGCGTAGCGTTAGCCTTCGTCTTTGTTTGGAGTTTCAGGCACATGTGTGTTGCTCGGGGCCCGAGACGCAATATTTATATGTGTGTATTGTATAACACCGGCGCTAACAATCGGCTGGAGACAGGTTAAACGTATTCAACTTGTATGTAGGAGCACAACTAGCCTCTGTTATGTAGAGTCGCGCGCTCCCCATAACTTCAGCTTTTGATTTATTTGAACTGTGTCGTAGTTGCAGCTTTTGTCACCGTTTTGTGTGTAGTCTAATAAGAGGCGTGATATTGGTGTTAGAAATAATGCAATTTGTTTGACGGGGGGCGAGGCTGAGGCATAAATTCGCGCGGCTCTCGAGTGGCGCGGCGGAGGCGGTTAGTGCACAATCGCGCCCGCGTCTACAATACCGGTGCATTACAATTTTTCAAAGCAGACACAGACGACAGGGCATAACAAAAGAGCTAGGAAGGCGCAAATAAACGAGCGTTGCGGCAAGCGGGCCGGGCGCAAGCAGCCCCCTACTCCGCGCCGACCTAATGTCTAAGCACTAAGCCAAGCCCGTGTGCATGTAGCGATGCACAGTACACAGAAGGCTTATTGTGATTCAGTCTATCATCTCTTTTAAACATGAACAAATTAGATTAATTAGGTTACCGGTATGAATGGCTTTTCTAGAGTAATTCAATTTGTATAATGTAGTCTGTAGTAAGTTTAAAAGCCATGGTGCACGTCTATCTGCATTTACAATTTTCAGCAGTGAATAAGGAAGGCGAGATTGGAGGGTAAGATAGAGCGCGGGCGCGGAGGGCGGGCGGCCGCGTCAAAGGGAAAGAGTTGCAATCGCTGTTACATCTACCGTGTACCGCCGACCGCCGCCTTCTATACACCGGCTTTTCCAACTCTACATTAGATTTTTCGTAAAAGTGGCCGGTGCTTTTCAAAGCGCAGGGGTGATATAAAACATAATGCTATTAGGTTATTCAAAGTTACAGCTTTTAAGGGAAATAAAGTAGGAAATGTCTTTTACTTGCGGCATTACATATTACTGTAAAATTTTTTTATAGACGGAAAATATTTTCATAAATTATACTATTTTTATTTTTAATGCACTAACCCGTGCTAAGGACAATTAAAAACCTACTTAGAGGCTAAAAAATCCAGCCATGCCGGGACTCGAACCCGCGACCTCTGGCTATCCGTGCCAGCGCTCTTTCCAACTGAGCTCAGTTGGAAAGAGGTTTTTATTTTCTCTAAATAGGTTTTTATTTTCATAAATATATAAAAGGTATGGATGGAAAAAGTATAAAACAATGGAAGTCTAATTTAAACCGTAATCAGGAAGAGTAACATTAATTTGTATTATAAATAGCACAACTACGTTTTAATTTTCATAGCATTAACCTGATTCAAGCAAAACTGGTTAGACACCAAAACCATTAACAGGTAAAAAATGCGAGGCGCTAGCTCCCATACCAAATCACATTAGTTGTAAGAAATACACTTGGAAGAAATAACAACAGGCAAGTGGGTAATTAGCCCAGTCATATCTAACATATAAAAATCTCGTGTCATGTCGTTTGTTATCGATCTCCTCATACAAGGCTTCACCAATTTTTATCATGATTTTTGTGTATTTAGTAGGTGTGACGATAGGTCGCAAAACAACGTTTCCGGGGTCAGCTAGTGTATATAATTTTAAATTAAATTGGAATATTGTAACAAAATCGTGTCTGACGAAAAACATTCACTGAGTTCATATGTTCATATGAATTTTGTGCTTTATCAATTAATTAAAATTTGTTAGCATGTGCAATTCCTGCGTTTCCAGACAATCACGCACATTTGAGATAGATTGAATTTTCTTTATCTACTCAAACATTTGCGATTTTAACTTTCCTGAAACATAACCGTAATACGAGTAAGCAACAGGTAACTTATTCATAAGATGATTTGTGAGCTTTATCTATGGCTGAAAATAACAAATCATTAAAACTTACTTTTTCAGTCTTAAATTTTTCATACAGTTTAGCAACAACACAACTTAATCGAAGTAGACTTGGGCAAAGTGTGTCCTTAAAGGGAGTTGTTATATCTCATATCTTTGCTCACCGAGACACTCTATATCTCTATCATATCTCGCTCACCACTTGTGTCCTAGCTCATACGACGTCCAATCAACTAAGTGCGTGTGGAAACAAGAGACACAAGTGGTGAGTCAGTCTAGTCTACCTATTCCCTACTTTATCCAGATCACACGTTTCTTTTGGTGAACTTTCTCTCATCGCTTGTTGGTTACGACGAGAAATGGGGCCGAATGTAACCGATGTCAGACGATGTTGATCTCGCTCTCGCGCATTGTGTGTGAGCTGGATAAAGTAGCAGGAGATGACTACAGTACTGAGTTGAGAGTATGTGTGAGGGAGCCAGATATAGTTGACATCTCTGGGATATGAATGGGACACACTTGACGGAGTTGTGTGTCCACTCATATCTGGCTCTTGAGTTACCCAAGGCTAAATCGAAGTTGTCTTAATGCTTTTGACGTTTTTGTCGAAGTTTTGTCTACATTTATGTACATAACAAACAGTTTGAGGTCTATTCAAGTCTACAGCAAAAGTTGCCAAACTTCTGTTGACCGTCTTAGAACTAGCGAAAAGAAGAAGGGAGAGGGCCTCACAATTTGCAACTTGAGATCCTTCCCGGCGGCGCCGGACGAGGTGGTGACCGGCGACAACCACTGGTGCAAGTTAATGTAACGTTTGGGTAAAAGTTTTAGTGAGACGTCTTGCTGCGCGTACGCGCGCTCAAGGCACGCGGCTGCAGCGCCGTCGAGCGCCAGAGCGGGCTCGAGCAGGGCGCCGCCCTCCAACACCACCATGGCGAGCGGGTGAGAGAGTCACAGAGTCACAACACAGTTCACAGCGCGTCGCGGCGCGGCATGTCTCGCGCGAGTCAGCGTGCGTGGCGCCCGGACGGCAGGAGTCGCGGGACTGGCGCGGCGCACCTGCCGGCCGCGCGCCGCCCGCTCCCCGCCCACTGCCGCGTCAACACTCGCCGCCGCCGCTGCAGCGGCCGCCCCGCATCCGCACAAAGCTGCGCCGCCACTGCTCTCGTCCCACTTTCAAAACTAACGCGCATCGAGTCGCGTGAAAGCATTTCGCCGCCATATATTGCGGGCATAGTTTAGGCACAGACCCGCTCTACAAACTTAATTGAAATATCGGCCTACTTATCGTCTCAAGACATCAAAGCCAGTTATCTCGTCTCTCTACATATTTAGGTACGCAATTCGTCAGATCGCAACACACTTGTACCCGAACTTGCACAATTTTAACTCGAACAACGAAAATTCTACCAAATTTTCCTCTCTACTTTAAGTTAACGAGGTCGTTGAAAGTTTTCCACAAACTCGTTAAGTTACGAAAAACTAAACCAAAACGTTATTTAGTAATTGAAGCCATACAAATCGTTCGAAATTAACAAATTATAGGAAAACAAAGAGGTATCGTTGAATAGCGTACCGAAATATTGGACCGAAGTTCCGAATGGCACGAGGCTCTGCCTGCCGCCACGTGACCAACTTATCAGCCCCTCCTATTTAAATAATTTAGGCACTTCGTCTTAAAGCCTTCGGCAGCCTTTCAAAACAATTAAGAGAAGTTTCCAATAATAAATTACCCATACGCCTGCTTTAGTATAGGAGCCAAGGACCCATTGATACGTCGCCTCGTCAGGCTAACCCTATAATGTGCGAATCTATAAGCTATGAAATAAATAAGTTACTAAGAAATCACTGCAGGAATAGGAAAGAGGAATAAAATCCCGTGCACGATGCGTGATTCAAACTTCAATCCAATTTATAAGAACGTTCCCGCGAGGGAAATGTGTCGCAACAAAAACAATGAAAAAACTTCAGTAACATTTCGATTACATCACACCTCCACATTTTTATATTTATGTGCCGAAGACACTCCGGCAGCGGCCTCATGGCGTCCTTCGAGGAAATATTACTTGTATTAATGGTCGTCGGTACAATAGCTTAGAATTAACGTCGAATGTGAAGTGCACGCACGACCTGAGGCTAAATAATACGGGGATACAGCTATTAAAGTTTTGATGCGCACGGTTTGTTCGTGAGCGTGGCAGGCCGGCGAGGCCGAGTCTACAGGCTGTATTAATTAATTCGACATAAACACCGATATTAATAGACGCGAGACAATAAGCCACCCGCGCTCCGTCGCGGGGTCCCCGCCGAGCCTGCACCTAATGTAGCGCGACACGCGAGCCCGTCGCACCCCGACCTTTGCCGCGACACGCGCTCTCTATTTCATCAATTTAATTTGCATATAGAGCATATAAATTGATAACTGAACAAGAATCTAGTTGAAAATGCAAGCTAAACCGGTCGTCGTTTCATTGTTCACTACGTGTTCTCGTACAATAAGTTTTAAGATCCACGAAGTTGCTTTGTTATCTGTCATGCTAATACTTCACATATCAGTCTTTATAAAGTTCCGCTAGCATAACATTAAAGTTAAGAATAATTAGTTTGTGTTCTCGACATGGTATTGTTGCCAGTACTCTCACACTTAATGACTTCAAAATAAGAAGAAATACAAAGGCCTATAAAAGCTCTTAAAATATTTAAATAATTCAAAGGATTTAAGTAGGCGACCCCCATCTCGGCAGTTGGCCCGTCATTCAAGTCCACGTAATTAACTTTCTATTCCACGGAAAGTGTCAACGAGGGCATACCATTGAATGGGAATGTACATTCTCTGATTCTTCGATTCGAACTTTACGACCATCTAATGCTATCCAATGTAGAGGGTGTCCAAAGAAAGACTTTCTTCTATACGACAAACGTTTGGAGAATTAACCTAATGGAGTTGTAATGGCCGTTGGACAGCGGTGTATAAAAAGGCTCATTGGTAGAGTTGACTTGCACCGTTGGGTATTATACGATAGTGGTGAATTATTCACACGGCAGACCCACAGCGGGCGAATCATCTGCCTGCTGCCAAATTAAAAGTAAATAACAAAATGAAAACACGCCGCCCGCGCCGCTCCGGGACTCGCAAACCTTTTACCGCTGTCCGACAAACAAGTCCGCTAAACACACTGTATCAGGTTATCGGCAGATATCTGCTAGTAGATGCAGATAAAAACTCTGAAATGGCCCTGTTTCAAAAAGCTTAATAAACAGAAGGTGAAAAATAAATGCATAGTATTGAACTTTGATCATGGCGGTAGATGAAACAGCAAACATTCCAGGTGTGTATTTTGGTAGACTTTATTTTTTAACTAGTTGCAGCTCTAGATATGAGAGAACTGCCTTTTAGGGGATGAACTGATTTCTGTTGTAGTTTAATAATGAACCTCTACTTTCTAAAAACGATGCGTGTTATAGGTTTGACGCCTGTTTGTCTGTGTGTGTATGCGTCTGCGGTATCAAATATCTTCAACGGATGGACCGATTTTAATGCGTTTTTATAGCCCAGGGCGTTTTTTATT
Organism: Yponomeuta sedellus; assembly: GCA_934045075.1. NCBI lineage: Eukaryota > Metazoa > Arthropoda > Insecta > Lepidoptera > Yponomeutidae > Yponomeuta > Yponomeuta sedellus. The sequence goes on along the minus strand of OW203728.1, from coordinate 16,695,377 downwards.
GCCTACATATGTTTTATGTCTACATTGCAGTACAGACTTATTCTAGTCTAAACATAATAGCATGTCCAAACCACAACAAACGTTACACACAGCGTGCACGTAGCAAAGCGCCACTCTCGGCGGAGAGCAATTTCGAAGAACAATGAAACGCTGTGAATAAAAGCGCAAAACTAAAAAGTGTATTTACTTCACATGCATATTTCCTGAAAATAAAAAAATAATATACACCCAGCGCGTACTAGCTAGTATTTGATGAAGCGGTCGTGAAAGAAAATATCGCTACGTGGAAAATAAACAGGAAGAAGGCGACATAAAAATATGTAACGGTACGTAATACTGAAGTGAGCGAGGTATGTGGTGGCATCATTAGCGACAACATCAGGTGCCGTGCGTTGGATAAGACAGCGACAGTAACGAGCGGCCCACAAGTCATTGTGGGGCGCGAGAGTAGCCCTCACGGCGAAAATTGACACAAAGCAAAGACTACCACCGACTGGATCATTATTTTACAAGACAACCGTACAAGGCACGTACACTAACAAAAACATCGAAGGGAGGCTAGGCCGAATCCTACTAAGTTTTATTGGCTTATCCTCACGCTACACGATCGTTACACAAAGCTACTTGGCCTTTGTACTCATCAATATATTTATATAGTCAAAAAACTCTTGACGGTCCAGTTCTAAAATCGTATATACACTGGTGGTGGAGTATGGCCTAACCCTCCTGCGATGCAGGAAGAGCCCCGTGCCCCAAAAGTGGGGGCAGGCAAGTGTTGATATCGATATAAACTGGGGATAAACATTTGACATTATTTTGCATCTAAAATTAGCATCTGCATCAGATAAGTTGACAAAAATCTGTAATATTATATATGGTTCACCAATTGCTGAAACCGATAACCTAATGTGAAAGGCACCTGGAAGTCAGAAACGATACCATATGTGTACATAGTAGCGGAATGTAGGAAGCAATAGTCCTCAAGCATGACGCACGGCAGCGTTGGAAGGAGTTGAATGAACGGGCGGGCAGCGGAGCGTGGCTTGGTCGGCTTCGCACCTCACACGTATTACTTACCTCAACTCATCAAGACAATAAACAATGACCATTAATTGAATTACAAGTGCTGAATCCACCCTGTACGCTGGTCGCCAAATCAAGAACCATTCAAGCTTTGTGCAAGTCTAATGCGCTGAATTCAGAGCTAGCTTCTAATCCATTGTACTTAATGAACATTACGTTGCACGGATTGAGCAAGCAGCGGCTTTCATTGATACCACCCATTTGCATGCTAATGAATCTGAATCATAACAATGAATCGGGGTCATTAATGTAATGATGAAAGGCGACTTAGCAGATTTGTGTGACAAAGCAGTTTACGGGCACAAAACAGCGTATCCGAAAGAACAATTGCGCGCGTCAAAGCAGGTATATCGCGGAAAAGCGCGGTGAGATATAACAAATCGCTGCCGCAACAAAGGAGGCTTTCTCGCGGCCATTACCGCGAGTGGCGTTGGGCGGCGGGCGGCGGCTGCGGGCGGCGAACGCGATTAGTGTATGCGGCGAACCGGCGGCGGCGCACACCCCAGGGACCAGCCCAATTTACGATTGCCGCAAAGAATATCTTCGACGTGGCTGGCGGTTTTGCGAGCCGCTAGTGACCGGCGCCTACGATGCCCCTCAGCCTACCGAGGCAGCTGGCTCTCTCCGCCATTCGCTTGTTTACTGGGACCGACAGAGTTACCTGCATCAACTGAATAAATAAAACTTTTGGAATGACACGGGGGCGACACAGTTCGGCGAAGGAGCCGTAATAAGGGCCACCATAAAACGTAACATTAGGTAATAGCGGCTGCTGGGATGGCTATAAATATCTCCGTTCGAAAGTGCGGCGAGTGTCCCGCGGGAGGCGCACACGTAGCGAGCCGAGGCGGCCGAGGACGTGTCCCACGAATAAAACACCTTCGCTTCGTCCCGGCCCCGGCGCCATCTCACCGCTACCAATCAATATCACTTAGCAATACGGCCCACCTCTCATACGAGACACTTACTGCACTTTTATGTACCCTATCGCCATCACACACGAATTACGACTGGCTTCGCGTCATACGCTTTACAGCGCCTTTACATTACTTTTAGAATTACTTTTATCGGACGACATGATAAGTCATTGTACAATATCCAAGAGTTAGTTCCTCGGCGCGGTCAGTGTTTGATCATAGAATACAGATGACCGCAAAAGTACATACGATACACGATATGCAAATAGTCCCAATAACAAGGCTGCTGGAAATTAAAGTGACCTCAACATCTGTCGCACTAACTAAAACATCTATATAAACAAAGGTGACCAGACGCAATAATAATATGCATAATGTTAAGAAATATTGATCACTAATACTCTAGTATAGAAAATCCGGAAATCCAACAGAGAACGGACACGATTTACACATGGACGAAGTGCATTGGCTTTATAGACACGTAAACGTGTATTGTTTTAGTTAGATAGATGCATCGCAGACATTTGCACAAACTGGTAACGCGGCTTTCGCGAGTGAAACGCTCTTAGTTTCACTCTCACGCCGCAGCGCTCTAGTGAAACCGAGCTTTAATACACCCAAGGTAGGAGCACCGGCGTTGCTTTCTTTCATTTGTTCGAGAGTTAGCCTATGAAAATTCCACGTTAAGTAATGGAAAGTTTATTGGATAAAATAAGACACTGTTTTCTGGTCCGTAAGCTACAAAGTTTTTGCGTTTCCATTATTGGGTGTGGTGGTACTGGAGTGAGCATATTATGGTACGGGTAATGTTATTAATTAAAACATTATTATGCACTCTGTAAAATTACGTCATGTATAAATAATTTCAAGGCGGGTCGCCGGAGTCACGATTATGTTGGCCCTGGCTCTATGTAGCGCTGTAAACCCAACAGGTTGAATAAGTCAAAATCATCAAATCGCCTCAACCAACAGTGTAAACAGAGGGTCCGACAAATTGCTGGCGTTATTAGGCGGACCTTAAAAGTTTAGGGCGGGTCTAGTTTACAAAGGTAAGCTTGAGGTTACGTCGGTTTGTTTTAGAAGCCGTGTGTCAACAACCGCCTTGTAGTCAGCGGCGGTAACCTTTAATGAATTACACGGCTAGTTTTTTCTACGAATCAACTCAAATCCGTAAAACGAGTTCGTAATTTACGATATGCAAGAATTCAGTCGCTCGCATTGCAAGACATTACCTATGAAATACGCGGTCAAAACGGGCGTAACGTAATGCAATAAGCGAGGTATTACAGTCCTGTTAGCGCAACCTTTGTTTGCATTATGTTATGCTTGCATAGCAGAGGGCTGCAAAAAGCTATGATTATCATAATTGATGGGGTAGGTCGGGTCGGGTAGTGCGTTGTTGGCTGCGTCCCGAGGGCGCTGAGGCCCGCGGCAGCGCACGTCCGTCACATGCCACTATCAATTACGTCAGGTCCCGGCCCGACACTCGCCTACAACGTAATTAAACTGTCGATCCTGACACATCTGCCTGTTCACTCACAACTCGCCAACAATGAAATCGCGCTCTTTTCACTTACGGCTATGTCGCGCAAACGCCGCACAAGACTGACCTGCAACAAACAGACGTAACTTTTCATGATCTAATCTTTACTTCTTTAAACATACAGGTAAAAGACTGACCTGCAGAAAACATATCAGATACAGATACTGAAACTTTATTTGTCAAACATAGGTATAAAATACATGCATGGTCAACACAATGCAATATATGTTTAGTCAATAAGGATGTTGTCGTGTCGTTTCGAATGTATCGTTTCATAATCTGTTTACATTTTTAGATGGAAAGGTAATTAACTTTTATACTTTGTGTTTGTAACGGTCGAGGTAATTTAGTTGTCTGAATAACAATCTTGGAGCTCGGTAAGTGAATTTTAAATAAAAGAGCGAGAAGTAGAGGGTGGCTAGGCGAAGCGAAGCGATTCGAAGTTTTGTCATTGTTTCTATATTGCGCGGGGCAATTAGCGCAACCCGGACACGGGGCGCGGGTCTTCGCCGCCCGCCCCCGCCAATCAAATTATGAGACCGACACTCTTCTCTCCGCGGAAGGGCCATTAAAAAACAACCTCTCAATATGCATCGCAACATCGACACTCCGCCTAACGATCCCAAATGCTAACAATTTGCGACGTTTACATTTAAATCGGACGGAACAAACGGCACTACAGTGCGTGAGAATGCGGTCGTCACGTTAGGTTTTCGCATAATCAGGCATAGTGTGAAGGAGTGTATTCTATGCCGAAGTATGCCAAACTTATATGTATGTGTAGAGAAGAGAGGGCATTGGGGGGGTATATTAGAGCGGTAATTACAAGTGCGGAGCCCGCGACGTCGCCGCTGCACACGGTACGTGCGGTAATTGCCCCGGTCGATGGGGCCCCGGCCTGGCCGAGTCCTCCTGTCAAAAGCTTCGCGTGTGCGCCGAGAAGCCAGGATTAAACGCCGAAGACCCGTGCCGCATCAGATAACATGCAATCAATTCGCGATCTACATGCCTCTACGTCGGCTCCGCCCGTGGACTGACGTCACGCCGATAAGCTTCTAGTGCCAGTTTACCATTGGTACCACCCTCGACTATTGCCTACTACTCCAGCCGAGCCTATAGTATAGGCATAAAACGTCTCATGCAGTTGCTTACATTAATAGCTAGGACGTACAGTCGACAGCACGTCACGGTACCCATTTCAGACTTTGAACCAGGGACGGAGCACTGGGATTTTTGTGCGCGAGCGAGTGCAGCATATTTTTGTCGACGTTTTGTTCGACCGAGGCATCAAGCGGTTTCGTCGTGGCATGACTCGGGGATGGTATTGTTAATTTGTTTATCTTTGCATTCCTTCTTACTTTTCAAGATTCGTTGATGTTTACGAGACATTGATAAATTACGATCCTCGCTTTGTGCGCTACGCGCTCGTCAACAATGCAATTGTGTCGTGTTGTATTGAGTCTATTAATATCCTTAGTTTGCTCACTGCAATACATAATATCTTGAATAGTTTATCTTGTAAGGTTCCGTTTGCAAATTATTAAAGTTACTAACTATGCTCGCCTCTCTGTTCCAATGATTGTTGTTAATAAGCAATTTGTCACACAGACAGGGCAATGATAGTTTTATTTGGTTTTACTAAGTTTTGGGCTGGGTGTAAATATTTTTTATTTAAATACGGTCACAATTCAAGAGTAGGTTTCACAACATAAAATGAAAAGATACGGTTCAACAGAACTTAAAAAGCTTTGGGCTGATTCTACACCTGGCATTCCTTTTGCTATGAGTCTGAGGGTCGGAATCTGAAATGAATTTTCTTTGCATGCACCGTTAGAAGTTCAGTTAAGGCTATGTATTTTTATTAAATTTTATACATTTATCAATTTTTTTAAGTAAGCTCCAAAACATTTCAATGTTTAACCACATTACAGGGTCTTGCAAGAAATCCGGTAAAATAGGTAACCGGATTAACAATACTAGCAAATTTATGAGATAAACTTTAAAATCTAAAATTATCAGTTGTATCATACATACGCTAGACGAACCAAGTATGTATCTAAATATACCTACAATATTTTTAACAGCTGCTATAAACAGCCTACCTGGGGACCACCTGAGCTGAGCGCGCGCGTGTGTGTGTGTTGCAATAAGGGCTAGAGCACGCGCCGTCACTCATTCATTACCGACGGATACGATCTTGTTTTCATTGAAATAAGGACGAAAATGTCTCATCGGACTTCAGCGGTGGTGCGGCCTCTATTTTGGAATGAGCTGTTCTGTGATTGGCTGCGCGTGACATTCGCAGTCCCTTTCGTGCGATCCAACATATGGAATCGGGTGAAGTTGTAGGTAGGTATATTTGTGTACCGTGATGTGCTGCCGGCTGTACGTACCGACGCGCGCGGCCTAATGCAAATAGCTGTAAATGGTAATGAGATTTGTAAATTTATCGTTGGTGTAGGGGATTTATCACATTCATTTAACAAAGTAGGGCGGAAATAACCAAATCGACTAGATGTACCTGTGTGAAACATGAGACGTCTCACCAAGTCGAAGAAGTATTCACCATCGGCGGCGGGGTGCTAGGTTCAAGTCACGCGATCGTTTTATCGCACACCTTCTTTCTGTTTTATGGGCAGATAAAGTTTGTTTAAAAAGCTCGCATGTCTTAACTTCATCGACGTTCTCCTCGTGACAAGTGGTGGAACCCTCGACATCCTAGCCCGACGCTCAATGAAAATACCTTGCAGCATAAAATAAAAACATTACGAGGAGTGCTGCCTTTTGTCTGCAAGAAATTGCGAAGGGTTTTATAAGGAAATTCGGCGACTACGGCGGCAAAGCAAAAGAATGAATCTGGGGTGTGGCGGGAAGGTTAGGAATCCTCGCGAGTCAATTTGATATCATTGAGGTAATGGAGAGTAACGGGGATGATTTACGCGGGCTGCCGACGGGCGTTAGCGGGCCGGCACAATTATCGGCCCGCAGGCGCCCTCAATTACAACGTGGGGCGCCCGCGGGACCCCGCTGGACGGCGAGCGCTGCGCCTGGCCACAAATCTTCCCACATCTTACTACGAAAACACCCAACAATCGACTAAATAAATCCTATTAGATGTGTGATTTCGTGAGTCTAAAGAGTACCTACGAGTATTCGTTTAACGGTTTGCTGTTAGAGTATGTGATCGGGTTGAGTGTGGAGTTTTAATTTGCGCGGCGACACACGAGTGGCGTCCGCGCCATCACCAGGGGCTGCGGGCGGTGCGTCGAGTGCCCTGCTAATTGCAGCGGCACGCTATCGCCAGCGAGTGCCGCACAGCCTCCGTCGATCATCAAATATGTACATTCATATCCGCGGCTCTAACGCGTCAACGTTCAACTTTGCGCGACTCACTTCACTATTCATCTACACCGCTAATGAAGTTGCACAGCGAAATACGCAATATGAGGGTAATAAATACGGAATGTTGTTATGTTATCTCCGCGCCTGCTTTATGTTTCGCGTTCCCAGTGGACAAGCAGGTCTGATGATAACACATAATCGTATCGGAGTGCACATTAATTACTGAATTTGACGGTGCAAACGCCTGTGACAACAATCTTGTCTAATTACATGTTAATGTTCATTCGCCTGCGATGTAACTAGCGAGTCGTTGGTTGTGGGGAAGGCGCGAGGCCGAAGGTGGGTCTGACTGAAGTAATTTCTGAGGAAACAAATGAAACCGCTCCCCTCGCGAAGGAGAGCGCTGCAGACCTCGCAGCCCATGTAATCGGATAATAAAAAGGGCAAACGCGGTAAATATAAGATGAGGAAGACAGTTTTACGAGCAGTACCTAATTAAGTGGTGAACCGAACAGAAAGAATGAAACGCTTACATTTACAGCACAATAAGTACCACATATAGAAGAGAAGCGAAATGTATTTTTGAAGAGAACATAATGACCAATAAATTATTCTTGCGAATATTTTGAATTGTTCCATGAAGTGTCCAGCTGCAGGAATAAACAAAACACGTCATTCCTAAAATAACGAAAGTGTGGAAACGCTGAGAACTATAGAACTTTGTGTAGAGGGCCGCCCAAAATTAGCGCAGTGGCGGGCGGGCGGGCGGCGATGCGCGTGAGTCGAGTATTTTAGTCGCACAGGTAGAGCGCCGTGCGCAGGAATTCGACCTCACCTGAGTCTCTGATTCACGCGCACTAAATAAGCTCGCTCTACACTAATTTATTACACATCAGCGCCTTTGAAGCCGTATTTCTTAACAACGTTGAAAGCTGCGTTACCAGATTGTGCAGACGAGAGTTTAGACGTTTCATTTGCGAAAATGTCGGCGTCTCGGCGGCGATATTCTTAGGATTCGCCTAGAACATCGTTGTGGTTTTGGTCAAATGTCGTGATTAACGATCTATTTGCTGGTGTGTAACGAATTTGGGGGGCGTTAACGTTTAATTCGGCGCTGGGGCCGTGGACGCGGGTTCGGCCCGAGGCGATTCATTAGCCGGGCCGCGTCAGAACAAACAAATTAACACGACGGGCGTGTTTTACTCGGTGATAAAAGGGCGCGAGGGCGCTGGGCGGTAGGCCAGCTGCGTGCGGCCGCGCGATAAATCTTGAGCATCGCGGACCGCGGGGTCGCCTTGACCGCCCGGCTTCGATGAGTCGCACCCCATCCGATTCAATAACTACGGCTTCCCACCCGACATATAAACCGAAAAATACTCCAATCCTCACACGTGACTCACAAATTAGCACGACATAAATCGTTAGCCGTAACACTAAACGCTCGTAACCGATGTTTATTGTGATACGATGTAAAACAGTGGAAAGTAACTGTAGCAAGCAGTAGAGTTAATAGTCGACATCGTAAAACGATGTAAAAAGTTGCGCTGAAAGTCTGAAACACATTGTGTCGGCGCGATATTGTTTCTCTTGTTCGTGTAAAACAGGGGTATGTAAAGTAAGCGTGCAGTGATGAGAGGGGTCGGCCGGTCAATCATCGATGCCATACGACGATGAGTCGGATGGGTGTAGTGTGTTTCAGCGGCGAGTAGTTGGGTGTGGCGCGACGATGGCGCACCCATCCTCGCACCTAAACGGCTTCAGTTAATTAAGTTTAATCAGAGCCGTGACGTGACGACCATCTGCCCGCTTTACGCCCACATATTATGTTACAGGCGCGAGGTCCTACATAAAACCGTCGCCCTTATTTAGCTGTGCATCGACTGCGACACTTCTGGTCGCCTGACTCATGTAACCCGCTCGTTAATAGCTCAAATTATAACACTAATTTTACCAGCAGTTGGAGACGTTGTGTAACACAATAAAGAAAGACAATGGAGTTACCTAATTCAGTTATCTATTCATCGGCTTCGCGTGCTTGATTTTTATATTCCAACACTGAATGGGAACTGTCGTATCAGATCATAATGACGATGTGGAGTCGTAAATAGTTTGTGAAAATTAGCTTCAGTTGAAATGTATAATTTAGTTTCGTTGATTGCATAGAATGGAGGGGTTAGTTGTAGTTTGGTGAGTTAGCAAGCGCCACCCACCCCTGGTGGGGCGAGGAGATAGTCAAGTGTGGCGTGCTCGTCGGCCATTAACGCAGCGTGACGAATATTGCTCGAGTTGATCGCAGTCAGCGGGCAGTGGCTCCAAGCGGCGCGGTGGAGCGTGCCGGCGGCCTCTCACGCGATGTTATCGCGCCTTCCGCGAACATCGTAGCCTCCTGCCCGCGCTCCTACTCAGCTATCTGTTCCGTGACCGCCTATGCACCGACTGACTCTAAAAGCTACACCACAGACAATTTTTACTGCAGTTTTGGGTATAAACTTCCACGACTTAGGTATGCTTTGCACCAGGACTGAAATGTACTCGGATAAGTTTGTAGCATTTTCATATATGGCACGTAACGGCGAATGACAATCTAAGAGATGTCACGATGTGGAGACTATCTTGGGAATGTCACAATAGTGAAGCTTGAAAATCAGACAAACGTACATCTTGTCAAGGAAAATTGGCACACGTACTCCTGTAGAGCCAATGGAAGGATATAATTTCGCTTGGTATATTTCACGCAAGCTATTAGGAAGGACGCGATCGATCGAGAAATCGGCGGTTAGAGCTCTATCTTCTAACCGCCGGTTTCCGTATTGGGAAATGCGCGAAGTAAATACTATTGTCAGATGTCTCGAAACAGAAGGGGACAGGTAGACAACGCAGTATTTAGTGAAATTCTCAATTCGGAAGCAGGCGGTAAGTGTAGGATCTTAAGGTCAACAAAAAATAAAATTGGTACAGAATGTTAATTCAAAGCAGACCGCGCAGACAGTTGACCGCGAGTGCTCACCACTGGCGTAATGAGCTGGCGAATCCTTTGACCGGACGCAATGCGCCGCGATGCCAACTCTCAGCTAATTAGGCGGCGCGGCTCCGAAGCCGCGACGAAATTAGCGCGATTGTGTACGAGGCTTAACGCTGCGAGCGCGTACCCCAATCTAAAGCCGCTCGCTGCACTGGATAATCTAAACGTAGAGCCGCCATATGAATAACTAGCGACAAAATTCGTGCACGAGAACCATCGAGCCAGCTACGTGAACTTTTCCAGAGGCCTTTCAGGAACATCGTTCAGTTTTATGAAGAGTGGAAAGGCTTCGCCGCTACAATAGCCGAAACATTTTCACGTCACGGTTCAGTTCGAATTAGGGATAGGCAAGGACGCCGATGCAAATATCAGCGTGAACTTTAAATGTCGCAATCCGTGATTCGTGTCGACGAAACTGCGAGCCACGCAAGACAATAAATAACATCAACAAACAAAATAGACTCGGATCGATCGCTTTCATCGATTCGTGAAAAAGACGGTGATTTCTATAATAGGGTGGAGCGATGCAAACATTTTCTTTGGTTTTTTTTTAATTTCCTGTTAATAGTTAATCGGTGACCTGGTCGGACAGCTTTATTTGTGTAAAAAAATAATCTACCACTATATTTTCAGGTGGCCGAACGTATCCCTCACGTGTGGCCACCTGAAAATATAGTGGTAGATTTTTTACAAAAGAAATATTATTTTAGTTCCATATTGTAAAGAAATTTCGTAACTTATTATTAACCTTTTTATTTATTATATAATATTTTCTCTACGTTTTTAGCCTTAACTCGCGTACAAACGCACTATTTAGTACACAATTATAACCCACAAATGAGAAATAATGCTAGGTACAATCCGTTATAACCTTGCCAGAACGTCTTTGAGCGAAGCCAATAATTTTGCTAACAATTTGGGCGCAATAAAGTTTTACTACAATGTTTAACAAATAAACGTAAACGCGGAGGTTGTCAAGTTTATCGGGACAATCAACAGTACCTAATTGATTTGATCCACGTGACAAAAGGTGCGACGTAAGTTTGCACAGCACCTACACTAAAAGGGAGAGGTGTTTCAATCACTACGTGACCCATTATTGCCGACCCCTTTTTAAAATCACTTCAGTAAAAAACGGCCAAGAGGAATGCTGTATTGTAACGGTGAAATTGAATGCTTGTACAATTGTGAAGTAACTAATGTCGAAATCTAATTTGGTTTTTAGGATTCTTATACGAGACGCGTCGACGGGACCCTTTTCAGATCAAACAGACGTAGGAATACTTCTTTCAGTTTTCCTATGTCTGGCTGATCTGAAAAGGGTTTCCTTATGATTTCTGTAGCGAACGTTACAATTCAAACTAGGTGTCCATTTGAAAATTTAGAGAGTAACTGATGACGAGACAGAGAGAAGAAAGAGTTCAGTTCGCGACTCTCAGTCGCGAACTGAACGAATAAACACACTTTTTAGTAACGTAATACTTTATTAGCTGTGCCTCGCGGTGTTACCTGCGGTTTATCGATTTTCCCATGGGAATAAGATATTTTCCCGCAGTAAAACGTAGCCTATGACTTAATCCATGGTGTTGGCTAACTCTACACCAGATTTTATTAAAATCGCTCTAGCTGTTTAGAACTAAAGTGTATGTTTGTTACTTTTTCGCGTCACAAACTTTCGCCTTTATAATATTAGTGTGATTTACAAGGTACAGTGCGTACGGTAAGAAGCTGTGGTGGCCAAGTGCGTAGAACAATGCACTCGGAAGCGAAAGATCCAGATTCGATCACCAGCGCGGGTATGTACCAATGAGTGTTTTATTTGAATGTTTTGCGAATTTGTGGTAGCAATACCACACGCGTGAAGAAAAACATAGTGAGGAAACCAGTTGGTTGGCTCCGCACGTATTGACTAGTCTTTCCTGTGGGCTAGGCTGATGTAGGGCTAGGCTATAGGTGCTGGGCACTGCAGCGTCCGAGTGGTCCCTTCACTCATCTAGTATGTGTGAAGGTCCACTGGACGTTTGTAGAAATCATCATACTACAGATGCAAAGGCCAATGTTGACATTCGACAGCAAATCAACCCTTACACGTGTGAACTCGATTTCATCATTTTTCATTTCAGCCTATTGCAGTCGACTGCTGGACATAAGCCTCCCCCAGGGTGCGCCACAAGACCCGATCTCCCGTTTTCGCAATCCAATCACCACCAGATTCAGAACTCGATTCAGTCTGTTGTTTTACGGGCGACTATGCAACAAAAATGTACAGGTTGAACTGCTGTGAAGTACACTACCTACGTAACCCCGTATTAGCGCATTACGCAACTCCGCGTCACACTTGGCCAGTTTTTAGTTGTTTTTAGGGTTCCGTACCTCAAAAGGAAAAAACGGAACCCTTATAGGATCACTTTGTTGTCCGTCTGTCCGTCCGTCCGTCCGTCTGTCAAGACCCTTTTTCTCAGGAACGCGTGGAGGTATGAAGCTGAAATTTATATCAATTACTCAGGTCTACTGTCCCTTGAAGCTGTGAAAAAATCAAACTTCTAAGCCAACGCAATCAAAAGATACAGCCGTTTATGCCGCAAATTTTCGACACTTGCAAGGGAATCAAAACCTACAGGGTGCTTCCCGTGAACTCAGAATCTTGAAATTTGGTACGAAGCAACGTCTTATAGCATAGATAAAGGAAAAATTACGAAAACCATAAATTTTTAGTTACATCACATAATATATATTTTTTTAATAATTTTAAACTTACTACCCATTTCCTCATAAACGCGTAGAGGTATTAAATTGAAATTCATACCAAATACTCAGGTCTATAATACAGGTTTGTACGGAACCCTCGGTGCGCGAGTCTGACTCGCACTTGGCCGGTTTTTTTAATGGTATTTCTAATAGTACATATTTTACTTTTTTTTTTAACGTTACTAATTGTCGATTTTAGAGAAGTTATTGTTTCTCTTGGATTTAACACAAGACAATGTTTGTCCGGTGAACTAGTTAGTAACAAAAATGCCTGTTTTTTATACCTGCTTTGTAATTATGATTGTTTAGTCACCAGTTTTCCTTAATATTAAATAATTTTCCCGTTTCTTCCACGATTTGGGAAGTAGCCCGTCTACTATATTCCGTATTCTAGTTTGGAAGCCAGTGATCATCAATGTAAAAATTAAAATAAAATTATTTTACACTGTTTTTATTTTTAATGCACTAACCCGTGCTAAGGAACAAATTTAAAAACCTATTTAGAGGCTAAAAACTTCACCCATGCCAATAAATTTCAATACCCATAAATTTCAATAATACAGAGAATATTGTAAAGAGGTTCGAAATTTCACTGATGCCGTGAGTCGCCCCCCATTGGCTCAATTGGTAGAGCGCTGGTACGGATAGCCAGAGGTTGCGGGTTCGAATCCCGGCATGGGTGAAATTTTTAGCCTCTAAATAGGTTTTTAAAATTATTTTAGTTTGCAATTATCCCGCTGCATCACCGCAATTTTATTTAAAAGTAGAAAAAAAGAGTTTATAGTACTATTATTTGCTTCAGCTTTTCTTTTTTTTCACTATATCAACCAACAGACTAGTAACACGTCTATACTTGAATTTCTGATATGCATCCCAGTTAGACGTATTTACAACATTTGCAGACTCTATATAAACCAAAATTTGTACATATGCCATTAAACTTAGGAAAGCAATATACTCCTTTCAAACTTAACAACTAATTTAGTAATAGGTTTTTAAAAACTAATTTAGTGTAATTGACCCACCGTGGTTCATCAAACCACAGCATGAAATTTTATGTTACGAGGGACGAGTGATTTTGTTCACGAAAACCCTGGGAGAATCATTGAAAATGTTCAGATCCTAAACTTTTCCATTAAATTCATGGTAATTTTTTTTATTCACTTTTGTCTCTGTAATTGTTTTTCGCTGTGCAATAAAGAATATTCTTATAAAAACCTAAATTTAGAGGCTAAAAATTCCACCCATGCCGGGATTCGAACCCAATTTTTGGAATTTTTAGCCTCTAAATAGGTTTTTAAAATTGTCCTTAGCACGGGTTAGTGCATTAAAAATAAAAATTGGAAAATTGAAAAATGGTTTAATTATCGCAAAAAAGTACAAAAAACAACTTAAAATAGACTAAGTTAATTACATACTTAGTTACGTTACATTTGGCACGTAGTATACTAATTGCGTATGGTAGGGGAAGTATGCAAAACTGCATTGTATAAGTTTTTGACAATCTTACACCGACTCGGACACACTACTAAGTCAGAGCTACGTCAGTAAAGTGTAAAGGTACGAAATCCTGAAAGCGCCCTTAGGAGGGCCTAGATAGCTTATACATTGTGTTAAGGATTTAAGTCTAGGTGGGTTGAACCGCAGAATGTAAGTACAATTGTTTATTTTGTTTTACGTAATATTTAAGTTGTGACTCGCTATAATTTTGCTATGTTTCCAACTCAAATAAAAAAAACATGTATATTATATTCTTCGGCCGCCTAAGAAACAAACGCTTCGTAACCAGTTACGTGACAAGTAACTATACATGAAATTTATTTTATTACATATTACAGCTAACAGCACAATTATTAACAACTTTGTCGTATTTAAAAACACGGCCCAATAATACGTACTATCAATGCTGAAGAAATCTTTACTCCCGACTAAAGCAAGTAGCTGATTCTAGACTGACTTTAAAAGAAATTACACAAAGGGACAGAAATAAAATTATAACAGCCCTTTGTGGCATAATAGATGTCACCTTAAATTGAACCTGATTACTTTGAAATGACGTCCATAATCAGTAAAAAATGTATACTAGCTCTACTTGTTAATGGGTTCTAAAAATGTTCTACATAATTCTTGGTATCATAATAATTAAATGTTTCTGTGTACTGTACAGTCAGTACACAAATCTTTTATCAACTAGTCTTAGGTAAAATTCCTACAATGGATCCGTCGACATAACCTGTTAGTTAAAAGTTGCCAGTTCTTCCGTACAACTTAGGAGAGGTCCCACACGGGCGCTGTCTACGCGTTGCGTTGACGCTGCGTCATATAACTCATGTCCTTATTCCCATTCACGACTACGCTGATACCTGTTATCTCGACCTCACCGAGGAGCAACTAAACAAACTTGAGCGTCTTCAAAACTTCTGTATACGTTTCATATGTGGGACACTCAGAAAGATTTAAGAAACTAAAAAACTAACTTCTATGAAAAAATTTTTTTATTAAATCTTTTCAAAGAACTCTCCACCAGCCTCTATACAAAGTTTCATGCGTCTGAACCAATTTTCAAAACATTTTTTCCAGTCCTCCGCAGCCACCTCTTCCACGGCCTTCTCAAACGCTGCTAGCGCGTCTTCCGGCGATGAAAACTGTATCAGTTTGAGCTGATTTTTAATTTTAGGGAATAAAAGAAGTCACACAGAGCCAAATCAGGACTGTAAGGAGGGTGTCCCAAGACTCTGACCGGTTTGGAGTCCAGGAAGTCCCTTGTTTTGCTCGCAGGGCGCATAAAATTTCATGCTGGTTTTCGGTCGCTTGTTGCTCAATAATCAGAAAAAAACTTCTGGCAGGCATTTTGTGCTATACCATTCAGCGTTGATGCTGCTTTGGTCTATTGAAATAGGTACCCCGTCAAAGTGAAGAAACTAGCGATCAAATTTTTTTCTGCGCTCCTCGATCGCTTCACTTTCGTAGGCGTTGGTTCATTTTGAAGGCTATGGTAAAGGATTTCTATCTCACTACTACACTGTAATACTGTTATTATTTAATTTTGTGATATTGTCCTGCTGTTGTTGTGTTCTACTTATGTCCTTTGAATGTGTATATTTTGTTAATTATTATTTTTTTATTTTTGTAAATTACTTGTATGTATGATTCTGTTGATAATTTTATTTATTTAAACTGTTATTTAGGCATGTATTTATATAGGTAAGTACCTCTGAAATTATCGTTTTCTATGTTCTTTTTGTACATCTACTTCCTTCTCTAATGTCCAGTTCATCCAAAGGTTGTCTGGAAGAGATCACTTTTAGTGATAAGGCCGCCGTCTGTACTCTTAGGTTAAGAAATATCTGTGTAATTTCCATTTTTATATACAATAAAGTGTTCTCTATCTATCTATAAATCTGAACATGTCACACGATGCGTTGAAATGACGGACGGCGACGCTACGCACAAATCACCCTGTGCGTTGTATCGGCCGTCGCCAGAGGGTAACGAGGCGGTGAAGGGAGCTGCGTCGAATCGACGGAGCGGCAGCGCAGTATTACTATGAAGATAGCTGCGTTTACACATCCCTAGTGTAGCATTCGACTGCCTCATTGGTCTAGCCGTTAAAGCTACCAAGACAAAGGTCGTGGGTTCGATTCCCACTGGTGGGAGTCATACATTTGTACAAGTGGCCACACTCCAAGTGTATTTTCATGTTTGTGACGTCCTTGTGTGGTAACCACACAAGGTATCCTAGTTTGGGACGAGGTGAAGGGATTGTGTTGTGTGGTATTATTATTATTCACTGCGTTGCAGCAACGCAGAGCAGCCGCAACGCTCGCGTGGCCCCACTTAGATCAAATGTTAACTGTAACGTTCGGCAGGACATCGAAAGATCTACTTCTAGAATTTCCCGAGGCAGAGAAAACCGCAAACACTTTTACTGCATAAAATGTCTCGCACCGAAGAAAGGGCCCAAACGTTCGTTCATCCGAGGCTCATCTGATTAATCAGGATCTCAGACTAAGCTGCGGCGTGCCGGATGTTGACATCTAAAAGCCCGGCGGTCGCGCGCACAGCCCGGCAAATCCTTTCACGAGATCCGCGACAAATATAAAGAGGCTTGCGCTCCCGATGCTAGTTCGAGGCGACGGCAGGCCTGGCAGAGAGGGATAACGGAGTCGAACAGGTCCGCTGATTGACTCCGACAGGTAAAACATTACAAGGGCTCTTGATCCTTAACGCAGAAGACAAACCGCCTACCTTTCTTAGAACAATAAGTGAAACAAATTGAAATGTAGGGGTCATGGAACGGCTAACAATTCTAAACGTTTCACGCAATGATTGGAGCGCGTAGCGTACTGTAAGCGACATTTTCTAACATAATGTGTTAGCTCTAAACGACAGAGTTATAAGTGCGTGTATGTAGAATAAAAAGAAGTACCTCGTGGCGTAACAAACTGTACGTAAGTATGTATACCGCTATCAACGATTTAATTGCTAACGTGTATTGATAATGCATTATTCACGCCGGTTGTTTATAATGTGAGAATTATACTGCGACGCTGTTGTTTTCGCCAACCCAATACATGGCACGTAGGTACATATGACACGAACCTGAGTTATAGCGAGCGGGGCATTAGCAAAGAAAGGCTGAGCGCGCACAACGTAACATGACAATAGTACAAACAATGCACGCAAGTAACGCTGCAGTTGTAAGTTTAATCACGTCGACGCTGACCGGGCCGGGGCTGGCTCGGCGAGGCGCGGGCACACAGCGATTAGTTGTAGGCAGCCGAGTAACAACAGAGCAACGGGCGACAGTGCAAACACAGCGGCCATTGTGCGTGTCGCAGCCACCGCCGCGCGGTCAATGTTTCACGGGCCCGAACAAACAGACCGCACGCTCGGGACCGCCTTATTATGTAGCTTTTAAGGATGTTGCCGTATCAAAACATCTCCCATTATGGCCTTATTTAATAAACCAACTGCAGGTGAATGCATAATGTGGCGGCAAGTATAGTATTCAATTGTAGCGCCATGTCATTTCGGCAAAACGACCGAGTTGGATTATCATAAATCTGCGCGGCGAAAGGAGTTTGAACATGAAATAAAACAACAGATCGTCGAGTCCATACGGAATCGCGGAGTAACTTCATCGCGTGACTATCGCGTGGCTGTCTCGCATCAGCGGCAATGCGGTACGGTGGAGAATCTTAAATAATGCGCAGACTTCCTTGTCAAGAAGTGCCTGAGGCCTGTGACATGAGTACCCCGTTTTAAATCACTGCGAGCCATCATAAATCACTTACACAATTCTAAGTGTAAGACATAACTGTAAATAAACGTGTTTCGGTAACCTGTTATAGAGATACCGTTACTATTCTTTGTAGCATTTTTTATGTTTCTATTCGCTAATGAGAACACTGAATAACAAATCAACGCAACATTGCCAGCGTTATCATAATACTCAATAAAATTCTAGTGGGGTTTACTGACGAACGTGGTCTTTACAACTTCATTCGCGAATGAACAATAAAATGGTCAAAATCACAAGAACACAACTGTTCTCGGAGGATAGAACTGCGATACAAGTTGTATACAGTCATAACAGCTATTATTATTCATTATTTATTGCAGAAAAAAAAAATTAAGGTAATATATAGTTTCAATACAGGCCTATTATTGTTTTTCATGTGGTATGATTGTGTATGATATAAGTGCATAAATACATTTTAACGGGCGGGGGTTTAGTTAAATAATTGTAATATTTACTACTAGGGTTCCGCTACGCTTAGCAGGTCATAAATATGTATCACCGTTATTACTTACGTCTTACGACTTTGATACAAACTCGATAGGAAGCAAACATTGCGCATCGAACCATATGGAGGAACGTAATCGAGCGTGGGCAGAAGCTCACGTAGTTAAGACTTAGATATTCTCCAGAGTGGAAAGATTTGGACAAAAAACCACATAAGAAAATCCAAGCCTGCTCTATCTAACTACGTCTCAAGAATTGTACATCGGTGCATGTAAAATTACAAATCTATTTCATGAAAAAGTTGGCCAGTGGAACGCTTACTCTAGAAACGATTATCAGTAAGGCGCTAGGTTTGTCTATCTATAGCAGACGATCTTCAGCCACGACAAATGGCATTTGTTTGTATGGTTTTTAGGAAACGAACAGAGAGAAAACGTTATTGTCTAGAAACTTACTCAGTCGGGGCTGACCTGAAGGAATGGCCTAAATGGCTATAAAAAAACAACTATCGCCTCATAAACGCAATCTAAAGATCCGGTAAGAGTTTCGGAAGACAAATAGCAGCGCAAAGCGGGGGAGAGCCGAGCGAACGATTAATCTAAGTTTAGAGTAAACAAGAAGGTGAAGTGATCAGCGGGGCGCTGTTGGAGTTTAATAAGCGTTAGTTAGCTGACGGAGGCGCGGCGCTGGCAATAAGGCGACTCTTTATCTCCGGCGCGCCGCCGAACGAATTACGGGAGACGTCTCAACCCCTGCTGGCTGCGACCGCGGTGGCGTATTTTCAAAAGCTTTCAGTGACAAATTGATTGGGCTTGTATACAGCAAACTGTAATTGTAGCTTTTCCCCGCGAAAGATTCGGAAGGAATCGAAAACCTTTTTCAGCACGTTTTCTAACTTGTACGGATTTGGTTATGCAAGACTACTAAGAGGCCAAGTAATATATGTCTACAAAACTGTCGACAGCATTGGCTACACACACCACAGTAAAAACTCCAATAGCGATTGCTGTCATTCCTCCGACACGTAGTAAGTCCAAACAGTTTTACTGTTGTAGAAAAGAAAAATGGAAGAACAAATGATAGGTTTTTGCTAGAGTCAACGTCTAACCCTCATTCCAATTACGTTTCGGTCACCAGTTAATTCAACTTGCGGTATCTAGAGTACGATTTGTTAGCTAGTGGAAACTTGGGGTGCACAAGAAGAGCTTTTCGCAATCTGCCACACGTTTCCCAAGGCGCACCAATATGTCGGGCCAAATAATTACTCATCTAACGTATTCACTGAGACGGTGATTCTATCAATTATGCCCTGAGCGATCGACTTTGCAAGCTATGCACCTCCTTCCCGACTGCCGGAACTAAGTTAATGGCAATATAATTGAGACGTAATAGGGCCGAGCAATTGCAGTTGTTGAGTACGTTGCACTTTTTTAAGTGCTATTAACTTATACTAAATGCAGATCAGTTTTCACGTCACGTTACGACGACGGCAAATTATGCAGTTCCTTCACGTATAGCATAAACAGCGTCGGGCAAAGTGTCAAGTATGAAAATGTGCATTAAATTGTAGCAACAAAATGCAAGTCGTAAACTGGCAATTAGGATTTAAAATGTGCACGAGCGTGACGAGCTAAAGACAAGTACTTGCGGACGAGTCGAGCCGTCAAAGCGAGAGTAATCTCATAACCGTGGTGAGCGCGTGGCCGGCGGCGGCGCGGGGCGGCTGGAGCGCCCTCCAGTCCTTCTTTGCACAAACACCACCTCGCGACAGTCCCCGCCTTCATTAACTTTTAATGTCCACTGGAGCAAATCTGTGCTCATCGCAACTTTGCATTACGGGTACCTTTAGTCACGCAATTTCGATTTAGCAGGCGTGTAACAATTAAACGGCAAAGTTTCGCAAGTGCCGCCAATCGCGGAGGGCAGCCTAGCGGTTCGTACCAGTTCAATTTCTCCGCGGCCGCTGATGCGTAGCGGCGCAATCGGGCGCGGCTAAGCGATTCCGTGGCGATTCGCGGCGGTCGAGCGGCCCGTTGCACAAACGGCCTACGCGCTCCTTCCAGCCGGATGAGGCGAATGCTTCCTCACGAACGACAATTTACGCAATTACACTTCCCGAATTATCGTAGCACCGGCACCGATGGCGACGCCATACGTCACGGTGACTAATTGTTAGTTTGCGGTCGGCGAGACCGCGCGAAAGGGACGGGACTCGTCGCCCCACGCTCCTGATTGCACTTTCATATTTGATGAGCTACTCACGTAGTACACAACAAGGTCGCAAACTCATTTCGATGCCCTATTAATTATTGAATGGCCGGCGGTATTCTCAGCAACTGTAAAGTATGGAAAGGTAGAGCTGCTAATATTTTTATTGCGGTGTCTAGAGGAAAGACTTGAAGCTAGGGAAAGTGGCTCTCATGTGTGCAAGCGCGGAAGGCTCGGCCGGGCGGCGGGGGCGGCAGTTCGGCAAGAAGACGGCCCGCGCAGTTTAATTTCCCACGAGGTCGATCTCAGCGCCGCGGATCGCAACCCGCGGGAATTAATTGCCAGTAATGAATAGTCGAGCGACCAACCGTTAATTATGTTAGCCAACTCGAAATTTTACAAAACACACAGCCACCCAGCGAAACGAAGCTTCACAGTGCGAAAAAAGGAAAACAATATCAAGCTGGAAAGTTTACAATCCGTCTCGAACAACAAAAAACTATGAGAGTAAACATTGGAATTATTCTGAAACATTCTCGAACTGCAACAATTTACCCGGCGTGTTCTCGTCAGAGCGTTATAAAGAAACGAAACATAAAAGACAAGTCGTTTGCAGCCTAGATAGGTGTTTCACACGGATTGCAGGCGCCGAACAATGCAGGTAGCAACTGTTGTTGCTAAAGTTCGACGACCTGACAATCTTTGCCAGTTACATTGACTCGCGGCGCGAATTGGACTGAAATGGAGGTGCTAAAAAATGACGTGGCACACACCCGCGAGCGAATAGTGAAGCTTACTTCCTCCTATAGAAGCATAGATGACGATGTGAGTATGTGGAGTCGATAAGAGCGCGTTATCGCGATAGGCTGTTACAGTCGAGCAATACCGCAGTACAGTTAGGGCGTCGCGTTATTGCTTCCTCGTCGGAGTGCGGCGTCGTGGGAACACGCCGGAGATAGTCGCTCGTTAGAGGCGACACGAGCCCGCCCCGCGCCGTACGTGAGGCGGTGTACACTCGCCATCATTACCACAGACTACCATCAACGACTAATGACAGTTATCTCTCCAATCAGTCAATAAACATAGCCCAGTGTTGGGCATAGAACTCTTTCACGAAAACCCGTCCGGTCCTTCGCTAACCTCGTCCATTGTCTCCCAGTCGCTTTTACAAAGCCGTAGGCCAGTTCTTGGTCACCGTCCATTGTTAACTAGCGTCATGTCTGGCGTAAATCAACGTAGGCCAGTTCTTGGTCACCGTCCAGTGTCAACTAGTGTCATATGTCAGCGTACTACCCGCAGTTGGGTGTAACGGACGTGAATATCTATCTTCGCATTAAAATATTACAAAAACAAGTCTGCAGTGAGTTTAAATCAGTAAAGTTACTTTCTAATAGTGTTAACATAAATCTGGCGCTAAAAACACAACGGTGACGCTGGAATTGCGGTAATTTCGGTGATAATTCTCAGCGCATAGACGACCTACCAACGAATCCTTACCATGGATTCGAAACCGGTGAAGGAATGTGCAGTATGCTCACAGGTAATCAAGGCTGAGGAAGCTCTTAAATGTTATCGATGTGTAAAATACTACCATAATGAGTGTGCGGGTCTATCTGACTCTGACTTCAAAAAAGTTCTACCAATGAACAAATCCAAATTGAAGTGTTCCATATGTAAAAAACTAAAAAAGGGCCCGTTAAGTACTGAACCTAGCCCAAAAGTCCTCAATGTACCGGCTCTAAGCCAAGATCCTGGTCAGCCCCTAACGTCAATAGTCAATATAGACTCTGACAAACTTTTCTCGTTCATGGATGCAAAGTTTAAAAAACTCGAGGAGTCAATGACGAGACAAATAACCGAGCTAGAACACTCTGTAAAGCTAATGAGTGATAAGTATGACTCTGTGAAACTCACACTGGATTCTCAGGGTCAGGAAATGAAGAAGCTTAGAACCGAAAACAGCATGCTTAAAGACGGTTTAAAAGCTCTCGAGGCAAGGATGTTGCACTTAGAAGACGACAGCTCCAAGAACGAGTAATGGACTAGAATCCAAAACGTTAAAATTGTTGGTGTCCCGGAGAATAGCCAGGAGGATCTTCCTAATATCATCGTGAAGATTGCTGAGTTCGCAGGGCCTAAACTGCAGACGGATGACCTGAAATTTGCTCATCGAGTTCAGGCCAAGCGTCCTTCAGGGGGCAAACCCCGTGCTATCGTGGCTCAGTTCAAAGACCGAAACACCAAGGATACTCTGCGATCCGCAGTCCGGAAGTGTAGAGGTATCACCACTAAAGACTTGGGGTTGAGCGGCGAATCAACACGTGTGTACGTCAACGAGCACCTTACAGTGAAAAATAAACAACTATTTACCAAATGTAAAGTCAAGGCAAAAGAGGCAAATTACAAATTTATATGGACAAAAAACTGCCGTGTATACACAAGAAAGGCGGAGGATGCACCGTATATCCGCATTGGACACGAAGCAGACTTAAAAAAGATGTTAATAAATAATAATTCTACCCATATTCTGTATTTAAGCGTAATATTACCTTGTTATATTTTATCGCACTGCTTGCAGTGTAACGGTTACTCT
Source organism: Yponomeuta sedellus (assembly GCA_934045075.1). Classification (NCBI taxonomy): domain Eukaryota; kingdom Metazoa; phylum Arthropoda; class Insecta; order Lepidoptera; family Yponomeutidae; genus Yponomeuta; species Yponomeuta sedellus. Next base: position 16,672,172 of record OW203728.1, on the reverse strand, counting down.
TCCCAACACACAAATAAACACAACAAACAAAACACCATACACTACACACTATACCAACAAATGAGATCGATTACAATTAAGCAACTTTATATAACAATTTCTCACAATATAAACTTGATATATAGCGCTGAAATTGAGTTTATTGAAGCGAACTTGCGTGAGTCACTCTTTATCATGCCAGCTATATTGTACGTTTTATTAATATGGATTAGCACTCCTATCCATTATGTCGAAACGGAATAAACCAAGTATTTTTTATCAAAACGTGAGAGGTTTAGGCACAAAAACTCTGGATTTCTATAACAATGTCCTGACTGTCTGGATGTCTGGATTTCTATAACAATGTCCTAAAATTTCGATAGCAATGATCCGAATACCTTATATTAAGTATTGTTTTCAACCATTTCAAAAGAATTTGAACATGTTTTTAAAGTTAAAAAATTTACAGAGTTAAAAAGCGGGTTTTCAGAATGGACAACGCCAGGTATATATAGAAGTAGGAAAAGGCTTTATGCATAGTATGAAGAAAAACAATTCAATCACGATCCGACGTTCAAAGAGTACGTAAAAAAAAATTCAAAAACTTTTAGACAAACTTGTTCAAGAGCCAAATCGATTAGTATAAGTAAAAAGATTATGGCGTCTACTAATAAAATAAAAACAGTCTGGCAAGTAATTAACAAAGAAACAGGTAAAACGAGACCTAAGGACCAGGGATATGCGTTGAAGATCGAAGGTAAGTTAGTTAATTCGAAGACGGACATAGCAGAAATATTTCAAACATTTTTTAAAAACATGCCACTGCATATAACGGCTAGCTTAAATTCTTCCTCCCAATTAGCCAAAACCTTACTTTTGGAAAGTATAAATCCATGCAAAGTTGACTTCCAATTCTCCCATGTAACTACCTTAACTATTGTCAAAACATTTAAAGAGTTAAACTTAAAAAAGACTGAAGATTTGTGGGGGTTATCGGTTAAACTAATATCCACTGTAATCAATATTCTAGCACCTTACCTTGCTTTGATTTTTAATAAATGTGTTGACCAGGGAACCTTTCCTAATCTATTGAAGTTAAGTAAAATCGTACCCTTGTTTAAATCTGGTGATAGTGAAGATCCAAATAATTTCAGACCTATAGCAATACTGCCGGTGCTAAGTAAAGTTTTTGAGAAAGTAATATTACATCAATTGCAAACTCATTTTAGTATAAATAAGCTTTTCCATAAGAAACAGTTCGGGTTTACAAAAGGCCGCTCAACGACGGATGCAGGCATAGCGTTAGTAAAGCATATCTTTGAGGCGTGGGAGCAGTCGCAGGATGCCATTGGGGTTTTCTGTGACCTGTCTAAGGCGTTTGACTGCGTTGACCACGAAACACTTCTCATAAAATTGCACCGATATAGTTTAAGTAATAAATCACTAAGTCTTCTTCGATCTTACTTAACAGACAGAAATGTAAAGGTTGATATTAATAGAGTTAAATCCTTAGGTTCTGATGTAAAAGTAGGAGTCCCTCAAGGTTCTATACTGGGTCCGTTCCTTTTTTTGGTATATATAAATGATTTGCCCTACCTAGTAGAAAAGCTTTCGCAGATAGTGTTGTTTGCAGATGATACTTCCTTAATTTTTAAAGTAAAGAGAGGTATAAGTAATGTAGACGATGTAAACAATGCTTTATCTACAATTCTAAACTGGTTCACTATAAATAATCTGATGCTAAATGCAAAAAAGACAAAATGCATCAAATTCTCACTACCCAATGTTAAAAATGTTAACACGAGTTTAAAAATATCTGGTGAAAGGCTAGAGCTGGTAGAGTCCACGCTTTTTTTAGGCATAACGATAGACTCAAAACTGCAATGGGGTCAGCATATTGGAAAACTGTCGGGTCGGTTGAGTTCAGCAGCGTTTGCAGTCAGAAAAATTAGACAACTTACAGACGTGTCGACGGCTAGGCTGGTCTATTTTAGTTATTTTCACAGAGTCATGTCGTATGGTTTGTTATTATGGGGACGGGCAGCAGATATAGAAACCATATTTGTCTTGCAAAAAAGAGCTATTTACAACTAACAACTTTACACTGGCCCCACGTTGGGTGCCAGTGGAACGTTGTATAACTTTTATAATTAATAATAAACTCTGGAACGACTTTAGGTGTGCTTTTATTTGTAGATGTACTTAGTAATATTAAAACAGAAAAACTGGATAAAAACGGATAAGCGGAGAAGCAGGTAAAAAGTCAGATCTGGTAAAGTAGTTAGTAGTCGATGAAAAATGAGGGAAATCGAAGAATGAGTGACAAAATTTAAATATTTGAAAATGATAGATAGAAAAAGAAATAAAAATGGTGTAAAGAGGTTTGCACCGTTACAAACTGTAGAGAATCGCTAAGGGAGCGTTTTAAAGAAATAGGCATTCTTACACTGGCTTGCCAATATATATTCGATAATATAATGTATGTCCGAAAAAATATAACTATGTTTAAATTAAATAGGGACGTTCATAACGTAAACACAAGGAATAGAAACAAGGTTGCTTGTACTAAATCCCGATTAGCCAAGGTAGGCACATCATTCGTAGGTTACTGCGTTCGTTTTTACAACAAAATTCCAGAACGTGTTCTATCCTTGTCTGAAAATGAATTTAGTCCGTGGTAGTAAACCAATTCCACCGCGATTTTATTGTTAAGTATAACTAAGTATAACATATTTTATAATACAAGTGTGTACAGACGACGTGATTGCATATTAATAACTATAATGATACATTATATAACTGACAAAAACTTAACTGCAAGTTTGCTAAAGGTCATTCGAATGGTAGCGTGGTGTTCGGGTCATCTATCTCCCTCCAAAATGGTTGAGACTGGTGATGGCTGAGCACTGCGTTATGCTCGTGAACGAGTGCTGTTCGTGGGTCTGGCCGCAGCGTAGTTTTCCCCTATTATTTTGAGACATTTGACTAATCCTTTGGCATTTAGGCTTGTTAATAGCAATCTGTAAGGGCTGTAAGGGGCTCCAAATATCATCTCAAAGAGCCCAAGTCAACCTCACCTGCACGCGGTACAGCCTGCTGACTAACAGACGAGGCTCTGGCGAAAACCCACCAACACGCACTGGACCAGCGCGGTGGGTATATAGTCCAAACCCCCCCAACTATGAATACTAATGAATAGTACAACTCAACTACGGCCCCGAGTTCCCGGCGTCTCCAGCGGTGACTCCGGCGACGACGGTAGTCGGAGGAGCCCTGGAGCAAGGGGTGCGAAGAATCCCCGGGAGAGATCGCTCCACCGTTCAACGACCACAGCATGCACAAAGGATACTGGAACCCATAGGCTCAATATTTTCACTTTTAACGTCCGCACACTCATGAAAGACGATCGGTTAATTGAGTTAGACAATGCTCTAAAAAACATTAAGTGGGACATCATGGGCTTATCGGAAGTCAGACGATTGGGAGAGGAGACAGCAGAGCGAGAAAATTGTATTTTCTTCCACTATGGTACGACCAGTGGACTGTACGGAGTAGGTTTTCTGGTTGCCAAGAAGTGGAAGAACAACATCATTGAATTTATAGGTTGCTCAGATAGAATTGCTGTTTTAAAGTTTCAAATATCTAAGACTCAAACATTGACCCTGGTTCAGACGTATGCACCAACAACATCGCATAGTGACGACGAAATAGAAGAATTTTACGACCTTCTCAACAAAGCGTGTGACGATCACCGGGGGTACCTGGAATATAGTCCTCGGTGACTTCAATGCTAAGGTCGGACCTAGGCAAGAATTGGACAACCAAAATGTTCTAGGACCGCACGGGCTTGGATGCCGAAACGAGCGTGGTGCAAGGTTGCTTCAATTTGCCTTTGGTCAAAACCTAAAAATAAGTAACAGCTTCTTCTTTAAAAAGCCGCAACGTCGTTGGACCTGGATTTCCCCAGATAATAAAACTCAAAATGAAATCGATTTTGCGTTAGCCTCAGACCAAACAGTAATACAAGATGTTGGGATAATAAATAAATTTAAATTTAGCTCTGATCACCGCCCTCTACGTATCAAAATTTTACTAAATATAAAAATCCATCGCAAAAACTTATTTACAAAAAGAGCCACTAAACTCAATATACAGACATTGCACCAACATTTCGATACATTTAACTTAGAAATAAATAACTATTTTAAAGAATTAAAAACCGACATCAATGATCCTGAATCACAATATAACAATATTAAATCTGCAATTGATGGAGCAACTCGTAAAATAAAGCCAACAAAGAAGAGTGGAAACAAACTGACAGACAAGACACTGAAGCTGATAGATGAAAGAGAAACACATAAAAAGAGCACACCATCTTATAATGAAATGGATCGAAAAGTGAAACGTAGCATTCGAAGCGATATCCGATCTCTGAACTCCAATCTTGTGAAATGGGCTATAGAAAATCACACATCTCTCCGAATAGCCAAAGAAGGTGCTATTCGTGCTAAATCTTGGATCACCAGTCTTACTGACCAACAAGGAGTGAAGCACCGAAGCAGAGAAAAAATAATAGATATCTGCACAAAATTCTATCAGAATCTATACTCTGATATAACTAAGACCAAATCCTCCACACCTTTCATTAGTCCTAACCCAGATACCATCCCCCCTATAACCGGTCTAGAAGTAAACCGAGTACTCAAGACTATGAAAAATAACAAAAGTCCAGGAGAAGATGGTATTACCACAGAAGCGTTAAAAACAGGGAGAATGTCTCTATTGCCGCACATTACTAACCTATGCAACACTATCATGTATAAGGGCATTCTTCCTGACAAGATCTGCCACGCCAATATCATCCTACTGCACAAAAAAGGGGATAAGACTGACGTCGGAAACTACAGACCTATAAGCCTTATTTCACACATTTACAAAATTTTTATTAAAGTCATTCAAAACCGTATTACAGCAAAATTAGACTCACAACAGCCACCAGAACAAGCAGGTTTCCGTCCTGGCTTTTCTACAATGGACCATTTACAAGCCGTAAATCAGGTGATTGAGAAGAGCCACGAGTATAATGTACCATTGTATCTGGCATTTGTCGACTACTCTAAAGCTTTCGACAGCCTATCACACTCCGCTATATTTAATTCTTTAAACAACCAAAATATTGATAGCACATACATAGATTTACTTCGGTTAATATACAGCAACAGCACAGCAAATATAAAATTAAATTCAACAGGACCATCATTTGTAATAGAAAGGGGCGTCAAACAAGGCGACCCTCTCTCGCCAAAATTATTCACTTCAACCCTAGAAGAGGTTTTTAGAACGTTACCAGACACGTGGTTAAATAGAGGCATTGAAGTTGGCGGCAGAAAACTAACAAACCTTCGCTTCGCCGACGATATTGTCCTGTTCGCTTCGAATGCATCCGAGCTCGAAATCATGCTGGAAGAGCTTAGTGCTGCAAGCCTTGAGGTTGGACTTTCTATGAACAGGTCTAAAACCAAAGTCATGACCAACGGTCGAAAGAGCAAAGTTGAGGTCGACGGGCAGGAGATACACTATGTCGATGAGTACATCTACTTGGGCCAGATAGTAAGCTTCGAAAACAGGCAAGGCAAGGAAATCAATCGCCGTATCGAAAACGCCTGGAAGTGCTACTAGTCCATGAAGGATTTGTTGAAAGGAAGCCTTCCGCTTTCCTTGAAACGGAGACTCGTCGACATGTGCATCCTGCCCGTCCTCACTTACGGCTCCCAGACTTGGTCATTGACCGAAGAACAGAAGTCCAAGCTCAAAGTTTGCCAGCGAGCTATGGAGCGTAGCATGTTGAGCGTCAGAAGGATTGACCATATCCGCAACACTACGCTACGCTCAAAAACACGCATAGCTGATGTGGGTGTCCAGACTGCAAGGTTGAAGTGGAGCTGGGCAGGGCATATCAGCAGAATGCACCCGGATAGGTGGGCAAGACTTGCCACCGAGTGGGTGCCACAAGGTGGTCATCGCAGGAGAGGTAGGCCAAGAAAACGTTGGCGAGACGATCTCGACCGACACATGCCGGAGTGGTCTGAGGTGGCACAAGACAGATACATCTGGTCTGAGTTGGGGGAGGCCTTTGCCCAGCAGTGGGACACAAACGAGGCTACGTAAAAAAAAAAAAAATAGCAATCATGAAATCTTATTAGGTTTACATAATGGCAACTGATGTATTAGGTTTTAAGATGATTTGAGAAAAGATGGTCAGAGTGGAGTTTTTTTTTCCGCTGCCTTTTTCTCCACTACAATACGTCCCGAAGGCGGCGGCTTACATTTTACATTGTACATTGACATTCAGCAAACATAATGTAAATTCTTTACGTTGAAATAAAATGATTTGAATTTGAATTGACTTCTCACTACGACATTATACTAATCACAGAGACATGGGCTCATGACGGTATCCTAGATTCAGAGTTAAGTAATGGTAAGTATAATGTTTTTCGGCGTGATCGGGGGCCCCGAGGGGGTGGCGTAATGGTGCTATGCTCATCACAACTCAACGCGCGGCCGCGGACTGACTGGCAACGTGACAATACAGATATTGAAAGCCTGTGGATCACCATAGACATTCCGTGCATTCGACTTATCACAAAACCTGCATATCGGGTTGGTTTACATGCCACCAGATCGCAAACTAGCAAATCGGGTAACAATTTTCACCGAAACTGACAGATATTATTTCTTCCAGACCTAATGACTACTTCTTGATATCGGGAGACTTCAACTTGAGTTTTATCGAGTGGGTTACGGACGAACCTATATTTCATAAACGAGGAAGTGTTGAGCTCCAGAACTAGGCGATTAATCTTATTAATCACACAAATTTTTTGGGTCTTAAACAATCGAACAAATACACGAATATATCTGGTAATACTCTTGACCTAATTTTCTCCAATTTCCCAGTAACTCTTTCTCAGAGCGAGGAACCTCTTGTTCGGGAAGATAGTAGTCACACCACCCTTAGTATAGACGTTACAGACATTACTATTGCCCCTCTTCAGAAGGTCCCTCGCCGTAAGTATGTATATAGAAAGGCGGATTTCTGCACAATCAATGCAGAGCTCAAGAAAATTGATTGGTTAAGCATGCTTACTGTAGGAACCATTGACAGTGCTGTAACATATCTCTATAAAACCGTACAAGAAATTATTGACAAACACGTTCCACAAGTCATCACTAATATATCTAATCAGTACCCAGTCTGGTACAGTCGGGCCCTTATATGTGTAATCAAAGAGAAAAGTAAAGCTCACTGTGACTGGAAACGTTATAGGAACCCGGCTGACTACGATGTATTTAGTTTACTAAGGGGAAGGCAAAAGTCCCTTCAAGAGGACTGCTACAACAATTACATTAAAAGAGCCCAAGACACCATAAAGAAAAATCCTAAATATTTATGGATATAAGTTAAGTCGAAAAGAAAATCTGACTCTGCCTATCATAGTTCAATGTTTGTAGATAATAGGAGAGTTGACACTGAAGATGATATATGTCAGGCTTTCAACTGCTTCTTTGAGAAGATGTTTATGAAACCAGCTGATTCTTATCCAAATTCCACTGCAACACAGCATTTATTCTCTAATAATATTAGCACCATTAAAGTAACAGAAAATTATGTATTGGATCTTTTGAAAAAACTAGATACAACCAAAGGTGCTGGCAATGACAACATCCCACCAATATTTATAAAGCGCAGTGCGGAATCACTGCTTTCCATTAACATTAATATTTAACTGCACTATTGCAGAGGGTACATTTCCTATACAATAGAAAGAGGCGCATATAGTGCCTGTTCACAAAAAAGAATCTAAACTCAACATTGAAAATTATCGTCCGATATCGATTCTTAATACTTTTAGTAAAATCTTAGAAAAGGTAATTTACAACCATATTTATCCAATAATAATGCAAGGTGTCCCAGAAGAGCAGCACGGTTTTATTCGAGGTAGATCCACGACATCTAATTTAGCCATTTTTGTTAGCAAAGTCCTTCAGGGAATGAGCGCGCAGGGACAGGTAGACGCTATTTACACCGATTTCGAAAAGGCATTCGATCGAGTTGATCACTATATCTTACTTCGTAAACTTTATAACCTTGGGATTCATGGTGACTTGCTTCGATGGATAACCTCATGTCACCAATCGCAGACCGGCCGTGGTCATTGGTGGACATAGGTCTGACTTCATCAGCATACCGCAAGGATCCCTACTTGGACCCTTGCTCTACGCCGCGTACTTGTATGATATTAAGAAGTGTTTCCACTTTGCCAAGTTTCTGCTATACGCGGATGACAAAAAAATATACTGCAACATTAAGACTGTACAAGATTGGGACAAACTACAAGATGACTTGAATAGGTTAAGTGAATACTACAAATCAAATAGAATAGGTATTAATGTGGCAAAGTGTATGCAGATTAGCTTTACAAGAAAACCGAAACCCCTCGTATATAGGTACGAGCTAAATGGTACTGCAATAAAAAATACGGACCTCGTAAGGGACCTGGGAGTGGTACTTGATTCTAAATTAACATTTGTGACACATATAGAAATGATAGTCAATAAGCATATAAAAATCTTGGTTTCGTAACGCGTATTAGTAAAGATTTCACTGATAGCTCCTGTGTAAAAGCTCTATACTATGCATACGTTCGTAGTATTATGGAATACTGTAGCCCTATATGGAATCCACAATATGTAATATACAAGCATTCTCTGGAACGCATACAGAATATTTTTTTAAAATATCTTAACTACAAAACTCGAACAGTTTGTGACGTTTAATGTCCCTAAGCGATAGAAGAATCATATCGGACCTAACTCTTCTACACGACGTGTGCTCCTGCGCTCTTGACTGTCCCAAGTTACTCACTGAACTAGTAAAACTCGCTGTGCCTCCCAGGCGCACGAGACACACTAAACTGCTTTCAGTTCCTTTAAATCGTACCAATTTTGCCTCGAATAGTGTTTACAGTAGGGTACCTAAGACATACAATGATAGATTTTCTGAAATTGACCTGTTTACAATATCAAAACCCTGTCTCAAAAAACAGCTTGTAAAGCAACTTTTATCAGACAGCCCCTCCAATACGTCTTAAATAGACAGATGAATATATAAATAGATAAAGAAACAGTCGCGCACGTTACTAATTTACTCCCATGTAAGCCTAGCAGATAATTGATTTAGTTTTGGCTGCTTCAGTGTAAAGATCTCTGTTTTGTTGCTTTTGCGTAAAAAAATCGTATCTCATGCACACACTACACACACACACGCGCACACTCACACACACACGCACACAGACACACACACACACACACAGTTTGTAAGTTGAAGCCAAGCTAATATAGCAATCGTGATTACTTGATGTCCTTTGCTTTGCTGTGTTTGTCAGTTACCTACCTAAACATATTTCAATATACCTACCTTCATAAAAAAAAAAGTTTGTCTCAATCAATTCGCCCGTGACAGCCTAGCGCAAGTAGGAACTTTGAATTATTTGTTCGCATTTAGCCCCGTTTTAATGGCGGACATATATTTGTCTCACTCTTTAATACTACTTACTCTTTCTTTGCTGTCAAACTGAAAACTCAACAAATGTCATCGCGGAACCACAGAGTACTTTTTAGGCGGAACGCGGCACATATTAGTAAGTTTTTTAGTTATTTTTTTTTGTGTTTTAAGTTTTTTCAATATCTAGCTGTGTGTATCTTGTTGTACAGTGTTTAGTGATTTTCTTTTAATAATGGCACTGATCGGATGGTGTCGAACTTGTGCCATTTGTAAAATAAGATGCAGCCGGTCAAAGGGTACCAAAAGAAAGTTTATGAGTAAATTTCCTAGGGATGAAGACCGGTAAGTATTTCTGGCTACAGTTTTTGTCATCTTGCACAAGAGCAAGATCATAAATTATGTTAAATAACGTAATTAATATACTATGAGAAAAATATTAAGATGTTTCAATGTCATAGTGATGTGCCATACACATATTCAATATCGATAAAAAAATATCTGATAAGTACCTTGGTCAGAATTACTACTCAGTGTACGACGGGTGAATTGCTGTAAGCCATAACAATGTTTCAACGATGCACTATTAGTGGCTGCATTGAATGTGGTTTTTTTTTTAGATGCAGACAATGGGTGAAAATTGTGGAAGATCTTGCGTATATCCCCATCGAAAAACTCCACCAACATAAATATGTTTGTAGAGATCATTTCCGGCCGAAAGATTTTAACAACGATAGGGTATTACAGGTATTACAGGTTAAAAGGAAGCCGATTAAAGAAATGGTGAGTTGTGTTATAATGTAACACTTACTACATTTCATGAATAATTATGTAATAAAACACAAAATACGCCTTGCTTTACGTCGAACATTTGAATGTATTTTGCTCCGTCATTTAGAACGCAATATTATTATTACGTCTTAAGACATAAATGACACTACTTAGATAAAAAAATTTTTACAGGGCTGTACCTTCTCTACTTATAAATGCGCCTCCTCTTCCTGATTACTTACTAGCTAAGTTTCCTTACCACGTAGCCACGTCGCATCACTTGAAACTGGTTAGTGATTGGAATTACTAAAATATTTTTTTTACTAATTTTAACTTAAAAACCTATTTAGAGGCTAAAAATTTCACCCATGCCGGCATGGGTGAAATTTTTAGCCTCTAAATAGGTTTTTAAATTTGTTCCTTAGCACGGGTTAGTGCATTAAAAAGAAAAATAGTGTAATCATGTGGGTACAGTGATATCGTTCCGATGTTAAAACCTAACTGCAAAGTAGGTAGTCGGGGCTGTAAGTAATGCAATTTGCTTAAGTCAGATGTCGCTGCCTGTACGTAATACAGAGAATATTGTAAAGAGGTTCGAAATTTCACTGATGCCGTGAGTCGCCCATTGGCTCAATTGGTAGAGCGCTGGTATGGATAGCCAGAGGTTGCGGGTTCGAATCCCGGCATGGGTGAAATTTTTAGCCTCTAAATAGGTTTTTAAATTTGTTCCTTAGCACGGGTTAGTGCATTAAAAATAAAAATAGTGTAATAATTTTAACTTAAAATATTTTTTTATAAAAATGTATTTGATAGTTACATAGTCAATTATGCAGTTATGTGGTAAACAGGAACAAACAATTTTTTTTTTAGGACTATTCTTGCAATTGTTTATTTTCAGATTCAGCTATACAAAAACCTATTAGTTGTCGAGCTTCACAAAACAACTCTGGTACGTAGACTTTTCATGTATCGCTGAAGTTTTTTGTAACTAGTGTTTGTTTACTTTGATAAATTACAAAGTGTTATCATTTTCAGCACCTTGTACAGCAGCCAAAATATCAGCTGTTGCTATTGGTCCAGTAGGGTTTGACCACAATTATTGTGGCCTGGAATCTCAGCATATTTATCAGAACTATCCCGGTAAGTAGCATAGTTTACCAACAAATTAATAATCAATAACGACTCAACTTAACTTTTTTTGACGATTTCAGCACCTGAATCCAAACCACCGATTGATGAAGTTCGCTCAGATTGGACAACTCTAAAGAAAAACCAAATAGCTGCTGAAATAAATTCAATAGACCTTGACCACAATTATTGTGATTTGATAATAAATAATAAAATACTAATTTCATTTGTCGTTTTATTGAAAACATTGATTTTTATTAATTTTATTAGGCTAACTGCGGAGCCCCTGGATGATAATTTATCGATATCGATAAATTAAGTAATGTAAGTGGACGTCCCTAATGCACAGACAAGTTGTTATGTTGGTAGCACTTACTTTTGACATTACATTTTTGCTCTATTGGTTGGTATTGTTAACGGGGCTAAACTCATTACAAAAGCATATAGGGAGGTCCCGTCTCTTAAAACGTAGTGTTTATATACTCTGTGGCCCGTGATTATCCACTGTTGGGCATCGACACCATGATATTGATGTACTTAGATTAATTTAAATAAGAGATTTTGAATTAGACTACAATATAATTTTGTGAACTACAAAGTAAAATCCATCATTGGCAGCATGTACAAATTATTAAGTAACTATTTTTTATTTTAATTGTATTGCTGTGGATTTTTGTTGAGTAAATAAAATATATGACGTGAATTATCACTTAGGCTAATGCGCAATTCTAGCGAGGCGTGTTTACTTAACTGTACAATCAAGGCAATGATGATAATCCTGTCGTCAACGATAAGCGTCGCTTACGATCCAAGCTAAGATATTCCGTTTGACGGTCAGCGGGTAACCCGTAAAGCCGGCGTTGATCTTTCCAGTAAGTAGTACACGTGCGGGTCTGCGAGCGAGTGTACTTGCATATGCACACGGGTCCGTAACACTAACGGTAACATCGCCTACATAACATGCGAGCAGGCGGTGCCAGCCTTACGGTCGCAATGGAGCGGCGCGGAGACGTCATCAAGTCACTTATATGCAGGTGTGTTGTGTGCTAGAGATGCATGTAACACCACAAGACCAATTTGTAAGGTGTTTATGTAGCTTGTGGCTGCGACAGACACACAATGTGGATGTAGATTTTACATATGTATGAACTTTATTCGGCTATCTATCAAATTTCTGCACATTTAGCTCCTACGAATGTTACTGATATGATTTGAAAGGATTGATAAAGGTACAACATTGTGAGTTGAGTGCAGCAAATTTCCCACAGAACATGCGCCCTAAGAACCCCGTGTCTACTAAATAATACAGTAACACAGTAACAAAATACTTCCGTAGCCCTTACAGCAACCTTAAAGGTATGCAAAAAGAATGTCCAACAAATTCTTCAACTAATAAGTCTAAGAAACAAACATGAAACTTAATTAAAATGACAAAAAATTGTTTTAGACATTTTGCGTATGTACAAATGACAGATAAAAACATATCAAAGCTATCGAAAAGCAAAAACATTTTTAATTGTACATCTTCAAGCGATTGTTTTCTGGGGAAACTATTATTAATAATTTGTATTCGAATATAGAAAGATTAAATAATATAACGATTAAAGTCTTAGTTGGTTGATTTTAGGTTCTAGTCTAAAAATAGTTGTCAGAGTTGTTAAGATTTATGATGTTCACCGCGTGGAGCCTCAGGTCGCACTTTCTGTGTTATTTTGAATAAAAACACTGATATGATTAATGTTAAACTTTTTTTTAATTAACTTTTTTTATCACAGACAATTTAAAACAAAATGTCAAAAAAATTTAAATGCAATGCCCTGATTTGATTGATAGTAAACTTTCTTTTTTTTTCACTTATATATCTGAGATAATGTTAAACAAATAAGATGTCCTAAAGTTTATGTAGTTTAAATGCAGTACGAGTTGATTGATAGCGAACTTTCTTTTTTTACTTTTACTTTTTTATCGGAGATAATGTTAAACAATTAAAATGTCCAAAAAGTTGTAAATGCTCTTAATTTTGTGAATCGTATTGACGTTCTTGTTTGTGGTGCAAATAGCAAGATTAAAGGGACTCGAAATCGGCGTGTGTGCATGCTCCGTCTAATGAATGTTGATGACAAGAAAGAGGTCTGTCAGGATCGTGGCAAGAGGCAAAGCCGGGTCTGCCGACCCCTCCCCCCTCCGGAATACAGGCATGAGTTTATGTATAATGATTATAGTCTAGATTGGATCTTTCTTCTCTAAGAAATATATCTAAGGTGTAAGTCAAGTTTATACAATGATAAGCAAATCATACAATCATTGAAAGTGTAACTGGACTCAATAGAACGTAAATGGAGTTAGAATTGATTCGGTAGCCATTCAAACATTGATCAATATCTCAGGAAGAAAAGCTACTGACTTTAATTCACCTTATTGCACACGAAAACGACTCCGTGCTACGACTATAAATGAGTCCATAGTTATTATTCAAACCGCAAGTATCAGAACTGTTTACAAACACAATTGGGTCTATAGCGACATCTAGTAAGAGTTTACTCCACCAGCGAGCAGCATACTGTTCCACTGCAGCAAATTTGGGGCACACATCAGAATAATGTTTTCTACAAAATACGTTGCGGGCGGTGATTTATTGTGACATTATTAGGTAGTAGCATGCATCGCCATGAAATGTTAAGAAGGAAACGTAATAACCAAATACCTTCGACTTTGTTGCCTACAGTAACATACTTGTAGCGCCATCTTACGTCATAATTTAGAAATGCGTGCTAACTAAGTGCAAAAAGGCATTCTGCAGTAAGATAACACAGCATTACGTAGATGCCAGATTTCATATCCCATTTTAAGGTCTAATTTATAGTTATATCGGTTTCAGTATCGTTTATCCGTAAAATGAATACGGCGCTAGGTGTTTTACTGCGAAATATGGCAGTTTTAGCAGAAATCCATTAGTCTTACTTTTTGGCCCTATGTTCTAGTAAGTTCTATAAATTCTTGTTGAACTACAGTTCCAACTACAAATTTCATACATAAAAAATAACGGCCAAGTGCGTGTCGGATACGCACACCAAGGGTTCCATACAAATTTGTAGATAGGTTACATATTATAATAAATAGCTTACGAAGTTACGATTACTAAGGATAAGCAACATAGAGCGCGTTCAGTGCATGGATGGGTGACCGTCTATGACTAACATTACTGGCATATTTCGGAGCGGTTCCGTGCTTCGCAAGGCACGTTAAGGCATTTGGTGCCGGCTATTGTTCAGCCATGTTAGAGGCCTTAGGGCGGCTTAAAAACTTTTGAAGACCAGCCACTAGACTTGCAATCTATCACCCATCCCGACTTGGCCCCCTCAGTGGAGTATGGCCTACAGCTTCCTCAGGTAAGAGACCCGTGCCCCTCGGTGGGGACATAATGGGTTGATGTTGATAATAAATAGTTTAGGAATCGAGTCTCGCAGTTTTTCTTTTTCATAGGTTTTCCCGAAGACTTGTAAGACTAATTAAATTATAATTTAATTGCAAATGTATAGTTTTCTGATTTGTTCCTGTAGTCGTAGTGAAAGACGATATTACTAGCCGAATTTCATAGTTGTAGGTTAACTGGAAATACCCAATGAATTTTGATTCCCTTGAGTGTAGAAATATACATTTTTTTGCGGCACAAACGGATGTAACTTTTTTCACTAGACCTGAGTATACGGTTCTAATTTCAACTCGTTACTTCCAAGCGTTTCTGAGGTAAAGAGTTTTGACAGACAGACGAACGGACGGAAGAACAACAAAATGTTCCAATAAAGGTTCCGATTTTCCTTTTGAGCAACGGAACCCTAAAAACATAATAACATGTAAATTTTTGGTCGATTGTGCTAGTTACCTTATCTTAAGCAAATCATTTATTGAAGTGGACATTAAAATGTGGTTAGTAAAAATAGACATCAGACTTATAATGCTGTTTTGTGGACCGCAAAATGAAACAATGTTAATGGACAAAATTCGTCATTATTTCTTTAAGATAACTTAATGCCATCAAAGTGATCCATATTAATAAATGCAAAAAAAGCACTATCAGTTTTTCTTTTCTTGCGGACACGTCTGAATAGATTTAAATAAATGTTAGCGAGTAAATTTTCTGTTTTTTTTCTGGTGTATAATAATAATAGTACAATGCAATTAGTAAATAAAGAACGGATTTAATGTGCAGGCCATAGAAGGATCACGAGCGTGTAAAAAATTCTAACGACTTAAGAATCCTTCACTTGCGAGTCATTCATGGCACTGGATATAAATCCTTTTCATACTAACGTTGCAGACTATACTTTATACCATCTCTACGAGGAAAAGAAAGATGCAAGCGAAAATATACATTTAATGGAGGAAAACGTAAATTAAATAAAATTCACATTACATCAGAACAATAACTAAATAAGACTAACTTTCGTATTATTAGGATGGCAAAATTTTTACAAAAATAACAGCAATGAACACAAAACTTTTTTATGTTTGTAATTCTCCAGGAGAGGCAAATTTTTATCTGTGGTAATATTTTTTCCCTGCATAATATTCGCCACAGACTAGTCTGAATCGTGTCTTTATAAATAAGGCCGTAAGATTTTAATTATATCGACGTAATTGTAAAAGACACGAGACTTACAAATACATTATAATGATTATGCGACAAAAAAAACAATAAATATTCAATTCCGAAGAGCGTTTTATATCAATTCATCACATCCTACTCTGCATGTGATTACAGCCATTTTTTCAATAAGGCCTCTGACATGGTTTAACGACAGCCGGCACCAACGGCTTAACGTGCCTTGCGAAACACGGAAGCGCTCGGAAAAATGCCGGAACGGTCACTCCCCAACCTGCACCTGACCGCGCCTGTTGTTGCTTTACACAAGTGATTGCTTCCAATCACTTGGTTCGACTAGGCTACGAGCGCTTCGCTCGCTATAAGAGGAGTTTAGCAAGACGAAGACTACAATCTTTTCTATAAATATTTAAATGCTTTGAACAGCACAAAAAAAAAAGAGTTCGCATAGTATTTATTGCATGACACCTTTTATAAGACTATTTATGCAGTAGTTGAAAGTTTTGTCAGATTGTCAACGTTGTGAGTGTTGAACGATCAATAATAAATATATTGCTTCGTTATCAACCCTTGATAACGTGTCCCTACTGCTGGGGCACGGGTCTCTTCCTTCATCGCAGGAAGGTTAGGCCATACTCTAAGACGGGGGCCTAGGCCGGGTTGGTGGAGGTGGTAATATATTGCTTGCAGAAGCGTATTTAAAAAGCGGCACGTACCTGAACATCGAACGGCTGATGATGCTGGGCGGAGTCCTGTTGCTGCACTACCGAGGCGCCGTTGACGAGACCGCCGGCGCCAGCTGCGCCCACGCCGCCGCTGCCGCCGACCGCGCCCACGCCGCCGACCCCGCCGACGCCGCCGCCGACCCCGACCCCACCGCCGTACTGGTGACAACGTGTTAAGTGTTAAACAAATACGGACTCGGCCGGGTCCCAAACTAGATTATTTAATGAATGCTTCAAAAACTATTTACATTATTGTAGATAGTTTTTGAATCACCCATCGAAATTAATTTTAAAGCGAAGCTTTTGGGTTGTCAATAAATATTAAAGTTATGCAAAATCCTATTTAACACCTATTTAAGTACCTATTTAAAAAAAAATTAAGACCTATCACTACCCACCACCAGAGATTGTAATATAGTTGTCCAGAACGTAATTTTTTTGTACCATTCCCATAGCCATTTAGCCTTTTTTGGAAATCCTTGCAAAATTAGCCAATCAGCAAGAGTTTCAAGTTACAACCTGACCTGAAATCCATGAAGAAAATGCTGTAATTTTCAATTTAATTTTTTGGCTAAGTGCCTGTTTTTATGGTAACGATAGAGCAATTATTTTCCATTATTTTATAGTGCCCTTTAATGGGTACCTTTCTTTAATTAACCGTACAACAACGGCAAAATAAGTTTAGAAGCTGAATAAAAGCTGTGTTAATGAACAAAACAAACAACTTTAATATATTTATAAAATATATTTTTTTTTTTGAAAACGATTATAACCTGGAAATATATATTATTAGAAAGCATTTAAAATATCGTCAGATGACAAACTTGTTAATGTTTTTAGTCTCAACAGAGACTAAAAACATTAACAAGTTATATTTTATTCTATTTATATAAATCAAGAACGTTTTACCCAACGGATACGACGCTGTTGACGTTTTCCTAGTTTCCCCGCGTGCCACTTACTTTGATAAACTATAATAGTTCGTATTTTGTCTGGTCAATATGACATCAGAGAATCGATTGAAAACATCACAAGAAAAGTGTAAAACATATACGAAATATGTCGAAATTATTTTGTCCCTATTATAGAAGCAAACCTATAGGTTTTGTAGTTGTACGTGTGCTATTTTTTGGTAAATTGTTAAAAACTGCATCCTAAACAACAAGTAAGACGCCGAAATGAAAATGCTTCTTGCTTATGGCAGTTGATACCAATTTGACATTCACTGTATTATTACAGTGGATGTCAGTGGATGTGGCTTAATATTGTTCATTCAGACCTCACTCAGTCCTTTTTGGGTTTTTATTCCTAGCGATAGAGCTTGAAACAGTCGACAAAATATTTCGATGTTTTAATCGACATCCTAATATGACTTAGAATTTTTCATCTTTCTTAGATATCCATAAAGCGTTCATTTACAACGTATACAATATGAAATCCGTTTTATAACAAATTTTTGTAAAAAATATTTTAATTTACTTGAAAGAAAAGGTAGATACAGTAAAAAGAAGACAAGAAGAAGGGAGTATCATAATAATGTCATTAAAAAAAAATTTAGGATAAACTTTAATTGAAGTTAATCGGGTATTGCTTGTTTTTTAGGATAACACTTCTTTTCTACTACGGGACATCCCAGAATAGTATTTTATGTAATGTTATGCTCCCTTGGAAGTTAAAGGACCAAGGATAACATAATAATTTTCTGATAATCATATTTTGATATCTAAGTCATTCTTTTATCTACTTAACCCCTAGTTTCTCGTCTACTAAGAATCTGTTAATCTCCTCTTAACAGCTGTCAAATGTTTTTAAGTCAGATGTCGCTGCCTGTACGTAATACAGAGAATATTGTAAAGAGGTTCGAAATTTCACTGATGCCGTGAGTCGCCCATTGGCTCAATTGGTAGAGCGCTGGTACGGATAGCCAGAGGTTGCGGGTTCGAATCCCGGCATGGGTGAAATTTTTAGCCTCTAAATAGGTTTTTAAATTTGTTCCTTAGCACGGGTTAGTGCATTAAAAATAAAAATAATGTTTTTATCTGTATGCACTTTTTCGGAGCGTGTCCTTTTAGACGTTTTCGTTTGATTTAGATTCTAAGTAACGTCCTTCCTACTTATTTACCTACAAATTCATTGTAAATTCTGGACAGACAGTATTATATTTTAAACTAAATTCATACAATAGTATGTGATAAATATCTGCGTTTGATGTTAGATATAGCATACACGGCATTCTTGAAATTGTACAAAGGAAGAGATAGAAAATATTTATTGAGTAAAAAAATTATACAAAAAAATTGTGACACAAAGTTGTGACACCAAGTACTAACGTAATAAACATTCTTCAGTATCCCTAATAAACCGCTTTGATAAGAAAATATATTGAATTAAAAATTTTAAACCATCTTCAAGTTTGACGCGGTCAAGTAACATAAAAGAAATAAAATAGTAGATTCTTAAACGAGGATAGAAAGAATCAATTCCCGAGGTATTTAGACTATAGTCCGAGTAGGAATTGATTATTTTACCCGTGTTAAACACTCTATTTCGAATATGAGGAAAATGAAAACTCATTTTTTATATTCAAATCTTAGCCTAAAAGATTATTACCTATTTTTTTGAATTCCGTCACAGATACTATAACAGATTAGTACCCGCCAATCCGCTATTTGACACGTATCAAATTCGACGCGATAAATGAATATTTCCTATAGTATTTAACGTAAGAAACCGAAATATATTAATTTTGCTAAGGAAGTATGCAGGATGGCTGCAAAATTTGCAAAGTAAAAAAAAAATTTCCTTGTTTAATTCTTAACGGCGAAAACGCTATCCGCCATCTTGAAACCATCTAAAGTATGAAAACAAACATCTTTCAGCCAGAGCCAGTGGACATTGATTATTATAGGACTTACATCAAAGTGATCTTCATTGATAAAGAGTCGGGGGTCTCTTTTGGCAAGTTTGAGCCAAGTTTCTCGAATGGTTATTTCACTGGGTACACGAATCCACAACTTCCCGGGGGTCTTTATTGACGTGTTTTTTCATTCTCGAACAATGCATGGTTGCGTAGTTGTTATTTCACTATGCTCAGAGATCACTTACAGAAAATTGAATGTCAAACATTGTTTACATTTTTTTGGACTTCAAACCATAGACAAAAACGGCCGCGTTTTTAGCTGTTTAGGAAAATTAAGTTTTAAAATATATTTTTATGATGATTTTAGGTCCTCAAAAATATACTAAAATATTTTTTAGTCTAATGGAAGAGTTATTTACTGTTTCAGACTTACTTAAAAAGAGAGTCAAATAGCGAATTTATGTCGACTTTTTAAATTTTAATTAGGGAACTCACCGCGTAATTGTTGCGGCTTATTCAGCTCAAAGAAGTTTGCGCTAAGTTCACACTGGCTGTTTAGAAACTCACATGGCCGGCCGCAGCATTATTTTAATTACTTTTCTTTTTTAAAAGCCTATTTATTACGTAAAACTCTTCACAGCTGACAGTAGTTCTATTTTTGAATTCTGGTCCTTAGGTGGGAAGTAATTTGTATGAGGTTTTGCCTCCCTGTGGAGGGAAGCAGCATTTTCCACCCAATAATCAGATCAAAAAAACACTACTTTCCGAGTATAAGAAATGAAAAAAATATAGAATATTGTATGCTACATGCCTACAAAGTTCAATACTGTTTTTGGCAAGTGGTGTCATTATTTATACCAACGAAAGAACTTTATTTACTTATCCATGCCAATGTAAGTTTCTGTTAAAAATAAGTTAAATCTAATGGCTTTATTTGTCAATATAACATTTACATACAAGCACATACATTGCTTCTGGCCCCACACTAGGATACCCTGTGTCGTGGGAACCAGAAACAACGATATCATAAACATGTAAACATCCAAGACCTGAGCTTTTTTTGTCCCGAGACCTCTTGCATGGTAGGCAGATGCGCTACCGCTACGCCACAGAGGTCGTCAATGGTAACCTTACCATTAGATTTACTAAGTTCTTGGATGTTGGCTTTAAAAATCTCTACAAAATTATTGGGTAAATAAGAAGATATTTTTGCAATGATATCAATAATAAAAGATTTGATTGGACAACATTAACATGAAATTTTGTGTATGTAATGCTAAAAAATGTTGCAGTCTTATTATTGTATCACACTATATGACCCCGTGAACTTTGTATAACCATTTAAACTTTCCCTGGACTTCCTTTAACATATTAAAAAAAAATGGTAAATCTGTCCCAAAAAAAAGTTCCCAATGAACAGTAGTTAATTTAATATGAGATTATGTCATAGTATATATATTAACTATTTTGTTATATACCAAATAAATAAACATAAATAGCTAAAAAACTAACTATTCCTCACTTAGATAGTTACAATATTCTTTTTTGTACTTTACAGTCCGGTTGACAAACTACAAAATCGTAAAATGAATAAAAGGAAAATGGAAATAAGAAATAATGAACAAAACTATTTTAGAGACATAGAAGCGCCTAAATAAATTTTTATTTGGTTCCTCTTTATTGCCTTCGAACTACCTACTTATTACGGATCAAATGTCCGTTTCCCTCAAGGCCTGCGCAGACGAGGGACTATCCCCCGGGTACCTTTGTGTCCGTCGACATACATCTCTTATAAATTGAATCGAATAACGCACACAAAGGACTAAAAGTACCCCGTACAAAAATCCCTCAAGTTACCGAGGACATCAAGAGACCGGACTGGATAAAAGTTCGGTGTTTTCTTTTAATACGCCTTTTCTTTTTCAACTTCATGTAAATTACAACACAATGTAATCTCAGAATAGTTGCTTTCATAGCGTACGCTTCACTCAATTCGGTCATTTTGCCAAAAAAATTTAACAATACTTTTCCCGAATATTCAAACATACCTGTTGGGAGTTTGCAAAGCTGTTGTTGTCAAACTGAGGATGCTGTTCCATCTGTAATACTAGTTCGATGTGCTGATTCATGGAGTCATTCAAGGTCATTCCTGGGGACAAAAGCTCTTGTTAATTTATTCCTTCCATAATGTAGCATCAACATCAATTAAAGTTAGATAAAACTTTACACACTCGTGCTTTTTTTTTACCTTTCCCGCACTCGTGCGTTTTCTTTCCTAACTGTCAAAATAATGTCTATTAAAAAGAAAAACCAACCATGAAGTTTTTACTAAAAAAAATCATAGAAGTTTTTATGAGCTACTAATTTGTTTCAATATCAGATTTAATGATTTGATTGAATGAGTTAAGTTAGTACTATTTTTATTTTTAATGCACTAACCCGTGCTAAGGACAAATTTAAAAACCTATTTAGAGGCTAATAATTTCACCCATGCCGGGATTCGAACCCGCAACCTCTGGCTATCCGTGCCAGCGCTCTACCAATTGAGCCAATGGGCGACTCACCGGCATCAGTGAAATTTCGAACCTCTGTACGTAATACAGAGAATAGTGTAAAGAGGTTCGAAATTTCACTGATGCCGGTGAGTCGCCCATTGGCTCAATTGGTAGAGCGCTGGCACGGATAGCCAGAGGTTGCGGGTTCGCATCCCGGCATGGGTGAAATTATTATCCTCTAAATAGGTTTTTAAATGAGTTAGGTTAGGTTTCATTTTATATCAATAAAAAAATTCTTCTGAAGACTTGGCTGTATGGGCATAGTTCCCTTTGCCTACTAGAATGGGTGAAGAGAAAAAATCTCTGCTTATATTTTTTTACGATTGGCGCCATTTTCCAAATAATTTTTCTTTATTAAATTGCTTATTTTTTTCGCAACTGTATTAAAAATAGTCGTTCAGTACACGTGCGGAACCGTCATTGCAACTTGTTCCGACTGTCAACCCTCGCCTTCGGCGCATCATCAACCCGATTATGTTCCCACCGAGGGGCATGGGTCTTTTGTCTTACGAAGGTATCATACTATTATTAGTATAGTTGTATAAGATAATATTATTAACCAAAAACAGTGACCTTATCTATGTTATTTAACCTCTGGTGCTGAGCTGGGCCCAGCCCATTGAACCTGGCCCTAAAGTCTAATACACATATAGATTTTCAATACAATTATAGTCTCTGGCCGAATGAGACGATTTACAGCATCTGGTGGCATCTTCACTAAATTGGTAAGGGACCATTCGGATGCTGCAGTGCCTGGGACATTGTATTTAGATGGAGTAGGCTTGCTCAAGACCAATTCCATCCTGACAGTTTAGTCAACATAGCCAACAGGAAAGATTAGTCCATACATGCGGAGCCAAGCGAGCCGTGGGTTTCCACACGATGTATTCCTTCACTGTTAGAGTCTGGTATTACTACTACAAATTCGCAGATGTATGTAACTTTCAAAATAAACAAGGCATAAGTACACGCACTTCGAATCGAACCTCGTTTTCGAGCGGAGGTAGCCCAGTGGGTAGAATAGAATTATATAAACAAAATAGGTTTTACGTCGTATGGCTTAGCAATATTTTTAAACTAAAACTTTCGCAAGCACTACACATTAATAACTTAGTAACCGACGACGCGACCTCCGCCGATTAAGTTCTACAAATCAGTGCGAAACCTGGTCGCACTCTTCCGACAGAAAATCAAGTAAGTGAATTCGGAACTAAGTTAATAAGGATAGCAAGCATAGCCATATTTTAAGTATCAAGATAATGACATTAACCATCGTTATCATAGGTCTTTGTGTCGCGGTAAAACAGCACCAACAGTAACACTTCAAGAAAGCGACCACATATGTGCTCGGCAATGGGGGACAATAGAGCCGGGAGGCACCATTGAGACTGATAGAACTAAAACAGGGTAGAAATTGCACCCATCTAAAACACTATTAGGTCCCAGACTCCACTTAGAAATTAATAGAAAGTGATTTAAAGGTTTTCGCAGATATTTTTATCGGTCACCTACTTGTTTAATTTTATTGGCGTCTAAGTGACATAATACAATTGGTAACAAACCTGGATGAATTTGAGGGTGCTGCGGGTGAGGAAGTCCTTGCATCGACGCAACGCCCAACATCCCTGGGTGGTGCTGCAAATTAAAAAACGTTTGTGAGAATGTTGTAACAATACAACTTTATTATTATTATACTTTCATCATCATCAGCCCACCGCTGCCCACTGCTGGGTATAGGCCTTTTCCCCATTATGCCAAGCCTCACGGTCTCTCGCCATCCTCATCCAAGGACCCTCCACTGACTCTGCCACATCGTCTGACCATTGGGCCGCTGGTCTGCCCACCGACCGCTTTCCCGTTCTATTCTATTATTATTATATTCTTATTATACTTTATTGCACATGAAATATTTAACAGTTGTATTATCAACTTTCGTTGATAACACAACTTTCGTCACTATAATGAAAAAAAAAGACGTTCATGAAGAGTTGCATTTTTCGTCTATGGTTTCCAATGAAATAATACTGAACTTCATGGGTCTGCAAAATAAATGGTTGAACCGCTTATAGTTACTGTAAACTTTAGAGATAAGTCGGCATTTTTACAAGTGCGGTATCACGCATAATCTATGGCATGTCATTCTGGAACAATGCCATCGAGTCTACTGGGGTGCTGGTTTATCGTATAAATGCGGGTCACGAAAGCAGAAGTAACATTCTAGAGCCCAATTAAGATTATCACCTTCTATGGTGCTATGGTGCTCAGTCGGAAAACTGGTTGAAATCTCATATGTGGATGCCAGATAATGATCTACGCGTACTGCAGCGCTGACTGGACCTAGTGCAGTCTCACCTATAGGTGCTGAAGGTAAGCCAGGTGATGCAGATGGGAAGGCTGTGGCATCCGCCTCAGGTAGTGTGGGATATGCGGTCTCACTGCGGGTGCTGAAGGTGCGCCAGATGATGGAACTGCGCGGGCTGCGGCTTTCACGTGAGTTAGCGTGGGATATGCGGTCTCACCTGGATGCTGGAGGTGCGCCAGGTGATACAACTGTGCGGGTTGAGGCTTTCACGTGAGCTAGCGTGGGATATGCGGTCTCACCTGCGGGTGCTGGAGGTGCGCCAGGCGATGCAACTGCGCGGGCTGCGGCTTTCACGTGAGCTAGCGTGGGATATGCGGTCTCACCTGCGGATGCTGGAGGTGCGCCAGGTGATACAACTGCGCGGGTTGTGGATTTCATGTGAGTTAGCGTGGGATATGCGGTCTCACCTGCGGGTGCTGGAGGTGCGTCAGGTGATGCAACTGCGCGGGCTGCGGCTTTCACGTGAGCTAGCGTGGGATATGCGGTCTCACCTGCGGATGCTGGAGGTGCGCCAGGTGATGCAACTGCGCGGGTTGTGGCGCCGGCGCGGCCATGGCGTGAGGCGGCAGCAGCGGGAACGCGGCTGCCTCGCCGTTGCGCATCACACCGCAGTTCTCTTCTTCGGCTGGTGACGGTTGACGAGAGCCCGGAGTGCGGCTGGCGAGAGAAAGGACAAGCGGTTATCGTTAGATGGA
The DNA here is from genome assembly GCA_934045075.1 of Yponomeuta sedellus. Taxonomy (NCBI): domain Eukaryota; kingdom Metazoa; phylum Arthropoda; class Insecta; order Lepidoptera; family Yponomeutidae; genus Yponomeuta; species Yponomeuta sedellus. The sequence goes on along the minus strand of OW203728.1, from coordinate 16,646,926 downwards.
TGCAATCTGGGTTACGAGTTGATTCGGTACTCTCTTCGAAATTAAAGAAAAAGAAAATAGACAGTGATTACACCTATAACATAAACAACTATGCGTAGTATGCCAGTAAAAAAATAGACAATCGTCGTCAAAGATTTTAGTAATTGCAATTAAATTAGGAAACCAATTTTGGAACAGGATGTTCTGGATCTTAAGTAGAACAACTTCACCGGTTACATTTTCTCTGATCGTGTGTATTACTGCAGTCAGATCTCCATCGTGAATCATAAAATATCCAGTTATACTATGTAAACCGAAAATGGCGAAGTTTGCTTAGTGATTCAATTAAGATAGTAGTGATAATTTTGTGTATGAAAATCGTCTACACCGTGTCTAGGCAAAACTGATAAGCGCGTCACGCCAATATACGCGTAGAGATAAGGCAATTCACGTACTCAAATTCATTATACCAAGTCATTAACCTAGGTTAATTTTATTTACTCGAGTAGTTGTGCCAGTATGAACTCACTTCACATTTGACTTTCATTCAAACAGTTCCTTTCAAGTTTTTAAGTTATAGTTTAGCAACTTATGCTTTGTATGGCTGTTGAAAAGTTACGGCAATTGGTATGGCAATAGATAGGTAGGCAATTAAATGGCAATTGAAAAGTTACGCACTCATTCGTCCGTAACTTTTCAATTTACTTAATTATAGTTCATAGTTAGAATCTACTTCCTATCTCCCACGATGAAATTTTACTTTATAGTTCGTGGTTCAAAATATGTCAGAGATAGTATTATTCGCAGAAGACACGTCACTTATTTTTAAAATTAAGAGACAAGAGAATGACCTTGACAGTACAAATAATGCTCTCTCTCGGGTACATAATTGGTTTACTACCAATAACTTATTGTTAAATTCAAAGAAGACAAAATGTATAAAGTTCACTCTACCAAATGTCAAAGCGGTTGACAGCAATGTTATGTTGGGGAATGACAAATTAGACCTTGTAAATGAAACTGTATTTCTAGGTATCACAATTGATGCAAAGCTTCAATGGGGTCCTCATATAAAAAATAGCAAATAGGCTTAGTTCAGCAGCATATGCAGTTAAAAGAATTAGGGAACTAACTGACGTCGCAACTGCTAGGCTTGTTTATTTTAGTTACTTACATAGTGTTATGTCAACTTATGTCCTATGGCATACTACTGTGGGGACAGGCTGCAGGTATTGAGACCATCTTTGTCTTGCAGAAGAGAGCGATCAGATTCATTTATAAGCTAGGCAGTAGAGATTCGTTAAGAGATTTCTTTAAAGAAACTAACATCCTGACAGTTGCCAGTCAGTATATCTATGAAAACATTATGTACGTCAGGAAAAATATCAGTAACTTTAAAACTTTGGGTAGCCAACACAATGTAAATACTAGAAATAAACATAAACTTTCGTTCCCACTATTTAGGCTGGCAAAGGTTAATACATCCTTCATGGGGCATTGTATACGCTTCTATAATAAAATCCCTGAAGATATATTATGCTTGCCTGAATCGCGGTTCAAAAAATGTTAAGCAAACTTAGTGCCAAAAGGGCTACTATAACATAAAGGATTATCTAGATGACAATGAGGTCTGGAATTAAAGCCAGTACAATGTATGAGTTCTATGTTTTATAATAATTATGTAAACTATGTTAATTAAGGACTTTGAAAAGACTAAGTTTGGTGTTTTTTTGTCCATTTTTTCTCCAAAATGATCTAGATTTTGAAATGGATTCCTTTTGTACCTTTTCATTTCATTTCACAGCAGTTGTCTGCACCTCGGTACATAGACGTGAGTTTACATCGTGTCTTAACGATCGGCAAGTTTATTTTTGTATCAGCAAGTTATTCGGCGGGCGTAATGTCAGTAATTCCGTGTTGCATCACACGCGGGACGGAGGCGCGCGGTGTGGGAGCGTGGCATTGACGGAGGCCGCGAGCCGACGGCGGTTATTGCCCGCGCCCGCTGTCGCCGCGCGCGCGACTCCGACATTTCAGCGCATCGCACCAGTCGACCTTCGCGAGTACCGCGACAAACTTCACCTCGACTTCTAATGGCCAAAAATAGTGGCGTATTTATGCAAGAGTAAGCGGGCGTCTCGCCCGAATAATACCATCTGTATGTCGCCAAGAGATCGCTTGCGAATGCATTATGTGACTCGCGCTGGGGACGCGTTTGCGTCAATTTCTAGGAATAACTGAATGACAGATTTCGGTTTTACATCAAAATACATTTATGTGGCGTCGCACACGCTGACTGTGAGATTATTTGATTTATTGATGAGTCGACTCGGTATCGTAACGCAAACGGCATGTTCTTTCTTAATACAATATTGCATATGTGGCTCTTATTTTTTTAGGGCAAGAGTTCTCCATATCCTGTTTTTAATCATTGTTTGTCATACTGGACGATGTCTGTTGCCCAGTCTATTCACCCATAAATGACTGAGCTGTGGTCTAATTATGCGCACCAAATCCTGAGCGATTCAAATCATCCATATATCAAATTCCGTAGTTATTTAAAAGTTAGACGATTGTAATCGTTCAGGATTTGGTGCGTCTAATACGAGGGTTAATCTAAACGACACAGACAATATTAGAACGAAACTGATACAGATATTAAAATATTGCGACAGTCTGTGCGCCATTTAACCAATCTATTTATCAATTAATTTAAGTCCATCTACCTACACTAGACAATATTATACAACGTCTAGTAGAAAGTATTTTTAAACACGCTTTAAAACAAAACTATTTTTAATCCACAAGAATATAAGTCTTTGCAACCATTCCTTTAAATAAATATTTTTATTTTAAAACATTTCAAATGCCAACCCTGTCACAGCCACCTACATATGTGAGAGATATGTGAAGTGGGCACTCAAATGCAGTAGTTGAGGCCTATTTTTTGGGTTCCGTACATCAGGACGACTGAACCCTTATAGGAACACTTTGTTGTGCGTCCGCTCGTCTATCATTCATTACCCTTTAGCTCGGAAACCCGCAGAGGTATCAAGTCAATATTGAGTAGTCCTTGAAGTTGTGAAAAAATCAAATTCCTAAATTAACGGAAAAAAATGAAACGGCCGTTTAATTTTTTTCCGTTGCGCCGCAAATTTTAACATATATTTCGACATTAAATATAATTAAATTCATATGGTACTTCCCGTTGACCTAGAACTATGAAATTTGACAAGTAATATCGTCTTATATTACAAATACAGTATAATCTGAAAACTAAACATTTGCAATTACATAATGAGAAAATTGTCTTTGAAAAGCTCGGAAAAAATGCAAGAGTGTAATCCTAAATTATTTATAATATGTACGGAACCCTTGGTGAGGGAGTCCGACTCGCACTTGACCGGGTTTTTTAAATGGAGTATTGGCCAGGGATTACATATCAAGCAATTTGTCAAGTCAAACTTTGTTTCGAAAGGGACCAGTAAACAGTAATACAATATTTTCTCACGCCGACCTCCGGAACTTAGCGTAATGCTAACTCGTTATTGCAATCAACAATACGCATGACTCAGATTACGAAAACATAATTAACAACTTGTCTCATGAGTGTATCGAAATGAGACTGAGGGATAATATGGTGATTCATAATGGATTACACGATTCGAGAGATTTCTAGCTAGACTGCTGAAAAAAGGGCACGCTCGAAAGGCACATGTATCTATGCATGTTGATTGACACAATAACAAAGTTAGGTATTTAAAAACCTATTTAGAGGCTAAAAATTTCACCCATGCCGGGATTCGAACCCGCAACCTCTGGCTATCCGTACCAGCGCTCTACCAATTGAGCCAATGGGCGACTCACGGCATCAGTGAAATTTCGAACCTCTTTACAATATTCTCTGTATTACGTACAGGCAGCGACATCTGACTTAAGCAAATTGCATTACTTAGAGCCCCGACCACCTACTTTGCAGTTAGGTTTTAACATCGGAACGATATCACTGTACCCACATGATTACACTATTTTTATTTTTTATGCACTAACCCGTGCTAAGGAACAAATTTAAAAACCTATTTAGAGGCTAAAAATTTCACCCATGCCGGGATTCGAACCCGCAACCTCTGGCTATCCGTACCAGCGCTCTACCAATTGAGCCAATGGGCGACTCACGGCATCAGTGAAATTTCGAACCTCTTTACAATATTCTCTGTATTACGTACAGGCAGCGACATCTGACTTAAGCAAATTGCATTACTTAGAGCCCCGACCACCTACTTTGCAGTTAGGTTTTAACATCGGAACGATATCACTGTACCCACATGATTACACTATTTTTATTTTTAATGCACTAACCCGTGCTAAGGAACAAATTTAAAAACCTATTTAGAGGCTAAAAATTTCACCCATGCCGGGATTCGAACCCGCAACCTCTGGCTATCCGTACCAGCGCTCTACCAATTGAGCCAATGGGCGACTCACGGCATCAGTGAAATTTCGAACCTCTTTACAATATTATCTGTATTACGTACAGGCAGCGACATCTGACTTAAGCAAATTGCATTACTTAGAGCCCCGACCACCTACTTTGCAGTTAGGTTTTAACATCGGAACGATATCACTGTACCCACATGATTACACTTTTTTTATTTTTAATGCACTAACCCGTGCTAAGGAACAAATTTAAACCTAACTGCAAAGTAGGTGGTCGGGGCTCTAAGTAATGCAATTTGCTTAAGTCAGATGTCGCTGCCTGTACGTAATACAGAGAATATTGTAAAGAGGTTCGAAATTTCACTGATGCCGTGAGTCGCCCATTGGCTCAATTGGTAGAGCGCTGGTACGGATAGCCAGAGGTTGCGGGTTCGAATCCCGGCATGGGTGAAATTTTTAGCCTCTAAATAGGTTTTTAAATTTGTTCCTTAGCACGGGTTAGTGCATTAAAAATAAAAATAGTGTAATCATGTGGGTACAGTGATATCGTTCCGATGTTAAAACCTAACTGCAAAGTAGGTGGTCGGGGCTCTAAGTAATGCAATTTGCTTAAGTCAGATGTCGCTGCCTGTACGTAATACAGAGAATATTGTAAAGAGGTTCGAAATTTCACTGATGCCGTGAGTCGCCCATTGGCTCAATTGGTAGAGCGCTGGTACGGATAGCCAGAGGTTGCGGGTTCGAATCCCGGCATGGGTGAAATTTTTAGCCTCTAAATAGGTTTTTAAATTTGTTCCTTAGCACGGGTTAGTGCATTAAAAATAAAAATAGTGTAATCATGTGGGTACAGTGATATCGTTCCGATGTTAAAACCTAACTGCAAAGTAGGTGGTCGGGGCTCTAAGTAATGCAATTTGCTTAAGTCAGATGTCGCTGCCTGTACGTAATACAGAGAATATTGTAAAGAGGTTCGAAATTTCACTGATGCCGTGAGTCGCCCATTGGCTCAATTGGTAGAGCGCTGGTACGAATAGCCAGAGGTTGCGGGTTCGAATCCCGGCATGGGTGAAATTTTTAGCCTCTAAATAGGTTTTTAAATTTGTTCCTTAGCACGGGTTAGTGCATTAAAAATAAAAATAGTGTAATCATGTGGGTACAGTGATATCGTTCCGATGTTAAAACCTAACTGCAAAGTAGGTGGTCGGGGCTCTAAGTAATGCAATTTGCTTAAGTCAGATGTGGTTGCCTGTACGTAATACAGAGAATATTGTAAAGAGGTTCGAAATTTCACTGATGCCGTGAGTCGCCCATTGGCTCAATTGGTAGAGCGCTGGTACGGATAGCCAGAGGTGGCGGGTTCGAATCCCGGCATGGGTGAAATTTTTAGCCTCTAAATAGGTTTTTAAATTTGTTCCTTAGCACGGGTTAGTGCATTAAAAATAAAAATAGTGTAATCATGTGGGTACAGTGATATCGTTCCGATGTTAAAACCTAACTGCAAAGTAGGTGGTCGGGGCTCTAAGTAATGCAATTTGCTTAAGTCAGATGTCGCTGCCTGTACGTAATACAGAGAATATTGTAAAGAGGTTCGAAATTTCACTGATGCCGTGAGTCGCCCATTGGCTCAATTGGTAGAGCGCTGGTACGGATAGCCAGAGGTTGCGGGTTCGAATCCCGGCATGGGTGAAATTTTTAGCCTCTAAATAGGTTTTTAAATTTGTTCCTTAGCACGGGTTAGTGCATTAAAAATAAAAATAGTGTAATCATGTGGGTACAGTGATATCGTTCCGATGTTAAAACCTAACTGCAAAGTAGGTGGTCGGGGCTCTAAGTAATGCAATTTGCTTAAGTCAGATGTCGCTGCCTGTACGTAATACAGAGAATATTGTAAAGAGGTTCGAAATTTCACTGATGCCGTGAGTCGCCCATTGGCTCAATTGGTAGAGCGCTGGTACGGATAGCCAGAGGTTGCGGGTTCGAATCCCGGCATGGGTGAAATTTTTAGCCTCTAAATAGGTTTTTAAATTTGTTCCTTAGCACGGGTTAGTGCATAAAAAATAAAAATAGTGTAATCATGTGGGTACCCACACACTCAATTGGTAGAGCGCTGGTACGGATAGCCAGAGGTTGCGGGTTCGAATCCCGGCATGGGTGAAATTTTTAGCCTCTAAATAGGTTTTTAAATTTGTTCCTTAGCACGGGTTAGTGCATTAAAAATAAAAATAGTGTAATCATGTGGGTACAGTGATATCGTTCCGATGTTAAAACCTAACTGCAAAGTAGGTGGTCGGGGCTCTAAGTAATGCAATTTGCTTAAGTCAGATGTGGTTGCCTGTACGTAATACAGAGAATATTGTAAAGAGGTTCGAAATTTCACTGATGCCGTGAGTCGCCCATTGGCTCAATTGGTAGAGCGCTGGTACGGATAGCCAGAGGTGGCGGGTTCGAATCCCGGCATGGGTGAAATTTTTAGCCTCTAAATAGGTTTTTAAATTTGTTCCTTAGCACGGGTTAGTGCATTAAAAATAAAAATAGTGTAATCATGTGGGTACAGTGATATCGTTCCGATGTTAAAACCTAACTGCAAAGTAGGTGGTCGGGGCTCTAAGTAATGCAATTTGCTTAAGTCAGATGTCGCTGCCCGTACGTAATACAGAGAATATTGTAAAGAGGTTCGAAATTTCACTGATGCCGTGAGTCGCCCATTGGCTCAATTGGTAGAGCGCTGGTACGGATAGCCAGAGGTTGCGGGTTCGAATCCCGGCATGGGTGAAATTTTTAGCCTCTAAATAGGTTTTTAAATTTGTTCCTTAGCACGGGTTAGTGCATTAAAAATAAAAATAGTGTAATCATGTGGGTACAGTGATATCGTTCCGATGTTAAAACCTAACTGCAAAGTAGGTGGTCGGGGCTCTAAGTAATGCAATTTGCTTAAGTCAGATGTGGTTGCCTGTACGTAATACAGAGAATATTGTAAAGAGGTTCGAAATTTCACTGATGCCGTGAGTCGCCCATTGGCTCAATTGGTAGAGCGCTGGTACGGATAGCCAGAGGTGGCGGGTTCGAATCCCGGCATGGGTGAAATTTTTAGCCTCTAAATAGGTTTTTAAATTTGTTCCTTAGCACGGGTTAGTGCATTAAAAATAAAAATAGTGTAATCATGTGGGTACAGTGATATCGTTCCGATGTTAAAACCTAACTGCAAAGTAGGTGGTCGGGGCTCTAAGTAATGCAATTTGCTTAAGTCAGATGTCGCTGCCTGTACGTAATACAGAGAATATTGTAGAGGTTCGAAATTTCACTGATGCCGTGAGTCGCCCATTGGCTCAATTGGTAGAGCGCTGGTACGGATAGCCAGAGGTTGCGGGTTCGAATCCCGGCATGGGTGAAATTTTTAGCCTCTAAATAGGTTTTTAAATTTGTTCCTTAGCACGGGTTAGTGCATTAAAAATAAAAATAGTGTAATCATGTGGGTACAGTGATATCGTTCCGATGTTAAAACCTAACTGCAAAGTAGGTGGTCGGGGCTCTAAGTAATGCAATTTGCTTAAGTCAGATGTCGCTGCCTGTACGTAATACAGAGAATATTGTAAAGAGGTTCGAAATTTCACTGATGCCGTGAGTCGCCCATTGGCTCAATTGGTAGAGCGCTGGTACGGATAGCCAGAGGTTGCGGGTTCGAATCCCGGCATGGGTGAAATTTTTAGCCTCTAAATAGGTTTTTAAATTTGTTCCTTAGCACGGGTTAGTGCATAAAAAATAAAAATAGTGTAATCATGTGGGTACAGTGATATCGTTCCGATGTTAAAACCTAACTGCAAAGTAGGTGGTCGGGGCTCTAAGTAATGCAATTTGCTTAAGTCAGATGTCGCTGCCCGTACGTAATACAGAGAATATTGTAAAGAGGTTCGAAATTTCACTGATGCCGTGAGTCGCCCATTGGCTCAATTGGTAGAGCGCTGGTACGGATAGCCAGAGGTTGCGGGTTCGAATCCCGGCATGGGTGAAATTTTTAGCCTCTAAATAGGTTTTTAAATTTGTTCCTTAGCACGGGTTAGTGCATTAAAAATAAAAATAGTGTAAAGTTAGGTATTATTTATTGATTTATGAACGCCAACAGGCTACATTCAACCAATAGACTAGTAACAAAGTCTATCTTTAAATGTCTAGATATGCATCCCTGTCGGAGGCATCCACAAAATTTGCAGACATTCTGTATAAACTTAAATTTGTATACCTACAAACAACAACTGAGCAGCTTTCTTCTAAACTTAACTAGTTTAAATTTAGTGTATTAGGCAAGTTCATTAAAACATAGCAAGTAACCAAATACTGAGAATAAAAAATAAATAAGGTCACGAGGGTTACTAGGAGTTAGTTTATAGAGCTATTTGTAGGAGAAAGTTTATATCTATTCGACAAGTTTTTAACAATGTACTTTGTCCGTTATGATGTTACGTTTAAATTTATTGTTTTTCCATTTCTGTTTATTTCATGGTTGTAGAATGTTTGTGCCGTTAAATAAATGTTTTTATCTATCTAAGTTCTAACCTACCTAATGCTTAGAACTTATCGAGGATTCAAATAGCTATAAACTTTGTTCTCTATGTGGCATTCTAATAGCTATGAAATTTCTCTTCTATGTGGCATTCTTATTTAGAGGCTATGTACCTCGCATAGGCTACCGAGAGGGTCATCGCGACAAGAGCCACCGCCAGTCAGTACACAGAGCATTGATTATGTATTTTTTTACTGGCTCGTTAGTCTAGCGGTATCACGTCTGATTAGCACGCCAGCATTATCGCACTGTCACGTGTTTCAATTCATTAACAGAGTAATAATAATATGCCAGTAAATATTCAAATGTCGACTGCACACCATAACCAGCTGTTGTTACTTTATTTGAAACTGCTACACAACACTGCGATGGATGAGGTAGTAACATTTTATCACTAGCCAATGCAGCTAGCCGGGCGGACATGACCTAAGCTATTGTATATCCAAAAGAAACCTTATCAACGTTGTCAGTAATATAACCCTTCAATCAACACAGGGTTTCGCCTTTGTGGTGTCATTGCCCCGTTAACATACTACAGTAACAAGGTATTTTTTTAGTTTAACGAGAAGTTATCAGGGTCTCGATCCTGTTAGTACATTATACTACATATTGTAGGTTCACGGTCGGGTCGAATGATATGTTTATTTATCTCATTGACGCCTAGAAGGTTGGAGGATTGCGCGCGTAGACATGAAGCGGCCAGCGAATTTAAATCGATGCGCTTCATGCAATTGTCATTGTATTAAACCTCGTAGAATCTAGGAAACATTAAGATTGCTTCAGAATGGTCAACAAAGAAAGCTGAAAGTACGAAACGATTCCATTGGAAGGAATGGTGCCCAGCTTTTATCAAACCCAGGGATAGTATAACAATAGAGTATTGGGATAGAATATCCGAATACTCTAGCGGAGGGTTATGTTTTTTAAGTGTATGTATGTTCTTCATTACGCTCTGTAGCTGAAAAGGCTTAATGGATTTCAGCCTGGGGGGTGTCGTTTGATTCGTGTTAATTGTGAGAGTGAAACTGGATATATAAAAATATTAAAAATTCTTTACGTTGAAATAAATTGAATTGAATATGACTTTACTTACATTAAAACTTTTTTAGGCAGTCAAAACTTTCTTAGGCAGTCAAGTGTTTTGGTTTTTTAAACAAATGACTGTTATTTAATGTACGGTGTATAAAGGCTATTAATCAAATCTAACACTTTACCTTCAAATACTTCTCAGAGGCAGTTTAAATAATGAGGAATAGTGCTTTTATAAAGAAGATATTAATATTTTACTAAACGATACATTCATACAAGATATATTATTATAGCAAAATTTAATTACTGAGCCAGGTTTTAAATTTAAATAAATACGTGTTGTGGGGCTTAAATATTTTTAAGCCCTACAACACGTATTTATAACAACGGAACCAGGTATTGTTAAGCCAAGCAGCTCAAATTTGCCCAGGATTGATTTATTAATGTTGGATGCTTTCCAAACCTCATCAATGGGTGTTTTTACACTGAGGCACTGCACACCATTTAATAGACTTTGGAATTCATTTTCATCACATCAAAATACGCAAATTTTGTTTACTTTCTTTGGCTGCGCGTAGACACATTTGACGTTTGTTTACCTAGGGGTGATGTCAGATTCGACGCCATGACACTGCGAGCTGTTTTCCACAGATTTAAAATATTTTAGAAAAATGGCTCAACCTTATTTATTATTAAGGTTGAGCCATTTTAATAATATTTTATTAAAATTCCGTATTGCAATAAAATTTTGCACATAGGCGAGCTTAATGCTAATTAGCATTATCTACCAGCTAACTTAAAACTTTCCCTTCGTTTAACTTTAGTTTATTACTGAAATATAGTATTTTTGTAAATAATAAATGTGTCACCTTCACACATTATGGAAGAGGATTAAAAATCTTTCGTCATGCCTACTGTTTCTAATTCAATGTGCACATATTTTTATTGCACTTTTGCACGAAAGCTTCCGTTGAAGATTTTATATCATCTTACTCAGAAAATATCAACGCCGGCGAAAGATAACTTCCGTGTAGGTTCTAACGTTTTTTTTATTTTCGGATAATTGCAGTTAGCTAAAGCTGTTTTGATGGCGACATGTTGAACTTTGAATAGCCCTTCAAACACAGTACGTCGAACGGCGCTACATCATAGCGGCTCGTATTTGTCGACGATTCGGGCTTTGGGACTTTTTCCTACATGCCTACAAGAGGCCTTATTTATAAAACACGACTGGAAAATATGTAACCACAGATAAAAGTCGTTAGAATAGTAAAATCTTAGTTAATTAATTATACTATTATTAATTCACAAAGTTTTCTGTGAATGTTTGGATTTTGTAACGCCTCTTTCTGTGCTCTAAATAAAATAAATGAAACATCAATTATACTGGACATTACGTACATAATAACCAGTGATAGGAATGAAGCGGGATTATTTACCTAAACTTCGAGGAACAGAGACAAAAATAGGAGACTTCCTTACGACAATATTTTTTTCCGGGACATCACTTAAGTAAGTTAAAAAATAATGTTATTCGGAATAAGTAATTGGTCTATGTTTACTTTAAGTTTGAGACTAGACATATAGTCCAAAATTTTCTGAAAGTTTGCTTTTTGGTTAATTTGTCAATACTATGATTTTTTGAGTTAAAATCGCATCCCTTAACGTCAGTAAAATAAATAAATAAAAGTCTAGTTTTAGTAAAAATCAAGATCTCTCAACGTCATCAAGTAGAAAGTTGAACGGTATTTGCAATATTTGCTTATGGTTATATTCTTTTGTTGCACTAACTCGTGCTAAGGACAATACGGATGTTGACACATGTTACCAATTCATGTTAAGTTATTTTTTTTTAATTAAAGACCGTATTTAAAAACGTATAATAACATTCTAAGAATATATTTATTTGCCATAAAATAAATAAAAATAGTTTAAATTGCATTATTTAATACCCATTATCACGTGACTGCGAACGTCAATCAAAGCGCGGGTGACGTCACTGACCGCTAAACAAAACAAGCTCACGTAGTCGAAAGTATCACCGGCGAACTAATTTCAACGATATTATTATAATATTATTGTAATATTACAACAATGAGACTGGATTCATCAAAGGAAGTAGTTCTAACTTACCGTGGCAAGTTATTTTGCCCGAAATAAGAATTTTTGTGCAGCGGAGCTTAGAAACGTAAAAATGTCATTGTAAGTACGTTTGAAATACCTACCTATGGTTGGTGGGTAAAGTCAAAACTACCTATCTAAAACTATTTTGTACCTAAGTACATACTCATATTTAAATTTTATCGTACAATACTTTTAGAATATTTGGCTTACCTACATCAAAGTGGTCTTCACAAAAATAGCTGGTACTTGTAGATGTCAATGATGTTGAACATCTTCTAGCAAGCGTTAGCCACTTTCTCCTTATTTTAGCAATTTTTGGAACATTTATGAACATTTTTTGCGGCGTACTTATTGACGTACTTTTACACATGGGTACTGCACAGCATTTGTACATCGTATTCATTTTTACACCTTTCAGAAAACTTATTTATTCGTAAGAATTCACTGAATATCAGATTAACTTTCATAGAGCGCGAGATTGTTTATCGGTCTGTGACGTCATCATACTCACGCGTTAGTTTAGAACGTTTTGGCGGGAATTTTAAAAAGTAGTTTTAAATAAGTATTTTTTTAGTAAAATGTGACGTATTTTTTCATGAAATTATTTTTTTCGTGTTTAAATAGCGTCTATCTATGAAACAAAATCCATTCCGAACATTAGTCCACATCCCTATTTAAAACCTATTTAGAGGAAAATTAAGATATATAAATTTATGTAAGTAATACAGAGAATATTGTAACGAAGTTCGAAATTTCACCGATGCTTGTACTTGCCCATTAGCTTAGTTGGGTGAGCGCTGGCGCGAATAGCCCGAGGTCGCGGGTTCGAGTCCCGGCATGGGTGAAATTTTTTGCCTCTATATAGGTTTTATATTTGCTTATGTAAACATAAAGAGTACACTTTGTAATTTAAGTTGTTCCGTCTGTATGTACATTTTGTTTCATGCTTTCCAGTACTTAATGAGATGATTTATACAGCGTCCAGTGGTATCTTCACTCAAACTAGATGGGTGAAGGGACCACTCCAACGCTGTAGTGCCTGGGACATGGTTTTACAGATGGTGTAGGCTTGCCAAGCACCTATACCATCCTGACAGCTTAGTCGGCCTAGCCCACAGGAAAGACTAGTCAATACGTGCGGAGCCAACCAAGCCGCGGGTTTCCTCAGGATGTTTTCCTTCACAGTTAGCGTGTGGTATATTGCGACTACAAATTCGCAAATGTACGTAACTTTGAAATTAAACAAAGTTGGCACATGCCCGCACTCGGGATCGAACCTGGGGCTCTCGCTTGCCAGTCCATGGTGCTACCACCGCTTCAATATACCTATATTTGTTACAATATTCATTGTGTTTTATTTTTCTTTTAACGTTTTAATTTTATAAATAAATAGATATAACACTTTTCAAGGCGACTCTGTGATAATGTATAGTCTTAAACTTTAGGTAAACAAAGACCAATTACTTATTCCGAATAACATTAATTTTTAACTTAATTAAGTGATGTCCCGGAAAAAAATATTGTCGTAAGGAAGTCTCCGATTTTTGTCTCTGTTCCTCGAAGTTTAGGTAAATAAGCCCGCTCCATTCCTATCACTGATAATAACATTAACAAAGCCGATTTGATCTATGTAAGAGATATTAAAAAATAGAAGAAAATACAGACATCTAGTAGACCTTTTGGACAGAATCAAGCTCAGAAATGAGTTTCCTTCCTATACTTTCAACCTTTATACTTTTGAAGACCATAAAAAATTCTAAAATCTAAAATTGTAATCTTAACTTCGCAACATGTAATGTTTTTTCATATACTTGTTACCTCATGACAACTGTAGTTAGGCACAAAACGAAGTTCTTCGAAGCAGTTCAAATCATATCAAATTTACACCTAGTATAGAATATACCTAACTCTCCAACAGGAAAAAATTAGTTCATTGAAAAAAGAAAGGTTCGCAAGAACTGTGGAAAGAATTTACATGCGACTATATGGATAATTATGTCATTTCTTATGAATGTCCTGTTAAACATTTCGTGGACAACACAGAGTAATTTAACGAATTAACTCACTTGAAAGCTTTATCATCGTCCTGCCCGTTGTGCAGTCCATTGGGCAGTGGTCCATGGTCGTGGAGCTCGTGCAGGTCTTTGTCAAAGGGCGAGCCGGACTTGTCCTCGGCGCGCTCTTCGAGGACCATCCCGCGGAGTCCTGCCACCACGCCGGCAACCTTCTCACCGCCGCCCTGGACCACGCCTGCTTCTAGAAAGGGGTGCTGAGATGAGACATGATCTTTTTACCTGTGCAAGTCGAAGAAATGGTTTTGTTTTAGCACAGTCTTTAGGTAGGAATGTATGTGGAGTTCAAGGATACTTCCTTTAAAACACGGAATGGGAAACGAGAATTTGTACTGTTTGAAATCTTTTTTCCATATGAAATCGTGATGAACACTGAAGTAAATACATTTCTCCCCAGTGCCGCTTGCAGATGCGTAGTATCTTGCAGGAGCAAGCACGAGCGTCAGCTTTCACACGTACTAACAGTAAGCAAAAAGAAGTGCACAGAAACCTAAGTCACTGTTTATCACCAACACCTGGCATTACTTCAAATCCTGGACACAGGCACGAAACCCAAACAGTGAAGTCAATCAGTGAATACCATCATGGGTATCACGCAGACGCAAGTCGCGCGTTTTTGAAATGAAAATGGCGACTTTTGACTTTGAAACACGCGGCTCGCGTCGTCCGTCGTGCTACCTATGCAGTTAGCCTTCTTCTTTCGTGTCGATAGTGTAGTTTTCTTCAGACATCCCGCTCCCAATACCGCCACCTCCAAGAGATCCGGCTGTACTGTGGAGCTTCACGGCGGAAGTAAAGATGCGGTGCCCTCGTGGTGAAAGAAATTTAGTGTTATCACCGGGTCACATTACCTGTGGGCGAGCCGCCGAGCACGTACTCGACCATCTTGACGCCGAGGCCGGCGGTGTCGCGCGGCGACAGGATGCTGCCAGCGTCGCCGCCAGGGAACGCGGCGCCGCGCCGCGCGCCCATCATCGGCACCGCGTGCTCCACTGGCGCGGGGAAACGGACGTTTAAACAGTAATCTAGACATGGGTAGCTCGCGAATGACAGATATAAATGAGCTGTATTGCGAATCAACAAGGTATCTATTTTATCGCGCGCAAAGTAAACTGATCAGTAACGTTGCTCTAGTCGCTCACTAACCACTTCACACGACTCGTGTACTGTCCGTGTTCAGTCGAATAGAGCGAGTGAAGGACATAGAAATAATCTTCCTAAATAAACAAAATTTAATGTAAGCTGATTTCAGCTGAATTCGCACAGGAACCGTTCACAGCTAACACGATATTTTTTACCAGATAACTTTACTATATTCTCTTATGGCGTATTCGCAGGCGTCTTCTCTAATATTATCATGCTTATTTCTCTAATACTATCTTTCTTATCATGAACCAGTGAGTTACGCCATGAGTAAGCCTTGACTTGTGAAAATTTGTGAACGATGAGCTAGACATAAGAAAGATAGATACGTGCCAGAGACCAAAAAGATAAGTGAACGATTTTATCTAATATAAGTTTGGGACCCTTGGCGTTTTCGCTACGTTCCTACAAAATTGCCTTGTTCCTAAAGAAAAAAACACGTTGAAAGGGGAGGAAAAAAGGATCGTCTAGTAATTAATCATATAGTAAATAAAGTATAGTACAGATGCAACTGGAGGTGCAGGGACCGAAAACTAGAAACAAGAAAACGAGATTCGGTTTGGCCACACGATTGGCCAAACCGAACGTCTCCCGCACCGCGCTCTGTTGTTATGTAGAATGTGTTTTGTGGTAGTTGTACTGGGTTATCAGGCGACCAACAAACGCACAAAAAACCGACCAAAAACGAGATAGACTCGCGCACCGCAGGTTCCGTACATATAGTCTTACTTACGTGTATTTGTTTTTGTTTCATTCAGTTCAACATGCACAAGACCAGTTTTAATTATGTGTTGTTAAATAATAAAACATTGTTCTTTGCATCTATGTAAGGAGATGATACGAGGGGGATCAAAAAGTAGTGAGAATGAGATAGAATATAATCACTATTGATAACTTAATAATTTATTTTTCTACATAGTCTCAGAGTATCTCTACACATTTATCCCTTTCCCTTTAAAAAAAAAGTTTTCTCTTGGTCCTGCAAAAAGCTCTCCTCGCAATCCATCATCTCTTTATCGTCTTCGTACCTGTTTCCCCTTAAGTATTCTCTCAATTTGGGGAACAGATAAAAATCGCTAGGCGCCAGATCTGGTGAATAAGGGGTGATGGTCAACCAATTCGAAGCCAGCTTGCTGACTGGCAGCCATCGCAACTGTCGACCTGTGCGATGAAGCTTTGTTGTGATGAAACAACACGCCCCTTCGAAGTTTCTCTCTCCTTTTCTCTTTGATGGCATTTCTCAACATGGGAATTAAAGCTGCATAATATTGGCCTTTAATAGTGGTTTCCCACTCCAGGTCAATATCCCTTCAACAACAATATCCCTTCTGAGTCCCAAAATATTGAGGCCATACCTTTGCCAGCCCATGCCACGGCATGAAACTTCTTCGGGGTCGGTGATGATGGCCGTTTCCATTGCGAAGATTGCTGTTTTGTCTCTGGATCAAAATTATGGTTCCATGTTTCGTCCATTGTTACGAAACGAGACAAAAAGTTTTTAGAATCTTCTTGAAACTTGTCCAACAATATCTTCGTAATGTCGAGTCGATTTTGTTTCTGACTGTCGGTTAACATTCTCGGCACCCATCTTGCGGAGACTTCTCATATTCAAAGATTGTTTCAATATGAATTGAATACTTCCATATGAAATGCCCGTTTCTTGAATTAAGTATCGGATGGTTTTCTATCGCTCAATACAATTTTCTCGACTTTCGCAACATTTTCTTGGGTGACTGACGTCGATGGACGGCCTCAACGATGTTCGTCTTCCGTGCTCGTTCTCCCTACTCGAAATTGAGAAGCCCACCTTGCGACAGTGGAATACGGCGCAGCAGACTCTCCTAATGTTGCCCCCAAATCGCAATGAATCTCTTGCGTCGTTATTTTTTTAAACAGTGGTATTTAATAACGGCCCGCACTTCGTTTTCTCCATTTTCGAGAACACGTTCAGACACAAAGCAAACAAATGACTACATTCAGAAAAAAAACAAAAGAGAATCGAAGATTTTTTTCTTTATTAATATTAAAAATATTGAGCCATGGCTGCCAGAATTTATTTATTTTCTTACCAAGGAGTATGTCGTTCTCACTACTTTTTGATCCCCCTCGTATATTCAGCGTCCAGTGGGACCCTAATTCCCTTTCGGCCGTCATGGCAACTAAGTTTCGCAACCGGTTGTGAAAAAGGAATTTTTATTCTTTGTCGGCAACTAGTTGCGGATAAAGAATTTTTTTCTCTATTCGCAACTAGTTGCCAACAAAGAATACTTTATCCGCCATGGCAACTGAGTTTCTCAACCAGTTGTGAAAAAGGATTTTATATTCTTTCTTGGCAACTAGTTGCGACAGAAATAATGGGATGTTTTATTAATTTGTTGACAATCTTTGCAGTCAATCCGTATATAAATCCTATTTCTAGAATTACTGGCCAGGGTTATTTTTAAATAAACTTATAGATCAGTGTTTTTTAATTTATTATATTAGATGAGGCCATATGGGCGACTTGATCACTTCTGACAATAAGGCTGCTTTACAATCCTCCACCAACCCGGACTTGGCCCCCGTGGTGGAGTATGGCCTAAGCTTTCTGCGATGCAGGAAGAGACCCGTGCCCTAGCAGTGGGGACATTCAAAGGGTTGAAACCATACCATTGTTACTTCTATAATACTTTTACAAACAGCAGGTCTCGACCAATTACGGGCGAAACTCCTTCCTCCGGCGAGCTAGCGTTGAGTAGAGTTGAGAGTAGCGTGACTATTCTAGTGACTGAAATTAATATTGATTAATTTTTTTTTAATACATTATTACTACATGGTTGCGTAAGAAGAAAAAATATTTTTCTACTGCAACTAATTTGAAATATTCCTTGTTGGCAACTAGTTGCGTATAAAGAAAGAAAAATCTTTATTCGCAACTAGTTGCCGACAAAGAATAAAAATTCCTTTTTCGCAATCGGTTTAGTTGCCATGGCGGCCGAAAGGCCTAATTCACACTAGATGGGTAAAGGGACCACTCGGACAGTGCCTGGACATTATTTTTTAGATGGAGTAATGGATACATATGGCTTGATTACTAACAGGGATTCTACTATATCGTTAAGATTACTTTATTGTACAATAGAGCACATGACATTCTCTTAAAAAGTAAATGTTCGCCAGTACAGATCTATTTATCTATTATTGTAATAGATGTATTGAATGCCTTTTATTACTGTTAAAATCAAAATAAAATATAGACAACAAGTTTGACACTTGTATGTTGTCATTATGATAAAACTAAATTATTTACTATTTTCAATACTTATTCTTTGTAGATTCTAACTAGACTTACAGTTCGAGAGAGAGAAAGCCTTTGTTAGGTCGGACAGACAAACAGAGGCTTTAGTACTTTGTGAACGAAACTTTAAAAAACAACTGCCAACAGTTAATAGTCTGTTAACAGATTGTTAAAGTATGATAAACTGAGGGTAAGAGTCATTATACAAACACGAGTCTTTGTCTTTGTTGATTGTATTGTTTGGTGGACTTTTGAATTTGCAAAATACCTTTAATAATGATGATTCCAAACATTATCTTGCTTATTGTCAGAACAACCTGCTGGTAATGAACTATGTGTGTTTTCTTTATGCTTGACTTATGCTTTTTGTGAACCTTAATTTCTTATGTAATGTTTAATGGTGTAACAAAAGAAAATTTATTTTTTCATCATCAAATATCAGCAGTGCCTCAGCCTCTTAGATAGCTAAGAAGTTTCGACTTTTTTGTGGTGCTTTACCACAAAACGAGGAGTGCCAATGGACCCCCATTACTATGCCTCTGAATATGTCTGTGTGTGATGTGTCAGGGCTTTATCTCTTAAACCGTTATTGGTGGCCAGTTTAAATTTTCACACAATGTGTTATTACAGCAAATTAAAAGGACCAAAAAAAATTAGGCCCAGTGTATTATGCCTTCTGAGATATGATACCCTAACCTATTGCTTACTTTGCTTATAGGCTAGGCAAATTTAAGTACTTACTAAGTACCATAATTAAAAAAATGTATCTTCTACAGATTGTTTTGGTAGAAAGTGCCTCACATATCTCTCAATCATATACATACATCATTATATATGAGAATCTAAGGATCAAGGATCTTTGCTGTTGGCAAAAGTACAGACTGTATACATATGAGAAGACAGCTGTCAACAGTAGAATAACAGATTGTTAGTATGAGAAACACAACAAACTTTTTGTCCTATTTCCTTGATTCTTTTGGAAAAAAGATCTGTAAAGAAATGATTTTTTTTCATTGGTTAACCTCTTGGAGCCTCAAACAATGACAAATTAACTATATTTGAGAGAAGTTCAAACATTCGATAAACACCAATTAAAATACTCTGTGGTGGAGATTTTATGATGTTAAGGAGTAACCACAAATAAACTGCTTCTAAAGAGTGCTTTACTGAAACTGTCTTTTAATAAATAACATCATTATTCTTTTCGTGCTCTATTAAATAATACAATTTATAAACCATCATCATTATTTTAAGCATGTACATAATCACTGATCAGCTGATTATGAATTTACTTTATATGATTCTACAGAAACATTGAAAATGACTTAGAAATTAATGTTAAAAGATAGAAATAGTTCCGAGCTTTGTAATATACTCAAATTACCCTGTTTCATTCAGCACAACGAAAAAATATAATTTTATTGAAGATGAGTAAACTTTCAAAATCCAATAAAGACCATACCATTACCATTTTAAGTTGGTGACTTCATTTTTTAATGCTTACAGTCAGCATTACATACAGTCTATGCATTATCTCTTCTTAACACCATTAAAGTCATACTTGTCTCACTTTTTTGAATCTGTCATTATTACTATTCTTCTCCACTGAGAATGTACTGGACAACTACAACTTCACATTGGTATAGTTAAAAAAATATTGGTTGTCACTTTATTTCTGAGATTGCCACATAGAATTATTATTATTTCTGTTAAAAAATGGGCAGTGGTGTTATGTGTTATAAATGTTATAATAAATAATTCATGTTGTTAAGTAATTGGAATGATATGAGCGTTTCAGTGGCGTGTTTTTGTGTATGTTTGTTTTTATTTTTCTACGAGTATTTTTGTTTTTATAGTTGGAATTTTTGATTTTGATTCAGAGCACTTCTTCGACCGATGTTTAACTTACCTTAAAAAAAATGTTTGCATTTGAAATTATGAGAAACTAGAGGTGTATTTAACATAAGATATCATTTATATTGCATTCAAATGACTGTTTGTTTCTAAAATTAAGATAAAATAAAATAGAAATAAATCATTCTCATTTGCTATTTTGCTGGTAGTTTAAAATAGATAACTCACCCTGAGCTGACCATGTTGGGTCACGCCACATTTGTTCTGGGTTCAGTTGAAGTGGGGGCAGATGAGGGGGACCCTTGCTATCTCCGCCAGCACCTGGACCTTTATCCCATAGCTTTTTTGCAGCAGGTGCAATCTGTAACAATTTAACATCCTGTTTAGGCTTTCAGCTATCAGAGCAAGTTTGGAAGAATTAGAGGTGTACGATACACTGGAAAGTGTCAGAAAGTAGCCTAGGAACACTTCAAAGATTACAGGATTTATATTACATCCAGATAAACAATAGAATAATACTTGAAAAATGGGCTACAAAAATATTGTATTATAATCAAACAAAGTCAAACATAGGAAACATCAACACAATGGACATTAATTCACATTTTTTTTCCTTTGATGTATATGAAAAGGAAGCTAAACTGGATAGTCCTACGTTCTTAGTTTTTACCTCAGATGAGATTTTCATTCATGATTTTCATTTTGAAAACCTTCTCATTCTGAAAGGGCATGAAGCTTGTAAAAAAAACTGTCCCTGCTCTGTCAGTGATTTTTCCTTTGACGTTAGACATTTTGGTTTAATATTATCGCAGGACTTAAATATGCAAGTGTTCTGTTCTGATATGTGCCAGCTACCCTCATCGTCTTCCATAATTTGTTTATGACTCTATTTACTTTTTTTGTAGATAGGAAGTCAAAAATACTCAATTTCATGCAAGTTTATTACTTCGGGGTTTGATTTTTCAAAGACAACATATTAATCAATTTTAAGAGATTTAAATGAATGATGATTCTGACTCTGTTTTATTCTGTGATGGCATAATGACCTGTATCAGTGAGCGAAATTAATTAAAGAAATTATTTTTCTCACAAAAAAACGACACATAAGAATAAACAAAAAATATATTCTCATTTAATGATCGTTCATATCCAAATCCTAGAAGAAACTTTCTCAATTTGTGACCCTAGAAATAATGTTCATTGATTTTCCATGAATTTCAGTCAAATATAACAATTAATTAATTCTAGTTTTGTAAATTATCATCAAAATATTCCATTAAATTTGCAAAAATGTAAAATCTTGCTTTTCCAGATAAGTGGTATTTACAATCAAAAACGGGATACATACAACTTTTACTATCAGGAAAACATTACAGTTGCATAAAGATATCAACTATTCTAGACATTTAAATGATGCAGGCGATTTCGAAGTTTTCCTCATAATAAAAGCACATTAATAACGAATAGCACCCTCCATTTTCTGAAGTATGTGAGTATTTCCTTACACCTATATAGTATTTACTACAAGATTAATTGATGAAAAGAATTTTGAACTGCTGATGAAAGAGTAATAAACCGTGGCCTGCATTGTTTTTCCAGCAGGCGTATAAACCATGGTAACCGCCGGATGCCAAGGCGAAATGAGAAGCAGTACAAGTTTTGAGGCAAATTCCGCGAAATAATCGATCAAACAGACGCGGGAATGTGGAAGCAACGAATTTATTGCAGGAAACAAAAGCTATCCAAGGTCATAGTTTTAGGGTAAGGAATATGGAAGCATCCTAATTTCAATGACCGAATAACACGGAAATACAAGAGAGAGGTTACCGTCCAACTATTTTCCAATACACTACACCAAGAATCGAACCAAACAACACACATGTAGTAATGAATTTATCGTTTTGAGTCACAAAACCGGCGAACAAATTCCGAACTAGAAATGGCGGACGCCGGTGACAAGTAAACAAAACAAAAACGAACCTGTTGCATGAAAAAAACAGGATTTCGTAAGTTTCATGACTGAGAACACCAGTCCTTTGTGTTTAAGTATCGTAATAAGCATCAAAACTTACCATGTCGGGGCCCATATCACTAACATCGGTTTCGAAAAAAAAGTCACTCAAGGGTTTCATGCGTACAATCTTCGGACTCTAAGCACAATCATGTATACAGAGACGCTTTACGTGTAATAAACAACAGCGCACACTAAAACACTATAGACAAATTCATAATACACTTGTAGCCACACCAATAACGAACAAGTTTTTACAGAGAGTACTTTATTTCCAAGAAAATAGATGAGAATTCATCAAAAACTCGAAGTTTTAATGTTGATTTGTTTCGTTCGAACAAAGGACGTACGCCGAATACGCCGATTACAGCGCCTGCGCTAAACTCTCAGAGCGTCGGTAACCTCCAAAATTTGTACATAGATGGCGCTAATCGCGTTATTCATGGACATAGAACGAAAATTGACGAAACTAACCATAGACAATAAAAGAATCTACTGAAGAAGCAGCTGGCTGAGAAACAGGAATCTAAAGGGCAATGGATTATGAAAAAATACGTCTGTTTTTATATACGGCCAGTTGTTTGTCAATGACCTTAAGTTTTTCAAAAGGGTATGAAACCAGTTGAAGTAGCCTATATAATTGTGATAGCTGAGCCCTATTCCAAATTAAGGTTTCATTGGCAGCAAATTCTACTTCTTGGTGTACCTACTGCCTCCAAATTATGCAAAGAAATTAATAGCAGTACCGGGATGCTATAAAGAGGTGTTTGTTCCAACAACTTTTTAAGTTGTTGGTGCATTTAGGTTATTGAACTGTCATGAGACTGGTATCTATTGTTTCTTGGAATATAAACTTATTTAGACTACAGTACACAATGTACGCTTTCCAAACATGTTTTTAGGCATGGTTTTATAGATCAACACCTTACTTTGCTATTACCATGTATATATTATGTTATATACATGATTGTATATAGAGTTTAGTGAGATTAAATTTATTCTAGCGAACAAATAAAAAAGTACCTTCTTATCATGAAACCATGTCCCTAAGTATGATTTAGGTAAATTTAAATAAAATTAAATATTTATCTTACTCAAATGTGGGATTCATCCTATATTTGGACAGCAGAGCTAGATAGGGTGTTAATAAACTAACACCATATCCCAATGCTATACACACATTTCTATCACAAAAGAAAGATGGTATAATTTACAAAAAGATTCCTGCAAAAACAATCCTCAAAGGCAGTTTACATAATGGGTCAAAACATCTTTAACTTCACTACAGATTATTTAAACAGTCTCTGAGGAGAGTAGAGGAGTGGGAATTCAGTTTTTATAAAAAACACCACACAGCAGCAGTAGCGGAGGGCCTTCTCAATTGGGAAATAGTGGGTTCGAATCGCAGCATGTACCAAAGATTTGCTTTTGTTTTTTAAGTTATGTACATTTGTGAAGTTATAGTAGCAATACCACAAGCTAACGGTGAGGAAAAACATTGTAAGGAAACCCTAGCGTATGAAATGTTAACTTAACTCGGCGCTTGCTATGTACAATGGCCCAACTATGAAATTAAGTGTAGGAATTTCAGATTTAGCTGACATAACACCTTTCAACTTAAATCTTAAATTCATAAACAATTAACTCACCTGGTTTCTGATAGCTGCAACCTGTGTCATGCCGAGTTGGCTCTGTCCTTGTTGGAGGAACTGGTTGGTCCCCGGGCCGAGCATGCCCGCCTGGCTGAGATACATGAGGTGTTCTGCACTCTTGCCAATGCCATTCATAGCTTGCATGGGGTTGTGGTGTTGGTGGACATCATAAAGCCCTTGCTGGCCCAAAGAGGGGTTTTGCATGCCCTGTAGTGGAGGGAGCATCATTGCACTGCTTTGTATCGACTGCATAGTCAGGTTATTGCCCAGTGCATGATTCTGCAAAGCAGGCCCCAGCTGTGTATGAACCATGTTGGTGGTAATATGGGGGTGGCTACCGATTACTGAAGGATTTACAGGCAATGTGCCCACGGACGAGGCAATGCCATGGTTGATGTATTGTGGCTGATTTGGCTGAGAATTCTTCAATTGCATTTGTGCAATGTGCGGATGCATGTTGCTCATTGCCATTGGCGGTGGGTTCTTCCATTTATCTTGGTTCTGAAATGAATGAAAATAGTAATATTAAATTTGAATGTATTTACAATTATAAATAAGCAGATGTGAGATGATTAAATTCAAGGTCAAATTACTGAAGACAAAAAAACAAACAAAACCTTGCAATCCTTTGCCTATAACATTATGAATATTGACCAATGGCGAATTATTACCAAATATGAAGGCTGTTGAACTATAAATTTTGTTTATAGGCAGTATTTGATAACACTCTGACTGGCAAGTGGCTGAACAACTAGGCAGCAAGTATATCAGACAAGATGAACCAAACAAAGGAAATGACAATAAACATAGCTAACCTCAAGAGCGGAGTCATCTCCGACGGCCCAGCGTTGTTTGGGAGCCAGAGCTGACATTTCCTCCTGCGGGTCTCTCTGAAACACGTAGTGCACGGCGGCATCGTCCTGCGAGCGGAGCTGGGCGCGCCCGCCCTGCGCGCTCGCTTCTCCCGCCTCCTCCTCCACCCCCGCGCCCGGCCACTTCATTGGGCTACCGTGAGGTTCAAGCATTCAGTTTCTTTCTCCTCAATGCTTCTCAAATCCAAACGTAAATAACACGAAGCTTTCACGATATCTTCCGAGCCTTCGACGAATCTCTTTCACATGATACACCAGTCGCGGACTCGGACAGCAACAACAAACAGTATTTTCGTAGTCAGAAGTCCTTTTGTTATTAAATTGACAGTTTATCGAGAACTATGACAGCCGCTAATGGAAACCAAAATAATGAAAATACTGTAGAGTATTCGTGACAAAACGGAAAACACAGGAGCCGAAGGGCGATTTTTATTGTTTAGGACCGTGGTATTATCGAATTTTTTGAGTTTTGATGTATTTCACCGATTACTAACTATGGGATAAAGCAATTTGTCGGCGTCGAAAACTGAACCGAATAAACACTCAAAATAATACACTATTCACACAATTTCTAAACAAAACGACCACAAATATAATTACTATATGTACACGGAACTATTTACAATGTACAATTTTTACAAAAAGCCCGGTTTATGCCATTGGATATAGTCGATACTTTCTGATTTAGAAAAGACGACAAACATCCTTCACTTGCCAGTCCGCCATATCGGATCGGTCGGCAGATGCGATGCGCGCGCACAAGCGCAACGCTATTCTATAAACATATGTCTATAAACGTTCCAATATCTGTATAATCAACAGAGTTTTAGTCAAATAACTCTGCTACTGATAATTTAATTGTGTTTACAACTAGTTTTCCTAATGTTATATAACTATTATTATTACAACTAAGGCATTTGCTCACACATTATAGCCAAAATGTATGATTTTATTCAATAAAATCGTAATATATTACAACAAAACTGGTCATAAAATGCCGGCTGTAATGGAACGTAGCTGTCAAATCAAAATACAAAGTAGACGGAGTACGTAAATACACACGTTTCACGTATTTTTGTCTATGGTCCCTTCCATTTTCTCAGAATAAGGACTAAAGCATAAAAGGAGCGTTATAAAACGAACACCTGACACATGTCTGTCTCGTTAGTCTGAAACGTCGCTAACCACGTGTTAGACAGAGAAAAATATAGTAGTGTGATGTTTTATTATTCAAAACGTACCACACTCAATTGTCAAGTTGGTTACCTTTGGTTACCATTATGCTACCGAATTAGATATGTTTAGAAAATCACAGCTTATAGTAGGCTGCCAAGTACCTTCAATTTGGCAGTGTGTTAGACAGCAGATGTTGGAGTGCGTCGTCTCCAAAAACCTTGTGTTTTTTGGGTTGTTTTAAGACAATCTGAAGTGAATTTCAGTGGATATTCGTAGTATGGAGTGTACGTAATACATCGGAACGGCGTGTGTGATATTGGGATGTAAAACCCATTCGGGAGAAGAGAAAACAAAACCACCTTCATCAGCTTCCATCGGTAAGACTCAATTTTGTGTACTATAGAGTGGTTTTTTCCCTTGAATTTTCACTATGACCTACTGGAATTGCAACATAGCTTTAATATCATTTGAGAATAGTGTTTCAAAGTAATAAATCATGAGTATAATCAATTTAATCACAGTAACAAGTTTGTTGTTTATTTTAAGGCGATAGGGATGGGCATTTCCACTCCCTCAGTGAAAAAGTTATCGATACTTAGCAAAGAAGTTTTTTTATTTCTTGTGTTTATTCCATTATATATGTTAATTAACTTTTGAAAGCACGATTCAGTAACGTTCTATGAAGTACCAATTTGATTGTTGATAATTGATTGATTAATATTTTTCCTGTTTGAATCTATTCCTTGCATTGATATATTTATAGATTCAGCATGATGAATTAAAAAACTACCAAAAGGGGTTTTGATATTATTTTTATTTACAATAATTCCACCTACTTTCATAAAATATAGAACTTGTAATAAGATAGGTTCATATATCTTATAGAAAATGAACTTGAATAGTTTTCACTGCACAATCTACGTGTAGCAATATAATAATAATGTAGCGAACAAATCGCATCACTATTGTGAAAAAAGGTGTCCAGTACTGGATTTTATATCTACGATTTGCTGTCAAATTAATAAAGAACTTCAAGGGTGTCGATCTGTCATAAATAAAATTAACGCTTGGACTGATTATGGCGATTTTCAATTAATAATTATTTATTTCAGGTTACCCGAAGATAGCACAATGCAAAAAATGTGGATAGACGGCATCGCTTCACGGTCAAATTGGTATTGAACAAAATCACGTACGTTTGCAGCAGACATTTAGAAGAAGATGGCTTCATTTACAAGATTAGGTTAGGACTTTATTTTTTAACAAAGACTGTTATTTAACGAGCGATAATTTCATATAAACAAATTAATTTTTACAAGTTCTCTTCTGATTTATAAGTAGCCAGAATTGTAATGTTTATATTTCCATACCCCTTCCTATTAGTACTAACCAAGACTATCGCTGGATTAGAAGGACAAACATTAAATGTTTTTTAATTTTTCCTATTATTTTATTTTACGTGTCCGTCACTCACCCTCTGCCCAGTGGCCAAAAACCTGATTCCAAGACTACTGTCGTAGGGCTGGGCAGAGTACATGCACTCACTCACAATCCTTCACTCAACACACATTTTGCTCTTATCAATAATCATTTATCTTTATTACGTAATTTTAATTCCTAATAATTAATAAATAAATGACACTCCTGTAACCCAAAAAAAAAACGCCACTATGTACCCAAACATAGGCCACCACGATTCAGGCCCGACCTTGTGTGGTGGCTACTGCAAATGTCTTAGTTATAGCTAAACGTGTGTGTTAATAAATTTATTTTCATTTTCATTTCTTGCTTTTTGTAATTCCCTGTGTAATTTAAAGGCACTGCTCTGGTTCCTGATACACAGGTTACCCTTCTTCAGGAACCAGGAATTTTAAACATTGTGAGTGTGACGCTGGTTGTGCAATAAATTATTTAATTAATTTCCGTAAAAACGTCTTCTAACTTTTGTCAAATAAAAAACAATCTATCACTAGTTATTATTTTACTTATTTTTCTATGAGCTGCGCTCTAAAATGTTGTATGCACAAAGCTCGCTATCTAGGTATGGTTAGATCGAGGAAAATTTCTTTATTGGATGCAAATTAAATTTGTACAAATAGATAGTTTTCTGCAATTTTTTTCAGCTAACCTGGGCTCAATGTCATGTTGTACATACATACAAACTTACATTACATACCAGATTTAGCAATTACAAGTTACAACCTTAGTAAATCAAATATATAACAATCTCACTGTGCATGTTATCGAACTCTTCCTTAATGGGTTCACCGATTTTGATGAGTTAGTGTATTTGCGACATATAGGTAAGTTAGAACAAGAATTCGGAGAGCTGAGAATTTATCGTAGGGTTAATAGATATGGCACACCAACGTTTGCGGCGCCAGCTAATACCATATAATATTAATATGGACTGCTATATACAGAATGTTTAGTTAAGGATTAAATAACATCGACGTTTTCGTGTTGAAAGTCCCATCCTTATGGATTTCTACTTTTGTCTATGACCCCCTATATAACTATGACTTTCTGCAACCTAGTACGATTGTAAAATTTTGAGTGTAGGAGTTGTCCCTTTCTGGCACAAAGAATCATCGTAAGAGTAACAAGGAAAGCTATTCAATAATTACTTTTTATTTTACGGCTCCTTCTATGCTTCAGTCCTTATTCTGAGTCCATTTTTCCCGTACTACGGTAAAAGAAACGTAAAACGGTTTCCGGTCTTATAAGTACAACATTAGGTTATTGTTCTGACTTCTGAGACATTCATTAGCCGCCAATAACTGCACAGTGCACATCAAAGAACTCTGTTAGTTCCTACCTATGTTAGGGGAGACTTCTTTGCTGTGCCATTCTCAGAATTCCTTACAAATATTGAGCAACTATAGTAAAAATGTGCAAAATAAAACAGTTGATGATTGAAAAATTATTATATTCAGGGAATCTTAAACAGACTTTTCTTATATTAGCATTAACTTAGATAGGCTTGATCTTGAAGTGAAGTCCAATGAGAGAGAACACAAGACACTTGAGATCTTGGACCAAATAGTAAAAGCCCCTCAGACCTTCTGGGTCTCGAGAGAGGTTAACTTCAACTAAAGACCCAGTTTTAGAGGTGGTGAAAGAGATATGTTCATCTCCAACCACTATTTCCAATTCCTGAAACAAAATAAATAATAAAATTCATGTACTGTGCAAGAATAATTGCCTGCCTAATATGTATTCATAAACTTTGCAAACAGTATTATTGGATATTTTACAAACATATTTATTTCTGCAATACAACCAAATGTATGTCACTTTATTTTCTAGATACATACCTATTAAACTTTGGGAATGATTTAAGCTATGATCAATTTATTAAGTTTTGAATGTTTTAAATAATAAGGTTTGTCCGTAAAATAATAGATCTTTCATCAAAGTGTAGTCGCCAAACAATATAAAAACAATTTCATAATAAATCACAAATAATCATCGGGATATATTATCAAGTATCAAATAAATAGGTTTGTACTTATTTTAATAGGTTTGTCCTGATAACTGTATAACCAAATTAAGTAAAAACGGTTATTAAGAAATATGTAACTTCAAAAATCATAAAGATCCAGAAAAGGCATTTTTTGTACCTATGAATTTAACTACTGTCTTACATTAGGTACTTGTATTCTGGTTGTACCCATTGTTGTTTGTAGGTATATCTACATCTGCGGTAGTTTTATTTACACCCTGAAAATATTTATTAAGTAATTCTGAATTATTATTTAGATATAAGTAAGTAGTATGGATGTATTAGAATAATAAAACAAAGACAGAATTACTTTTGACTTTTACGAAGTCAATTTGGATCCGCCCCTTTGAAATTTTTTTTATAAAATTAATATTAAATTGGTAAATAGTATTTTTTGGAGAATTGATCAAAATAATTTGTAACTACTGTACTGAAGATGACAAAATAACAAAACAAATCTCAATCTGCGGATGATAATCGATTCATTTGATGATAGATCTACTATTCTGATTACGGAGCTGTTATTTTTGGAATAAACCTATTACTTTGAGAACAAAATTTTATTCAATGGATGAACTATAATTATATGGATAATCCATCTTTTTCTACGTACATATTGACATTAATTTGGTAATTTGTACCTGGCGAAACTTTTTATTTTTCTGAGAATGAAAATATTTCGAGGCGATAGATCTATTAATTAGATGATACAAGTTGATGACAAATATAAACTTTGATGACACAAAATATAGTTCCCTTAAACTTCATTTATTCAGAATATAAACTAAAATTTATTGAAATACAGCTAGAATTCTTATTTATAAGTTCATGCCTGTAACCTAGACCATTTATGCCTCAAGGTTTAGGAAGGTTAAACACAAAGATAAACAAGGTCCTGAACTTTTCATCGAAATCCCACATAAAGTTGGGGGCGACATATCCATTCACAAACAATTTTTCGAAGTTACGGACAAGTCGAGGAAACAAAGAGGTTATATGACAAAATAATACCTGTCTTCCAACTCTATCGGGCTGTGGCCACAATCGGTCGTCTTCATGCATGATCTCTGAATCCGAGATTATTCTCTTTAGCTCTTCCATAACACAAGGATGCACATAGGCCTCCTTCCGGATCATTGTATCATTTTTGTAGTTAGAGTTGTTGGCGTAGCGAAGTTTGCCGTCTGGCCGGAATTCGAACTCAAGAAATTCGTGGCCAAACTTGCCTTTGTGCCCGACGTAATAACGAATGTAAAAGTCCTCCGTCGACATGATGCAGGAGAAATTTTGTTTTGTAGCCACAAATTAGACAGCACAATTTTGTAGTCGAGCGAAACGAGCAAAAATTGAAAAAAAAAAAATGCAATCAACTTCAACGATTTCTTTATAATCTGTGCGTCTATGCGTGCTTGCTTTGTTCTGTGTGCAGAGCTCAACCACAGAACAATACAAAATCTTGGGCTCAAAGGCTCGGTTGGAAAGAGCGCTTGCACGAATGGCCAGTGGTCGCGGGTTCGAGTCCCGGCATGGGTGGAATTTTTAGCCTCTAAATAGGTTTTTAAAAATTGTCCTTAGCACGGGTTAGTGCATTAGGAATAAAAATAGTATAATCATGTGGGTACCCACAAAACAGTGATATCATTCCGATGTAAAAACCTAACTGCAAAGTAGGTAGTCGGGGCTGTAAGTGATGCATTTAAGCCGATGTCGCTGCCTGTACGTATTACAGAGAAAAGTGTAAAGAGGTTCGAGATTTCACTGATGCCGGTGAGTTGGATCCATTGGCTCGGTTGGAAAGAGCGCTGGCCTGGCACGGATGGCCAGAGGTCGCGGGTTCGAGTCCCGGCATGGGTGGAATTTTTAGCCTCTAAATAGGTTTTTAAAAATACAAAATCTTATTGCCATCCGAAAAAAAACTTGTGAATGGATTTAATGAATGAAAAATTATTGAGACATAGCAACACACGTAGCATAGACAAAATCTTTTGTTATGCGGCCAGTACACAATGGCCCACTAGGTACTATGGCCCAGTGGCCCACTGCTCGTCATTGGCATTGTGTACACGTGGCAAGCAAAGGTGTGCAGTGGCGGACAATAGGCTTATGTCCACTAAGAATAAATCGGATGGAAGAAAGTCTTTAACTACTGATTATGATATGCAGATGAGAAAAAACAAAGCTAATTATTATAAAATATAAAGATTATTATTATTTTCTGAAAAGAAATTCGAAAAACTTACGTCACGAAACAGTGAACACCAATCAGAGCGTGCCACGTCACGTCATGGCGAACATCGCTGTTATTCACATTTTAGTATGTGTTTGATGATTATTTTCGTTTTTGATATGTACAACTGTTATTATTTTGTTAAGAAACGCAGAGGTATTGAAAGTTATTTAGTGAAACATATTAGGCAAGATGGAAACAGGTTTTAGCAAAGCTAATGGCAATAATTTGCTCAGAATTGAACCCGTAATGCTTGGTATATTTTTTGCATCAAATAGTGACTTTTGCTCATAGAATTCCGTACCTAATATTAAAACTTTAATTTAAGTATAAACAAGTGTTAAAATATTAATTATAAGCTTAAAGCGTAATATTTCAGTTTTTTAATCAGATTTATTTCACTATTAAATCACGAAGATTACGTCACCAAAATACATTCTTCAATTCGTCGATAAACAATTAGGATCGCTCCTTCTTGCAAGTTTTAACCACTTTTTTCGTATTTCTTGCTTGTGTAAGACATATATAAATAATTTATTTGGTGTTTTTATTGTTTAATTTAGTTAATATTTTCTTAGAGCCTTCTAGGATTACCGAAAACACAGCCACCTGTCTTGACAATGTATTCTGCGACTGTGAATTTTCGCATTGTTCTACAGTAACTTGCTTAAAGTCAGACCACAATGGTCAAATTGTCCACTTTGAAGCAGATTTAAAAAAAAAGGAGCAAGATATAATTTATCGGCCCATTACAGCAAAAAAGATGGAATTATTTAGAAACTACATACAAAGTAGCTTACCTACACAAAATTATAAGACCCTTAATGCAAATGCTCATTATGGAGATTTATTCAAAGTTGTTTCAGGTAGTTTTGCAAAAGTTTTTAAATTAAAAAAGTTATCATCAAAAAGAAATAAAGTAGCATTTAGTGAATGGGCTACTGCCGGCATCCGAAAAAGTAGGGACACACTATATGCGCTATATGAGAAAAAAACATACACATATGACCCCAGTTTTATACAGTATGTTAAACTATATTCAAAATTATTTAAGGCCGTCTGCCACAAAGCAAAATGTGAGCATATAAAATCAAAAATCCTTCAATCGTCTAATAAATCCAGAACAATTTGGGCTATTATAAATAAGGAAACCGGTAAATCCAAATCAGGAGATCGCGAACTTTCACTTAAAATAGATGATAAATTAATAACCTCAAATGAAGACATTGCTACGGCTTTTGAACAGTTCTTTACAAATGTTCCAATTGTAACGACAGCTCCTTTAGACTCTTCTCCAGCTCTTGCTGAAAGTATTTTGAAAGACAATGTCCCCCATGCCATCACGATTTTTCGTTCGACTATATTGAAGCCCATACCGTGATTAAATCGTTTAAAAAGCTAAAGCTTAAAAAAACTGAGGACTTATGGGGTATGTCAGTAACAGTAGTTAGCTCAGTAATCGATACCCTAGCACCCCATTTAGCCAAAATCTTTAACAAATGTTTAGATGAGGGTATATTCCCTGATCTAATGAAATATAGTAGGCTCGTTCCTTTATTTAAAAGTGGTGATAAGCAAGATCCCACAAATTTCAGACCAGTCTCAGTTCTACCCGTTTTGAGTAAAATATTCGAGAAGATAGTTCTAGGTCAGCTGCTTACACATTTCAATGACTATCAACTTCTCCATGGTCAGCAATTCGGCTTTACGCAAGGGCGCTCTACAACGGACGCCGGCGTCATGTTAGTTAAACATATATTTAGTGCATGGGAAGAGCGCAAGGATGCTATAGGCGAATTCTGTGACTTGTCGAAAGCATTTGATTGCGTTGACCATAAAACACTTCTTTTAAAATTAAAGCACTATGGTATAAACGGGAATAGCCTAAAACTTATAACATCATATTTAGAAGGGAGAGTTCAAAGAGCTGATATAAATAGAACTAAATCTTCAGGGTCAGAGGTCAGGATAGGAGTGCCACAGGGATCGATTTTGGGGCCGTTCCTCTTCCTCGTATATGTAAATGATTTGCCGTTCATGGTTCAAAATATGTCAGAGATAGTATTATTTGCAGATGACACGTCACTTATTTTTAAAATTAAGAGACAAGAAAATGACCTTGACAATACAAATAATGCTCTCTCTCGGGTACTAAATTGGTTTACTTCTAATAACTTATTGTTAAATTCAAAAAAGACGAAATGTATAAAGTTCACTCTTCCAAATGTCAAAACGGTAGACAGCAATGTTTTACTGGGGAATGACAAATTAGACCTTGTGAATGAAACTGTATTTCTAGGTATCACAATTGATGCAAAGCTTCAATGGGGTCCTCATATAGAAAAATTAGCAAATAGGCTTAGTTCAGCAGCATAATGCAGTCAAAAGAATTAGGGAACTAACTGACGTCGCAACTGCTAGGCTTGTTTATTTTAGTTACTTCCATAGTCTTATGTCCTATGGCATACTGCTGTGGGGACGGGCAGCAGACATTGAGACCATCTTCGTCTTGCAGAAGAGAGCGATCAGATTCATTTATAGGCTGGGTAGTAGAGATTCGTTAAGAGATTTCTTTAAAGAAACTAACATCCTGACAGTTGCCAGTCAGTATATATATGAAAACATTATGTACGTTAGGAAAAATATCAGTAACTTTAAAACTTTAGGTAGCCAACACAATGTAAATACTAGAAATAAACATAAACTTTTGTTCCCACTATTTAGGCTGGCAAAGGTTAATACATCCTTCATGGGGCATTGTATACGCTTCTATAATAAAATCCCTGAAGATATATTAAGCTTGCCTGAATCGCGGTTCAAAAAATATGTTAAGCACACTTTGTGCCAAAAGGGCTACTATAACATAAAGGATTATTTAGATGACAATGAGGTCTGGAATGAAAGCCAGTACAATGTATGAGTTCTATGTTTATAATGTAAACTATGTTAATTAAGGACTTTTGAAAAGACTAAGTTAGGAGTTTTTTTGTCCATTTAATTTTTTTCTCTTAGATGATCTAGATTTTGAAATGGACACCTAGTTTAAATTGTAAGGTTCATTAAGCCGCAGTTTCTGTGCTACTTTGAATAAAACCTTTTCATTTCATTTCATTTCATTTCATTTCATTTCATTTCATTTCATTTCATTTCATTTCATTTCATTTCATTTCATTTCATTTCATTTCATTTCATTTCATTTCATTTCATTTCATTTCATTTCATTTCATTTCATTTCATTTCATTTCATTTCATTTCATTTCATTTCATTTCATTTCATTTCATTTCATTTCATTTCATTTCATTTCATTTCATTTCATTTCATTTCATTTCATTTCATTTCATTTCATTTCATTTCATTTCATTTCATTTCATTTCATTTCATTTCATTTCATTTCATTTCATTTCATTTCATTTCATTTCATTTCATTTCATTTCATTTCATTTCATTTCATTTCATTTCATTTCATTTCATTTCATTTCATTTCATTTCATTTCATTTCATTTCATTTCATTTCATTTCATTTCATTTCATTTCATTTCATTTCATTTCATTTCATTTCATTTCATTTCATTTCATTTCATTTCATTTCATTTCATTTCATTTCATTTCATTTCATTTCATTTCATTTCATTTCATTTCATTTCATTTCATTTCATTTCATTTCATTTCATTTCATTTCATTTCATTTCATTTCATTTCATTTCATTTCATTTCATTTCATTTCATTTCATTTCATTTCATTTCATTTCATTTCATTTCATTTCATTTCATTTCATTTCATTTCATTTCATTTCATTTCATTTCATTTCATTTCATTTCATTTCATTTCATTTCATTTCATTTCATTTCATTTCATTTCATTTCATTTCATTTCATTTCATTTCATTTCATTTCATTTCATTTCATTTCATTTCATTTCATTTCATTTCATTTCATTTCATTTCATTTCATTTCATTTCATTTCATTTCATTTCATTTCATTTCATTTCATTTCATTTCATTTCATTTCATTTCATTTCATTTCATTTCATTTCATTTCATTTCATTTCATTTCATTTCATTTCATTTCATTTCATTTCATTTCATTTCATTTCATTTCATTTCATTTCATTTCATTTCATTTCATTTCATTTCATTTCATTTCATTTCATTTCATTTCATTTCATTTCATTTCATTTCATTTCATTTCATTTCATTTCATTTCATTTCATTTCATTTCATTTCATTTCATTTCATTTCATTTCATTTCATTTCATTTCATTTCATTTCATTTCATTTCATTTCATTTCATTTCATTTCATTTCATTTCATTTCATTTCATTTCATTTCATTTCATTTCATTTCATTTCATTTCATTTCATTTCATTTCATTTCATTTCATTTCATTTCATTTCATTTCATTTCATTTCATTTCATTTCATTTCATTTCATTTCATTTCATTTCATTTCATTTCATTTCATTTCATTTCATTTCATTTCATTTCATTTCATTTCATTTCATTTCATTTCATTTCATTTCATTTCATTTCATTTCATTTCATTTCATTTCATTTCATTTCATTTCATTTCATTTCATTTCATTTCATTTCATTTCATTTCATTTCATTTCATTTCATTTCATTTCATTTCATTTCATTTCATTTCATTTCATTTCATTTCATTTCATTTCATTTCATTTCATTTCATTTCATTTCCTTTCATTTCATTTCATTTCATTTCATTTCATTTCATTTCATTTCATTGTGCTTTCACACTGGGGCACCATGCCGCTTTTGCAATACGAGAAAGTCATATTTAATTGAAATAACAGCAGAAAACTAGCCTACTGAAACAGTGTTCGTACACCACCTCGTGACGTCACTCAAGATGCCATGACAGTCTTGAGAGTTTTTGTGGGAAATTTAAATAGATTTTTTTAGATTCAAAATACTTATTGAACATGTTAAGTTTTATTTAAAATAACACATATTTGTTGTATAATACACTTAAAAGTACGTTATAAAACCATTTCCCAAATTCAGTCAACTAGCCTATTGCCTATCGTGGCGCGCAATCGGACAGTTGTCGGTTTTTTGGGCACACTTCAAGCCCGCAGTACACAGTGGCCCAGCTGGCCCACTGCTCGCCATTGCCAACTCTGGGCCACGACCACTTGCTGTTCCCACAATGGCGCGTGGCTCATTTCTGTCTGGCAAACCACTTGCGATAGACGTGGAAGTAGTTGCGGCCACATCTATTTATTTATTTACTATTTATTTCATTTTTTTACAAGTATTACAGAAGTATGTAATATTTTTATTAACAACAAAGTTAACAAAAAAAAAATGGCGCAAAATTACGGGCTCAGATTGATATAAATCAAAAAACTTGAATTTCAATTGACTGAACGATGGGCCACTGTGTAATCAGGGATGGCGAGCAGTGGGCCATCATGGGCCATTGTGTACCGCATCAAAGGAATCGTGGCGTAGCGTGGCCCATTCCTGTTTACACAGTGGCCCATCGTTTAGTTCGTCAACTTCGTCACCGACCGCTGACTGGGATAGACATAATGCTATGTTCACATGCACGCCGTGCAGCCCAGCGGGCTGCCTGGCGGGCTGCGCGGCATGCAGCCCGTCCCAGACCGGCGAAAATTCAAGCTGTTCACACGCACGCCGTCGTGTCAGTCAGTGCCAGTGGCATGGCGGGCAGCGAGGATCTCGGTGTTGTTGCTGCCATATCCTTTGACTTAACTTATTTTTATTGGAAAAAGAAACAAAATGATGAACGACGGAGAAAAAGACTGCAAAGAAGAAGGTGGTGGATGATAAAGATCACAGAAATCGTACCAAGTACCTATGTTTTCTCCGATCGTGATTCACTGGTATAAACTGCTTATAAAATTACCCATTTATAATAAATTATATAATATATATTTTCGTTTACAGGAAGTTTAAAGAACGGCGCGCGTGAAAACAGTCACCGGGCGCCCGCACATTCATCCTTTGAACTTTGCCAAAAAACCGACACTCGCCCGGTTCGCGGCATACACGTTCACAGGCGCGTTTACGGGCTCGGGCGTACCGTTTACACGCTCGGGAATGTGAATCTGCACGTTGAGGCCCTATGGGCGACTTGATAACTTCTGCAACTTCTTGAACTTCTAACGGTAATTCCCGCCGCTGTCTTACAATCCTCCACCAACCCGGACTTGGCCCCCGTGGTGGAGTATGGCCTAACCTTCCTGCGATGCAGGAAGAGACCCGTGCCCCAGCAGTGGAGACATACAGGGGTTGATAACGATGTAAATAAAATACTGTTACGTTAAAAATTTCAAAAACATATTGTAACTTTCTTGAAAGGAACTTTTTTATTGATTGAACCTTTTATTTGGAGCGTTTTGGAGAAAAAATACAGAGAAAATATTTTTAAATTGTAATATTCAATTTATTCCATTTTAAATTTTATTAAGTTTGTCAATTGTTTTTCTGCTAATTCGAAACGTTTGGTCGGGTATAAAAGGCGCTATAAATGATAGGTATTTTCAATATTAATTTGAAATATCTACGTTTATTATAAATAAGTCATATTGTGAGTGTCAAATGTATTATCCTAATATGTTACAGTGAAAATAAAAAGCATAAAGTGTTAATTTAATTTTTTGAAAAGGGCGCCATTTCTGCGCGGTCAGCTCTGTTGGTTAGAACGAATAAATTAATGTTTTCGAAAGATTACTTGCTTATCACAATATACTATAAGAACTTTCGAAGAAAATATAATTTCCTTTTTTTGTGTAATATAACATCGGAGTGTATAAAAAAACCAGTTTGAAGTACTAAAGCGATCGTTCACTGATCCGAGGCTCCTACCATAGACTACTGAAAAGTAGAGCGAGTTCCGTCGATCTGTCATAAGTCTTCTTTTCTACAACCCAGCTAAGATGGGTGAGTAAATTTTGTTTTTGTGCGAAATAATCCATGGAAATCGTGAGTTGTTTCATGAGATTTGGCCGATTTAAAATCACCTGTCTATTCTGCAGACTGTGTTGTTTCCATCGGCACCCATATTTTTGTATTTTGGTCGTAGCTTTCGAAAGTGTTGTGGTAGTTTTGTACCGTGTGAGGTTTTCATGAAGAGTTAAATGGGTATGAATTAAACGGGTGTGGTTATTGTGCAGGTATCAGTCGTGACCATTGGCATAAGCGGCGGGCAACGGGCGGCAAGCGCGCGCCCATCCGCAAGAAGAGGAAGTACGAGTTAGGTCGCCCTGCAGCCAACACCAAGGTACATAACCACAAAATGTTACTCGGTTTCTTGAACTTTCTCTAACTTCTCGTACTAAACTTATTGATTAGTCCTTATATGGTTTACGTCCCAAATTTATAGAAACTCACAGCCGTGTATTGTTTTGATTCCAGCTTGGCTCCCAGCGTATCCATTTGGTGCGCTCCCGTGGTGGTAACACGAAATACCGCGCACTCCGTTTGGACACTGGCAATTTCTCGTGGGGATCAGAATGTAAGTTTTCGATTTCCGGGTTATAGCCTGCTAACTACAAAGTACGTAATTTGAGGTTATGAACATCATAATAAACCCGTTTGCACCTACTGCTACCCTTTCGTTTTTCAAGTATTGATAGATTACTGGTTCCCTCTAAAGCACCAAGATATGTTCCTTCAACATAATATTTGATCTCAACATATCAGACACTTCAACAATTTTTATGACGGTACTATAATGTCTGTCTCCTCTGCAACCTATGCTGTATGATAAATTTAATGGGCCTTAACAAGCTCCACACAAGGTATATTTCGGTTGTCTGAGAGTGACATAATCCAAAGTTTTAAAACAAGCAGTTTTTCAATTAATAATAACCAACTTTCATTCAATTTCTAGGCGCAACTCGCAAGAGCCGCATAATCGATGTGGTGTACAATGCGTCCAACAACGAGTTGGTCCGCACCAAGACTCTGGTCAAGAATGCCATCGTTGTGGTGGACGCCACCCCGTTTAGGCAGTGGTATGAATCCAACTACCTGCTGCCACTGGGCAGGAAGAAGGGTGCTAAGCTGGTGAGTGGCAATTTCACTGATATTAATTTGTTTCACTTTTGCAACTACGATAAGCAAACCTTTTGGGCTTCTCCAGTGATTGGTGAGGACCAAATGCCTCCATCCTGTTACATTGCATTTTCTGTCTGTATTAGGGTTTTGGGCTTTTTTGCTTAACAAGAATTTGACAATTGATGACGATTCAGCAAATTGTGTTAAAAGTAACAACATTAGCTTAATCTCCTCTAGGGACCATCCATAAATTACGACACAGGTAAAGAGGGATGGAGAGGGTCTACGAAGTGTGATATATAACTAAATATTGTAGGGGCCGGGCCCACTATAATGGTGGGAATTTCAGGTCTTGTTTTGCTGATGTATTGTTGTTCAGCACTGACCTTTTGTCAGGAATTGTTCAAGAATAAAGCTTAATTAGTCTCTTGAATTATCTCCTAATACAGGTCCAGATAGGCTTCAAGATTGATTTGTATAATGTTATTTTACTTCTCTTGATAGTTAATATAGACTGATCTATTGTATGATGCCCAACAATGAGCCCAAACAAAAAAACTTTACTTTTCATGAGTGTATGTTGGGCCTCATTGGCACAGATGTGGCATGTAGCTTAGAATTCTTCGTAAATAGAATATAGGAGATAGAATATTCTTTATTGTACAC
Organism: Yponomeuta sedellus; assembly: GCA_934045075.1. NCBI lineage: Eukaryota > Metazoa > Arthropoda > Insecta > Lepidoptera > Yponomeutidae > Yponomeuta > Yponomeuta sedellus. The sequence continues at coordinate 16,606,298 of OW203728.1, read as the reverse complement.
ATACATTACAGTAGCAGAAATCTACTCTTACTTTAGACAAACAAAATTTTTTTTTAAATATAATATGGTAATTGCAGATTTTTCTAAAAGTATCAGACTTATCGAGCCCTTCTGTCTAGCATGAGTGTGTGCAACAAATTTTAATATTTTATGTTTCATGCCAGCATGCACGGCATGTATCCATGGATGTTATCAACCCTTGAATGTCCCCGCTGCTGGGGCACGGGTCTCTTCCTGCATCGCAGGAAGGTTAGGCCATACTCCACCACGGGGTCCAAGTCCGGGATGGTGGAGGATTGTAAGGCAGTGGCGGGCTTTACCGTCAGAAGTTATCAAGCCGCCCATAAGGCCTCTGACATGGCTTAGCGACTGCCATTATATGACAGCCGGCACCAACGGCTTAACGTGCCTTGCGAAGCACAGAAGCGCTCGAAAAAATACCACTAGCGGTAGTCACGGGACGCTCACCTATCCTGTACCTGACCGCGCCTGTTGTTGCTTAACCAAGTGATTGATTCCAATCACTCGGTTCGCCTAGGCCACGAGCGCTTCTCGCCTAGGCCACGAGCGCTTCTCGCCTAGGCCACGAGCGCTTCCCTAGGCCACGAGCGCTGTAATTTTAAGAAATGCATTTCTTAAACTTACAGTTTATTGTAACAAGTCTTCCTACTACTTGTTAATCTGTGGTTTAATCGACTTTGCTATGTACATTGATTTGTCATAGTAAACCATGAACTGGTTCTATGAAACAAGGCCCTGATTTTGTGACCACTTTGTTCTTGATGCTATGAAGATGTAATTAATACTGTTTGTTAGTTAATTAACTTTCAATGATGAAACTATTTGCGTGTCATATGAATAAAATATTATGATTACACAGCAACACTGACTACAGCACTGTGCCCTTTTTCAATGGAGAAAATTGGATACTATATCTTACTTTTGCAATCTTTTCAGACTGAAGCTGAAGACGCCATCATTAACAAAAAGCGCAGTAAAAAGACTGCCAAGAAGTATGTTTCGAGGCAGAGACTAGCCAAGGTTGAAGCAGGATTGGAGGAGCAGTTCCACACTGGACGATTATTGGGTAAGCAATGAATTTTACGAATTTTTTTGAGACATGCATGGTGCACCCAGTTTTTGTCTATGCTTGCCCCCAAAAAGGCATATCCACAACTGCCGTGTTAGGCAAGCAGGTCAAACATTGTAGACAGCTGTAAAACATATTGCATGTTCTTCTCATAGAATTTTAAGTAAATTGTACTGACTTTGTACCTTTATACAGTAATGGAACTGGTGCATGCCCTACTGGCAATCCATTACGTATTTTCTGGTGATGATAACAAGATATATTGAGACTGCACATATGAACAGACACCGTTTTGGAATCAGTTCAGCAGTTGGATGACCACACTGTCATAGTTACTCTGATCAACACTTCATTATCTTTCAATTGTCCTCTTCAACAAGCAAGTTCTAAAGGTAATTTATTTTTCAACAGCGTGCGTCTCCAGTCGGCCAGGCCAGTGCGGCCGTGCTGATGGATACGTCCTTGAAGGCAAGGAGCTTGAGTTCTATCTGAGGAAGATCAAATCCAAGAGGGCTAAGTAAGATGTGTAATGTAAAATAAACTTAAAAAACTTAACCACACCTGTTATTTCAAGTCCTTTAATGAGTCCCATATGCACATTGCATGTAGATTTTTGATCTTTCTGTAGAACAATACCTACAAAACAATTGCTACACGAAAAACCAGAGATAATGGTAGATAACAGAATTCCATGTCCCTAAATTACATACTACATACTCTATGGCAGTAGTTCCCTAAGTGGGATCTGTGGAACAATGTCAATGATAAATTGTTCCTGCTACAAATTCCATTGCCTAGGTACATCCATGGATCATTCACGCTATTACCATGATTATTATTTTCGACACAAGTTCCACTATGAATGGAACTTGAAGTAATGGTACTAACAATAACTTTATCCTTTTCAACTTCAGGTGTTCCATAGTTTTTAACAAATATTTTTGGGATTAGTCATTAATTTCATAGAGGAACTAGTGGCTTAGTTTAGTATTGATAAAAATTATCATTAGTTCCATTATAATACTAGTGTCAACCGTTCTGGTCTAAAATGACCCTTTCCCAAAATGGCCCCTAGGTCGTCCCTTTCCTCAAATGTTCCTTTCCCATTTATCCCTTCCTCGAAATGTCCCTTGATTCTAAAATATCGAGGTACATATTGTATTATTTTTATATTTTCGACATTATAGATTATTATCCTTTCGGAACACGTGCCCTAAGACTTAAGACTAACAACTCTGATTAACAGTTACATGCAACCAATTCCATACACTAGGGATGTGACTTTGTATATGAAAAATCGATTAAAGTTCAGGACAAAAAAATCGATTATATTGTAAAAAATAATCGATTTTCTAAAATAATCGATTTTTTTGTTGGCAGATAAATGTAAACATCATAATTAGTTCGTTAATCGTATTTATTCTTAGAAAATAACTGGGGTAATAACTTAACAGTATTTACATTTGGCATAGCCAGTTCTACAATTTACATCAAATGATTGGCGCCAGGTACTCGTGTTTGTCGACATTGTTCTTTTTTTCACTAAACTACTATTTTTCGAAAGTTATATTTTTCTTTTTTTGGTGAAGAAAGAATAGAAACAATTTTTTTAAATGTACCATATCTGTCAACGTTGTTGTTAACATATTACTCAGTACATTTACTATTCAACGTAGACAGTACGCTGTATAAAGGAATAGAGTGCGACTATCTATCGGTAAAACAGTGTCTACTATCTAGCAATTATTTTGTTACTATAGTTGGCCATACCACTATAGTAACGCCATCTACAAAAAAAATATGTAAATCACTTCGAAATCATGTACCCACAATAGGGATGATGATCGGATGAATCTATAGATACACGCTAGATGGCGATAAAATAATCGCTGAAAAATAAATAATATATATAATAAAATAAATTAAATAATAATAAATAAAATAATCGCTGAAGAATCTGCTGTTAGGTTCACATTCAAGAAGGAATGTTTTGGGCATGAAAAACTCCTACCACGGAAAAATAATATGTCACTCTTCACTACTATCCTGCAAAGGCGATTGTGCTAAAAAGGACCATCATGTTTCTTTTCCTTTTTCACTTCAATAAGCTTCATGACGGCAGAAGATGAATAATTCAAGTGAGACTTCTGTTTTTTTTAAATTTAAATTCTATATGCAAGTACTTACAAATTTTGTATTTTTACCCAAAAATTCATTTCTTTAAAACATTATTCTCAATGTCTATTTAAAAAACATTTGGTTGAACCCAAATCTGTAGGCGCAATTTTTGAAATATTTAATCTGATTAAACAACCAAAAACTCGCCGTATTATATATAATACAAGAAAATTACTAATTTTTATATTATGAACTTAAATCATGAAAAATCGGTGGAGCAGTTTATTTTATAAAAAACATCGAAGATTTTTAAAATAAGTGGAGCCACCTATGTTCCTAAGGGATGTAAGTGTTGCTGCAGCGGTTAAAATCGTTATAAAATTTTGATCCCCACTATCACTACCCGATAAGACTAGCTTCCATCACAAAAATAAATTCCTTATCTTCATAATTACTACGAAGCAAGGGCAATGACACCGCTTTTCCAGCACACGTAAAAATACATATTTCCTAAACTATCAAAGATTTTGGCATGATCTTTTTTTATTTAATGCAGTATTAAATTTCTAACAATACGAGTTGTAAAAAACATAGGTACCCTCTTCATACAATTTTTTTGCATGATTGAGTAAAAACTCAGAATTTACAAAAAAAATTTTTACATAATGTAACATTTTTGACAGTTTTCATCATTATTATTATTTTTTTAATGATACATTAAGTAATTCCCTTTCGAATAAGATATTAATCATTGCAATCGGTTCATCAGTTAGCGTGTCAGAATAGTGGCGCCCTCTCTGTTCCTAAGGGGTGAAACTTGTGCTGCTGCGGGTCAAATCGCTTATTTTTGTCTCTACTATTACTGCAAAACGGCTTGCTTTCATCACAAAATGCAGCTTTTCGGCAAAAAAGTGCCGTAACTGCTAGGACTATTTTGTCCACTGCTGGACAAAGGCCTGCCCCACATCACGCCACACTTACATAAGCCTGACACGGGAGGTATATGCACTAAACCTTTGCCGACATAAAATAATCAGGCGCTTCCTGCAAGCATTTTAGTAAAGTTAATATAAATAAAACTACTGTCTTATAGTGGTATTTTTCAACACGTACGCAATAAACACTACTCGTACATCAGTTTTCATCCAAAAACAGTGGCGTTTATCTTTCCTGAGTACATATACTTTGTGGCTCTGCTAGAGAGTATGCTCTGCAGCCACTATCAATGTTTATTTAAACATAATCTGATGCACGTACGGTATATGTACATTAAGTACGTCTTACGTACATAATTTTATGGCATAATTAATCACTTACTATGATGGTGGCTCTGCGACAGAGCATGACACCGTCGCGGCATGTCGTTCGTCAGTTCAAGAAGTAAGAACTATTAGAAAAAAGTACCCACCAGGTGTTAAAGAAAAAGGCTCCCATGAAAGAGCTAGATAATTATAGGGAACTTGCGTCTCAGATTATGTTAGATTAGAGTGACGTGGGTTTAGTGACGTGGGTTCTTCGCCTATGGTCAAGGCGAAAACCCTATGGTAGTGCGATTCGTCAAAACATCCTTGTCAAAAGTGCTATGACGTAGTATGGCAATTTATTAAAGTTCACTGAATGGAGATAAATGAAAGAGTCTTTAGCCACACAAGTAAATATAGTAAACGAACGCCACAAAAATTACAGGAATCAGTTATCCTAGATTTTTTTATTGATTTTTGAGATACGTAGGTACGTAGTCTGACTCCAACTTCAAGCAAGATAGTAAAGTACAGTCTGTTAGCTTTTAGAATATATCTCGGCTACTATCAGATAGAATTGGATATATTCGTGTAATAGAAATATCGAAACTAATTGAACTGAACTGAAGAAGAACTCTATCATCATTTCGAAAACCGGCGAAAATTGGCGAAAACCGAAGCCTACTCTAGAGCCCGTGGTATATTCTAAAAGCTATACGCGATTTAGCTCCAGGAGCGGTGGGGCGCGAGTCGCGCCGCGCGACTGTCTAGAATGTCGGGAAAACAAGACAAGCGAACATCTGAAAAACAAGTGAATATCCAGAAAACAAGTGAATGTAGAAAAAACAAGTGAACATCTGGAAAACAAGTGAACGCCGGGAAAACAAGTGAACGCCGGGAAATCAAAAGAAAGTAAAAATGCTTATTTAACGAGTCTGTGTTGAAAAAATAGGTTCACGCGATTTTCGACCTTATTGACATTTTTGGAAAACATAAATTTTATGTACAGGTGTGACAACTGAACACGACTATGACTTTGAACGAGGAAAATTATAAAATGTCAATAAGGTCGAAAATCGCGTTAACCTGTTTTTTAAACACAGAATCGTTAAATTAAATATATCTTTATATATATATATTGTTTTTTCTACATTCACTTGTTTTTCAGATGTTCGCTTGTCTTGTTTTCCCAGCGTTCACTTGTTTTCCCGACGTTCAATTGTTTTCCAGATGTTCACTTGTTTTCATGTTGTTCATATTGTAAAAAAAATGACTTCGACCGAACTTCTGTAACTAAAAAGTGTCAGTAGTTCGGTCAACCGGAATAACCGAAGTACTGACACTAAAAAGTGTCAGTAGTACTACTGACACTAGAGGGTTTAGTTGGTCGGTACGGAATAAGGGCATTTTACTAATTTGACTATGAGGAAAGATAATTCCACGTGGTCAAATCAGTTTGACAAAATAGTTTGACTATGGTTTGACTGTACTTTTTGGCATTTAGAATCTTATACAGGAAGGATCATTACTTTAGTTTGACCACGAGGAACGAATTTTCCACGTGGTCATATCAGTTTGACTACGTGGAAGAACCCCCAAAAGTGATACAGTTTTCGTGATCCTACTGTACCAGATACATTCATATGCTAGGTTCAACGGCCCGCAAAAATAACACAATCATAGAAACGCTGATGCAGAATTAAATGGAAATAAATATTGAAAAACAAAAGTGTTAGATTACTAAGTGACAATAACGTTGCAGAATATGATACGTCCTGTTGCGTCGTTACAAAAGCAATTCTTAGGTATTGGAGAGAAAGGAGCCTGATGCTGAACAAAAGTAACGAGTAATATATTTATATTCATAAATACCTATTAGGCGTTTAAACTAAATCTCCCCCTGATCGCGTAATTCGCACTACTTTAAAAAAAGATAGTTTATTATGGTTGGTTCTAGATGTAGGCCTGTACGCGTCAATCGTTGCGCTTAACTTGGTAACATAGGTGGGTATGTCGTCCGATCCCACTTACTGGTGTCGTAAAACTCACCTGCCAATCTGATGGTAGTTCCAGAGGTCAGCTATGCGGCGCTAACACCGGTATCAACTCTCGTTGCTGCCCGTAGACCAAACAAAGCAGTGGCCAGCTCGTCGACCCATGATGCAGAAGAACCTAAACGAGCCATGAGGGCTACTTTAAGGCCAGTATTACAGAAGCGTACTCAAGCGCCGATCTCTACTTAAGACTAGTTTTGAGTATGGATTTAATTTTAGAACGTTACTTGAGTCGAGATTCATCAAGCGCGACTCAACTGAGTAATAGCTAATTCGAGAACGATACTTGGGTAGCAATCTCTACTTAAGTAAAGATCAAATCTGAATTAACTCAAGTGTGGTCGGAACCACGCTTGAGATTCGATCGGCCAGTTATTATAATTGTCAATTTGGAATGTTTATTGCAAAATTCGTATATTCGAAAACCTTGATTACTATGACGAAATAGTTAATGATAGCAGCAGCCGCTTAGGCATTTAAGGGACGCTCAAGACCCCTACTGCATGGATTCTAAAGTTTTTATGTGCAAAAACAATTACATTCATATTGGGGTGATTTCATTGAAAAAATTTCACGCAACACTACCTGCTATGATAACCAGGCAAGGACATCACAAACATGAAAGTACACCGAGACTGTGGCCACTTGTACAAATATAGGCCCACAGTGGGAATCGAATCCACAAGCTCGGTCTTGGTAACCAAGCGCCTTAGCGGCTAGGCCAACATGACAGTCACAAAAGGAATAAATAAAATAATCAGTAAAACAATCTCAGCTTTTTTATTGCTCATAAAATTGGAAATAATTGAAACATATCCTATAAATCCACTGTTGAAGATGACTTTTTATCTTCCTCGAGGAGGATCCTCTCCACTGCAGTGAAGTTGAAATTTTATGTACAACGAGCAAAGTTCCTCTCCACTGCGACTATATACCGATATTAGTAAATTTAGTAAACAAACGTAAATAAGCAGACAGACGTCAAGAGAATTGTGGAATTATTTTATAGCAGACATTTATTACGTTCCGTTCTGTACTCAAAGCGAATAAATGAATTAAGAAGCGTGAACGTTTTGCTTCCTTTAAATATACGGTTCACTACAAACTAATAACAAAATAAAGAACCTTGGAACATTTTTATTTCCGAATAAATAAAAACTATTTTAGTTTCCTCTGTATATTTCACATAATTTACTAAGTTTCATCGTCACGTTTTTGTAACATGCGTAAAACGGAATAAAAATCTACATTAGTATTTTTCTTGTCATGGAAAACAAACTTTGATCATAGACAATCTGATTGCAGTTCTGAATCTCTACTTAAGCAGTGATTGGCTGATCTCTACTCAAGAACTGTTTGAAAATAAAGGGAGTGCTTGAGCATCGATTTAGCGCTCAAGTAATGATTGAGTGATCTGAGATCAATCTGTGCTTGAGCATCGTTCTGTAATACCGGCCTATGTGATCTATGCTATCTTTCAATGGCTCCGTCACTTTGGGGGTGGTACGGTGTCGTGCGAATTCTGATTAAAAAGATTGCTCTCAAATTGTCTGCCCTGGTCGCTTGTCAGCTTAACTACATATCCATCCTTCGTATAGATTTTTTTGCCACAGTTTCCGCTGTAATATCTTCAGGCCAGTGCGTGTATTATTTGTCATTTATTACGCAGTAACGAAATCCATCATGTGATGTCATTAAAGGACCTACGATATGTATATGCTGGAACCTTTCAATCGGCGGAAAGGTTTTTAAGTTCGAAACTGTATGTTGTTGTATTTTAACGCGTTGACAACTAGTCCAATTGCTTACGTCCCTATTCATGCTTGGCCAAAAGAAACGTCCGGTTACCATTTTTCTTGTAACTCTTACCCCAGGGTGACTCTGGCCATGTACAGAGTCTAAAGCTGTTTATCTAAATGCTTCTGGTAGATACGGTCGCGCAGTGTCTGTACATGTATCACAACACAGAAGAACGTCACTACCTTGCATACGTCTAAACTGTATTTTTTTATAGCCTACTAGCTGACCCAACTTCGTACCGCCTAACAGTCGATTCTTTATTTTTTTTTAAATTTTTCTCCGTAAGCACCATCCTCGTGCTTCAAGGAATATTCTAAAAAAAGAATTAGCGAAATCGGTTCAGCTGCTCTCGAGATTTGAGACACTCTGAATAACTATTTGACGTATATCAATTTAAACCGGTTTAAGGGAGATTTGCGGCTTGCCAACACAGCGATTCATTTTTATATTATAGATAACATCCAGTTATTTCTAATCCTCAACCTACATCATCACAAAATATTGTTTTGGATATATATATATATATATATATATATATATATATATATATATATATATATATGGGGTTCCATAAAATAAATGGGATTTGTTAGTATTCCATAGCTTCAAAAGTGTATTAACCACCGTTGCTTGGCCCTTAATTTTCAAAATCAAAGTTTAGGAACCACCGCTGCCTTGTAAACATGTACATGTTTTTGAAAACTTGTACACAATGTATATATTATATGTATTTTCAAAACATATATTATATGTTTTGAAAATACATATATAAGTAGGTATATGTGTACATGTTCAAAGGTTTTGGAACCACCGCCAAGGCAGCGGTCGATCTTAAACTTTTGAAGCTGACCATGATACCCGTACCATCCCGTACGAACCACTGAATAATTATTTCCATCTCGCTCACACAATATACGTAGACTGCAATATGTATGAGACATTTCTTTGAATGTTTTTTAAATTCGTCGATTATAAATTTTTGTAAAAAATAAATGAAAATATATCTTGAGACTCGTTATCAACACTGAAAAAACTTTTCCAGAAATTGGTTATGTTAACAATACATTGTATATTTTTCTCGGATTTAAAATCTGAGCTGAAACCTATTATCGCAGTAGATGCAAAACTGGCACATCACCGTGTTAAATTGCTGTGACTGAATTAGGCTGCAGATGTTTATTTTGAGATAAATAATTGTTGAGTAACCTTGCATAACATAATTACACACATTAGGCTGTTATTTGTTTGATGCCAAAGGAACTACAAATCAGAGTCATGATTAATGCATCATTACATTAGATAAACTCGCGCCTGTATCCCTTAGGAGTAGGCAGACACCAGGGGCGTCACTCTCTAAAATGCTAAAATAAGTTGTTCAATAGGGTCATATTACTTCGGTAATGGTCGTTTCATTCACACTATCGGTAGCATAATAACCGATCGCATTGCAATGGTATAACCCGTGCTACTAAACTCGCCGCCTCTCGCGATTCGATCTTCTTCGCGAAAAATGCCTATTTAATTTGCGCGGCTTATACCCCTGAACTGTACTATTATTCCTTTGTAGACTACGTAATTAAGAGTTCTATAAGGCAAGTATTAACATTGTCGTGCTTATTTCATTTTATTGAAAAACTATGTACCTTAGTATTGCACTCTAGGGCATGGGCTTGCCACGATCCTGACATGTCTCTTACGCTTCATCGACATTCATAAGCCGTGGCATGCACGCACGCAGTGTTCGGGTACTACGAAATAAAACAAAAACAGGGTTAATACAAAATTGACTATAATATTCTCGTATTGAGCGGGTCCACCATCTTTCCAGCCATGAGCGAAACGTGTATACTTGCGTCCATTACAAAATAAACGAAGGGATAGGTAGCGCCAAATTGCACGGGCTGGTGACTTGTCACATATCCTGGGGAAAGAACGGATATTATTAGCGAAATGACACGACTTTCCAAAGAATATGACTCTAATCTCTGATAGGGGGATAGTCAGACTGGCTGGCCAAGTGAATAATTTTGCTTTTGGCTTGATATGAGAGACACAGAGGCTCAACAAAGTTATGAAGTCTGCCGGAAATGGCAATAGAAAAATCGCTCTCATAATTATTGATAACTAGCTGACCTAGCGAACTTCGTACCGCCTAACAGTCGATTCTTTAATTTTTTTTTAATTTTTCTCTCCGTAAGAACCATCCTCGTACTTCAAGGAATATTCTAAAAAAAGAATTAGCAAAATCGGTTCAGCTGCTCTCGAGATTTGCGCTTACCAACACATTTAGCGATTCATTTTTATATTATATATTATAAAGTTTACTTTTTGAAAAAACGACTTATGAAGGAAAATGGTGACTTTTGTCCGGGTAGCCCCTTAACGGTAGCTGCTTAAAAATCATTGTGCCATATCTATGCATGCCATAAAACTAATTTTGTTTTTATGCACAAAGCATTTTCGTTACCTACATAAGGAGCATATTAGTCATTACATCGCAAAACGGGTTAAAAAGCATGTTAACCGAGAAGGCTAAATTTTGGATATTACGTGTGGGGTATAATTTTCATTTTGCCTGTTGAAATCGAATGTTTGGTCTGTCACGCACGCACTCGAATTTTAGTTTCTGGGCGAAAGCTCCGTGGTAAGAAGCTTTATTTTACTCTGCGTGCCCGCTTGAATAGTTTTAAGGCGCTTCGGGTTGCTAACTAGCGCTACCAATGGACAAAAAATTATAACTTGTTTATAACACGTTTTTTTGTTCAAAAAGTAAACATGAATATCTGGTAACTATTTAAGACATACAGCCTAGGATGTAGTATAAATATCCTAGAACTTTAATCGATTTCCGCTAAAACGGCCGTTTTTGGCGGTAATCGATTAAAGTTTTAGATTGTTGAGCCTAGATTCTAGCCTGCAGGTTCTAAAAATAGTTGTCACAGTTGTTAAGATTTCTCATGTTCACTTTTAGATAAAAACTCAGTATAAAATGGCGCTAGTTAGCACCCCGAATCACTTTAAGATGAAATGGATCAACGCGTGCGTCCTTATATTTGTTATCTTGCTACAAGGGGGTGCCATGTATATGGAACCCATAAACCCTAGAACACAAAATCGTCACCATCTTGTTTGCCGTAGCATACTGGGAAAAATGTTAACGAAGCATGTCTGCCAGGTTGCGTTAGTAGGTACCTATGTGTTCAAATGTGTTTTCGAAGCTTTGTACAGTCTTCAAAGAAGTGTGCAAATCTTTGAACTTATGTCTGACGCCGGTTTTGTTACAAAGGTCTTTCCTTTGTTCCTACTTTTCTTTCTTAGGCGGGACATTTTGCGAACGGGTCGTTTTGAGCACGCGGGACGTTGACGTTCTGGAACTAGTGAGAATTAAGCGGCATGAGACCAGCTAAAGTAGGAGAAATCGAGAATTTTTCGAAAGAAAGAAAATAAATCATCACTTTTTTTGCATGCGGCGCAAACTCCCAGCTTTCGAGTATTTTGTTAATTTCGTCATAAACGACCTTGTTACAACATGTGTGAGTATCAATGCTTATCGAATAATCTTCGAAACAAAAATGGGATTGCGACAGGAAACAATCATGCAATATAACCCAACCAGTTACTGTGATTGATGTAATTGAATAGAGCTATCGGCGAATCATCATTTTCATCTCGCGATTAGGCATTCAGGTCGCTGTAATGTCGGTGCAGCTATTTCCTTAATTGTCGATGTCTGTAGTGAGCGCACGCGCATCAATGGACGTAAATGCGCGTGTCGCCTGCGCTTGCGACACTATTAAAACAATGGATGCAGCAGACAATTTTTCGTCACTTCGTACCTCTAATCTTTCCAACCGTTTTGGCGACGCTCTCGAGCCGGAAAATATGTGCTTTGTAGTAAAGCGTTAATCACCGGCTTCACCAAATGGTTAATTACTGTCATACTGCGTTCCCTTTTGGGTCGCGTAATGTACCCATATTTTTAGATTAATAATTGTGCTATTCACCTCGCTCGGTCGTACACTAGCTACTCATCATGGGTCGACATGTTAATTTAGCCGTCCTCACGGCTGTCGATGTGATTAGTTGGTGGAAAATCAATTTTGTAGATTTTCGGAGCGCATCAATGTCCACCAAGGGTGTTCCGGCGCGCGCGGCGAGCCATGACGCCTTCGGTCCACAGGTCTTACTAGGTCACACCCCACCGACGCACGCCCACACAGGCAATTAACTGGAGCACGCCGGAACCACAGGGCTGAACATGCTCAACTGACCTCCGGCCGCATATTTGTTGGACGTTAAAACAATAGCCCCGCTACGGGGAATGAGGTCTTTAGAATACAACTGCCGCATGCCGTCCCGTTTCTGTTTTGTCCGCTAGCAAACGATCAGATCCAGTGGATCCTGTTGGTTCTTCATCAGAAAATAAAAGATGTGGCTTGTCTTGGGGGCAGCAGTGGATTGGTTCATCATCTTCGAAGCCATCTACTATCGGTGGTTAGCTACCACTGTAGACATTTGACCGGTAATGTTCCGGCGAAGACCAAATTGACGGTGATGATGTAGTAGGACGGAACTACCAAATAAAGCGCTCAAGGAACCTTTGTTACAAAGTTCTATTATGTACCTACATCATCACATAAAGAGTTGCATACAAACCAGCTTACCCCTGTTTAACAACAACAACCCATTGTCCAAAAATAAAGCCTCACTTACGATTTTGCTTCTTGTCGTCTGGACTGTACTTGCGTATGGCCACCGAAACGGCTTGCTCGATGTTGCGCACATAGACCCCGAGCTGCGGAGTCATGGGCGTGAAATCGCGCTGTCGAGGCTCGAACACGTCGCGGATTCCCAGCTGTGGAAGAAATTAAGTCTAATATATATACCCCATCTACGACCGGGCTAAAACGATAGCGCAGCACCTGGAAAAACCGACATGTAAAAATATATTTCAGGCATCACACCGTCTGAGACTGTGGCTTGAGTGTTTCCTTCAATTGAAGGAATTGATTTGCTAAAGGAAGCTGTATACTTTTCACTTAACGACGAGTAATAAGTATACGGTAAGAGCTGTTGTCGTCAGATAGCCTCTGATAGTGGTAGTGATAGTTTGCGATGTTACCTATATTATTATTTATATTCTTTTTAATGCACTAACCCATGCTAAGGACAAATTCCACCCATGCCGGGACTCGAACCCGCGACCTCTGGCTAACTGACCCAGCGCTCTCTATTAGATGTTGCTGCCTGTACGTAATACAGAGAGTATTGTAAAGAGGTTCGAAATTTCACTGATGCCGGGAAGTCGCCCATTAGCTCAGTTGGGAGAGCGCTGGCACGGTTAGCCAGAGGTCGCGGGTTCGAGTCCCGGCATGGGTGGAATTTTTTGCCTCTAAATAGGTTTTTATATTATTATTTACCAGTGTCAGCTAGACATCCGATGTAACAACCCAATCAGCCATGCAATAGTTATCGGGTTTACCCTTTGCAGACTTTCAAAAACCTGGTAGAGGTGATCCACACCCTTAGACTGTTTGCTTCTCTTCGTATTTTACCGTGATTTTACTTTATCGTCTGCCTTGTTGGTCTGCCCGTTAAGGCGCTTAGTTACTAAGACAGAGGTCGTGGGTTCTATTCCACTGGGGGGCCACATTGTACATGTGGCCTCAGTCTAGGTGTATTTTGTTTGTGGCGTCCTTGCATGGTTACCATAGTACAGGGTATCCTAGTTTGGGACCAGGTCAAGTGATTGCATTGTGTTAAAGTTATTATTATTATTTATTTGTGATCAGCAACACCACCTAAAGTTGAAAGTGAATCATTGTGGACAGTATCCAAGAGGTTCAGATAACTCAAAGTTTTTAATTACCAAACCACGGTGGGCACCGGCACGGCGATAAGTCCTGATCCCCTATGAGTAAAGGTGCCTTACATTGGGCCATATATAGGCCGCACTTTGTTAGTTTTATTACAAAAGCCTTGAAATCTCCATTACAGGTGAGGGAGAGATTTTTTGTCCTACTAATTAGAATTAACATTAGCTATGCTAATTTTGCTACGCTACTATTGTTACACATTTTTTGTTGTGTCATCATTATCGCACGCGTAAACCAACCGTTAAATTCAATTACTGCTGTGTTACCTTCTGCAAATCCGTGGTGAGCGTGATGTGTCCTTTGACTGTAAAGCTTGGAACTACCGCCTTCACTCTTCGAGGTCTCAAGGCAGCGTGGACGTCCCTCAGATCGGATTCCCGTGCCATTCGAGCTATGAGCCTGCCCAGCTGAGCAGGACCTCCGTGGGAAGGCAACACCACTAGCAAGTAATACCGGTCGCTGTCCAGTGGTAGTCGAAGGGCAGATGCTTCCAAATGGGGAAGATATGCGTGTTCCAGAATGGTGTCGTAGTGCATGTAGGTCACCTGCAAAAAGTTTACTTGAAACTCGGGAAAGTACGATAAACTTAGAAGAGGATGAAAGAGCCTGCATAAGTCACGTCCCTCAGCAAGGTTAAGACGTAGGCGAAAAAGGTAGAACAAGAAAAGGCCGGTGTTTACCTGAACATTTCTCAAACCATTGACCAAAAACATGCTGTCACCGCCAGTAGGTTTCGGAAGTTCCGCAGGGATCTCATAAGCCCTGTATATCAAATAATCATCTACATATGGAGGAGAGTTTGTGAATACGAAGTCTGCTACAGATTTCTTCTTCCTCTGTAGAGTTTCTATGTTAGTGTCGTTTGCCACTGTGGAGGTTTCGATCGCAGTGGTTTCTGTAGTGATTTGCTCTGTTGATTGAGTCCCTGTGGTAGCAGTAGTTCCAATCTCTGTTGATCCTTCGTTTGTCGTAACGGTTGTCTCTGCAGTGCTTATTGCAGCAGTTGCAGTGGTTTCTGGTATACCGGAAGTTTCAACTTCGTTGACTGTGGTTTCTTGAGCTGTTGTCAAAGTCGTTTCAGTAGTAGCTGCTGTTTCTGTTACAGTCGTCGGAGGTCGAGTTGTGGTAGTTTCTGGGGGAGAAGTTTCTGTGACAGTTGGTGCAGTGTTTGTGATTGGATCAGTGCTAAGGGTTGTGATATCACTGCCCGTAGCTATTTCAGCATTGGCTACTGAAGGAGCGATCGTGGTTGTTGGTCCTCGGACATCGATTTCGGTTAATGTTTCTGCATTAGGGTTAAGAGTAGTCTCTTCTTTTGGAGATTCTGTTGTAGTAGTAGTGGTATCTTCTCTTGCTGGTGGAACGGGCATTGTAACTGTGGTGCTATCCAGTGGAGTCGATGCGGGTACTGTCATTGTTACATTACTTTCGGTATTGTTTGATAGAGGTGGAAGAGTCGGGAGTTGATCTCTTTCTAAATCAAAACCATAGAAGCGGAGAATTTTCTTATATTCGTTGGTAAAAGTGACGTTTTCATTATTCAGAGCTAATCCAGCTAAGAATCCTTCTTCTGGTACAAAGTAGGTCTGCGAACAATATTATAGAGAATGGTAAAATGTCAATAACTATTGAATTCAGTGGCTAAATGCCGTGTCTCCTATTCGTCTGGCGCCGCGCCGCTTTGAATGAAAATACCAAAATTGTGGTGAAGTTTTCAATACCACTAGCTTATGTCCGTGACCCTCCAAAATATTTTAGTAGGTAAGTTAGGTTTTAACATCAATAGACGCTATGTTATCCCAGTCGTGTGTGCTCAAAAAAGGTGTGGGAAACTCACTTTTAAAGTCCGGTGGATATCCCTGAAGCCGACTCTCATCACATTCCTGTTCCACGGCATCTGCATCCCTCTCTGTATCTGGTAAGAAGATTCCCCGTCTATGCCCTCGTAAAGCGCCACCATGATCCCCGTTAGTCCGTAAGGAGAAAACGCAATGTTGTTGTCGTTTAAAAAGTTATGCTCCGCAAGCACTTTTAGGCCGAACTCGTTGGTAACGTCTACCATGTGAGCTAGGGGAGTCCTCCCGGTGTCCCATAGTTGTATTTCAATGGGAATTCCATGTTCAACGCCGCCGGCTAGTGTTGTGAGCGCGTGCAGGCAGAGCGCGAGGTAAGCGCGACCGTCTCGCCTCATGGTGTTCGCGAATCTGGCCTCGCTACAGTAACCACGGGCCTGACGGACTCAGGTTCGGATTGGACCAATCTTCGCATCTAATTAGCCGCAGGCTCTGTTTGCCGGTGAACGCCCTCTGCGGCGGAGGAATTTTATTAGGTGAGTAATAAACGAGTGCATGCATTGTTTTGTGCTTTAACGACATTTTTGAAGAACTTCTTCAATGTGCGGCGGATACGGCTATAAAGGTACCGGGTGAACTCGCAAATATCGAATTGCCCTATTAATCAGCGTACGATCTATTTTCAGACCCACCAAATATACACAAAAACTTCATAAAAATCGGTTAAGCCGTTTCAGAGTTCTATAACGAACACTGACACGACATTTTATATTAGATAAAATCCAGCTGATATGGTTAGGTAGATGCAATCTACTAGAACAACAACCTTGACTGGAGTATACTCTACCCAGTTGGGCTTAGCACGCATTGTGAGTAGAATCGCCGCGATATTATTTTTGACGGATTTTAAATCGCGTTCCTACTGGAAACAATTTTCCCGCGATTTCTTTTTCGTAAGTGCGTGGACCTTCATACATACAGATTTTTACATAAAAATGATGTATACTTCCATTGTAAATGTATCCAGAGATCTACCTATGTCCTTAAACCAGGAACAATTTGCTTAAAAACTAGGGGTACCTATCCCACACACATAGAAGTAGGCACATAAGATACACGCAAGAAAATTCCTTTTCTTGTGGCGGCCTGCTCCCTGTTTCTAACTCGTGAGAATTTTACTGCCTATTAAATCTATTATCTATATACCTCTCTTAGGTTTCTCAAAAGTCGGAAATACACAATCGGATATGGGCGCCCCCACTACATATGGTGGTAGCAACAACGTTTACAATGCGTGTTACAACGTTAGACGCGCAATTTACATTGAAAGAGGAGACAGGACCGGATTCGATTCCCGCAAATTACAGATGCCGGAAAACATCTCGAGCAGAAAGCTGCGCAAGGAAAGAAATGACCCTCTTATCTTACAGCGTCAACCAATCGCATGCACGAAATAAGACTCTCCACCCAACGCTGTCTTCAGTCAATCTACCACCTAACATTAATTAATCTGAGGCTTAATCCACTGTTTATAACGGACGTTGACAGCTGATAGAACAGCCCCCCTACTATTATGTAACGGTCCACTGTGCTGGGTTGCCCATCTTAATGTTTCCTTTTCAAATTAAAGTTTCAAAATATTATGCATTGACAGCTGAAGTAGCAGTAGACAGAAGTAACCAAAAAGAAAAAATCGACGTCACTAAAGTCACTAAACTCAGTGGATATTTGTGTTTTTCAATGTTTTTGGACTTTATTTCAAGTTTATAAGGTTCAATTTACTTTAAGGTTTAATAATTATGCCATCTAGTGGATCACGGCAACTGTGCAAGTTTCAACATATTTGCCGGCAAAATATAATAATATTTTAAGCCTTTGTCGAAAATTATTCGTTGCCTTTGAATCAAGTATTGTAACAAATCTTTCATCAACAAATCACTGTAAAATCTTTTTAAAAGTTTCTCTCTCCCATGATAATGCTCCCTGGTTTTTTGTGGGACTGAAATCAGTAGTAAACAATTATTTGTAAAACGGAACGTTAGAAGTGTTATAACTTTTATAAGTGTTATGAGTGGAATGCTACGTTACGTAGCATTCCACTCTATCGAGTGAAGCATTTAGACGACTCCTAAGTGTCAAAAAATGTATGCATTTGACAGCCGGAGTAACTTAAAAAAGTAAAAATCAACGTCACTCAACTCAGTGGAGTGGATAGGTACCTACTCAGAACAATAACTAACATTGTTCTGAGGGTACCTACTTACATAATAATGCCCCAGAACAGTAAATTTGTTCTGATGCGGCCAGTACACAATGGCCCACGCTGGCCCACCGCTCGCCATTGCCATTGTGTACACGGGGGAATGGTGTGTAGTTGGTGGACAATTGCCTATAGTGGCGCGCAATCGGACAGTTGTCGGTTTTTTGGGCACACTTCAAAGGAATCGTGGCGTAGCATAGCCCACCCCTGTTTACACAGTGGCCCATCGTTTAGTCAATTGATCTTCAAGTTTTTTTATTTATATCAATCTGATCCTCTAATTTTGCGCCTTTTTTTAATAACTTTGTTGTTGTACATACTTCTGTAATACTTGCAAATTAATTAATAAATAAATAGTAAATAAATAAATAGCTGCGTCCGCAATTACTTCCACGTCCATCGCAAGTGGTTTGCCAGACAGCAAGCAATGAGCCACGGGCCATTGTGGAAACAGCAAGTGATCGTGGCCTACAGTTGGCAATGGGGAGCAGTGGGCCATTATGGGCCATTGTGTACTGGGGCCATGAGGATTTATTTATTTCTACAGACAAATTATTGTTCTGAGAGACAACAACCTCAGAATAATTATTATTCTGAGACAACAACAATAGAATGAACGAATGAGAAACCACCGGTCATCTGTCTCTTTCTTGTTGCTTAAGTATATATGTGTCTGTCTCGCTCAGGTCAAGCGTTCGTTTAGCGCGTAAGCGTTCGTTTTATTCTGTGCGTTCGTTTTTCTCTCAGAACAATAAGTTATTGTTTTGAAGTTTTTCTTTAGTTGTTACAGTATGACCCAGATTCAACAAATTTTCCGATTTTGGCTCTATGGATTTTGGCTCCTGATAAAATTCAGGCTTCTGAAATTCAAATACCTACCATAAGCTGCGCGTGACTCGACTCGCACAGCCTTTTAATAATTTGTGTTATAGGACTATTGCAATGTAAAGCCCGCAGTACGCAATGGCCCATGCTGGCTCACTGCTCGCCATTGCCACCAACTGTAGGCCACGATCACTTGCTGTTTACACAATGGCGCGTGGCTCATTGCTGTCTGGCAAACCACTTGCGATGGATGTGGAAGTAATTGCGGACGCAGCTATTTATTTATTTACTATTTATTTACTTACAAGTATTACAGAAGTTTGTACAAAAACAAAGTTATTTAAAAAAAATGGCGCAAAAGGCGCAAAACTACGGGCTCAGATTGATATAAATCAATAAACTTGAAGGTCTATTAATTTATCTTCATTGTTCCGCCGCCGTACGGACATTTTGGGTGATTTATAATAATTCAAGTAGATCTACAAAAAATCATCGCAACAAAAAAAGTACTCCATGTCTATCAGCAGTCAGCGGTCGGTGACAAACTAAACGATGGGCCACTGTGTAAACAGGGATGGGCCACGCTACGCCACGATTCCTTTGAAGTATGCCCAAAAAACCGACAACGGTCCGTACACAATGGCAATGGCGAGCAGTGGGCCAGCAAGGGCCATTGTGTACTCGACTGGCCGCATATGACATGCAACTAAAAAGTAAATACCACAAAACCTGTAATGAATCTACCTGTTATAGTTTGCTAGGGAATATTTTCTCAATGGAATTCTACAATATCATTAATTTAAAGTTTTTCTTATTCATTTATGTATCTTTACATAAATGGCTATGTTTCTGGAATTCTATATATCAAACAGACAGTAAACGCACAGTAAAAAGACTCTAATGGCTAAGTAAATTTCACGGGTTAATATAATAATTACAATTACAGTTATCAGTAGAGATGACTACATTCTTAAAAAACAATGCTAAAGGCTTTTTGCTCGACTTCAAAAACGGAAGTCTTCTTATTATTATTTCTTTTTTATATGGCAACCAGCCGATGTCGACAAATTCTGCCAAAGTCAAGTCTTGTTGACACGAACTGAGCAATTTATTTTTATGTTTACTAATTTTGATTTCTTTGTTAAGACTTTGAACTAAGGGTGAACTAAATAAATGTTCTATCTACAGCAACTCTGAAACAATATAAAATTATCAATGAGTACATTAAACTGAACTAATACAATTTTTTTAAATCTAAATACACGCTTAATACTACTATACAACAACTAACTAAAACAAAACTCTAATTATAACTTAATATCATTTTTATACTATTTTTATTTTTAATGCACTAACCCGTGCTAAGGACAATTTTAAAAAACCCGCGACCTGGCACGGGTAGCCAGAGGTCGCGGCATAGAGTATCTTTTTATTACTAGGGTCGCGGTTTCAAATCCCGGCATGGGTGGAATTTTCAGCCTCTAAATAGGTTTTTTAATATCATTTTCCCCAATGAATTTTATAAGTAATATATACAGTAATATATAAATGCGTTAATAAACATATGGAAGTCTTCTTATCCGAGGGTACATACCTAGCAAGCACAATGATTAATTTGAATCTGGTCACACAAGTGAAAGTGTCATGAATGAAAAAATGTAGGTACTTTTAACCTTACTTGTCCAATTTAGTAAATAAGATTCTACCGGTCGGTTAAGTACTTAGAGTATATACTACTTCGTATAGAGCGGACTTCCCGAACAAAATTTGTGTCGCACTTTTCAATAAGCAGTGTTGCCAACAGTGATATTTAAGCGCACGACATAAAACGCTTCAACTGAATTTGTATCACTTTAGTAGATTCAAAATATGTATTTACTGTATTAATATTTCCACGAATAAGCAGAATTTCAAATTATGATATTGAACTCGACAGAAATCGTGAGATTTTTTATTTTCACAGATATTTGTACCGGTCGACTAATCTCTATACTATGATTTTTAATTAGGCGAACAAAACTGACAGCTGTATTCGACCTCTTTTTTTTTTAATGTTGCAAGCATATAGCATAGTGTTGTATTATAGCTCACTGATAAGTTCTAATTGTATCGGTAATATATGGATCTTTGATTCAATTTTACATATAGGTTTAAATAGGTGGTTAATCAATTTATCAATAAATGGTTAATAAATATGTAACTAAATAATAGTGTTCTCTTGGTACACGTAAAAAAACCACCATTATGTGCTGTACTTAGCGCCGCGAGCGCGGCGCAGAGCCCATTAGCGCGTCAGCGCTTCGTCCGCGTCATTCGACTCCCTTTTTCGCTTGCGATTGGTTGTACGAATATTCCTTGTGCTCGTAACACCAGTTGTTCTTGTTTGCTGTTGAGTTTTTGTTGTTATCTGTTTTCTGTTAAGTTTTTGTTGTTATCTTTCCTAGTTTCTGTTAAGTGTTGGTTGTTTTTAAAATAACATGGATACTGCTCAGCCGAGCACCTCAGGTGCAAGTATGTCTCCTAGGAAAAGGAGACGTACCTCTTCATTAAGTGCCACGGAGAAAACAATGGTGCAAAACGTACATAAATATGTATTCAGCGAAGAGGAATCTAAATTGAATAAACAGTTGTGTGAGAAACCTAACAAGCGCCAACGTGCAATGAAAACGGCAGATATTTTGGGAATCGGAACTACCACAGTTTATAAAGTTCTCAAAGACATAAAAGTGAACAACACACCCACTCCACCTAAAAGATGTGGTCCAAAGTTAACTTTCAAAGATAAATTCGATGAATTTACTTTTTCTGCCATCCGGCGCAAAGTGCACAGTTTTTTTTATGAGAAAGAAGCTCCCACAATAGTTAAGGTTAGTATTTTTGTTATTTTTAATAAGTAATTTACACTAAACAGACTACTAAATAGATATAAATAATCAGGAGAACGATGAACTGAACCATCATCTCGGTGGACAAGTGGTATGAAAATTTATACGTAGTTATCTGTGTTTTAGCGGTCAATTAAATTACTGTGTAAACTCATATCTGACATGTTTAATTAGATAACATCATTTAAGGATCCATAGCGTAGGAAAATGCTATAAGTAGTAGAATGTATGTGCCTGTATGTAAATTCGGGCGTTTTACCTTAAATAAAACGCTTATTAAACTACTTACCTTATTCGAAGCATAAACAATTGAGATAGGCATATCTCCTTTCCTTTACCTTTTTCCCTACTTTTCTAGTGATATAGCTCTGTCTCGCTCGCACATGGCATCACCGGGCAGGAGGGGAGGCGCACCTTTGTGGTCGCGCGACCCGATCTTGCTCATTGGATGATGAACTCTGTCACCAGGCAGAAATTATAGTATGCTTCGAATAAGGTAAGTAGTTTAATAAGCGTTTTATTTAAGGTAAAACGCCCGAATTAAACCACTTGACCGTTATTCGAAGCATAAACAATTGAGAAGTGTCTGTTATCGCCTGGTGATGCAGATGGTGAACGCCAATGTGATGTTGGGTATAAACAAGTTTTAGGTAAATCAAATATGATACAGGTTTTGAATCATATTATTGTTTAATTATTTGAAACAAAATATATGTATAATTTTCTTCAATGATCTATTTATCATTATTCTACACAATGAAGTAGGTAAGAATCGAAAGTTTTAAACAATAGGTACTTCTTGCATACACCATCTATGTTACTGGATTGAAGAGAGAAGTAATGCTGTTACTCCTGGATGGGTCTGATACTCGCACTTGCCGCTTATAAAACCTAAGAAAGGTGTTTGAAGATCTCCAATTTCCCCGGGACATAATATCTTCCATTGGAAAATTGTCCAACCAATGTTTGGAAGCGACGGCAGAACGGACACTTCCCGGAGTAGCAACAATACCCGCATTACGCATTAAAGTCTTGATCCACCCTGCAATTACTGTCCTAGAGGCCGCACGCGGTGCACCTCTTGTTGTAACAAATAAATTATTACAATTAGCTTCCTGGCGTCTGACAGAGAGCATTGACACTGTCTGTTCAATCCAGTACACGGGATCTAAATTTTTATTATTATTATTTTTATATAACTGCCAACCTGATTGCCTGTGATCATAAGAATCTGTCTTTGACCCAAAAGATGGCCACATAATTATTGAATCATCTTTCTTAACATAGTTATCCTTATCAATATTCAGGAAAGTTAAATCATGAATACGTCTACCCGAACAAAGTACTAAAAGAGCCGCTGTTTGACTCAATATATCAAAACTGTTGTCATGATTTATTGATCTCTGGCCAAGAAATGAAGCAAAATCATCAATATTCCACACTGGCAATTTACATGGAGTAGGTTTTTTGATCGATATTGCTTTTAACACATGCTTTACTAGGACATGACTACTTAAAGCGCCTGAATTATTGACATTGAAATTGCAGTGGTAAATCTGCTCTTCCGTGGACCAAGTTCCCCACAGAGACTGACTGTCTAACTGGGCTCCCCAACCCTGGTCCGAAGCGTCCGTGGTTATGAAGTGTTTGGCTGGTGGATGGTGTAGTATCGATGGACGATGTAAATTCCGAATCCACCACCTTAGGTCGTTCAAGGCGTCTATTGGCAAGGTATATACGCTGATCATGTTGTCCAGATCTAACGTATTTAGGAACGCTAGTAGAGATCGATAATGCAATCTTCCTCTTTGAACTATGAATCTGGCAAAGTTTAGCATCCCTATTACGCTTTGTAGCTGCTTCAAGTTTGCCTTTCTCGAGTCCACGATTTCGTGAATCTTGGTTAACATTGGAGGTATCTTTGCCATTGGCAAGGACTTTATGTTTAACCACGGGTCCCACAAAACTCCTAGGTAGGCAAGTGATTTCTGGGGAACTAGAGTCGACTTTTCGAAGTTTATATGCCAACCTAGATATTTCAGGGTCTCTACGAGTAATCTTACATGGCCCAAGAGCACCTCTGGGTCCTGGTGAACCACAAGAAAATCGTCTAGAAAGACTAAAATCCTTACACCCTTGCTTCTCATTATTTGTGCAATCCAATTTGTCAAAGAGGCAAACGTTTTCGGAGCCGTGCTGAGCCCAAAGGGTAGGCAGGTCATTTGGAAAAGCTGTTTCTTGTAAATTAGCCTTAAAAAACGTCTGTGAGACATTGCTATTTTCAAATGAAAATACGCCTGTGAGAGGTCTTGCTTGCACATCCAATCTTGGGACTGTATGAAATCTGGGATTTTGAATACATTTATCAGTCTGAATGGGTCGGTAAGTACAAATTCGTTCAAAGCCTTTAGATTGAAAATAGGGCGAGCTGAACCATCGCTTTTTGCTACAAGAAAGAGGGTAGATAGAAAACTTGGAGTTTGGTTCGCTTTTTCTAAAATACCCTGCTTTAACATTTTTCTGACAATTGCCGACATTTCTGGTGATTCGTATGTATGAAAGGCCATGTCCATAATCAAAGGGGGCTTGTGTTGAAAAGGTATGCGGTACCCTTGAATTATCTGAATGAGAAATTCCGGTGCTTGCAATTCTAGCCATCGGTCGACAAATATCGACAGCTGACCGGCTTTGAACGTCCCCATGTCAATACTTACGTCTCTTGGCTGAACCATTGTAACCCGAGGGTGACGACTCTCGCTTGTATCCTCCACGTCGGGAGTCCTGGTATCGCTGGTTTTGCTTCGCTCCGCGAGAGCGAAAGGAAAGTCCTCTGTACGCATTGCTACCACCACGTTGAGCGCGGTTGTACGTGTGGACCGGCCCTTGCGAAGGGCAATGTAAATTATGCATGTTGCCACCCTGCGAGGGTGGAATCCAGGCTTGGCATCCACAGCCTTGCGTAGGCATGCTCCTGCCATAGTTTCTACCCTGCGAGGGTACTTGACGAGCGGAAAATTGACCCTGCGAGGGTACTTGGATAGTTGAACATTGTCCCTGCGAGGGGCGTATGGGCCATTTTCCAACTTGCGAAGTTGAACCATTACCAGTCGTTTTAGGTACAGGCCAGAATGCTTTTTTAAGGCCACCAGCTTTTTCTAGAGCAGTAACAAACTGTTCAGAGTTAAACAGGCTTGCCTCCGATGGGGGTACTTTGCGTAACGACGCCTTGACCAATGGGTCGCGAACCGCATTTATAATGCCATCTCTGCGCATCTGAATAGTTTCGGCTCTGTGACCGCAAACCATTTGCAATAGGTCTGCGGAGACCTTACTAAATTCACCGGACATGTAAATATCATTAACCTTTCTGTTTATAGCCTCGACATCTAAGCCCTGCTGAACATTGACCCATGCCATAAAAGAGCAGAGCTCTTTTTGTAAAGCCTCTTTCTGCTTTAGTATACTGAACGTTAATGAAGCATAGGCCCTCTCCGTGTAAGCTAGATTTTTTAACGTGTCATATTGTTTGACCACCTCGTTCGCCTCGAGCTCGATAAACCCCGGAGTATGGTTGTACAGTTTTTGTGTTTCGGCATAGCGTACTTCATTCCAATCCGCTTTGTTAAAAAACTGAATGTCTTTTAAAATCTCGAGGAACCGCTCGTCCGTTTTGGGAACCGCTGGTTCCTTGAGTTTTATAATATGAAAAATTACTACCCTCAGCTGGGGTCTCGTGTTGAAAATCATCCACGGTATGGAGTGAAATAGCATCTGCATCAATATTATTATCGGCACATAATTGATTGCGTAATTCGCTAAGCTCACTAGAAAGTTTTTCTATCTTTTGATCGGCGGCTTGTTTGCGTTTGCCCCCCCTTTTCTTATTACGGCGGCGACGCGTGTGCCTTAGTTTTTTTGATTGGTCAGAGTAACTAGACGATGAGCTACTTGAGGAACTGTCGGAGCTACTGCTGCTGCTGCTAGGTGAGCGCTTCCGCTTTCTACTTCTTTTATTGCTAGCAGCTTTGGAGGAACCCGCCACCGGCTCCTCTAGCGAGACATTCGAAATTTCGTTTTCCATGTTCTATAAAAGAGGTAACCTAGGTCACTTAAAGAAAAAATTATAACTCGAACGGAAAAACCGTTAAAAAATTTTGATAAAACTTTTATCACTGATCTATTTCGTATTTAAGAGTACACTAGAGAAATGAATAACTGATTCGAGGAAATTGTTCGACAAATTCCAGAATGGGAAAAAAAATAAAATATGTAACGGTCGAATGGAAAATTCAAAAGGTACTCACCTGATTTTTATCAACGACCATCACCAGCAAGGAAAAGAACGCCAATGAGCAAGATCGGGTCGCGCGACCACAAAGGTGCGCCTCCCCTCCTGCCCGGTGATGCCATGTGCGAGCGAGACAGAGCTATATCACTAGAAAAGTAGGGAAAAAGGTAAAGGAAAGGAGATGTGCCTATCTCAATTGTTTATGCTTCGAATAACGGTCAAGTGGTTTAATGTTATGTTATCATTACTGGTACGCTGGCTAGCAAAAAGCAGCTTCGACGCAAGTTAGCCTTTTGATTACTAATGATACTTATAATGCTCACAACAACGCTCTCGGACATAGTGTAGATAGATAGATAAAATGAATATTCTTTATTGTACACAGAAATTACAGTAACAGAAATTATATAAAAAATATAGTACAAATGGCGGCCTAACAACTAAGTAAACAAAATTACATAAGACGTGCTAAATTTCGAGGACGCTTTTGTAATAATCTCAGTTTTTAATAATTTATTGTTACGGTTTTCATGCTTACGCTCGGTGGTTAGATGACTGTTAACTAGATTTATTTAACGAGGCAATTAATTTCTTCTTTTCAGATCACAGACGATGTGAATGAAGACCCTGACCTACCCAATCTTTCAAGGGCCACCATGAGGCTGGTTCTCAAACACATAAACTTTAAATATGCGAGTCGCAAACGATCCAGCTCCTTAATCGACCGGCAGGACATTATTTTGTGGCGCAAGCGATATTTAATGGCAATTAAAGAATATCGCAGACAAGGAAAAATTATTTATTACCAAGATGAGACATGGGTTAACGAAGGTAAATTTACTACCTAATAATTTTGTCAGTAGCTATGTATTACTTTCTTTAATTTACTTCCGCAAATTTACTCAGTAGATTTACAGAAGTATACTAATTTTTAGAAATAAATGTTTTGTATTTTATTTTACAGGACACACTTTACAAAAAACTTGGATTGACACGAAAATTAATACGCCGCGACAAGCCTACCTCGAAGGTGTAACAACGGGTCTCAAAGCACCTACGGGAAAAGGACGACGGCTTATAATTAGCCACATTGGAAGTGAGGAAGGATTTTTAGATGGGGGTCTGTTGATGTTCGAGTCTAAAACAGATTCAAGCGAATATAATAATGAAATGAACGCACAACATTTTGAGGAGTGGTTACAGGTCATTTTAACTACGTTAAAAAGAGATTCAATTTCAGTATTGGATAATGCTCCTTACCACTCCCGTAAGGTAGAAAAGACCCCTACAATGTCGTGACGTAAAAACCAAATACAAGACTGGCTGAAGTCCAAAAATGTAAATTTTGAGGACAGTATGATTAAGGCAGAATTGCTAGAAATTGTAAAGAAAGAAAAACCTAATTATCAGAAATATGTAGTTGATGAGCTTGCTGCAGAATACGGTGTCACCATCTTAAGACTACCCCCTTACCACTGTGAATTAAACCCAATAGAATTGGTATGGGCACAAGTAAAGGGGTATATCGCAAAAAATAATAAAAGCTACAAAATGGCTGAAATTAAACAGCTGTTTAATGATGGGCTAAAGATAGTGACACCGCAACGGTGGTCAAGTTGTATTGACCATGTTATAAAAGAAGAGGACAGAATGATGGAACTTGACCACCTTATTGATGATATGACGGAACAATTTATTATAAATTTATCTGATTCAGATTCAGACTCTGAAAGTGAATTATCAGAAATAAATAGTGAATAAGAATGTTTATTTTTATTTCATCATCAACCTATTACGTCCCCACCGAGGGCACAGGTCTCTTCAGTAGGGAAGTTATCGGCCACACTCCACCACGTGGGCCAAGTCCGGATTGGTGGAGACTTGTAAGACTAGTGGCTGGTCTTACTGTCAGAAGGTTCCAAGCCGCCCTAAGGCATCTGACTTGGCTCACCGAGTGCGATCCATCGACGGCAGCCGCCACCAATAACTGCTTTACGTGCCTTGCGAAGCACGGAACCGCTCGGGAAAAGCCACAAGAGTTAGTCGTAGACGGTCATTCATCCATGCACTGAGTGCGCCCTATGTTGCATAACCTTGGTGATTGTTTAAGATCACTCGGGCAGCAGCCGGGGCTACGAGCGATACTTTCATTTACAATATTTCTTTATAGCATCCTAACCTTTCAATACTCTATCACTTTGGCTACAACACTATTTTTAAATTACGATAAAATGGCAACCCTCCAAATGTCACTTTTGTTCGCCTAATTAAAAATCAGGGTATACATGGTAACACTGACCTTGATATAAGCCAGTGTCACAGAAGCCTCACTCTCTTCAGCCTAGCGCAAGTAGGAACTTTGAATTATTTGTTCGCATTTAGCCCCGTTTTAATGGCGGACATATATTTGTCTCACTCTTTAATACTTCTTACTCTTTCTTTGCTGTCAAACTGAAAACTCAACAAATGTCATGGCGGAAAGTTTTCTATATAGTACATTTTTGTGTTTTAAGTTTTTTCAATATCTAGCTGTGTGTATCTTGGTGTACAGTGTTTAGTGATTTTCTTTTAATAATGGCACTGATCGGATGGTGTCAAACTTGTGCAATTTGTAAAATAAGATGCAGCCGGTCAAAGGGTACCAAAAGAAAGTTTATGGGTAAATTTCCTAGGGATGAAGACCGGTAAGTATTTCTGGCTACAGTTTTTGTTATCTTGCACAAGAGCAAGATCATAAATTATGTTATATAACGTAATTAATATACTATGAGAAAAATATTATCATGTTTCAATGTCATAGTGATGTGCCGTACACATATTCAATATCGATAAAAAAATATCTGATAAGTACCTTGGTCAGAATTACTACTCAGTGTACGACGGGTGAATTGCTGTAAGCCATACCGATTTTTCAACGATGCACTATTAGTGGCTGCATTGAATGTGGTTTTTTTTTGTAGATGCAGACAATGGGTGAAAATTGTGGAAGATCTTGCGTATATCCCCATCGAAAAACTCCACAAAATATGTTTGTAGAGATCATTTCCGGCCGAAAGGTTTTTACAACGATTTTAAAAGGAAGCCGATTAAAGAAATGGTGAGTTGTGTTATCTTATAATGTAACACTCACTACATTTCATGAATAATTATGTAATAAAACACAAAATACGCCTTGCTTTACGTCGAACATTTGAATGTATTTTGCTCCGTCATTTAGAACGCAATATTACGTCTTAATACATAAATGACATTACTTAGATAAACATTTTTTTTACAGGGCTGTACCTTCACTACTTATAAATGCGCCTCCTCTTCCTGATTACTTACTAGCTGAGTTTCCTTACCACGTAGCCACGTCGCATCACTTGAAACTGGTTAGTGATTGGAATTACTAAAATATTTTTTTACTAATTTTAACTTAAAATATTTTTTTATAAAAATGTATTTGATAGTTACATAGTCAATTATGCAGTTATGTGGTAAACAGGAACAAACTATTTATTTTTTTTGGACTATTCTTGCAATTGTTTATTTTCAGATTCAGCTATACGAAAACCTATTAGTTGTCGAGCTTCACAAAACAACTCTGGTACGTAGACTTTTCATGTATCGCTGAAGTTTTTTGTAACTAGTGTTTGTTTACTTTGATAAATTACAAAGTGTTATCATTTTCAGCACCTTGTACAGCAGCCAAAATATCAGCTGTTGCTATTGGTCCAGTTGGGTTTGACCACAATTATTGTGGCCTGGAATCTCAGCATAATTATCATAACTATCCCGGTAAGTAGCATAGTTTACCAACAAATTAATAATTGATAACGACTCAACTTAACTTTTTTTGACGATTTCAGCACCTGAATCCAAACCACCGATTGATGAAGTTCGCTCAGATTGGACACCTCTAAAGAAAAACCAAATAGCTGCTGAAATAAATTCAATAGGCCTTGACCACAATTATTGTGATTTGATAATAAATAATAAAATACTAATTTCATTTGTCGTTTTATTGAAAACATTGATTTTTATTAATTTTATTAGGCTAACTGCGGAGCCCCTGGATGATAATTTATCGATATCGATAAATGTAATGTAGGTGGACGTCCCTAATGCACAGACAAGTTGTTATGTTGACAAGTTGTATGTCATTGCATTTTTGCTCTATTGGTTGGTATTGCTAACGGGGCTAAACTCAATACAAAAGCATATAGGGAGGTCCCGTCTCTTAAAACGTAGTGTTTATATACTCTGTGACTCTCTTCAATTCTTTAAATACGTTGACAACTTCTGACAAATTTTGCCGATAAAATGAAAAGCAAGTTTATATTACATACGAGTACGTATAGGTTGTAACACAATAGCTATCTATTTAAAAAAGTGCGGTTTTCATAACATGACGCGCACTTTTATAGGGACCACTATTAACTAAAGTACATAATTGAATTACGTTCTAGACTTGCAACGAAAATAAGACAAAAGAGTAATCTTGAACACTATTTTATTTTCCTTTCTTTACCTAATTAATATAATTTCAACTACATAAATAAAATACCTAATAATAATTGCAATCCGTAATTATTATTATTATACTCTCATTGAAAGAAGGTCTATATTAATATACACCAATATTAATTCAGATCTGGGTAAACCACTATTCGAATTGAACTGTCCTCATTTCATAGAGACAAATATAATATAATGGAAAGACCACCACATAAATAAAGACACACACAAATGCCGGTCAGCGAGAGGCAGCTGACACTTTATTTAGATTCTACAATTTATGTTGTGTGACCGAGAAAGAAATAAGTAGCTTTTCAATTACTTTACAAACAATGGTGTTATTTTATTACGCATTATTGGTGTTCATTTGTGTTCTTTAATGCACATAAATAATACAGAATAAAGTTACTAAGTACGTTATCGCACGGCACTGTACACTTTTTTTAGAAAAACTCGTCCTGTTTTGCTCTTGTATTCGTCACTTTTCTTGAAATGCGCAGAACAAAAATGTATGTGTTGTTCAAAGGCAGTCATGTTTAGTCTCTTCGGTTTTTTTGAACACCCTCCTGTCATCGCCAAAGCGAAGAAACCTACAAAAAATATAATTGTGAATACCCTAAACCAATATTTAATGTCGTCACTGTACGATGTAAGGTAAGTGCGCTTGAAACTTCTGTTTTTTTTATCTATGAAATTACCGCCATTTTCGCCGCCCGATTTGACGGAGCAGAAAAAAAATAAAATTATTCTGTTTTATCGTATCGAGAGTTTTCAAAGTTTTGCACAACTTACCGATGAAAAGTGATTCCGTCAGTCTTTTTTATTTTTGGGGAGTAGTTATTGCAATATCGAAAAATGCAAGCCGGCATTTTCGTAAAGTGTATTAGTCGTGTTTTCGCGGCAAGTGCTCGTTGTGGACTAATTGCACCTAAAATGGACTGCTGCTAGTTCTACTGCATTGCGTTTTGTAAAAAGGTTAGTCGCGATGTCCTCTCTATACGAAGTAGTATATACTGTAAGGTTATGTATGACTTTTTAGTCAAAAACAGATAGAGACAGTACAATGATTTGCACTATAAGGGAATTGTCAAATTCGAGATTTAATATCTTTGTAGTTGGTCATCTAACTGATCATGAATTGGTTTATTTGAATTATGTATGGATATAAAATCTATATTAAACCTGTTCTAACCAACAAAACTTTTATTTTCGTACATAAATCTCCAAAACAGTGGAAAATGACCCAAAAGCACAGTCATTGGCCCTTGTCAGTACATTCAATGGCACCAGTTAAAGTACAATGATTGGCATGCCATTCATTATACATGTGAGGTGCCAATGAATTGTACTCCGATACGTAATAGTGATGGGAAGGAAATAGAGAAATAAATATAGGTACATTCATTGGCCCCTGGTGGATCACAATAATTAGCAGTGCCAATGACGAAAAAAGTACAATGATTGGCAGTGCCACTATTTGTCTACAGAAGGTTGATTACAATTTTAAATGCATATTTCAAAACAACTCTATAGTCGCAATTGATTAAGGTATAAAATGCAAAAGTAAATTCTTAACCCATTTTTTTAATGATTGGCCCCCATGCCAATCAACTGAACCTTTATAGAAAACATCGGTTACATTGATTGGCTCCCAGAAACTTTGTTTTTACGGATTATTATACAATAAAAATAGCATTTTAACCTTTTAACACTCATTTTTAACCAAAGAAAACATAATTTTAACTTCTAGCATTCATATGGACTAAGTTATAGGCGGAAAAACTTACCTGTTCTTAGTCCTCATCCGTAAGAATTTGAACAATTTCCAACGGAATGGAATGAGACACGTCAAAAAGAACTTTTAAACAGAGTTGCCCGTATAGTTTTATGTCAAAACTACTAAGTTCACGTGGCTACCAACGAAATGGTAGATTTATTCAAAAATTTTGTAATGTTTTCTAACCTGGTAATTCCTTAATAATAGCGCTCAAAGTCCAAAGGGCCAATCTTTGGGGGGGTGCCAACAATGGTACGTGTTACCCTATTCCCATAAAAAGGTAACCCCGGAAAGTTTATGAGATTGCGAGAAAATACAAATTTTTGCCATAAAATGTCAATTTTGGGGTTAGAATCTTGTTTACTAAATTGGACAAGTAAAGATAAATAGACTGTAAGTATGTAGCTTAGATAAAATGTGTAATAAATGGCCAATCTGTATGTAGGTAATCTGTGAGATGCTGGCAATTTTAATCTGTGCTGTGCATTATATTCACATTATATCCAGGGCCGTAAAACCAACTAAAAAAAAAAAATATTCACATTTTAACACGGATGTCAAATGACATCCGTGTCTAGTGTCTAATTTGTGATCCGTGTGTGCATTAAACATACTGAACACGGACGGATGTCAAAAGTGATACTGAAGTTCCTAAAAACTTGGAAATTATTTTATGTAATCCATTATTTTATATGTATTAATTTATATGTAATTCAATAGGAAAATGAGGGATTTTTCTGACAGCTATTAAAAAAAAAAAAATAGTTCTAAAAGCTACGATGAGATGGCGCTGAATCGCAAGGGTTTACCTTTTTTTGTTTGTTATTGCTTGCCACAGGTAAAAACTTTATTGCTGTTTTGCGATTTCATCGACTGGAAGGAATCTAATCTGTGATCAACTGATCAACGTCAACTGATCAACCATGATTTTAGCACGAAAATCAAATAACAATAGTGCAAGAGCAAAAAAAAAAGAGGGAGGAAATTCCACGTGATCTGTGGACTGTGGACCACAGAATAAACTGGAAAGTGGCTAATCCTATTAAAAAAACAAAAACCCTTACTTGAAAACGCCATCTACTGACAAATTAGGAACCGTAAAGCCAATTTAATAGGTCACATTTGACACTTCATCAAAATTCGTCAACGTAACCTTGTAACGCAGGGCACACAATATTATTTAGTTTTTCAAAATTAGAACTGCACAATTGCTTCACTTTCTTCAGTTAATAATACAAATTTATTGTAATAATGTCAAAAGAAGGCATTATTACGATTTGCTTTGACTAATAAACCATTCTAAACTTAATAAACAATGTTTGTCCTAAAAAACTGAACTTCATCACAAGGTTATGTCGGTCAACCCTTTTTGTTTTTAAAAACTAGGGATGTTACCGTAAAAATCAAAGGAATCATCAGTGAAAAAGTTGTATTCAATGCAATGATTACCTAAGTAAAGGAATGTATCGCCATACATAATTCCATATTGTGATTATTTTATTAGTAGATTGTACAACTAGTATGCATCACATAAAGACGAACTTTTATAGCATGAGAAGGGAAAATAGTAGTTTAAGATACCGTTGCATAATAAGGGTTCTTATAACACTAGTGTATTTTAAAGAAATGAACTGTAGGCGAGTTTTTTTATAGTATCACATGATTGTTATAAGACCAAGTTATGTACAGTGTCATACACTACTTTATCTACTCTCATACTATAATACTTACATAAAACAGAACCAAACTTTGTTTATACTTATTGAAAAGTTTTTTTAAATGTTAAATATTGGCGCCAAGGCGCAAACATCGATTGCGATGCGTGTTGCGTCGGCGCGGACTCGTTCATTGAAACCTTTTTTTTTTAAGTAGAGGTTCAACCTTCTTGGTCCAGCTGGAGGTTGTATAGGTGTATCGTTATGATTAAAAAGTTATATTATTATACAGGTGTCCATACAAGACCTGTATCGTAATAAAACTTTATTTTTTTGTTTTTGGCCTATGCGTAATGTTTGTCAAGAGTTTTGTTTTCATTATTATATTATTCTTTCAATAATATAAAAAATACAAAAATAATTGAATAAAGACAAAATCAGTTTCATTTTTTTTATCTTGTTTTTCTGCTGATAGCAGAATAGGCAAAGGACTTTCGTCCGTTCAGCCAGGTCTAACGTTTTTTTCATTTAATGTATCCGAAGACAACTTGTTAACGCAGGTAATCCTTTGTAGAAGGTCAAAGTCAAATATTTGTTGTGTTTTATAAATAACTTTTTCGTTTGAGTGTTAATTTTTAGACGATTTATCTTGTAAATATTTTCTTGTTTCTCGTTTCATTATAATATTATTACACTTTTAGGCAAAAAAAAACTCGTAGGATGTTCTTGGCAACACTAGAGCTTGTCCATAATGTTCGTTCCAGGTCCAAACTTTGTACAAGTTGATAAACCACCAACTAAAGCAAATAAAAAGCAAGAAATTGTCTCGTGGCTGGAAAAAAAAATGTGGAAGCAAGTCCAACTTTATTGAAAGCTGAGTTGTTGAATTTGGTAAAAGCAAACAAGCCATCCAAGCCTTGCTATGTAATTGATGAAACAGCACTAGAGAATGGACACGAAGTTATTCGATTGCCACCTTACCACTGCCAGTATAACGCTATCGAGCTTATTTGGGCACAAACAAAAGGGTCATGCAGCGATTAACAATACTGAGCCACCTTTCAGTACTGCAAAAATGATGGTTCTGCTACAAACTGCATGTGCAGAAGTCACTTCAGAAGACTGGAGAAAAGTCGTCGAGAAAACAAAGAAAATAATTTTCGATGATTTTGAACGAGATGTGAGAATAGACAACATTATCGAAGAAGAATTTATTATATCTTTGGGAGCGGACAGCAGTGATGAAGATGACAACACTCGTTATAGTTCTATTAGTTCTAGTGAATAAATGCAGTTTTTCTTGGTTAAACTATATACGTGTCTTATTTTGTTTTATAAATTTTGGTTAGACAATGATGGGACAGGGATTTGATTAATAATTGTTTATTTGATTTTCGATGGAACTCAATTAAAATTACAGTACCTATACGTACTCTTTCACAACAACTGCATTCGATTCATAAATGTTTGAAGTCCGTATCGAATCATTCGATTTAATCGATGTTTTTTAGCAGTTCACCTCACTATGAAGCTAAAACTGACACATGGCAAATGTGGCCTATTAAATTGGCTCTACTTTACTTTTCTTAGCTGTCAGAAAAATCCCTCAAACTTAAGCTAGGCTCAAGGACTCTGTATCCATTAGCCAATAAACGTTTTAAAAAAATATTCACATTTTATCTTTTTAATCTGTGCATTTTATTACAATCAAAGAGTAGGTATTTAACCACCCACTACCTCTAATTACCATCAGCCTAGCGCAAGTAGGAACTTTGAAATTTTTGTTCGCATTTAGCCCCGTTTTAATGGCGGACATATTTTTGTCTCACTCTATAATACTACTTACTCTTTCTTTGCTGTCAATGTCAAACTGAAAACATAACAAATAAATATGGCGGAACGCGGCACAATTAGAAAGTTTTCTAGTTATTTTATGTGTTTTAAGTTTTTTCAATATCTAGCTGTGTGTATCTTGTTGTACAGTGTTTGGTGATTTTCTTTTAATAATGGCACTGATCGGATGGTGTCGAACTTGTGCCATTTGTAAAATAAGATGCAGCCGGTCAAAGGGTACCAAAAGAAAGTTTATGAGTAAATTTCCTAGGAATGAAGACCGGTAAGTATTTCTGTTATTATGATGTAAATTATGTTAAATAACGTAATTGATACCTATATTAGGAGAAAAATATTGAGTTGAGTTGTTTCAATGTCATAGTGATATGCCATACACATGTTCAATATCGATAAAAAATATCTGATGAGTACCTTGGTCAGAATTACTACTCAGTGTACGACGGGTGAATTGCTGTTTAAGCCATAACAATGTTTCAACGATGCACTATTAGTGGCTGCATTGAATGTGTTTTTTTTTAGATGCAGACAATGGGTGAAAATTGTGGAAGATCTTGCGTATATCCCCATTAAAAAACTCCACCAACATAAATATGTATGTGGAGATCATTTCAGGCCGAAAGATTTTAACAAAAAAGGAAGTCGATTAAAGAAATGGTGAGTTGTGTTATAATGTAACACTACATTTCATGAATAATTTATTATTTAATAAAAAACAAAATATGCCTTGCTTTACGTCGAACATTTGAATGTATTTTGCTCCGTCATTTAGAACGCAATATTATTATTACGTCTTAATACATAAATTACATTACTTAGATAAACATTTTTTTACAGGGCTGTACCTTCTCTACTTATAAATGCGCCTCCTGTTCCTGATTACTTACTAGCTGAGTCTCCTTACTACGTAGCCACGTCGCATCACTTGAAACTGGTTAGTGATTGGAATTTCTAAAATGTTTTTTTGTACTAATTTTAACTTAAAATCTTTTTTTATAAAAATGTATTTATACAATTTTTATTTTTAGTGCACTAACCCGTGCTAAGGACAATTTTAAAAACCTATTTAGAGGCTAAAAATTCCACCTATGCCGGGATTCGAACCCGCGACCTCTGGCTATCCGTGCCAGCGCTCTATCCAACTGAGCCAATGGATGACTCACCGGCATCTATTCTCTGTATTACGTACAGGCAGCGACATCTGGCTGAAGTAGATTGCATCACTTACAGCCCCGACTACCTACTTTGCAGTTAGGTTTTACATCGGAATGATATCGCTGTACCCACATGATTCTTCGTGATTCGAAAATCTTTTTTTATAAAAATGTATTTATACAATTTTTATTTTTAATTCACTAACCCGTGCTAAGGATAGTATAATCATTTATTAATCATAGTATTTGATAGTTACCTGTTGACTATGTAACTGTATTATGCAGTTATGTGGTAAACAGGAACAAACTATTTAATTTTCTTCGGACTATTCTTGCAATTGTTTATTTTCAGATTCAGCTATACGAAAACCTATTAGTTGTCGAGCTTCACAAAAGAACTCTGGGACGTAGACTTTTCATGTATCGCTGAAGTTTTTTGTAACTAGTGTTTGTTTGCTTTGATAAATTACAAAGTGTTATCATTTTCAGCACCTTGTACAGCAGCCAAAATATCAGCTGTTGCTATTGGTCCAGCAGGATTTGACCACAATTATTGTGGCCTGGAATCTCAGCATATCAGAACTATCCCGGTAAGTAGCATAGTTTACAAACATATTAATAATCAATAATGAATCAACTTTTTTTTACGATTTCAGCACCTGAATCCAAACCACCGATTGATGAAGTTCGCTCAGATTGGACACCTCTAAAGAAAACCCAAATAGCTGCTGAAATAAATTCAATAGACCTTGACCACAATTATTGTGATTTGATAACAAATAATAAAATACTAATTTCATTTGTCGTTTTATTGAAAACATTGATTTGTATTAATTTAGGCTGACTGCGAAGCCCCTGGATGATAATTTATCGATATCGATAAATGTAGCAATGTAAGTGGACGTCCCTATTGCACAGATAAGTTATTACGTTGGTAGCACTTATTTTTGTCATTGCATTTTTGCTCTATTGGTTGGTATTGCTAACGGGGCTAAACTCATTACAAAAGCATGGAGGTCCCGTCTCTTTAAACGTAGTGTTTATATACTCTTCGATTACCATTACAACAACGTAGAGTACCTGTATTTTACGTGTAAATTGATGAAATAATCGTGATAACAAGCTTTGCAATAGTTCATACACTTATTTCGTCTCTCTACTTAGGATTCATTACACAGGATAAACCTACTTCAGCGTCTAGCTGACTGACACGGCGGCGTCGCCGTGCTGTTGGTGAGTGTTATTTCGTCAACATCATATTTCTTACATTATTTTGAGATACCTATTGATGAAGAAAATGAATCAGTAAAAAAAGATACTAACAACCAAGTATCCTACAACTTGGTGCATGTAGAAGGGAAGTCATACTTCCTAGTCAAGGTTAGCGATGATGTGGTTCCATCATGGTTCCTAATGAATTTAAGAAATTATACAGAAGAAGTGATACCACTTAAGGCCTTGTATTTTCCGTTCATCTACACTCCTGACCGAAATAATGATAAAAGAAGCGGTTATCATTATTATTGTTTTACAAATTTATTTTGTTACTGCTGCATAATTGTTCGTGTTCATATCGTCATGATCTTGGTCAGAAGGTAGGGCTACTGGTAATGTTAACTCAAGTGCTTACATCAAAATTTTAGCATGGCACTACCTTGAACTGGTAAGTAAAATCTGTTTGTAAGTAATAAATATTAAATTGTTTTTTGGTGGTCCCCATCTCATACATAAGTTTTAAATTCTGAATTTGTTATAAAATACCACTGGGAAATAAGAATAAATAAGGAATTTTATAATTAAATTTAGAAAAGTCTACATTAAAATTTTAAATCTTTATGAGTTAAATTTATTTAGCATTGTAGTTGACTCTTCCACTTGCAAGAATAATAGATATGCAGCCTAGTTATGTGCACTAAATCCTAAGCGAATGCAATTGTCTAACTGCCAAAACCCTTACTAATTTGACAGTTAGACATTTGGAATCATTCAGGATTTGATGCATGTAATATAGAAGCTGTAGGCTAACTCCATACATAAGTATTCTGGTTGCTAAAGTATGCAATGGCTGCCATGAAATTTTGTCATTCACCAAAATCATGAATATTGCTGAGGGCTCATCATAAAGATTCAATAAAATCAAAAAGTATTTTAAGACTTCATATAGTATTGATACCCCTCTGTTCTCGATACTAGTTCTATGTTTCTATTAGCCGCTGATAAAAAATAATTTAAAAATAAAGTAAAAATGCTTAAGTTTGTAAACGCTTAAAAAACATGAGTTGAATCCCAATCAAAACTATCAAATACAGGTCAAGTATTATTTAAAAGCTGTGTCCAGGTCTCGAAGGAGAGTAAGTATCAACCTGTTTATTATCATAATAACATTGAATCTCAATTTGATACTTTGATGCTGAGGATATTTGGTTTAATTTACAGTTGGGCGCAAGTGAGAAGAGCTCGGTAGCTTAACACACTGAGGGTGTGTTAAGTGAGAGTTTAGTGAAGTGAGACGGTCTATGACCTTGCGGGGTCATAAATTGGGAAGTGTAGTGTTGGGCGATGGATCTCCCAGACTGCCCCCCCGGGGCAGAAGGTTATGAAGACACCGTGCAAGAGGTCATCAAGAAACCAGCCCACGACGAAGAAGAGTGCACCAAGGTAAGGAAACAATTAAAGATTACGACATTTTTATTTCTTATCTTAAGAATTAAATACTATTTTTTATTATAAGCCCATAGTATTTTAATGAATTGTTTATGCACGCACTGTATGTAAAAAAAATGCATTGATAAAATAATGTCTACATGAGGCCGTGTTTAGTTGGGAAAATCTGGTTAGTCTGGGGTGATGTCAAAATTATTTTTACTGACTAATTCAAATTTTGGGTTCAGCTATAGACAGATGTGTTGACAATTCAAATAAATATATCTACATAAAAGCTAGGGACTGTAACCTAACAATATATACATATTTATACCTAGGTTTTTGGTTACTTACTAACATGGCCTTTATAAAAGATCCACTTGCTGCAGTCTAGAGGGTGACTCCGAGTTCTTCCTATCTTAACCCTAGTGTTTATGCTTCTAATGTTACTGAACAGCAGGCGTCTGCTTAATTACTTTTTGATTCATTGTTAAATACTGCATACTGATATTGCAAGGTAGGTATTTTGCTTTCCAGTAAAAGAAAACAAATTGAGGAGACCTTGTATCATGGGTACCAGTTTTATCGTATTAAATTATATAACGGTAACACAATACATTTACTTCACAATTAGGTATTTCAATTAAAATAAATAATTCCATAACATGCAATAAAAATCGTAACATTGAGTGAGATCATCTTAGATTACCTTTAGAAAATCATAATAATCAATATGTATAGATATCTTATATGTTATATATCGCGACAATAGCAACAAAATTTAATTTAATTTGACTTTTCTGTAGGTTGCAACTAACTGCTAAGTTTAGAAGGTTCTTTAGCTCTTAAGTTCTTTATTTAGGTGTAGTTCATAGTAACTCTGTGACATCATAGGTTAAGGGTGGCCAACCATTTAGTTAAAGTACTTTTACATTTTTGGTATGAGGAGGTTTTTCTATCACAATACTGTAGAACTGTACTATATAGGAAATGGCGCTGAATACCAGACAAATCTGTGTAATAATGTCGTTCGTGAAGATGACATTTTAACCGGAAAGTTTTCTTCTTTGTTGAAGCGTTTAGTCAGGGGAACTCTAGTCAATATAAGGTTTAGTTCAAATGCTGCATAGTCATATTGCTAGGTATGCAGCTTGCTTCTTAGTCAGCATAAAGTTTAGACAAAATTTACAGCAAATACGCAACATGATCAGAAAGCATTTTATTGTGTAATCATTATGTAGGGCACATTCTACCTCCATATTACCAGGGCTGGTCTCCAGTAGAAACATAACATGATATCTTATCAGGTTTTGTTTCTATTCCTGGAGACAGGTCGCACCCTCAGAATGAAAGAGGCCTAAGTCAAAAAATAGTTTAAATACTCAAAAAAATCTTAAAAAATTGAGTACCTAACAATCATAGAGAGACATAAAAAGGCATGCTCTATCCGATGAATAGTAAAACAAAGGCACTTATTGTAAAAAAAGAGCATAGCGAATCTTCCGTCCATGGCATACCTTTTTATGACTATGATTGTATTCAATTTCACTATTTTTTGACTTAGGCCTCTTTCGTTCTGAGGGTGCGAGGTGTACTCTACTCTTGCTATTATTTAAAAAAATATTCTCCAGACAAGTTGAGTAATCTAGAACTAGCTCAATATGTTTGAGCAGAAGTGAGAAACAAAATCACCTAAAAATATCTCATGGTGTATAAAGCATCTGAATTCATCTCACCTGACTTCAGGGTGACACTGTATTTGTTTCTTAAATTTAGAGGAGGCTTTCTGACCATGTCTTATGGCAGTAGCAAAACAATTTTTTTGACAATGTTAACTAAATAAAAATAATAAGAAGTGTGATATGTGGGCAACAGATGTATTTCTTATATCTGACCCTTTGATATTTCCAATTATGC
The DNA here is from genome assembly GCA_934045075.1 of Yponomeuta sedellus. Lineage (NCBI taxonomy): Eukaryota > Metazoa > Arthropoda > Insecta > Lepidoptera > Yponomeutidae > Yponomeuta > Yponomeuta sedellus. Next base: position 16,564,571 of record OW203728.1, on the reverse strand, counting down.
TATTAAAATGTATTCCCATTTAATCATCTTTTTTATAATTCTACTTATGTTATCATCACTGCTGATACTTAAACAACTGCGGTTTATTTATTTAATAAATTTATTTAAGACAGGAGTGTATAGAGACAAACATTAGATTTGAGGTTTAGCTGTATGGCAAGCTACAGATTTCTTGAACATTATGTATTGATGTATTGGTGTGTACAATAAAGAATATTCTTATCTTATCTTATTGATTATAATTGCAGGAAACTAAATAAGTACATAAAGTGTCTACCAAGTATAAATTTAGTATAACCAAAAAAAAGTACAACGATCAGATGTGGTTGTGATTGATTGAAACGAGATTGCTATTGAATTGAAAGGAACTGGTAATCGAAGTGAGGGGCTGAGTGAAATTTTTGAAAAAGTATCGAATTATTATCGATAATTGAAGTAATTCTGGAGGCACAAGCAAAATACCTGAATTTGATGTACTAATTATACTTTTAACTAGGAAGAATCAAAAGGACCTCGCTGTATTAATACGGACTTACGACGCCATTTACTATCTATTTTAAAAGGCACAAACGATCTTAATATTAAGTCTCTTAATATTAAGTGCTTGGAACCAGATAATCAATTCTATTGACCCCATGTTCTTAACAATAAAGCCCTGCTATAGATGAATAGATAGGTACTGCCTTTAAGCAGGCGCGTTTTCAAGAACTAGACGCCAAGCGCCAGTTTTGAAAAACTTGTCCTAAGCCCTGTTGCAATTACACATACAATTCTAACGGTCAATTGTATTGCGGCACATGTGACCGTGTGTTTCGGGATTGCATAACACGTCCGAGCGCTTGCTAGGGTGAGATAAATGCTTCCTTGTCGAGATGTCGCCGTTGACAGCATCGTTGTGGAGGACATCATCATCATCATTGTTTCACACCGAAATTTCTAGAATAAATAACGAGGCTTAGTCCGTTGAACCAAGCGCTAATGCCAATGCAAACGTATGAAAGGAGACGAAAGAAAACGTAACTTCATTGACATCCTTAGTACACAGGATAAGGTATTCTATAAACTAGCTGATCCCGCAATCATCATTTTGTCTTAATTCAGATTTTAGTTCAGACGTTATTGCGCGATTGAATAATAAACATCCAAACATGTTCTCACACTTTCACATTTATTAGTAGGATATCAAAATATGGGATATGTGTGGCTAAATCGATATTTTTAATAGTCCCATGTATCCGATAAATATCAATCAAACAAAAAAGAAATACCTCAGAGTCTTTAATTGTTATTACAAACTTAAATCAGAAGATTATTGTAAGCCCCTAAAAGTCGATAGAGTTTTGGGTGGCTTTTCGACATTTTAGATCGCCGTTTATCCTAAGAGACAGTGTTAGGGACGAACTTCTGTCCTAAACATTACCTTTGCCATCCTCACACAACACATTAAATGGCAATTACACGTCAATGTTAAGCAGTGCAGAGCGCCATCTTTTTTCTATGACAAGCAGTGTTTATACTAAACGACAGAAATATCCTTTATACTCGTACAAATAATTTATATATATTGTTGTTACGAGTATATCTATCTATCTTCTTCTATAATATAAAAATGAATCGCTTAATGTGTTGGTAAGCGCAAATCTCGAGATCAGCTGAACCGTTTTCGCTAATTCTTTTTTTAGAATATTCCTTGAAGTACGAGGATAGTTCTTACGGAGAGAAAAAATTAAAAAAATTAAAGAATCGCCTGTTAGGCAGTACGAAGTTCGCTGGGTCAGCTAGTACTAGTTATATATCAATCTATGTCGAAATATATTGTTATATATCACGTTTGTATATCATCGAACCCTGATTAGCGCTTTGGAGGTCAGTGTACCGATCGGCGCGGCGCGTGTTAGTTTGTAAGCAGCATACCAGTGTTGTAACTTCATTTAATTTTATAAATGCAATAAATAAAATCATAATACGTATTAGTACATATAAATGGCTAAATACGCCACTGAATGGATTTCAAGCGATGCATGTCGCAAATGTGCCAACCAGAGCCAAGTAAAATTATTCATTGACTGAATAACAGTCCGAAGTATCCAACACAGAATTTTTCATATAATTCAATCGCGAAACATATTGCAAAACATGGAAATTCCCGTAGTTTATTTGCGGATTTATATTTTCAAGCCATTACTGCGTGTAGATGATAATTTTACTGGTTTTTATTGTTAACAGTGCCCCCTAGACGTTCTTTGTTTTGTTTTTTCCGTTACTTTAAAGTAGCTTTTGTAATATGACAATACACTATCTGTGAAACCTAATAAACCGTTCTAGAAATATTAAGAAAATACGTTTTAAAAACTTCGTGCTTTTTTTTAGAAATTAGTCAATAAATGGTTCAATTATATTAACGCCATTTAGAGCGGTGGTAGCGAAGCGGTACAACTGCGATTTCTCAAACCGGGAGGTCGTGGGTTCGCATCCCGGCATGTACCAATGCTTTGTTTCCTTGGTTATTAACATTTGTGAAAAAAAAAACTTTACCTTAATGGGTAAAATGGGTAATAAATATTCTCCCAGTAAGTAAAATTAATTATAAACGAAATAACTCATCAAGTTCTAATTAAATTATTGTATTATTTTAATTGTAACGTTCCTGCGATGCAGGGAGAGACCCGTGAAGTGGGGACATACAAAGCTATACCATACCATTATTTTAATTATTATATGATTCCGTGGTGGATATAAGTGCTATTCACTCTTCAAGAGAGGAAGTCTGTCAATTAGTGGGACGTATGGGGCTATTACGTTAGAACCATTATTTCCTTCCATTATATCCAAATTGATTTACTTCGATATTTTGAAATTATATTCGATAGCATGAGGAACTCAAAGTGGCAAAGCCGAAGGCCGATCTCCGCTAAAGCCTAAGCCAGAGGGGGAGGCCATGCATCAAGTCTCAACTATAAATGCCTAGCGAGGCCCTGAGCCAAGCGCGGCGGAGAGTAAAGCTCGGAGCGGCCTGGGGTCGGCGAGCTAGGAGGCTTTCCCCCCTTAGTATAAAGATAGAGATAGATAGAAAGCACTTTATTGCATAGCCAGAAAAAAGAATAAATCCATGATTTCTTAAATCTAAGTAAATCGCTAAGATCGATCTCTTCCAGACAAGCTTTGCATATTGATATATTTTTATATTGTATGTTTTTTGGTGGTTATTATAAAAAATCTGAAGGGGAGGCCTTTGCCCAGCAGTGGGACACAGCCATGGCTAATTAAAAAAAATTATAAAAAAACGTGCCTCATGGCTATTCGACATGGCTTAGTAACATATCTTAATGTGTATTTTTTTACATTTTCGGATCACAGATACCACTTAATTGATGTTAACAAAATTATGCTGCTAATCATTATAGCAAGTCGCTGTGATAAATAAATATAAGTACCTAGCCCATGCCCGCTAGGATTTTTCCAGTATATTACTATTACTACTCGTATATTTTTATAGTACACTGGATTATAGGTATCTAGTTTTTACAAACTAGCCTATGCAGGCCAGAAATTTGGTTACGTTGCTGATTATTGCTATTGATTTTTGAAACATTTTGAAATATACTTAAACATACCCTATCATAAACTCTTACGGTGCTATTTATTAAAACACTATTTTTCACAGCTCAAGAATACAAATTCTTTATTTAACAAAAATACATTTCAACTGTAGACTTAATCTAACGATAAATTTTATACCACTTGAGCAATACGAACCTGTATCGTAAAATGCAGTTTAAATAGTTTGTAGAAAGTCTTTCTCTTTATCACAAACTGTAAAAACTTGTTTAACTGCATTCGAGGAGACTTGACAAATCATGTTTTTATAAATAAGACTGTTATGATGGTATGTCGCGCAACTAAATCGTCTTAAAAAAATACAAGTCTGTTTAGTGGACAAAAACATAAAGAAGTTATATTTTAATCAATTGTCGGGTGAGTTAATTAATTCCGTTTGGGTGAAAGAGCAGCTGACGGTAAGTACCTCGAAAGAGAATTTTTATAGCGTTTTAAATGCGCCACTTTCAATAAAATGTACTACACTGAAGTGTTGTTGTTTGTTAATACCCATTTATGATTTACTTATAAGACAAAGGCATTTTTGCGTTAAAATGAAACATAAAAAATCCGGGTCCATGTCGTTGCCAACAATCCGTACTGTTGGTGTTAAGACTGCTAAAAGTACGTGGTACAATATATAACATATTCACAATAGGTTGGATAATTATAATTCCATCTTGATACGCCAGCCTTCATTAAACGAAGTAAGAGTAGATTGGTATTTCGATTTCAAATACAGGGCGTTGTTAAGAGGTTGATGTTTTCTAATTTATTTTATATGGTTCATCACTACCAACACTTTATACTAATATTATGTAACAAATACGTTACAATGAAGGTCCTGAACAATAATAAAAAAGGTGTCTGTATTGATGAGCAGAAATACCGTATCATTCTTTAAAATCGTATACGCGGCACAGACTAAAACTTTTTGTATCGCGTTAAACTTCACCCTTACCCCGGGCAGGTTTGGTCGCCGATCGACCACCAAACTTCACTCTCGTACGAAGGTCTGATCTCCAGTTGCTCCACAGGCCGAGCAGGAGTTCCAGGACCACCTCAACAGTTTGAAGATCAAGGTCGAGGATGGGAGCACGCGGCCTATGGTCGAGCGCCGGGGCCGAGACATCTCCGGCAAGTGGATCTACCTCTGCTTCCCTTGCGCGGCAATGTGCAGCGGCGAGGCTATACTGCAGGTACGCATAGGACATACGAATACCTAAACTGCACTGGAAACACTCAACTAATGCCCATTTCACTCACACATCCCATTTCTATTATTTACTTTACATAATATACACTGGAAAACATAATAATATACATAGAGAAGTTGGTGCCGCTGCCGTCGATAGATGGCAGTCGTTACGCCAGGTCAGAGGCCTTAGAGCGGCTTGAAAACTTCTTACAGTAGGATCAGCCACTAGTTCTGCAAGCCTCCACCAAGCCGGACTTAGCCCCCATGGTGGCGTATGACCTATACCTTCCTAAGCGAAGAGGCCGGTGACCTTCGGTGGGGACATTGAGTTGATGATGAGGATGACACTGGAAAATAAAATTACTTAACATTCTGATGTCAGTTACCCAAAGTGCATATAAAAAGCCTTCTTTGCTAATAATGTAAGTCAATCCTGTTTTTATAAAGTGCTATACTTATTCTATTTTGTGAAATAAACAAAACTGTAAACAGGAGATTAACAGCTTGTTAGGATATGAGAGCCGTGGTAAGTGACTAGCTTGCTATAAACATAGCACTATACGCATGCTATACCCATTACTGTTTGCTTATGCGGAATAGCATCTATAATCCTGGTATACTGGGCAGCATCAGACTATTAATCCCGGATAATTACTTGCGCTGCGGTCGGCGCCGCCACCTGCTGTTCGCGCAGCTCTCGCAGCGCACGCGCCGCGGCAGCAACGCGCCCACGGCTAGGGCCCTCGCCTTGCTCAATAAGTTTTTAAACGATATCCAACATGTCGATATTTTTGTTGATTCAATGTCATATAAGTTAATTTAAGATTACACTTATGTAGTTAATTTTTGTGTGAAATATTTAAGTAACATTAAGAGCGTTTTGGTTTAGCTGTAAGTCCTTATTGTATATATCAAATAAATAAATAAATAGGTCATGATATTAGAAGAAGAAGACATTTATTCCTATTGCCACGGAAACACAAAGTGAACTAGTACGTAGTAGAAGTACTAGTATTAACCATCATCAATCGGCCCACAGACTCATATATCGGGGAAGAAGCACAAGACCAAGCTAGCCATGAAGAACGTCTGGCCCATGAGTATCTTCGTCCAGCACCCGTACATCCAGAGCGAGAAGGGCAAAGGTGTGATGAGCGCCACGGAGTCCACCCTCCAGAAGATGGCCGAGGAGGTTAACCTTCACAATACAGGTGCCACGGAGTTGGAAAAGAAGTACAGCAAGTACAGGGACGTCACTATACATATTCAGGATGTGCTAGATGGTGTCAAGTAAGTGTCATGGGTATTGAAGTGGATACTTCTGTAGGCGCAATTATTCTGAACAGACGTTGATTCTTTGCTGAATAATTGTATGGTTGGCGGATGAATAGCACAGAAGTAAAGTTGTCATTAAATTATTGTTTTTATATACTTAATTAAAATTTTGTTTCATTAGTTTTTGTAAAAATATATGTATGTTCAATCCATTGTTTCATGACAGCTCTCCGTTAATGCAATAGAGATAACATTTTTTTTTATTGATTAACATTATAAAGGGTTTTTTCACTGCCTTAAAAAATTGTGTTATGGACTTGTGCTTTATTCAAGGTCCCTAGATTTTTGTTATCTTATTTACAATAATAATATGGTGTTTCTTAACTATTCGCGATACCCATACATAGTTATATAACAAACGGGCAACAACTACTACGTCGCCGAAACGTCGGGAATTAAGGTAATTTACCTAATAAATAATCGCGATTAGACCCGTTTAATGTAAAACTAAATAGCATAGAGTTCTGATGAAACCATGAAATTAAATACGAATTATGACATAAATTAGGCAAACTGCTGTTTTAAATCCTCATATTGTAAAGGACAATAATTTAATGATTGGCTTTATGTGCTACGTCCGCCGACCATGATTTCTCAACTACTGATATTATTAACCTTTCATTTGCGGTTCCGCAATATAAAAGTTTCTTAGCTTTCGATAGCCTTTAAAAGTTCAAAAACCACTGGCCTAAGATGTAGTTGGATAACGAATTAAAATATGTATTTTCTTTTTGACTAATAGAGCGCCTTTGCTGGGATTGGAGTATCTGATCGAGCACCCGCCAGAGGAGGCCCACTATGAGCCCTCGTACATTTGCTCCCTCTGTCTCAAGCAGGGACACCCACGCACCATCGTGAACCACATGACGTCCTACTGGCATCGCTACACCTACTTGGTGAGGATTGAGAGAGATAGAAAGATAAAAAGACTAACAGTGGCCACGATCATTTTCGCGAGGTGAACGGCTTACCCTATGTCCACCTAGAAGGTCGAATTTCGATAATTCTTTCACCAGTAGTTTGAATGCTACTGGTGAAAGAATTTTCGAAATTCTATGAGTACTTCATGCACAAACTCACAAACGTATAAACTTTTCCTGTTCCACACAACACAATCATTTGTCCTGGCCCTAAAGTCTAATACTTTGCATTAAAAAGGCAATAATTTGCTCAGAATTTTTCCGATGAGCAATAATTGACCCCGTAGTGCTTGGTATATTTTTTGTATCAAATAGTGACTTTTGCTCATCGGAATTCCGTACCTAATATTAAAACTTCAATTTAAGTATAAACAAGTGTTAAAATATTAATTATAAGCTTAAACCGTAATATTTCGGTTTCTTAATCAGATTTATTTCACTAGCATTAAAAAGATAAAATTACTTTGCTAAATTCCGCCAAAAATCCCACAATCACCATGCGTTTAGTTAATGCACCGCCCTCCATCGCACTTTTTCAAGCAGAAGCAAGACACGAACACACCACCACCGACACCAATACTTGTGTGAGAAAACACGCGACGCGTTTCGCCTCTAACACGAGGCATCCTCAGGCTCACAAGTGCAACTTACATAGTTTTTCAATAGAAAGATATAAGCACGACAATGGTTGTTATTTGCTTCAATTTGGTAGTCTACAAAGCAATAGCAAGAGTCATTCTAGGGGTATAATCCGGGCAAATTAAATAGGCATCTCTCGCGAAGAAAATTGAATCGCGCGAGCCGCTGAGGTTAGTAGGACGGGTAGACTACCGATAGTAGAATGAAACGACCATTACACTAGTTGACTGTATTGAACAACTATGCATTTTGAAGACTCGCCCCCCTGGTTCCAAACTAGGATACCCTGTTCTATGATATTGATAACCAGGCATAGACATCACAAGCATGAAAAAATACTTATACTGAGGCCCTTTGTATAAATATACGGCGGCCCCCACTGGGGATTGAGCCACGACCTCCAGCGTGGTAAATCAAAAGTGATACCACTAGGCCAACGAGGCAGTCAATATAATTATAATAATAAATTCTTTATTTTAAATACCAAAATTTTACATGTAAATAAATGACTACAATCGTTTGGTGCTAAATTGTACAATAATCTTGTCGTTGCATCCTGTCTCCTAAACTAGGCGAAAAACCTTTATCTTTGGAGAAGGTGAAATTAAATTAAAATATAAAACATGTGCGTACAAACTTTCGTCGATATACATTGAGCGGACGACTGTCAGTCAATATAACAATATTATTTGCATGTAAGAAAAACAAAAATAAAATAATCAGAGAAAAAAAAACAGTTTTTAGCCACTCAGATTAAGGTGCGTGTGTTTGTTTGTGAGATTGTGAGGGTGTATGTGTGTGTGTGTGTGTGTGTATGTGTGTGGGTATGTGCGCGTGTGTAAGAAAGTTTATAGTATTATTTCATAATACACAAAAATTCCTCAACATCACTAGAAGTCAGAACCTGCAGCCAAGTACTAATTTGGTGTTTGACTTCAAAACTTTTATTTGGATATATATGTTTCTTTATTTACTTTATTATATAGCCTCGCACTTTGGGCACTGTATTGTCGAGTTGCGAAAGCAGTTCTACATAAAACAGTAGGACACACTGGGCGACTATGACGACGTTGGGTTAGTTTTTTGTCTATTGGCAATTTAGAGTGCCTTCGAAGAATAGATCGAAGTATTTAGAGTTTCTTACCGATAGAACTTGACATTCTGCATATAGTTTTTCCGTGGAGTAATGTCGTTGCTTAAAATGCAGAACCTTTAGAACGTCTCTTTGTGCTCTTTCTAGTTTGAGCATATCCGTTTTATGGGAACCTCCCCAGACGGGGATACAGTAAGACAGAGTTGACTGGCACAAAGCATGATATAACATTCGAATTGTGGCTTTGTCTGCAGAGAATCGCAAATTTTTAAATGTGTAGATAAGCCTTCTAGTTCTGCTATTTAAGGACTCTATAGGAGCTCGCCAGTCTAGCTTTTCATCGACGTAAACTCCCAATTACTTTACAGAACTGACCAAAGATAAAGTCATACAGTTGCAATTAGATATAGATACATTCAGTATTCAGTAATTTTTATTCGAAGTTGTGTACGTAGTTTCATAGTGAGCTTGTTATGAAACGACTAAAATTTTTCTGATGTACGGTCGATAGAAATTCGTTCGTAGATGATAAAGTCGACATAATTCTTGTTCACGTTGCAGAATCGGCACTACCAAAAGGCGCATCTCCTTCTCCACCCCTACCGCAACTCCCGAGAGGCCGTCGCCGTGATCATGAACCGTATTGCGCAGCGCATAGAGGACACGTTCGGTCGGCAGAAGCCTTGCTGTATCGAGAAGGATCAATATGAAAAAGACAAGTCAGTTTCATGTTCTTTCAGTGCCAATAGTGGTGACTATTGGGGGTCGGCCATCAGACATTCCTCTCTCCTCTTCTTCTCACCTCTCTTCTCTTCACTGTGAATTCTCTAAATTGCAGTTAATAGGTACTTCAAAACTTTCTCAGAGATATAAAGTTCGTAAAACGTAGAGTTCCCTTGGATGATCCCGACTTTCGAGGCATACTGGTTCTATACAAAGCAAAGGGAAAGATAAAAAGTACCCGGAACCGGCGTGCATGCATGCAACGTCTTATGAACGTTGATGAAGCGAAGGTGATCTGTCAGGATCATGGCAAGTGGCAGTCCCTGGTCTCTGCCTTCCCCTCTGGGATACAGGCGTGAGGTTATGTATGTATGTACTGTTTCTATACCAAAAGGCAATATAATTTAGGTAAAGGAAAACTTATTAGAAAAATAACCCTCCTAAAAATTGTTTAACAAGTTACCTCTGCATTGGAGATGCTTCATTTGAATTCTTGGAGTTAAAATGGTCTCTACTACCGAAGTTGAAAGCTCAACCGTCACTCTAAGTGAACATTATAGCAGCAGTTTTTTTAATATTTTAGTAAATTCTACATTTATCAACATTGTTACAATTTCCACAATAAAACCATAGCGGCAACTTAAATATACAATGTGATAAAAATTACTTACATTTTAATACCTGCTTCGATAGCGTTCCTTTTCCGCGCGGGACAAAAAAAGGTCTAGATCTTGGATGGTTACATGTGTGTGATGTCGTTGTTTCTTGTTGCCACAACACAGTGCAAATGTTATGTTATATTATACTTAGTCGAGTGGAACAAGCCTACACCATCTATAAAACCATGTCCCAGGCACTACAGTGTCGGAGTGGTCCCTTCACCTATCTAGTGTGAGGTGAAGATACCACTGGACGCTGTATAAATCATCTCATTAAGTAGATGCAAAAAAAGGCCAATATAATAATAATAAGTCGAGTGGAATCGTTCAGGATTAAGCGCGCGTAATATTATAGGAGTTGGCCCCATGGTCGGATGATGTCGTTGAGTCGGAAGTGAGTTCGTGGATACGGCTGGCGTTTGAGCTCGTGAGAGATGGCATTAGAGGGAAAAGGCCTATACCCCGCAGTGGACAGTGAGCTGATACTGATGATGTTAATGATAAATATAGAAGTTAAGTGAAGCGCTCCTGGCCTCGTCGAACCGAGTGATTGCAACCAATCGCTTAGTTTAGCAACAACAGGTGCAGGAGGGTGACCGTCCCGTGACTACCTCTAGTGGCATTTTTCCGAGCGTTGCCGTGCTTCGCAAGACACGTTAAGCCGTTGGTGCAGGCTGTCATGTAATGGCAGTCGTTAAACCATGACAGAGGCCTTATGGGCGGTTTAACAACTTCTGACGGTAAGGCCCGCTACTGTCATACAATCTTCCATCCCGGACTTGGCCCCCGTGGTGGAGTATGGCCTAACCTTCCTGCGATGCAGGAAGAGACCCGTGCCCCAGCAGAGGGGACATACAAGGGTTGGTATCGATATCGAGACGACGTGGCTAACACTAGACGGAGCTGGCGTCTATACTGTTTGGGGTCAGGACTGCTCAAAATTAAGAGCCTTAGCAATTTATGTTCCTGTTTAATATTAAAAATGAATTTGACAATATCTGTATTTGCAGGGAGGGAATCCACCAATGGCTGTTCAAGGGCCATCACTTCTCTGAGAGCAACGGGCCGAGTTTCGAGGAGATTGTCGACCCGGACCTCATTGAATCCTTAATCCATCAGAAAGGTCAGTTATAGTATAAGCAGCCTAACCCCTGTTACTAGAGTATAGTGTAAGGAGTACAATTAGGGAAAATAAATAAAATAAAACCGGAACGAAAAAAGGCACGGACCCCGCGTCTAAGGAAATGGCGTATTAATTAAAAAAAAACCCCTGTTACTGTACGAGAAACCGGGAGTGAGCAATGTGCTCGTGAATTAACGCAAATCCTGATATTCGTTTGTGCAGTGTCAAACACAGTTTTATTCAATGCACTTTCTGTGCTGATTAGATTTAAATATTGATTATTTTTATTCTTAATTTCGTATAGAGACTTTTTTAATTGAGTGTTTTAATTGTTTGCAGGTGGCAAAGGACAGTAAGTAGATGGTCTTCTTTCTTTTCAAACGACAATTATAAAAAAAACATGGGTGTGGTGCCTCAATCATGCAATTCCCATTGAAACATACTTTGGTTTTTTAAACTCAGCCTATATATTTGGAGGTCGCAAATCAAGAGGAATGACATTGATAAACTACTTAATCAAAAGGAAACAACCTTACTAATGGTTTTTGTAGAAAATATGAGGCTCTAATTTCATTATTCTCAGTTCTAAGCATGATCAACCCTTGATTTTATTCAAAGTAACACTGATAAAGTTTCAAAGCTTTAAGAAATAATGGATTGATGGTGATGAACGAATTGCCAAATTGCATGCATTTACATGCTAAAATATGAGTTTGTGCACAGGGATGCTAAGGACCCGTCGCCTCCGGTTGTTGCGGCTCCTACCAAGCCGCTCTTCAAAGGTTACACTGTAAGTACAAAATAAAAATTGAAGGTTAAAATGAGTAAGAAGGTTAAAATTTCGTTATGCTAAAGAAAGACAAAATGAAAAAAATAATTTGATATTTTTATCGATCAATGTAAAAAATCGAATAATTCGTTATTTAAGTGTTCAGTTTCATTTACCAATGTAAATTTGTTGTACTGGTTGGTTTTCCACAAAATACGATTGTATCGCTCAAAGAACATGTTTGAAGGCAAATAAAACGTTTTATATTTCTTTTAGATTTGAAAGTTACAATTGTAATGACGAAAGATTTTTAAATTCTCTTCCATAATGTGGTTCTTCCATAATTCCATAATGCCTATATTTCAGTAAAAAACTAAAGTTTAACGAAGGTTAACCTTCGTAAAACCTTTTCTAATGTTACTTAAAATCTGTGTGAGAACAGCTCGCAGTGTCATGGCGTCGAATCTGACGCCACTCAACATCGTAATCACCAGTAAACACGGGTGTAGTTTACAAATGCTAACCTAAGCGTGACGTCACGCGGTGTAATTGATGTTTCAGTCAAAATGGCTGAAAGCAGAATCTTTTATTTTATTGAAAATATTGTTTATCTCTTTTTTTTATAAAACTAACTCAGTGTTTTAAATCATTATTCTCTTTTTAATGCTAAGTGCTAAGGACAATTTTATAAACCTATTTAGAGCCTAAAAATTCCAGCCATGCCGGGATTCGAACCCGCGACCTCTGGCTATCCGTGCCAGCGCTCTTTCCTACTGAGCTAATATATATAATCGTTTATTTCGGACCATACAAAATCCATATAACTTAACCTAGCCTTAAAAATTTAAATAAAATTGTAAATTCTAATGGGCGACTCACCGGCGACATCTGGCTGAAGTAATTTGTATCACTTGCTGCCTGTTCGTAATACAGAGAATATTGTAAAGAGGTTCGAAATTTCACTGATGCCGGTGAGTCGCCCATTAGCTCAGTTGGAAAGAGCGCTGGCACGGATAGCCAGAGGTCGCGGGTTCGAGGAATTTTTAGCCTCTAAATAAGTTTTTAAAATAGTGTTTAAAATCTTTTTTTGAACTAAAACTTTCGTAAGCACAATACATTGTAGACTTTTAGTCCGGATCTACTTACGGGTGTTGTTATATCGGAAAAGTCCGACCAGGATTATTCAGGATCTGCTCACCATGATTAAGCTCTGCGAATCGGAGCGAAACCTGGTCGGACTTTTCTGATATAACAACACCCGTATGTAGATCCGGACTAAAAGTCTACAGTGTTTTAAATCGCTTTAATATGTACCCGTTACCACTAATATCGTTAAATCTTTGATTATTTGATACCGTCGTGACACCTATAGTATTGTATTGCCTGACAGAGGCCGCCCGGTCGCAACGTGCGTCGCGCCCCGTCCGCGGAGTCTCTGTCAGACCTCTCCATTAGCGGTGACGAAGCCCGAGGGTCCGTGCGCCGCCGCCCGCCGCAGAGGTAACTCGATAGCCTACTTTTTCCTGGTGTCTGTGATTCCTGTCTGTAAGTATAATTGGCTCGTTCAAATCTGCCAACGAATTAATAGTCGACGGGGCTCAGTAACGTTCCATTAGATTTAATATTAGCGGGTGTCGTAAAAGGCGACTAAGGGATACAAACCGGGGGATGGGCAGCAGCGCCCCCTGCAGTACAATTCCACCAAAATGCGATCCCCATTACCTGCTGGACATAGCCCTCCCGTAATGAGCGCCATAGCGCCCTCTCTTCAGCTTGCCGCAACCAGCATCTGCCTGCAGGTATTATATTAAAAAAATATGATCATTGATCACCTCCATTGGTTAGCGTTCTAAGCTGTGTTTGCCAGTTCATAGGCCCCATCGACTATCGGTTCTTTAGCAGATTTGAACAGGCCGATTTTACTAATTTTACAGGTTTTTGGAACACTAACGGCCTTTTATAAATAAGAACGTTAGTGTACGCGGTCACCCAACTCCTTTAATTATGAATGAATGAATGAGTAACCATTTATGAATAAATTAATAACCATTTATTGCCAAGAACAAAGGATATCTTACTTAACTTGCTTTTATCAAATTATATTTTAAGCTAGTACTAGAGTAAGTAAGGAAGGGCTTAGCAAAAGGACGGGACGCTCAGTGTATGTATGCTGCGGGATGCTAGGCATCCTACAGTGCTGATTTTCAGTGGAGTCCGAATCCGGAGTCCGAATGTATTAGCTTAAAGGTAGAGAATAGGTAGAACAATGCAACGAATTAAATAAAAAAATAGTAAAGCTACAAAGTAGCCAGAGGTCGCGGGTTCGAGTCCCGGCATGGGTGGAATTTTTAGCATCTAAATAAGTTTTTAAAATTGTTCTTAGCACAGGTTAGTGCATTAAAAAGAATATAAAATTCTACTTGTTTGTACGGATGATAATTTGTCTAGTTTATATATTATTAAGTATCGCAATAACGCTGGACAACCTAACATCCTTTCTGACGTGTGGTTAAAACCGTGCGAGCTGCTAAATCGAAACTGGGCACAGACTAAAACTCGATAAAGGCCGTATCAAAATAGTCTGTGGTAGAGACTAAAGTCTATATAATAATAATCTATAATATAATATATATAATAATCTGTGTTTAAGCCAAGGAAAAGGCTTAAACACAGATTATTTATTTATACATAGATATTTATACTGCCTCTTAGGAGTGTTTTAGGAGTGTAACAATCCGTTTATCTACTGTTAACAGGTATCAGTTTTTTTGATGCTCTTAGTCTAAATGACAGCTTTCAAAAAATGATTAATAGCAATATATACAGCATCATAGACCCAGTCTCTGCTTACCATCAGACGTGACTGGGGTCAAGTGTAACCTGTCCTACTTAAAAGAAAAGGATGAGAAGATTCAATATTCTAATAATATTCCTTGTAGACTTATTTCAGGGTTCCACTCCGACTGCCCTTGGTGTATTTTCTTACGTAGATATTTATCAAAGACTGACTTTTCCTGCAGAGAGCGCAAGCCTTATGTAGCGGGCCGCTACAATCCATACCGGCGCGAAGAAGAAGGGTTCCGTTCGCGCTACGCCATCCGCAACCCTCCTACAGCCGGCACCAACAAAGATGAAAAGGTCCTAATGAAATCAAATAATATTTATTTATAGAAAAAACTAGCTGTGCTCCGCGGTGTTGCTAAAAATCAATACAGCGCGTTTATCGATTTTCCCATGGGAATAAGATATATTCCCACAGTAAATCATAGCCTACGTGTGAATCCAGGGTGTCAGCTAACTCCATACCAAATTTAATTAAAATCTCTCCAGCTTTTCAGACGTAAGAAGTAACAAACATACATACTCAAACTTTCGCCTTTATAATTTTAGTTGAAGTGTGATAATACACAATGCCAGATAACAATGATTATACATTATACTAAGATCCGGTCGAGATTCTCGAATAATTTCGTACAAGGACCAGTCATCCCAAGCGGACATCCAACGTATGTCCCCAAGGGACGGTTAGTCCTTGTACGAATGCCTTGTACATCCCCAAATAGGGAAGAAGAACAAGAAAGAAGAAAACACATTTATTACACCAACAGCTACACAAAACATTGCAATACATACAGATAATGTAATACATTGAGACACTACAAAACAGAATACTTAACAAAACATTTACAAATAATGGTCACGGTGTGTCTCTGCTGCTGCAAAAGGCAGCTGACTCAGCATACTGCTGAGGGCATTACTCCTCATCACAGATTTTCAGTCAGAACCTGTCTCATGAGCGTTCCACGCGATTAGAAACGTAATAACGAAGATAAATAGTACCTGAAACCGGCTTGCGTGCTCCTTTGTCTCTTTCTACCTCTCCGTGACACAGCCATGCGTTTATGTATGTGTGTGTGTGACCAGTAAACCATGAGGTAGTTTATTTTTATTTGATCAGGCACACCAACTGCATACATACCGAATAGTAGAAAAGTGTTACAAGAAGGGAAAATTACATATACGTACACCACTTATAGGTAGCACAGCGTTTTTTTATAAATTAAGCTTACATCGGAAATGAACTGATGTTACAAAGATGATAACTAAACTAAATAATGTAATCAACTATACAGGTCAACTGTATTGGTATAGTCCTAGGGCAAGTTTATGTGAACAGTAATATCAGCGTTATTATAAGCAATTTACAGACGATAGTTAACAATGTCTTCATTTTCCCGTGGGAGTTAAAAGATCACCCACTGTTTGACATGTTGATACCGCGAACATAATGGCGTTTTCTTCTCAATAAATAACAGCTAATGGTGCAGACAAGGCTTTTGTCGGTTACATACTTTTACCGATTTACACCATCAAAATATTGTGCTCGTATTTTGTTACAGATAAAAAGCTCGACAGAGCTTAAAAAAAGCTTTTATTATCATTCCAAGAGGTGCTCCTTTTTGTAGCTCAGCCGTTGGCAGACGATTCCTTAGGGAATCCATCACTACAAAATTTAATTAATTACATGCCTACTTTTTTTAGCGTGAGCACAGACCAATGCGGCAGATGTTGGTCGAGCTCTCTCCATCGTCTCTGACGAGACGTACGAGGCCTAAGAGTCTTAGGCCTCGTACGCACTGTCGGGTTAGCCGCACTGCGGCTGCCCGTCCGGCTGGCCGCAGTATGCGGTTGCAATCGCGGTTAACCGGGCTGCGGCTAGCCGTAAGCGCAACCGTAGAGTGCGCATAGAATAACGTTGCGGTTCCATCGAAACATTTCCAAGATGGACGCTGAAGAAATTGAATTTTATTTACACACGATACATAAAGGAAAAGTAACAAAGAAAACAGTTCTGGGTGCATCCTTATTTGCAAGCACGAGACGAGAGCAAGCAATTTGAAATATTTTTCGACGAGCTTAAAAAGTATGACGATAAGTTTTTTGGATACACAAAAATGAGACTGAAATGATTTGAAGAACTTTTAGGAATATTAGAAACCAGTATAACAAAGGTGGACACAGTGGCGAGCGACCGCAAACTGGTAAACCGGCGTGCACCCGCGTAGTGCGACCGTCTGGCTAGCCGTCAGTCGGGCCGCAGCGCTTCGAGCGACTGCAGCGGTTCGGCGGCAGCCGCATCACAGTGAATGAAAAATGAAATGAAAAACGTTTATTATGTACTAAAAGTTACAGTATTTGTCCTGGCTCCCAAACTAGGATACCCTGTGCTATGGGTAACATAGCACAGTGCGAATACAAACCATTTTTTCGTACATATTTTTGATCGCGGTCGGACGTCCACCCGCAACGCGGCTAACTGGACATCGTAGGGGCGCTTAGGCTTCAATTGTAACGTGAACTGCAAATTCCAGCAAAAGCCGCCGAACTACGAGTACAAGTTGAATCTGGTGGAGACCCACCGGAAGACGGCCGAGGACTCGGCCAAGAAAATGCTTGCCTACCACGAGAAGAATCCGGAAAAGCATCCGCTCTACCCAGAGGAGTGGAAGAAGTTCTGGAACCGACGCTACAAAGAGATACAGGGCGGTAAGAAACCAGTCTTCTACGTTCATGTGATAGATTTTTTTGCTCACTATAAATTACAGATTGCAGATGCCCTTTCAGAAATAGGCATGACGAAAGGTTATTAAATCCTCTTCCATAATGTAAGGACACATTAAAATTTGTTATTTAAAAAAAAAACTATATTGCAGTAGTAAAACAAAAGTTCCCTTCTTTAATTAATTACTTTATTAAATAATTTTTCAAAATATATTAGGACACAAATATTAACATCAAAGTCTGTGTTCATGGCCAAAACCTTATTCGCTCTCCGCGATACAGGTTTGCCTAGTGTGGTGATATAAGTTTCCCATGTAACCGCTCATTTTGTAACTTTTAATAGGCGTGACGAAATATTTTAAATCCTCTTCCATAATGTGGGGACACATTAAATTTGTTATTTACAAATAAACTATATTTCAGTAATAGTTCAATTAAGGTTGAAGCCATTTTTCTACAATTTAAAATCTGTGGAAAAACGGCTCGCAGTGTCATGCCGTCGAATCTGACGTCTGAAGATATTTTGTAAAATAAAGTCATATTGTATACGATTAGAAGAAGCGAGTAGACGAAGCGCTCGTGGCCTAGTGGAACCGAGTGAGTGGCATCAATCAATTGGGTTAAGCAACTACAAGCACGGTCAGGTGCTGGATAGGTGACCATCCCGTGACTACCGCTACTGGCATTTTTTTCGAGCGCTTCAAGGGCGGCTTGATAACTTCTGACAGTAAGATCCACATATAAAATGATTGGCTACTTCGAATAACATTTGGTCTTTGTTATACTATTTTTTTATTTTTAATGCACTAACTCGTGCTAAGGACAATTTTAAAAACCTATTTAGAGGCTAAAAATTCCACCCATGCCGGGATTCGAACCCGCGACCTCTGGCTATCCGTGCCAGATAGCCACTGCACGAATAGCCAGAGGTCGCGGGTTCGAATCCCGGCATGGGTGGAATTTTTAGCCTCTAAATAGGTTTTTAAAATTTGGTGTTTGACACGCAGAGGGCAAGGATCCGTCGAAGCACGACTTCAAGCCCGAGTGGATCGTGTTCTGGACCACACGCATGAAGGAGCTGCATGACCAAGAGTTGCGCGTGGTCGTAAACGAGATCTACCGGAAGCTGTGCATCACGCCGCCGCCTGACTCAAGGACCACGGACAAGTCCAAGGAGAAGGAAAAGGAGCCAAGGAGGTAATAGATGGTGTTAGAGTAAAAGGGAGTTTGTACAAGGCTTTACAATATTTATTAACGCGAGCCAATAATTTACGCGCTTGACAATGTGCCGTTCACAGGTAAGAATAGCCTCTTGTTCCATTTTTTTTATAAAACCTGTAGTGGTTTTTTACCTTAGTTTATTTAGGGCTGATTTTTCAATAGTCAGATAACTTTTATCTGAGGAATAAAAATCGCGGTTTGACATAATTTTCATACATAAGCTGTCAAACTGCCATTTTTATTCCTCAGATAAAAGTTATCTGTCTATTGAAAAATCAGCCCTTAGGTAAATACTTGAAGACCGGCAGGCTAGGCTGTCAGAATTAGTCTATCTTTTAAAGTTATTGATGGCAATCATGAAATCTTATCATATTAGGTGGCAATTGATGTATTTGGTTTAAGATGACTTGAGAAAAGATGAAAAGAGTAGAGATATTTTTACCGCCGCCTTTTTTTCACTACAATACGGCCCTAAAGCATCGGCTTACATTTTACATCGACATTTAGCAAACAGAATGTAAATTCTTAATGCTGAAATAAATTAAATTTATGTATTAAAAAAATTTTTATTGATCCCTGGACAGGGAACTGGGAGGTCGTGTCAGGAGTATGTGTGAGCGAGCCAGTGAGTGTTACACTAACTAGTGAATATTACACCTGTATGTATTCGCAGGAGGTCCCCCGAGCCTCGTAGACGGTCGCCAGAACCTAGAAGGCGCTCGCCGGACAGGAGGCCTGATCTGAGAAGGAGATCGCCAGACCCACACAGGAGAAGGTATGTTAATTATAATCATCATCAGCCCACCGCTGCCCACTGCTGGGTATAGGCCTTTTCTCCCAAATGCCAGCTCTCACTGTCCTTCCATCCGCATCCACGGAGCTTCCGCCGACTCAAGCCGCGTTTTCACGGTTTTAGTGTGCCATCCGAGTAAACTAATGCTTCTGATTGGAGATTTTGGTGTTGTCACGAAAAACCGTCCAATCAGGAGCAAAACTTTACTCGGATGGCGTACTCGGTCCGAGCGTACTAAGACCGTGAAAACCTGGCGTCAACTATGTCGTCGGACCACCGGGCTTCTGGTCCGTCAGACAGTCGACCTGTTCTCGGCCGCCACTCTGTGGTTGCCCAGGGAGCCAATTCTCACTTCAATAGCAAATAAGTCGTACACGACTCTAAAGCTTATGACTTGGAATTCTACGTAAAAAGTCGAGCGAAAGCCAAAATCTGAATTCTGAACGCCATGCTAGATTGAATTCAAATGAAAAAATAAATGTGTAATGACTCTGTCCAGTTATCTTAGCTCATTTTAATGCGACAAATATCGAAGCCTTCGAATATTTGCGTCTACGTTTTGAATTCGCATGGGCGAGAATCGGTCTTCTGGTTTATCTGCCATTTTCCCGCCTTGCCAGGTGTCCTGCCAATTTCCACTTTAATCTCGATACTCCTTCGCCAATGTCGTCGACTCTTGTCCAGCGATGGATAGCGACATTGGGCACCCGATCTACGAGTCTGAGACCTAACATGGCTGACTCCATAGCTCTTTGAGATACTTCAATTACAGTATAGTAATTTATTTCAGGCATCATGTTCCTTTAGCTTTTCCCTACAATTAAACTGACATTGTAAACAATAAAAAAGAGAATCCAAAAAATGAAATGAGATAAAAGTACGAAAAAAATACGATTAGAAAAATTTCTCATTACGCCTTTAAGAAAGAAAAAATACCTTTTAACCCAAAGAAGATACCTTTATTGATGTATGGAAATAAATATGTATGTATGTTCATTGTCGTAGGTATGACATCAAATCAAAGTGTTTTATTAAAAATTACACATAATGTGACTTATTGGACGTTACAAGTTAAACTAGGTGACCATTTTAAAATCTAGATCATTTTGAGGGAAAAAATGGACAAAAAACTCCTTAATTAACAGAAAAAAGTTCTTAATTAACAGAGTTTACATAATTATTATAACACATAGAACTCGTGCATTGTTGCATTGACTTTAACTAGACATCATTGTAATCTAAATAATCCTTTATATTATAGTACCCTGTCACAAAGTGTACTTTACATAGTTTTTGAACCGCGTTTCAGGCATGCTTAATACAAGTATATCTTCAGGGATTTTATTGTAGAAACGTATATACGTATACCAAATGTTAATCTTGTCCGAAGCAAATACATTATAATACCGCCGTCTGTACTCTTAGGTTAAGAAATATCTGTGTAATTTATCTATCTATCTTTAATAGTAACAACAACACACGCCACAGAAACAAAATAAACATATAAGTAACATACTACAAACAACAACAGAAATTAAACTTATCTTTTCACACCATATTCTGCATACACAGAGAGCCGGAGCCGCATCGCCGCTGGTCACCTGGTCGTCGGTACCCGTCGCCCGGTCGTCGGTACCCGTCGCCCGGTCGCCGCTTACCCTCGCCCGGTCGCCGCCTACCCTCGCCCGGTCGCCGCCTACCTTCGCCCGGTCGCCGCCTACCCTCGCCCGGTCGCCGCTTACCTTCGCCCGGTCGCCGCCTCCCCTCGCCCGGTCGCCGCCTCCCCTCGCCCGGTCGCCGCCTCCCCTCGCCCGGTCGCCGGTTCCCGTCGCCCGGTCATCGCCTGCCCTCGCCCGGTCGTCGTCTGCCGTCAGCCGACCGCCGGCGCCCCTCGCCCGAACGTAGGCACCCTTCGCCCGGGCGGCGGTCGCCCGTTGAGAGGAAGATTCGGACGCGCTCACGAAGCCCGATTAGCAGGTATGGTTTAATTTACATATAATTGATGAACCGTTTCTTGTTTGCAATGTTTCTAATCGTATTTATTTTTGTAAGTTTATTATTATGTATACATATGTACATTAATATTCGATGAGCACCTACTACCTACATCTGGCTGAAGTATTGTAAAGAGGTTCGAAATTTCACTGATGCTGGTGAGTCGCCCATTTGCTCAGTCTTGAGAACGCTGGCACGGTTAGCCAGAGGTCGCGGGTTCGAGTCCCGGCATGGGTAGAATTTTTAGCCCCTAAATAGGTTTTTTTAAAATTGTCCCTAGCAGGGGTGCATTAAAAAGAATATAATCAAGTGTCATACACTCGTTCTGTACGAAACAATTCTTATTATCTTCCTCTCTCTTCTCTCATTCAACGAGTTTCCTATAGCGGCAAACTGCTAAATATCATGCTATCCCTATAAGTGGCACCTATGCAAAAGGTAATCCCCCGGTCGTCATATAAGACGGCCTCTGTAGCAGTTTCCTACAGCGGCAAACTGCTAAATACCATGCTATCCCTGTGAGTGGCACCTACGCAAAAGGTAATTCTTCCCCGTCCCGGTGTGGTTAATACAAAGTTAAATGACTGACACGAGCCAATGTTGCCAGCTCCCTAACAAAATTACAGAAAATTATAAATGCTCTACCGCTGCGCCACAGAGGCCGTCATATATGACGTCATATATACAAATACAAAATGTTTTATTTAAAAGAAAAAGATTACAAGCTTGTTACGTTGGTTACCATACTAGATGTAAGTCTGTGCGGTGGTAATCAGAGGAAGGCTTAACATTAAGATTAGTTGGCGCTTACCGTTTATGGTTGGTTTTCGACACATTTTACATTTTCAATTTATTCAAAGACTTACGACGGCCTCTGTGGCGCAGCGCATACGGCCGTGAGGTTATGCCACGTTACTTTATGGTGATGTGAAGCGGCGCGTTCCCCAGCGCGAGCCACGCGTAGGGTTGCAAAATTACGTAATTTTACCGATAAAGCTGGTAAAATCCGGATATTTTACGGTAATTTATATATATTACGGTATAGCAAATATTAATGTGTAATAATGGTGGATTATCAACCACCATATAGCAAATAGAACAAAACAGTGCAACATCACTTTTCATACTGTCTCAAGAAGTCCGTGTGAAGTCTCAATAAAGTCCCACATCTTTATTGAACCAAATATCACATACATTCGACATCTATCATCACTCATTCATTACCTACCATTTATTAATGATAATTAAAGTTTCGCAAGAAATCTTACTTGACACTAGCTAATGTGCGAACCGCACAAGCCATGAAGAAGAGAAAAAAAAATAGTGACGATCGGTCGCAGTGAGTGACTGGCTCCATCTGTTGCACGGACTCGGAACTTTCATAAATTGCAGCCGCGCGGTCGCAATAGTATTCTTAGTAAGAGTTAAATCGTATTTTACCCAATTTTACCGTAAAATACAATATTTTACTTAAAATAGGGTCAATTTCCATAATCCCCACGCTGGGATTGGCATTACCCCCTATAATAGCACAATGTGGCGCTCTTTAGGGGAGGGCTATGTCCAGCAGTGGACTAGTATAGCCTGACGACGATGGTAAATTACCGAATTGTACGAAAGTAATATTACCGCTTGACATCCCTAGCCGCGCGTCGTCGCGGCCGGCCGCTCGCGCGCACATCGAGCTGGAGTCGCTGCACCGGCGCAGCCAGAGCCCGCTGTCCAAGCGCGAGCAGCAGCTTCGCAACCGCAGCCCCGGGCCCGTCGCGCAGTGCGTGCTCATCAGCGACGACGAGCTGCGCCCGTGAGTCACTGACTCCTAAGATACAGGTTACCCTAGTTTAGGAGTCACGACGCTACGAAGTATTATAAGAATACTGTGTACACATATTGAAAGTTACATTGTATGTTTTGTCAATAAATTACTTACTGCACTGCACTAACCGCCGGTCTTACGATAGATCGATAGATAGAGAACACTTTATTGCACAGCCAGAAAAATATTACAACCATGATTCCATAGATTATTATAGACTAGTTGGCAGGTGTCTATTAATCTACGGCCTTACTGATAAATGTTATAATAATAATATTTTATTGCAGACTAGCTGACCCAGCGAATTTCGTACCGCCTTACAGTCGATTCTTTAATGATTTTTTTTGCTCTATAATATAAGAATGAATCGCTGAATGTGTTGGTAAGCGCAAATCTCGAGAGCAGCTGAACCGTTTTAGCTAATTATTTTTTCAGAATATTTCTTGAAGTACGAGGATGGTTCTTACGGAGAGTAAAAAATAATAATAAAGAATCGACTGCTAGGCGGTACGAAGTTCGCTGGGTCAGCTAGTCTTCTATAATATAAAAATGAATCGCTAAATGTGTTGGTAAGCGCAAATCTCGAGAGCAGCTGAACCTATTTAGCTAATTCTTTTTTCAGAATATTCCTTGAAGTACGAGGATGGTTCTTACGGAGAGTAAAATAAAGAAAAAAAATTAAGAATCGACTGTTAGGCGGTACGCAGTTCGCTGGGTCAGCTAGTAAATAATAAATATTCATATGACACAGATCTCGTTAGCCCTTAGTACAACTAAATGACTTGAGTTATAGGTGCTAACTCGACGATAGATTTAATATAATAAATACATAGATAACATCCAAGACACGAGACAAAATAGAAAAGGTTCGTTTCCTAGTTTGACCCGGCCGGGGATCGAACCCGAGACCTTCGGTTTTACAGTCAGCGTGCCAAACCGTTGGTGTTATAAAATTAAATTCATTTTTAAAATAAGCCGCCAAAATGCTCGTGAGCAATGTGGCGGACATGAATTCGTGACGTCACTGTTCTGTACACATACAAACGTCAAGTCAACTCGCAGGTTCTCGTATCGCTATATTTACTGAACTATGACATCAATATAAATTCGACCAATCCTAGCCGTTTACGATGAAATTGTTACAGATACAAAATTATCAAGTTTTATCCTGTGCTTTATGCGGAAATTATCTTTTTTTTTCTAGTTAAAATGTCATGAATCGGTTCATGATACAACTGTTTATAATTAATACTTTTTTCGCACTGTCAAATAGCCTAGTGCCAGTTTCACCTTCTTTATCTTATAATATACATTATTGCTTAACACTCTCTGAAAGAAGACCTATGCCCTGCAGTGGGACGTTTTTAGGCTACATAAAAAAATATGAAACATAAGAAATCGCATGTAAAGACGAGCTTATCCCCGTAAGACAGAATTAACCCCGTTTTACAATAGGGCTAGACCAAAACATGATTTGTTAAGTGAAAGCCATGCATAATGTAAAGTAACTGTATGGTCTCTCCCCAACAGAGACCACGGCGGCGCTTCGCCCTGGAACTCCGACTCTCTGGACTCATTGGGTTCGCTACCGGACGCTAAGTCGCCCATACCGCGCCCTCGCTCCCGCAACAGCTCTGTGCGCTCCCGACACAGCGTGAGGCCCCGGGAGCGGGAACGGGAGCGGGAGTACGCCCCGCCCCAAGACATCGGGACGCCCGATGATGTCGTGGCGACGCTGAGGCTGCTCGTTGCGTTGGAAGACTATTTAGGGAGTCTGGGACCGAAGGTCGTGGATTTGCTGACCGAAGCGTTGAAAATGGAAAAGGTGAGACTTTAAAGTGTGCTCTGCGTTACTAGTCTCAGGATGGGAGAAAAACTGATAGAGAGAACGCCCCGCCCGGGGCCATTGGGACGCCCGATGACGCCGTAGCGACGCTGAGGTTGCTCGTTGCGTTGGAAGACTATTTGAGACCGAAGGTTGTGTATTTGCTGATCGAGGCGTTGAAGATGGAAAAGGTGAGACTTTAAAGTGTGATCTGCGCTGCTGGTCTCAGGATGGGAGAGAAACTGCTAGAGAGTGCGCTCCGCCCCGGGAAAACGGGATGCCTGATGACGTCGTAGCGACGCTGAGGTTGCTCGTTGCGTTGGAAGACTATTTGGGCAGTTTAGGCCCGAAGGTCATAGATTTGCTGACCGAAGCATTTAAGATTGAAACGGTGAAATAATAATATAATTGAAAGAGACTGGTGTGCTCTGCCCTGCTAGTCAATTACGATGAGCGGCCTAAGACCGAAGCTTGTGGGTTTGCTTACTGAGGCGTCTCCTACTACTACAGTTGTGGAAATTAAAATTCAAAAATAATCGGTAAAAGTAGTTTTAAACGACTAATTCTAATTAATTTTTTTTAATAGGGCTTAGCGATTACCCTATTTAAAGAGAATTGTTTTTAATCTCTCAACCTCGTCCACAGGAAAAGGCGAACTCATCCGAGGAGCTCCTCGAGCGCGATGCGGCCGTGGCTATCATGGAGACGGCCAAGGAGAAGTTGAAGGGAGCGGTACAGGCCGGCCTGGTCCACAGCTCGGCCGCGGTCGCACTACGACGAGCCGTGGTCCGAGTGGCCGCTTTACTGCATGAAGGGGAGAAGAAGGCTAAGAGCAAGAAGAAACTGGTAAGCATACTATAGTTTAGTCGTTTACTTTCAGATCTCATCCTTAGCGGAAACACAGCGCGATAATCCGTGGGTGATTGTGCCCGTTCGGCCCCAAACTATGCGCGTTCGACCTAAAACGAAGAAGCTATAGCCTTTATACTAGACACGTCATTACGCTAGTAAGAAACTCAAAGGCGCCTTTAAGCGAATTACGTACTTTGTAGTAGCAAACCAAACGTATCCGTGACTGTAATGATAATTGTTTTGATATCTTTGTCATCGTCAGCCTCTCATCCTAGTTAATTTTCCAGGAGGGCACAAAGAAGCCAGCCTCGGCCGTGCCGGTGGCCGGCGTTGGCGAAGTGGATCGCGCGCAGATCGCCCAACAGATGGCCGCCGCTCTCATAGCTCAGGGCAAGACCGACGTCTCCTCGGAGGAGTTAGCGCAACTGGTGGATGCAGTGGTAAGTCTTTTTCTCTTTCGCGGGTATATTGACACAATTCTTATAGCACTTGCGAAGACATAGCAAGTCGAAATGACGGGCAGTAAAAAATATAGAATTATGTTTAAACCTAGAATGGAAAAGGACCCGTGTATAGAGTCGTCGTTATCAACCCTCGTATGTCCCCACTGCTGGGGCACGGGTCTCTTCCTGCATCGCAGGAAGGTTAGGCCATACTCCACGTGAGCCAACTGAGGGCTTGTATATAATATGTCCGTGTAATGCTACAAGCAGTAGAGGAGCAAGTTGGCGCGCCTTTGCTTATGTTCTTACTTTTATTTTATATGTACTGTGCGCAACTGTGCAAACAAATATACGTACGCCCTGCTTGGTGCAAAAGTTCCATCTGACTGCCTGAAAGCGTTAGATGCGACCTCTGTGCTAGTTATAGGGCAGAATAATTAAATAAACTTGCCAGGACACTCTCTGAAGTAGGAGTCAGTCCATTAGTTAAACAAAATCCTTTGAACTCCATGCGACATGTAAAATATTCTTATTTTAAAATAACGTTATATTCGCAGCTGTTCCACTTTTTTTTCGTTGATATTGTTACGGGCTAGGGTTCTGGATTTGTATGTAAAACGCCAATGACAACTTCTTAGGATTTATTCACGCAGGGTCTGGTCTGCAGGTCTTCACGACACGAAGTCCACACGTAGATTCCAATCGCAGGTCCAATCGAAGTCCAATAGTATCGCTGAGGTCGTAGGTTATCGCTCGTATCGCAGGTATGTTCGCTCGAAGTTCACTCTTCGCTATTCCAAATGGAACTGACAGCGCGCCGCGGCGACCGCTATTTATATCCGCCGGCAAGGGTTCTAGAACATTCAAGTACGTATCTACACTCGGTGCACGCGGCAACGACTCTAGAACAAAGTCCTTGTCAAAGAGATTTGAACCTTATACTAATGGACATACGAGTCACTATTGCTTGCGGCGTTTTATTGTTTACTAAAACGCAGCATGCGGCGACTATTCGATAGGCTCTATTCTAGATGGTTCGGGATAGGACCGCGACACTGCTCCCCTCTTAGAGATGCTCGTCCCGAGCATCTTCATTACTGCCGTGATAAGAAGCTAAGCGGTCGATGTGAACCACTTTTTGTGCACCTCTTGGCTGCCGTTGAATTCGGTACGTCACGTCATTTAACCGAGTTACCACTTTGTACGGTCCCTCCCATCTTGTCTGCAATTTCGGAGATTTTCCTTTTCGTCGAGTTACATTGTGAAGCCACACTAGTGCTCCTTCTTCGAAGCCGCTAGTATTTGCTCGGCGGTCATACCTAGTCTTCATCTTTTCACTCGACTCGAATCCGTTTTCCCGTACTATGGCATGAATCTCTCGCATTTTCTCACGTAACTCGGAAATGTAGTCATGTAGAGAACGTGAGTCATCAGGAGGGCCTCCAGTCAGCTGATCTACTGGTATTCTCAGTTCTCGGCCAAAATTTACACTCGCCGGGGTTACCTTCGTGCTTTCATGTTCTGCCGTTCGGTATGCCAGAAGAAATGGCGGTATGTATTTGTCCCAGTCTCTCTGGTGCCTGTCAACGACTTTTGCTAAATGTCTCTCAAGTGTTTGGTTAAATCTTTCTACCATGCCGTCAGATTGAGGATGATATGGGGTGGTCCTAGTCTTATGCATTCCCAATATTTTACAGAGTTCTGAAAATACTTGAGACTCAAAGTTCCTGCCTTGGTCGGAGTGTATTTCCAAGGGCACACCAAACCGGCAAACTACTTCCTCAAACAACTTGGAGGCAACTGTCGTGGCTTCTTGATTGGGTATGGCGAATACCTCTGGCCATTTAGTGAAGTAATCCATAACTACCATGAAATACTTATTTCCTGATTCCGTTACTGGGAACGGTCCAGCCACATCAACTGCAATGCGTTCCCATGGCGCACCAACGTTATGAAGTTGCAGATTTCCTCGGCTTCTAGTTGGTGGGCCCTTCACCGCGGCGCAAGCAGCACACTTGCGGCACCAATCTTGCACATCTTCTCGACAATGGAGCCAGTAAAACCTTTCTCGAATCTTTGTTAAAGTCCTTTTTACGCCCAAATGTCCACCTGACACGCCGTCATGTACTTCACGAAGGACATCTTGTACCTTATCTCTTGGGACAACTATCTGAAGATGGAACTCTCTGACGTTAGTTTTCTCCCATTTTCGGTAAAGTATTCCGTTCCGAAGAATAAAACTGTCCCATTGAGCCCAGTATGCCTTTGTGACAGCACTAGTAGGAGCGACTTCGCACCATCTTGGCTTGTCCTCGCCTCGTTTCTTCCATGCGACAATGAGCCGTACATCTTCGTCATCTTCCTGTGCTTCTTTCATCGCCTCATCTTCCCAAGATCTCGATGGACTCATTCTTGTCAATCTCAATGGCAGTTCCTTTGTCTCTTGTTTGGCACAGTGCTTGCAGTCTTCCGGACACGGCCTTCTTGACAGTGCGTCAGCATTTCCTTTCCACTGCGGTGTTCAATAATAAAGTCGTACTCCTGCAGTTGTTCGATCCATCGGGCAACTTCCCCCTCTGGATTTTTAAATTGTAACAGCCACTTCAGGGCGGCGTGGTCAGTGCGAAGCGTAAACCGCACGCCGAGGAGATATTTGCTGAAGTGCTGTACTGTCTTTACCACGCCAAGAGCTCCCTTCTTGTCACACAATAGTTCCTTTCAGGTTTCGATAGCGATTTACTGAAATATGCCATCACAACCTCTCTGTCGCCCTGTTTCTGCGATAACACTCCTCCGATCGCTGTGTTACTGGCGTCAGTGTCCACAATGAATTGGCCGTTAGGCTGTGGAAATCCTAAGATTGGGGTCTCGCAAAGACATTTTCTTAATTTTTGAAATGAACACATGAAGATGATCACATGTGTCATCCCAATGAAATGACTGCTTGTCTTCAGTCAGTCTGTGTAAAGGCTTGGCAATTTCAGAGAACCCCTTAACAAACCGTCTATAATATGAGCATAGCCCTAAAAATGCTCGCACTTCAGTCTTGTCTTTGGGAGTAGGCCATTTTTGCACTGCTTCGATTTTGGCTGGATCGGTCTGTATGCCTTCGCTGGTTATCACATGGCCGAGATAGCTGACCTTGTTCTTAAATAAACTGCATTTCTTCGGATTTAACTTTAAGTTTGCTCCCATTATCTTCTTAAAAACTTGCTCAAGATTTTGTAAGTGGTCCTCAAAATCTGAACCCATGATTATGACGTCATCCAAGTAGACAAGGCAGGCTTCCCCAACTAATCCGGCCAGTACGCACTCCATAAGTCGTTCGAATGTAGCTGGCGCGTTGCACAATCCAAAAGGCATGACGTTAAATTGCCATAAACCTTTGCCATTTGAAAAGGCTGTCTTCTCTTTATCCTTCGGATCAATTTCCACTTGCCAATAGCCCGATTTCAGATCTAATGTCGAGAACCATTTCATACCACTCAATGTGTCTAGGGTATCGTCTATTCGTGGCAGTGGATAACTATCCTTCTTGGTCACATCGTTAAGCCGTCGATAGTCTACACAGAACCTTGTGCTACCATCTTTCTTCTTTACCAACACTACGGGAGAACACCATGGGCTAGCAGAAGGTTCTATAATCTTGTTTCTCTTCATGTCTTCTAACATGTCTTGTACTTCCTTTTCTTTAGCAATCGGTATGCGCCTTGCTCGCTGACGAATAGGTCGCTCCTGTCCGGTGTCGATTTTGTGCTGAACTAACGATGTTCTTCCAGGATTTCCTTCGTCAGAGAAGATATCCCTAAAGCGCAGTAGCAACCTCTTAGCTTCATGCTTTGCGAATAGCTCAGATTACTCTTAGAATCCTCAAGGAGCTTAGTGACTATAATTTCACTCCTGGTATTCGATGTTTTTGAGCTTGGAGATGATTGGCAGCTTCTCATCCAAACGGCTTCCTCACACCTTCCAATAACGTCACCTTTGCTAAGGGTAATGCCACGATCGCCTATATTCACAACCCTCACTACAGCGGTCTTGCCTCCATAGACGAGAGTTCTTGCTGTCAGCAATTTCTGACTGGCTGCACTGTCTTGTGTATCTTCAATCAGCACACACCTATTTCGCTGATTCTTCTAAGGCAGCTTAACCTTTACTTCAGTTTGTGCTCGTCCAGGTATTACGATTTTCCTCAGGCACGTGACATTTCCATCGGGACCGCCAAGTATGAAGTTCTCCTCATCACCACATTTAAAGACACCGTTAGTGACATCGATGTGACAGTTGTGTTTCTTTATAAAGTCTAGGCTCAGAATGCAATCATCCATAATTTCGGCTACGATCACGTCGTAAATATATGACGCCTCCCCAACCCATATCGTAACCGATCTTTCACTCAGGACGGGTATCTGCTGGCCAGAAGCGGAGAGAAGTCTGCATAAACTGGTGCCTTTGCGTCTCCCTACAGCTTTCACCAGGTCTGGTCTCACTATTGTTCTAGAGGCTCCTGTATGTAGGGTAATTTTGCACTCTACTTTGTTCACTGCACCGCGTATTAGTAGACTGTTCCCATTCCATGCTTGTGAGATTCTGGTTACTGGGGCTACCTCCGCTCCAGCCAGTACCCGCCCCGCAGTCCTGGCTTTTACTCGTTTCCCTGATTCACGGTGAAGGGCGCAGCGTCATGCTTCTTTACGAATTCTTCAAAACGCTGCTCCATATTGTTGAGACGCGCATCCAGTCTGTCATCTGTTTTGGTTGCTTGCCTCTTCTTCTTAGGCCACGTGAACTGCAGATGCCCTCTTTCCCCACACTTGTAACACATGGGCCCGGAGTTCTTCTTGGGCGGTGTCTTGATCTCTTTAACCTCCTCCGTAACTTCTCGAAGTTTATAACCTTGCCGGATATCTTGACGCACAGCTTCTACTTCCAGGGCGTGTGCCAGAGCTTCTTTTAATGAAGAATGGTGGCGAAGCTTTACTGCAGCCCTAATTTCAAGATCCTTGATCCCGTCGACGAAGGCTTGTAAAATATTTGTGTCCACCATTTTACTATCAGCAGAAGGGTACGCCTTTCGAACCAGCTTCTCAATTTCCAACGCCCATTGTTGAAGTCCTTCACCCAGGCGCTGAGTCCTGTCGCGCAGCTGAGCACGAAAAACGTGTTCCAGGTGTCGTTCACCATATCTAGCCTCAAGTGCCTCCAGCAGGTCTTTGAACTCGCTGCCTGAGGTGGGCAGTGCCTCCAGGACAGATAAAGCCGAACCTCTGAGCGCGACGGTGAGGGCTGTCAGGCTCTGTTCGTCCGTCCACCCGTTTGAAGCAGCGACAGTCTGGAACTGCTGGCGGTAGGCGACCCAAGACGTAGTACCATCGTACGGAGGCACCTTCACTTTAGGCCCGTGGTTTATGCTGACAACTCCGCTCGATGTAACTCCAGCAGCTTTAATACGCCGAACTTCCTGCTCTAGTCCAGTAAGGCCGGTTTTCACATTTTTAGGTCATCCTCTAATTCGGAAACCCGTTCGTTCACTACCTCTACATCTTCATGTAGCTTAGCGACCGTATCACTGAACTTTGTAACGGCAGAAAGGATCACCTGTTGATCTATCTTCTGTTCTTATCGCATGCCTCTTTGTTCTTCTCGCAGGCCTCTCTGTTCTTCTTGCAGGCACTGCATCTGCTTGCTCTGTTCTTCTCGCAGGCCTCTCTGTTCTTCTTGCAGGCACTGCATCTGCTTGCTCTGTTCTTCTCGCAGGCCTCTTTGTTCTTCTCGTATGCCCTTCAACATTGCCATCAGACACGACATATTCAAAACCTCCATTGTACGTGACTGAGGTTTAATGTCTTCGGTGGGCGTGGCCAGGTGGGAGTGGCTAGGAGGCGGAGCCTGTTGGTCGGTGAGTGGAAGCTGGTAGTCAAAGCCGATGGGCGGAGCCTGGCGCGCGGGGTCGGTGGGCGTGGCCTGGTGGGCGTGGCCAGTGGGCGGAGCCGCTGGGCAGATAATCTGTGTCTCCTCGGTGGGCGGGGCCTGGTGGGCGGGGCCAGTGGGCGTGGCTTGGTCGGTGGGCGTGACCTGGGGGGCGGGGCCAGTGGGCGTGTCCCTATGGCCGCTGGGCGTGGCCTGAGGGGCAGTGGGCGTGGCCTCCGCAGCACCTCTGGACCTGGTCCTCACTCCAGAAGTATCCTCTCTCGGAGTTAGTGGCATTTCCAAATCCCCAATTCTGACACCAAATGTTACGGGCTAGGGTTCTGGATTTGTATGTAAAACGCCAATGACAACTTCTTAGGATTTATTCACGCAGGGTCTGGTCTGCAGGTCTTCACGACACGAAGTCCACACGTAGATTCCAATCGCAGGTCCAATCGAAGTCCAATAGTATCGCTGAGGTCGTAGGTTATCGCTCGTATCGCAGGTATGTTCGCTCGAAGTTCACTCTTCGCTATTCCAAATGGAACTGACAGCGCGCCGCGGCGACCGCTATTTATATCCGCCGGCAAGGGTTCTAGAACATTCAAGTACGTACCTACACTCGGTGCACGCGGCAACGACTCTAGAACAAAGTCCTTGTCAAAGAGATTTGAACCTTATACTAGTGGACATACGAGTCACTATTGCTTGCTGCGTTTTATTGTTTACTAAAACGCAGCATGCGGCGACTATTCGATAGGCTTCCAGAGGGCTCTATTCTAGATGGTTCGGGATAGGACCGCGACAATATTGTCAGCAGACAGTATCGTTTTTGACCTACACCACGGCCAAGTAGCATTTTTTATACATTTATACCATTGCAACACCACTGCCAAGCAGCATAGTTTATACATTTATACCATTGCAGGTGGGCATGGCGGAAGCTAAGAAACGCGAAGAGGCCCAGAAGAAGTTGGAGCAGCAAGCGGCCAAGCCCGCGCCCCCTCCCGCCGCCGCCGCCGCCCCGTCCGGCGCCTCCGCCCTTCAGATGTTGCAATCTGCTTATGACGAGTACGACACCAAAAAGTAAGTACACAATATAACCTCATGCCTTTATCCCGGACTGGTAGGAAGATTTTGCCATATGCCATCCTGAAAAACCTCTTTCGCTTCATTGACATTCATTAGTCGCTGCATGCACGCAGTTTAGGGTACTTTTTGCTCGGCGTATGTCAGCTTGGGACATCCTCATACTACGGCCCGTCCACCCACATTCGCTCGATATGTTTCTTCTTCCTACATCCTCTCGATTTTTGCAAACCAACGCAATATTTGATTTTAAAGTTTGAATTTAAATCGAGTAACATTGCAATGTACCTCATCTACCTTTTTGTAATGACCAGTGATCGAGGTGTTGGCTGTTATGGAATGCACTTTTGTATCGAAAAAATCCCGGGATTCCGGAATCGACGAATACAGTGTTTTAGTTATAGAATTAAGTCGGGTAAATACAGATACTTGCGTTCAGGTGTTTGCTAATATGGAATGCACTTTTATATCGATCGTAAAAAATCAAGCGATTTCAGAATTATCGTTTAGTGCTTTCCGACTATAGATCGGGTGCTGGCTAATGTTATAAAGTTAATTGCCAAACTGTCATTGCAAACGTCAAGATAAGTAATTTTCTTTCTTCACTCTACATAGCGACAAACAACTCGGTGCCTTGAATTTCTATAAAAAAAATCTAATTTTTTATTATATTAACACGGCGAAAGTAAGTAGCATCCGTAAGAGGGCTGGTAAACATTTCATAAATATATAATATAACATAATTTGTCATCTTACTCGCACTTTAAAGTTGTTACACATATGGTACTTAATTTAAATAATATATTATTAATAATTATGTATATTTTAATTATTTCAACATCTATTTTTTTTTTTTCCTGTAAATGTGCAATAAAGTATTATTTTATAGTAATGTTTTTTTTAACTAACACACTACTTTTCCTGTTACACCCTACATACACACACATACATACTTGCATCGGAGGCTAAAATAAACTTTCAACAAAGACACATAACGGGTGTTAAAGAACCGCAGCCGGATCGGTAAATCACGCATTCCCTACATCAAAACGAACATTTTTTGTTTGGCACCATGTTTGGGGATTTAACGGTTTACGAGATATTGAGGTGCAAAGTCGAGACTTTTTTTTACTTTTTTTTGCAGAAATAGAACAAGATTCGTATAAACAATATTTCTCCCATAGAAACTCCATGTGAATTATCAATATTTCAAAACAAAAATTGACTTTGAAATTTCACCGCGCAATAGTTCGCAACCCCTTCAAATGTTCCATGCCTTACATAAACATAGCTACGCAACTATCGCACGCTCGCTCGCGCGCGGCAATTGACCCGGCCGCTATCAGGTGTTTTGTTTGAGGTCTGCCGCGGTCGCGCGCGCCACTTGTGTTCCTTGACCCGGGCCGAACGGACGCGCGCGCAAGTAGGTAGGTGGACTCCGAGATACCCCATTTCGTTCGATTGACCGACGTATCCCGTGTGTAGTGAGAGCTATCAATGTATTTTACATTACGCCAATATCCATGACGTATGTCACTCTTCGGTACGAAGCCATCAAATCGGGAATAATAATAATGCTTCAGGTCTACAACGACCACAGTGTTTTCCAATTTTGCTATCATTTTGGTTTTTAATGTCAGGAGAATCGGGTTCATACCTTGTAAAAATTTTAAACTTACTACATCGTGTTCGTCCATTTAACGAGATGGCGTAGGTACTTGAAGTTACTTCGAATACCAACCACAAAAAATACTTCGCTCCATGACTTAACTAAGGCTACCTACCACACGCCGGCCGAGCGGCGCTGCAGACGGCGCTACACGAAGTACCTAGGTACCTACCACATAAGTCGCTCCTGCTCCCGGCCGGGCGGCGCTGCAGACGGCGAAGCGCACTACGCGAAGTACCTACCACACACACGCCTTAAGTACTGCTCGCCGACCGAGCAGCGCTGCAGACGGCGAAGCGCGCTTCACGAAGTACCTAGGTACCTACACACACACCGCACCGGTGCTGCTCGCCGGCCGAGCAGCGCTGCTGACGGCGAAACGCGCTACACGAAGTACCTACCTACCACACACACGCCTGCCGAGCAGCGCTGCAGACGGCGAAGCGCGCTACACGAAGTACCTACCTACCACACACACGCCTGCCGAGCAGCGCTGCAGACGGCGAAGCGCGCTACACGAAGTACCTACCTACCACACACACGCCTGCCGAGCGGCGCTGCAGACGGCAGAGCGCGCTACACGAAGTACCTACCTACCACACACACGCCTGCCGAGCAGCGCTGCAGACGGCAGAGCGCGCTACACGAAGTACCTACCTACCACACACACGCCTGCCGAGCAGCGCTGCAGACGGCGAAGCACGCTACACGAAGTACCTACCTACCACACACACGCCTGCCGAGCGGCGCTGCAGACGGCAGAGCGCGCTACACGAAGTACCTACCTACCACACACACGCCTGCCGAGCAGCGCTGCAGATGGCGGAGCGCGCTTCACGAAGTACCTACCTACCACACACACGCCTGCCGAGCAGCGCTGCAGATGGCGGAGCGCGCTTCACGAAGTACCTACCTACCACACACACGCCTGCCGAGCAGCGCTGCAGACGGCAGAGCGCGCTACACGAAGTACCTAGGTACCTACACATACACCGCACCGGTGCTGCTCGCCGGCCGAGCGGCGCAGCAGACGGCGGAGCGCGCTGCACACCGTGATTTAGCGGCGGTGGCAACAAGAAACAGCCGCTCCTGCCACGCAGCAATACCCATTTTACCTAATATCGTTGTTAGGTAATCTAGAATCGTGTTAAAAGAAACTAGCCAAGTGCTAGTTAAACTCGCGTACAGAGGGTTCCGTACAATAAGTAATCTGTGATTTGGCGGTGATGTGGATCTAGTGTCTGACTTCCACTTGGTCGTCTTTTATTACTTGTTATACAAAATAAGCCCTATAATCATATTCAGTTTTACGACTGTATGTATACCTAACCGTTCTTACGATACAGCAAAAAGAAGAAATTAATGTGTTTTGTATGGCGCCCCACCTTAATTTTTAATATTTTGTACATTTTATTATTATTATTAATCGGCAATGTTAACAATTCAATTCAATTTATTTCAGCGTAAAGAATTTACATTCTGTTTGCTGAATGTCAAAGTACAATGTAACATGAAAGTGAAAGCCGCTGCCTTCGGGCCGTAGTGTAGTGGAGAAAAAGGCAGCGGGAAAAAACTCCACCACAACACATTGCTTGTAAAAGTTTCAACCGCCTAAGTATTACGGTTCCAAAGATAGGGTAGGACAGACAGAAAGGCAGACGGACCGACAGACGAACAGACCGGCGGCGGAGACAGAATAATAGGGTCCCGTTTTAGGAATATCTCGGGAACAGGAACCCTAAAAACAATACCGAGCCGAGCGAAAACAAGCCGGGGCGCGGGCGACTCAAACGAAAATCCTGCCTGCGACGCACGCCGCCGCGCCGCGCCGCCCGCCTATCAAAGGGCGCCGACGATCCGTTCAAGGCCGTGTCATTCTGGGTGCGAATAAAGGTTATTACACACTCGTTACATACAAGCTATAAGGAATTACCTCGTTTCTTAATTTTAATGTTTTCTTTAAAGCAGTTTAAGTAAATGCTCGCAATCGCCGTCGATAAAAAATTACAACTTCTTGTACACCATACCCGCATCGCAGAAAGTTTAGGACGTACCCCACGGGAACCAAGTTTGCCATTACAATGACAACCGACACCAACAGCCCATTTTCCGATAGATTACAATTACTCGGTTCCCCTAGGCCACGAGCGCTTGGTAGATGCAATAATTTTTTATCTAATGTATTTTTTTCTTTTTCAACATAGTCACCCAAGTAGTGAAATGAAGTATAAAATCCTTGGGTAGAGAAAATGAAAATACTGGCATGCAGCCCCACTGATTTGTCGACAAAATAAAATAAATAGGGTTTGATCCTCTTTTGCTTATTCAATAATAGATATTGTCACTTGTGTTCTGTCGGAGCGAGTAATCCAAAATAAAGAAAATTTTAGTAGGCGCGGTAAGTAATTTAAATTTTACTACGGAACAAGTAAATCAAGACTTGCAAGAAAGGTTCGTTCCTCCTTATACCACGGTTGCGCGTTGGTGTGCTGAGTTTAAGAGGGCAAGAAAATCCGCTAAAGACGACTCGCGCTGAGGGCACCCAACGACTGCAGTAACTTAAAGAAACGATAAAAACCTATTTAGAGGCAAAAAATTCCATCCATGCCGGGATTCGAACCCGCGACCTCTGGCTATCCGTGCCAG
The DNA here is from genome assembly GCA_934045075.1 of Yponomeuta sedellus. NCBI lineage: Eukaryota > Metazoa > Arthropoda > Insecta > Lepidoptera > Yponomeutidae > Yponomeuta > Yponomeuta sedellus. Next base: position 16,526,694 of record OW203728.1, on the reverse strand, counting down.
CGCTCTTCCAATTGAGCTTATGGGCGACTCACCGGCATCAGTGAAATTTCGAACCTCTACACTATTCTCTGTATTACGTACAGGCAGCGACATCTAGCTTAAGTAAATTGCATCACTTACAGCCCCGACTACCTACTTTGCAGTTGGGTTTTACATCGGAACGATATCACTGTACCCACATGATTATACTATTTTTATTTTTAATGCACTAACCCGTGCTAAGGACAATTTTTTTAGCCTCTAAGTAGGTTTTTAAAATTGTCCTTAGCACGAGTTTTTTTTTTTAATCATATTACAAAAGCAGATATTTTGTAATTTTACAATGGGTCTTCTTAGCTTAGCTAAAAAATAAATTTAATTTGTCAAATAAATACCTACTTTAGTAAAAGTGACTGCCTAAAAGTTTGGGGATGTTACTGAAATTGACGTGTCACATTCACAAACTATTGTGCCTTCACGTTAACTTGACGCGTGAGAGAATTGGTAACACTGAGATGTTTACTGTTACCATGTTAAATAAGAAATCATTCCCATTACTTGGGGAAAATAAAAGGATTGAGGGCTTGTTTAACCATCTTCCGATTAGGTCCAAAAGCTAATTCACATGTTATGTCCTTGTTACCAATTCTCTCACGCGTCAAGTTAATGTGAACGCACTGTAAAATGAAAAACTAAGTTTTTCTACCAAATTCAAGTAGGTTTCTTAAGTAAGGTAAGCTTTCTAGCTTTGAAGGAAAGTCTGTCTCAGTGTGATGGGACCTTAAGGAACGAAAGTTTGACTCATTCATTTGAATGAAGTTCTATCGACGCAATTTTTTTTCTAGTCCGGTTTCTCGCGTCATCGGATGCGCACGCACACTTATCGTTTCGCGTACTCTTTGTGATAGTAAACAACCTACAATGCCTCATTAATACAGTACTAAGGAGTATCTGGATATGATATTCTGCTACTGTGTAGCAAAGGGGGAAATGCAGCTGAGGCCCTGCATCTGTACGGTGTCAGATACCCCAACGCTCATCAGCCAACGGAGTCCAGGGTGATACTGCAAGCCGTTTATCGCGTCTTAGAAAATCCGCCGGTCGTGCTCGTTGCAGAAGGCGGTGGTCCTCAAATACGTCCTGCAACTGAACAGAGAGTTCTGGATGTGGTGGCAGAGAACCCGCGCTTAGGCGTTCGGACGGCGGCGCACGTGCTGCGCCGGCGGCACGGTCATCGTGCACAACATCGGGTGTCTTACGTCACTGTAAGGTTTTGAAGAAGGATAGCGGCCCTATAAAATCAACAAGGTGCAAGCGTTCGTGCCAGGCGGTTGCTGCAGCACAGTGAAAATGACCCGGCTTTTGTGCAAAATGTTATTTTCACGGACGAAAGCACCTTCACGAACAATGGTATGAAGAATCGAAGAAACGCTCATTGGTGGGGTTCCGATAACCCATTTCAGATACAGGAGACGGGATTCCAGACAAGGTGGAAGTGGAATGTGTGAGCCGGTATCTTGCGTGAAAAATTCTGGATCCCGTATTTTTGCCGCCCAGAATGAATGGTGCGACCTACTTGGAACTGCTCAACTATTAGATGCCCCTGGCTCGGTTGCATCAAACGTGGTTCCAACACGACGGCGCGCCACCACAGTGTACACTACTGGTGCTGCAGCGGTTAAAGCTGTTCGAACGTCGTTGGATCGGCCGCCATAGTCCTTACCCCATTGCCCAGCATGTTCTCCCGACTTAACCCTATTGGACTTTTTTTATGGGGTTATGTTCAGGTTCGAGTGTTTGACTGCCCTTATGAGACCGCTGAGGACATGAGAGCATGATTATCGCGGTTTTTGATGACCTAAAGCGAGCTAGCACGGAAAGGGCTGTCACAACTGGTTCACCGTCAGACGTTGCGCTGGGCGCGCGTTTGCCTTCATGTAAACGGTCGCTAGTATCTTGTCCGTGCTGAGCGGCCTGTTCCTGACGAAGACACAGACGTCGAGTAAGTACCTAGATATTATTTATCCTACTCAAATGTGCTTTAGACATTTTTACGCTTCAAATTTACTTCTCAAACTACACCACATACCTACATCTTACCGGCTGCCGCTGCCCACTACAACAGCAACGTCTTTGCAGGACGACTGTGGTGGCTGTGGGTACGTAATAGCAAAATAGCTCTTAACGTGGAACGTTGGGTAACTTTTGTAATAATAAATAAACTCTGGAACGACTTTAGGTGTGGTTTTAAAACTGGATAAAAACGGATAAGGAGGTAAAAAGTCAGATCTGGTCAAAGGGTAAAGTAGTAGTGGTGAAAAATGAGGGAAATCGAAGAATGTGTGACGTAGGTACATAATTTAAATACTTGAAAATGATAGATAGAAAAGAAATAAAAATGGTGTGAAGAGGTTTGCACCGTTACAAACGTACAGTTATAAGTGCACCAATCAAACAAAAAGTGGCATCCTAGCGTGTCGCTGACTGTACCTAATGTCGTTGTGTTTCTACTTGTTACAAAAACGTGTAGTAAACGGGTGCGGCCACGGCCCGGACGACCGAATTGAGACGGACGCGGGACGAATGAGTGAGTGAGTGAGACCGAATCGAGCTCGCGGTCGCCGTTACCTACGTCGGCACTTTGCCGCCGCCGCCGCGGTCCGCCGCCTGAGCGTCGTTCGTCGTACGATTATTGCACGCGTTGCGTTTCATTGCGCGCTAGTAGAAAGTATTTATTTTGATACCTAAAAAATTAAAATGGTATCCCAGTGGTATTGTTTGGTTAAATTATCTTAATGTGTTGTCCAATATGGCTACGTTACGGCTCTGGCGGCAGTTCTTTAACACCCTGTATAAATAATTATGTAATACCAGAGTCCCGGGTTTTTTAAATTCATAATACTACACGCTAAATAAGTCGTCTCCATGCTACGTATGCGATTAGTTTAGCATTCCCGAATTTTCTGAAATCCCGGGATTTATATTTAAAAAATATGTTTTAAGAAGCCGCTTCCATAATTTCTGAGCCAAAAAATAACTTTAGGTAAATATGCATCCGATTATTCGATCACTGGTAATGACGCATGCAAATTATTAAATAAAATCTATTCTATTCTGTATTCCTTTTTCAATTGACAACATTTCAAAATTGTATGGAGCTCTAATTCGAAAACCATTTCGAGATTTGGCTTTGTAAAGCACGTAAAAAAATATTTCAGTTTTTTCTGTGGTTGCATTTCCGAGAAAATGGTAAAAACACAAAAATACGCTGATGACGTCACACCATGGCTCTCAGTGAACATGCCTGTGCCACGATAAAAAAAAAGTCAATTTCAAGATCTTAAATTACTTTACGTGTATTTAGTAATTATTCGATACGAAATGATGGGCGATGATGTGACAACTTGGAAACCAATGAAACTGCAGTATTGCTTCGTGAACAGATTGAACAAAATTGAGTAGAGAGAAATAAATTTAACACTACACAAAGTTTACGTTACGCAAGGCAAGCCACACAACATAAGTATCAGGGTTACCATACTTTATACTTACCATTATAAATAACCTTGAAAAAGTAGCTACAAAAGTAACAAACTGGCAGCAAAAGCACTCCGAACGCAGATAAAGGCTTTGCCAACATAAGTGCATTTAAAAAAAGGAATAACTACATACATAAGGTATGATGAATTGAACTAAGCTGATTTAATTGTATAAAAGAAAAACATATTTGCAGATGTTAAAAAAATACAGAAACTGTTTTTTAACATGGCCCTGGCAATACTAAAATGACATTTGTTTGTAACTATGTTTTTTTTTATATTAGGCAAAAGGAAACATATTGCGTGCCTCGTTGTTTCGTCACTTCCGGTAAAAATATTTTAAACTTTAAAATTTTAAAAATATAAGAAAACGTCCGTGTTTCAGAAAATAAAAAAAATATGGGTCGTTTTATTTTGTATGTAGTTTCCTTTAAGACAATAAAATACGTATGCTAAAAAAATGAAATGTTGTCAATTCTAGCCGCTATCGTCTTTCAGTCCACAACAGTCTGTTATATATATACTGGCAAAGTAAGACCACACATTTTTCAACATAATTATTTCTACTGCATTATTCCTCCTTTCTAGATTCTTCTGACATACCCAAGTCTTACAATGCCATGCACTGTTGGTGTCAAACGATTGTTTTTTTCTTGTCCAAGGGTGGAGAAAGAAGCGCCGGACGCAATGGACGGACTGTCGGATTCGGATTTGGAAACACTACTGAAGAATTTCAACGAGCTGTCTGCAGAGGAACAGCATAGCCTGATTGCTTACTTGAAAAAGGTAATATGTAGTTTTATTTATTGACCCTGCAGTGGAACATCGAAGAAAGTAAGAAAATATGTTTACCCAGATAGCACGAAGCAAACAGCAAGTTTATAAGGTTGCTGCGAAATGTTGTACGAGCAAAGAAGATAGTGGTGATCTACTTTTTAGCGTGCCGCGTGTTGGTAAAAAGATTTGCCAAGCAACATTATGGATAATATATTTTTTAAGTCGTTAATTTCCTAGTTGTGCATGGAAAGTTGCTAGAAACAGCAGGCAGGCGATAGTAGTCCGCTGAACAGAGCGGTGTCAACAATATCTAACCAAAATATTTGTTTTAGAAATATTATTATTTAATGACAGTGGAGTATGGCCTAACCTCTCTGCGATGCAGGAAGAACCTCGTGCCCCATCAGTGGGGACATACAAAGAGTTGATATCATCATACAATGACAGTGACTGCAAGAAGAGAGTCGAAGATCGGGCTCAGCGACCTGTCTCGGGAAAGGCCTATGTCCAGCAGTGGACTGACACTGGCTGATTATAATGAGGATTATTTAATGCTCGTATGGTCTTCCAGCTCGAAGCGAAGGAGCCCCGCCGCGTGGAGCGACTGCGCGAGTACGTTAGCGATGCGGCCACCGCGAAGCCGCGCACGCAGCCCGCCCCCTCGCATGCGCCCGCCCCCGCTCCCTCGCCCGCGCCCGCCCCCGCGGCTGCGCCCACCCCCACCCCCGCGGGTGCGCCCTCGCCCAGCCCCCCGCCCGCCCCTGCACCCCGCCCCGCCGCGCCCCTCATAACGCAGGCCGTCACCATCGAGAGCGACGACGATGATTATACCGTCGAAGAGGTGAGTAGACTTTCCTGATAAATAACTTCTACACAACACAATCGCTTATCCAGCCTGGCTTACTAGCCAGATGATAGTCAGATAACACCACAGAACAGAAAAAAGAGTAGAAGTAGTGACATGACACATTAGTACGAAAACCAGTGTAACTAAACTGATACACATAAACCAAACGCACACTACGAATGCCAAGCTGCCATTGGTAAATAAAGTCAATGCCGAAACGCCGCCAAAATAAAAAACGATAAAACAAATAAAATAACAAAACAAAAATCTGATGCTCGCCAAGAGAACAACCACTCGAACAGGTAAACAATATAATAAGTAATTTACCTAATGTTTTGAACTGAAGTAAAAAAACCAGTCAGTCGTTTTCGATAACCTCACATTACATCTCGTTTGGAATATTTAAACTGTAAGATTAAAATTACTTTGATAGTTTCTTAAATATTTCAGTCCCTGATAAACTGGTGATGAAACACTTTATCGCGATCTAGCTGTGCTCATGTCATGTCTTGTATGAAAAGTAATGTATGAGCTCCAATGACAGTTTTCACATGCACAACGACCAGCCGGCGACCGGAGCTCATACATTACTACTTTACCCGGCCCGGCGACCGGGTGCATATGAAAAGGCACTTAGGAAGTAGCTATAAAATAACAATAATTATTTTACCTACTTAGACGAATTGGAATTTACAATACCTAAGTACCCTTAAGTATGTATGACTCATATGAAGTCATAGACAATTAATTATCGATAGATTTTTATCATGTGTGCCCCCATCCGTAATTGAGTAGAATTCAAATTTTGACAGAAATTTCTAGAGAATGTACACTTTCTTCGATGAAAATTTAACTTTATTAACCAGTAAATAAAGGTGGTTTCACTTTCTCATTTTCGGATTGGTTTCCGTGTTCATGTCATTACAAATTTAATTAAAAATACAATGAAATACGTCTTACAGATGAAATGTTACGGCATGATCGGTATATTTTGGTTCCGAACTTTTATTTTTGCTCTCTAACACAGCATAACAAGGCATTTTAATGAAGTTTTCACCATTTTTTCTTTACTAGAAGCGCACGGCTACTGAAGTCAACAAAACTGTCACCGACTACGCATAGGCAATACATTGCTAATGTGAGGCACGCGGGCACCGCCCACTTACGACTTCTACTCTTTTTTTCTGTTCTGTGGATAACACAGTATGATAGTTGTGTTTTAAATGTCACAAGGCGCGACTTTAATTAACATAACATTTACATACAGGCACATACATTGCTTCTGGTCCCACTCCTGGATACCCTGTGTCGTGAGAACCAGAAACAGCGACATCACAGACTTGTAAACATCCAAGTCCTGGGGTTTGTTTTTGTCCCTAGCCGGGGTTCGAACCCGGTACCTCTTGCATGGTAGGAAGATGCACTACGGCTGCGCCACAGAGGTCGTCACTTTACAGCAATACATTGTCAAATTCACACAATTTATCGCCACAAAATGCGTTACTCGTGCCATCACACTACCCGGGCTGATCACAAACTATGGCAACAGAGCTAAGATCCCTGACACTTGGAATGGGGCGATATTAGAGAAACTATGATACTGAGTACCTGGAAAAAGTTGTGCAAATATTTAAAATCATTTTTTTTTTTTGTTACAGGTCTTCAAATCGGTCACGCAAAAAGTCAAAGAAGACCAAATAAGACAAGAAATGGAAATCGTAACCAAATCGCTGCAGGAGGCGAAGCCCGCAGCTCCGGTCGTCGAGGAAAAGGCGGCGGCGATGCCCGTTATAGATGTCAAGAGCATAAAAATATCTTCGGCAGCGAATCTGCTGGCCATGGTACAGGCTTCGTTGGCGAAGGTGCAGCCGACACAGACCACCGCTGATGTGGTCAGTAGCGTCAGTCACACACAGCCGAGGTCATTCGGGGACCTCCCTGAAGCCTCCGCTGACACCAGAGTAGTCCCCATGATGGAAGAGGACTCTTACCAAGGCAGCAATATGGTCGAAGATACCATGCAGGGCCAACAGAACACGCTCGACCAAGGTAGCGTGAGAGATATGCCCCCCGATAATAATATGAGAAATATGTCCATGAATAATTATGACAATGTACAGAATGACAACGCAAATTGGCCCATGAATAACATGGGGAACATGGGTAACAACAGGAGTAACAATGTGGGATTTCCAATGAATAACAACATGGGTAACCAGAGAAGTAACAATATGGGTAACCCCATGAGTAACAATATGGGTAACCCCATGAGTAACAACATGGGGAACCCCGTAAGTAATAACATGGGTAACCCTATGGGTAATAACATGGGGAACCCTATGAGTAACAACATGGGCAACCCCATGAATAGCAACAATTTCAGAAATGTTCCCATGAACGACACGGGAAACAACTTGCGAAATGCACCAGGATTTAACAACTACGACAATATGCAAAACGATAACATGCAGAATTATGACAACAACGATAACATGGGGAACATGCAAAACGACATGGGCAACATGCACAATGCGCCGATGAATAACTTCAATCAGGGATCGACCATGGGCAACAACCAGTGGGACTCGAATCCCGCGGGAACGAACCAATGGGACTCGAATCCCGCGGGAACGAACCAGTGGAATCAGCCCGGGGCTGGCCCAGGGCCGAACCCCTGGGAGACGCGGCCATTGATGCAACAGCAGCAGAACAGGCCCTTCAACAACTTCAACCAAGGCCCTCGAGGAGGCGGCAACTTCAACAACAGAGGCGGCGTACAAAACGACAATTTCAACCATGGGCCCAGAGGGGGCGGTAACTTTAACAACAGAGGCGGCAAGCAGAACGATAATTTCAACCAGTTCGGGAATAAGAACGAGCAGAAGAACTTCGGGGGCGGAGGCCGCGGCCGCGGGCGGGGCGGCGGCGGGGGGAGGGGCCGCGGCCGCGGTCGCTTTTAAGACTTTCATTGTTCGGTTTAGGATGTTCGCTGTACGAAGACACCAGCCCTTATCCCGTAAGAGTCGCAGTTTAACTTATTTGACGATTCCAATTGTCAAAATATTTTCTTCCTAGAGGTTAATTCTATATAGTGGAAACGAGTGGAGTGGATATTATGAATGCATTTGACAATTCGGAGTAGGTTAAAGCGGACAATTCCATACAGTCTAGGACATAGGTACCCATTTTATCGAAAAAAAAACTGTGCTTTTTTTTTTTAGGACAATACCCATTGAAACAACCCCAGGGATGAACTTATCCACTGTAAGGAATTGTCCGATTTAAGCTATCCTAATTTGGAAAATTATAGATATTTTCACACTTTGGAATCATGGAACCACATAACACTGGTCAGTTTAGCACAGACAGGAAGTCATATAAGATCTGCTGGTCTCTATTACAAAAATACTTATAGAAATTTATATACTTGGGAATCATCTGTCATCGTAAAGCGAAACTGCAATATTGCTATCAACAACGTGTTCAAGTTTAGTTGACGCATTTTTAAGTGCTATTATGATGACTTTGTAGTAGGTATTGATTTTATCTTGTAAGTTCTTACTTTATGGACTTGAGAATAGTTGTGTGAACTGAGGTTCGTATCGTGTGTTTAAGCAACGGAACGGCAATGATAAATTTGTATTCGATATGAACTATTTAAATACGTTTTTACTGTATGTTGCTTTTAAAGTAGATCTATACTTCAGATAGGATTTTAATGAAAAACCTAGAAATAAAAAAACTTGATTGTATGGATATTCGTCTTTAAATTAAAATTTATTACGATATTTACAAAATCTTAGAAACGATGATATAAAATAATACGTAGAAAAATATCTTTTAAAGAACATAATGAAAAAATTCTACAGAAATAGATATTTCTTTACGATGTTTATTAACTTCGAGGAAATTTCGCTTTTGGAGTCGGATATGTGAACGCTGGCGAAAGTACTCTGAAAAAGCCGCGAACAGACGCAAGTGGTGTTGAAAGTAGTAACGTTATTACAAAGTACTCTCGTTTCACTAAGAAAGCTTTATTAGCAAGAACGTTATTTCAAAGTACTCTCGTTTCACTTAGAAAGTGCCCATCTCCATCAAGGCATCCAGATGCTCAGTCTCAGGCAGAATATCTATCTCGACAGGCTCTGGCTTCACTTTGTCTCCAGCCTTGGCGTCGACCGCGAAGAATCGGAACAGTTTTGACAAGTTTATGATTGAGTAAGCGGAGTGGGCCAGCCAATCCTCCACAATTTCCTTCAGCACTGAGAAAGCGGACGTTATCTGAGGAGCAAGCCGTGTTTCTGAAAAAAAGGGCTATTTTAGAACTAGAAAATAAATTGAGTATTGATAATAACAATAAGCGCTCGTGGCCTAGGCAAACAGAGTGATTGGAATCAATCACTTGGTTAAGCAACAACAGGCGCGGTCAGGTACAGGATGGGTGAGCGTCCCGTGAATACCGCTAGTGGCATTTTTCCGAGCGCTTCCGTGCTTCGCAAGGCACGTAAAGCCGTTGGTGCCGGCTGTCATAATAATGGTAGTCGTTAAGCCATGTCGGAGGCCTTAATGGGCGGCTTGATAACTTCTGACGGTAAGGCCCGCCAATGTCTTACAATCCTCCACCAACCCGGACTTGGCCCCCGTGTTGGAGTATGGCCTAACCTTCCTGCGATGCAGGAAGAGACCCGTGCCCCAGCAGTGGGGACATACAAGGGTTGATAACGAATAACAATAAGCGTGACGACAGTATAAAATAATCAAAGATTTAACTATATATATTAGGCGAAAGTACATCGAATATATTTATTACAACATATATTTAACATTGATTAAAAGGATTTAAAACACTGATTATTTAAAAAAGGATAAATTAAGAGTAAATGGCTTTAACTTCGTACCGAAAGCAAAAACTCTCATTGACTGGGTTTCTGGGTATTACAAACGCGGACGGCTCAAGCGGAGATGTCAGGACGACCTCACATCTTTCTACCGTGTTGGCAGACGGTGGCTACGAATAGGGACAAGTGGAGAACAAGGACAGGCCATTGCCCAGCAGTGGGACACCATCGACGCTACAAAAAAAAAGTCTCGTACCAGTACCACCATAAATGTATAATCGATATTCGTCCGCTGCACCGATGCTGCGTAGGAGAAACCGAGGTTATACTTGTGAAATATTCGGCACACGTTTTACGAAAGCTTGTTTAAAACAAAATATGAGGCATGAGAAACTCACTTGTTGTATTTTGCTTGCTTAAGTCAAACAGGAACAAGAAGAAGTTTAGTTGTATATACAGGTCCTTTTCCGTGTAGTCTCTGAACATGACTCCCTTCTCGCATTGCCTGCACAGTGGGTACCCGCCCGCGAAAGTCTGTGGCATTCTAGCGGTCCGATAGCCACAGGCCGGGTCTTCGCACGACACCCAACCAGCGTAATACTGAGAGTGAAACTGCCGGATCTGCAGGCTCAACTGATTCTGGACGCACGCGAAGTAATCAATGGGCCGGACGCAGCATTTATCATTCTGGCACTTCTCTAGGAACGTGATGCTATCTTTATCGAGCTTCGTAAACGTTTCCCTGATTCTGTTCTCGGCTTTGCAGTTCTCGTTCACGCAGACAAAACTGAACTCCTTGCAGTGTCGGTATTTTTCCTGTTCGTTTTCGACTTCGTAAGTCTCAGAGTTGGAGTTGTCTTTTCTAATGATTTGTTTGTACCCCGAAGGGTCTAGGCCGAGGCAATCGGCTACCCGCGCCGGATCCATGCCTTCTATAGGCTCGCAGATGCGGGAAATGACTGGGTGAAGTTGGTGAGCCAAATAGTATTTGTAGTCGACTTTCAAGTTTTCAGAGTTTTTAAGTTCTTCAATGTGGTACGCTCTTTGCGTAGCCGAATTCGCTGTGCCATCTTCGCAAATGATGTAAGGAACTATGTCTCCTTTTTTAAATCGTCTGCTGTTTTTGCTATTCAGTCTCAGAGCCACTTGGACGTGAGGCTGTTGGTGCTTATCGGCGTATTCCTGTGGGTGTTTAGTCAGCTGTTTAGTGATTGTAAGGACCGAGAGTGGCATTTTGCAGTTGATAATATCGTCCTTCAGCTTAGTTAGATGCGTTTGGATGCTTTCTAATCTCTCGTCTGGCGTTTGTTCAGAGAGAATCTGGCTGAGTATGAATTTGCCCGCCTCGGCTGCCAGCTGAGACCAGTCACGACGTACGATGTCCAGACCTTTATGTTCTTGATGGAAAACGAATTCGCCGGCTTTGTTTTTGCTTATCATCACTGCGGCATATTTCTTCTTCTTTAACAGTAGTAGGTATCGGAATACTCCGTCGATGTCAAGCTCTATTTGCCTATACTTCTTGTTAATCTCTCTTTTGAGGTCGTTACCGATTTTAAATACGTAATCGTAGTCAAGACAGTTTGTGTTGATCATTAAACTGTCGGTATCACCGTAGACCACTTCGTAGTTTAGTTTTTGTACGATGTCTTTCGTATCCATGAGGATTTCTCGGCCCTTCATTGTGACTAAAGCAGCCAGAGGTTTCGCGTAAAATCTGGAATGCGTGAAGCCAAGACATCCGTACATGGAGTTGGCAGTTAGCTTCAAAGCCATTTGTCTGATGTTATACTGCATGTACTGTTCTGGCGTCAAGTCTGGTGTCTTCATAAGATTCTTCACTTGCCTCCTGCTTTCCACCAATTTCTTGATTTGGGTCGGTAGGACGCCGAACTCCACATTGGTGGTTGGTAGGACGAGGTTAGAGATATCATCGTCGGATGCCGCCGAACTTTTCCTTTTTATAGTCGTGAAGCAAATGTTGTACTCCTGTATGATGCTAGGGTATAGGGAATTGAAATCCATTAGCAGTATGAGTTTATCGTAAAAGCCTTTTTTAGGATCCAGTACCAGACCTCCAGAATACGCAGCCTTTTTTTTCGCTTGCTTCTTGGAAACATTACCACCCGGATTTTCCTCAGGGTCGTTGCTTTCTTCATCACCTGCTTGTTTCTTGCCATATGACTTGTCAGGTGGAATGTAATCCTTCTCAGTGAACGCATGAAGGAGTAGATACTCGTTTCTCTCAGATCGTCCACCCATTAGTGTCCTGGACATTACGTTTCCAGCAATCTGTGTAATTTGCAAGGCAAGTGGAATGACGCTGAGTTCGCACATTATTTTGAGAATGTAGGACGCGTCCTGCATACTCAGAGATACTAGTTGGAGTAGATCTCTCGAGTTCTCGTAGTATCTTGGCAAGTCTTCTAGCCCCACGTCAGTTCTCTCACCTTCTTTGATCTTGAGAACGTTTACGCAAAGCGTGTCCAGGTCAAAGCTTCTGGCTCTGATTAGTTCCATAGCAGACAGCTTGATATCGCAGACCAGACGTCCTAAGAACGCGTCTTTAGAAGCAAATTTTCTCTGAGGGATAACAGACCGCTTCAGACGCCCTAGGCGAGACCAGTTCGGTATACGCATGTCCAGAATATTTCCAATGAGGAGATCTTGCTGGAAACCTTGCAGGTCATGGCCCACGACTAAGTCCGGGTCTGCCTTCCAGAACTGGACCATAAAGTAGTTTAGTAGCTCTCTTTCTGTATCGCACTTTGTTAGTTTCGTCGCTTTGTATTGGGGTAGTGACTGCTTGAGATCGAGCGGCCAGATTTCGTTGCATTTCGTCATCACTGTAACAGAGAACATAGGTCTAACAGTCAAATTTTATATTAATTTGACAGAGACGATTGGAATCGTTTAGGATTTGGTGCGCGTAATAAAAAAACATGCCATATATGTTTAATATGTACAATGTTAACATAATGTCTACGTCTACCGAGTGTTGGAAAATTCACAGAGAGCCGTGTGCGCAGACGCATTAAGGCCACTATTATTCCTGTATCAGTCAAGTATCAGTCGACCAAAGTATAACGATGTCATAAGTAGATAGTAATATATTTCGATGTTTGATATTAAAATATTGTAACGGGGAACATTGAGTCTAGTGTTCCAACACACATAATTCTGAAACGAATAACTTTGATGCTCATTAACTTTCTTTTTCATAATAAATATTAGAACATAGTATAGTAATTTTGTTACACCTCCGAATTCTCTACATCATGTTCTTTTTGTCAACACAAACGATTTTAAAGTTTTTCCACAGTAGAACTCCACTGGATGACTACAAAGATTTTGTACTATTGTATTCAATACGAAACACTATTAACCTAAGCATAAAACAGTTATTATTAAAATTGGGTACAACACAAAGTATTGGTTACAAAGGCGTACTTAATGCTAACTCTCTTCCAGTCAACCAGTCAAAAGTTGTCCATACGGGATTTCGATCTCCACAAGCCTGACATAGGGAGAATCCTAGGGGTGCCATAAATAAGAATTAAATTGATTTCGTTTCACCCTGCAGACTTACCACAGAAATGCTGCTGGAAAGGTGGGCTCGGCGGCGGCTTGTGTATTGGGAAGTTGTTGTGCACGAGACAGCTCAGCATCAGGATTTTGGTCTTCTTTGTCTTCGCGTCCATTGCCGTTCTCATGTTGATCTGAAATACATATTTTCTATGAAAATTCTTTACTGCACAAGAAAACCGTCTGCACAAAGCCAAGGTTCGTATGCCGGGCGACAGTTCTTGTTGAATTGATCTTGACTGCGCAAAAGTGGTGGGCACAATAATTTTGGTGGTGGCACACACAGGCCTGGGCCCGGGTAGGGAATGCCAGGAAATACGTAAACACAGATTACAAAACTATTGACGAGTGTAAACAAACCGGAATCGTGTTTTTACAAATAATACCGCTAGTGTTTTTTACCGCAAGACCCAGGTTCGATTCCCAGTGCGCGATGTACCAATGAATGTGTTCTAAGTTATGTACATTTGTGAAGTTAAAGTATCAATACCACTAACGATGAAAGAAAACATCGTGAAGAAACCTTGAGTGTCTGAGGTGTTCAAACCTTAGCACTTGAAATTGCTAATCCGCGATGGGCACGCGTGGTAATTAAGCCCATACTTTATCTCTGACAGAAGGTCTGTGTCTTGCAAGGGACGTTTATAGGCGACATAAAAAGTGTTTTTTTATAAAGAATAGAACATAATACTTACAGAGCCATTGGCGTAAAGGCTGTATAGCCCTACATAGTTGGTAGGTGAAGTAAAGGTACATTACCGTCGCCATGACGACGGGCGGAGGCTCCAGATCGCTTTCGTCCCTGAGCACGCTGATATTCTCGATTTTATCACAGGCTGCCTCCATCTTGCACCAGGAGACCTTGGCCTGGACGTTCTCCGGCTGCTTGACCTCCAGCCAGCAGGGACCCTTGATCTTCCGGTCCAACAGGAGAGTCTCGAGGGAAGGGGTGGTCGCGCCGAATATGTGGGAGAAGGTACGGTACCTTTTGTTGGTAGGGGGCGGTGGGAAGGCGGCCTGGAAGACGAGGGGGTGTTATAAACCTGTTAAATATCAATTGAAAGGGGAATGTGTCTAAGTTGCGTGTGTATTTTGAGCCCTAAATCGTTTGGACGAAAAATTCTATATTCCGGGTCTTTTGAATTCAAATTATTATTCTAGAAATTGTGTAGCTAAATTATGAGTTATGGTCAATAATAACTTTAAATTTTGGTCTCAAGCTTGTGCTTTATGGGTACACTCGTGCATATGCAGGCAAGGCGACTTTTTATGAGTTAAGTATGCCTTCCAGTTTCAGTTTATAAAGTGTGTTTCATGTTTATAACATATCTTTGGTCGGCCTACGGCGTCTTTCATGGACTGTATAGATAGATCCAAGAACAGAAAACACATTTTCTTCATCCACTGAAAAATTAATACTTTTGTGGTGTCCAAGTTCAGATGAAGGTGCACGTAATTTGTAGCTGAGCCCGCGGTTTATCGGCGCAGACGCAGGCGCATCGATTTTCCCATGGGAATAAGCCCGTACGTAGCCTGTGTTTATCGAGGGTGTCAGCTAACTCCATACAAATATAAATCGCTCCAGCCGATTAGACTTGAACAAGTAACACAAAAAACACACACACTTACAAACTTTCGGCTTTATATATTTGTGTGATAGTGTTATTAGTGTGATAGTTGATTAGAATGATAGTGTGATTAAACTCACAGAGTACTTGACTTCCAAGTAGTCCGACTGGGCAGGTATGTCCGGCAGATTGAAGGCGTAGTTCTTAGTCACCTTCCGGGACTTGAACTCCTTGAGGCCGAGCTCGCCCGCCACCGCCGTATTAAATTCCTCGTACACGTCCATCATTGTTACCTCGTCGTCTGTCGCTTCTAGGGTCACCGGGTCCAGTTTCTATGAAAATAAAGTCATATTTCAAAGAGAAAGATATTTATTTGTTAAGCACGAGTACATTAGTAGGATAGAAAAACATCGAAATTCTAATCCTGCGCAGACGAAGTCGCGGGCACCAACTAGTATAAAATATATGTGAAGTATTAAGAGCTGAATTACTTACATACTCTCTCGGCAGCAGAAACAGTTTCCTGTTCACATTCCTGACAACCAGACAACAGGTCACGCAACCATCTTTCTTCCGTGATGGATTTGCAAACACTTTTCCGAACAAATACACCACTCCTGGCTTCACAAACCTGTCCTCCCAAGCGTCCAACCAGTAGAATCTTAACACTTTGTCTCCATTTTCATTGGTCTGTAAAGGCAACTGGGTGCTGTCGATTTCCACAGCTGCTGAAGTCTGGTTATCGCCCATTTGGTCGGCCCAGGAACTGGTGAGTGGTTTGAGCTCTTTTGGCGTCTTTGTTTCAAATATCTCGAAGTCGTCGTTAAGGAATTCTTCTGCCACGTCGGTTATGGTGTTCGAAGAGCTTGGGAGTGGATCCTCCTTTTTTATTTCGGCCTTGATAGGTACGGGAGCGGCATCGTTACTGAAATCGTCGTCGAAGACTATGTCTTGAGTGTCGAATTCTTCGATGTTTTGTGTGGCCGAGTCTTCTAGTTCTTTCTTGATTTCTTTGTCGATTTTCCACTCAGTCTTCTTTGTTTCTGGCTTAGGTGGTGTCTCTTTTGGTTTGTTTATGATTTCTTCGATTTCCTTTGGTTTTTCTGGTATCTAAAAAGAAAAGGCAGTATAATAAAATTACTGTTTTAAGTTTTTGGCTACGAAATTCCTATTTTGATGTGACTTCTTCCACGCGAGATTTAGATATGGGATAAACTCAGCCGAGGTATCATTTTCTTATGTATATCTTACCTCCTTCTCTTCCTTAAAACTAGGTGTAGCCACTGGCTTACTCAGAACAGTTGGAGTCTGCTTCTTTATACTGGATGAAAGACTTTTGAAGTAATTCTGGGCATCTCGCTTGTTGGACTCCACTATGTTAGTTTTGGTCACAGCAAGGGGTTTGGGCTTCACTGCTGTGGTGGGAGCAGTACCATCCAGGTCTGACATGATGTCAGAGAGGATGTTGTCTTCTGAGATTTTTACATCCTAGAAAGGAAATTTTGAAATTGTAAGTATGTTGATGTCATAAGGCTGTTCTCACGTGGAGCATGCTGTCTCGCTCGCACAATTAGAATAATTTTGTTATAGCAATAAAAGTAGTGAAATTATGATGTGTCAAATCTTCAGAGATTTGATGCATAATAATTTTTCATATAGATAGTCTTTAATAGCTGCAAAATTGTGGAAACATAAAAAACGAAGGTCTAAAATTTTACCAATACATTTTTCAACACGAATTGTTTCAAACGGAATTGATAATAATATGATAAAATCTTGAATCATTTGAAGTCGTTTATTGATAGACAGATCACTCGCCACTATGTCTTTCCAGTTCCAGCTGAGTGACTGTATGCCGGCAGTGCGGGACGGGAAATTATGGAGTAAATTTACATTCACTTTGCGTGCTGGAGCCTACCAGATTCAATAATTTAACTATTATAACAAACCTCTTTCTTCTTGCTTGGCATTGACCCCAAAAGGTTTCTTATATTCCCCTTGGCTGCAGGCTGCGCGGCTACCCGCGCTTTACGCTTCGTCCCACGCCCAGATGACTCCTTGTTGTTAGACGCAACATAGGAGTCATCAATCTCATCTACGTCGTCGAATATCTCCCGACCGTCTTCCACGTAGCCTGTGCCATCTGCAGATTTCAGGGAGCTGTTAGCTTTATTTTATAATTCAAAATCAAACGATGTTGGTTATTAATGAAGTAGGTACTGTAGTGATTTATAACTTAATATAGAGAAGTATGGATACAATCCAATAAAGGTGCTCTCAAAATAAAATCAAAATGTAAATTGAAAGTTCGCAAAGAGTTTGCAGTTAACTTAAATATCATCATCATGATAATCAGCCGGTTTCATTGCACTGCTGGACAAGGGCCATAAAACGTTAGCACGCATTACGAATAACATCGCCGCGATTTTTATCTCACGCATTATACATCGCGTACTTAGCGCGATTTTTTTTTGCAAGTGCGTGCACCTTCATACTTTTTCTATTTCTCAAGAATTTTCTCGGAAAAAATCGCGCAGTGATAAATCGTAATGCGTACTATAAGCCTAACAAATGTAACATGGGAAATTACTTAAATTATTTTAATTGAATTATAATTATTTATGATTTAAAACTAAATGAAGATTTATATATGAAGACTTAATATAAACAGTTAATTTATATAACACCAATAATTATATTATTATTATTCTTTATGGCTCACGAAATATTTAACATAACAAATATATTGAAATAATATAAATAAATATCACACAGATCTCGTACCTGTAACACAAGTCATTTAGTTGTATTTAGTATGGGGTTATACTAAATACAACTAAATGACTTGTGTTACAGGCAAACTCAACGATAGATTTAATACAATAAATATATAGAAAACATCGAAGACCCGAGACAAACATATTGATTATTGGAATAATTTATACTATTTTTATTTTTAATGCACTAACCCATGCTAAGGACAATTTTAAAAACCTATTTAGAGGCTAAAAATTCCACACATGCCGGGGGTTTTTTTTGGAATAATTTCATTGAAACTTAATTACCGAAGTATTATATAAAAGAAAAAACTTTATTTATGTAATTTATTGCTGTGTGAAAAGGCTAAAGTATTGCTGTAATTATTAAGATAAGTATAATGAAACTAGCTTCTTTATTAATTGTTATGGTTTTATGGACAAAAATGTCATTACTTAAAATACTCCCTAAAGTCACTTAAATAGTCTGTTGTAAAGAGAAACATGTAACAGCAGGTTAATTAAACTGTCTCTGAGGAGTGCCTTAGAAAGTTTTTCTTAACCTATCGTGCCCCAGTGGGACCGCATATGAATGGAGGTCCATAGTCTTACCTATCTACAGACCATTTAACAATCTTAAATAAAAACCTATTAGCATGGGTTAGTGCATTAAAAAAAATAAACAATATAATTATAAATAAGTTGAAACATTCACTGCTTATCTTTATCACATACTTGTGTGATAAGGCATTGTCTGCTCTTGTGTATAGAAACAAAAACAAAAAGAGATTACAAGTGGAATCTGATCTGAGACAGTTGTGACATCAATCCAAATCAACTAGCTTTCCCCCAGTGTTACCCGCAGTTTTCTAGGGAAAATAATTGATTGAAATGAGAATAATATATTTTCCTGCAGTAAAACATAGCCTATGTGTTAATCCAGGGTGTCAGCTAAATCGCTCCAGCCGTTTAGACGTGAAGAAGTAACAAACATACACATTCACAAACTATATTATTATATAGTGTGATGTGATGTGATTTAGTTGTAAAAACGCAGCAACAACCATCACATTAAGTAACTTAATTCATACAAAACAAAGTATTTTTATTTTGTAATTTGTACTACTTGGTCTGAAATTTATTGCCCATTTTTTTATTAAGGGGGTACTAATAGTTAGTTGTTCTTGATTTCCTACCGGGTCCGTGGACTAAAAAGGTTAAGAAACACTGTTTTAGAGGAGTCATATTTTTGAAAATAACTCTGTTAGGGCTCTTTTTATAAGAACATGATTCCTCTAAAGCACTCCTTAGGGCCGATTCGACCAAACTATTTATGCTTGGTATAAGTGCTAATCTTGGAATAAATCTAGAATTTAACAAGAGAATTTCTCGATTTATTCCAAGATTAGCACTTATACCCAGCATAAATAGTTTGGTCGTATCGGCCCTTAGTCTACTTATTTAATATGCGATAACTGCGATAACTGCAGTATATAAAAAAAAATTAATATTGAAAAAAAATTGTGCTGAAACGGTTGTTGATTATTTACCGTCATCCTCGATCCAGTCATCGTCTTGTCGCTGCAATACCCTCTCGGTGTATTCCTTTTCATCAACGGTCTCATAAACGTTCTCTAACTGGTCGACATCGTACTTGTGCTTGGATCCCTTGAGCTGCTTCAGCTTCTCGAAGGCGGAGAAACGCCCGTGACGGTCTGTTTTTTGCCTTTTGGCTCGCGATGTGGCTGGAAATGAAATAGTTTCAAAATTAGGTTACCTGTTTGGGGGAGAAATTAAAAAATTTAAGGTAGCATACTTACCTAACGAATCAGCCATGGTATATGAACACTAAATATGCTTACACATGAGTATTTACTGCACTTACACCACGTTTTTCACGACTTCTAGCAAAAATAAAGAACACACACAACGAAAGTCAACACACATCAGGTTTTTGTTTGACGTTTAGAAACGGCGCGAAAATGTGCAGTTTTTTTAGTGATGAATGAAATGAACGAAAATTTGTTCATTCAATAGTGTCATTCGCACACAAAACATCATTCGGCATTTATTCGGCATTACAACGAGGGATTTGATGAGGGATTTTCAAAGCAAATTAAAAACAAAAAATAGTTCTTGAAACTCCGACAGATGGCTCTGATAAAACTTGACTTGATTTTTTTTTCACGATATATCTGTAATCTGTGAACTTCTGTCATTCCGTCTCATATCGTAGATAGAGTACTCCCTCTACGTCTCATATAGTAATATACTCTGTGTTCCGTCTAGACCACAGAACAATTTAACCAACTCTAGTAATTTCTTTTACAAAAAAACCGGTTGTTTTTATGGTAATTTGTTTTTTTTTCTTTTGTATCAAAGAAGTCAATCAACAAATCATCAATTTATGAGAAGTCATGAAAATGCACTGTTAAAAACTTAAAATTAAGTAGGTATAATGACGTCTGTTTTGTAATAAAATCTTCGACAGTGATAAGCGTAGAGGGATCTACGGTGATAAGTGATAACAAAACTTCAACTTCGACGACGACAGTGATATACAAACACAGACTATTATAGGTCTCTCAGCAGTATTAAAAAAAACTACGTACGTAGACAGCATCGCCATCTAGTAGCGAGATTGGAACTATTTTTTAGGAGCTATCAGAAAATCGCTCATTGTTCTGTGATTTCAACCCACAGAACAATTTCAAGCTATATTCTGTGATTCTATTTTTTTTTTTTTTTAGTTCGTCCCGCAAGGAACCGGCTAAGGTCTTAGACCATGCTGCCACGTCTTTGGTTTTTGTTCTTCATTATGAGTTTTTGGGAGGTTAGTCTTCAGTTATATTTTTCATGCTGCCATGTCTTTGGTTTCTATTCTTCATTAGGAATTTTTGGGAAGTTAAAGTCTTCAGTAATATATTTTTCATGCTGCCACGTCTTTGGTTTCTGTTCTTCATTATGAATTTTTGGGAGGTTAAAGTCTTCAGTAATATATTATCGTCTTCAGTTTTAATTATATAAAATGTCCAATCCAATTTTAGTAAAATCCGTGTAATTTTACGTCGTGTCCGTCGAATTAGTCAATCCGTGATTTTAAGTCAATTAAGGCAACACATCAAGGGGTAGCAGTAACTTCGCAGAAACCTTCGACAGTAATGTTGTCCTGCTTTCGCTAACCAACCTTCCATAAGAAAAAAAGACATGGCACTACGTTTATCAATGCACCGATTTCAAGGTGCGTACAGGCCCTAATGTCAAACGCTACCGGCTAGGGATAGGCCTAACTCTCCATCGATATCGATAGAAACGTTGAAAAATGAAGATACCTTGGATTAAATCATGTAAATAATTATAATAAATTGCTTTGTATATAAGTTTTAAATCATGTTTAATCAAAATAAGTAACAATAATTTAAAAAGCAACACTTTTTTATACAAAATAGTGAATTTACAATTATATTCGTCAACGTCAGCATAATACTCCGTCTCAGATTTCTTCCTGAATAGAATCCGTAACGACGTCCAAATTTACGTTACGTTTCTTCTTTCCATTTAGTAAAAATACAGATCGAGCTAGGTCCTTGTATTAAAAAGTTGTTTATCTTGCAATGAAATTTGAAAAGGAAAATACTATTGCTAATATTGACTAGGTAAATCCATCTTCGATCGCAATCTGTCGCTAAAAGTCGTATTTAATTATCACAATATTATATTATTATTGCAAGTAATAATTCAGTAATTCGATGGATGCAGTAATTTGATGTGTCAAGTGATGAATTCTGATATTTGAATACGTTTCATTGACAGATTTTAGACAACAGGTATAGGGGTTGATGACCACATCAACGAATGAATTTTCGAACGCAAGACTATAAGGATCATCAACTACGTCAGGCTGCAGTAAATTTGATCAAGAAAGAAGAATATGACCGTGGCATTGGCAGATAACAGACATTTTTGCTCACTTCCCATGTTCAGTACTGACCTGAAAACAAACAGAAACTTTTAATAAAGGCGTACCTACAAAAGAGAGCTGCTTAAATAATAACATATTCCACTTTTAAACACTTTCGTTTTAGATCTCTTTATAAAAGCTATTTGGGTTACAAGCTACGTCTATTATTGGCTGATCCTGATAACTGGCCTACAGTATAATGTAAAGAAAAGTCAGTGTATGGTCTTTGAGGCCGGGTCAAAGGATGCTATGTTAGAAGTACCGCCGGTTATACTGAATGGGTACCCCTTACTCAAAGTTAATGAATTTAAATACTTAGGGCACTTGCTTACCACTGACCTCAGAGACGACACTGACATAGACAAGGAGCGGAGGGCCCTGTCGGTTAGAGCCAACATGATAGCCCACAGGTTTTCACGATGCTCAAGGGAAGTTAAATTAACGCTATTTAGAGCGTATTGTACCTCTTTCTACTCATGCTGCCTGTGGATGAACTATACGCGAAAATCGGGGCTCTCCGCGTGCAATACAACAATGCACTCCGGGCGTTGTTGCGGCTGCCCCGCTATTGCAGCGCATCGGGCATGTTCGCTGACGCGCGCACTGACGACTTTTACGCGATAATGCGCAAGCGCGGCGCGTCACTCGTGCGCAGGGTGCGGGCCAGTCGCAACACCATCCTGGCTATGCTCGCCGATAAGGTAGATTGTGCCTACATAAACCATTGTTGCCGTCTTCAAGTGGCAAGCAATGACAGTGCCCTATAGTTATGGTTAAAAGAACAATATGTACTAACACTAGAATAAGATTACTAACAAATCTATATGAATTTTTTATATTTGAAATAAATGAATTGAATAATTAATTACATACTTTGAAGTAAGGTACAATTTGCATCTATATAGTCAGATATTTTTTGCAATAAGGTGATCACCACATAATTTATTAATTGTGAAACTAACAGCTTTGACGTCCATTCATTTAACATTTTGTTTTTACCTTTCAACTTTTCTTTATCTATGATTTACACTGTTGGAGAGATGGTTTTTGTGGGTAAGTCTATGGTAGTTTGTATTGTCGTTGGGTGAGATTTAAATTCAGGACAAACATAAAACAGCTGATGGGGTTTGGAAAACAAATTGTGTACATGTAGAAGTCTTAATATAAGCAACATCGTGATGTGGGATGTTCGGGCTTGTTTTTTATTTTTATTATCAAATCTCATATCACACTGTTTACTTATTACGATTAAGAAATTTTGAAATAAAGAAAACTGTTAAATGAATTAAATGGATGAAGGCACCACTCACCACGGATGCTGTGGTGCCTGGGACACTGTTTGGATGTAGTAGACTTAACTAAAGAAGTATGGCAAAGGAAAAAAAAACTTTACATAGTTATTCTCGTTATGCTCGAATACAAAATAAACTCCTGGGAGCATCCTATTTTGCAAAAACATGTGATAAGTGTAAATGAAAAGGTAGAGATACATATTCTGCAACAAATCTTTAACTTTCTCACCATTACTTCCATTTTTACTGGTCTAAGGTGGGCACCACATCTTCCTTCAGGCATGTTCGCAATAAGTTTCTTCGTCCAAATCACTCGGGTCTAAAGTGCCTTGAGCGCAGTTTACACTCGTTTTTGTCATGTTTCTTATTTCTGCGTTTTTGCGTGCTTTTGCTCCCATTTATCAATTTGGGAAAACTTGAACAAGTAGAAACAATGGATTATGTACTAAGAAGGCGTGATGAACAAGTATCGACTATACTACTACTGAGGCGAATTTTCATCGACCATGCTTTTGCCATCCCATCACTAGGACAACCTACAAATGGATTGGTTTATTTTCTTAATTTTAGAGCGTAGAAGGGTTCGAGAAGCAACAATTACGGTAATTTTGGTTGATGAGTCATTAGGAAGTTTATTTACAAAGTGATATTTTATCCGTTGGTCCTTTTATGCGAGAAAACAAAGGTTTTAGGTACTCACCTTTGGAAGTTCATATTATAAACTGCGTTTTCTTTGTGTCTTATGTGACCTGCAGCCACCACGCACTTTTCACTTCATTGTGCATTTATTGTACAATATCCCAGGGTAAGTTGTTTGCACCAAAATATTTTAGTTATTTCAATTTTCTAAAATAATCCGACGACGTCTTCACAGATTTTGCACTTGCGATAACCCGACTAAATTTGAAAACATTCAGAGTGCTGCCACTATTGTAAGTTACATTACCATCTTAATTTGGACTCTTACTCAGGGCATTAAGGCATCGTTTTGACAATTAGGCCTGTACGCTGTCACGTGACCATCGTTTCTTCTATTGGTTTAATTGTTCTGTGCAACACATACTCTTTTCTTTTTTGGTCGAAATCGAAACGTCAAAACAAACAAACCAAAAATATTACATAACCTTACAAATTCTAAATATTATGTACAAGTCCATTTAGAAAATATTTTACACGGCTAAAAGTCGTATTCGAGTATTAAACAAAATCAATATACAAGAAAAACTAAATCTGTCCTACAGTGTTAATTATGAATCTGAACAAAGACAAAAATGTGGAAGTATTTACAAGAAGAGCCTGAATGGAGCGCGGCACTGACTCTGGACTGCTATAGATTTCAATCAGCTCATCCATTAGCACAAGGCGCTGGATGCCAAAGGATGGGCATTCGAAGAATAGATGATGTAAGGATTGCTCAGTTTGGGAGCTGCAATGGTCACAGAACGGACTCTGAACCATTTTTAACCGGAACAGATGGTAGTTTAGATTACAATGACCAAAACGAAGCCTTGAAATAGTAGTGTAATATTTCCTATGAATGTAAGTATTGTTTTTACAAAACCAGGGCATGCTACCAATGGGAACATTAAATGTAGCATACCATAAGCCTTTATTTTCAGCTTCAACTGTGTAGTTCCAGTGTCTTTTCCAGATATCTATAGATCTTTTCTTTAGAAGAGAGATTACATCTGTCCAGGGAACAGAAACATTAAGATTATAGCTGGAGTCTGGAATGGTATCTGCATTATTTGTAATTGCTCTAGCCAAAAAATCAGCCCTTTCATTTCCTGCTACACCAACATGTGAAGGAACCCACACAAATGAAACATCTATGTTATGAATAAGAAACAAATCTAACCACTCCTGCTTGATTAAAGAAATTAAATAATTTGTATTAGCTTTGAATCTATTATTTTTGAGATTTTCCAGAACACTCATACTATCACTGACAATTACATATTTATAACATCCATCACTTTTATTATTGATATTTTTTAGGGCTGCTAGTATAGCCACGGCTTCTGCTGTGAATATACTAATGTTTGAATTTATTTTATGACCAGTGCCTAAATTAAAAAAGCCATCAAAGAAAGCAAACGAGACAGCATTATCAGTTTTGGACCCATCAGTATAGAGGAATCTACAATCATCAGTGAACTCTGAAAGTTTGTTGTACACATCTTGTTTGGTGCATAGATTGTGATCAATTATTATATTTATTGCAGGAAATTTACTAAGAAGGAGAGGGGATTTATAAATCTGTAATGTTTCCAGAAAATTAATGTACTGAGCAAAGCCCTGAAGGATATAAAGAGAATTTGGAGGAGAATTCATCAAGCTCAGCAATAGGTAATTATTTCTCTTACTATATAATTTTAATAAAAATCTTTCTTTCAGATAAGTAAATCTAATAGCTAATGGAGGGAGTTTGCACTCCACCTGCATTACATTTATAGGAGTACTTTTAAATGCTCCTGTGATGAGTCTCAAGTTTTTATTTTGAATTTTATCCAAGGCATTCACCAATCTACTGTCACCACCAAAACAAAGAAAACCATATTCAAAATGACTACGAACCAATGATTTGTACAGAAGTAACAATATTTTCGGATCTGCTCCCCACGAAATCCTGCACAAAGATTTCAAAATATTATGGGCCTTATTGGCTCTTAAACTTAGCAATTCAACATATTTTTTCCAAGACATATTGTGAGTAAAGATAATACCTAAAAACTTAGCCTCTTGAGAAACAGGAATGGGGACTTTGTTGTAGAATACAGAAGGAATATTATTACTAGCTTTACCAAATACAACCACTTTAGATTTTAATGCATTTATATCAAGATTCAGATAGGTGAAGTATGTAGACAACCCTTTTAAAGATTTGTTAAGAATTTCACTGATGTTTTTTAATTTTTTTCCAGATGCATAAACAACCAAGTCGTCAGCAAATTGAAGATTTTTGACTTCAGAACCCAAAATGAGATTTAAACGGCGGATATATAAGAGGAAAATTAATGGAGAAAGTATTCCGCCTTGACAAACACCAACAGAAGCAAATCGTGGACCATAAAGATTACCATTATATTTTACATAGACTTCCCTCTCAGTAAGAAAATTATGAATCCAATTAACAATTTTATTTGGGATCCCGATGGAAAGTAACTCAACACAAAGAATGTCGACATTGACACTATTAAATGCTCCAGACACATCAAAAAACACCGACATCAAATAATATTTTTTATTTAAACTATTTTGTATGTCAAGCTGCAGCTGACAGATGCTTTCACGAGCTGATGTTCCTCTTCGAAAGCCAAATTGATTAGAAGGTAAAATACTATTTTGTTCTACATAAAATTCCAACCTTTGTTTTATCAGTTGTTCAAAAACTTTGCCTATGCAAGATGTCAAAGCAATAGGACGGTAGGAATCTGGATTTGATCGAGGCTTATCTGGCTTTAATATGGGCACTAAACAATCGGACTTCCATGAGTGGGGAATCTCGTTGCTCAACCATAGGTTATTTAATATTTCAAGCAAAATCTGTAAGCTATTTTTACTAAGCCTTTTTAACATTATATAAGGAATACCATCCAGACCAAATGCGCCATCTTTTCTCGAGAGAATAGCTGATATTAATTCTTCAATTGAGAAAGATTTTATCATAAAATTATTTACAGGATTTGTTTCACTGTCCGGGGAAAATTTTGGTTTATTATTTACATGGTCGGGTGTATACTTTTGCAAAAAATCTTGTATCCAACTATCATTGTCATTATTAAAAGAGTAAGTTTTGTTGAATTTACGCATACAATTCCAGATTATTGACAGAGGTGTACATCGATTGAAGGAGCTACACAGTTCAATCCAGCTATTAGATCTTTCCATTTTTAACAAAAGTTTTTTATGTGCTTGTAATTTTTTAAATTCAATGTAAGATTGATCTGAAGGATTATTTTTAAAGTTAATATAGGCAAGTTTGGAATTTTCTACAGCTTCTGAACATTTTTTATTCCACCAAGGAAGAGAGAGCTTCTTGCGTATCAGTCTACGACGAGAGTTGATAGCACCAAAAGAAGAAGAAACAGAATTACGATTTGTAAGAGAGTCATTAACTACATTATGCAATATGTTACAAAAACTGTTATATGCTGTCAACGGAGTGTAATTTTCAACCTGAAAATCAGACAGTTGTGTGTCTACATATTGTTCATATAATGTCCAATTGATCATTTTAAAGTTAGGATAGATGGGCAAAGGATTAGCACCATTGCTGTTTACAAGACCATCATCATTAATACTATTATTTACAAAAACCTTAATAATTACAGGAAGATGGTAGCTGCCAAGAGGATCATTATGTACAGACCAATCGCAAGACAGAGCCAGTGATGGGGAAGCCAGTGATAAATCCAAAGCATTGGGACGCCATGTCAAGGAGCCCACAGTAGTAACCTCGCCGGAATTCAAAACAACCAAATTTTTTTCATCAATAATTTCCAAAATATCTCTTCCTCTAGGATTAATAGAATGGCACCCCCACAAAGTATGGTGTGCATTAAAATCACCTGCAAATAACATGGGTTCGGGTATTGACTCTATTATTGACTGAAATTTAAGTTTATCAAAAGATGGGACACAGTTTGTAGGACAGTAAAAACTTACAATACTCATTTCTTTATTATTTACAGATATCCTTACACAAATGTTTTGTAAGGAGTTGTCCGAATATGTATTAATTTTTTTATAATTTAAACTATTATGTATTAAAATTGCTACACCATTATGTTTATTACCAATATCGTTTCTTTCTATTCGATATCCTTTTATGTTAAAATCTTTAATAGGAGTTAGCCAAGTCTCTGATATTATTGCTACATGTATATCGTTTTCATAAAGAAATTGTGTTAATAGAAATTTATTGCTAATAATACTCTGGGAGTTCCACTGCATAATATTAAGTTGATCCATTGTTAGAAGAAGTGGTATTTCTTACAGTTTGTGCTAAGATTTCTTTTATTGATGTAGAGTTGATTGGGGTGTTTTTCTGATTTGTAACTATTTTTGTAATTGCTTGAATGAGTATGTTCATGAAAAAATCTGATTTCGTTAAATTTTGAATTTGTGTTTCGATGTTCGATTTTGTTAATTGGGGGAAGGAGTTTTCACTGAATAAATCTGAGTATGTGACGGCCCTTGACTTAATTTTGTTTTCCTCTATTTTAAATTTTTTTTGTGGACATGTGTTAGAGATAGCTATGTGATTGCCTCCGCAGTTGCAGCATTTCGCGTTTTTAGGATCCTCTTTACATGTTTTAAAATGGTGATTTTCTGTGCAGATCGAGCACACAACCGAATTTCGGCAGTATTTGGCAATGTGGCCAAACTTCATGCACTGAAGACATTGCTTTACTGGTGGTATATAAGCGCTTACCTCGTGTCTCCAAGAATCGAGATAGACGTACTGAGGCAATTCAGTGGATGCAAAAGTTACCGCGACTGTCTGAGTGGGAAGATGTGACACGTCGCCGTCGTCACTCCGCACCCGACGCATGAAACGTCTCACTTGAATTACATTTCGAGAGCTGCCAATCAACGAGAAGATTTGTTTGTTGGAAAGGTCAGTAGGGACTGAGGTAAGAACCCCAGTCGCTTCAGTGTCGCTAGCCGGTATAGTGGCCTTCAGGTCTAGTTCGTCGAGTAATTTTTTATTCTGCATAAACACATTTGCATTGTTTGACAAATCGAACGTAATGCCAATCTTGAATTTATTTACTGACTTCAGATGTAGAATGCCAGTGACGCAGAATTTGCGTATGGCATGGGAGAGAGCTAGCCTGTCTTTGTCGGAAAACGGTTTTTCATTTTCGTGTGACACGAACACTATGTATTCCGATTTTTTACTGTTTTCAGGATACCTCCTAGAGTACCCTGGAACCTTAAAAACATTGTACTTCCTGGAGGAGTCATCATCCGAGTCAGAAGTGTCCATAGCTGGTGATGATCGCTCGTCAGGGGGATCAGTTTTTTTCCGCTTCTTTCCCGCCCCCATCTTCTAATTACAATATGTACAAACTTGTCTACCAACTATATGTACAATTCACTTTGTATTTACAGAGAAATATAAAAGTTATCAATTTATTGAAAATTGTTCAAATTTCGCCGCCTTTACTCATCCAAGGTTCCCGCGCTTTTCCTCTGTGATTCTAACTTTGGCGCCACAGAACAATTAAACCTTTGGCGCCAATTTTGCCAACTGTCAAACAAAAACCGCTGTGGTCGTTCGGTTCGGGGTCTGTTGTTGTTGTTGTTGTGTATCTTTTTACTATATTTTTCTGATTCTACGTAACATTTCAGTGCTGAAGAAGTTCTCAGTGACTTCAAAATGGCTATGCGAGATTACGCCGCCGATAAAGGTAAGCAAAACATAATTTTTCACATGAAATTCGAAGGTATATTATTCTCACACTTTGTCCTTTGTTATTACCACTGTGGTTATTACAGAGTCCTTCAAGAATTTCTTCGTAGATTTCTGTCAAACTGATGATGAAGGACATAAGCACTTCAAATACGCCGATCAGCTCACTAGAGTGGCTCATCGGGAACAGGTAAATAAATAAATTTATAGGTTATGTCTAACACCTTCACTAATACCTTGTGTTTTATGATATTTTATTGTTTTTAGGTCTCATTCATCGTCGAGCTGGACGACCTTCACGAAGTTAGCGAAGATCTGGCTGATGCTGTGAAGCAGAACACCAGGCGATACACAAACATGGTGTCTGATATTGTGTATGAGATGCTTCCTGACTATAAACAAAGAGAGGTAAGAAAAACATCATCATCAACCCATCATACATACATCCATTGCCCAAGGCAGAAAGAGCTCTCTTTTCACAAAATTTTATATTTTTTTAATATAGCTGATACATAGGCAGGGCTACACAAATAGGGTATGAAATTAAAGTTTAGCATAACATGTTTGCTGTGCACTCAATGGAATGTATACATCATGCATCATTAAATACAGCAACACTACATAACTCCTTAAAAGTTGGAACACAAACTAAAAACATTAAAGCTTAACTAAAAAAATGTATTTAAGCTGCACTTGAGAAGTTAAAAGAGTTTAGCTTAAGAAGTTGATGTCCAGCAACATCAAAATTCATTGAATGTATTATAGTAATTGTTATAAGTGCACACTAATTTATTATTTTAGGATATTCTTTTTTTTTAGTTGAGCAACATTGTTGTTTGAGTGCAGTAGCTCTTGCACCAAGGGGTTTTGATGGCTTTGTGTTGGGAGAGTGTTGGCACAGTTAGCCAGAGGACGCGCGTTCAAGTCCCGGCATGGGTGGAATTTTTAGCCACTAAATAGGTTTTTTAAAAATTTTAAATTACTGTTCCATCTCTCAGGTTGTAGCCAAAGATGCCTTGGATGTATACATTGAGCACCGCATCATGCTGGAGGCAAGGAACCACCGGATCCCTGGAGAGATGCGTGATCCCAGGAACAGATACCCACCAGATCTGATCCGAAGATAGTAAGTTGTTCTCTTTATAATCTTTGCATTCTATTATAAGAGATTGTCTCATTTCTTCAAATATGAGTCTCTATGGTTTTTTCATTTTGCCATTCCCATCACTCCAATTTCAATGGTTACCTATCTGTTCTTAATACTGTTTTATCTTTCAGTGAAGTGTATTTCAAAGACCTATCCACATCAAAGTCTGTACCAATCAGAGAAGTGAAAGCTGAGCACATTGGCAAATTTGTCACTGTCAGGGGTAAGTGTCCTCGTCTGGTCTTCCTTTTTGATTCTTGCTCATGACTTTTTTTTTATTTGCTCATGTGTGTTTTATTACTTTTTCCCATAAATAATATCAGGAAGTTCTGCACATTAGGATTTAGTTGAAGTGACAGCCGATATAATTGAGCTCTCAACCAGCGCCTGTAGCTCTGCGATAACGGCTAGTGCGACCTCTTTATATTTCACTGCGTAAAAAAATAATTTCCAAGCTATGTTAATGTTTGTTTTTTTATTTAGCCCATAAATGTCCAACTGCCGGGCAAAGGCAGTTGCTGGCCCGCAGGTTTAACTGGCTCTCTTTCAAGCATACTGTACTGTACAATGTTTTTAGCCTCTTAATAGGTTTTTACATACTGTACAAGTTTCTATGTTTCTACATCTGTAGCCTGTGGATTTACTATACTCCCGAATCGCAAAGAGTGTCATTTTACTAACAACCTATGGATTGTTATATATAATTTATCAGGAATAAAGCAATGCAATAAAATACAAAGGCCTTTTCTTCTCCAGAGAGAGAGAGAGAGACAGTATGGGGTTAATTACCATGTGTGCCCACCGCGGTTTGGAAATTTCAAGCACTGAGGTAAATACCTCGCGCTCTGTCAAACGCTACGTTATCGCGCAATAAATAGTCTTGTTCACGCCACTGTGCTTTTGCAGACTTTTCAATATATAGGGGTCAGGGGCCAAAATACAGGCTTTTGCTTTGTTATAGACCTCTCTTTAGGACGAATTGTCTAGTAACTATCATTTGTCATGTGAATAACTTAAGCACGATGTATTATAAAGTCAAATAAATATTATCTTATATTATTATCTCAATAAAACTGGAACAACAACTTTTCTCGCCAGGCATAGTAACGCGATGCACGGACGTGAAGCCCCTGTTGGTCGTCGCGACATACTCGTGCAGCGCTTGCGGCGCGGAGACTTACCAGCCGGTCCGCTCGCTGCAGTTCACACCCCCGCCGGCGTGCACGGCTGACGAGTGCCGCGTCAACAAGGCCTCGGGACAGCTGCACCTGCAGACCAGGGGCTCGCGCTTCCAGAAGTTCCAGGAGCTTAAAATACAAGAGCATGTAAGTTGTTTATTTTTATGTCATGTGCTGTGGTGTACAATAAGTACGAGTATTCTTATCTTGTTTACTTTTTTTCGTAGTTAGTTTTAGCGTAGTATAAGTTAGGCTTGGGGCTGGCGCTTCCAGAAGTCCTA
Source organism: Yponomeuta sedellus (assembly GCA_934045075.1). Classification (NCBI taxonomy): domain Eukaryota; kingdom Metazoa; phylum Arthropoda; class Insecta; order Lepidoptera; family Yponomeutidae; genus Yponomeuta; species Yponomeuta sedellus. Next base: position 16,494,525 of record OW203728.1, on the reverse strand, counting down.
GGAGCTAACATACATGAAAAACCTATTTAGCCTCTAAATAGGTTTTAATACATGAAAGAGTAGGTGTGTTTTTCCTTTTTTAGCTAGCTAGTTTTTGCACTTAGCAGCTGCATCTCCAAACGAGAGGCTCGGGCTTCCATAATTTCCAGGAGCTTAAAATACAAGAGCGTGTAAATTTTTATAGAATAATATTTTATTTCAATAGGTTTTGTTCAAAAATGATAATGTCACCCAAGAGCACGTAAGTTATATACTGTTTAAGTTAGAAATATCTCTTTCGCATCATCAACATTCACTAGTCTTTGGATTTACGCACGTCGCGCCGGTTTCTCTTTACCTTACCCTTTGCTAATACAACCTTTATTTGATGGGACGCCTGGGACATCCCTTGCCGGCCCTTCCATCCACATTTGCTTCTTTATATATTTCTTATACTTCTTTTGTCAATCTTTTTTTTTCTCATCCTCTCCATGGTTGCAAACCAAATTTCAGAACTTCCAGGAGCTTAGGATACAGGACAAGTAAATATTAAATATTTTTTTTAGTTAGCCAGGTTTTTTGTTTGGTGGATTAGGTTAGGTAAGGCTCACTCTTCTTCATGTTTCAAGAGCTCAAGATCCAGGAGGACACAATTGGATGCTCTTGTGTCAGAATATAGTAACCACTTGGTTGTTTAGAAAAGAGACACTCTGTCGGTCCTATTTATCTAAAACTGGCTGACCCAGCGAACTTCGTACCGCCTAACAGTCGATTCTTTATTTTTTTTATATTCCCCTCCATAGGAACCATCCTCTTACTTCAAGGAATATAAAAAAAAAAGAATTAGCGAAATCGGTTCAGTTGCTCTCGAGATTTGCGCTTACCAACACATTCAGCAATTCATTTTTATATTATAGAGACTAGCTGACCCAGCGAACTTCGTACCGCCTAACAGTCTATTATATTTTTTTTTATTTTCCCCTCCGTAAGAACCATCCTCGTACTTCAAGGAATATAAAAAAAAGAATTAGCGAAATCGATTCAGCTTCTCTCCAGATTTGCGCTTACCAACACATTCAGCAATCCATTTTTATGTTATAGAAGATAGACTAGCTTACCCAACGAAGTTCGTACCGCCTAACAGTCTATTTTTTTTAATTTTCCCTTCCTTAAGAACCATGCTCGCACTTCAAGGAATATAAAAAAAAAGAATTAGCGAAATCGGTTCACCTGCTCTCGAGATTTGGGCTTACCAACACATTCAGCAATTCATTTTTATATTATACTAGCTGTCCCAGCGAACTTCGTATCGCCTAACAGTCGACTCTTTTTTTATTTTTTTCTCCGTAAGAACCATCCTCGTACTTGAAGTAATATTCTAAAAAAAGAATTAGTGAAATCCGTTCTGCTACTCTCGAGATTTGCGCTTACCAACACATTCAGCGATTAATTTTTATATTATAGATAGATAAAGTGTTCTCCATCTTTCTATCTAATGGCCCATAACTAACGACTATTTACTCTCAGTCGGACCAAGTGCCAGTGGGCCACATCCCGCGCCAGCTCTCCATCTACTGCCGCGGCGAGACAACGCGCCGGGCCCAGCCGGGCGACCACATTGCCGTGAGCGGGATCTTCCTGCCGCTCGTGCATGCGTCCTTCCGTCAGCGGATACAGGGATTACTGGCTGATACGTACCTAGAAGCCCATGTAAGTGCAACAAAAAGAATATAGTCTATTCAGTAGTTTTTGCGTGAAAGAGTAACAAACATTCATCCATATTTACAAACTTTCGCGTTTATAATATTAATAGTAGGGATGGTTACATTAACGATTAGAGGCGAAAGAGTAGAACAAGTAAAAACATTTTTCTATTTGGGGAGCCTGTTTACGAGGGATGGAAAGTGTGAAAGAAAACTAAAACTTTGAAATTGTGTAAACGGTGCCTTGCACTCCATTGTGTGCAGCCGAAATATCTCCAAAAGAGCTAGATTGGCTATTCATAGTGGTGTGCTGGTCACAACACTTATGTATGGTAGCGAGACTTGGGTGTGGCAAAAGAAGCAAGAAAGTAGAATTAATGCAGTAGAAATGAGGTCCTTTAGAAGTATATGTAGTGTTACTTTGAATGACAGGATACGCAATAGACTGATTAGAGAACATTGTGGACTGAAAGACGATGTAGTGACTAGAATTGAGAAAGGAATGTTGCGTTGGTTTGGACGTGTGGAGAGGATGAAAGAAGAAAGATTGAGGGAACAAATATATATTGCGAATGTAAGTGGAAGGGCTGGTAAGGGACGTCCTAGGCGGACATACATCGACCAAATAGGAGGAAAGATAAAAAGTACCCGGCGTGCGTGCATGCAGCGAACGCTGATGAAGCGAAGGTGATCTGTCAGGATCGTGGCAAGTGGCAGTCCCTGGTCTCTGCCTACCACTCTGGAATACAGGCGTGAGATTATGTATGTATGTAGTAGGGATGGTATCCTATTTGAGTAAATCAACCAACCGTCTGCCCCCACAGACCGTGTCATGCCTCAACCAGAGCGACGAGGGCGAGCTAGCCGAAGCCCTCACGGAGGAAGAACTTTCTGAGTTAGCCGACGAAGACCTCTACTCCCGCATGGCCAGGAGTCTGGCGCCCGAGATCTACGGACATGAAGACGTGAAGAAAGCGTTGTTATTGCTTCTCGTGGGAGGTGTCGATAAGTGAGACGATTTCCTGCCGCTAATAACATTTATTAACCAAGCTTATATGTCCTGTTTTAGGGCACAGACTTTTTTCACATAAAGAGTGTAGTCTTATGGCGATATTTATAAACTCCTCTAAAACACTCTCCAAATGCAGTTTAAACAGTCATTTACCACAGAGTGTTTTGCGTTTAAGGAGTTATAGGGAAGAGCGGGTGATCGTGCTCGTCCACTATAAAGGGAAATTTCCCGGCAGGCAAATCGTATGCCTGGGGACGGCCGGTCCAACTATTGTTAGTCGGACATTATATTTATGGTATGTCATTGAAATACTTTGATTGCGCGATGCAGGAATGTTGGAGTTTGTAGTGCGCGCGCAGTGTTGACAAGTGCTCGCCACAGAGTGTTTTAACGAATAGTTTTACTAAGTTACTAACGTTGCTAATCACCGTGCTTAGCATTGAGTAGCAATTTGAAGTGGCAAGTGTAGTGAACAATTTAAATACTCAGGTTTCCTCACGGTATTATCATTCTTTTTCTAACTTTAGACAACTAAGCCATTGGTACAAACAATACTTACTATTAGTTTAGTTTGATTTGTGTTTTTTGCACTTAGGCACCAATATAACTCCGATCCGCCAATCTCTTTGCAGATAGCAGTCAGTGGTCCTATGTTAATGCATACCAGCATTAACATAGGACCACTGACTGCTGACACTGACACTGACACTGACCGCAGCGTTGCTATGATGGATGTCCATTGCACTTCATGCCATTACAGTCATAGTACAAACCCACGACGAACGGAAGGCCAGCATCTATTGATATGAACCCCAGGTCTTGGATGTTTACATGTTTGTGATGTCGCTGTTTCTGGTTCCCACGACATAGGGTATCCTAGTGTGGGGCCAGAAGCAATGTATGTGCTTGTATGTAAATGTTAATGTTAATATGCTACCACCACTCTAAAATAAAACTGTCTCCACACAGGCGCCCCAACGGCATGAAGATTCGTGGCAACATTAACATTTGTCTCATGGGCGACCCTGGTGTTGCCAAGTCGCAGCTTTTGAACTACATCGACCGACTCGCCCCGCGCTCCCAGTACACCACTGGTCGCGGCTCCTCCGGCGTCGGTCTCACAGCTGCCGTCTTAAAGGTAACTTTTCAACTATGAAAATAGCCTCAGACCTTTCAAATAATCTTGTGGTCAAGTCACAGTTGCCCAACCATCTCACCCTGAGCTCCCAGAGCAGGACTGGCCTTGACTCCCCGATGTTGGCCCTACAGCTGCCATCATGAAGGTAACCTTACAAAGGCGACTTCTTTTTCTTCTTCAGGTTATATTAGTCCACTGCTGGAAATAGCCCTCCCCTAATAAGCGCCATAGCCCCCTGTCTTCAGCTTGCCGCATCCAGCATCGATGAAAGCAGCAAAGATGACTTCACAACTATGAAAATAATCTCACAACTTTAGCCTCAAAAGACTACAAAAGTAACCTCACAATTACTTTTGTGGTAAGTCGCAGCTCCTTTCTCCTAGCGCCGAGAGGCCGTGGATCCTCCGATTGTCGCCTTACGCCGCTTTGGCTTCCTGCCATGAAGGTAACTATACAACTGTGACAGTGTAGTGTTGTGGAACTTGTATTTGTACTGTTTTATCTATTTTATATTTATAATAAAAAACAGAAAACTGGATAAAAATGGAATAAGCAGGTAAAAATAGTCAGATCTAATCCAGATGTAAAGTAGTAATGATGAAAATGAGGGAAATCTCGAAAATGTGTTACATAATTTAAAAATTTTGAAAATTATAGATGGAATGAAAGAAATATAAAAAAAATGGTGTAAAGAGATTTGCACCGTTACAACCTGTGGTTACAACAGTAATCCTACAACTATGAAGGTGACCTCAAAATTTTGAAGACGACCTCACAGCTATAAAAAAATCCTCACAACTGATGTGGGCCAATCGCAGCTCGCCAACCGTCTCCTCCATGCTCCCAGAATTATTGGAGGTGATATATGCCCATGTATTGGCTGGTTATAATCCTATACCGATACATGACTGACACCGATTTAAATATCGCTGATTATGATTAGCCATAGCAAGGGGTGCAATGAAACCAGGAATACTTTATATCTTATTTTAATTAAAGTATTATAAAAAAAATTACATCAAGAACTTAAACTAGGTAAATTATAATAGCGTACTGTCAGCGACTTATGTCGATGCATAAAAGGGGTCGCGGCCGCCGGTCAATGCGTTCTAGGCTTTGTACGTAACACCATTCAGGAACTATTTGCGAAAACTTTTTTCGAAAATGTTGCTGCGATCTGATCCTCTCTCGATGTCGGTCTGGGCTTGAACTCTGCGTAGACTTCCGTAGGAATATCTGGGTTTTAGTGATAGTTTTTACTTGAATTTTTTTGCTCATAGTTCTCTTGCAGTATCTATGGCAAGCTAGAGTGAGTGCAGCTGTACTTAGTAATATAATAGGGATCATAGTGTTGTACCATTGTTTGTTTGTTGTGATGTGTGACACTTGCAACGCTAGATACAACCGAGCAATGTATCTAGCGTTTTACTATCATCCACACTCTGCTAGTAGTATAGGCCTACATAGTACTTTCCAATGAGAATGGCCGAGAACAGAACTCTGAATAGCGACTAGCATACCTACTGCCATTTTCCCAACACAACTGAATCTCAATTCGTTTGTCCCAGGACCCGTTCACTGGCGAAATGATGTTGGAAGGCGGAGCTCTGGTATTGGCTGACCAGGGCGTTTGCTGCATCGACGAATTCGACAAGATGGCGGAGAATGACCGCACCGCCATCCACGAGGTCATGGAGCAGCAGACCATCAGCATCGCCAAGGTGAGTCTACCATCTGCTGGGATTGCCGACAAAGCTATAGGCTAATCGCAAGATGAAATTTAATATGTCAAGGTTGTACATATCGAATTATTTATAATGTCACTGAACTGAGAATAATCCAAAGACCTGACAGCCAACCTCCAGTAATGGATCCTCAAAATATCCAGTAATGGATATTTTGAGAAAAAAAGAGGAGCCAATCGCCAGCCATATTGGTAGGGGCAGACCTTGTATACGAGACGTAAACCTTGTATACCCACGTAAATAGACCTGACAAGGTCTATTCACGTGGCAACCAGCCAGGGATGAAGAGCACACAGTTTAAAAGGCAGATATTACATTCAGATATTAAGAGAATATTGTTCCATTAAGTTTATTACTTTAGCTTTTTTCTTGTGTGGGGGGTCGCCGGTAAACATTGTCGTTTTATTCTTAACATACATGGATTAATTTTCAACTTTCTCATATTATCTGTAACTTTGTCTAGGTTTAAATATTTTTTTATTTTATTTGAGATCATGGCTCAAACAATCTATTCTACATCTTTACGGCTTACGCATGTTCTTGCTTAAAGGAGGATATATTGTTTTTAGTGTCTCTACAAAACTGCATTTATAGTTCAAAACGTGTACGATCCTCATCAACAGTGTTAATCGGCGGCGAGTACGCGTGGTTATAACCCATACTCTCTCTGAGAGAAGGTCTGTACTCTGTATAGAAAAGTTGTAGGATACATTAAAAAACCCATGTACTGATCAGTTTTTCCTTCATAGGCTGGCATTATGACATGCCTGAACGCGCGCGTGTCTATCCTGGCGGCGGCCAACCCCGCGTACGGCCGCTATAACCCGAAGAGGACCATCGAGCAGAATATCCAGCTGCCAGCAGCACTGCTCTCCCGGTTCGATCTGCTCTGGCTCATACAGGACAAGCCTAACCGGTAAGAACATGTCTTGTATTAATGTGTGTCTCTATCCTAACTGCAGCTTGCTGCAGCCAATGCAGGTCAGAACTTGCGACACCAGCTGGTTGCTACTTTTTTTACAAAGCCTTTTTGGTGTCCTTTCGTAGATCTTTTTGTATTTGGCTAAGTCAGACCACCCTGGCTTACTGTGACCACCAGTAAGCCAGGATTAAAAAAATTGCATTTATCATTTATCATCCTCGTAACAGTGATTTATTAAATATTTTAATCCACCGCCAGAAAATGCGTAGTGCCACAGACACAATATAATCCTACAAATCTGATGACCTCTGTGCCATAGTGGTTGCACATCTGCCCCCATAAAAAAAACAGGTGTTGGATGTTTGATGTCATTGTTTTTGGTTCCCACGACACAGGGTATCCTAGTGTGGGACCAGATAGTCTTGGGCTACAGAGAAAGGAAGTGGGGTGAGGGCGCGGAAAAGAGTCCTTTCTATGTTCGCCCTGATTCCTAGCTTAGGTTCCTGAACCTTAGGTTCTAAAATTTGTGGACACCATTGTTGAGACATATTATGATTACATATGATAATATAAAAAAGATTCCATTTCTGACGCAAGTTAGCTCTAGGAAGCCTATTAACGTTACAATGTAGCTAGTTATTTCGCTCTTTACAAAAGAATATGTAGGTAGAATTGAATTAAAATTGACTGGCCGCCGAAGCCGTCAAGGCAGAGTTGAAATTATTTGAAGGAAATCGTTAGGTTTTGTTTAGGTGTCGTACCCTAGCTAGGCTTGGGTGTCTAAAAAAAAGATATTTATTGTTGAATTTATGCGCTTTCATAAGTAAATCGCTACAATACATTTCAAAGATTAGCGGTGTTAATTAAAAAACACACAGCTCCCTTTAACATATTCTCTCGTAACACCAACAGCGAGAAAGACCTGGAGTTGGCCAAGCACATAGCCTACGTGCACCAGCACTCGACGCAGCCGCCGAGCAAGGTGCGCGCGCTGCCCATGCGGCTTGTGCGCCGCTACGTCGCATTGACGCGTCGCAAGCAGCCCGTCGTGCCGCGCGCGCTCGCCGATTACATCGTCTGTGAGTGCCCGTATTACATTGTCATGTGCGAACACTTTGCGAAGGTTAGCGAAGTCAACTAACAGTCGGTGAAATCGCCGATCTAAGTGCCAAGGTAGGACTTGTGAGCCACTTTGTTGCACTGACGCGTAGCAAACCGTCCGTCGTGCCGCGCGCGCTCGCCGATTACATCGTCTGAGTGCTTGTGTACATTGATTCGTATTAACACTTTGCGAAGTGAACTGACACTCTGTGAATTCGCCGATCAAGGTGCGAAGACGGGACTTGTGAGTGTCTCTTGTCGCATTGACGCGCCGCAAGCAGCCCGTCGTGCCGCGCGCGCTCGCCGATTACATCGTCTGTGAGTGTGCTACATTGTCTTGTACGAACACTTTTTGAAGGTAGGAAAGTGAACTAACACTCGGTAAAATCGCGAACCAAATTTAGCAGATGGGACTTTGTGAGTCACTTTGTCGCACTGAGCCCGTCGTTCCGCGCGCGCTTTCCGATTACGTCATCTGTGTGTGCTGTGTACATTGCTTCGTACTAACACTTTGAGAAGGTTAGCGAAGTGAACTAACACTCGGTGAAATCGCCGATAAAGATGCGCAGACGGGACTTGTGAGTGTGTCTCACTTTGTCGCAATGACGCGCCGCAAGCAGCCCGTCGTACCGCGCGCCCGCTCGCCGATTACATCGTCTGTGAGTGCTTGTGTACATTGCTTCGTATTAACACTTTGCGAAGGTTAGCGAAGTGAACTAACATTCTTTGAAATCGCATATGGGACTTGCTGAGTCATTTTATCGCACTGACTCGTCGCAAACCGTCCGTCGTGCCGCGCGCGCTCGTACTCGTTTCGTACAAGATAATGTAACACTGCTTGTGTTACATTGTTTTTTTGAACACTTTTTGAGGGTAGGAAAGTGAACTAACACTCTGTGAAATCGCCGACCCCGCCGACCGTTCGCGTATGAGATTTGTGGTGTGACAAAGTGACGTACACGTCCCATAGGACGCACACGACGCGTCGCAAGCAAATCGGTAGTGCCGCCCTCTGTTAGTGCTACATTGCTTCGTACTAACACTTTGTAAAGATAGTTAAGTGGACGCGCACGTTGAGAGTTTTACGCGCCTATTTTACCCTAACCCTATTTTACTCTAACCCTCCTAGCGCTCCCACGAGAGGAAAAAAAAGAAAAAGAGGCAGACCAGCCACTAGATGGGACAGAGGATGGAGGAGGCTGGCGAAGGATAGGAAGATGTGGAAGGCGCTGGAGGACGCCTATGTCGAAGGACAGCCTGACTATGACACTGTGGTGGCTGATGTCGGCAATAATAATCTAATGTAAATCTAATAATTTGAAAGTGTAATTTACATGTGAAGTCGGAGAAATAAAGACTATCTTTATTTATTTATTATAGCCTTTCCACGTGGAGATCCTATTCCGTCGTGAGGCGCATGCAGCCCTTCAAAGTGCAATTATATAATTGATAGTCTTCACCACTTCGCAACTCTTGTTGTGCTTCTGCAACAAAGGCTGTACAATGCATCGACTGGTTTCCATAAAAAATGGGCTGTGCATCTATATAACTGTTAGCTGCCATTCTATATTCTAGCCACTGGTTGGTTGGTTTGTACAATAAAGACGGTCGCTCTTTTAGCCTCGTGCTTGGAGCTCCGACGCACAAACGCGCGCGACGTAACGATCACATCGGCCCGAAACCGCTCGTCATACTGCGGCTATTACAGCACATCGGTTGGTTGCCACAACAACAAGAAGTAGCATAGACGGTGCATCTATATATCTGTTATCTGTCATTCTCGCCACTGGTTGTTTTGTTTGTACAATAAAGACTTGCTTATACAGCTTCGTACGTGGAGCTCCGTCGCGAGGCCAGAAACGCGCGCGACGTAACGTTCACGTCGGCCCGAAACCTGCTCGCCATACTCCGGCTGTCGACTGCGCTGGCGCGGCTGCGGCTGGCTGATGTCGTGGAAAAGGAGGATGTGGCTGAGGCCATCAGGCTTGTGGACATGTCCAAGCAGTCACTGCTGCATGTCGAGGACGGAACTGTGCAGAGGTGGGTGCTGGTAGAAGGTGACAGGGAGATATGGAGGGCTGAAGAGGTGGAGGAGTAAAGGGGAGAGGTTGAGGGGTAACGGGGAGAGATGGAGGGAAAAGGGAGAGATGCAGGGGCAAAGAAGTGGGATGTAAGGTTAAAGGCAGGAGATGGAGGGTTAAAGGCCAGAGATGTAGAGTTAAAGTGAGGAGATTGAGGGTTAAAGGCCAGGGATGTAGAGTTACAGGGAGGAGATGGAATGGTAAAAGCCAGAGATGTAGAGTTAAAGGAAGGTGATGGAGGGGTAAAGGGCAGAGATGAAAGGGTAAAAGGGAGAGAAAGGGATTGGCGTGAAGTTCACGTTGGCCCACAATCTGCTCGCTATACTACGGCAGTTGACGGCACTGGGCGCAGCTGCAGCTGGATGATGTCGTGGAGAACGAAGAGGTGGCTGAAGTCATCTGGGCTTGTGTCTTAACTAAGCAGCTTCGCTTAACTTCGCTGCTGCATGTCGAGGACAGCGTTGTGCTGAGGTGGGTGCGAGTAGAGAGAGGAGAGAGGGAGGGAGTGAGAGATGGAGGGGTAAAAAGTAAAGGTGGAGGGGTAAAAGTGAGATATAGAGGGGTAAAAGTGAGAGAGATTGATGTGGCATTAATATCCGCCCGCAACTCGCCATGCTGCGACTGTTCTACTTTTTCAGAAAAATGCACAACAAATTTTATTTAGTAAATCAAAGACTCATTTCTTCCTTGAGCATATAAACAATGAAGTAATCAACGAATTTAGCATAAAGTCTTGCAGAGAGCTTTAACACACTTCCTTTTGGAACGATTATCTCAAGGGTACATCTTAATTTGATTGGCAAAGCCGCACACCAGTTTCCCATGCGGAGACGGACCTCATGGAAGAGTCAATACAAGTGCATTTTACTATTTTCTTTCACATTTTTGCCATACAGTTGACTGGGATCGTCTCTCCCCACCAGTTAATTTGCACATAGCCCATGCGATTAGTCGTTCGCATGACCTCAAAAAAGCTAATTTAAACCTTATTAACAGGGGCATAAGCGCGACGGACCGCATCTTCGCGGTGGTACGCGACCTGGCCGGCCCCAACAAAACTGTGAAGCTGGCTGACGTCATCGAGCGCTGCATCGACAAGGGATTCAAACCCGATCAGGTGATTATGCCTGGTTTGCAGGATTTTGTTTTAAGGAGTTATTTTTTTGGTTAGGTGTTCTGCAAAATTATGTAGATTATAAAATGGAGTTTTACTTGTAATGTTCATTTAGTCACAGCTTCTGTGTTACTTAGAATTAAGAAAAGTGATTTTGATTTGATACCGGTTTACACGACAGACATGCGATGACTGACATGGCCTATAAACGCTGAGGGCACACACCCTCAACACAACGTTCAGATGCCCTTTGTGGCAACATTGACACACCACACGATGTAGCCTGTCCTATCTTATATTTATATGGATTGTTCTTGTTTTCTATGTAAGTACTGTAGCGCTGTAGTTATTGAAACTCTATTTTGCAGTCATACTTTCTTTTTATTACCTTTTTTATCACAAAACCATTGAATTTAAATTCAATGACAAAACCTAGCCTAGCTGAGAGTCTCAACACGACTGATACCTACATAAACAAAACGTAACGATATTCTTCAAATAATTCAAACTGCCTAGACGGCTACTACAGCCAGCTGCTATAAGGAAGTATTGTTACAGTACCTATGAGTGGTATGCCTTTTCTTTCCTGTGATGTGTTAATTTGTTCCAATAAATGTCTCCTTCTTCTTCTTTCTTTGTATAAGATTAGGAAGCTGAAGTAGCTGTGTGCTCACGTACGCCAAAGAACTGATGAACTTGATGTAGTGTTAACTACCTCAGCGCTTGGTACTTGCACTGTCCCAACTATGAGGCTAAGTGCGGAACTGTCAGTTCTAACTATACTCGTAACTTATATTATAATTCTACCGTGCGTGACCCAATATTTGAGTAAGGTCAGAAATTACTTAGTACTTCTCTGACCTTGACATATTCATTCTCAGGTGGACGCTTGCATCGAGGAGTACGAGAACTTGAATGTGTGGCAGGTGAACCAAGTACGGACCAAGATCACCTTTATGTAGGCCTTACGTAGAAGTACAGTTAGTGGCAGCCAAAGCTACCTCACTGTAGGTCTTATGGCATTAGGTCTAAGTCCGAGTATCTGAGTATGAAGTGGGTTGCTCTGGATGTCATGGTTAGTGTTAAGGCTGATTTTACTTCTGTCATCTTTCTCATCTGCACGTTCCAACGTTTATTGATTGTAAAAGACTATACTTGTGACCAACATGGGCTGAAGGGGTACTAGATAATAAAGTCTGAGACATTTTAGATACATTTTCGTTATACTACATTTATTTTTTGTTATAACTGTCTAATGGGAGTGAAAGTGCCACTGGACGCTGTCTAAATGATCTGAATAAGTACATGCAAATTCTCTATCAAAAACTAAGTGTCATCTATAAAAAAACACGGTTCCAACACAGTTGAGTAGTGTTTTAAACGAATTTGAGCAGTGTTTTAAGAAATCGTGTTTTTGTAAATAACACCCATAGTGTATGAAAATTTAAAAAGTTCTTCATTTACTTTTCTATTGTCGCCTCAGATCACATTACAAATATAACATACACTCACGCTTGTTTAACAGAGGGGTAGGCAGAGACCAGGGACTGTCATTTGCCAGATCATATTAATAAATAAACAAAATCACACAACAAAATCACTTCTCCATCATGGGTACACATAGACGATAGGGGCGCGTCTTAAACGTCAAAAGTAGCGCGGCTTACATGTCATAAGTCACGACTTTCCAGCACAATCATAGCAAAATTCTGACATTTTATCGCCCAAAAACGCGTGACACGTGCCATAGTAATACTTAGGCTGGTCCATCATTCGCCAAAAGTATGTCGATTCTTTTACAATTATTAAAAATGTTGGTGCGAAGGGAAGAGTAGACCTAATATGTAAGTGTTAGTTTGACCCTCTGTATCTGTTAGTTACGTAACTTAAGAAAACCCAGTGTGCCTGAAATGATTGTGTTAAATCTTGACTTGAATTGAGTATTTTTGGAATAAATTACGTGAAATTTTACTTTTCGGCAATTTTTATTGTAGACTAGGCGTTTGTATATTTCGTTTTATTTAGCTTTTGTCTGTAAACAACACGTTGATAGAAATAGTTAAAATACGGCAAACAATGTCTATAAAGTTGTTTTCTCGTCCTAGGTCATTTGTGCGGCTCTTTAATTCAAGAAATGCCCATTTCTATTGTCGATTTCTTAAGTTAGTATTTAAAAAAATTTGATTACACCCAGACCAAAGCTGTATGAAACGAAATATAGACTAATTAGACATGTAGACTAATTAAAACAGTATGCGAATTAAATCACAGTATTTTTACAAATACTAATTTTTGAACTAAAACTTGTACGCTACACATAATAGAATTATAACCGGATCAACTTATTACTATTATTATTAATTCTTTATTGAACAAAAGATAATGAACAAAAGGAGGAATTAGTGCTAATTGCATTTTCTACCAGTCAACCCGTAGGAGGGACAGGTACTTATTAGACTCTGTCGGAAGAGTCGGACCAGGTATCGCTCTCATTCGCAGAGTTCAATCATGGTGAGTTGACTACGTGGAAGAACCCGTAGAGACAAAGCTCACGTCGTCGTCGGTTGCTCGTCTCTGAGTAGTCTGATACTAGTTTGATTAGAAAATTCGAGAGATAGATTTGACAAATAAAATTATTTAGTCACTTTAGACAAACTAGAACTAATTACGGTAATTCCTCAATCTCAAGTAAAGGTTGGATAAACCCGATTCGACGACAAACGTGTATGTTCGAAACCCGGTGTTACTTCCTACTATCTAAGGTCAGTTCAGGAAAACATCGTAAGGGAACCTGAGTGTCTGTAGAGTTCACAGAGCTCAGCTCTTGAAATTGTCAATCTACAGTGGGCACGCGTGGTGATTAAGCCCATACTCTCTGAGAAAAATAAAATAGGGGATTTATTAGCAAAGGGGAAGATAAAAAGTACTAGGAACCGGCGTGCGTGCATGCAACGACCTATGGACGTTGATGAAGCGAAGGTGATCTATGAGGATCGTGGCAAGTGGCAGTCCCTGGTCTCTGCCTACCCCTTTCGGATACAGGCGTGAGGTTATGTATGTATGTCTCTGAGAAAAGTCCTCTGCCCTACAGTGGGACATACATAATTAGGCTGTCTTGTAAGCTCGGATTTCCTGGTAGAAACTTCTCATTTCGAGTACACTCGAGTAAGAATTAATTAGGTACGAGTACCTAGTGTAAAACTGGGTTAAAAATCGCGAAAATTTTGCCCAAGTAATATAAAGAGTGTACTGGGGCTATGTACTAAATAAACGTACTTACTCCTGCTTGTATTACAGAGCCCACCCACTTTGGATTAAAAATAAAAGTTGGAGGAAACTCGCGGCTGAGTGGAGACAATGACTAGCAATAAAACTTTTAGACTAAATACCGACTCGAATGTACAGTGGAGGGCTCGTCAACTTTTGCATTTTCATTGCAAAGTCGCCCGTATAGTAAATGAATAGGGTGCACGCATGTAAAACTGAATCTGTTGTAGACTACGCGGAAAAGACACGTGTGCCAAGTTTTGGCATCGTCGTTTGGTGGTATATTTCGTTTCATTCGGATTTAGTCTGGGTTTAAACGTTTTAAGTAGTGTCACAGCCAAGAAGTTGATAATAGGGGTAGATATAACTTAGAATGTGTATATTTTGTTAATTATTTATGTATTTATATATAATATTCATTTTTATTTTCATTTATATAAATTATTAGTATGTATCTGTTGATAATTTTATTTATTCACACTGTAATTTGGGAATGTATTTATATAGGTACCTCTGAAATGATCATTTTCTATGTTTTTGTACATCTTTTAAAAACCCTATTTAGAGGCTAAAAATTCCACCCATGCCGGGATTCGAACCCGCGACCTCTGGCTATCCGTGCCAGCGCTCTTTCCAACTGCGCTAATGGGCGACTCACTTTGTACATCTACTTCCTTCTCTAATGTATTAGTCCAGTTCATCCAAAGGTTGTCTGGAAGAGACCACCTTTAGTGATAAGGCCGCCGTCTGTAGTCTTAGGTTAAGAAATATCTGTGTAATTTTCATTTTTATGTACAATAAAGTGTTCTATATCTATATGACCTGGGACAACAAAACACTTGATACGAATTACTGTTTCACTTATTTTTATGATTTCTAACTAACTTAGATTGTTTTCCGGTGCTGAAGGAAATTAAATATAGTATGTTTTATTTGATTCAGCGCTTCAAATTGCCAATCCGCGGTGGGCACTCGTGGATAATTAAGCCAATACTCTCTCTGAGCGAAGCCCTGTGCCCGGCACGTTTATGAGCTACATTAAAAAATATGTTTTATTTGCCTTGGATAATGCTCATAGGAACTACATAACACACGTATCGGAATTCACTCTCCGTCTAGCTATCATAGTATTGTCGTCTAGAAACAGATCACCGTCTATACAAAATGTTCTAAATTCCCGTTCTCGACATGTTTCTATACACAGTGGAATTAGCATGGTCGGAAAGCCGCGGTTACGTCATTAGTAATTAAAATGCCAATAAAATCAAAACTTCCGTGCTTCTGTTCACGTTAAGCCGTTGGTGCCGGCTGTCGTGTAATGGCAGTCGTTAAGACGCTTCGGGCTGCTAACTAACCAAGCACTTAAATCAATTTTCCTCAAAAGCGGCCGTTTTCAGTGGAAATCGCTGAAAACGGAGATCGATTAAAGTTTTAGACTGCTGATCCTAGGTGTTACACTGTAGGTTCTAAAAATAGTTGTCACAGTTGTTAAAATGTCTCATTATATTCTTTTTAATGCACTAACCCGTGCTAAGGACAATTTTTAAAACCTATTTAGAGGCTAAAAATTCCACCCATGCCGGGACTCGAACCCGCGGCCTCTGGCTAACCTTGCCAGCGCTCTCCCAACTAAGTTAATGGGCGACTCACCGGCATCAGTGAAATTTCGAACCTCTTTACAACACTTCTCTGTATTCCTGTATCAGAATCTGTTGCTGCCTGTTCGTAATACAGAGAAGTGTTGTAACGAGGTTCGAAATTTCACTAATGCCGGTGAGTTGCCCATTAGCTGTTAGGAGAGCGCTAGCATGGTTAGCCAGAGCTCGCGGGTTCGAGTCCCGGCATGGGTGTAATTTTTAGCCTCTAAATAGGTTTTTAAAACTTTCCTTAGCACGGGTTAGTGCATTA
This sequence comes from Yponomeuta sedellus, assembly GCA_934045075.1. Lineage (NCBI taxonomy): Eukaryota > Metazoa > Arthropoda > Insecta > Lepidoptera > Yponomeutidae > Yponomeuta > Yponomeuta sedellus. The sequence continues at coordinate 16,478,555 of OW203728.1, read as the reverse complement.
AAAATAATATAAACATGTCTCATGTTCACTTTCAGATTAAAACGTATTATAAAACCAATAATGATTTGTTTTCCAGTGGTGGCGCTAGGTATAACCGCGTAGCGACTTACACGGAGTTTACACGTTCAGTCTGGCGTCAGTTCAGTCCGTGACCTTGATCAAGCTCGGATTGATGCCTGAACTGATGAAGCATCAAAATATTCGAATATCTGTCAGTCTGGTCCATCAGTCCACTGAATAGACAACCAGTCTGCCGTCAGTCTAACCGGACTGATGGAATTGACTGACGCCAGACTGAACGCGTAAACTCCTTACCCAAGTAGCATTTTACTTCATTTAAGAGTACACATTCAGTTCCCAGGTGTACTTGAAGCATTATTACAGTTAACTCGTGATGTATAAGCTGTATTACTGCGATTAATGACGCCGATACCTGTCTAAGGAACTTATAGGAGTGTAGAGTTATACTTTTATACGATTGTTAGTGTTGTAATACTCTATCAATTGTCCTTTAGTCAGCCGTCTGACTAAGAGCATTATATGAGGGTAAAGAAACGGCTGTTTAACGGCCTATTAGTACGGTGTTATAGAGCTAGCATTTTTATACAACACACGTGGTCATTTATGAAGCCAAAGGCTATCATGTTTACATGTTTTAGACTGTTATACATCTAGTAGCTGTAGTAAGACTTTTAAAAACCTATTCAGAGGCTAAAAATTCCACCCATGCCGGGATTCGAACCCGCGACATCTGGCTATCCGTGCCAGCGCTCTTTCCAACTGAGCTAATGGGCGACTTACCGGCATCAGTGGAATTTCGAACCTCTACAATATTCTCTGTATTACGTACAGGTTTTTTTTTAGGTTGAATAGGTTTTTTTAAATTGTCCTTAGCACGAGTTAGTGCATTAAAAAGAATATAATGTAGTAAGACTTGTTTGTGATCATTAAAATAACCTTTTTTTCCTACTTATACTATTTTTTTTTATTTTTAATGCACTAACCCGTGCTAAGGACAATTTTAAAAACCTATTCAGAGGCTAAAAATTCCACCCATGCCGGGACTCGAACCCGCAACCTCTGGCTATCCGTGCCAGATCCGTGGCTATCCTTTTTTTACTACTGTACAGAAGTGTCTAAATGGTTCGCATGTTCGCATAGGCTGTTAAAAGGACTATGTGTTGTCCATTAACATCAATAGCAGTTTATATTTCCACAAGTACTAGGTAGGTACTCTTATTTGCTGTAAGCTGAACAGTGTAGTGTAATCTTTCAGTGTAGCGGAGTCTTTCTCCTCTGTGCCGGGGCGTCGGCGTGGCGTCGAGGGGGCTTCATATTGTGAAAGTTCAAAGGTGGAACTTGTTTCTGGGAAAGCGCCCGGAAAAATAATAAGTTCTCTGTCGCACTGAGAAATGCGCTGAGGTAGGACAATTTAGCTTTTGTTTGAGAGCACTCTGTGAAGTTATTTTTGGAAGCGGTTTATGATTTCAGGCTCAGAGAGGAAATTACTTCTAGCGTTCTGTAAAGGCGTTTAAGTTTGCTGAAGAACACAAACAAGTATTTCTTCGTAGTTTGCAAAGATAACTCGTTGAATCTTCGATTCGTCAACTCTAGGTACATTCGGGGTTTCCCTATGTATGAGCGAATGTTTTGTTTAATAAGTACTTTTAAAGTCAAGTCGTTGATAGTATGGGTTTGATACTTCCTGATTTAATCACCTTGAAGGAGCAAACGACTTACCCACCGTACTTACTTACCATTTCTACCCTAAATGTCTCTCTCTCTCTCATAGGGTTGTCTGGATGAAATTGCTATTAGCAATAGGTCCGCCAATTAATTGTACTATGTACCTTTACAATTTCTTATGTTATGTGCTCTGTTGTACGATACAGAATAGGTACTCTTATCTTGTTTTGTGTTATTGTGAATATACTTATTTTAATGATAACATTTTAATTCCTTCATGTAGGTGGTAATAATTCCTTCGTGGTAACCTACCATGATTAGTATTTTCCTTCTTGACCAATTACTTTATTCAGTCGAGGACAGCATACAATACACCTATATAAATTTTACTTACCACTAACAGCGAATTAAGATCCTACAAACATGAACATTTTCAACAAAAAACATTTTGAAATTGTGTATGTTCAGCAATTGTACGTTGGTACTTCTCAGTACTTTGTCGCCCACTTTGTCTACAAAGTCGAGATGCGTGGGCAAATTTCGGGTAGGAGATGAATGGGGGCGAGAAGTTTCCCGTTGCCATGACACAGGTGTGAGCGGGGTGCTATGGGCATATACCACTGTATAGATAGATTCATGTATAGATAGAGAACACTTTATTGTACATAAAAAAAGGAATTTACACAGATATTTCTTAACTGAAGAGTACAGACGTCGGCCACATCATTAAAATTGACCGCTTCCAGATCTTCCATAGAACCTGTGGATGGACTGGAGCATTACATTAGAGATGAAAATGGATGAAGAAACAAATAACATGAAACAATAACAACGATTATAAAACAAGTTATGGTATTTTTTGGCATATGGCATCGCTGTACCATCGCGAGGAAAAGTTCTTTAATTTTCAAGTACAGGTTGTTTACTTTGTGAACGTAATAAATATTTTCATTTGCCGTTCCTTCGGAGAATTGAGAACGATTCAGGTTTGCTTGGCGCAGTTTCAGTCTTTGTAATGAGGGTTTTCCTATTAATTTATAGAGGTAAGTGATATTATGAATGAAATGCAGTATTTCAGTTAGTCGGTAGTAACTAAAAGGTAATAAAAAACCTGAAGTAAAAAATAACAGACAACCATATTGTGCGCTCGTAGCCTAGTAGAACCGATTGATTGGAATCAACTACTTGTGTTAAGCAACAACAGGCGCGGTCAGGTGCTGAATCGGTGACCACGGTGATCACGTGACTACCGATAGTGGCACTTTCAGAGCTTCGCAAGGCACGTTAAACCGTTGGTGCCGGGTGTCATGTAATGGCAGTCGTTAAACCATGACAAAGGCCTTATGGGCGCCTTGATAACTTCCACCAATAACTCACCAGTTATTACAATCTTATCTCGTTATACCTGTTAAGCAATCTCAATTTCTTCGTACCCAAACAAAATATGAGATCATCCCGTATTTAACTTTCCGTCCTGATCAACCTCGTACTAACCTAGGTAGATCCTCTCCCTTGTATCGTTTTCAGTCTCTTTATAGCAATTTAGAGAGGTCACACACCCTTGATATATTCCACAACAATCTTTTGACTTGGAGACATAAGTTGCTGCAGCCACGTACCGTCTGATCAATTCTCAAATTATTAATTTGTTATTTGATTTTTGAGTTATGAGTTATTTTTTATGTTTTAAAGATATATTTCTTTATATTTTCGTATGTACCTATGCAATCACCTTGCGAATGCTGTTGCATGCCTATTAGTAGTGCACAGATCAGGCCCGAAATTATTTGTTTTGTTGGAATTCATTGATTTTTATCTGTATACTGTTGGTGTGTCTATTATCAATAAATAAATCCTCCACCAACCCGTGGTGGAGTATGGCCTAACCTTCCTGTGATGCAAGGAGGCCCGTGCCCCAGCAGTGGGGACATACAATGGGTTGATATCACATCATCAACGACCACACAGAGTGCTAAGTATACATAGCAGGCACACATTGCTCCTCTTCGGGGCGCCGACGCTACCGGGTAAAAACTAATGTTAAAGGTGCCAGTCTACTTTTCTTCACATGTAACTTTCCAGACAGAAATAATTAGGCAAGTGTACCCATCTACTGTTTAATAGTCAAAAACTGTATTTAACTTACTTTTTGTGTGGGTGGGCAGGTACAATAGGAAGGAGATCAACATTTACCTTTCGGTTGGAAATTCACCCGTAACGTAACATAGCATAGCACATACATGGAAGGGTTTATGTGCGGTTGACTGTTCTAGGTTAATGTTCTTTTGTTACCTGAAGTTTGTGGCGAGTCCCTGAGACGCTTTTGTCACGGATAGACCGGCGGAACACATTGGAAGCAGTACTTAGGTGTTGTATTTTTACTTTTACCTCATTGGCAGTAAGGACTACTTGCAGAGTTTCCTAATATGCCTCGTTCCGTGGATACCCCAAAAGCATTACCTAAGTAGGTACTAAAAAGGACATCAAAGTTTCACCTCAGGTCTCTTATTCTCGAGCTTACCGACCCAAGTCAAATGTCTGCCACAAGGTGTTAATATAACAAGTTGGTTAATGATTGATAGGTCCTGAAGTTGAGAGTTGAAGCTTTCCCTACAAGTGATACCCGGGTGGTGCCAAATGGGTAGCATTATGGTACCAGGCTTAGTAAACACTCCGCAGACAAGCACAAACCGTTGGGTGTTTCCCGGTCATCCGATCGGTCAACCAATCAATCGGCCCAATGAGAAATCTTTTTCCCGTTTAGCCAACTACCACCTTTTATTTTTGTACAGTCATGTTTAGAACTGCAAAATACAGTACACTTTTTAATTAGAATCGATCTAATGGGGACACGATTTCCCAAATGTTAGATCAGTATGGTGACCGGGAAAAAAAGGACCGCTGGATCGACTGACAAGGTCGACCGAACGTACCAACGGGAAACACCCAAACCGTTACGGGATTCGTTGTTTTCCGGTGTGACGATCTGTGACGCTACTGACAGGCGATCACGTAAAATTTTAGGCCTCTTATTCCTTATCGTCAAGTGATGCAACAGAGGCCAAGTGCGATCTTGTCGTACATAAAGAAATTACTATCATATACAACGTAGATAAGAGCGGTGGTAGCCAAGTGGGTAGAATAATGAACTCTGATTTGGTGCGCGTCATTAATCCTCAAGGAGCGATTGAAGCGATTTGTGGAGCTAAAATGAAACAATTTGACAAATATCGCATCTTTTGACATCTGCTGCATCTGTGCGACTCGCTTCGTGATGCTACCTGTGCTGATATTCCCTTATCATGATTATTATAGTTCGGAGTTACGGCTCTTTTTATTAAAACACGTTCTCTCTAATATACTCATCCGTTTAAATAATCTTTACTTACGTCTTTTCACTGTCGTTCGTAGCCCCGGTTTCCTGAGTGATCTTAAAAGATCATGAAGGTTAAGCATCATAGGGCCCGTTCAGTGCATGGATAGGTGACCATCTATGACTAACGCTAGTAGCATTTTTCCGAGCGGTTCCGTGCTTCGCAAGGCACGTTAAGGAGTTGGTGCCAGCTGCTGTCGATAGATGGCAGTCGTTAACCCAAGTCAGAGGCCTTAAGGCGGCTTGAAAACTTCTGACAGTAAGACCAAGTCTTGCAAGCCTCTACCATTCCGTACTTGGCACCTGTAGTGCAGTATGGCCTATACTTTACTTAGGGAAGAGATATAATGGGTTGATGATGATGACGTCTTTCTCTTTATCACCAACCTTTCTGTTTTTTTTCATTTATTCTTCAAAGTTGTATACCGAGTAGTAACTATTGGTGCTTGTGCATGTTTATAGGCGCCGGAAAGCGAATTAGATTATGTTGTATGGAAGGTGCGCTGAAAATGCCCTATTGTTGTCTGGACGTAACTTGTCAATTAGGTATTTGCCGTGTTGTGTCTGCCAGCTTTGTGGTTGCTGGCTTCTAAAAGTTTCTTTCAGTTTAGAGCTGCTGTTACTGCAGGTTGATAAAAGTTCCGATATAACTTAAGGAGGTTTAATATTGCATGTTAAAGTGACAAGAAAAATATACCTACCAGAGTTTCCTATATATTTTTAAGTATGGTACAGGTTCAGCTGAATATTTTTCCGCGCTTTCGGATTTGATCCTATGATAAAATTCGTTTGTATTGTCGAGTAGAATGAAGCTCTTAATTTAAATAACGGGATTTTACTGGAACCACCTGTACATTTGTGATATACAGGGTTACACGATAGTAGATAAAAACAGTAGCTGTAGGTTACTGTTTTCTTTAACAAATAGGTCGATTAACCGACAACATACTTTTATAGATTTTCTGTATGACTGTTTGTGTTCTGAATAAAATAAAAAAATAAATAAAGAAATAAATAAACATTCATACATACATACAGACAGACAGACATACATACATACATACATACATACATACATACATACATACATACATACATACATACATACATACATACATACATACATACATACATACATAACCTCACGCCTGTATCCCAGAGGGGTAGGCAGAGACCAGAGACTGCCACTTACCACGATCCTGACAGATCACCTTCGCTTCATCAACGTTCATAAGTCTTTTTTATCTTTTTATCATTCCCTTTGCTAATACATCCCCTATTTGGTCGATGTATGTCCGTCTGAGATGTCCCTTACCAGCCCTTCCACTCACATTCGCAATATATATTTGTTTCTATAAATAAACATCTTACATTTTATATTGTTTTGATATCACATACGAACACAAACTCACGCCTATATCCGGGATTGGTATGCAGAGGCTAGGGCTGGCACTTGTCACGATTCTGCCAATTCTCTTTTGCTTCATCAGCATTCATTAGTCCCATCATTCACGCTCGCCGGTGTCGGCTCGCGAGTTTTAATAAATTAATGTTTGTTCGTTTCTTAACCGTATGCGGCCGAGCCGCAAAGGAAGGTAATGTCATGTGTGTTTGGCGCGTATGTATGTAAGACTTTCCTATGTATATGCCCGATTCTATATTCCCTTATAACTCCGTAAACACTGAACAGACGTTGGCAAATAATATAACAATCGATTTATCGCGTTTGCGCGAGTGTCAACGACTACATGGAATCGGCATAAATCCAACAAAAAGTTAAAATCACTAAAAAGACAAAAAAAAAACTGATACAATAAAAACAACTCTACTAGTAACTTCGTTACATTGTTGGGTCCCGCGTGCTTAGTAGTTAAAGCTCAGCAGTCGGGTTATTGGTCATTTTTTATTTCAGTTTTTTATTCCCAATCATAACTACCATTACAAGCAACTGAACTGACATTCATTTAGGTAGTTACCGTGTAAGTCAAGTACAGTCGATAATACATCGGTCAAAGTCGCCCGTAAAGTAACCGTTATAAAGTCCACGCGTGTCAAGATGGATGTGTTGTCGACTGTACATGCCAGTTCAGTCACCACCAGAAATGTGAATGAAGAGTCATCTCGGGCAAGCGCGAGCGCAACTGATCCCTTGGGGCGAGCCGAAAGGACTCCTCTAGAGCCTCTTATCCTAAGGTGAGAAGGGTCGATTTGGCGTGTAAAGGGATGACGAGATAAAAGCTTTCCTTGCAAGCTTTTTAGTGCATTTTCATTAAGTTTTAATGCGAAGAAAATAAAGCATATTTTGGAATGTTACAGAGGACATTTTTATGTGGTTGCAGGTAAGGCTGCATTCCTCAGTGGTGAGTCACTAGCCGCGTTTGCGCGAGTGGGGGTACAGATATGGAATCCGATTCAATCAGGATAGCGTTGCTCTTCTTATTTGAATTGAGTCACTTTTTGAATTAGTTATGTTATAACGTCTTCCTTTTATTAATTGAGGCCGCGGTCGAGCGTGAGAGTGGAACTGTAGAGGAATTTAGGGTGTAATAAAATATAATAATCATAATGGTTAATGGCTACATCAAACTGTGGATTCAGAAAATTCAGCTGTGTACTCTTTTTCTTCTTAGCGTGTCGACGGCAAGCCATCGTGGTGAAAGGATTTGCCAATCAGCGGAAGGGACTCTCTGATTGCTGCCCAGGGTGCGCCAGACGTACGGGCGCAATGAGCACGTCGTTCGGTTCCTTTTATGCACTCTACGCTTTATCTGTAAGCATATAAATGTAGCCTTTAACAACCTAATGCAGGCCACAAGCCTTCTCTCATAGAGAGAGAGAGAGAGTATGGGCTTAATCACCACGATTGCCCACCGTGGCTTGGCAATTTCAAGCATATGGACGCTGCAGACATTCAGATTTCCTCACAATGTTTTCCTTCACAGATACCGAATGGTATTGCTACAGTCGTCGTCAGGCTATACTAGTCCACTGCTGGACATAGCCCTCCCCTAAAGAGCGCCACGTTGTGCTATCATAGGGGGTAATGCCCATAATCCCCACGCTGGCCATGCGGGTTGGGGATCGCAGTTCGGTGGAATTGTACTGCAGGGGGCGCTGCTGCCCACCCCCCGGTTTGTGTCCCTTAGTCGTCACACCCGCGGGAAGAATTGAGTTGGTGCTATTCTCTAGGCCGACCCCACACAGCATATCTTGTATGTATTGCTACAGTAACATCTCAAAAAAATTGTCTCAAGGTAAATTGGTACCCGGGATTCGAATCCACGACCTCCTGAATGAGAAGCGAGGGTTCTACCGCTCCGATAACACCACTTTGTTTTTGTAAGCATACTGCATGGTAAATTGTTCAATTGAATGTATTCGCATACTGCTGCTAGATAAGGTTGAATACATTGACGTTGTGCAGTTCATTTTAAAGTTTGAAGAATCATGCGGTATAGAGATGTTAATTTATTGGCGGATGAGATGAGTTCATACGAACAAGGCGTTGACCTTTCTTCAAACTGAATTTATCGCTACAATAGGTACGGTACGGTTCAAACTCCCAAATGTTTTGGTTTATCAGCTGTCACGTGCATGTGAACCATTATTTCTTTAAGCCTCATAGTGCTTGTCACCTGTGGAAGTCAAATTTCAGCCCTATTAGATAGATTACTGGTGCCCTTCACTCTAGGTCCGGTATGTCTCTTGAGGGAATAAAAAGCAAAATAGCAGTCGATGATTTTCCCAAAAATTGTGCGGCGTATTTAAAAGTTTTAGTATGAGTATTCACATAGTTAAACTTGTCAGTTGTCACGCACTAGCGCCGTCGCGGCCTTTATTATAATACAAATCATAATTAGTGTCTGCTGGATGAGATCTTTTACAGGGATAACCTTGCCTTTGCCCATGTTATCTTTTATGTAATGTCCTGTTCAAATGTGCAATTATACTTTTATAAATTCTATGGCCGCCGGACTAAAGCACGTAAGCACAGATTACTAAATAGTTACTACATAAGCACAAGTTTTTGAGGTAGTGAAAAAAGCCTATTATAAAATTGCTCTATGTCTCTTTATCTTTTGTTATCTATATTACATTGACGGCGAGCTGACATGAAACAATGGATTGAACATTTATATATTTTTTTTATAACAACCAAGCAAACTGCTATTTAATGTTTTATGTTTTTTTTTTATTTTCCATCACCAATGACTTTGTTTAATGTCAAAGTCATGGTACATTTGCGAATTAGTAGTCGCAATACCACACGCTAACTGTGATGGGAAACATCGTGAAGAAAACCGCGGCTTGGTTGGCACGCACGTATTGACTAGTCTTTCCTGTGGTTTAGGCCGACTAACCTGTCAGGATGATATAACAATTAACATTTTAACATTTACATACAGGCACATACATTGCTTCTGACTCCACAATAGGATACCCTGTGTCGTGGGAACCAGAAACAACGACATGACAAACATGTAAACATCCATGACCTGCGGTTTTTTTTGTCCCCAGCTGGGATTCGAACCCGGGACCTCTTGCATGGTAGGGAGATGCGCTACCGCTGCGCCACAGAGGTATAGGTAGCTGGTCAAGCCTTCACCATCTGAAACAATGTCCCAGACATTGCAGCATCCGAGAGCTCCCTTCACCCATCTTATTACGTAGTCGCAGAGGTTAATGTATTTTGTTTTATATCATCCACCTGGAATAAGCCGATTAAAGCTACGCTAAACAACAACACAAAGAAAGAGAACACCGGACGAAACCTGTCTTTCTTTATTACTCTGGTAGTTTATTAATCTCCTTTATTAATATTCACGGCAGTCGAAATTCCAGTTCCCACCCACCGCTGGCAATGGTATACGGAGGACAATACGTTGTCTAGGTACATGGCAGCTAGAAGAAATATTCTAATAATGAAATCAAAGGGCCGTCGTACATTTGTACAAATGTTCTCGGTCTGGGTGTATTTTCATTTTTGTGATGTCCTTGTCTGGTTACAATAGGACAGGGTATCCTAGTTTGGGGCCGTTAAGCAACAACAGGCGCGGTCAAGTGCAGGATGGGTGACCGTCCCGTGATTGCCGCTAGTGGCATTTTTCCGAGCGCTCGCGTGGTTCGCAAGGCACGTTAAGACGTTGGTGCCGGCTGTCATGTAATGGCAGTCGTTAAGCCATTATCTGAGGCCTTATGGGTGGCTAATAACTTCTGACAGTAAGGCCCGCCACTGCCTTATAATCCTCCACCAAGGCTTGGCCCCCGTGGTGAGTATGGCCTAATCTCCCTGCGATGTAGGCAGAGACCCGTGACCCAGCAGTGGGGACATACAAGGGTTGATATCGATAAAGGGTAGATATCATCATCTTCAAGTACGGTTCAAAGCGGTATGCGGTGGATATATTAGTAGAAAAGTGACTTCGCTGCTAACTAAACCCGTGAATCAACGATCAACAGCCCGTATAGCGCCTCTATCGGCGCAGATCAAAGGACAGCCGGCGGCAGATTTGCGCCAGAGGCTGATAATACACTCGCCGACGAACACGGGCCTTTGAGGCCATAGCAGAGCTAGTACCTACTGTGATCTTCCTCATATCATTTTGTTTTCTCATTCAATGTTGCTCTGCAGTCAGGGAACTTTGATTTAAAAAAAATTAAGTATGTAATAAATCTATGAAACGAGTCTTCGCTTTACAAGTATTATATGAAGTTCCGACTTTATTGAAGCCGGTTTCATGATTTATTTATATAAACATTTTTATTTAATAAGTTCTTGATCTAACTTTCCATCTACTGAACCGATTCTGACTTACATTAAAAACCTTATCTAAAATGTATCAAATACCTACTGCATGAAAACATTGTTACAGTCTATTAGCTTTTAGAATATACCTCGGCTACTATCGGATAGAACCGATGATATTGCAATAAGGTATTATACATATCGTATTGTTATTTATAACTTTACATAATTTTTCGAAATAGTGAAGAAAAGTTTTATACACAGCAGAAATAGGTGCTTTCGGCGAAAACCGAAGCCTACTCTAGAGTCCGAGGTATAATAGCTAACAGACTGTAAAATCGGTTCAAAAAAGACAAGGTAAAAAATATTTATTCTAATAACAACAAATTCTAGTGGTTGCTCATATCTAGAGTAAAGTTATTCGTGGGTCCCCACGCCAGATTTGCACGCGTTGTAGAAATTGTTAAAGTTGGTCTTGTCTACCCCTCCGAGATACAGGCGCGATTTTATGTACGAGTCTATGTGTGGGAAAACGTTGCGTTTCAAATGACCCCTGAAGGAGGCTAATGTGTTTGGTTCCTTTTACGTGAGTTTACCTATATACCTATGCTGTTTTTTATGTTCCAACGGCACGCTTCAACCGAATCGTTGGAATGTGGCAAATGGGGTTGCAATCCATTCATCATGATTTGCACGGGTGAAAAGTCATTATATCAATTACCATAATATCGCACTTTAATTAAATTGAAATAATCGTACTTGCATACATAGTAGCGTGGAGAACCGTAGTAGGAGGTTTTATATGGAACAGCTGTTTTTCTCCACTCTGGTACGTTTAGTTTATTCAGCCGATAGACTACAGTCAACAACACATCAACCCTTACGTACGAAGCGGTGGTAGCGAAGCGGTGCAGAAAGCCGCCGTCTTCTCAATCGGGAAGTTGCGGGATCGGACCCCGGCATGTACCAATGATTTTGTTTACTAAGTTATGTACATTTGTGAAGTTATAGTAGCACTACTACTCGCTGACCGTGAAGGAAAACATCGTAAGGAAACCCTATTGTCTGAAGTGTCAACGTACCTCAGAGCTTGCTACGAACAATTGCCCAACTACAAGGCTGAGTGCAGAAATCTCGGGTCTATAGAAGTAGCTAACCCTTACGTACTTGCACTCTAATCAGTTACAACAAAAGTGTGAGGGTTGATGCGCTATCATATGTACAGTGTAACTACCTTTAACATACAGTGTAACTACCTTAAAGCGCTGCCCGGTGTTAACTAGCACCACCAATTGAAAAAATCATAATTATTGTCTTTTATAACGCGTCTTTTAAAAAGTGAACATTATACAAAAATAAACGTCGTAGCTATATTAGAACCTACTGAAAAGAACCTAGGTTCAAGAATCGAGGACTTAATCAGTTTTGCCTAAAACGGCTACTCTTAGTGGAAACCGATTAAAGTCCTAGGTGGTTGATTCTAGGTTCTAGATGTAGGTCCTAAAAATAGTTGTCACAGTGGCTAAGATTCATAATGTACACTTTTTGAAAAATAAAACGTGGGTGAAAATAAAAGTTATGGGTGCATGAAAGGAGAATCCCTGATCGACATATTCATTGAGCCCGTTCGTCTGGCGTACCCTAGTTACCGAAGATCAGAGAATCCCTTACGCTGATTGGCAAATCCTTTCACCACGATGCTTGCCATTGACACGCTAAGAAAAAGAAGAAGAATTTATCATTTTTATTCCATTGGTGGCGCTGGTTAGCATAGCGTAGCGCTTTGTCAGTTCATCAATCAATCAAATCAATTTATTTCAACGTAAAGAATTTACATTCTGTTTGCTGAATGTCAATGTATAATGGAAAATGTAAGCCGCTGCCTTCGAGCCGTATTGTAGTGGAGAAAAAGGCAGGGGGAAAAAAAAACTGCACTCCGACCATCTTTCCTCAAGTCATCTTAAACCAAATACATCAGTTGCCATACGTAAACCTAATAAGATTTCATGATTACCATTAACAACCCTAAATACCCAAGCATTTGTCAAATGTCTCACAATAGTATGGGAAAACATAAGTGCTGCGGCCAGACACACGAATAGCACTCGTGACCATCATCACGTCATCATCATCATCAGCAGGCTATATCAGTCCACTGCCGGACATAGCCCTCCCCTAATGAGTTCGTCGGTTCAGTTGCTTGTTATGCTAGCTATGATTGGGAAAAAGGAAATGCTGTCGTCTAGACCAGCACGCGGTATAGTCGACACTGCCAGCACGGTAATCTGATAAATGAAGGCGCTTAAATTTCACCTACTGAGCGGTCGTTGTATGACGTGGTGCAACAGAATTAGGGTAAACGTGGTGTTGAGATGTTTGCTTATCGGTCGACTTGTGTGAGAGGTAATTTGATCGAGTGTGTTTGTATCTTTAGATCATACATACCAATGCTCATGCCACGCGTGATACAGGTGCTGTATTCTTCTTGAAGACTTTCTGTTGGGAACTGACTTATTTATTTACGATTAATAAATGTTGATTAAGCGAAAGAGATCGGTAGACCCTGGTCCCTGCCTACCCCTCCGGATAACCTGCGTGAGTGTATATGTTATTTTGCAAGAAAAGAAACCCAGAGACTTGTAAAAATTATAAGATAAGAATATTCTTTATTGTACACCAGAGCGCATATTATAAAACATGTAAAGATACAAAGTACAATTAGCGGCCTTATTGCTAAAAGCAATTTCGTGCAGACAACCAAATAATATCCAAACTTAACCATTTTATTAATAAGAATGAAACAATACAGTGATTAGTTGATTATTACACAACATCAAATCGCTTATAAATTTGATAAGTTACAAATTCCATAAGCACAAACAAATCACTGATCTCCAACAAAGCGGATCACAGTTCCACATATTCCAAGCTCGTAGGTAAACGGTGACTCGGCATATCTGCCGGACATTTCACATCACTCGTCATATTGTTACACTGCTATAGTGTAGCAGGGGCGAATAAAGTGCGGGCGGCGTCAGACGCTGCTTTATGTGTGTATAATATAAACCGATCCTTCACGGTACCTCAAAACCTATTGTACAATTTGCGAACCAGATGAATCCTAAGAAGAAGGGGTACGGGTCAAAATTACTTGGCCTACGAGGTTATTTGATGGAACTGCGGTGTTTTTGTTTGGCGTTTTTTGCCGACACAAAGGCTCTGCTAATCGTCGAGACTTGTGTCGACAAGTGTGGACACGCCTTAGCCGAGATATGGAAGCGTCGTCGTGGGTGTTTGGTTAAAGATAAAACTTGTGGAAGGCCCTTGCTTTTTAAAAAGTTTACAAATAAATAGACTTTAATTGTTCAAGTTTTGTAAAAGGAACATGTAACGCAATACCGTTATAATAACACGACCGCGGCTTTCATTCTTACAGGTCTTTCAACTTTCCTGCGCCCGCGCAGCTCGATATAAAAGACATCAACGCACGACCATGATATTGCCACAACGAAGTTCGCCAGCATCTTGCTCTTTTCAAGTGAATATAAATGTTTATCGATACAATTACCGAGACCAATTCACTCGCGTTTATTTGCCTTTTACAAACTAACAGTTGCCAATGGCCAAATAAACCTTGGCGCCTTCCGTTAAGCTCTTAAAGCATTTTTTACGACGCGAAATATTTGTCAACAATAAAATGAGACGTTCTCTTTTATGGCCAGCAACATTCTGAATGCAGCTTGAAATAGATTGGGTCCACTTAGAGGTTGCCGCCTGGGTGCCTTCACCACTGTAACTTTACCTTCCTGGGTCCCCGTTCCAGGCAGTTCAAAGCTCCTATCGCCTTCGAAATAAGCCCTTAGTTTCAATGGCAGGTTCTGTAGCTAAGTGTAAAGGGATTCCATGTATTGAAGGAACAAAAGTCGCTGCGGGCGGCGGCGGCGACAGGTATGGTGAATGAAGCTGGTGGGTACCTGCGGGATTATCTACCGGGTGATAAATTAGAAATATGGCAGTTAAGTAACATTCGTCATAGGAATGGTGCAGACGCCTTTAGAACACCCCCTGGGTTTGTTAGGAGGCAAAAAGCTGGAATATAGAAAATAATGCGTTACCATTTTTGGGTAAATTGTAGTCATCGACACTGAATGGTTTTTGTTACTAAGTGACGAGTTTTATTAAGCTTTTGACGTTTTATCTTTAAAGTCTATTATTTATTTTAAAAACCGGTCAAGTGCGTGTGGGTCACGCACAGTGTAGGGTTCCGTAGAAGAATAGGGTTTTACCTTCTTCACAGAACTAACTTCTTTCATTATTTTCATCAACTTTATAGTTTTTAGTTGAATTGGTACAGAGTTTCCTTTTTTAAATTGGTTGGTTGATATTTTATACGTTACGTTTCGTGATTTAATGCCCAATCCAACGATATCCCACACCATGGTGTAGACGTGAAAAAAATCCATCCCTATTTAAAACCTTTTTTTCAAGTTTTAAAAAAATTGGGATGGAAATCTACCGTTTTGTTGGCGTGATTAATATGTATATATGCCAAATTTCAGCTTTAAAGTGGTATGTCGTCTTTGCGCTAAGCCACGGACATACAGATGGTCATGGCGAAACTATAAGAGTTCCTTGAATACCCTATCGTGACCCTAAAAAGTTAGAGTGAAATGAAACGGGCGTTGGCTCGCTGCATTGCTTCTAAATTGCAGGCTGTCTGTCAATTTACCTATATTTGGCCCACTTTATTCTAAAAAGTCATACCTACCATATCTATTATAATTTCCTTACCTTTCTAACCTCTATTTAACGAATGGGACAGCAAATACACGTCCTTAGGAGTTATATATTATCCAAAGAGGTTTGTTTGATACAGAAGTGCGCGCGCAGACGACCTCCGTGAATGCCTCCACCAATAAACGAGCAGCATTATAGCTGAAAACCTTCGCTGGAAAAATAACTTTCCTTTAGACGTCAGGAAAAATCCAGCGACCGCTAAAAATCGGTGGGGGTTCCAAATAACGCTAAAGCTTTCAGCGTAGGGTAGGTCGTTTTATGTAGCGTTATGTATGGACCGCTGAAAACGTGAGACTGAATCAATGATGGACTGGCGGAGCGTTACAGTAATATATGGGAGGCTTTAGCGTAGAGGGAGGTGTGAAATGAGTGCAGTTCAGTTTGGAGCTCCATTTTGAATACATTATGGATTTATTATGTAACTGAACTGAACTGAAAGGTTTATAAATATTGGAAGAAGTTTTTTATTCATCTCTTAAATACTGGCAAGGAGGAGTGTAGATGTATAGGAGCGAGAATAGAAAAGAAAAACAAATCAAATATAGAATTTCACATTACACATTTTTTTCCGCCAGCTGAAACTTAAAGGCATTTAGTCAATGAAAAACAAAAACCGGCCAGACAGACAGGTTCGAGCCGTGCGTATGTAGTTTTATTTCAGAGATTCGATTCGTCTTTCGAACGCCTGGCGGCCAGTCCGGACAGACCGCCGAGGCAGGAGCACGTCGGTTCAGCGCTCGGTCCCGCTCACGCGCTCGCGAGTGTCACGTTCGAATTTCGAATTTTTTGTTGTTTTTCTGTGACAGTGACAATGAAGTGTTTGGTGGTGTTGTCGGTTCTCGCTGTGTGTGTGGCGGTGGCCAGTGGGGCGGCCTCATGCAGGGCTGCCGAGGAGTTCTTCGCGAGGCACAACGTAACAGCTGATGCTGATGATATCACAGGTGCGGGCTCTTGCTTATGTTTGAATGTGAGCGATATTCCGGGTTACCTTGGTGGTTTTCCGATTAAATATTTTCTTAGTTTAAATAAATATATACGTTGTTGCCAGTAAACCGAAAATTTATAGAAGTACAGCAGGTCTGAACAGTTCGGGGTTAAGGCTTTACACAAACATTGAGCTCAGTTTTAGTGAGAGACAAAGCTTCATGGCGTGGTATACTAGTATAAAGACTAGGCGACATTTTTTACGACCATGTATAGTTCATCGTGGTCGTCCTCTATCATCAAACAATAAAACCTAACCGTTGTCTGCCATTAATATTTTCTTGAAATTGTGACTTTCAGTAAAATCTTCGGGCAAAAAACTAATAGTCTTATAGGTAAGTCCAGTCGACAGCACATCACATTTTAATGGTAAAGTCATATGTATGAAAATTTCGCGTAGTATGCAATATGAAAACTAAACTGCACTAACCCGTGCTAAGGACAATTTTTAAAAACCTATTTAGAGGCTAAACAGAGAATAGTGTAAAGAGGTTCGAAATTTCACTGATGCCTGTGAGTCGCCCATTAGCTCAGTTGGAAAGAGCGCTGGCACGGATAGCCAGAGGTCGCGGGTTCAAATCCCGGCATGGGTGGAATTTTTAGCCTCGAAACCGCGACTTCTGGCTAACCGTGCCAGCGCTCTTCCAACAGAGCTAATGGGCGACTACCGGCATCAGTGAAATTTCGAACCTCTTCACAATACTCTCAGTTATTGAGAATTATGTTGGTGCATTAAAATAATATAAAAAGAATCATAAAAATCTAAGCCTTTTTGGAAGAGTTCGATTACAAACACTGTGACATGAGATTTTAATATATTAGATATGGTATTGAACCTTCTACTGCGACAGAAAGTTGTTCGCGACAGATAGCACAGCTTACTCTAGACTACTCGTCGCTCGCTTTGTGTAGAGTCTGTACTTCCGAACGGCAATAATTACAGACGATAGCGCGTCAACCTCAGTGCACTCCTGCGCATCAAACTGTTAAGGTTGACCAGGTGTGGACTGTACTTGAAGGAGCAACTAACTTGTGGAATGAGATACAGAGTAAAGCACGCTGTAAACATACAGATAGATTATTATACTAGCTAACTCCGCAAACGTTGTTTTACCATATTATTAGCCTACGACCTATTCTGAGATCTACCAAATACATAAGAACATCATAAATATCGAAGCCGTTTCGAAGGAGTTCGATTACAATGTGATAGGAGATTTTTATATATTAGATTTTACATACATTGTAATTATAATGATTTGATCACTTGGTAATTTGCTATCAATAAATTACCAAGGAACAAAATCTTAGCACTAATGCACCCTTTGACCCTACTTTGTTATATAAGTAGTTCTAAAAACTTTTCTTTTTAATTTAATTTTTAATGTACCGCCTGCCTGTATGGACGCATAGTCTGAAATAAAGTTTTATTTATTTATTATTAAAATCACGTTAGCTTTTCAGTACCCACAGTAGTCACTACTTGGTAAAATGGAGCTGTCATCAATTCCTCACTCATCACTCGCGATTATTTGCGAATTTAACTTCATTTATTGGGACACAACTATACATGATGACAATTTGACTTCAAAACTATCCACTATAAGTGTATTTAAAAGTATGAAAATTTTTGCCCAGATGTATTCCTTCGAGTACTTACGCGTTGAAATAATTTCTACAGTTTAGGTAAAGCTCTAGCCTTTATATAGCCCCCAGGGCCCTTTGTTACATCAAAGTTAATATCCGATTTTTTTGTCAAAAAAATATTTATTGTTAGATAGATTGAGAACACTTAATTGCACAGACAGAAAAAAATACAGCTACGATTTCTTTAATCTAAGTAATGTTACAGTCAGTGTTAGCTTTTAGAATATACCTCGGACTCTAGAGTAGGCTTCGGTTTTCGCCGAAAGCACACGAGTGCACAAAGAGCACACTACTTCGTGCTCTGTATAAAACTTTTCTTCACTATTTTGAAAAGTTATGTAAATGAAGTGTCATATTAGTTCTGATATATCTACTACACGAATATATCCAATTCTATCCGACAGTAACCGAGGTATATTCTAAAAGCTAACAGACTTATACACAATGTTAGTGACGGGTTGCTAATCGAATACATGTTTACCAAGTGTCATATTTGCTCGACAAATCGGCAAATAATCCAGTGGATCGGATGGACACTTTTATGCCCCAATTCACAGGCCTAGGATTCTGCTAGGTAACGCAAATTACAAAAAAACCATTGCCTTAGCAAATGTTTTTATTTAATTGCCTTCTGTTGTTTGCTAGCACAAACGCAATGAGTCTTTACGGCGTTAATATAATAAAAATACCTATAGAAATCATTTGTTAGAGCCTGCAGCACTCTATCAACTACATATTCGTATATCTAAGGTAAGATTTGCGAACGGTGGCAGCAAGTAGATAGGGTTTGAGTTTTACAAAAAATCTTCTTATATTAGAAATAAACTCATGCCTGTACCCCGTACGGTTTAACAGAGACCAGGGTTTGCCGCGATCTTGACAGATCACCTTCGCTTCATCAACGTTCATAAGTAGTTGCATGCACGCACGCCGGTTCCGGGTACTTTTTATCTTTCCCTTAGCTACTTAATACATCCCCTATATGGTCGATGTATGTCCGCCTGGGACGTCCCTTACCAGCCCAGATTTTATAATTTAATAAAATTAGCGCCATGCTGGTGTCGCAGCTTAACGTATATGGTTTTACATTGAAGAGTGTCTATTCTGTCTTAAATGTTCGATAGAACACTCACTCGCTCTTCTTCTCTTATATAGATAAGGTTTTAAGTATTATATCTCAGACAATGCAACTAAAATGCAGTGAATCAGTTATATAAAAGCAGTCGGGTATTGGAAAACGGATAATTGAAATTGCAATAACAAAACTATTTTCAATAGATGTCTATTTTAATTTCGAGATTTGCGGACCTATTTTGAAAATAACCCCATACCTCTCTTTTTCTCGTAAACTAACTATCTGTGTATTGTGCTTGAGTTGTTTTTTTTTGAATGAATGAATGAATGAATTCAGCTGTTTTGGACTAATTAACACATTGTTGATGTAAGGGAAAGGTCAGCGGCGGATAGGTCAGTTTTGTTACTCTACCAAGAGAGCTAAGCTGCGGCGGCAACAAAGCTGTGTGCTAATCAAGCCAATAACAGTCACCTGTCGACGTTTCGTGTTGACCGCAGACTAAACACGACACGGCAACCGTCTCGGCCGGCCAGACCGCGCAGCCGGTGTAGGGTTACCGCACGAGCCGACCTCAGCTGATGCAGGGAACAGGTTAGGTCCTTACGGTCATCGGTACAGCGCCACCAAGTTATCTGTTCAGGTGGGCAAAATTGTAACTACGGCCTTATCATCCGCCATATTGAAAAGAAACATTCCGCTGTCTGTTGATTTATAGATATATTTTATTTACATTTAAGGACAGGCCTTTGACATTAAATTTTCCATTTTTTCTAAGTAAATTTCTTAAATGGCACCTCCAAATTCTCCACTAGCGCCGCTATCAACTGAACAGATAAGATGGTGGCACAGTACACGGATCTGTCTGAACGCTGACGTTTTGTGTTTTTTATTATCCTGTCGGAATTTGTCATAGTGCTGTTGAGCAAAGAGGTCTTAACCTGAGCTGATGAAGTGGACCAGCTGGTCGGTTATGCCATTATGGTGGATATAGGGTGGATACGACTTTATCAGTCATATCCATAATACGGGTGTTGTGTTTATATTGTATTTAAAAACTGTATTAGCCTGATCGACTTTCGATGCCTGGGCAAAAGCGTCTGATATATGGTTAAAAAATTCTTTTGATGGTTGAGTTCTGACGGTAGATTGCACTAACTTATCTAAGGTTTTTTTAAAACAGAATCTAATGGTAGCATCATAATTGCTTTTTGAAAAAACGTATTATTAAACAAGACATGTTTTTTCCGATGGTTGCGCTAGTTGACATCTCTGCCTTCATTATGTAACTTTTCACGCATGCATATGTGTGCGAAAGCAGATTGTTTACTTAGCTCTACCGTATAGATATGGGGCGTAATATGTATCACACACAGTCTATGTACCATTTCAGTGGATATCTGATGCGTGACAGTGATACTGCGCCACAAAATTGCGCGATAAAGTCTAGTCGATATATCGTTTTTGCACACAGATGTACGTGGAATGTTACATAATACAGGCGCTGGCAGTGCCTTAAATTTTAAATAAGATAATTATATAAGATCCGTAATACACGTTAGTCACAATATGAATTTTCGTATATTAACACTCACTGATGAATTAACTTCGTGGTCTGTTCTTTAGCTACATTTTCTCAAAGTACTTATTATCTCATTGCTAAGCCTTTTATTTTTGACACTTAAAAAATATTGCTAAGGTTAAAAGCTCACCAAAGAGTTAACATCTCGTTAGCAAGTCGTCGGTCTGTGCATTATCGCAACGGGTAATATGCTAAGCCGTGGTTTCTAAAAGTTGTAGAAAGATAGACTTTATTGGATAGAAACTTTCTCGATACTTCACGAGGTCGGTGCTTTCTGCTTTGACGCCCACGTGTTACTGTAAAGAGCTTTCTTTTTTTGTATGAGCAAGTGTAACGATTATCAAGTAAAATCGTTGCTGATCTTTGCGACTGCCAAATTGAATTTCGAACACTGCTCGAATGACCCGACTTTGACAATAGAATTTATTCAAGTTGACTAACTTCAACCCGAAAAAACTTACTGCTAGTGAATTGTACGAGTAGTTTTTCCTAAAACTGGTCCTTTTTTATACTACACCGGGAGTAAACTTGTAGGCAAAAAATAAAAGATTATATTTAAGGGGGCTATGCTAAGCAAGTTAATGCTTACTTGCTTAGCTTATATTAATGCTTAACTAACCAAAAACAACGGTACACCGACCTTTAGATACGTGCCCTGTAATTAATTACGTAAAAGGCGACTTAGCAACAAAAATGTAAAGGTCAACTGTAAGAGCAAACGGGGGCTTGTTTACATTGTCTAGTCACATAAAGAAAGGCGCGACCTAGTTGCAATCTGGAATCAGCTCATAATCGCTTCATATTATGCTCGCGTGCGTCCGCCAGCGTGTCGGAGGAAGATTAAAGACGCGTCGTGACGAGCGGGTTACCATCGCGTCGATGTGCACTCGGCTGTGCGCGAGCTGAACTGTGACCCTGCCTTGGCTCACTTGTGGCTACTGACTAAGATTATTTGTTCTTATAATACTACTAGCTAAGCCCCGCTGTGTCCTGATTTTCCCATGGTAACAAGATATTTTCCCGCAGTAAAACGTAGCCTATGTGTTAATCCACGGTGTCAGCTAACTCAATACCAAATTTACTCACCCACAGATTGCCACTAAGCGAAATGGCATGGCAAAACAACAGGTAATGTATTCTGAGAATATATATTACATCTCTCCAGCCTATGTACAGAGCATATCTGTATGCTGTAGCACCCAAAACTTTGAGAAAATACCGAGTAATGGTTGATTGTCTTTGATAATAAAAATCATAACATACATACATACATACATACATAACCTCACGCCTGTATCCCAGAGGGGTAGGCAGAGACCAGGGACAGCCACTTGCCACGATCCTGACAGATCACCTTCGCTTCGTGCGCATAAGTCGTTGCATGCACGCACGCCGGGTTCCGGGTACTTTTTATCTTCCCCTTTGCTAATACATCCCCTATTTGGTCGATATGAATCGCTGAATGTGTTGGTTAGCGCAAATGTCGAACTGATTTTGCTAATTCTTTTTTTGGAATATTCCTTGAAGTACAAGGATAGTTCTTACGGAGAGAAAAATAATAATAATGAATCGACTGTTAGGCGGTACGAAGTTCGCTGGGTCTGCTAGTTTGTAATAAAAATCATAACTTGTTTTATAATACGTAAGGAAATCGATTATATTGATTGATAATAAGTGCTAGGCTGTAGCGCTGGTAGCTCAGTGGGTAGAACCATGGACTGGCAAGCGAGAGCCCCAGGTTCGATCCCGAGTGCGGGCATGTACCAATGACTTTGTTTAATTTCAAAGTTACGTACATTTGCGAATTTGTAGTCGCAATACCACACGCTAACGGTGAAGGAAAACATCGTGAGGAAACCCGCGGCTTGGTTGGTTCCGCACGTATTGACTAGTCTTTCCTGTGGGCTAGGCCGACTAAGCTGTCAGGATGGTATAGGTGCTGGGCAAGCCTACACCATTTATAAAACTATGTCCCAGGCACTACAGCGTCGGAGTGGTCCCTTCACCCATCTAGTGTGAGTGAAGATACCACTGGACGCTGTATAAATCATCTCATTAAGTAGATGCAAAAAAAAAAAAAAAGGCTAGGCTGTATGTTCTAAGAATAATTATCACAGTTCTTAAGACTTTTGATGTTTACTTTTTGAAAAAAGAACGTATTATAAAACAAGTTATCGTTTTTATCCCTTTGGTGGCATTAGTTAGCACCCCAAAGCCTTTCCTATTTCATTTATCTTATTTCAGGACATTGTATTACGACGGGCGACCTTTGTATTTCTCGGGGCTGGATTCAGTTCTAGTGGGTTGGTTCTTTTCTTTCGTCTCCCTCGGGAAATTCATGGTATCATTGCTTTATCTGACAGTTTCTTCAGTGACGTAAAAATTTCGACATATACCTATTTCCGACCACTCTCAATTTCTAGAACTATTTAAATGTACCTATTTTTACACGCTATAGTTTAAGTAGGTATGTGATGAAAACCTTTTTGTGTGATGAAATTTATAGAAATGTATTAAGTCGATTTTAACGAATCAAGTTAATTACAACATTGTTAACGCCAAAGTCGTACGAAAAGACATAAAATATCTGTTAATATGTACCTCAATAAAAGAAGAAAATTAACTGGACGGTAAATTGAATCCAATTTAAACCTACGATGGTTTGTGTGAATTTGATTAACCAAGGCCGGATGTGCTCAATTATGTGTAAATTAGTGTAATTGAGTGTTAGTGTCATAATAAATAACAGCCACCTGTAAACAGATTTAATAGCCATTCTTAAACACGTAAACTTGCTATTGCGTAGGCAGAGATACTATTTAATGGATTTATCAGAGGACTGGCTTTTCAATTACTATAGTTACAGGTGACAGCAGGTCTTCTTTGCATTTTTGTTGCAAAGTAGCCCGTATCGTAACTGAGTTGAGTGCATGCATGTAAACGTTGATGTGTTGTTGACTGTACAAAATTACGTTACTAAATGTTATTCTTCATTCAGTAAATCATTGCGAAATGAGTCAATAGGTAGATGTACCTTCGATTGGACTTTCAATTACGGTAGATATAAAATTGGAAGAGATTTTAATTTCCATTGAGTAAATCACTACCTACAGGAAACCGCACTGCCCGCTCTTAGGCCGACTAAGCTGTCAGGATGGTATAGGTACTGGGCAAGCCTACACCATCTAAAAAAAATGTCCTAGGCACTGCAGCGTTCCAGTGGTCTCTTTACCCATCTAGTTTGAGTGAAGTTGCCATTGAACGCTGATCATCACATTACGTAGGTGCAAAGGCCATATCACTATAAGTAATTATATCTTTGACATTACTTTTAAATAAATGAGAATTGTCATGAAGTTAACAACATTCACATCACTTCATGATAAAACTTATATTATCTTAATAATAATTAAGATAATATAAGATAAAGTTTTGTTTACAGGCCAAATCACACATTTTACACTTAGGTGAAATGGACCCTAAAAAAACACAAAAAATTTGCATCCAAACATAGCGAAATTAAATCTTATTAAATAACTTAATAACATATTTCTACATAAACAAAATTAGAAATATGAAACAATGATGCAAGTGGAATTTTCCGAGCGCTTCCGTGCTTAGCAAGGCGCAAGGCCCGCCACTGTCTAACAATCCTCCACCAACACGGACTTGGCCCCGTTGTGGAGTATGTATGGCCTAACCATCCTGCGATGTAGGCAGAGACCCGTGCCTCAGCAGTGGGCACATAAAAGGGTTGACCTGATATCGATATCGATGCAAGTTTTGCAGTTTATAAAAAATGCTAAAATAATTCTACTTGAAGAGTAAACATGTATCGCGTTAACGTATTATTATTATTATCACATAATTTCCAAGATAATAGTATCGTAGCACTCGCGACAGCTGACATGAGTTCTAATTATACTAGACCGAGTTTATCAGTTCAATTACTAAATCAATTTTACTATACCTACACACAGCCTGTAACAATCCAGTCAACGCTCCGTCTAAATGTTCCTAAATCGATGTAATGCACAGCGCAGTAAGTGCATTGTTACCGTTGTTTGATTTGAGTAGCAATATGCGAGTACATTTTGTCACTGCACTTGATTGTTTTTGGTTTTCTGTCACTCACACTGTCACTGTATTTTTTAAACAGATCACTGAGCCAGTACTAATTTTAGAGTCTGAGAGTCATTGTATGATATTAAAAGAGTTGAACCGTTTATAATAACTATACTGTAACGATCACATAAAGGGTCTATTAGAGCACATTAACACTATTACAAAAACTCCTAATCTGTGCAAACGTGAAAGATGTATTACATTTGTTTTTTACCGAATACTTGACATCTCGATCTGTAAATATTATTTAATATTGTAAATAAATAATATTCTTCTTCTTTTTTGTCGTATCCATATGGCCGAGGGACGTGACTATGAGGCAGCTTCCGCTACCAGCTCTCTCCATTTGCTTCTATAATGCGCCAGATGTATGGCTGCTTGTAGGGTCCCTCCCGTCCCTCCGAAGCTTTTGTTATGATGTCTATCCAACGCGTTGGTGCTCGTCCTCTGCTTCGTTTCCCTTTCGCACGACCGGTGATAACAACATATTCCAGGTTATCTGGCCCGCGTCGGACGATATGTCCGAAGAACTTCAGGCTGCGTTAAGTACAGATTGTGGAGAGCCTTTTGTATCTGAAGTTCTTCTAGAATAGATACGTTTGTGCGGCGTTCGGTCCAAGATATACGGAGCATTCTCCGCCAGCACCACATTTCAAACGCATATATATCGCAAATATTATTATTAACCTTAATATTAAAAGAGTTACAAATGAAACTTCATTTTAAAGGTTAGCAAACGCTAAGGCTACAATCATAAATTAAAATGTCGTAAATAGTGTCCCAACATCTTCCCCCTTCTCAGCGTATTTGAGCACAGGGTCGACGGGTCTCGGGACTGAGAATATTTTCAGGGATCGCCCATCTCTACGCGCGACTTGCCGTCATGTTACCTGTGCTGGTTACACACGGGGATCGAAGGGTGTGTATTATCTGTGTGAACGTTATAATAAGCTACTAAAGTTTCACAGTGTCAGTTCTGTGTATCTCAATTTCAACCAAAGGTGACTCGGTGTCATGTACTTAGGTCATGCACGACCGTATGCTAACGAGTCTGTAACAATGACGGTCGCGGGTTCAGGGTCGGGTGGCCAGCTGACGGCTGAGGATCTCGTTACCTACCATTATTGCTCAAAGGGTTATAGCTCTTTAACCGGATGTAAGAAAGTAACAGCTGGGCTTATTGCGAAGGGGGTTAGACCTTATTCTGGGGTAGAATATGGGTTAAAATTGTGTATAAACGTAGAGCAGTAACAGCTGGATGATGTACTCTATTTTGGACCTTATGCTCGCGTGAATAAATTCTTTATGTAAAAATTATTCTCTTTATATTTAGAGAAGTAACATTAATCATCTAGAAGCACGTTATATTTGAGAACGCAGAACCTTAGCAACATTTTGCGTAAATGTATACGACTGTACTGAAAACTGCATGTGTCTGTTGGTTTCAAATCTCAAGTAGGGAAAAATACACTATCTGTAGACTGACAAAATGTAATTACGTACGCCCTGTGCGATAAAGGCTTAAAAAACAAAACGCTGTTGTAGAAAATAAAATTAAAATAGCTGAAAGAAGAGGTATGTATGACTAAACGCAACTAAAAGTGGCTTCTGCTATCTGACAGCATTACCTATCTATTTGCTTAGCCAGGGATAAACTCTATTCAGTGAATAAGTACAAAAACTTCGTGCGTCATGGTATTTGCAGTGGAAAACACAGAAATTTTTTTTGAGTGGCAACTCTGTCAATCAGTAATTTATTTGTTTATGGCTTTATAATTATTTTTCCAGTGATTTGACGGAGGTCGACCTCAGAATAATAATAATAACTACAAATCTACTCGTCCCACCCGTCAACTACCTGTCTCACTTTTCCTTCAGCAACTCTCCATCGTAGGTTGTCTGGAAGAAATTGCTCTAATCAATAAGGCCGCCAATTGTACTGTACCTTTGTAATTATTTTATGTTTGTTTTTTCCTGGTGTACAACAAAGAATATTCTTATCTTATCTTTCTTGAACACAAATATTAATAATTATTATTAATAATCGGTATCTTTAAGTTCATATAAAGTAATTAGTTTATAAATTTAATTTTAACTTCAATTACTAATAATCAATATTGTTGACTTTATATAAAAAATAATTGGTTTGTCTATTTTGGAACGTAACTTCATAATTAACTTTTGTAATTTTTGCCGAGGGTAGTAAACTAACCGTTAATGATTTCTAAAAGACACCTGTCACCTCAGTCATCCGGGACCACGGCACCTGAAAAAGTGCCGAAACGTTGGAAAATTGTAAAAATGTAATAAACGAGCATAAATCCGTATAAAAACAGTTTTAATTATTATTATTAAATTATTTATTGTACAAGTAAAGATTGTACAATTGGCGGGCTTAATACTAAATAGTATTTTATTTTAGCTAAACAACTATTCTAAATTATATACAAACACAACTTCCCGTTACATTAAAGATACAAAAATTTTCAGGCCTTCTTCTGATACCTGTGCCAGCAAAAATTCTATAATAGGTACCTACACATGTAACAGGTACCACCAAATCCAGGAACTATCTGACGTCAATCCTGATCCATTTGAATAACATTACTAGTACGTGTGTACTTTAAATATCCACCTAAGTTTTGTCGATCGCTATTAGTTCGACGAAGCATTAACATGGCCTTTTAAATATAAGCGACAATGGGAGAGAAAGTACTTTGTCGATAATAGCTCGGGCGCCATTAGAATATCGAGCCCGATCGGCGAAATCGTAAAAGCCATTTAGGCGGAAAGTTACGAAAAAATTTACGCGTCTGATGACGATTGGATCTACACTCTTAGGGGTGAGTTCTCAGAGGCGTTCGTGCGGTATTCTGTACGGGGAGAGGAAATAAAATGAATCGAGGGAGCTGTTCACACTCTCGCAGTTGCGCTGTCTCCCAGAGAATGTGGATGCGGAGCGAGACTTCGTTGGGGGAGGTGGGGACACAGAAAAGAAATACATAAAAGTCTCCCTTCAATAAATAAAGTTTCAGGAAAGAAATTGTCGCTTTACTTGCCAAATTCACGGTCTTCCCAAATTGTACAGTGTACTATCGATACATATACAAGTGCCTCTACAGTGATGTATCGATAGGATAACCTGTTTTAAAATATTGTCCAACATATTTATTTTGAGTTAGATAAGCGGTAGGAACTCACAAGATATTCTAAAAGAAGCTGTCTTGTCGGAGATGCGATGGTTTAGGACACACGTACTCTTTAAAGGTACGTGTGTCTTAAATATTACATTAAGCAAACTTTTTATTCACTTATTGAATGGAAAAAAAAAACAGAAGTAAACCTCTTAAATGACATAAGGTCAGTAGTATATACGTTTATGGTATAAGTACTAAAATCTACTTCACTGGTCAGTGAAGTCTCTTGAAGATTCCTTACAAAGTTTTACAAATTGTGGAGTTTATTTCGGCAGCTTCCAGAGCAAGGCTGCTTCACTAAATGTCTGCCAGCTGCAGTGCCAGCACTACTCGAATGAATCTTAAAGTCACTGTTATTGATAGTTTTCCATATTTTAGTACTTAATTTTTTCTCTCTCATTGTACCATTTTGTTGTAATTGTCCATTACCCAAAATTTCTGCATTTTCACGATTATATCACATTTTACCAATTCCAAGTGGTATTTTGTTTATACAGTCCTCCAATCACATTAACGTAACACGAGTAACAGTACTCTGTCAACGTATTCATCAGCTCGTCTTCCCTTATTATTACAGTTTTAATTCTTTATAGCACTAATTCTTTATAGCATCAATTATAAAATTTACAAAGGCTTCCTTAAACACGCTTTGCCGCAAAAAAAAACATTCTTTTCCAGGGCTTTTTTTAGACCTATTTATTATTCGTAGTTTATCGATTCAGTTCGATGTACATCGCAAAGTCGATCAACCCTTAGAGTAACAAGTAGGAAAACTGAAGCGCAATGTACATCGATCTGTTTACTTTGTTTCTGTGATGTGTCTTGTTGTCAGAATAAATGTCTTTCTTTATTTTTAATTGTCGTGGTAAACTACGAATTGTCGTTTTATGAAACTCGGGCCAGCAAACGTTTGGTTACCCTTAACTGCGACTTCTGGCTGCGTCCTGCGGGAAGGCTTTGTTGCTCTCGCTGGCATTCCAGGCCTGGGAACCCGGGGCCGCGTCCCCCTCGCCACCGCATTCCTTGCCTCTCTCACTTTCATTGTGTCGGCGCGGGCGGTCGCACAACGGGTCCTCTCGCGTCCTCTCCAGACTCGCCTCTCCCTCTACACGTGGGCAAGTGAAGACGTGAATCTAGCTTTAGGGTGACTTTGAATTCGCTTGACAAATGTTCTAGGGCAATTCTAGCCGTTATTTAGAAACATATGGTGCTAGTTCCGAAACGAGTAGGGCGTCAAAGAAATTACTCCCTTAAACACAGACAATATCAGAACGAAATGTTATAGGAGTTAAAAAAAATTTTGTAGGTCAAGCGTTTTGTGGTAGGTTCTCGGAACTCAATTGTGCTTTTAACTGTTTACGCTCAACGGAGATCAGACATTTCTATATTGAAATTACCAATATTTTATTACCATTACCGATAAATACTAATTGGTAGTACGCTTTTTCATAATGAAAATAAATTTCCCCAAAATGTAGTAAACAATTTCAAACCATTATAGATAGCCAACGCTCTCAAGTAATAAGAAAACTTTTCTACTCCGATGAAAAGCGTAGAGACATTATGAAAGAAAATATATTTTCTATCACAATTGTTGCAACTAAATTAAGAGATGCAATCCTCTAATAAATAAATATCTCAAGTCACAGTGTTTGCTATCGCACGCCTCCGAGATGGCTTCATCGATGTTTATGAAATGTTGTGTATAAATTGTGTAGGCGAAACAATGTTTGGTGTAAACCCAAGTCCAGTCAAATGAATTCAATAAAACTTAAGAAGCAAACGCAAAATCAAACTTAAACTAAGAACACTATGAAGAACTCCAAGCTTATAATAATTTACTAGCTGAAATGAAGGTTGTAGAAAATATGAATGCTTTTGAAAATATTACTTTCACACAACACAATCACTTGCCCTGGTCCCAAACTAGGAGAACCTGCGCTATGCTAACCAGGTTGAACATCACTTTGTACTCATCTAGTACGGCAGCCTGGGAATCCAACCAACGCCTCTGTTTTAGTAGTCAAACGTGTTAATTGCTAAACCATCAAGGCAGTTTAAGTCTGTTATACAATTAAATGAAACTATTATACTTCGACCAAATTTCGGATTTATTACCAATGCAACGACTAATGAACATTGATAAAGCGAAAGTGATCTGTCAGGTCGTGGCAAGTGGAAGTCCTTGGTATCGGCTTACCCCTCTAGGATACAGGCGCTAGTTTATATTATGTTTATGTTCGCCTGGACCTGTTCCACGTAGACAGAGGCTAAAGCCCCCTATATCAGTACTAAATATTTCCCCTCAATTAATTAGTCGTACGATAATATCGGTGACATTTAACGGTAACATTATGTTATGGAATTCAACGATGCACCTGCATAGGCCTAATGAAATCATCCCCTAATAATAACAATGGAGGGGCCATTATCATTGTAATTTATCAGGCGCGGACCCCGATGGGGGGCTACTGTCGAGCTACGGAACCTCTTTTGATATTATATCAGAGACTGTAAATAGCTAGTTCAAAGCTAACTAAAGTAAACTAAAGTAAACTAAAGCAATGTAATGTAAAGTAAATAAGTTATTTCCAACAAGACAATATAACTTAACGTAGCTTATAGTAGATAGTGAAAGGTATTGCAAAAAAATGTTTTAGGTTTACTGACAGTCCCCAAACTAGGCTAGGCCTGTATCTTGGGGACTTTATTAGTCCGCAGGCTTATCTTTAAGTTTAACCATTGACTATTCCGCAGTGTGTTTAAGCCGTGGGATGTATGTGGGCTGCTTATGTTTTGTTTCTTTATAAATAACACGTAAAACTATGACAATAGTGTAGTTCTGCAGTCGGTGGTACAAGGCCTAGTAGTAGTAGTTGATAGTGCATTACAGTACAATGACAGATAAATTGACAGGTCACGTGACGTGTTTTTATACCAATGACGCATACAAAGTGTGATTAGTTTGCGGGCTTAGACTTAAAGCAGTAATGAACTGAAATCGCTGCGTTCGTGCAATTGTGATTGTTCTATAATGCATCTACTATAATGCATGCCTGAAACTGAATCTAGGGCCAGGGAGCCGATTCTCGCTCCAGCGAATTGAAAGCGTATACGCAAAATAATCGAAGGTTTAGACATTTGTCGCACAGCGTCATTAGACATTTATTTTCTCACTCGAATTGAATGTAGCATGGCGTTCAGAATAAAGATTTATGCTGTCGCTAGACTTTTTATAAAGAATTCAAGTCTATATGCCTTAAGAGTCGTTTACGAATTATTTGCTAATGAAGTGAGAATTGGCTCCCAGTTCTATATCTACTTTCGCGACAAAATTTACTCTGAGCTTCTCAGTAGGCCCCCCAGACGTTACTCATCGGCGCTCAGGCGCGGACGAATTTTGATTCATTTCGGACGCTCGGTATGCCATTGTGGCTGCCGACACTACCTGCTCCCAGGTACCGCGTCGGGTAGACAGTTCTGTTTACGTTCTCGGCACACGGAACCGAATCGTTGGGTGGCTAATGTGCGCAATTGATCCGCGTTTCCTGGTCTTTACGCCCGCTGACTTTTTACCGTTGCTGCCTTGATTGTGTGTGCTTAACAGCATAGGTACCTAACTAAAGTGGCTTAATTTAGGGTCGGACAAAAGCCACATTTCTTTTCCCTGTCCGTCCTACACCACTCTCGTTCTGGATAGTTGAGTCAGTGTTTTACGGATCACTGAACATGAAGATGGAGTATAGTTAAGTTAGACCTTTCACGTGTAATCCAGATGATTTTATACAAAGGTTACTGGCAACTGGCAACTCCTCCTAGATAAGTGAAGTGACTAATGACCACGCTGTTGTAGCGGTTAGTAATAATATCATAACTTAGTGATAGAATACCGATTAAAAGCGCAATTTAATGAGTTCTTTGAATTTAAGGACCTATAGGGATGCAGGATTCGTTCTGTTTGATACTTTTGCGAATTGTTCACGATTTTGAATTCAACAGTTTGCAGGCGGCAACCAGCTTCTTTTTGGGACTCTTCCATTGGGCTGAACGGAAAATGAACGCCGTTGAACAGAAGTTAGACTAATAACAGCTTATTTTAAAGCTTCCGAGGGTCTCCCCTTATCATTATTCATTGGGCGGACATTCTCATTGCATATTTTTCTTCTCCCACCAAACTTCTTGCCTTAATCAAAGAACACAGAAGACTGGCGCTTTTCGTATCTGCTCTATTGCGACTCCCTTAAGATACATTTTATCCCACTTGATTTTCTATCGAAACTGCTTTCTTTTTCTGGGGCTTCAGAAATAATGATGGCAACAAGAAGTAAACACAAAACAAAACCTCACGCTTTATAACAGAGGGGTAGGCACAGACCAGGGACTGCTACTTGCCACGATCCTGACAGAACTCTTGTTTCATCAACATAAACTGTCTTAACTAAAGGTAACAGATATCTAAAGGTAATATAATACAAAGTTAAGATAATTAATGTAAATTAAAGATAACTATTATGTAAAAAGTACCCGGAACCGGCGTGCGTGCATGCAAAGACTTATGAACGTTGATGAAGCAAAGGTGATCTCTCAGGATCGTGGCAAGTGGCAGTCCCTGGTCTCTGCCTACCCCTCTGGGATACAGGCCCGAGGTTATGTATGTATTATGTAATGTGAAGTAAGGTACAGTTCACCACTTGACTCCAATCTCACTAGATTTGCTGGTAAACGATAAGAGCATTGAAGGCCCGTCGATATGAACGGCGGGAGACCGCAAAAGATGGCGTCATGGGGAAAAGGCCTATAGGTAGCAGTGGGTAGAGGCTGATGATGATGATACGGTCTAAAATGCTATGTAACTATGCTGGTAAATAATATTAACTATGGTTTCAAGGAAACAAGTATGTCTCAGGAAAAACAGATTCTATTGCTTACCCCAATTAGTATTTTTTTCATACACTTCATTTTTGTTTAAGAATCACCTAGTAACAAAAGAGAGTATGCACTTATGTAAAGTTTAATAACCTCTCGACTGTACACCGAGGTGTGAGTTTGACCTTCTCCCTTCTTCACATTCCGCGTTATCGCCTTAACGAATTCCGCTCTAATTTTAAGGGTCCTTAACGGCTTGTTTTAGGGTCATGAGCGCTTTTTTGTATATCAAGGAAGTTAATGAGTCGCGCTGACTTTGTCAAGAGTTACGGTCGGAATCACAAGCAGGCTGTATTCAGATGGTGCTGGGAAAATAAATCTTTTTCCAAGAGTTTGTGTCTGGCGCTAACGGAAAAGCGAACTTTATTTATCTTTAAAAACCTATTTAGAGGCTAAAAATTTCACCCATGCCGGGATTCGAACCCGCAACCTCTGGCTATCCGTACCAGTTATTTATCTTGTCTGAAGGTGAAGTCCGTAAGTGTTGTTTTTGGACGCCAAGTGGTGATAGAGAACAGAGGCCTAATTATGCGCACCAAGTCCTGAAGGATTCCTAACTTCAAGCTGTCAAATTAAATTCCCTACTAACTGCTACCTCAAACGTCAGAATTGCGACGGAATGGC
The DNA here is from genome assembly GCA_934045075.1 of Yponomeuta sedellus. Classification (NCBI taxonomy): domain Eukaryota; kingdom Metazoa; phylum Arthropoda; class Insecta; order Lepidoptera; family Yponomeutidae; genus Yponomeuta; species Yponomeuta sedellus. Next base: position 16,444,796 of record OW203728.1, on the reverse strand, counting down.
GCGATCTTTAAGTTCATGCCATTAGAAAATCTTTATTTTAGAAGGTAAGAGATAGATAGAATATGAAATAAATGTGTTATTATTATATTATAGAGACTAGATGAAGACGCTGAGGTGGAAGTGCGGTCCAACGAGGCTCGATAAAATACATTGGATACGTGCAAGGAAGCCCCGAAATGCGTGACATCGCCGATAAAGTGCAAGAGTGTAGGCTGAGATGGTTTCGGCATGTGAAACGGTGGCATTCTGACTACATAGGAAACGAAGTGCTACGTCAATCAATTCCTGGGTGGAGATCCAGAGGAAGACCGAAAACAAGCTGGATGGATGTGGTGACAAAGATCTCACAGAATGCGGAGCTTCGATAAACGAGGTCATGAATAGGGTGAAGTGGAGAGAGAAAATATTTAACCCCACCACCATGTGGGGCTAAAGCTGGGAAGAGAGTTAGATAGGTACTAAAGAGATCATCACGAGTCGTAGAAAAAATCGCCTAATATTCGTGCCTCTCCTTCTCTAGGGCTAAGAAACAGCAAAATTATTACACTATTTTTATTTTTAATGCACTAACCCGTGCTAAGGAACAAATTTAAAAACCTATATAGAGGCTAAAAATTTCACCCATGCCGGGATTCGAACCCGCAACCTCTGGCTATCCGTACCAGCGCTCTAACAATTGAGCCAATGGGCGACTGAGTCAACTGAGTCAATTGGTAGAGCGCTGGTACGGATAGCCAGAGGTTGCGGGTTCGAATCCCGGCATGGGTGAAATTTTTAGCCTCTAAATAGGTTTTTAAGCAAAATTATTTTCGTGATTAGAAATAATAGTGAGCAAGGGTGAGTGTCCTTGATAACCTGCAGGTCTCTAGTAGATGTTGTAAATTTAGCTTGCTGTCGATACTCCTGAGATATAAGAATAAGATAAGCTAAATAAATAACTATTGAAGTCTTATTACAATAACCTGAAGATGCTCAGCCCAGCCTCTTATTACGTGCAGCAAATCTTGAACGATTCCATTCGTCTAACTATCAAACTACTATGGGATTCGAAAGTTAGACAATTGCAATCGTTTAGGATTTGGCCACAGAAGGAAGCAACCAGTATAGAGACAAATATAGAAGTACAATATAAGCATATTGAAGGTGCAAAATCGGCCGCTATGAAAATCTGTTTTGAGAGTCCTTTGTCCCGGATGAGGGATAACAGGAACTGATTATGATGGTGAAAATGATTATAAGATCTTTACGCGGTGGTCGCTTATAGACAAAGATATAATTACAATGATTTATCATTTTAATAGAATCTTGTCACGGCTATTCTCGCCTCTTAGGCAGATCCTGCGTAGATATCGGAATCCAATAGAGCAGAATTAATTAAGGCGCGATAAAGCGCTTGCTAATTATCCTGCCACCACCCTCCCCCTCGGGACCCCGCCACAGGCCGCAGCGGCCCTGATACAGAATAGAGAGGAGTAGAAATCTCGCGTTTTCTATTTCATTGAAGTTCTGCTTGGCCAACTTCAAAAGGGAATCGATTTGATTAACGTAATATTTCAATGTGGTTTATTTCATTTACAACTTGAGTCTCATGTTCATACTAAATTGAAGTACTCATCATCATCATCCTTAACATCAGCCCACCTCTGCCCAATGCTGGGTATAAGCTCATTACGCCATCTTTTGTGTTCTCTCACCATTCACATGGATGTACTAATTGTATAAAATTATGTTCTCTATATTTTTAACTATGAAATAAATATATATATATATATATATATATATATATATATATATATATATATATATATATATATATATATATATATATATATATATATATATATATATATATATATATATATATGCATATTACGTTTCATTTCAAGGACGCACATAAACTGATGTCATGGTTTATTAACGTACTGAGCCGAATATGACTAGACATAGACTTCTGTATGTGTACGTAAATATCGCAGATTCTAGCTCCGGCTGCGAGGGTTATCGTTCTTGTATCGGTCGTGCACTGGTCGCAGCTATGTCAGTAATGTTGTGTGACATAACTATAAACAATATTGCGATCGTGTGTGAGGCGTATTGTTCGCTGAGGAACTGCCAGCTGGCCACTTAGCATTATATATAATGTAAACCATCACGAAGGATGTATACACATCAATAGCAGCATAATATATAAGTAAACGTACATAAAAAGTACAGGGTTACCTTAAAAATGTCCAGTTTCTGAAGCACCGCATTCGGGTGCATATATATGTAACATGTAACTCTTTATTGGACACCTAATTTACAGATATTAGGTACCTAACGTCTGACTCTTGATAGACGTTAATTGATTGTATACAATCGGCGGTGTTATTGCTGAACGAAATCTCTTCTAGACAAACTTAGGATGGACACGACTTGAGTGTGGGTGGTGTTTTACGACAACTTTTGTTCTATGAATTTTTCTCCTCCCGTCTCAATTTCCCCATTTCCTTCATTGGATTAGAAAGAAATGAAAGCTCCCTTTTATTTATTGGTATTTTGTTGGATGTAGAATATCTGTGTAGGCACTCCGTTCAAATCATTAGACCTCTTTTGTTTCAATGACCTTTGAAAATGGCAAGTGTCATTAGCGAAGCATTCTAGCAGATGTTTTAAATGTTCAAATGCGAAATATATCCGCCGGCATGTTCTTACGTGGAGAATGCTGTATCGCTCGCACAATTTAACATTTTTAATTATTGTAATAAAATGAGTAATGAAAACTTTTGGCAAAAGTGATCTGAGGTTTGATGCATAAGTAAATTAAGGTAAGATAAGACTATTCTTAATTACGGACATTTCAAATATATGTCTGTTTTCCTATACGTAGGTTTTAATGAAGAATAATTGTTTGTTAAATTTGATTTCAAGGTTGAGATAACAATTTTGGAATAAAAACATCTTAATCTAAAACAAGAAGACCGTCTCAGACGTGGAAGAGATACGTTCTCTCTGAGACGAAGGAGAAGGGAAAAATTTGACTGCCACCATCCCTACAGAGATAAATGGAAAGCCCTTGTATCAACCCCCGACTCCACGGAGGAGTAAAGGAACCAAAGAAGAAAAATCTAAAACAAGATGCATTATGAGGAAAATATGTCTTGAATGGCCACAATTTTGTTATCAATCAAACGTTCGATGGATGTATTGGATGCATGGATGAGAATGAGTATACTTTTGATAACATTTAATGTGGTCGGATCCACATTTATCAAAAATATACTCATTTTATGACAATCACAAAAATAAAATTAATAGTGCGACGGAGACAGCATGCTCCACATCAGAACAGGCTTAAACCACACTTGAGACAATGCTATTACTAGTTTAAACCGCTCAGCTTGGCATGTGGTTGTGTGTTAGTTACCCGGGCCTCAAGTTGGCTAATGCTTGCGTCAACGCTATCTGACAGCACTATCTATCAGTTTATCCACACGAAAGCTCACCAGTAAATAAGTCTACAAACGTCTTGTAACTTTGCAGATATCCCTATAACCCTGTGAATCAGCTATTTATTTGTTTATTCCTAAAATATCTATTAACTTACTTATTCAATGACTTGACGCAAGACGCCCTGAGTATCACAGCCGTTTCAATGCCGTTTTTTGACACGTAGATACGTAACTACACCATTTTTTTGCACATTTGCTTATATTTTTGCAAGGCGCCCTAGTAAATGTATGAAATTAGGTAGATGGTCGTAATGTTACGCATTACGGTTATCGTCTAATAGCGTTCCTACGACATCGAACGTAGGGCTAGCTCCGAACAGACCTTTACCCCGGGTTTATCCAATACTAACAATTTGCTAATTTACTGTTAAAAGATGTCAGTTAGCCAAATATATCTTTAACCACTGACAGCAGATTAATACAATTACTATCAGTGGATTAACAGACAGTTTACTAGAAACCGGGAGCTAGTCTATTACATACACTCTCTAGCTTATCTTCGGTAATTTTTGAAGTTCGAGTGATATGCCATTTCGTCATTGCAATGTGACATTATTAATTCTAATAGAAAACTAGGATGCATTTAGCAGACATGGGCCCCAGGCTTTAGGTGCGTGATGATGCCACGGCAGATCTGCTATAACTATTCCAGAAGCCGTAATACATATTTACTGTCGTTTATGCCTAGTAATAAACAAAGTAGTTAATACTGAAAAGACAGGATGTGATGTAATTCAACTATGAAATCAAGAATGGGTGTTAATTGGCACGACGTAGCTGACACGCTAGCCGGATTTCAGGTCATGAACTATATCATAATGACTGACTATATGAGCATTTATAAGCTGACTATATAAGCTGTCATGTGAAATCATGACATGAGTGTTATTCAGATATAGACATCTAATAATTTATTGTAGACAAAAAAGGTGATTACATAAAGATAATTAGAAAAGGTTAGGAGTGCTGACGTGTTTAGTGTATATAGTGAGATGTCTTATCCCACTGAAGTACATTCTTAGTACCTTCTTCCTCTTCGTGAATTGGCGTAGCGTAGAGTGATTCACATTTGATAACATCCTGTTGTTGCAGCCATAAAGGTCTATCCACATTACAACGATGTGAGGCCGCGACAATGTGCAAGCGGCATATTATAATCTAAAATAATCCTTAAAATTTACAAAGGTAGCGTTTTTTTATATTTAAAATATAATTGTAAAAAAGTCCGTACCAGTGACGTGACTTCTGGCCGCGCGGCGTCGCGATTTTTTCAATCGTATTATAGTCTCTATCTAACCGTAAGGTTTACATTAGTTTGCATCGTTGTGCTCGGACAAATACGTTTCACGTGAATAGTCAAGTCAAGTCTTCTGACGAGCTCTATTAAATGGAAATTGTATGAATTGCACAGATTGGGCGATCCAAGAGGGTGAAGTTATGCGATCAATCACCAAGCGTGCCCACTGAGGTTATATAGGCGACTTAAAGCGCTGAGCCTTGCAACACCACGGATAATCATGTTTCGCGAACATAATCACAAATGTGCAGAACTTGGAAAACCTAGCCCATTTTAGGATTCGAACCATCCATGCAAATGAAGCAACTGATTCATCTACTGCGTTTCTACCTCCCTTGTGCTGGCGGACAACTAAAACGTCAGTTAAGCGTAAAACAATAGCTTATTTGCTGTCACAATCAGGTAAAAATTGGTTCTTGAACCAACGAACGACGTCAAACGGCCCGGCATGTCGCACAGTCTTAATCGAATCATAACGCGAAGTCCCGCCGGGCAATTTGTCTTCGGATTAGATTAGATTATTTAAATCAATTTGGAGCGCGCCGCCAAATGACCTGCTTCCCAAAACGTTCTGTACAGAACAGTGTAGCATCGCGTGGATTGGCACTGTCGAAAACTTACAACGCTTTATCTGGTGTCAATAATTGGTGGAGTTATGGTAATTATAGATTTATTGGATTGCCGCTAAAATTCAACTTTTTTCGAAAATTACTGAGTCAATATACCTAGCTTCAAAAATTATGATATTAATATGAGAGGATATCAAGTGCATAATATGAATCCTGGACAATTTTGCAATCTGGCAATCTTCTTCTTAGCGTGTCGACGGCAAGCCATCGTGGTAAAAGGATTTGCCAATCAGCGTAATGGACTCGCTGATTGTTGCACAGGGTTGCGCCAGATGTACGGGCTCAGTACCCTGTGGCATAGTATGTGTGTGGTATGTGTACCCTGGGCAATAACATTTTTTTTCCTTAGGATACCCTGTCGTTGAGGTTGGCGGCAGGGTTATGACGGGCTCTTACTAGCTAAAACTATTGGAAAGAACTGTAGAGGCCGTGTCGGCGATTAGTTCCGAATTCCTAATTTTGCAAATATGTATTTCTGCTATGTGCATATATCACCTCCAATAAAAACCCCACGGTGTTCCTTCTCACGTCTTGATTTGCATTCTTCCGTAGCCCCGCCATCATCAGTCCTCGTGAAGCCTACGAATATCTTTGTATTATCAACATTGGTAAAGTGCGGTTCATTCGCAATTTATAGTAATTAAGTGCTACATTTAACTGATCTAATTCGAATAATTTATTAGGTAAATTCAAATTACATACTTTAATTCCCTTTAATAGAACTTTGTATGAGCATCGCGAATAGTAATAAAATGTAAATTAGTGCTTTATTAAATTTAACTACTTAAATTTTCCATTGAGAGAGAGAGAGAGAGAGAGATATGCTCGGAGTTTCTCTGAAGGATAGGATTCGTAACAAATGCATCCGACAGAGAACCAAACTTATCGACATAGCTCAGAGAATCAGCAAGCTGAAGTGGCAGTGGGCTGGCCATATCTCGCGAAGAACCGACAACCGTTGGAGCAAACGTGTCCTTGAGTGGAGACCGCGACTCGGCAAACGTAGTGTAGGACGCCCTCGAACTAGGTGGGATGACGATCTGCAAAAAACTGCAGGCAGATGCTGGATGCGGCAAGCTAAAGACAGTGCGCTATGGCGCTCATTAGGGGAGGGCTATGTCCAGCAGTGGACTTATAGCCTGACGACGAAATTTTCCATTGGTTATATTTTCATCTCGATACAATAGTCTGACGTTTATAGTTATGTTTTGAGAAATGCTAACATTCAATATTGAATATCAATTGGCCGTCTATTCTTCTAGGACAATTCCTGTACGGTGTTATGATAGCGTCAATGGAATAAAAATATATCAGAGGAAGTGCCTTCACAAGGGGTTCATGCACTTTTGCAGAATCTAGTGTGTTTGGAACGATAAAATACTTATGTGAGGCAGCATATCAACCATACTTGACACGGGCTTTTAAGTACATGAATGTTTGATAATTTACACAGCAGCTTGTGGCAATGGTCAGTGTCCTAAATAGTTAAAATGATAACTTGATAAGTAAAATGACAAATAGCAGTGGTAGCGCAGCTACGTTAGCGTAGAGGAAGACCAGCTTCCATTCAGGAGGTTGTGGGTCCGAATGGGTCGAGTCCCTGCATGTATTGTGGCAAGCACATCTGCGCACGCACTACGAACTCCAACATTTCTGCATCGCGCAATCATAGTGTTTCACATGACATACCATAAATATAATATCGACGCCTCGTCGAGAGGCGTCGAAAGCCATGATTCAGGCTCGCCTAGTATGGTTTTCGATGTGGAAACACTACAATACAATTACACGACTGCCTTCTATGTATTCAATTCATTTATTTTTTTACTGTACAGACGTTCGTAACCCAATACATTTCTTATTTCTTAATGTCCAGCCAACAACAGTTGGACCGGCCATCCGTACGATCTGCCTGGCGGCAAATTTCCCTTTATAGTGGAAGACCACGATCACCCGCTCTTCTCTATCTGTACCAATGGCTTTGTTTTCTAAGTTACGTATATTTGTGAAGTTGCAATACCACTTGCCAACTACGTAAGACAACATCGTGAGGAAACCTGAGTGCCTGAGATTTTCACATACCTCAGTGCTGATAATCGCCAATCCATGGTGGGCACGCATGGTCATTAAGCGTATACTCTGTCTCTAAGAGAAGGGCCTTTGCCTTCCTACTGGGACGTATACAGTCTATTTATTCTTACTTGTCCAATTTAGTAAACAAGATTCTACCCTTAAACTGTGACTTTTTAGTCCAAAACTGCCATATTTCCATAAATGAAGTAACCTGGAACACTCTTTCAGATAACACGCTGCCAATTTTATAAACATAGTTCATTATAATTCATGAATTTGCGAGAAAATGTCTAGTTTAGGCATGTAATCTCAATTTTAAGGTTAGAATCTTGTTTACTAAATTGGACAAGTAAGAATAAATAGACTGTACAGGCTAGATAAAAAAGCTAAAATGATATGACATTTAAAGGTACAAGATTAATAAATATACTTACCAACACGCTTATTACACCCAATATATCTTCTAATAATGCACGGAAAGCAATTTCTCTTCAAGTCGTGCGAAATTTCGCACTTGCTACGAAATAAAAGCGCCGCGTCGCGCCTTGCTGGAACCATAATAATTTTCAACTTGTTTCACCCTTATCTCGCAAAGTAAAAGAGGAAAGAAAGTGAATGGGGCTTAAAGGCTTTTACAACGCCTGGGCAGGTAGACTGGGATTAGCATTGTTTAGTTGCTGATGTGAAAACAATTGGCTTTTAGCAGAAATACCTGTCTCGGGAATCCTCTGGTTATTTGTTTGGAGTTAGTCGAGGGTAATTTGGCTGTAATTTGTGTTTGGAAGGCAGGCGGTTTGGGCTTCGGGCTCAGTGTTTTGATTTTGGTTGGGTCTGACTGTTGAATTAGCAGTAAATAATTTAGAAATGTGCCACACTACCATTATATAATTGTTTTTTTTTTATGTATAAATGTAGAACCCGGCTTCAAAACACTATGCTATAGCACTAAAACAGCAAATATATAAATATATAATATATATAATTTGAATTCGATGTAGTGTTGAAAGATATTTTGAAGTCGGTGCTCAAAGTAAAGTCTTGTAACTTGGCACCGGCTCCGAACTACACTTCTTCAATACTTACATGGTCATACTCGTATTCCTTAAAATTATTTCTATGTTTTATGAATGATATGAAAAAATATATTTCACGATTTTTTTGAGTTGTCACTACGACTCCGGCAAATTGTGTTTTCCGAGAGCAAATCGCTACAATAACGCCCAAATCAACTCAAGTGTCCCTTTAAGGCTTCAAGAGTTCTCCTGATTTATCTAGGATCCCATCATCAGATCCTGTTACTTAGACATGGACATGGGACTTTGGACTTGACATTGGGACCACCTGTGATATCTATCCTTTCCGACGAGAAAAAATGCCCATCGATCCAGGAGTCTTCAAGTTTTCGGGAGTCATACATAAAAAAGATTCCGACAAATTGGAAAGATTCCGACAAATTGGGAACCGCCTTCTTTTTTAAAGTTTGCTTAAAAGATGTTTCGGTAATTATCACGCAACGAAAGTCCAACGCATTAAAATGTTTGGCACATTGTTAGACCAAGACTAGGCCTAAAAAAAGCTTACTTTTAATCAGAATTCGCAACTCAAAAATTAACGAAATTGCGAGCTTAGCTAGTAAGTAGCAATGGCTCCTATAAGCTATTATAACATTGACAAACAAGAAGCATTATCTTAGGGCCTTTGACGAACAAAAGTTTTCGGTTTGAAACTCTTTGTTCGCCAAAAGGCTTCAAACCGTTTTGGCCTTTCCGAAACCAATTAACCAATGGAAAAAAGATATCTTCACTTTATTGCAAAAAGTGAGCATCTCAAATGGTGATAGCTACTTTTAAAACTAACAGACCATAGAGAAGTCGTCCCAAAAGATTAGGAGTTACAGTGTTTTTGCTTTGTCCTAAGTTCTGGGCTCTAGATTCTACTCTAAGGCCAAGAGGTTTTTCTCTTTTTCTGGTTTTCCATCAGTAATCGACTTTTATCAGATTTGACGTTCATTAAGTGATAATTTTGTTTTTCAATCTCATTCTCTCGAGAAGGCATTATGCCCTGACGTATATAAGCTACTTAATGTCCTTCGATCGCAAGACATTTTATTATTTGCTAGTTATTACGCCACGACGACCTCTGTGGCGTAGCGGTGGCGCGTCTGCCTGCCATGCGGGAGGTCCCGGGTTCGAGTCCCGGCTGGGAACAAGAAAAACGGCCCCGGTCTTAGATGTTTGCATGTTTGTGATGTCGTTGTTTCTGGTTCCCACGGCGCGGGGTATCCTAGTGTGGGGCCAGAAGCAATGTATGTAAATGTAATGTTATTGCCTACTGCTTAGGTAAAATAGCACAGTACAGTCTATTTATTCTTACTTGTCCAATATAGTAAACAAGATTCTAACCTTAAAATTGAGATTAGATGCCTAAACTAGACATTTTCTGGCAAATTCATGAACTATCATGAACTATGTTTATAAAATTGGCAGCTTTTTATCTAAAAGAGTGTTCCAGGTTTCTTCATTTATGGAAAAATGGCAGTTTTGGACTAAAAAGTCACAGTTTAAGGGTAGAATCTTGTTTACTAAATTGGACAAGTAAGAATAAATAGACTGTACATGGAAGCTATGGTATCAACCCTTTGTATGTCCCCACTGCTGAGGCACGGGTCTCTTCGTGGTCAGTACATGGAAACTATATAAAGGGGAATCGATTATCTTAACCACTTCAAGTAGATAGATGGATGGTAAACGTCGAGCCCCGAAACCTGATCGGAAGCCGGTGTCAATCGCGACGAGGTCGGAAGCGAAACCCGACGCGTGCCCTCGTGCCCCCCTCGCCCTCAGTGTCAGTATCAACCACCTGTTATTGGGGCTGATTGGCTTAGGATCTAGTCCGTCGTGATTTTGGTACATTTTTGTGGCTTTACTGTTCGGGGTATTACTTCTCGTACTGAGTTCTCGGCCACCTTTAATAGACCACGTTCCTCCATCACCTGTCCTCCCGTCTAGCGCTCCGCCTAAGATTTTAATGGAAAACTAATGTAAAATGTTATCGTGTTTAAAAAGTTATTAAGAACCGATCCTTAGATTACTTAAGAATAAATAGTCAACATGTAATACAAGGTGTTATTAATAAAAGCCAGTGCTGATAAATATTTCTTGAGTTTCGACAAATATTAAAAACCTATTTACAGGCTAAAAATTCCACCCATGCCGGGATTCGAACCCGCGACCTCTGGCTATCCGTGCCGTGGGTCAGAGCATATTTTTTTTTATTAATTTCGAGAAATATTTAAGGTTAAAAACTTTTGAACATTGGCAGTGGTTTACTTCCAATTATCATCATTATGATCCTCCTGCTCCCCACCGCTGGGTATAGGCCGTTTTCCCAAATGCCATCTCTCATATTCGTCATATTATCAACTTTCCGAAACCGGCGAGCGTGCATGCAACTACTAATAAAGGTCGACGATGCGAAAGAGATCGGTCAGGATCGTAGCAACTGCCTACCCTTCCGCGTAACATGTATCTGAGTCATCTCTGACGGACCCTTAACATCCAAGGGTTTTGCGCCGACCAACTATATCGTCCCTCCATATGGCTGCTGGTCTACCCACTTCGTGATGTCAGCTATCACTCTGAGCTATCACTGTGGGCACACGGGCAGCGTCGGATTGGCCGTAGAGCCAGTCATCAATCCATCGAGTAGGGGGCGTACCCGAATTGTTGATGATTCTGAAAGCGGCAATGGACGTAATTTGCAGGGGACCGGCGACGTTAGCGTGACGGTGAAGAGTCTTCCAGGGTCTTTTACGAGCGGTATATACATATAGATATAATATAGATGCTGTGATTGTCCTAGTCAACCTGCCTTTTTCTTGCCTCGCCAGGTGTCCTACCCATTTCCATTTCAATCTTGATCTCATAGTCGAAAGTTAATATTTCGTACAAGTCAAGCACTTTAAGTTTCAAGATCGGCCCCCGACGTACTTGGAGCTGAAGTGTTCTATATAGTGGTTACGACGAGCCCTTGCGAAACGATTTTTTAATTTCGCATGAGCTTGCTGGTGAGTGATCAAGAATCAACCTTAATTTTTATAAACAATAATGTGTAGGTTTCAATACCACTAAGTGGCGATCATTGAGCCGGTTTCTGTATTGAGATTTTCCCTAAGTTAATACTTAACTGTAGTGCTGTCTCTTCGAATTTCCAGCAAAGAGCGTGACAGAACGCTACTTAAGTATTTACTTAGTGAAATTCTCAATTCAGAAATCAGCCCAATGGTATGTTACTATGTAGAGTTAAGTACTGCATTACACGTACGAAATTTGGCCCGGGTTCCAAATGCAATCCTGTACGTAATACAGAGAATATTGTTAAGAGGTTCGAAATTTCACTGATTCCGGTGAGTCACTCATTAACTCAGTTGGAAAGAGCGCTGGCACGGATAGCCAGAGGTCGCGGGTTCAAATCCCGGCATGGGTGGAATTTTTAGCCTCTAAATAGGTTTTAGAAATCCTGTATACTTTCTTATATTGCAGCACCACTCCGCTTTTATATCGGCAGCAAGGAGATCAAATACACTTTGGACTTGACCGCTACGAACCTCTTTACTCCGAAGTTCAAGCCAAAAAGGTCGAATCGTGCGCTCCCTTCGCTACGCTATCGCTACTTGTAAATACACGGCCTGATAACTTTTGTAGAGTTAGTTAAGGCGACCCCTCGTAGAGCAATTCCCATACAAACTTAGTTTGGTTTACTTACATAATTAAGTATTTATACCAACTCCAAGAACGGCGGGGATTTTCAATTTGTAAGAATCTTTTTATTTCTATTTTTCCAATCATGAAGTGTAGAAGCGCTCGTGGCCTAGTTGAACCGAGTGATTGGAATCAATCATTCGAGTTAAGCAACAACAGGCGCGGTCAGGTGCAGGATGGGTGACCGTCCCCTGAAAACCGCTAGTGGAATTTTTCCGAGCGCTTCCGTGCTTCGCAAGGCACGTTAAGCCATTGGTGGCTGTCATGTAATGGCAGTCGTTAAGCCATGTCAGAGGCCTTATGGGCGGCTTAATAACTTTTGATAGTAAGACTCGCTACTGTCTTACAATCCTCCACCTACCCGGACTTGGCCCCCGTGGTGGAGTATGGCCTAACCTTCCTGCGATGCAGAAAGAAACCCGTGCCCCAGCAGTGGGGACATGCAAGGGTTGCTATCGAATCATGAAGTGTAGGTTTTGGAAAAAAAATAAAGGCATGAAGTAAGCTTTATTTTTTACGGCACCCTGGCCTACCTGGCTTACCACAGGTTTCTCGTACTCCAACAATCTGCAAATCTACCGTTAACAGCTGACAGTTGTTTATTTTTTGTATGTACTGTTAAGTTGATTAATTGTTAGATGTTAGGTTCCATTTTCAGCTACAGTGGTAGCAGCTTACATTAGGAGAATACGTGTGGAGATAACTTAAATACTTATCTAAAAAAACCCAGGTCTTGGATGTTTACATGTTGGTGATGTCGCTGTTTCTGGTTCCCACGACACAGGGTATCTTAGTGTGGCGCCGGAAGCAATGTATGTGCCTGTATATAAATGCCATCTTACCTTAAAGGTACAAGGTATTTACAACCACTATAGCGATGATATAACAATATCGAAATACATAAATCGCGTCGAGGCGCGACTGGTCGCGTGGTGGTGAACCAGAGCGGAACAAAAAGCTTCGCGCTGCGGCAATGCGCCTGTCACACGACACCTGATGCTGAACATTATACAGGGTGACCTAGTGAACGCTGCAGCTTTAGTTCTGCGTCGTGAACTAGGGGATAGAGAACATAAAAATAAACTCCAAAATCAGTAGACCGTCTCAGTTTAGTCAGAGTAAATACACGACCTTATTTATAAAAACACGATTTACACTGGAACACTCCTAGATGCATTTTATTTAATGTGTGTTTATGTTTTTTCCTTGTTAAATCGTCAGCACAGATTACTTCGGTGAGCATTTTTGAAGAGTTTTCAGGAATTGTTTTTTTTACAAGTAAGGCCGTTCATCAGTTTCCTACTAGACTCTATGCTCTAGTAGTTAACTGATGGTAAATACTAAGTAAATTCTTAAGTAAATTTCTGTCACGCGCTTTGCTGAGACATTCGAAGAGACATGACACCAGCTTACAGTATTTACAGTATTTATGACAGTGACATACAGTGACAGCGACATGACAGTATTTACTTAGCTAAATTCTCAGTTCAGAAACTGAAACAGTCATCATATTTTAAGCCGGATTAACAGATTAACTGCGCAGTACAGCTTATAACTTTTTTATTATTAGTCTATATAAGTCCCACTGCAGGCTACAGACCTTCTTTCAGAGAGAGAGTATGGGCTTAATTACTCCACGTGCCCGTTGCGGATTGGCAATTTCAACCACCGAACTATTTGCATACCTCAGAAAATCATGTTTCTTCACGAGGAATATCGAATATCACAGATGTCGCAAATAGTCGTTCTATTTTTAAAACAAGAGGTATTTGTCACCATGTATGACTGCTCCGACAGTGCAACGTATTTTGTATCAGAATAATTGGCATAGTTCGTTCCGGGTCCATTGGCCGGCCTTGCTCAGATGGAATCGCATCTGTTGTACGCATTCTTGTGCGAAATGCGAGAAGGAAAATTGAGAGAAATAATAGAACAGCATTTAGTTGCTACGTGCCTGCTATATTCATGAATTTATTTTTGAATTTATACTTACTATCTAAACGGTCGTTAAACGTTATGTGAAAAGAAATAAAATAAAATCTATGTCTACTTCTAGTTCAGGCCTTCTTAACTCGTGTGTATTTTCGGAGACCCGTTTAAAATTATGAAAAACCCCTCGAACTTTTTGACATTTTAACAAATAGGTATTTGACTTCACGGCTTTTATGGTTATGCTCATTACGATACAATTTGTTGCACGATTCAAGTACAAAAAGTTTTGTTTATTCATTAGTATAATCCATCTGTTTGGCAAAGTAGGGGGATTTTGTTACATCCTATATAATCTCAGAAAGTCAAAGTATTAATTCAGAATTGAATTAAAGGGGCTGAAAGAGCGCAATACCATGAATTTAGCTAAAATAGGGTGTAAATTATCCGTAGCAAGCACTGTGATGGGAAAGCACAACTTAATTTTTTTTTATTAAAAAGATAAAAAGCCCGTCTGCTGAAAAGTCAAAAATAAGGCAGAATTAATGAGTCTGTTAGTTTTCATATCAGCAGGCGATAGCAAAGTTAACGAGAGGCCTGCTGGGACTGAAAATGAGATACTCATCTAGTGCTTATTTTAAGCTTTTTTAGCTCTCGAGTTTTCTTATTTTTTGGGGTTCCGTCCCTGAAGGGTGCTAAACGGGACTCTATTACTATGCATTTGCTGTCTGTTTGTCCATCCGTCTGTCTGTGCGTTCGTTCGAATTTTATAGGGTTCTATCTTTGGGCCCGTACACGATAGCGCGCTGAAATTTTAACGGAATATCTGTAATTACGGCGTATTAACTGAGAAAAAAAAGATGTTGTTTTATTTAAGTTCTATCGTGAAAACGGTAAATACATACAGACGTCAAAATCGGCGTGATTGTGACACTTATTATACCTACATTCTTAAAGCAAAATAATAAAAAATGGCCCAGCGCAACCACAGAAACCTCGGTTAGCAAAAAATTCATATTGTCTAGTGTTTTGTTTTTAACCTTATCTTTCGTTTGTCAAAATTGGTCAAAAAACATCGAGACATACGCGTGAAAAACAACCCTTCGTTGCTTTCGCACTCGGTAAGAAGAAAACGTAAGAAATCCCATTCATTAATTTCTTGTTCTGCTCTAGTTTTGTTAACGTTGTTTTGTTTCCGCCGTCTTGCGAGGCTATACAAGAAACTATTCACTATCCAGGTCAAAACTGGCGCATCACTCAGCTACATGTAAAGAGTGACCTGGGTCCTTTTAGACTAGAAATTCTGACTATTATATTAGTTTCATACCATTATATTACGATGACGATCTTCTAATAGTCGTCGGTTACCGTAAATAAAGATTTTTTAAAATCATTTACAACTCGTTTAGAGGTTGTTTTTTTTTTATTTCTCCTAATTAAAATCCAAAAGAAGAAATATAGAATTGCATTGAAGCCTGAAGGAAAACTATAATGAGTACGTAATAATTCCTATACGGTCCCTCTCTGAAAGAAGGCTGTGGCGTATATTGACCCTTTTTGTATGGAATGACCCGCCGGAGGCTCACGACGACTGAGAAGATCAGCCCAGACGTAGCAGCGGTCCATTCTCTCTGAAACGAAGGAGAAGGGAGTACTTGGAGCTACCATCCCTCATCCCTATGGAACAAGGATAAATGAAAAGCCCTTGTGTCAGCCGACTCCAGGGAAGAATAAAGGGACCAAAGACGAAGTGTGGAAATGGAAACAAGACTTATTTTGATGATAACATGAAGCCGTTCCCGTAGGAAATGAACACTTTACATACCAATCATGGATTAAATAAATCAATTAATTTTACAAACCTATTTAGAGGCCAAAAATTCCACCCATGCCGGAATTCTGTTCGTAATACAGAGAATTTTGTAAAGAGGTCCGAAATTTCACTGATGCCGGTGAGTCGCCCATTAGTTCAGTTGGAAAGAGCGCTGGCACGGATAGCCAGAGGTCGCGAATTCGAATTCCGGCATGGGTGGAATTTTTAGCCTCTAAATAGGTTTTTAAAATTGTCCTTAGCACGGGTTAGTGCATTAAAAAGAATATAATAAATCATTTAATTTTTAAATAAAACGATATATACAAACCATACTTATCATTGATATAATAATATACAGAACATAGTTATCATTTCTAACGATTACAACAGTTTCTATAAAGCAATAACGACAAGAATTAATAAGGATCTAAAAGTAACTCCGTGGCGCATTCGATTCTTTTCATTCCCCCATTCTGGACCGTAGTTTCTAATACTCTGAGATTAGTTTCCCAATCTACCTATTCTTTATTCCTTACGACACATTTAGAGGTAGATGTAATTCAATTGTTTTCATTCCCCCATTCTGAACCGTAGTTTCTAATACTCCGAGCTTGGTTTCCCAACCTAACTATTATTTATCCCTTGCACATTTAGAGGTAATTTTCCAGTAATTTCATTGCTGGTGCCGTGCAGAGCTGGGTGTCGCAGGAAGCGCATTGCAGTCCGCAGCCACTTTGCGTAGCGTGGTCCACGCTGGCTGCGTCAATACGGACTCTGGAATGTGGCGAAGGTAGAGTCACTTTGGACGGCCACTTTTCATTCATTCATGTATTTATTCAGTAACAATTAGCATTAATAATAAATAATAATAATAAATATTCATGGACATATTACACAGATCTCGTTAGCCCTATACTAAGTACAACTAAATGACTTGTATTATAGGTGCTAACTCGACGATAGATTTAATACAATAAATACATAAATAACATCCAAGACCCGAGACAAACTAGAAAAGTTCGTTTCCTAGTTTGACCCGGCTAGGAATCGAACCTTCGGTTTTACAGTCAGCGTGCCAAACCGCTGCGCCACCGAGGCCGTCATTGTATTTGAAATATAACTTATACATTGATTAACTCCGGTTATATGCCTCGGGTTTCTTCGATGCAGGAAGAGACCCGTGCCTCAGCAGTGGGGACATACAAAGAGCTAAAATCATATTAAAATATTTACATGAAATATTTTCTTTAGGGGGCTAGTAGTAAAGTAGAGTTTAGTCCTTCCTATAGGATTCATAAATCAAAACTACTCCTTTCCACAAAGCTAACATTATTATAACAAAATGATATATTCATGAATATTAAATGATGTTTAGGAGGTGGAGAAAATTAGCTTAATATTCCCTTTAATGTTTTGAGTATGTTCAAGTATTTTTATACTTGTACATACGAACTATATTTGATCAAGTAACTGGGTACCTCTACAATATTTTTTATTTGATCCGATGGCACCGTGACAAAAGACTGAGTTCCAGTTTTTCTCGGTGTTTTCAGATTTCTCGGTGAATTCAGAAGTAGTTCAGAATCAAATTTCGTCATAGCAAAGTCTCATAAGTCTCATAACAAAATACAGTGACTTTATAATAATATATAATGTAGATCATAACGATGAACGATTTTCTATTCAACAGCGGAATAAAAAAATATTTTATTCTAAAATACATATACATAAAAATTTGGGAACCTCCTCCTTTATCTGTAGTCGATTAGAAATAGAGCAAAAACTAAAAACGAAAAAATAGAAATCGGTTAAAATTTGGCGAAGTTACTTATACGATTACACTTTATTGTGCATAAAGGAATTTACACATGAAAGAAAATACTCGTCGTATTAAGTATCTCCTCCTTTTTTTGAAATCGGTTAAAAGCGAAACGTACCTACATGACTATAGCCCCTCTATAACACGCAATATGCACCGTGAATGCAGTTTGCATGTCGGCGTGTACGTAGCGGCTCGGGGTCAAACGGTCGACATTTTGTCCCGTTCAACTCTAGCACGCTCTCCGGCACTGCTTGAGATAACGCTCGAGAGGGTGAAGTTTGCACACTTAGTCCATCTCTTTTCCATAGTCTTTTTCTTCGGAGTTACGTACAGCTGCGAATTTACTGTAGTGATACCACAAGCTACTGTGAAGGAAAAGATCGTGAGGAAACCTGCGGGTTTGTTGGCTTCGCACGTATTGACTTGTTTTTCCTGTGGGCTAGGCTGACTAAGCTGGATCGGGATGGTATAGATGCTGGGCTAGCCATGACGACTGAACGAGTTAGGTACATGAAACTTGGCATACAGATATAGAAAGAGCTGAATTGAGACATAAGGCACTTTATATCCCGGTAATGCGTTCGCGTGGGATAATATTTTACTGTTACTGTAAACTTTTTTCAAGCCAAACTCTTAAGATATTTATTTACTGCGTTGCCATGGTAACAAGAATCGTATAAAAGGATTCTGTGGCGATACACGTAGTATCTCCTATTTAGTCTGTGGGCGGTACGGAGTTCACCAGGAGAACTAGTGCGTTTATATTATAATGTGTTTCACGACACTTGATGTGGCGAAAATAAATATTGTTTAATTTTCAAAGTGACATCACTGAGAACAAAACGAGGCGATACTGCTTTGAAAAAATTGTCAGTCAAACCACAATCTTGTCATGTCTTGCAAAGGGAGTCAGTGCATCTAGTTCCATGAAATGGCAAACTAAACGGTACGCTCCGCACGTCTCGCCTGTGCAACCAATCACAGGCCGTGATGCTCTTGACAGCTGCCACTTTGATGGATCTGTCTACAGTGCGTCTGCTGCACGCTAACTGCTTGCGATAGTGCCAGTTGCTCGTGGGATCGATTGTCAAGGATTTCCCCTGGTTGATTTTCCAATTGCCAATACAGAGAGCAGAGGGTTTATTCGGTCACGGCAAAATTTTACCAAATTTGTGGAACACCACCGACTAGACAGATATTTGAACGTAATACAGAGAGTATTGTGAAGAGGTTCAAAATTTAACTGATGCCGGTAGTCGCTCAGTTGGGAGAGCGCTGGCACGGTTAGCCAGAGGTCGCGGGTTCGAGTCCCGGGATGGGTGGTATTTTTAGCCTCTAAATAGGTTTTAAGATATTTGAAATACAGTGACGTTGCAAATACTTGACCCATTTGTGCGAGTGAACTAAGAGACAACGCAATTTAAATATCTGACGAAGTGTCAAGAACCATGGTTTATTAGTAAAATGTAGAGCCTGAATACATGCTATATTTCGTTCGAAAATGTCTCATGAATAGTTTGCCACTTCTATGAAACTTCGTGGATATGATTGGATACTGTTATCAAACTATTGGTCGCCCGCAACTCTCAACAATCCGTTACGAGTTTACGACTGGCGACTGACTGGCAATCCGTTACGAGTATCTTCCTAGGCAGTTTTAGCTGCGAAGTGCTAAGTGCAAACTTTAACATCTTAATAGAGATTTAACATTAAACTGCCCGAAATGCTCTTCAGATCAATATTGTACGGCACGGTATTGTAATTTATTGCATACGAAACAAATAGGAGACTACATAAAAAATAAATGTACAAAGACGAGCTTATCTCTGTAAGAGATTTCTTCCAGCAATCCTTGGGGAGTCGGCGCAGACATAAAAAAACGGGTCTATAAACGTGAGTAAAACAATCGTGGCGATTAAGTCCATATTCTCTCTCCGAGAGAAGGCTTGTGCCTTACAGTGGACGTATATAGGATGCACTAAAGTACAACAACCTTTGATGATGAAAAAAAGGTGTGTTAAAAAAAATCATAAAATTAAATAATATAATAAGATAATAGAAAAGTTGCGTGCCGTAACGGTGCCGGCTCACTATTTCGAGTCAATTGCCAATTGCCATTGCACGTATCTTTTAATTTATCGCCCCGACCGCATAATTAACGGTAAACTGAATCTTATTTTGTGCTCCTGGATCAATTATCTTGCCTACTAGGTGCGCATCATTATGGTTAAACTATTAAGACTTGGCGTTAAAGCATTAAGGCTTGGGAAGTAATATCGACCGACTGTTACTTGCGGACCCGGAGTAAATTTTATTGTACTACAAGACTTGTACAGGAAGCGCTCGTGGCCTGGGGGAACCGAGTGATTGGAATCAATCACTTGGTTAATCAACAACAAGCGCGGTCAGGTACAGGATGGGTGAGCGTCCCGTGACTACCGTTAGTGGCATTTTTCCGAGCGCATTTGGCCCCGTGGTGGAGTATGGCATAAGCTTCCTGCGATGCAGGAAGAGACCCGTGCTCCAGCAGTGGGGACATACAAGGGTTGATAACGAATACAAAATTTGATAGGGAGTGAAGGAAAATTCCTTCTACATCTTACTAATAATATTATAACTGTGAAACTTTTTGCAGATGTTTAGATATTTATTACTCGAACACGCAATAACAGCTGCACGGATTCACATGACACTCGGTGAAACTCGGTGTTGCTGTGTGGTGACGGCATAGAGAATAGCACCAACCCAATTCTTCCCACGGGTGTCGTAAAAGGCGACTAAGGGACACAAACCGGGGGGTGGACAGCGGCGCCCATGCAGTACAATTCCACCGAACTGCGATCCCCAACCCGCATGCCCAGCGTGGGGATTATGGGCATTACCCCCTATGATAGCACAACATGGTGCTCTTTAGGGGAGGGCTATGTCCAGCAGTGGACTAGTATAGCCTGACGACGACGGTGAAACTCGGTACTCATATTGAGACATAAAGGATACTTGAATGCGTTCTGCACTAATCTTGCGCAGACGAAGTCGTGGGCACCAGCTAATTAAAAATAAGGCTAACGTGCGCTGTTTATCACATAAATTTTCTTTAAAAAAGAAGTAATTGTATTGTTTAATTAATATTCAGAAAAAATGTATTTCATGGTAGATGTGGCTCGTTTATTCTGAGAATAAAGTTATTAAACGCGATTTCAGGAAGTGTTTTCGCAATAAGAGCTCTGCTCTGCGTCTCGGAATAATAACGTTTATTTTTAAATGTGAATTTGAATTGTTGCAGGTAAATGGAGCCATCCACCGCACACGCTGTTCTAATTTACTGACAGCCTCATTTTTATTAACTAAGTAAGTCGAAGGTAAGTTTTTGCAACGTTTTCCGACGTTTGGCTTCAATCAGCAAATTGCAAACACATGTTAGCTCTTTTTGCATCAGAAACGGGTTGCTTTAATTGGCAAAAATTTCATGCGCATTCGCAAAATGGAGAGGTAGGAACAGAAGGCTGTCTATGACAGGGAGTGCATTTTATCTATAGACAACAGAATATATCGAAACATATATGTCCCGTGCTACGGCACGGGTCTCTTCCTGCATCACAGGAAGGTTAGGCCATACTCGGGGCCCAGTCCGGGTTGGTGGAGGATTGTAAGACAGTGGCGGGAATTACTGTCAGAAGTTATCAAGTGGCCCATAAGGCCTCTGACATGTCTTAACGACTGCCATTACATGACAGCGGCCCCAACGGCTTAACGTGCCTTGCAAAGCACGGTAGCGCTCGGAAAAATGATACTAGCGGTAGTCATGGGACGGTCACCTATCCTGATCCTGACCGCGCCTGCTGTTGCTTAACTCAAGTGATTGATTCCAATCACTTAGTTCGATATCCAAACATATAAACTATGGCACTTATATAAATCACAAATTTGTAGTATTCGAATGATGTGTGACTACGACAGGCTACTTAGCCGTGATAGTTTTAGTTTTAGAAAGTTTTTCTTATGTGCTGTTAATTACTGCCCAGAATTGTTTCATGTTTATGCAATAAATCGCGATTCGAAGCTTGATATTTCGCGAACGGGTCTTTGAATCGATAATTGGTTTTCCTACAGTGACAATAGTTTTAAGCGACCAATCCAATACGTTGTAGATGAGAAAAATAAATTGCATTCTTAATTGGGAGGTTTGGGGTTTGAGGAAGTACCATCTTTTTTTTGAAACTAGGAAGCTAACGAAAATAAAGATTTTTATTGTATGTTATGTAAAATGAATAAATTGGATTCGAGCAGATCTTCTGATTTTGCTCCAAAACTTTCCCACTCCGAGTTCTTTCTCGCTATTCGGTGGCCTATAAAAGTTTTTGCCGAAGGTGTCCGCCGCAGCTCTGATGAAATATAACGAAAGGAAACTGCTGTCGAAAGTTAAAACCTGTCTACCTCCATTTCATACCAAAGTTTATTGCGGAAAAAGGGGACCTCGCTAGTACGTTTTATAAACTGTTTGATTCCGTTTCAAAAGAGGCTAAGATGGAATTTCCTTCCAAGAGTCATTTCCATTTCAATATGTACTTTCCTTGTTGCAATTGAAGAGTGTGCGTTGCTCTTTGCGTTGATGTGAAATCTACATATTGTACATTATAGATAACTACAATGGTAGATTTATATTCACTAGCTGACTCAGCAAACGTTGCTTTGCCAAACTAAATAACCTACGACCTATTGTCAGACCTACCAAATATACAATATAGGCCACGAGCGATTTATGAATATAAGAATATTCATAAATCGCTCGTGGCCTAGGCGAACCGAGTGGAAGCGCTCGTGGCCTAGGTGATAACCGATTGATTGGAATCAATCACTTGGTTACGCAACAACAGGCGCGGTCAGGTATAGGATGGGTGAGCGTCCCGTGACTACCGCTAGTGGCATTTTTCCGAGCGCTTCCGTGCTTCACAAGGCACGTTAAGCCGTAAGTGCCGGCTGTCATATAATGGCAGTCGTTAAGACATATCAGAGGCCTTTTGGACTGCTTGATAACTTCTGACAGTAAGGCCCGCCACTGTCTTAGAATCCTCCACCAACACGGACTTGGCTCCCGTGGTGGAGTATGGCCTAACCTTTCTGCGATGCAGGAAGAGACCCGTGCCCCAGCAGTGGGGACATACAAGGGTTGATAACGAACGAAATTCATAAATCGGTGAAGCCGTTTCGGAAGACTTCTCTAACAAACACTGTTATACACTATATATGTTACAGTCAAAACTCTTAAACGGTCAAAACTAGTTTTGACTGCTGAAATCAGTCAAAAGTATTTAGTAAGATAGTATTTGCCAAAACTGAAAGCGAATTTGTTACATGCCAGACACATAAACTCCTTTTGGGGTCTGCCGCAGTCGTAGTCGGCTATTAAGGGTTAGATACTACTCAAAAAAAGAAAGACTTCTGCACCGTTAATTTGTTGGCCAATTGAAACCCAGTATCTGCTCAGTGTCACAGCTCAGAGACAAAGTGGTCCTCCGGTCGGCTCGGAAACTTGCAGTGACAATGCTAACGAGCCTGCCGCAGACAGATGCCGCCTCTGCAGACGACTTAAACTTGTTTAGGTATAGGACTTGCGTTTCTGCTTCTGGTTGGACTGCTTAGGGTTTCGCCATAGTAGCTTCCAACTCTAAGGGTTAGCGCTCTCTTTCATTTTGATGGTCCTGTACGATCCAGCTTTGGTCTGTTCATTCGTATTTGCTTAGCATAAAGGCAGCCAGGTGAAAAACAAGCCTTTGAAAAACAACTTTCATGCCTTCGCGCGGCGGTAAGGGGTGAACCCCCTTACCGCCGCTTTTTTTAATACTTGTGTGGAAATCTGCTATAACAGCGCAAATTCCGTGAAATATACAACTATTTGTTATAGTTCAAGAGAAAAACACTTGTGGACAAGACCCACCATTCGGTTATGTATCCCTAAGAGCATCTTTTGTTTTAATGCAAGATATGGACTTTCACTAAGCGACACTAGACACACATAGCAGGAACATATATATAGACTTGAAAATTATAACTCCCTCGTTATCCAATTTCTCTGATTGAAAAAGGGATTGAGGTTGTCCCTCAAATTCGCCTGATGAAAGCCACGGAATTTCAGCGCTATTTCCATACCAAATATGACGAACGGACTAAAGGCCTTCGTTTGATGTTCGCTCAACCTTCCGGGTTAAAGGCGTTCCGTGTTTCCTGCGGAGTAGATTAAAGAAAACACTTCGTCATCGTCCAATCTGTTAGAAGTTGTGGGGCTGGCTGGCTACCCACGTCTAGCAAAGTGTTGACCTGTAAAGAGTCGGTAATTTATGATAGATCGTCTAGACCGGATCTGGGTGTTTAGATTGAACGATGTAGTGAGGTTTTGGGTGGAAATTTGAGAGTATTTCTTTTACAGCTCTGGAGTTTTATTCTTAAAGATTTACTATGACTATAAAGTAAAATATCCACACATCATAATCACTTTGTTAAAAATTGGATGTCCAATATTCATATTCCCAAATTAAGATACTACGTCATAGATAGTTATGATAACTAGACAAAAGTATTTAAAAAACATGGGAAAACACGTTGATTTGATCAATGTAAAACCATCAAAGTCGTCGGTTAAACATTAACAGCCTTACTAATAAACTTGGTGTAAGTATTGTATAACTATGCAGTGTTTTGTCTCTTTTCTTCCAACTGAAAATTACATTCAAATGACATACAAAAAACACTGTGTAACTATACCAGGCTTATACGGTGTTTATTAGTAAGAGCCTTAATGTTCAATATTCATATTCCTAAATTAAGATACTATTGTCGTAGATAGTTATGATAACTAGACAAAGGAATCAAAAACATGGGAAAACACCTTGATTGAGATTACATTTCATCAATGCAAAACCATCAAAGTCGTCGGTATATTGGTATACGTACAATAAATACCACAGAGGAGAAACAGCGATATGTTTATTAACCAGCCCGCTGCTAAACAACTCGCCACTTCAGTATACCTGTGACCACGGCAACTGCAACGCTGCCGAAACGTCGGGAATTAAGGTGATTACGTTTTACCTCATAAATAATCGCGATTGGACCAGTTTAAGATATAACTATGAAAGAGTATCGCGAATCATCCCGGCTAATATTTTAAACGCGAAAGTTTTTAAGTATGGATGGATGTTTGTTGCTCTTTGACGTAAAAAATGGTTTTCAATGAAACTTTACAATCATATAGCTTATACATCAGAATCACACATAGGCTACAATTTATAAAGGTATTGTGTGAATTGTACAAAATATGACGATATGTGTCAAGTAAGTAGTTAGATAAGATATACCTACTCCAGCACTATTAGTTGTTTAACAACCGTGATCACATTTATTTTGGAAGCCATGAAAGCCTTTGGTACATACGCGATCTATATAATATTTGTTCTAACGTCACGGTACGGAAGCCTGCTCCGCTCTTCCATCCATCATCCTCGGCGGCCTTCGACCTGGGAACCATGGCAACGCCACCACTCTTTCGGGTCGCTATCAATATCAATCAGTGTCGATGTGTCCGGCCGTGGTCGCTGTCAACAATAACTTCGAGGATGCCGTTCTGTTGGACAAAATCACACCTTATGTTCATGGTGAAAAGGTTTGGAAATGTTTTAAACGGTTCGTTGTGGTACGCCGACTCCCACGCGTGGGTCGGCCAGCGATCAAAGAGTACACGGATAGCGTCATTTGTAAAATTGGTACACGTTGATATAGCTCCGTTTTCGGTTCGCTTACTCGCGGTCTTCGGAGGCGCTCTATTTTTTAGACCAATGAAAGTTTGTCATCGCAAAAAGGAACTAGGAATGCTGGCTGGTTCCGATATACACCAGTGCCAGTCTGTTGTTCATACATACATACATATAACGCGCCAAACACAATACACACCAAGACACATACAAGGAAAAAATCAGGAAAAGTGCGTGTCGGGCCCCGCGCAGAGTAGAGTTCCGTAGTAAGAGGAGAGTTTATCCGCTTTACAGAACTAAAAACTTTAATACTATAATTCACCGTTGACCACTCGCTAACGGTGAAGGAACTTAAGTTACAAGTCGCTTTGCAACTGGAATGTGAGGGTTATTGTGGTGTTGACTGTACATACAAGGCTATGTTGCTCCGTTCCGTTATTCGTAGATTGGCAGTATTTAGTGCAGCGTCTTAACAGCGAAGTTTATTGCTAAAGATAATTTCTGGATTTCTCTTCACTGTTTTAATTGCGCTGTGGAACTATAATAACAATAATTACTTCGCTAACGGTGCTTATTAGTGGATATCTGTTTGGTCCCGTAACGTAGTAAACGGAAGTCTAGTCTACCTAAGTGTGATGATGGTGATGATATCAATCATTTGTTCGTCCCCACTGCTGGGGCACGGGTCTCTTTCTGCATCTCAGGAATCGCACGGAAAAAATGCCAGTAGGGGTAGTCACGTAGAAAAGGATTTGTTTATGTTATGTAACCGACTAATGACTATTAAATACTTTTTATTCGTTTTACATTGTTATTTTTACTTTAGAATGAGTGGCTAATATTTATCACAGCAGTAAAGATCATTTCTATGTGAGGAATTTATTAGTTCTCTTTTCGGAATAGAATTGAAGAATTTATTTGCTAGAGCATGGTAATTACATATCATGTAGGTGGTAACTTAATATTATGGTACAAGTATGCTCTACCCGTCAGGGTGCGCAAAATTTTTACTTTGTTGGTGAAAACAAACAGCCTACATATTTATTAGCCAAATTAGAAACTAAATAAAAATATGTACACGAATCTCTGTAATAAAATACTCCTTAGAGTTAATTTCATATATATATATATTAGGTAAAACGTAATTGTCTACCATGGTCTACCCGAGACTACGGCAACTGTAACGCTGCCGAAACGTCGGGAAATAAGGTAATTACGTTTTACCTAATAAATCAAAGCGATTAGACACGTTTAATATATAACCATATCTGTATAATTTCCTTTTTCATGTAAAGCGTTCACTATCTGTCTATCGATATTCACTAAGGCCTAGTTGTATACATATACATGTATGAATCGAATTAATCTATTACTATGTTGTATGATTACTAGTTCAATGACGATGTCCTCGTTACTAGAAAGTTAGATGTACTCTAAGCGCCCACTCCTCCTAATGCATTTGATCCATCTAAAGAGGTTTACGACGTGTTTTCGGTGATTCCTTCAGTATAAAAGAAGTGACAACATTCAGTGGACACTTAAAAGTTTGTTTTTCAGCGCGGTATTTTTAGTTAGCTGAGAGTTGTGAGATAATAACCGTGACTTACTATAAACTTTTGAAAACTACGACAGCTAGGTAGTTTGAGAGAAGAGAGGGTCTAACGCTTGCAATGTCTTGAAAGTTTTTACAGCCGCACTGTAAAGTTTGCTCTACTTTAGTAAGACCGACTTCCACCACTTCTTAGTCGTCACTTAAGCGGCCATACAAATGGAATATAGCGTGAAAACCATTTCACTTTGCTAGAAAATGTACTGAAGGGACGGAGCCCAAACAGAAAAGACGTTCCTTCTGTGTGGGAGCTGGCTCAGACACTTATGATATGTGACGATATTTTCCTCAACATTTATCTTCAAATTAAACATAGGTGTCATTTAACATAGACTGTGATACTGCTAGACGAGCGAGCGAGTAACAATTTTCGAGCTTGCAATCAGCTAGAGTAAGAATCTTCGCTAGAATAGTCGTTCTAGAGTAAGAACGCTGTGGCCCCAGTCCAAACTTTTCAAAGCCGGTTCTCTGTAAAGTTTCTTACTTAAGCAGTTACTTTCTTAGTATGTTGTTGAAAAAACAAATTTTATTAAAGGTCTTTATTTTCGATGCCGACTGTATTATCAGTTGCAATCAAGAATCCTTGATTGCAATCATTGGGTCTAACTAAGTGCAGGTGTTAGGGCACGCAGCGCACGATGAGAGGTGGTCCATCTGACCGGGAACCCCCACCTAGAAAGTTATGAGGGCTTGCAAAAAGTTCACACTGTAGTAAACTTCACCTTAACTGGCCCGAGTACCTGCTGTTTAAGAGGGTTAGAGATTAATTTCGCAGCGCTTAACGCGGAGGCAAGTAGGTACTCGTTTACTGAGTAAAGATGTATGTTTAGCAAAACTAAGAGAAAAGGTTCAATATAATGTAGCAGTGTCGGATAATCAGTGTTATTTCTGAGTATTATGTCAGGTCATTATCGTCATCGTCAGGCTAAGTTTGAACAAAGAAACAAAAAAGACTAAAAGAGACATTGATTCTTCAAAGTCTCTTTTAGTCTTTTTTGTTTCTTTGTTATGACTATGTTTGGAGTTTTTTGTCCATTTTTTCTCCAAAATGATCTAAAATCTAGATTTTGAACTTGAATTGTAACGTTCATTAAGCCGCAGTTTTTGTGCTACTTTGAATAAAACCTTTTCTTTTCATTTCAATTCATTTCATATATTAGTCCACTGCTGGATATAGCCCTCCCCTAACGAGCGCCTTAGCGCCCAGTTTTCAGCTATGTAAGGCTATGGATCATGGTAAGGATACTGGGAGTTATAGGTGAAAAATAATAAAAATTATTAAATGTGTGTCCATGAAGATTTACATTTTGCGTTTGTGGTTTCCAGACGAATAAATAAAGATCTTCATGGGTGTGTCGTCTCTTAAATGGTAATAAACGGTTGGATCTCAAAGCGTAGAATAGTAGGTTGGACCGATTAAAATTGCAATCATGGAACTCAATCCCATCCGTTGTATGGAAATGATTCCTTGTCTTTGCAAGACGGACAGATATGCGAAACGTACACATATCTTGATATAGATCTACAAACGTGATTTACAAGTAAACATGCGAGTAATGACCTCAAAGCCACGACCGGTGGTAAGTAAACATTCGACTAATCCAATAACGCCTTCAGTATTCTGTTTGCGTGGCCGATAAGCATTTGTCAACAGATGGCTTATGATGATGGCAATAAACAAGCGAAAAGTTGACGATACAATATCGATAAACTAAATTCAAAGTTTGTACTGCTACATAAACAAACAAATGATTCAGTAGTGGTATTCATAACTTGTAGCTAGTTGGTTCATGATAGCCCTTCTGAGCGTGTGAACGAACGTTTAGAGCCCAAACGACATGTCATCAGCTCCAATCAGGTAGGCCTAATGAACACGGTTTGACAAATAAAACTTCATTCATGTGTACGGATTATTTCACAATGCTTTGGAATTCATTATCAATCCCCTTCGCCCACGAAGGTAGAGTTTTTTCTCAGCTGTAATCGTAATCTCGTTTGGCAGATCGATCGTGGTCGACGGATTATCAAAAGTTTCCGACACCCACGTTAGCTTTTTCTTCGATGGTTTAGTTCCAAACATTAGTCGTTTTTCTGTACTTGAATTTGAACTAATGGAATTCCCGTTCGGTGAGTTTTTTCTGGCCAGCTACCAGCCAGCGAAGAGGTGAAGTGAAGTGAAGTTTTTGCTTGCGGATTTATAAGTAGCCAGCTACTTTATGACATTTTTTTTTTAAATTACTTAATTAGATATTCGATATCATTCGTGAGTTCGTGAGATACAGTTGGCAGCAGGTCAATTTAAATTTTTTTGGAGTGAAGTCGCCTTTAAAGTAATTAGATTAGAGTATACGTACCTAGCTAATTACTTTACCATGCCTTTTTTATCATTACCCCGAGTTGAGAATAAACCGCATTGGCAAATCTGCCAATATCTTTACTGCTTCATTAAGAGTCTGTTAAATCTCATCACATCACATCACTCTAATATTATAAAGGCAAAAGTTTGTGAGTATGTATGTTTGTTACTTCTTCACGTGTAAACGGCTGGAGCGATTTTAATAAAATTTGGTATGGAGTTAGCCGACACTCTGGATTAACACCTAGGCTACATTTTACTACGGAAAAATATCTTTTACTGTTCACAAACACAATTTATTATAAAAACCTATTTAGAGGCTAAAAAATTCACCCATGCCGGGATTCGAACCCGCAACCTCTGGCTATCCGTGCCAGAAATTTCACTGATGCCGTGAGTCGCCCATTGGCTCAATTGCGGATTCGAATCCCGGCATGGGTGAAATTTTTAGCCTCTAAATAGGTTTTTAAATTTGTTCCTTGGCACGGGTTAGTGCATTAAAAATAAAAATAGTATAACAATTAATTTTTCCTAATAAAACGCGGTTAACACCGCGGGGCACAGCTAGTTTTTTATATTTTTACGAGAAAACTGTACAAAGTCTCACTAGCAGGAACTACGATAAGGGTCCTTTGAAGTGCTTGCAAAAGAGGTTACCATCATGGCCAATTCGCGCTTTCAATTAAACCTCATACATATTACCTATAGATACCAATATACTACATAGGTACTACACAATGAGTGCTCTCAACTCATAGCGTTCAATGCTAAATCAACACGCGACTGACCGCGCAATTAAACAAGCCCACATGCAGCATTATTCTCTTATTCCGTTTGGTTTTAATTACGTTTCATTGTCACCGGGCGATCTCATCAGCATAATACAGTGGCCGTCGGAATCAGGGGACGCAATAACTCAAGTTTTATCGCGGAAACTAGCGTAATGTGCGGCCAAACGTAAAATTCGATCGTAAACCTGGGACGGGCGAGGTATCTGGGTCGCTGCTTCTCTAAAGCAATCTGTATCAGTGCCATGCGAATAAAACATGCTTCGATATGATAATTTAATTAGCAGTTTACTGTTGACTCACAACTAATTCTGTGCTTTTAATTTCAGTAGTTTTACAGGCAAATAAAAAAAGAAAAAAAAAAGGTAGTCTTGTGACTACCGCTAGTGGCATTTTTCCGAGCGCTTCCGTGCTTCGCAAGACACAAATAGCAGATAACAAACTGCTTTTGTAAATTCTCAGTGATTTTCCATACGATCATAAATTATGCTGTGTTAATAAACATAAAATCATTAGTATTAAGCTTTTACCTATTAAATTCAATTACTTTGTACAAATATGCTCATTGTACAATTTAAAAATTCTTTGAAATTGTACAATGAGCATATTTGTACAAAGGCGTATAAATATGCTCATTCTACAATTTCAAAGAGTTTTCTAATCTAATAAAAAAACTTTATGCCCTTTTATTTTAAGCCCTTTTATGTGGCAGTTGGAACAGTAGCACCTTAAATAGTATGTAGTGTGGTAACACTAAGAGTAGGCATTGTCGTAATACAATTTTAACGATATTAGAATTGTGTGTTTAAAAATACTTAAAATTTTTGGTTTCGTCTTCTTTACAAACTCATAACCTACTTATGTAATTTAATTATATGTAAATATATTACATATAATTAAATTACTTTGAATATGAACGGACGCCTGAAATAAATAGTCGGTGGCCGAAATATTGTACTCAAAACTATTTCTTTGTATTTTGTCACTTTATAATAGTTGTTTTGTTTTAAATGTAATCATATTTTTTCAGTATTATTAAATTTATTTTGTACAAGCATAAAATTGATAACTTTTTGACGAAAATTAAATAGCGATTGCAAAAAAAAGGTCAACCATCACGAAAGATCAAAGGAACTTGTTTCAATTTCACCTTTTTAACGTTGACAGAAAGTGAGCAGTTTACACAATATAATTATTTTCTTTTTCTTGAGACGCGCCACAAAGGACGAGATGGTAGTTTTCGTTGTCAGCACAATGATGTTTAGTAATTTGGCCACCGCCTGTATATTGAATTGAATTCATAAAATATATTGTCATAGAGTTCAAGAGGTCTTCTGTCGATTTCCTACAATCGTAAAAGTCGTATCGAACACGCATTTGGGGAGTCATCTGGGGTCACGGTGAATCAGTCGGGTGAATCATCGGCGTTAGGTGGTCTCACTGCCAATCCCGTTTGTTAATAACATATATTTGATAATTGCCGGACTCGAATAACATGCGATTTGCCTTTTTTGCTCGCCTCTCACACCCACGACTGTCTTGGTATTGCAGATCTGTTAACTCAATTATGCTTGGACGTGTGCGAATAATCATCGATAGGCATCATGTCTTACTTTGTAAAGATTTGATTGCTGTAAACACGAACAAAAAAGTTGTTTTTTAAACATAAACCCGACGATTAAAAAACGTTTAAAAGAGATTTTAATGCATGCGTTTTATTTTAAGCTTAATAGGGTTATAGGTATGTGTTGTATCGTCTAAAATGTTTAAATTATCGTTATCGAGTTGAAATGTTTGACCGAGTGATTTCTTGTCTCAATTTCTTGTCGGTAAGGTAACTTGGTACAGCCTGCCTTGCTTCAGACATTTTAAAATTTATTAAGATTTTTTTAAAGCTTTTTGGTGATGTTTTACTCACAATTCGGAAGCAGAGGTACGCCATTTAAATTTTTGTGTGACGGGTGACAATCGCGTCGTCAATACATTTTTGACACTTTATCATTTTAGTGTGTTAAGCACACTGGATTAGCAGCTACGTAGTATTTCGTAGACAGTTACGAAAATATTCATAATTACTTCATTGATAACCAAATCAAATCGAAATATAGTAACGGTAACAGTTTTATTAGCCAAATCATAGTAACAGTTTTTGTGAGGACCCAGGTTTCAATTCGTATAAAACGGCTGGAATTCAATGTGTATAAACTCTTAGGTAAAATAGTCTAATTCTCCTAAGATATTTTAAAAAGTACATGAAAAAGTAATTTTAGATTTTTTTAAAGTATATTAAGTGTGAATTAACAACGTTGATGAGGTCTAGGCCGCTAGGGCTAAGAATCCTAAAGTCGTTTTGCGTTTACAAGATCGCGCAAAAAACATAACCCTCCTTTACTTCTGCAGTCGGGTACGAACTACTTAAGCATAGTTTTTCTATTAATCGAACACTGGCTAATTGGCTGTAAAATCGTCGTAAAATTCAGTCGTGCAGTTAATAGGTAAAAACTTTTATATGTCACCAGACATATATTGGCCATACTTTTATGATAATCTAGCAGCAGCAATAAACGTAAAATACCAGTTTTATCTTCTTCCTTTAGCTCATTTATTTATAGAAAGTTACAGAACCATGTTGAAGGAAATTAACTAGGACAAGGAAAGAAAATAATTGTAGTTAATTTCCGTCCGCATAAAAGTCGAGTGTAATCAACTGGGAGCTCGTTTTCTTCTGGTACGTTCGTAATGAGGATCCGGTAGAGCCGTATGTCGGTGATCGTCTAGTAACCCTACTAAACAACGGCTGCTCAATATGAAACCTGTGCAATTAAGACAAAATAAAGACATTGCAAGTGATGCAAATTACTTCAGCCAGATGGTGCTGCCTGTACGTAATACAGAGAGTATTGTAAAGAGGTTCGAAATTTCACTGATGGCGGTGAGTCACCCATTAGCTCAGTTGGGAGAGCGCTGGCACGGTTAGCCAGAGGTTGCGGGTTCGAGTCCCGGTGTGGGTGGAATTACTAGCCTCTAAAAGGTTTTTAAAATAAAGACAAACAGACCAAAATCCCAAGTAAATTTCAGTGCTGTAAATATCCTGAGACAGAGAGCAATGGTAGCGAAGCGGTAAAACGCCGGCTTCTTAATCGAAAGGTCGTGGGTTCAAATGCGGAGATGTACCAATAACTTTAAAAACCTATTTAGAGGCAAACAATTCCACCCATGCCGGGACTCGAACCTGCGACCTCTGGCTAACCGTGCCAGCGCTCTCCCAACTGATCGTCAGTGAAATTTCGAACCTCTTTACGATAATTATACTCTTTATATTAGGCACATCTTGTCAAATCGTAAATTGTCCTTACCCGTGCTAAGTGCAGCAAAGTGCATTAAAAAGAATATAACCAAGAATATAACAAACATGTACATTATGTACATTTGTGAAGTTATTGCGGCAATACCATTCGCTAAACATGGTAAACGTAAGGTAAACATCGTAAGGAAACCCTAGTGTCTGAAGTATTACATAAAATACCTATAATGAAATACAATGTCCCAACTATGAGGCTAAGTGTGGCAATCTTAGGTCTGCCTAACTGCGAGTATGCTGTAACTGACAATACTAAAATTTGACATTTTGGCGTTCATCACAATGTATTGTGCTACCTACGATCATTGAATCTACGATGAGTAAAATATTTGAGTTTGAGTTTTTGTGTGCAGAATTATTACCCCAAAAACATGCCGTTTTGTGCAAAAAAAGTCAGTGTATTGGTGTTCATTAGCAGATATTCATACCGATAAACACGTTTTTATTATCAAAATATTTGCCTGGCTTGCTTCAGTAATCTTCAAGGTTTTTCCTCTAAAGCTGGTCAATGACTTCACTTCAGTTTTTTGCAAATTTCTTCTGTGTATAAATCGCCAAGTGCGAATTCATGCCTTCTAATTGTTCAATCCCAACAGTTTTTGTTACTTTTCATATCGTGCAACTAAGTAAATATCGTTTTGTGTGAGTTGACTATTCAGATTTTGATTAGAACATAGAATGAGATCGTGATTAAATAATATAATATGCATGACTTCAAAAACACAAAAGTCAATCGTTGTGTTTTAACAAAAGAAATCTAGAATAGGTGATGTTATATTAAATTTTGATTTAAAAATTGTAGGACAGAATTGAAGAATATAAAAATATGGTGTAAAGGCTTACAAGGAATTTAGGGTAGTCGTTAAGGATTGAAAAAAAAAGTTCTGTTCCAACGATGGACTCATGATTATATTTTATGTAATTAGCTTTGGTCTACAAGTAAACAAACCCGTGAAGTTATTCAAATAGAAAAAGTTGTAATGTCTATTACAGTTTCCTTCTAGTTACTACTAGTTTACTTGTATTAATCTCATTCATACAATAAAATCTCTATTATAATTTTCTTTACTACATATATAACCTCACGCCTGTATTCCAGTGGCGTAGGCAGAGACCAGGGGCTGCCACCTGCCACGATCCTGACAGATCATTTAATTTTAATGTTCTTAAAAATTCTACCATTAGAAATTCCTTAGAGTGACAAAACAGGCATGTTCACAAGACTCGCAGGGCAAGTTCAATGGACGAAAAATGTCACCCCCAATAAGTTTAATATAACCTCTTTGCAGATAACTTATCCGTCTTTTAATTAAAACGAGTCATCTTCCGTGGGTCGAGTCCGCCGCACATCTCAAACAAAACCACAATATATCGACCTCTGTCGAGCCTCAAAAGCTTTGTAAATCTTTAGGGTGTTTTAACCAGTCAGGGGTCAAACAAATGGCCAGCCTGAAAGCCTCTTTTATTTAGGTTTATTTGGCATTCTTTTTCGGCCAGTGTGTTAACATAAACAAAAGGTTAATAAAGTTGGATCTGATTTCGATATTATGCATTAAGTAATCGAGATAAAATAAGTTGCCTCAGTTACAAGGAAATAGAAGAAAATGTTTTTTGAAATATAATTGTGTTCGCTGAGCTTAGCGAGCTGAAGTGGCAGTGGGCTGGTCATATCTCGCGAAGAACCGACAGCCGTCGGAGTAAACGTGTTCTTGAGTGGAGACCGCGACTCGGCAAATGTGGTGTAGGACGCCCTCCGACCAGGTGGGATGCCGATCTGCGAAAAACTGCCAACGGCGCTCATTAGGGGAGGCCTATGTCCAGCAGTGGACTACCATAATATAGCCTGAAGGAGAAGAATTGTGCTATGTACTACGGACATACTTATACTTACTGCCAAATAAGGTATGCCATATTTGCAAAGGGCAAGATAAAAAAGTGCCCGAAACCGCTGTGCGTGCATACAACGTGCACACGATATGCGGTCGTGCGTCCTTTGTATTTATACGAGTAGCAAAACTAAAATAAAAGTTCAATAATTTCAAGTTAATTCCTATGTGACTATAGGTACGCAGAAATTAAGTAAATCTATCACATTATCTTTATAGCGATTTCACAGGCATTGTATAACGGCTAAGATCCAATTTTACTGTCAAATCTGAACGTGGTTACTAAACTGGGTTAGAAGCGGCACACGGCACACACGGAGATTCCAATCTATCACTGAACCACGTGCAGTTTCAATTATGAAATTGGACCATGGCGCATGGCTGTATCTTGGTGGAGATCGCATGGAATTTTCCTACCGTCATCCGGATCCCGCTTTCCTGTCACGCGATGTCTAAAGCCCCTTATGACAAACATGTATGCTAAAACTTAATGAAATGAAATTAAAAGGTTATATTCAAAGCAGCGCAGAAACTGCGGCTTAGTGAACGTTACAATTCAAACGAGGTGTCCATTTTAAAATCTAGATCATTTTGGAGAAAAAATTAATCAAAGATTTGCAAGGAAAAAGAAACAACAAACAAACAGAAGATAAAAAGTGCCCGGAACCGGCGTGCGTGCATGCAACGACTTACGAACGTTGATGAAGCGAAGGTGATCTGTCAGGATCGTGGCAAGTGGCAGCCCCTGGTCTCTGCCTACCCTTCTGGGATACAAGCGTATGTGTATATACATAAAAAACAGAAAAACTGTCCGGCTTAAGCAAAAAGGTTTTTAAAACACAACAGGACCTTCTTGTACCCTTCACTATTTGACACTGATCAGATTTTAAATTTGTTGGCTTTAAAAACATTGGCTAACGAGACACTGTTAAATTATGTGGGAAACTTATTATCGCAGGTACAAAGTACAACTAAATGGGGAATTATTCACGAAACACTAAAATAAACGAAACACATGACTACATAAAAAGTAAATATAACGACGACATTTACTTTTGTGGTAAAGACAAATATTTTTTTTTAACTCTTCCGAAAAATAAAATGAGAAACTGGCCACTGAAGGGATTGGCAATACGAATAATAGGTACCAACAACAGAAACATTTCGAATTTTGAAGGCTTTTAATCTGCACGAATCAATTTTACACGAATATTTCATTCGTGTTGTAACACCCCACCCCGCGTAAAAAAAGACTTTAACCCATTTAAAAAGAAAATACGTACAATAATAATTAACCTACTAAAAGAAGCTATGATGCAAAACACTCTAATGGCCAACTGTGATCGTCTAGTCTAATGAGAACCCTTCGTTGTGAACGTATTAGTAACCTAAGCTCTTTTAGGATATGAGATTGAGTAACGAGAGTGTGTAAGAGATCCGCTTAAATACAAAAGCAGAATTTAGATTAATGAACAGGAACCAAAGGTTAGCTTAAAGCAAATAAATATAAATGAAAACAGCAATCAAGCGAATGAAATAAGCGAAAGCAAGATATGATTTAGAATAAATTAAATAGATAATAGGTTAAGCTGAAATTAAGTTAAAAGAAATAAAACTAGGATGAAATATGTAACTCTTACAAAAACTACTTCTAAATAAATAAAATATAAAAGTACCAAATAAACCAAATGTCATACAGCAAACACGTGAGTGTTATAGTATAACGTCCCCTACCAAAAAGGCCGGTTAAGACAGACATTATTAGCCAACTAGGTAGATAAGAATGGATTAATATGAAATGAGTACACTACTCGGTTATCTACTAGTCGATAGAGCTAATTATATCCGCCCTGGATGGGGTATGGCCACCACTACGTTATACTGTTAATATATACTTATAAATAATAAACTATGACAGACTAGAAATAAGAATAGGTACAGTGATTCATTAACCCGAGTCTATTCCTCAAGTAAACATACATAATTACGCGAGAATTGGCAAAGCGACGTTCAGCAGTACAATGCATTGGCAGTTGACGAAAGTGAGAGAGGTAGGTAGGTAACCAAATGCACAAAGTACGTTGGAAAAGACTTCACCGAAGCTTACCAACACTGAAACAATCTGGCCAAACTCACGCAACCATGAAATGCCACTATAGGAAAAATCAATCAACTAAAGAAAACTACTAACGATAAAATCTGTACATATTCCCAAAATAAATATAATAACCTAACTACGTATATGCCTTAACCTCTGGAACGCCGAAGCGCGGATCCGCGCGGCAGTACTAGAATGCCTAAGCGCGTATCCGCGCGCATCCGATATCGTGTAGGTTTTGCGCTATTTTAATCAATAATACAAGGGAATAGAGTTTAAAATAGTGTTTTTCTTAATCCTAATGAACGAATGAACCATAAACAATAGTCACCCACAGAGTACAATGTCAAAAAACCGGTCAATTCAAGTGGTTGAAATTCAAACTTGCCGAGTGCGCGCAAACAACTACGAGGTCGACAAAAAAGTGAAATTCTAAGGAAAATAAGCTTATTTACGAAATAAGGGGTAAGTAATCATTATTTATAGTTCTTCTGCTATCCACATAAATAAAATTTTGATTGAATCTATGCATTATTATCGTATTATCTTGAAACCAAACTAACATTCTAAAGTACTTGGAATGTTTGTTCCATGTTTGTACACATCTCTCAGTATGTTTGTATTGACTTACTTGTATCATTTTGATGGGAATTTTGTCCCTTCTATATATTTCAATTCAATAATTATGTTGGATAAATAGTGTAGCAGATAAATGCCTTTTTTGGCCATCATGTCTAAAATACACGCACACATGCACACATACGATGTTGTATGTTCACTCGCCGCGTAAGCGCGGATCCGCGCGACTATACAGGTGGCTCTTTCCTATTTCGAAACACATCATGCCATGTAAACATTGAATATTTTAATATGAAGACATATTTTACGATTTAGAAAATAACATAATAATGATAATATAAGTTTATTTCCAATTTTAATCTATAAAAAAATATCACATATAAATTAATTATATAATAATAATTATTATAATACATAACTAATAACTCCATTTTTTTTCCTTTCTTTACTTTAAATAAGTTTGTAAATTCTTCAAGCTTTATATGTATATTTATTTATACTATCTGATTAAAAATGCTGTTAGGATATGATCTTTTGGAGTTGCGTTACACGATGAAGTTCTATTCGTCGCTCACGTGTCACGCGTTTTCCCGTTGTTTGCGTAATATACCGCTTCATTCCAAAAGGACGACCTTTTGAAATGAAGCGGTAGCGAATGATGTTAGGATACGAATCCTAACATCATTTGAACCTGATAATATTATATTATGTTTACTAAATATTATATATAAATACTATATAATATAATAAATATCGCGTCGATCTTGCCCTCGATAAACATAGTCTTTTTTACAGAAGAAATAATGGCGGATTTACCACTCCAACCATCGCTAGTACTGGGCATGGTCGTCGATCGTACTCCTGAAAGTAGTTTTAGGGTACGAAGCAACGACCAAGTAATATTAGAGAGGAGTGCGTCAGGGAGTCTTAGAGTACGTATAAATCTATATCTAGTGAACAATTTTATTTTGTGTCTAATGCATATTTTATGATTCATGATGATCTACAAATTTTTTGCAGCAATTTAGGCCCCAAGAAATTCTTGGAGGGGAAGGGGTTGAGGTGGTTGAGGCCACGCAGCCTTTTTCACACGGACAGTGTATGTATACTTTTTTACTAACTGTGTTGCCTATTATTATTATTAGCCCCAGCAAACTAGGGATACATTTTGTGTGTGAAAGAATGTTTACGTAAGCCTTGGCAGACCAAAATTATTAAAAAAAATATTGTAAAAATGTAAAATGTAAATATTGTTTATCAATAAAAATATTTTACTCTACTTTTTTTTTTGTATATCCTAACTATTTATCTACACCATCTCAATAATATTAAATAATAACACGTAATTGTGATTGGTACACATGTCCCTTTTTAGCGTCTATACGACCCCCTGTATAGTCGCGCGGATCCGCGCTTAGGCAGGTGAGTAAAGATTACTTCGCGCGGATACGCGCTTCGGCAATTGAACGCAGTAGGCCGTTCACTCACACATGTATAGAACAGTAGAAATGTGGTGCGAGAATATGCTGTGTTTATAGTTTATTTTCTCAAAAAAGTTGCTCCACAGAGTACTACTGTCTTATACACATCGACAGTCCATTTATTTAACATTGCGATACCGCTACTTCCATAGATAAAAGAGTAGATCTTCATAAAAAAAAGCTTGAACGAAAATAACCTACTCTAAACACAATTGTTAGATTCATTTGGCAAAAAAATTTTCATTAGAAGGATTATGTGATTTATTGATAACTATAAATGAAAAAGGACATTATATTTTACCTAAATAAGCACGAACATATGACTTACAACAATGTGACGATGTGTTGTGAGCCTCGAAAAGTGAGCAACGAACAAGTGCAAAATGGCGATTCTTCTGGAGAAATGTGGACTTTTGATAATAGTTTTTCGGCGACAATTTTCTCTAGAAATGCGCTGTTTTTCATGTTAATGAATTCTTAGGTACATGGTGAATAGTTAGTGCTAAGTAAAAGTAAAAATAAAACAAAGTAGTTGACAGAAAACATCATCAATGCAGGAAGAGGGAAAGAAAAACCACATTGTTTACTTTTTGAGGCTGTAAAATAAAAATAAATGACGACCTTACAATCTTATTGTGTTTATATTACTTGTTCATTATTGGACTTTCCATAACAATCATAAATTTCATAGGTTCCATACATTTTTCCAAATTTCCAAGACATTATCTAACACGCTGTCACTCGCGCTAATTTACACCGTTACGCCCGGCGCACAAGGGTGCAACATTTTCGGTGGCTCTGGCAATCCAAAGGTTAAGTATCACACACAATTAACGCAGGAATTGGCAAAGAGACGTCCAGCAGTACAATGCATTGGCAGAAGAGTGAGAGAGAGAGGTAGGTAACCAAATGCACAAAGTACGTTGGAAAAGACTTCATCGAAGCCTACCAACACTGAAACAATCTGGCCAAACCAACGCAACTATGAATGATACTAAAGCACAAGTCATCAGAAGGAAATAAATATAATAAACGCACAATAAGCATAATTAGGTATAAAGTCTTAAGACCCAGGTCATTACACACAATTAACGTAAGAAACGGCAAAGGGATGTTCAGTAGTACAACGCATTGACAGAAGAGTGTGAGAGAGGTAGGTAGACCAATGCACTAAGTACTTTGGAACAACTTCATCGAAGCTGACCAAACTGAAACATCTCAGCCGAACCCACGCAACCATGAAATAATGCCAAGAATTAAGCCAATATACCTACTACAAAAATAAGCCTTACTATTAAAAAGCCTATAGTGGCTTCTAACTACTCACTAACGTCCCATAACGTCCTTCCATTGCCTATCATAATCCGTAATTTGATAACCCTATATATTGGACACCCTATATCGCGACTATATTCGGACTATGCGTTCCTATGTAGTATAATTATAATATACTAACAAACGTAACATAATATAAACCGTAATTTACCACCCTATATACTGGACACCCTATATTGCGTATATGCCGCCTATGTGTTCCCATTCAGTAGTAAGTACCTATATGATCTATTACAAACGTAACATACCTACATAACTTCGGTCGAGAAAAGTACGCACCTACCTACATAAACGCAAGAGTTTAATGACCCGAAGGTCACGAGTTAGACAGCTATTATAAAGGTACCGCATCGCTCTATACCTATTCCTTAGTTCGATGGAAATGTCACTGTTAGGTTAATATGCACAGAACCTCACACCTAGTGTTATCTAACAATCATTGATATTAAATATTGACAGAAGTTGTAAACAATACGTTTAGGTACTAAATCAGAATTAAAATGCTATAATTTTATAACGGGTTTAGACAGATTAACCTACCTTACCCTAATTGAACCGAGACATTAAACGTAACGCTTTTATCTACCTGATTTAATAGCTTCAATAGGAAACATTGAGGAGACACCAATTCACTTATTTGTCAATTTAAAATGATCCTAACAAACGAATAATGACCGCATATGTGGGGAGCTGGGGAAATACTTACTCTCATCATTCAACTCTGGATACCCTGGAAGAAAAAGGGGAGCCTACCTAACATTCCCAGCCCAGTAAGCTAATGAATTTAACCACCAAACAAATTGTTTCAGCAAAGCAAACCCCATTTATATTTAATCGTGTGTATGTGTGAGTGCCTATGGTGTTTCCCTAGTCACAGCTATTACCTATCGCTATCCTCCCTAACTCCGGAAAACCTAACTGTTTCAAGTCATTGAATTCTGTTTAATGCACTAACTCGTGCTAAGGACTGACTTGACGCAGTTAGCCTTCAGACTTTCTGGCCGGCCAGAGTGTGTAGCCTAGGGTGTGTATGCGTAAGTGGTTTATGGGATCGGTACCACTTACAGGGTAAGAATATACGGAATATAATACATAGATATGTTATGGGTGCAAAGTGCCAGAGGGCTGGAATCGTCTGTCACGCAGGGAAATAGCAGGGGGAAAATTGCTATACCACAAATGCTAGTGGAAGGAGATCTAACACCACATTCACAAGAAGCATTTTAACCCAATTCTCAAGCTAGATAATTAATATGAAATTATCTCAATTAAGTAATTAATTATGACATCTAATTATATACTTAGGTAAATTGTTTTACAAATAAATTAAATTGGGCACACCTCCGGTGAAGGGATTCTTTAAACCTTTCAACCAAAGCAGACTCAGATTCAGCCGTAGCATAGTAAGCAGAGCTAGATATTGGAATTCCTCATTTAGTCTGTCAAATCAACTGTATAAGGCTACCAAGTGAATTCGCTCTAAATAGGGATGTGGACTAATGTTCGGAATGGATTTTGTTTCATAGATAGACGCTATTTAAACACGAAAAAAATTATTTCATGAAAAAATACGTCATATTTTACTAAAAAAATACATAATTAAAATTACTTTTTAAAATTCCCGCCAAAACGTTCTAAACTAACGCGTGAGTATGATGACGTCACAGACCGATAAACAATCTCGCGCTCTATGAAAGTTTACCTGATATTCAGTGAATTCTTACGAATAAATAAGTTTTCTGAAAGGTGTTAAAATGAATACGATGTACAAATGCTGTGCAGTACCCATGTGTAAAAGTACGTCAATAAGTACGCCGCAAAAAATGTTCATACATGTTCCGAAAATTGCTAAAATAAGGAGAAAGTGGCTAACGCTTGCTAGAAGATGTTCAACATCATTGTCATCTACAAGTACCAGCTATTTTTGTGAAGACCACTTTGATGTAGGTACCTAAGCCAAATATTCTAAAAGTATTGTACGATAAAATTTAACGAGTATGTACTTAGGTACAAAATAGTTTTAGATAGGTAGTTTTGTAGGTTATGTAAGTGGCAAAACTTGTTTCAACTTTTTACACACTTGTACACTATACGTAACTCATTTTATAACACATCAAATTTCAGCTTCAAAATGACATGGAAAACTATGTACAATATACAACAATGGGCTCGGTAGGTCGAATAAGGGTGAGACCTGGTTGTTTACCTACAAAGTTTGCTTGCCAACCAACAAGGGCCAATACTTCTACCTATGGCTGCCGACCAGCAGCTGCAAAAAGGCAAAGGCTCGCATTGATAAATGAATGTGAAGAAGACATAAGAAAAGCTGCAGTTCAACATAGTGAAAATTTAAATATTGAAGTTCCTAATCAACATGAAGGTCAGTACCCTTTGAGCCCCATAAAGTAAATTCAGGGTGTTAAAGTAAGCACTTTTTGTGTACCACAATTATTGTTAACCCCTTGAAACTATTTTCAATAACTATGTTACCTGTGAATGTATTAACATTAACATACAGGCACATACATTGTTTCTGGCCCCACACTAGGATACCCTGTGTCGTGGGAACGAGAAACAGCTACGTCACAAACATGTAAACATCCAAGAGTTATTTTTTTTCTCTCCAGCCGGGGATCGAACCCAGGACCTCTCGCATAGTAAGCAGATGCGCTAACCATTACGCCACAGAGGTTGTCAGTAGGATGTAGAATGTAGTTTCCAACTTTGAGATAAAGTACTTTTGATTGACTGATCCGTGCTTCGCAAGGCACGTTAAGCAGTTGGTGCCGACTGCCGTCGATGGCAGTCCTTAAGCCAAGTCAAAGCCTTAGACCTTCTTTAGGGAAGAGACCCCTCGGTGGGGACTAGTATATGTCTGTCTTAATAGAACTTTGTCTTTCAGATGCATTCCATGAGCAACAACAAACAACAAAAATTGATAAAGCAGCCCAGATAAACATAAGGCCCAAATATCGCAGTAAAACTACTCAGACTGAAATTAAAACACGCACAAGACA
This sequence comes from Yponomeuta sedellus, assembly GCA_934045075.1. Classification (NCBI taxonomy): domain Eukaryota; kingdom Metazoa; phylum Arthropoda; class Insecta; order Lepidoptera; family Yponomeutidae; genus Yponomeuta; species Yponomeuta sedellus. Next base: position 16,400,727 of record OW203728.1, on the reverse strand, counting down.
AACCTCTCCGATAAAGTTTCCTAGTACTTCTATATCTACTTCTCCATTCAAAGTTTCAGAGTTTAAGCCATTTATAAAACCACAGTTATTGAGAACAATTGCATCCTGCAACTTAAGAAACGATGACAAATCAGACAGTGATATATCATCAATGTACAATCCATCTGTATCAGGCATATCAAAAACTTCTTCTGACACAACTAGTTTAAAAGATGAGTTGAAAAAAATACCTAATTTAAAATCTATGGTAGAACATACTGTACATAAAATAAAAAAAAATCCACAGTTCTATATAGGTGTACCGAAAGATTGTTTTGATTTAATTAAAATTATGCATGAGCATACAGGTATTCCAGAACAAAAAATATTATTGTGTTTGAAGAAAATTCGACTGGACAGCAAGTTTTCTGAACTTTCTGATGAGTTTGAAATAAGCAAGTCATATGCATGTAAAATATTTACAGAAAGTGTAGGCAAAATAGCTGAAGTTATGAGGCCTTTTATTGTAAGTTTAGACAAGTTGGCAATCAAAAGATGTTTGCCCATTGCATTTAGAAAAAATTATTATAATGTAACTTGCATAATAGATTGTCTCGAAATTGAAATTCAAAAACCCGGTAAAGCCTTAAATCAATCTCTGACATGGTCAGAGTATAAAAAGGCCAACACCATAAAATACCTGATTTCAAGTACACCAAATGGACTTGTGAATTATATTTCACAGGGTTATGGAGGGAGAATCAGTGATGTATGTCTGGTAGAAAATAGTGAATTTCTTAACTGTTTACCAAGTGGGGCACATGTAATGGCTGACCGAGGCTTTAAACATGTTGAAACACTATTACTTAGGGTTGGGTGTAAACTAATAAGGCCACCTAGTGTAGTATCAGGTAATAAATTATCTAAAGAAGAAGCAAAGGAGACGAAAAAAATTGCAAGTCTGAGGATTCATATAGAGAGAGTTATTAGACGCATCAGAGAGTTTTCTTTTTTAAAGCCACATGCTTGTGTAAATAGTTATCTTATAGGGAAACTTGATGATGTCATAGTTATTGCTTGTGGTCTTATAAATTTACAAAACTCATTAATTAATAAGTGATAATATAAATAATATGAAACTGAAAATAAAAACACTAAAATAAAAATAATGAGGTGTTTATTTATTTTTTTCTCTTTTACTCATCTGTTGTTTTATATAATAACGGGTAAATATTTTGTTTCGAAAATAATAATAAAAAAATTATTAAAGAACTAACATATTCTTTATCAAATTCCACTAATATAATATTTACTTTATTATTAATTTGAAAATTAACATCTGCAACACAAAAGTAGCACTTTTTATGACCACAAACATACATTTGTATTTGGTCATAACATAACATTTGTTTGAGGGTTTCCCATTCTGTATATAATGTTTTAGTGTTCTCATTATAGGGGCATTTTCTATAAGAAACTGCTCGCCTATTCCATCTGGTGAACCAGCAATCATGGGAAAGTCTTTGCTAATGAAAATACCACATTTCCTTATCCTTTTTGGAGCATGGTTTGCACAGTTTCTAATACCTTACATTCCAAAGCTCTCCCACGTTGCATAGCTGGAGTATCCGGAATGTTGCCACCCATTATCAATGATACCATTGAAAATTCAATGATGATACTAAGGTACCATCACTTGTTTTGCATTTTTTCACTTCATAAGCCTTGGAAGCTGTTATTCGACCAAATCAAACTTTCTCAACAAATCAAACGACCAGCACCAAACCAAGTTGCTGCCAGTCCGGTCTCTTGTGTTTTCCTCCACCTTTTTTAATAAGTCAGTAGTAAATAAGCCAGATATTTGCTTGATGAAGTCATCACTACATGCTTCTTTAAATTTCTGCACTAACTGGTACATTGAAAGCCCTTCTTCATCGTTAGTGATGTTTTGCACATATCTTAATAATGCACAGTTGTGAATACCTTTCGCTGTAGCCTGTTCCACAAACTTGTCAAAAACACTGGCATCTGAAGAGGTTGAAGCTTGTGTCTTAGTTAATTATGAGGTTGTAATAAATTTTAGCGTTGTTCCCACTTTCGATAGTTGAGATTTTTTCCAGTAACATTCTATCTGAGTACATGATGGCTCTTCGCTTCTTCGGTGCATCCACATCAGATGTGCTACAGCATGTTTGCACCCACCCATTGATGCAGCACAAGCGTGGCATTGTGTGCTGATAACAAGACTGTTTTTTTCATCCACAATGACAGTCACTGTATACGGCTTAGCTCGAACTTGGTGTTCAGGGCACACGCGGCACTTCACTGCACAAATGTTCAATTCTCTTCTCAACTGAACGTATCCTACGGCATCATCGCCATAAGATTCTCTTGAAGATCTGGAATAGAGAAAGTAGGTAGCGTAAATATAGGTACAATAAAAATTTTACATAACCTAACTTTTCACATTGTTGTTAATTTGTTATAGTTAGTTGTAATATGACATTAAAGTATGCAAAAATTATGTAAAGTGAATATAATTTAATAAAAGTAGTGATGTAAAATTATAGGTAGGTATTTCAAACGTACTTACGATGACATTTTTACGTTTCTAAGCTCCGCTGCACAAAAATCCTTATTTCGGGCAAAATAACTTGCCACCATCAACGAATCTATCTTCGGTAAGTTAGAACTACTTCCTTTGATGAATCCAGTCTCCATTGTTATAATATTACAATAATATTATAATAATATCGTTGAAATTAGTTCGCCGGTGATACTTTTGACTACGTGAGCTTGTTTTGTTTAGCGGTCAGTGACGTCACCCGCGCTTTGATGGACGTTCGCAGTCACGTGATAATGGGTATTAAATAATGCAATTTAAACTATTTTTATTTATTTTATGGCAAATAAATATATTCTTAGAATGTTATTATACGTTTTTAAATACGGTCTTTAATTATAAAAAAATAACTTAACATGAATTGGTAACATGTGTCAACATCCGTATTCACACGTTTGTATGCGGAATTAAATATGATGCAAACCTCTGAAAGCTATGGCGCAGACATGTCACTGATAACCTCGTGTGCCTACATCGAGTCGAGTAGGTATTCGACAAAGGCTAGCCACACGGCCTATCCCTAACATGCCCTTGCCACCGAGAGTTTTGTTTTGCACACATTTATTTCCCCAAAAACGCTGTACTGTGGAGAAAAAGGGTTAGTTCACAATTTATTTCGCGGAAGCTACACTAATCACAAATGCTGAAAACCATATTTTACGAGGAAACCTTCTAGCTAATTGTACGGAATACTCACAAAACCGTTCCTAACATTTACACTTTTTACTTTCAAATCTAATTCCCTAGCTCCGAAAGTACCTCTAAACCTGAGACTTCACACCAGGGCTGATACACTAGAACGCAATGCCCACAGATGATGCTAGGTCACAAATCCAAAGCCACTTTCCTATTACCGAATTTAAATGCAATCGAAACTCCCCAGTTCTAATAAATTCACACAAAATGGCGAATTTTCCTACGAGCGGAATAGGTGTACGTACTATTGAATTTCCTGGTCCAGAATGCGTGCGCGCCGTTGGCGCCTCGGCCTTTTTATAGCCTCGCGAAACAACCCCGCGCGTCCAAAATGGCTCCGCTACCAATTCCGCTTTGTCTAACCCATCATGAAACCTAATGACACCCGATTGGCCAGCCGAAATCCACCTCCATCTCGTTTCAGAACTTTAATGTTTTGATATTTTGTAAATTAATTTCCTGTGTCTTAATGTAATACATTATTTATTTTCAATTTATTTATCTCGATATTTCCTGTTTAATTGTTTTGTCTACAATAATTTCTTCTTAACAATTTATTCCAACACACCACTGACCTGCGGCACAATGCTTACGGACAACTAACTAACTTCTGTTAATATAAAGGTTTAGCGTAATGTTTGTGTTAAAACATCCTTTCAATTTAGTACAGATTCACCTAGAAATACTCTACTTAGGCTACAATTGCGAATTGAAACGTTATAATCATTTTAGTAGGCGCCGCGGCAACCAGTGGCGCCCAAACCGGAATCGGCTAATCGGAGAACTACAATCCACCAATACAGCAATACTCTAAACTCACACACGCAACCCTGTATGAATACGAGAAGAAGCTGCGTTCAACAATATTTAATTATTAGGGATGTCCTAAATGCTACATTTCAAAAGTGATGAATGATGCAATTCCTTTCCCGAACATTGAATAAATAGCTCTTAGCAGTTCGTGACTAAATATATTACGTGTCGTGTTTCATTCCTATTTACGAGTAACAACTTTAGCTATCCCTCTAGCAACAATTATAAATAATTATACCATTCGCAAATATTATGGTATTAAGTTAATATACTTTGAAATTCTGATTTTATTGAAATAAATAACGTGACAAGACTATCGAAGGCATAGAGCCATGAAAGAAAACCAATAAACAAACAAAATAGAAATTACTACCTTGGACAAATTATGTTAAGAATAATAACTGTTATACAACAGAAACATACATTACAACATTAGTCCCATACTGTCCCAAGCGACGTGCAAGGTTGTTTTAAAAAAAGTTGAACGGAATCGAACCCGCGTACCGTCCGATCTCCGCACTATTAATACCTACCTTATACGTGCGTCACTCGCCTAACTGTAGGTACGTGTCTCAGCAGACGGCGCCGCCGGTTACTAACGCGGAACGGAATGAGACCATGTGGTACACCTACTCTCACGTTCTTTTATAGACATTAAGTTTATGATTGATTTATCATACGAGATTACGTTTAGGTGATCTAGATATTAAAAGGGATATGAAGGGAATCATTCGAGTTCCTTTTCTTTTGTTTAAATCATTCAACCCCATCACTAGCCTAGATAGGCTAATATCCATTCTCAAAAGAAAGTAGATGTTCTTTGATTGATTAATTATGAGCTTTATTTATTTTGTTTTTGTGAATAGACAATTTTTTTTATACAGAGACTTGTAATATTACATCAATATGTTCTAAATTAGTTTCCTTTCACAAGACACATTAATAACCTCTGAATGGAGCCGTAAAGAACATTTAGTGATCTCAGTCTCGGCTAGATGGAGCTAGTAGTTATTTTGATCTATTGAGTTTTATTAAATTAATTGTTTAAGTGAATATATTACTTTTACAAAGTCTCTAATATTACATCGGTGCGTTATACATTAGTTTTCTTTCATGACAAGACATATTAAAAGCTTTTTAAAGAAATTGAAAGTAGGATTGAAGAAAGTTTAGTGAACCCATTCTCACCTAGATGGAGTTAGTAGTTATTTGATTGATTATAAGTTTTAGTAATTTTTATTGTTTAAGTGAATATAATACTTTTACCAAGTCTCTGATGTTACATCGGTGTGTTATAAATTAGTTTCCCTTCATAACAATATGTATTATCGACATACTACAGAGTTTAAACGTAACAATAATTATCGTTTAGTGATTCTATTCTCTCCTAGGTAGGGGCTAAATTAAATGTTTTAGAGATTATTCTTATTTATATCTTTAGTGTAGGGTTTTCTGTCTTCAAATCACTAACATAAAATCGCTGTGAATAACTCAGTATACTTTGATAACCATAACATTACCTCAACACGGAATTTTACCTACTTAACTACTAGGTAAATAAATGCTTTTAAAATCTACAAGCACGTGCAAAAACAAGAAAGATATTGAAATTTGTACTTATAATCTACTATTTTAATAGTGATAGCAATTAACATTTGATTTGAAAGCAGTTGAAGGGAATCTACTTCCTAGCCGCCGATAGCGCCATCTATCTGTTAGGATGAAATGCCGTGTCACAAGTGATAGGTAGCGGACGAGTTTTTCCCAATCGATAATCTATTAGTTGTGCGCTCGTCCACTGCAGATGTCGTTGTAACTTATTATTTTATCCCACTATTTATTATCATCCCTAAATTCTTGTTGCACAATTTAATCTAGGTATAACAAACCCTGTTAGAAAACAAAATAATGTCTAGCTGTATTTCAGTCTTCGAATAGACTACTACATAAAGAATCCTATTGCATAATTTTGTTTTGATTAAATGCAAATTGGCCCAGCGGCGACAGACGCCGATCTCCACCGGAAGGCCGCGGGTTCGAACCCAGCCTCACACAGTACTCGAAATGTTTTTCTCTTTTTTTTTATCACTAACTGTCGATTAGTACACAAACAACCCTCAACAAAATCCCCAGAAAGCGTCCCCGCTTTGAATCCCATTTGTCGCATTTATTAGATTTATTGTGATGCCTAACTTGAATGATAAGGACCTTCTAACGACTAAAGTGCCTACCTACCTAATCAATCTCGTTAAATAGTGTTTCCGCGATTTTACTACGTAACCTATCTCGAACTAAACTCGCACAGAACACAATTCAAATTTATATTAACGATCGTGAGCACTTGTATGGACCTTGGTCCGTTACAATCAACCCCCAAAATTTGGATAAGACCTGACGTTATCAAATTTTCAATAAAACATAAGTGATCACGAGAGTATTTTGCTTTAAAAATTACTAATTACCTTCTTGTTTCACTATTTTCCAAATGTGACGGAATGAATGAGTTTTGTTTTTCAACCAGACTCTTCGGATAATTGACTACGTGAAATTTCAATCGACACCGTTTTATTCGGATCGCTTAGCAGCTTTTAACCCAGCCTATCATTTAAGACCTTGATAAAGAGATCCTGGTTGTGAGGCAGGACAGCCCGAAGGCACCGACTACTAACTACCAGATACACTCGCATTAAACTCCAAAGGGGAGGCCTCCCCAAGAGCAAGCGTGCACCGGTAATAGAACCGACTCTTACAATAGCCTCAAATAACAATCAGCTGTGAGATCACTACCGAAAGCTATCAAACAAACGATATTAATCAATTAAAATCCCCAATCGACAACATCTTCGCTTCTGGAGCTTGTGTAGTTGCCGAAACTAGTTCTTAGCTTCTTGTGGAGTCCGGGATACAAATACAATTTAAATTACTTTAAAATGAAAACCAAATATGTATTTGTATCCGATTGAGGTGTGTGCTGTATTCAGAAACATAATAAAACAAGTTATCTGCGTTAGACCGATTCACCGAACTCTAGAACTTCCATTCAAGCCCCTCTTTCATTATCTTTCTTTATAAACCAACTAATTCCTTCCTCATCCATTGAATTATACCCAAACATACTCTTACTTGTTTTCATACTGATATATGAAGCCTGAGAATTAAGCGAATCAACTCTTCGCAGACAAATACATTTTTTTATTACCGCGGCATAAAATAAACAAGTTTATTTAAACAAAGCTCACGACCGCAAATATATCTATTGACAGACGTTATGAGACGCAAGATTTTTTTTTTTATTACCTTACACAATACCTTGAATTACCTTGATTACCGTACACAATACCTCAAAATTTCATTACCAGAATACCTTTCAAAACCTTTTTAATTACCTGGGTTTTAAATGTACAGTCAACGACGAAAATTAAATAATCAAATTACAACCCGATTAGATTAATCCGCATTCGGTTTTTATTAACAAGGATATTCGGGTAAACGCAAGTAATAAGAAAATTAATAATAATAGTGAAGTTTAAGAATGTTCGATTATCTACTTTTATCGTTTACTGTACGCGGATTATTAAAACAAAACATGACTTTTTTTTATTTTTTTATTTATTGTTTACTATACGCGGATTACCAAAAATCAAACAACAACGGATTTTTTTTTATAAAATAATTTATTAAGAAAAATATGTAATAACGAAATATCCGAATGTTATTTAATATACCAATTTATTTTTTGTTAATTGAACATATCACAGCTCTAAATACCTGCTTATACTCGTAATTAAAATAATAACAAGACTTTATTAACGCAACCGCTGAATTACGAAACCTACCGAATTACGCAAAACTAGATTCTTAATAATACCTACTATACGAGCAACCCCCCGCCAAGAAAACTTTGTTATTTATATTTCTTTTTACTACAACCCCCCAAATGAAAGACTAGTTTCCGCCAAATGAATATCTTGAAGAAAAAAAAAAAAGATAATTATCAAACCAGCATAAAATAAGTAAACCAAATTAATTAATTTATAACAAAAGCAAGTTTAAATATTAAACAGACAATATTCATAAGGAAAGTCAATTTAAAATCCTGTGATACTTCTATATTTAGGCAACCCCCATACGACAATACCCTAGGTTAATAAAATTGGCTGATAAAGCTGATAAAATTAATGAAAGTTCTTTTTATTAATTTCCTAATAGGTTTATTAGTTTACTAAATTAAAAATATTATTTGCCCTAGCTTCCCAATGAACGTAACTAAGTGTGGCGTAAAATATAGTTTCATACAACCCCCCGAACAAAAACCCGTTGACATACCTCTACCTAATTAACAACTGAACCGCGTAACTTTAACAGAATAAAATGTGTCTAACGAACTACAGTTTCTGCTTTAAAATTAAGTAATTTACTTGGAAACCAAAAGACGCTATGGAACGCTAGTCGAATTAATATGATTACAAGTAGCAATTAGATTAATCCATCCATACGCGAATAAAATATTTAGTTTCATTCACGTACGCATCCAAAAATCTTTACGAAAGCATATAAACGGATCTCAATCACACTCCCATCGTCAATCTCAAACCTTTCCATTTCACGAACATCAAATTGTGGCATAAAGCCAACGATAATGAAAAGAAAAAGGAATATTTTGCATCATATATAAGCTACTCAATCTTAAAACATCATGGTCACGGCAACACCATATTGTAACACCCCACCCCGCGTAAAAAAAGACTTTAACCCATTTAAAAAGAAAATACGTACAATAATAATTAACCTACTAAAAGAAGCTATGATGCAAAACACTCTAATGGCCAACTGTGATCGTCTAGTCTAATGAGAACCCTTCGTTGTGAACGTATTAGTAACCTAAGCTCTTTTAGGATATGAGATTGAGTAACGAGAGTGTGTAAGAGATCCGCTTAAATACAAAAGCAGAATTTAGATTAATGAACAGGAACCAAAGGTTAGCTTAAAGCAAATAAATATAAATGAAAACAGCAATCAAGCGAATGAAATAAGCGAAAGCAAGATATGATTTAGAATAAATTAAATAGATAATAGGTTAAGCTGAAATTAAGTTAAAAGAAATAAAACTAGGATGAAATATGTAACTCTTACAAAAACTACTTCTAAATAAATAAAATATAAAAGTACCAAATAAACCAAATGTCATACAGCAAACACGTGAGTGTTATAGTATAACGTCCCCTACCAAAAAGGCCGGTTAAGACAGACATTATTAGCCAACTAGGTAGATAAGAATGGATTAATATGAAATGAGTACACTACTCGGTTATCTACTAGTCGATAGAGCTAATTATATCCGCCCTGGATGGGGTATGGCCACCACTACGTTATACTGTTAATATATACTTATAAATAATAAACTATGACAGACTAGAAATAAGAATAGGTACAGTGATTCATTAACCCGAGTCTATTCCTCAAGTAAACATACATAATTACGCGAGAATTGGCAAAGCGACGTTCAGCAGTACAATGCATTGGCAGTTGACGAAAGTGAGAGAGGTAGGTAGGTAACCAAATGCACAAAGTACGTTGGAAAAGACTTCACCGAAGCTTACCAACACTGAAACAATCTGGCCAAACTCACGCAACCATGAAATGCCACTATAGGAAAAATCAATCAACTAAAGAAAACTACTAACGATAAAATCTGTACATATTCCCAAAATAAATATAATAACCTAACTACGTATATGCCTTAAGTATCACACACAATTAACGCAGGAATTGGCAAAGAGACGTCCAGCAGTACAATGCATTGGCAGAAGAGTGAGAGAGAGAGGTAGGTAACCAAATGCACAAAGTACGTTGGAAAAGACTTCATCGAAGCCTACCAACACTGAAACAATCTGGCCAAACCAACGCAACTATGAATGATACTAAAGCACAAGTCATCAGAAGGAAATAAATATAATAAACGCACAATAAGCATAATTAGGTATAAAGTCTTAAGACCCAGGTCATTACACACAATTAACGTAAGAAACGGCAAAGGGATGTTCAGTAGTACAACGCATTGACAGAAGAGTGTGAGAGAGGTAGGTAGACCAATGCACTAAGTACTTTGGAACAACTTCATCGAAGCTGACCAAACTGAAACATCTCAGCCGAACCCACGCAACCATGAAATAATGCCAAGAATTAAGCCAATATACCTACTACAAAAATAAGCCTTACTATTAAAAAGCCTATAGTGGCTTCTAACTACTCACTAACGTCCCATAACGTCCTTCCATTGCCTATCATAATCCGTAATTTGATAACCCTATATATTGGACACCCTATATCGCGACTATATTCGGACTATGCGTTCCTATGTAGTATAATTATAATATACTAACAAACGTAACATAATATAAACCGTAATTTACCACCCTATATACTGGACACCCTATATTGCGTATATGCCGCCTATGTGTTCCCATTCAGTAGTAAGTACCTATATGATCTATTACAAACGTAACATACCTACATAACTTCGGTCGAGAAAAGTACGCACCTACCTACATAAACGCAAGAGTTTAATGACCCGAAGGTCACGAGTTAGACAGCTATTATAAAGGTACCGCATCGCTCTATACCTATTCCTTAGTTCGATGGAAATGTCACTGTTAGGTTAATATGCACAGAACCTCACACCTAGTGTTATCTAACAATCATTGATATTAAATATTGACAGAAGTTGTAAACAATACGTTTAGGTACTAAATCAGAATTAAAATGCTATAATTTTATAACGGGTTTAGACAGATTAACCTACCTTACCCTAATTGAACCGAGACATTAAACGTAACGCTTTTATCTACCTGATTTAATAGCTTCAATAGGAAACATTGAGGAGACACCAATTCACTTATTTGTCAATTTAAAATGATCCTAACAAACGAATAATGACCGCATATGTGGGGAGCTGGGGAAATACTTACTCTCATCATTCAACTCTGGATACCCTGGAAGAAAAAGGGGAGCCTACCTAACATTCCCAGCCCAGTAAGCTAATGAATTTAACCACCAAACAAATTGTTTCAGCAAAGCAAACCCCATTTATATTTAATCGTGTGTATGTGTGAGTGCCTATGGTGTTTCCCTAGTCACAGCTATTACCTATCGCTATCCTCCCTAACTCCGGAAAACCTAACTGTTTCAAGTCATTGAATTCTGTTTAATGCACTAACTCGTGCTAAGGACTGACTTGACGCAGTTAGCCTTCAGACTTTCTGGCCGGCCAGAGTGTGTAGCCTAGGGTGTGTATGCGTAAGTGGTTTATGGGATCGGTACCACTTACAGGGTAAGAATATACGGAATATAATACATAGATATGTTATGGGTGCAAAGTGCCAGAGGGCTGGAATCGTCTGTCACGCAGGGAAATAGCAGGGGGAAAATTGCTATACCACAAATGCTAGTGGAAGGAGATCTAACACCACATTCACAAGAAGCATTTTAACCCAATTCTCAAGCTAGATAATTAATATGAAATTATCTCAATTAAGTAATTAATTATGACATCTAATTATATACTTAGGTAAATTGTTTTACAAATAAATTAAATTGGGCACACCTCCGGTGAAGGGATTCTTTAAACCTTTCAACCAAAGCAGACTCAGATTCAGCCGTAGCATAGTAAGCAGAGCTAGATATTGGAATTCCTCATTTAGTCTGTCAAATCAACTGTATAAGGCTACCAAGTGAATTCGCTCTAAATAGGGATGTGGACTAATGTTCGGAATGGATTTTGTTTCATAGATAGACGCTATTTAAACACGAAAAAAATTATTTCATGAAAAAATACGTCATATTTTACTAAAAAAATACATAATTAAAATTACTTTTTAAAATTCCCGCCAAAACGTTCTAAACTAACGCGTGAGTATGATGACGTCACAGACCGATAAACAATCTCGCGCTCTATGAAAGTTTACCTGATATTCAGTGAATTCTTACGAATAAATAAGTTTTCTGAAAGGTGTTAAAATGAATACGATGTACAAATGCTGTGCAGTACCCATGTGTAAAAGTACGTCAATAAGTACGCCGCAAAAAATGTTCATACATGTTCCGAAAATTGCTAAAATAAGGAGAAAGTGGCTAACGCTTGCTAGAAGATGTTCAACATCATTGTCATCTACAAGTACCAGCTATTTTTGTGAAGACCACTTTGATGTAGGTACCTAAGCCAAATATTCTAAAAGTATTGTACGATAAAATTTAACGAGTATGTACTTAGGTACAAAATAGTTTTAGATAGGTAGTTTTGTAGGTTATGTAAGTGGCAAAACTTGTTTCAACTTTTTACACACTTGTACACTATACGTAACTCATTTTATAACACATCAAATTTCAGCTTCAAAATGACATGGAAAACTATGTACAATATACAACAATGGGCTCGGTAGGTCGAATAAGGGTGAGACCTGGTTGTTTACCTACAAAGTTTGCTTGCCAACCAACAAGGGCCAATACTTCTACCTATGGCTGCCGACCAGCAGCTGCAAAAAGGCAAAGGCTCGCATTGATAAATGAATGTGAAGAAGACATAAGAAAAGCTGCAGTTCAACATAGTGAAAATTTAAATATTGAAGTTCCTAATCAACATGAAGGTCAGTACCCTTTGAGCCCCATAAAGTAAATTCAGGGTGTTAAAGTAAGCACTTTTTGTGTACCACAATTATTGTTAACCCCTTGAAACTATTTTCAATAACTATGTTACCTGTGAATGTATTAACATTAACATACAGGCACATACATTGTTTCTGGCCCCACACTAGGATACCCTGTGTCGTGGGAACGAGAAACAGCTACGTCACAAACATGTAAACATCCAAGAGTTATTTTTTTTCTCTCCAGCCGGGGATCGAACCCAGGACCTCTCGCATAGTAAGCAGATGCGCTAACCATTACGCCACAGAGGTTGTCAGTAGGATGTAGAATGTAGTTTCCAACTTTGAGATAAAGTACTTTTGATTGACTGATCCGTGCTTCGCAAGGCACGTTAAGCAGTTGGTGCCGACTGCCGTCGATGGCAGTCCTTAAGCCAAGTCAAAGCCTTAGACCTTCTTTAGGGAAGAGACCCCTCGGTGGGGACTAGTATATGTCTGTCTTAATAGAACTTTGTCTTTCAGATGCATTCCATGAGCAACAACAAACAACAAAAATTGATAAAGCAGCCCAGATAAACATAAGGCCCAAATATCGCAGTAAAACTACTCAGACTGAAATTAAAACACGCACAAGACAAACCTCTCCGATAAAGTTTCCTAGTACTTCTATATCTACTTCTCCATTCAAAGTTTCAGAGTTTAAGCCATTTATAAAACCACAGTTATTGAGAACAATTGCATCCTGCAACTTAAGAAACGATGACAAATCAGACAGTGATATATCATCAATGTACAATCCATCTGTATCAGGCATATCAAAAACTTCTTCTGACACAACTAGTTTAAAAGATGAGTTGAAAAAAATACCTAATTTAAAATCTATGGTAGAACATACTGTACATAAAATAAAAAAAAATCCACAGTTCTATATAGGTGTACCGAAAGATTGTTTTGATTTAATTAAAATTATGCATGAGCATACAGGTATTCCAGAACAAAAAATATTATTGTGTTTGAAGAAAATTCGACTGGACAGCAAGTTTTCTGAACTTTCTGATGAGTTTGAAATAAGCAAGTCATATGCATGTAAAATATTTACAGAAAGTGTAGGCAAAATAGCTGAAGTTATGAGGCCTTTTATTGTAAGTTTAGACAAGTTGGCAATCAAAAGATGTTTGCCCATTGCATTTAGAAAAAATTATTATAATGTAACTTGCATAATAGATTGTCTCGAAATTGAAATTCAAAAACCCGGTAAAGCCTTAAATCAATCTCTGACATGGTCAGAGTATAAAAAGGCCAACACCATAAAATACCTGATTTCAAGTACACCAAATGGACTTGTGAATTATATTTCACAGGGTTATGGAGGGAGAATCAGTGATGTATGTCTGGTAGAAAATAGTGAATTTCTTAACTGTTTACCAAGTGGGGCACATGTAATGGCTGACCGAGGCTTTAAACATGTTGAAACACTATTACTTAGGGTTGGGTGTAAACTAATAAGGCCACCTAGTGTAGTATCAGGTAATAAATTATCTAAAGAAGAAGCAAAGGAGACGAAAAAAATTGCAAGTCTGAGGATTCATATAGAGAGAGTTATTAGACGCATCAGAGAGTTTTCTTTTTTAAAGCCACATGCTTGTGTAAATAGTTATCTTATAGGGAAACTTGATGATGTCATAGTTATTGCTTGTGGTCTTATAAATTTACAAAACTCATTAATTAATAAGTGATAATATAAATAATATGAAACTGAAAATAAAAACACTAAAATAAAAATAATGAGGTGTTTATTTATTTATTTCTCTTTTACTCATCTGTTGTTTTATATAATAACGGGTAAATATTTTGTTTCGAAAATAATAATAAAAAAATTATTAAAGAACTAACATATTCTTTATCAAATTCCACTAATATAATATTTACTTTATTATTAATTTGAAAATTAACATCTGCAACACAAAAGTAGCACTTTTTATGACCACAAACATACATTTGTATTTGGTCATAACATAACATTTGTTTGAGGGTTTCCCATTCTGTATATAATGTTTTAGTGTTCTCATTATAGGGGCATTTTCTATAAGAAACTGCTCGCCTATTCCATCTGGTGAACCAGCAATCATGGGAAAGTCTTTGCTAATGAAAATACCACATTTCCTTATCCTTTTTGGAGCATGGTTTGCACAGTTTCTAATACCTTACATTCCAAAGCTCTCCCACGTTGCATAGCTGGAGTATCCGGAATGTTGCCACCCATTATCAATGATACCATTGAAAATTCAATGATGATACTAAGGTACCATCACTTGTTTTGCATTTTTTCACTTCATAAGCCTTGGAAGCTGTTATTCGACCAAATCAAACTTTCTCAACAAATCAAACGACCAGCACCAAACCAAGTTGCTGCCAGTCCGGTCTCTTGTGTTTTCCTCCACCTTTTTTAATAAGTCAGTAGTAAATAAGCCAGATATTTGCTTGATGAAGTCATCACTACATGCTTCTTTAAATTTCTGCACTAACTGGTACATTGAAAGCCCTTCTTCATCGTTAGTGATGTTTTGCACATATCTTAATAATGCACAGTTGTGAATACCTTTCGCTGTAGCCTGTTCCACAAACTTGTCAAAAACACTGGCATCTGAAGAGGTTGAAGCTTGTGTCTTAGTTAATTATGAGGTTGTAATAAATTTTAGCGTTGTTCCCACTTTCGATAGTTGAGATTTTTTCCAGTAACATTCTATCTGAGTACATGATGGCTCTTCGCTTCTTCGGTGCATCCACATCAGATGTGCTACAGCATGTTTGCACCCACCCATTGATGCAGCACAAGCGTGGCATTGTGTGCTGATAACAAGACTGTTTTTTTCATCCACAATGACAGTCACTGTATACGGCTTAGCTCGAACTTGGTGTTCAGGGCACACGCGGCACTTCACTGCACAAATGTTCAATTCTCTTCTCAACTGAACGTATCCTACGGCATCATCGCCATAAGATTCTCTTGAAGATCTGGAATAGAGAAAGTAGGTAGCGTAAATATAGGTACAATAAAAATTTTACATAACCTAACTTTTCACATTGTTGTTAATTTGTTATAGTTAGTTGTAATATGACATTAAAGTATGCAAAAATTATGTAAAGTGAATATAATTTAATAAAAGTAGTGATGTAAAATTATAGGTAGGTATTTCAAACGTACTTACGATGACATTTTTACGTTTCTAAGCTCCGCTGCACAAAAATCCTTATTTCGGGCAAAATAACTTGCCACCATCAACGAATCTATCTTCGGTAAGTTAGAACTACTTCCTTTGATGAATCCAGTCTCCATTGTTATAATATTACAATAATATTATAATAATATCGTTGAAATTAGTTCGCCGGTGATACTTTTGACTACGTGAGCTTGTTTTGTTTAGCGGTCAGTGACGTCACCCGCGCTTTGATGGACGTTCGCAGTCACGTGATAATGGGTATTAAATAATGCAATTTAAACTATTTTTATTTATTTTATGGCAAATAAATATATTCTTAGAATGTTATTATACGTTTTTAAATACGGTCTTTAATTATAAAAAAATAACTTAACATGAATTGGTAACATGTGTCAACATCCGTATTCACACGTTTGTATGCGGAATTAAATATGATGCAAACCTCTGAAAGCTATGGCGCAGACATGTCACTGATAACCTCGTGTGCCTACATCGAGTCGAGTAGGTATTCGACAAAGGCTAGCCACACGGCCTATCCCTAACATGCCCTTGCCACCGAGAGTTTTGTTTTGCACACATTTATTTCCCCAAAAACGCTGTACTGTGGAGAAAAAGGGTTAGTTCACAATTTATTTCGCGGAAGCTACACTAATCACAAATGCTGAAAACCATATTTTACGAGGAAACCTTCTAGCTAATTGTACGGAATACTCACAAAACCGTTCCTAACATTTACACTTTTTACTTTCAAATCTAATTCCCTAGCTCCGAAAGTACCTCTAAACCTGAGACTTCACACCAGGGCTGATACACTAGAACGCAATGCCCACAGATGATGCTAGGTCACAAATCCAAAGCCACTTTCCTATTACCGAATTTAAATGCAATCGAAACTCCCCAGTTCTAATAAATTCACACAAAATGGCGAATTTTCCTACGAGCGGAATAGGTGTACGTACTATTGAATTTCCTGGTCCAGAATGCGTGCGCGCCGTTGGCGCCTCGGCCTTTTTATAGCCTCGCGAAACAACCCCGCGCGTCCAAAATGGCTCCGCTACCAATTCCGCTTTGTCTAACCCATCATGAAACCTAATGACACCCGATTGGCCAGCCGAAATCCACCTCCATCTCGTTTCAGAACTTTAATGTTTTGATATTTTGTAAATTAATTTCCTGTGTCTTAATGTAATACATTATTTATTTTCAATTTATTTATCTCGATATTTCCTGTTTAATTGTTTTGTCTACAATAATTTCTTCTTAACAATTTATTCCAACACACCACTGACCTGCGGCACAATGCTTACGGACAACTAACTAACTTCTGTTAATATAAAGGTTTAGCGTAATGTTTGTGTTAAAACATCCTTTCAATTTAGTACAGATTCACCTAGAAATACTCTACTTAGGCTACAATTGCGAATTGAAACGTTATAATCATTTTAGTAGGCGCCGCGGCAACCAGTGGCGCCCAAACCGGAATCGGCTAATCGGAGAACTACAATCCACCAATACAGCAATACTCTAAACTCACACACGCAACCCTGTATGAATACGAGAAGAAGCTGCGTTCAACAATATTTAATTATTAGGGATGTCCTAAATGCTACATTTCAAAAGTGATGAATGATGCAATTCCTTTCCCGAACATTGAATAAATAGCTCTTAGCAGTTCGTGACTAAATATATTACGTGTCGTGTTTCATTCCTATTTACGAGTAACAACTTTAGCTATCCCTCTAGCAACAATTATAAATAATTATACCATTCGCAAATATTATGGTATTAAGTTAATATACTTTGAAATTCTGATTTTATTGAAATAAATAACGTGACAAGACTATCGAAGGCATAGAGCCATGAAAGAAAACCAATAAACAAACAAAATAGAAATTACTACCTTGGACAAATTATGTTAAGAATAATAACTGTTATACAACAGAAACATACATTACAACATTAGTCCCATACTGTCCCAAGCGACGTGCAAGGTTGTTTTAAAAAAAGTTGAACGGAATCGAACCCGCGTACCGTCCGATCTCCGCACTATTAATACCTACCTTATACGTGCGTCACTCGCCTAACTGTAGGTACGTGTCTCAGCAGACGGCGCCGCCGGTTACTAACGCGGAACGGAATGAGACCATGTGGTACACCTACTCTCACGTTCTTTTATAGACATTAAGTTTATGATTGATTTATCATACGAGATTACGTTTAGGTGATCTAGATATTAAAAGGGATATGAAGGGAATCATTCGAGTTCCTTTTCTTTTGTTTAAATCATTCAACCCCATCACTAGCCTAGATAGGCTAATATCCATTCTCAAAAGAAAGTAGATGTTCTTTGATTGATTAATTATGAGCTTTATTTATTTTGTTTTTGTGAATAGACAATTTTTTTTATACAGAGACTTGTAATATTACATCAATATGTTCTAAATTAGTTTCCTTTCACAAGACACATTAATAACCTCTGAATGGAGCCGTAAAGAACATTTAGTGATCTCAGTCTCGGCTAGATGGAGCTAGTAGTTATTTTGATCTATTGAGTTTTATTAAATTAATTGTTTAAGTGAATATATTACTTTTACAAAGTCTCTAATATTACATCGGTGCGTTATACATTAGTTTTCTTTCATGACAAGACATATTAAAAGCTTTTTAAAGAAATTGAAAGTAGGATTGAAGAAAGTTTAGTGAACCCATTCTCACCTAGATGGAGTTAGTAGTTATTTGATTGATTATAAGTTTTAGTAATTTTTATTGTTTAAGTGAATATAATACTTTTACCAAGTCTCTGATGTTACATCGGTGTGTTATAAATTAGTTTCCCTTCATAACAATATGTATTATCGACATACTACAGAGTTTAAACGTAACAATAATTATCGTTTAGTGATTCTATTCTCTCCTAGGTAGGGGCTAAATTAAATGTTTTAGAGATTATTCTTATTTATATCTTTAGTGTAGGGTTTTCTGTCTTCAAATCACTAACATAAAATCGCTGTGAATAACTCAGTATACTTTGATAACCATAACATTACCTCAACACGGAATTTTACCTACTTAACTACTAGGTAAATAAATGCTTTTAAAATCTACAAGCACGTGCAAAAACAAGAAAGATATTGAAATTTGTACTTATAATCTACTATTTTAATAGTGATAGCAATTAACATTTGATTTGAAAGCAGTTGAAGGGAATCTACTTCCTAGCCGCCGATAGCGCCATCTATCTGTTAGGATGAAATGCCGTGTCACAAGTGATAGGTAGCGGACGAGTTTTTCCCAATCGATAATCTATTAGTTGTGCGCTCGTCCACTGCAGATGTCGTTGTAACTTATTATTTTATCCCACTATTTATTATCATCCCTAAATTCTTGTTGCACAATTTAATCTAGGTATAACAAACCCTGTTAGAAAACAAAATAATGTCTAGCTGTATTTCAGTCTTCGAATAGACTACTACATAAAGAATCCTATTGCATAATTTTGTTTTGATTAAATGCAAATTGGCCCAGCGGCGACAGACGCCGATCTCCACCGGAAGGCCGCGGGTTCGAACCCAGCCTCACACAGTACTCGAAATGTTTTCCTCTTTTTTTTTATCACTAACTGTCGATTAGTACACAAACAACCCTCAACAAAATCCCCAGAAAGCGTCCCCGCTTTGAATCCCATTTGTCGCATTTATTAGATTTATTGTGATGCCTAACTTGAATGATAAGGACCTTCTAACGACTAAAGTGCCTACCTACCTAATCAATCTCGTTAAATAGTGTTTCCGCGATTTTACTACGTAACCTATCTCGAACTAAACTCGCACAGAACACAATTCAAATTTATATTAACGATCGTGAGCACTTGTATGGACCTTGGTCCGTTACAGTGTGACACACAATCTAATCGCTGTACTGTGCAGGCTACAGGAGAGCCGGGCTTCTCTAATTGGCAATTAGCAAGCCTGATGCGATTTTCATTGGTGCTCCGGAGATCGCGGCAAAAAGCGACTGAGCTGATTGGCGATTGACGACTTTTGGCACAGTTCATATTGTGAAGCTAACGGAATTGCCTGCCTCTTTCACCAATCTGTAATATTTTCGGCTTCCGTTTTTCATATTTTTTTTGCTACATGTTGGCTGCTGCGGTGGTAGCGCTTCGCAAAGCCAGATAAGCTGTTGGTGCCGGCTGTCACGTAATGGCAGTCGTTAAGTCATGTCAGAGGCCTTTTGGGCGGCATGATAATTTCTGACTGTAAGACCCGCCACTGTCTTACGATCCTCCACCAACCCGGACTTGGCCCCCGTGGTGGAGAATGGCCTACCCTTCCTGCGATGCAAGAAGAGAGGCGTGTCCCAGTAGTCGGGACATAAAAGGGTTGATATCGATATTGTGAAGGTAACGGTATTATCTGCCTCTTTCACCAATCTGTAATATTTTCGGCTTCCATTTTTCATAAAATGTTTGCTACATGTTTGCTGAGGTGGTGTAGTGCATCAGTAGAAGGTAGGTCTTGTGAAGATATTTATCTCTTTAGCAAATTATAGTGGGTTGCTTGCGCAAATATTTTTACAAGGAGAAAAAACAATAGCCGATTTATAGGAAAATAATAAGTGTCAAGTAACAAAGAGGTTGCATACTTTTTAGCATGCGCAAACATGCTGATGGGTCTTAGATTCGTTTCTGGCCTGTAACAATGACTTTTGTTTTTTTAAGTTGCGTTTGTTTTTAATTTTTTTGGAAATGCCACTATAACGGCGACGGAAAACATAGTGTATGGTATGTTTTTATTCAATCACGAATTAAGCATATATTTTATCACTGTAAGAAGACTTGTGTTTTGTGGTGGGTTGTTTTATGTTGTTTATGCCTTCGGTTTTCCGAAGTATTGTCTTCATAATTCATATTAAAATTTCGTATTAGTACATAGTATTTCTACTCTGCACTTTAGCACGAGTGGAATGTTCCATTTGTTCAACAGAGCTTACTGTAACTCGTTGATTAAACTAATAAATTATGCGAATATCTATCTCGTCGCAACATGTTTCTAGCATTACCTACGTAAACATTCCGACTTATATATAAAGAACAGTAATTTTGTACGATTCCATTCAGTGTATGCATTAATAATTTGATTATGCTGCATGGCTATGGTTATCCAAGTAATTATTCCAGACCATCTTGATACTAATGGGGCAATAGCCTATAGATTGCTGAGAATGAAGAAAATAATATGAAGGACTTTGCTAGTCTCCAAAAAAATACATGTTTGAACTGTACTTCTAGTTCCTTATCTTCACGCGGTCAGCAGCGTTTTGATAAGTGTAGAAGAATATTGTGTACCCCTTTTACAAATGAATAATGGCAAGTGTTTAAAGGAAGACTTAAGTTTGAAAAATCACACACTTATTCCCCTTTTACAACATCACAAACCGTGCAACTTTAACATTTAGACGAGGTGTTCTAAGAAATATTTTCTCTATGTATAACGAATTATGTAGTTGTCCTTAATAGGCCGCCATAAATTACAACCCTTTATAGCTTGATCGCCCTGTTTACATTTTTTATTTCCTAATGAAGTGCTAATAGTAGTTTAGAGACGAAATTTATGATCAATCGGCTCCAAATGTGAAAATTCGATTACATTTGCGGAAGAACTAGGCTGAAGAAGGAAAAAACTTGGCTGGAACTACCAACCCTAGCCATGAACAGAGATAAACGGAAAGCCCTTGTGTCAGCCCCAGACTCCACGGAGGAGTAAATGGGCTAAAGAAGAAGAAGAGTGTTTTTTAGTCATTGTATTATTTCATGACCTCTGTGGCGTAGCGGTAGCGAGTCCGCCTACCATGCAAGAGGTCTCGGGTTCGAATCCCGGCTGGGGACAAAAAAAAATCCTATGTCTTGGATGTTTACATGTTTGTGATGTCATTGGTTCTGGTTCTCACGACACAGGGTATCCTAGTATGGGGCCAGAAGCAATGTATGTGCCTGTTATGTTATCTAGGTTTATTCCTAATGATTTAACCGCTGAGGTAGTCAACTATAATAAGGGATGACCTCATGATACGGTACGCGTAAATGTAAGTCTCATTAGCCTATTCATGCGATCCTTCGCTAGGATTTTTAATATATTAGCGGTGTAAGTTTACCATTATAATTTTATTGCGATAAATTATACACAATATAATTTATCTAAGCGATATGTTTATATATCGAATATTTCCGTTATACTATGAGCAAATTTTCTTGTAACTACTACAAGAAAATTTTCGGGAAAATCTTAGTGGTCCATATCAAATGGTGCTCCAGACAACAGCTAATAAATAATTAATAACTTGCAGATAACTCAATGACATGTCCTGAACCCAATCTAATTACGTGCACAGGTAGTACGGCAATTATACGAGTCGCGCGTTCTAACATAAAAAATCGAGTTTTCCACTACATTAATGGTCTAATTGTGACATTTTAGTTCCACAAAACGCGTGACTCATGCTATCACTACTCATGTAGGCAAGGACTTTACAAACATAGAAATGCACCCAGACTGAGTTCATTCGCTTCTATTTTGTTAGTTATGCTTGTTCATGAAGCAGTCGCGATGGAGAACGAAAAAAATACTTAGATATCTTTTGTTGTACGAATGGTGAATGGTAACGAACTTGACAGGCGATGGTGGAGGACGGATTTTCTCTCTTTATAACCGTGCAACTGTCCATTTCTCTCCACTGCCCTCAATCTTTGACCTTTGCATCTACGTAATGAGATGATTTATACAACGTCCTTTCTTCACTCACATTAGATGGGATCACTCGGACGCTGCAGTGCCTGCGTACTGCTTGGCACAGTGCTGGGAAAGCCTTCTCCATCCAATAAAGAAACAATTTCCCACTGTCCCTTAGTAGCTGATAATCTACACAAATAGGACACGTAGCTCTTTACCATCTGCCTTTGTTTAACGGTAGGTTATATAAATTCAACTCGAAACCACCAGCAAATACCCAGGTAGACAAGTGCCTCAATTCATGACCCGACCCACCTATTAGTATTCATTTTATTCGCGACGCAGCTTCGCATAAGGAGGCGTGCATTTACCGATAAATTCTCGGATAAAAACCTAATGTAGTCGTCACTGAGCGCCTCGACCTGTATTTATATTGCTAATCGATTCAACAATCGATTGGCTGGCTTTAGAGTCGTAAGGGGATTTCAACTTTTTGGTGGGCTGCTTAAATGGAGAACTTGCGTCAAACATAGGTTAAAGTGGCATTGCTTTTATACCATTGAAGACATACTCAAAATTGTCATTAAAATATCCTTAAAAAAAATTACTCGAACATTTTGAGGTCACAAAAAATTAAAATGCTGTAACGATAAAAAACATACTAGATTTAATTTTGTGTTAAATTCTCAGCGTTTTCTTAAGAGGGCGTAGACGCATAAAAACATTCTATTACGAAATAATTTGACTCCGTGATAGAATTTTCTACAGGCCCCGCGCTGGTTTAATCCGGCGTTGGGTAGCGCATTGGTGAAACACTGGCTTCATATTCGAAAGGTCGTGGCTTCGAACACGAGCTTGTACCAATGACTTTTTTTCTAAGTTACGTGTATGAGGTGTCCACAAATTGCCAATTTATGGCGAGCACGCGTGGTGACATACTCTCTCTGATAGAAAGTTTTTGCCCTGAATTTGGAGGTGAATAGGCTGGCACTACCCTTTCCACATCCACATAACCCAAGGTTAATTGCAGTTACTCACTAGTATTAAGCACGTCTTGGTACCGATATGTTTAGTATGCGATTTTCTATAAATTCCACTCCCATGTACTCGTATGTGCAATTTTCTTCGCCTGGTGATATCTTCCAGACAGTGCATGTCTGGAAGATAAATTAGAAATGGAAATGTCCAGAAGACAAGGCATTATTTACATTTCAATGTTTGTTACATTTTTCATCACTTGTAAGTAACTAAGCAGTTTGTAAGTAAAAGTGGTTTTTGTTCATAAGCTGCAGCTGTCTAGCGTGTACACAATAATACATGGATCTAAATTAAAATATACAACTTTAGGATTAGAACGAAAGTGCTAAATGTAAGGTTCAACAGCTATTAACCTTTTCAAAAATGGTAGACAGTAATTTTGCAATTTATAGTGTGTCAATTTATTCCAAGCTCGCTATGCATAAATTCTGTATCTATTATTTTTATTACCTACTCTATATTCGTTTGTTAATTTTCTCATAGCAGTTATCAGTTGTTTGATCAGTTTGACGATGTTTTTTTCAATTAAGCCGAGATAATGAAGGTCTCACTTCATTTGGTATTTTAATTTCCGTTGACATAATTAAACCTTGTGTGAAAATTATTAATTTCCCACCTTAACGAGCGGCTTTCCTTAGAAACTCGTTTCTGCGAATAAGATGCTAACAGAAGTATTAAGAATAGAAGGCATGAGCGTAGGGGTTGATCAGCTTAAAGTTTTAGTTTACCTAGTTCTATAACAATATTAAACGTAAAACGTAATTATCTTAATTACCTTTTATGTTATCTAATCTGTGAGTTACACATTTCTGCATGTTTTCCAAGGAGTGGAAATATTTAAATTCGAATAATGTTTACTATACACCAGAACACACACGTATTGTACATTCTTGGTACTATATCTTTACATACATACATACATACATACATACATACATACATACATACATACATAACCTCACGCCTGTATCCCAGAGGGGTAGGCAGAGACCAGGGACTGCCACTTGCCACGATCCTGACAGATCACCTTCGCTTCATCAACGTTCATAAGTCGTTGCATGCACGCACGCCGGTTCCGGGTAATATATCTTTGCTATTCTAATAGATAATTTACTTTTCCTGTAATTACTGTTTGTTAGCAAAATAACTCAAAAATAAAATTATACTTATTTACCAAATCATTATTAATGTGCGATTAATTCGCCAAGAAACTGCTACGCAGTCTGGCAAATAGTTGAAATATTCAAAAAATTAATCATCTAAATTAATAATATTACCGATTGATACTTTCATTTCACTGACATAAAAGAAAATTAATGAAAAGGACATTCCCTCAAAATATTGTTAATGATTTCAAAATCGCGCTGTAGAGTTCTTCAGTACGCGACCGCTCGTCTGATTGTACTGCCAACCACAGGTTTCTCCTTAACTAGAAATCGTTAACAAGTTCGTTAAAAGTCTTTATGTTTCCGGCGTCTGTTGTTTAATTAACTTGAGGTTGTTAGAGTTTATAGGAACATATTCGCAATAACCTAGAGAATCTCCGTGAGAACTGGGTCGCAAGTGAAGTATGGTACCCGCATCGGGTATCGAAGAACCTTCAACCGTCTGAATCCTATCTCCTGACAATAAACAAAGTCGTTATTCTATATCTAAGAGATGTGTAATACAGTCTATTTATTCTTACTTGTCCAATTTATTAAACAAGATTCTACCCTTAAACTGTGACTTTTTAGTCCAAAACTGCCATATTTCCATAAATGAAGTAACCTCTTTTAGATAACACGCTGGCAATTTTATAAACATAGTTCATGATAGTTCATGAATTTGCGAGAAATTGTCTAGTTTAGGCATCTAATCTCAATTTTAAGGTTAGAATCTTGTTTACAAAATTGGACAAGTAAGAATAAATAGACTGTAGACATAAGTTTTTTTTATTATGGCCTTTTTTATTTATTTTTCATACAGGCACATCGTAAAACTAGGTACTTATTCTACCAGGTGAGGAGATCCGTAGAAGAACCCGAGTTACTGATATAGCTCTAAAAATTGGTCAGTTGAAGTGGCAGTGGGCAGGGCACACAGGTCGAAGAACTGATGGCCGTTGGGGCGAAAAAGTTCTGACCTGGCGACCACGGTCCTCCACCAGATGGTCTGACGACCTGGTTACGGTGGCGGGGAGTCGCTGGATACGGGCGGCACAAAACAGTGAAGCTTGAAAAACCATGAGGGAGGCCTATATCCTGCAGGGAGCGTCAAATGGCTGATGATGATGATTCTACTAGCGGGCTAAAACTATAAAAGGTTTATCTGCCGCTGTTTAACTCCGTTAGTTTGCATACATTTTTATTTTAAAAACCTATTTAGAGGCTAAAAATTCCACCCATGCCGGGACTCGAACCCGCGACCTTTGGCTAACCGTGTCAGAGGTCGCGGGTTCGAGTCCCAGCATGGGTGGAATTTTAAAGGTTTTTAAAATTGTCCTTAGCATGGGTTAGTGCATTAAAAAGAATATAATACATTTTTATTTTTAAGTGCATCAACTTTTGTATCTTTTTACATCGCCTCAGTCTGGGTGTATATTAAAACTTGTCTTTACCAGTAACCATAGAATATAGTATCCTAGTTTGGTACCAGGACGAGTGATCGTGTTTTGTGGAAGTTATTTATTTGCTTTTAAAACTTGGCGTTTAGTCAACAATGGATTACAAGTTCAATCCGATTGAGTCAACTGTTTGTTTTTAATTACACGCCTCTTTGAGTAAATAATTACGCGGCCATTCTGTACGGTGGACCATGCAGAGCCTAACAGAAGGCTGACTCTATCGGACTTTTCAGCAGTCTACCTGACCTGAATCTAATAAATTAAATCGTTGACTGCTAACGAGGCAGTCTAGCAGTTTACGCGCTCGATTATCTAAATAGAAATTGTCAACTCGATTCTCACTGGAGGCAAAAAATGGTACAGAGGTTGGTCAGGATCATGGTAAATGGTAAACCCTGCACCTTGATTATCTAATTCTTAACGTATACATCTGTGTGCAAAAACGAAATTTCTACTTGACTACTTTGTGTCTCAATATCATTATCACGTCTCAAATGCGATGCGACTGAAATGCGGTGGCCACTGTGAGTGATACATATTAAGCCTAATATCTATAGAGCAGAGCTATGTAAACATTCCACTTTCGCACACAGATGTATACGTTAAAAGTTACATAGTCAAGGCACTGGTCTCTGTCTACCCTTCCGTGAGCTTATATAAAATGATGTGACATTATTTTGTTTCCAATAAAACAGTATTTTTTTATGACTCACGATGTTCAAACATAGCACGTTAGGCGTATGTACGTTACCTACGTTTATGTTTCACCTAATAAATAGTCGCGATTAGAACCGTTTAATACATAACTATTTTGTAAAATTTCACGGCTGTCCTCGTTTAAGAACATAAACTATTCAGTATTGTCAAAGATGTCTTATAACGGAGAAGAATTTCGAGACAGAAAATTTAATTTACTTACTTTTTTTTTGTATAAAGTGCCCATATATTGTATAAAACTTTCTGTCTCTCTTTGTCTAGCGCGTCCGGTCAACGGAAGCGACTCTGGAATTAATTACAAACATTCATCAACTCTACAATGAAGTTTACTTTGGCCTGGGAGGTGTGCGGACGACTGACCAGTATTTTGTGTTTCCAGTAGCTTGGGATTTTCCAAAGTTATACTCATTTTCAGCGTCAAATCTTTAGCAGTTCATGTATACCTATAGGGGTACGACAGAACAATTTGTTTTCCCTAATGTAGCTCAATTTCCAAAGAGTACTGAAAATAATAGCAATAACTTCCACACAACACAATCACTTGACTTGGTCCCAAACTAGGATACTGCATGTACTATGGTAAACAGGTAAGGATGTCACAAACATGAAAACACACCCAGACTGAAAAGCGCAAGTGAAAGAGGTTTTTAGAAAAGTGAAGTGATAAATTGCAAATCCTGGTCGATGGCTACCCCTCCAGAGTATAGGCATAAGTTTAGAAATGTACGAGTAAAAAATACAAACTTTAGAAAGATAGAGTAGTCTTCGAAAATCAAGACAATAATATTGTATTTCATCTTAGAATAGTGGCGAGTGAATACCAGAAAAGGAGCATTTGGATGGAATATTTCTTTATAGCCTGCAGCTTTTCCGCCCCAATACGGAGCGTAAGACTGTATCTGGATTTTCGCAGATGATCCTATTTTCTTTTCCCATTTGGCTTGAAGGCATTAGGGTTGAGAATCGCACAGCGCAATCTGCAATCAGAGACAATCCCGCTCAATCAGTTCGGTCGCCATACATCTTGCGATCTCATTACGATGGTTAAGCAAGGGGAACCAGCCACTTGATGAGGATTGACTTCATTGTACGGATTGAAACAAAGGGTAATTGAGGACACTTGATACGCTCGCGGAAGCTACTGCTAAGGTTCTCTATTGAAATGATTTTGAATAGACACTCGACGCGGAACGTCCAATCTGGCTACAAATCGCATCCGTGGCCGGTGACACTTGTTAGCAGCATGCTAACAAAGAGCCCTCGATTTGATTGGACGAAAACTGTTCGCGAATGCACTCTCGAAATAGGGCAATTCACCCGCAGAGACAATAGAAAATAAACGTCACTGCAGTCGAGATTTAGGAGCTTTGCGGAACTAATTCTTATTGCGGATTTGGGAAGAGTTATTTTTGCAGGGTAGGCGGCAGGTGGAGATGGCGTTCTGACGCGGGTCAAGCACCCACTCCGCACCACATCTTTTTGTTCCGACCGCAAAGAGTTTTATTTTAAATCTGTGGCTCTAACGAAGCGGGGCTCTTGTCACATGCGGCTGCGTCGCGTGCAGCTGTCCAGGGGGACGAGTTTACAAAATTACTAACACATAGCAGTTAAGCACCATGGCAATGATTATTATTGACACTGTAGTCTAATAACCAGTCGTATTCCACTGATATGGTAATGGTACCAATTTAACTGAACTGAATCGCCACCCTATGTGATGCTACCTTTTCTCTGCGAGGTGTATATTAATATTGCACACGTTTGTTCAAACTGGTGTACCCTGTGCTATGTTAACCACGCAAGGACATCAAAAACGTAGAAATCAAGTAGGTATCTTCTACAGCTTCTAGTGGGAAGCAAACTCGCGACCTCCGTTTTAAGCGCCATAAACGCTAGATCAACGTGCCTGTCACATGTATGACTTTGCACTGCGATAATAATTGTTACAATATGTGCCGTTCCTTTTTTCTTGAAACTCAGCAGAAACATGGCAGGTCCTGCCCTGCCATGTTTCTGCTGAGTTTCACGCGGTCAAGTTGACGACTGACCGGGTTTGGTAACTTTTGCAGGGGAGTATAAATTAGAGCGTCTCTCGTGACATGTTTAAGGCGCATAAGTCACTGGAGGCGTTGGCGCGCGGGTGTGGCGGCGCATTGTGCTAGTGTAGCGGCATATATTAGCTCGCATTCTCACGGCGAAACCCGTTCCCGGTCGCAGCGGCCGCTCTTTATTGCCTCCTTGCGAATGTGCGTTCCCTGGCGTTGTTTTATTGGCTTCTTTCCTATAGTTCGATCCTCTGAAGTGGCTCGCCGCGCTTGTCGCCGACGCGAGTGCCAAACGAGTTGGCGCGCCGTAGTAAGTAAAAAGGCAAACGCGACGAACGGCCGGGTTTCTTATGATGTAAATGCTCGGCAATTGTTCGGAATTCTGCGCGGCTTCGAGTGCAGTTTAATGTGTCGCTCGCTCGCTACATATTTGACAATCGCTCGTGCCTGTTTGTACTTGTTTGTCTAAGTTTTAATGAAGCGAACAATTTGCCGGAAGTTGTCGGTTTGTTTCGCCGGAATTCTCGCGGTTGCACGGGTGCTGAAAGTGTAGGAGCGAGTTTTGGGAAGAGTTTATGCGTGTCAACTTCGTGCTGATTGTTTGAATTTAGTATGTGTAATTTGGAGTGATGTTGGTGACACCTTGGCTGTTTCACACAATATTAGGGAAAACATAAGTAAAAAGGCCGGAATGAATTATATTCACAGCTTTTATTCTAACGTGTTATAGACACAGCAAAGTACCAAATATGGATAACGGAAAACAGTCTTGCCAACACTATACAAAATAATCAGCTAAATCTATGATCGGATGTGTTCCGAACATGCTCGGGCCTCAGCCAAAACGTTAAGACCTATTTTCACTTATAAACTTAATACCTATAAAAGAAAACAAATAACATGTCTTTTCAGTAACTGCTGAAACCAAAATGAAAAGTAACAACATGGTTTCACTAAGAAAATACCTAATTGAAAAGCAAAAATAGCAAATTGAACATAGGTAAGTAATTTTTTTTTTTTTAATGCTTAAATTGGTATACATATTGTTCTTATTAAAGACTAGGTACTTAGGTTACACATAACTTAAGTTTAAAATTTTAATTAACTTTAGTTCACTTATAGTTTAAATTATTTAGCTTACACTAAGTAAGAGTCGGCCCAAAACAAAGTAGTAATTATACAAACTAGTTATAATCAATAGGGAGTGGACAAACTTTCATTACACTAGTCCTAATGACAAACCCTTTAGGAGTCTTTACATCAAGCGCGCGAACTAAATCGTCGTTGCCTGGTATCACCTTTACAATTCTACCTACTTGCCACTGAAGAGGAGTAACATTATCAGACTTAATTAGTACCATAGTACCTTCCTGCAGATTAGGCTGGGCGGTATGCCATTTAGGTCTGCTCTGCAGCATTGTTAAGTATTGCTTGTGCCATTGGATCCAAAAGGTTTGTTGTAGTTTAGTACATTGTTTCCAGAAGCTAAGTTTTCCAATATTAATATCAGTTAAGTTTAATTCCGGATATGAAGTCAATGGCGCACCTGTGAGGAAATGCCCGGGTGTGAGGTACGTCATGTCATCTGAGTCTCTAGATATAGGGGTAAGTGGTCGAGAGTTCAAAATACTCTCAATCTGAACTAAAACCGTGTACATTTCCTTATAGGTAAGTACAAGGTTACCTATCACACGTTTTATGTGATATTTGATACTCTTGATCCCTGCTTCCCACAAGCCACCAAAAACAGGTGAGTAAGACGGTATGAAATGAAAAGAAATTCTTTCTGAATTACTGAAATTTATTACTTCATTTTGGTGCTCTGTGGAATTCAGTGACTCATACAATTCGTTCAGTACGCTATTGGCGCCTCTATAGTAACTAGCATTGTCACAATATATTTTAGTAGGTTTATTTCTGCGACTGATAAACCGTTTTAAGCAGCCCAAAAAGGTATTGGTTGTCATATCGGAGGCTAATTCAATATGAATGGCTTTTGTAAGAAAACAAATAAACATAACGACGTAGGCTTTAGTTATTACAGGTTTCCTAATTCTAGTTTGCTTCACGCTGAAGGGACCGGCATAGTCAGTGCCAACAATTTGAAATGGCCGTGTCATATTGACTCTATCAAGGGGAAGAGAACCCATAAGTTGACTCGCATTCTTTGCCTTTAACCTGAAACATAGCACGCACTTATGTAAAACTGACTTGACTTCTCTGTTAGCATTAATCAACCAGTATCTTTCATGTAGACTACTCAGAGTTAACTTTTGTCCCGCATGTTTGAGTCTAATATGTTCATGAATAATTAATAATTTGGTCAAGGTTGAACCTTTGGGCAATATAATAGGGTGTTTTTGATCGAATGTGAGATTTGCATTTTGCAATCTACCACCCACTCTTAAGAGACCAAAACCATCAATGAACGGATTTAAATTACTTAAATTTGATTTTTCATTTGTTTTAAACTCAGCAAATTTAAATTCCTTTTCAAAATGCATCCTTTGTTCAAGTTTGATCAATTCATTTAGTGCAGAAGTTAACTCTTCTGGGCACAGAGTACCTTTTTTCTTGGTTACATTTTGTTTTTTACAATTAAACAAAAATCGTTTTATATAAGTTAATATTCTAGTAATTTTTTCTACATCTGAATATTTTTCAATGAAATCTTGAAAGTGATTATTTACCTTACTACATACATAGGACGCAGGTGAAGGTTTTTTGAGTTCAGGAAGTTCAAAATCTATTGGTTTTGTACTTTCTAGCGCACAATGTACATAATTTATATTTTGTAAATATTGAGGACCATGAAACCACAAAGAATTCCCTTTAAGTTCGTGAGGTTCTACGCCACGCGACAGACAGTCGGCTGGGTTTTCATTTGTGTTTACATAACTCCACTGAAAATTATCACAAAGCTGCCTAATTTTCTCCACTCTGTTGGCAATATAAACAGTGAGTTTTACTGGTTCTGTATTTAGCCAAGACAAAACTATTTTTGAATCTGAGTACAAAACTGTATTGATATTGTCATATTTAAGTGACAAAGTGTTATATACTTTTCTGGCTAACATAGCCAATAACACAGCACTATTTAGTTCGAGTCTGGGTGTGGTGAGAATTTTGTCCTTTGGATTGATACGGGACTTTGAACATAAAAGATTGACATTCACTTGATTGTCATGGCTAACTACTCTCAAATACAAACAACAGCCATGAGCAATATTTGAGGCATCAGCATACCCAACCAGTTCCATTTTGACAGGCGATGGTACATTAATATTTCTCGGTACAGAAATATAACACATGTCTATCAAATTATGAGTAAAGTCAACCATTTTGGTATTAAGGTATTCTGGTAACACATCATCCCATTTTAAATTTTCAAACCAAACTTGTTGCATAAAATATTTTGCCTGAACCAAAACAGGTCCTACTAGGCCTAAAGGGTCAAAGAACTTACTAATAAAACTTAGCATTTCTCTCTTAGTGAAGCTTTCTTGTTTTTCAGTTACTGGACATTTCATATTCAAAGTATCAGTATGTACATCATAGGAAAGTCCTAGAGTCTTTATGTAAGTATTATTTACTTTGTCAAAACTTTTACTGCTTAACTGATGAATAGATTCAGGAATATCACTTAAAAGTTCACTGCAATTCGAACACCATTTGTGTAGGGAAAAACTAGCTTTATCCATAAGCTCTATCAGTTGCCTTTTTGTTTCTGCAAGCTCTAGCAAGTTATTGCTACCGCACTGGATATCATCAACATAACTTGTGTTTTTTAAGACAAACGAAGCTAGTGGGTACTCATATTTATACCTATCAGCCAGTTCAATTAGGCAGCGGGTGGCTAGAAACGCAGAACTTTTTAGACCATAGGTGACAGTTTGCAATTGTAGACATTGAACAGGTTGCGTAGGGGAATCTCGCCAAAGAATGTTTTGTAAACAGCGATAGTCATTATCTACCAGAATCCCACGATACATAGCCTTGACATCGCAAAGTAGCACATATTGGAATGTTCTGAATAAAGTTAGAATGTCAAAAAGATCATTTTGCACAGTGGGACCATTAAGCATGATGTCATTTAAACATAAATTATTTGTTGTTTTCATACTCGCGTCAAAAACAGCGCGGACCGGTGTAGTCTTACTATTAGGGTTTAACACCGGGTGGTGCGGAATGAAATAAATATTTCCTGCATTGATATCATAATTAGATATATCATATATTTTTGCGTGACCCTGACTAACATAATCATGCATGAAAGCTTTATAGTTTTCATACAACTTATTATCCTTGGAAAAACGTTTTTCAAGATTATAGAACCTTTGCAAAACTCTACCAAATGAGTCGCCCAACTTAACATCATCCAGCTGAAGCTTTAATGGTAAAGCTACAGAAAACTTTTTGTTTTCCAGCTTGACAGAGTTTATAAAACTTTCTTCCGCAAGATGATGCTCGGTTGTGCCCTCCTTGTAGATATTTGGTACTTTCTCACACTCCCACAGTTGTGAAATGGTGTGATCAATTTGTTCTTCGAAGGTGAATTGAGTCTGTTTGTCAAGCAAAAGAGAAGACTGATTTTGTGTATCAAGGGAAGACTTATTCTGCTGCAAATAATTACATTTTTCGCCACTGATGTGTGTATTATTTTTATTATGAAATGGGTTACCTCTGACAGTTATGCATAGGTTAGACGTAGAAACTGCGCCAGCAGATACTGGCAGACTCCCCGCCACAACATACCCGAACTTAGTATTCACCAGGTAGGGCCCAGTCAGTGTCAGCGGTAGGGTCTCCCTTTGAAGCACCTGGAAGAATATTTCGCAGCCTAAAAGCATGTTTATCTCACCCGTTTGATGGAATGTTTTGTCAGCTAACATGACATATGAGGGAATGTCCAGTTTTGTTACATCTAACGACTGTTGAGGTAAGTTGCACGTAATATTTTTAGCAACAAAGCATGTCACTTTTAAATTAAAATCATTCACCGTGGAATACACATCAAACTCAGTCTTTTGTGTGACACTATTGGTGCCATCTATTATGCCTGTAATAGTCTTATCAGCCTTGGAAATATTACAGTTAATTTTTTCAGCAAGTTTTTGTGTAACAAATGACACTTGGCTCCCGCTGTCTAACAAGGCACGGGCATAAATAAATTTCCCATTTTTGTTTATTAACCTTACCACCACAGTAGGCAGCAAAACATCTCTCTCTTGCGAAGTGTTAGTCATCACCACAGCATTGTCAGAAGTAGCACCAGCTGAGCTTGTAGCAGCATTACTTACATTTGTATCAGAGTCTGACTCAGCGTCAGTGTGAATAAGCGTGTTATGCTTCTTGCGACAGATATTGCATTTTAAGCGGAGCATACATTTTCCCTGATGCTGATTCAAGCACAAGACACACAATTTCCTGCTTTTTACAAATTCACACCTGCCTTGAACTGTCAGGAGTTTAAATTGGGCACACTCATAAAGCTTATGTGATTGGTCGCAGTACTTACATGACAGCTGGTTCATGGCCGATACTAAGCTGGCCTTGCCAGACTTCACAAGTTTTGCTGGAGCCGGCGGCGCCGGTGACGGCTTCTCGCTGGCAGTATTCTCCATTGCAACAGCACGCTTTTCTATAAATTCAAGGAACTCTGATAACCCTGGTAATTTTTTCTCATTTCGTTCCAAGTGAAACCCCCTGTTTGTATAGCCATCAACCTTGCGAGACAAAATATTTACTAAGATTGCATCCCACTGCCCCACAGGTAAGTCTAGGTTTTTAAGAGCCGCAGTGTGCTGATTTACTTTAGATACAAGAGAGCGAAGATTCTGCGCAGTACACTTTGTGAAAGTCGGCAAGTCAAGCAAGCTGTTTACATGGTGATTTACTATCATGGGAATGTTATTATAGCGTTTTTCTAACAACTCAAGAGCTGATAAATAGTTATCATCAGTCAATGGCAAATTTTTTATGATGTCAAGCGCCTCGCCGTGTAAATAGGTACGTAAGTAGTAAAGTTTTTGACAAGGACTTATATTGGAGTCTGAATGAAAGACAGCTTTGAAGATGTTTATAAAAGGAATAAAATCTTCTATGTTTTTACCGTCGAACGGTTTAATATCGATCGGTGGTAACTTTTTAAATCCATTTTTGGAGCAATCAGGAGATGAAGTGTTTTGTTCCTTTTTTAGTTTGCCTATAGCACAATCTAACAACGTCAAACAATTTGAGTACTTACGTTCATACTCCTCGTAATCTTCCTGGTCAGCGGCGTTAAGGAATAGAATTTCCTTGTTGAGGGTCTCATAGTCTCGAAAGGAATCGAAGATTCGTTGACGTTTTGCTAAAAGAGCCTCATAGCTTGCCTTTTCTATATCTTCCGACGCACAGAACGTTTCCATACGAGTGAGACACCCCTTAACGTAACCTCGGTCACTTACTAACCGAGTTAGCGACATTTTGAGCTAGGCTGCAGAAACAAACGAGATTACGAAAGCAAAATAGGTATACCTATCGCGCTATAGAAAAGAACAGTTTGATTAGACCTATTTGATGCAACAAATCACTCCTTACCAGTAACCTCCAACTTAAATAACAGCTTAATTAGCTTTAAATTGTGATTATACACTATTGAGCGTAAAATTTTCTAATTATGCATTAATTTTTGCAAAAACTATAATTATATTGCAAATCAATTACAATGGCGGAAAACAATATGGCGAGGCGTCAGGCGATGCGTTAGTTCCCGTGAAATCCTGTGTCGTCGATCGGTATCTTCCGGTTGTTGTCGGATAACTTCGTCACTCTGCGCACTCGCTTCGCGGCACTGATTGGTCAAAATCTTGCAGTCAGGTGCGTTCCAATACCCGCTGTGCCCGATGATAGATAACGTTGTAATTAGCAGAGTGCCAACTTAAGCATAACGGACGTGATGACATGTATTGCGGCACACGTATTTGACGACACTGATGTTGATGAGTTGTAAAATTTCTTTTAGGTTATGTTACGTAATTATGTACCGTAGAAGAAATGCAGCAACTTCGATCACGATTATGATGGCGCAATTGTTTTCTTCAATCACTGTAGATCTGGAGACCCTCCCAGCCGCAAATATCTGAATGCTCGCGATGACAAAGCACTGTCCTTTCAAGGACTGCAGCTGGCTTTTGCACGAATCTGGTTGTCCTGCGAAGGCTTACACACTCGAAGAATTCCGTATAGCACAGAACAAAGCGGAAAGTAGAATAGGTAAGCTTTTTCGCTCCTCACAGCAGTGCTTGTCCAAGCAAGGTTAAGGTTGTGTAATATGGTTACACTTATGACGAACTGTTCGCACTGGTTTTAATTTCTTTACGAAGGACCAAACTTATGTTTCACACAATATTAGGGAAAACATAAGTAAAAAGGCCGGAATGAATTATATTCACAGCTTTTATTCTAACGTGTTATAGACACAGCAAAGTACCAAATATGGATAACGGAAAACAGTCTTGCCAACACTATACAAAATAATCAGCTAAATCTATGATCGGATGTGTTCCGAACATTGGCTATAGAAGCTCGACGAAATCTGGCAGATAAATCGATGGATCGTCTCGGACATCGGCCGACGGTCATTCGGTATATTCAACGTAAATCGCCGCTCAAGACGATGAATCGTATTTGACAATAGGTAAAAAGAATTATGCGGCAAGCTAAAGACAGGGCGCTGTGACGCTGATTAGGAGAGGGCTATGTCCAACAGTGGACTAACATATAGCCTGAAGAAGAAGAAAAAGAAGAAAAAAATTGATCGAAATTAATTATTGACGTATTTAATATAGGCAATGATTTATAAATCATCGTTCCGGGGTCACTGTACAATAAATGTATAATAGTTGACTGAATATACAAATATTTTTTGCTGGCAAAAATAGTTTTAGTTATGTAAAAATTCCTTTCAGAACTTTGTTGAATCCAAACTGAGGTTTTTACCAACGTTGGACTATAGCTGTCAAATATATAATCTCTTATAGAAATACAAGTATGGCACAACACAACACAACACTCTACCGTCTATGTTGTATGTGCTAGCGACAAATAGTTTTTAAATTACTTGATTTGGCTAATCGTGCGAACTGTGGTTATACTATCTATCTACTACTATCCACAGCACCCAAATGGTGTCTGGTGTCTGAAGAAGACTTTGCTCTAAGCGATAAGCCCGCCAGTTTTCCATCCATCCATGTATCTGTCTATATATAGAAAATATACGCAATAGCAAGAGTCCACACGTCGCGTTGACCGGCGTCGCCCGTCATTGCGGCTAATTTAGCCATGCAACAGCCGCCAGTACGACCGAATTAGCCTAGCGAACGCCCTCCGCGGCACGCCAAACAGTCTGACTGGATCGCGGAAAGATCTAGCCTAGAACAGAAGCTTAGCTCGAAGGTTGGACATTCGACCCTTACGCCTCTGTACATTACACAAACTTACGCGTGTATCCTGGAACACAGAGCTAAGAGTTTGCCACGATCTTGACAACAGTACTACTCATTACTCATTAGTATTAAGCTCGCCTTTGTACAAATACCTATGCTTATTGTGCAATATAGAATTTTCTAATCTAATCTAACAGTCAGTACCACTCTTTTTTCCCTTTTGCGCCTAAATTATACGTATTTTACCAGTTTTCGATTCCACATATCCTCGAATTAGTTTTGTTTCATGAATTAGTGATTAAGGTCGTCAAAAAGGAGGATCCATCAAGTTAGTTATGGAGACGAAACATCGGCACTTACTCATTCACTTATTCAACCAAGATTAATTCATAAATGTCTGGGCTACAAATAGCAATAAACATAGTGTTTTTTTAAGTTAATAATTAAATTCGTCACTAAATAAAAAAATCCTTATAGAACAAGAAGTTTACTTAAGATAAGAATTATTTATTGTACCCCCAGGAAAAACAAAATATGAACGTCAAAGTTGTTACTTTCAGAATTAATAGATTATGTGAAGAGCTGACTAAGTACCTTCACTAGTGATCTTGTGACTTACAATGGTAGTTTCAGTATGCAATCATATTGGTATACCTACACGGTCCAGTCTCTATTAGCAGATATAAATATGTCTTTACAACTAGAACTTAAGCTCATGCCGCTCTCATTTATATCTATTATGCAGTATGACACATACGCCGTTTGTAAAGAGCAACTCAAGGATCACAGCAGTTAGGAAACTGACTACTGTTGCATATACTCGTAAATGCAGAGCGAAGTTTGATAAAACTAAAATTCGTAGGTAATTCTGACAATACGAGGTACGTTGCGTAGCAAAATCTACTTCTTAATCTGTGGTTGTTAACCGACTTTGCAATGTACATCGGACTGTCGCAGTAAACCATTCATTGTAGTTCTATAAAACAAATAAGCCCCCGTTGATGTATATTCTATCGCGGTGCGACCGGAATATTATAAGTTATTTGTGTACTTTAGGTGACATATTTGGAGTGGGCGCCAATGGTAATTTGGCGTGATGTATGCATTGTAGTGATCAATGAGGTTAGGTAGTAAAATGTTGTAATGATGTTGATGAATAATGTTGTATTGATTTATTGTTAAGGGTCGTTGTTACGCTTGAGTGAAATGAGTTTTTATTTTCTTTTAGTTTTTGCATTAATTTATTTATAGGTTGTGCTCCTAGTTTTTGGAATAGAATGGATAATGAACAACACTAAAACACAAAAAAGTTTAATTCAATTTAAATAACATATACATTTATCGAATATAATAAACCTAACAACAACAAAAAAAAAACTAGTAAGTGAATCCGGAATTAAGTTAGAACGATTTACATAGATTTTTTTAAAATTTGTAGTCCCTGAAACATCCCAATTGGATAAGATACGATAAGAATATGTTTTATTGTACAGCAGGGAATAACAAACATAAAATAATTACAAAGATACAGTGCAATTGTAGGCCTTATTCCTTAGAGCAATAAAGAGTTTGAGAGTTTTACCCCCGATTTCTCGTACACTAACAAGCTGTTAATTTACTGTTAACAGCTGTCACTTGTTTTTTTTCGTATGCACTATGACCAACTGACAGCTATTAGCAGTAGATTAACCGGTCGTTAGTGTACGAGAAACAGGGGATTTGAGTTAGCGTTTAGCAATAACTCTTATTCTATAACTATTTTCATAGGTTTTGGAATTTTTAAATAAAAGCGTTTTTATCGTTTTCTTGAATTCACGCTTTACCTTCAGGAAATAATAATCCTATAATGACGAATATCTACTCTATTTCAGAAATGTGGCTTTTCTCTTTTTCATCATTTATTTAATAGCGTTTCTAAGAAAGAAACCGTGAAAAGACTTAAAAATAATTGAAAAAAATGGAAAGTCGTAGTGCGAAAGTGACCAACATTACCTGACATAGTAAACCGAATAAGCATATTATAGAATCAATACTTTTAGTTGGATCAACAAATCTAATAAATCTTTATGAACTTTAACTCCAGCATATCTCTGTAAACCTAACATGTTCTTTTAAATCTTTAAAGCTTAGCTTAGCTACTTTTAACAATTGTTCTGTTTTATTTTCAGGTAATTCGTCACAGATGCACTTCAGTGGTAACCTACTAATATTATACTTAAATGTGAAAGTTTGTGAATATGTTTGGATGTTTGTTTCTCAATCGACAAACACTTCGACTTTGTCTATGTGTACGCAAAGAAACTTGGCGTACACATCGTGGGTTAGCTGGAAGAAAATACTACCTAGTATTAAGCTCGCCTTTGTACAAATTTGTTTTAGTGCAATAAAGAATTTTTCATACACATAGACAAAGACCTTAATTGAGACATTTATTTCTTTATTATTTCTTTCTTTCATAGTTAAGTAAGTTATTCAATATTTATGTAGTATATTTTGTATACGTATATAGACCCGCTTTTTACGGCTTCTCAGACTCTCTAAGGTTTGCTGAAAGAAATCTCTTTCATAGATAAGCTCGCCTTTGTACATTTTATTTCTTATGTAATATCCTGGTAAAAGTTTCGTGTGCAATAAAGTATAATGACGTATAAAGTAGAGACCCGTGCCCGAGCAGTGGGGACATACAAAGGTTGATAACGAACGACGAAAGTTTATACTTTCATTATTTTTTTGTGTTTGTATTATTGTATTTATTAATATTAAAGAGCACATTACATGTTATAAATAAGGCCCTACAAAACCAATTACTTGGTTTGACTGTGGGAGCAGTCTCGTTTACAATAGTTTTACCAGATATTTTTACTTTTACCAGATTTTTTTTTTAACATAACCTTTTTTTTTACATAATATTTGCATACTAGCGTGCGCTACCTCACCAAGCATGACAGCTCTTGGCAGACGAGTAGCGTTCATGCGCTGCACATGCCCCAGCCAGCGCAAACGGCGCTCCTTGAGTAAGGCTGTGAGACTGGGCAGCTGTGCTAGTTCCAGGACTCTCTCGTTTGTGACTCTATCCTCCCATGTAATGCCTAATACGTTGCGGAGACAGCGCATGTGGAAAGTGTTCAGCCGACGTTCCTGTTTTGCACACGATGTCCAAGTCTCAGCGCCGTACAAGATTATACTCAAGATGCATGCCTGATACACGATCATCTTGGTCTTGGTGGTAAGATGTTTGTTATCCCACACTCTTGTCTGAAGCTTACCGAACATTGTGGCCGCTCTGCCGATGCGGGTGTCGATCTCCACATCTAATGAGAGATTGCGCGATACATGCGAACCCAAGTAGCAAAACTTATCGACTACCTCCAAGGCCGCTCCATCTAGCAAAATTAACGGCTTTTTCAACGAGCCCTGTGCCAATATTACAGTCTTCTTCGCGTTAATAGACATGGAAAACAACGTGCACGCGCGGGAGAACTTGTCCATCACAGACTGGAGCTCTTGCGGGGAGTTCGCCGTAAAGGCTGCGTCGTCGGCAAACATCAGACTATCGACATACAGATCATCGCGTTTCCGCCTGGATCTGAGAAGAGAAATGTTGTAAAGTCTCCCGTCGGTCATTGTGTGTAAATGGATGCCCTGCTGGTTGTCGCCAAAAGCTGTTTTTACCAGCAGCGAGAAAAATATTCCAAACAGGGTGGGAGCCAAGACACACCCCTGTCGCACGCCCCTGCGCATGTCAAAATACGGGGATGTGTTGCCATCAAACACAACAGCGCCTTTCATGTCCTCGTGAAAGGATTTGGTCAGACTGAGTAACTTTGGAGGACAGCCAATTATTTCAAGCACCTTGTAGAGGCCCTCCCGGCTCACAGCGTCGAATGCCTTGTTTAGATCCACGAACGCTATGAACAGTGGCGTGTTCTGCTCTCGACACTTCTCCTGAATTTGACGTGTCGTGTCGGCAGACCGCTACTGCGCTTTAAAGACTGCGCTAAGCGTGACATAGCGGCATTTGGGATCGTCCACGACAGCTGGGAGGAACTCGTTGTGGACAGAGAAGCCTGGAGAGCAAAGGTTCGGGAGGGCCGCAAGACCTGCAACGAAGTATGGTGCTCGGCACTGGCGGACAAGAGAACCAGGAGGCACCTAATCCGAAATGACCCGGCTCCGGACCTTCTCTTTATATGTCCTACATGCGGCAGGGGCTGCCGCTCTCGAATTGGACTTTTCAGTCACTCAAAAAAGTGTCAAGTCCTGTGTCCTTAGACACTGTTTGAATCGTCCGTGATGGACGCAAAGGCCTATGATGATGATGCATACTAGCATTTTCTTATAGTAAGGATGACTTAGCAAAATTCTTAAAACTATTATTATTTTTATTTTTTAAGAATAACTACCAGTTCCATTCATAACTTATTAATATTAGGTACATATTAAGTTAAGCTGCACCCAAAAAAGTGAAACCACAAACAACAAGTTGCTTTATACAATCCAAAACGTCAAGAGGCGTTCTAGATTGTATTAAACAGATATTCCTTATATGCGAAACGAAACAATGCACAATTATCTTGGCTTCGAATGCTATCTGGCATTTCGTTGAATATTGCTGGTAATTTTCGTTTTAGCATTCTACCACCAAAATAATTATTCACCCTGTAAGTATTACCCTTCATTATTGAAGGGTAGGTACTTGATATCCCGGTAATACGTCTGCACTAATCCTGCACAAACGATGTCGTGGACACGTGCTTGTCTTGCTTTAAAATAAGGAGCAAATGAGTCTATCGACTCACTTATGCAACGTGATATCTCACGACAACTTTATAATACCAAGTAATTTCATACAATAATTACGCTTATCAGCCCTATTAGCATAGTTGTCCTAACCGCATCTGTCATTATATCTAACGCAATTAATTGGGCTTATTAAGGATCTAAGTGAACACTGTATTATACCCGACTGCGTAAACAGGGGGAGCTATTACACTATTTTTATTTTTAATGCACTAACCCGTGCTAAGGAACAAATTTAAAAACCTATTTAGAGGCTAAAAATTTCACCCATGCCGGGATTCGAACCTGCAACCTCTGGTACGGATAGCCAGAGGTTGCGGGTTCGAATCCCGGCATGGGTGAAATTTTTAGCCTCTAAATAGGTTTTTAAAAGGGGGAGCTATGTTTTTTACGCCTAAGTACAGATATAGTTAGAACTGAGATTTCCTTACTTGGCCTCAAAGTTGGGCGTTCAATGACGCAGCAAGCGCTGAGGTATGTTTATAATTAGGTAAATATTTATCACAAAATACCCGACAGCTCAAAAGTTTTAAAAAAGCTCTAATTATGGCTCCGTCTAATTTTCAACCGCAGCAGGCAGATCCGAACTAAATAACTAGAAATTGAATACAACGTACGGTAAGAAGAAAATTCGTCTGTCTCACTGCAGGGAATAGCACTTCCCGCAGAGATAAAGATGGGCTTAATCACCACTCGTGCCCACGGTGGATTAACTCACGACTTGCTTGAGTGTTTTAGCAGTCGGTTTTTTTTAAATAAATTCCGTCGCATGCCTAAGCACAGCGTAATTTGATGTTTAAAATGTAAATAAACGTAGCGTTTAAATGGGGCACGTGTTCACGCCCATGCGTATTAATTAAGAGCTCTAAGTGGCTAATTAAGCCTGCAAGTAGGTGCACAGGCCGGCTTCCCAGCGGGCGCTTGTCACACCACTGTCTTGAGAAGCTTACACTGCGGTAGACGCGGACTTGTCTCAAAAAGCTGGATATATAATGGCACATGGCGCTAGTCTCTTAGTTGTAGTTTATTTTTAACGGACTTCTAAACTACTTTTATAAAGAGGTTCTCGATTCATCCATATTTTTTTAATGTATGTTTGGCGATCTAAGTGGCAGGAAGACGCTGCATGCAGGCCACATCCGACCGGCCTTTTTGGAAATCCATGCAGGAGGCCTATGTCCGACAGTGGACTATATATATAGTCTCAAATCGAGAACCTCTTTATTAAAGTAGTTTAGAAGTCGGTCAAAAATAAACTACAACTAAGAGACTAGCGCCTTGTGCCATAAATCCAGCTTTTTAGAGACAAGGAATTAATCTGTGATGCTGAATGATCTACATTAAGCGAAATGATGATGATGTTAAACTATGGTTGAACATCATCATCCACAATAAGTCAACTGTCGGACATAGGCCTCCTGCCTCCCGCAAAGCCGGTATTAGTGGTTATATACTCTTTGGCCGGTATCACAATGAATAATTTCAAATCTCAACCAAAGAGGTATATTGCCAAATGATACCAGCTTAGTGTAGATCATTTACCTTTACTTATTAACAAAGTATCACTCGCACGAGAGTAGACAATTGCGCTTGTATTTTTATTTAAGTACATTTATTTTTACCTTATGTGTTTCTCTATAAGCAGACTAATGTTGATCTTTCGAAAAATAAAATTCTTAAACTTGAATCCTCAAAACGTACTGTTTATGAGGTT
Organism: Yponomeuta sedellus; assembly: GCA_934045075.1. NCBI lineage: Eukaryota > Metazoa > Arthropoda > Insecta > Lepidoptera > Yponomeutidae > Yponomeuta > Yponomeuta sedellus. Next base: position 16,356,677 of record OW203728.1, on the reverse strand, counting down.
TATGAGAAAATAATCAACCTCTTCTTAATATTCTGTCTGTGTATTTCTTACAGTCAGTTTTTTACTAATACAAATTCGTAATCGGTAGAATTTTTTTTTGTATGATTACATTGAATGTGTGTTATACAATTTGTACTTTTAGTACAAATTGTATATTGTTGTACAATTTGTACTAAAAGTATGAGATGTTCGTCCTGCGTATAATAGCATAAAATATCCTTGTTTGCAACCAGCACAAGTGATTGTATTTTTTGAAAGTTTTTATTGTAATAATTCCTTTACGCTTCCAAAAGTACGTCCATGTTTGTTGAGCATTTATGAAAGAATGTGTGTCCATAAGGCAATACAAGTAGTAAATAATTGAATTAATACCTACGTAAACACTGCACATTATTAACTACGAAATTCTAGATTTACTTATAATTTTGTCACATGAGTCCGACCAGGTTTCGCTCTGATTAGCAAAGCTTAATTATGTTGAGTAGAGACAAACCCGCGCTCGGCAGCTCTCCTCTGATTACAAGTGAATCTGAACTTTAATAAATAAATAAAAGTAAATCTTGACTAGGGCCGCAATGTAAGTGTTGATCTTTAGGGCTCTCTATATAGTGCGTTCAGACGTATGTGGGAGATTAATACTTATTGCGCATCGGAAGAGGGTAGGGAATCCTCTATTTGGGCTTGCAGCTTTCTCTGTTCAAGGTGTTTGTGGTCTTGTAATCGCACAGCCATATTTGCGGCAAAAAGGGGGATGTCTCCGCATATATGCGAGAGTTATTCTGGTGCAAGAAAGTAATGTCAGCGATGCTCAAACTTGCTACTTTCCTTTGATAGTCGTACTTCCGTCAGCGTGATGGGAGAGAGTTTATTGTGTTGTAGGCCAAACTGGTCTCCACCAACCCGGACTTGGTCCCCGTGGTGGAGTGTGGCCTAACCTTCCTGCGATGCAAGAAGAGACCCGTGCCCCAGCAGTGGGGACATAAAAGGGTTGATATCGAGGCCAAACTGTAGCTGATTGTAGTTACGTGATATTTTTGTCGATGATCGGTATAAATGCTTAAGAGGTACTCATTTATATTTCACTTGTGGCGAGCACATGTCAACTCTGCGCGCGCACTACAAACTCCAACATTCCTGCATCGCGCGACAAAGTGTTTCACATGACATACCATAAATATAACGTCCGACTGACAACAGTGGGATCAGCCATCCCCAGGCATACGATCTGCCTGGCGGGAAAGGAGGTCCCCAGTTTTGGGCCCAACGTTACACGATTGAAGTCAATGCCAAAAAAAATCTCTATTTTAGTTAGTCATTTGACAAAAATCTTAGCCTAACTAGCAATGGCCAAATGGAGAGAATCTTAAACCAACCATAGCCACTTGACTGTTTAGCATACTTCATAAACGCATCTATTGCGGTATTTTACATACCAGCACGGAGTTATTAGGAGAACAAAGTACGTTTAATATAGGTACTTTATTAGTGAGCTTCTCATGATTGAAATGTTTGTTGGAATAAGAAACACGTAAAAACACAACAGACTTGGCTGTACGACTGAGATCCTTTGCCTTCAGCAGAGCGCACGGATTAATTAAAAAAAATCGTCACCGATTAGGGAGAGGTCTTATAATCTGTGGGGAGAGATAAAATCACAGATTAAAAAATAAAATCTCATCGTGAAGAAATTCTAATGTATTTTCTTTGCTCAATTAGTTAATGACATCGTAAGGCCCGGGCGATGACAGCGGATGCTTAAACAGGCACCAATAAAATCATATTCCGTTCAAAATACGTTTTTTATATCTCAAAATATCTCAATCCCGTCAGTATAACCTAGCATCTTTTTACCTATTTGGCCATTGCAGATAGTCGTTAAAATTGGGCTCACGAAGACTTTATAAATGATCTAATTAATGGCCAATTCTCAGTCTTGTAACGCCAGGCCCCAGGTTGTATGGGCACCGGGGGTCTCCTTTCCTTTATAGTGGAAGAGCACGATGTTTTGTGTAAAATATTTCTTTGTGTACAGTATAGTATAATAATAATAGAAAAGGTAGTACATGACAAAAAAAAACTTTGCCTTTTGCTTTGAAGCGCTTGGGGCATAGTCGAATCGAGTGATTGGAATCAATCATTTGAGTTAAGTAAAAACAGGCGCGGTCAGGTGCAGTAAAGGTGACCGTCCCTTGACTACCGCTAGTGGCATCATTTTTCCAAGCGTTTCCGTGCAGAGCAAGGCACGTTACGCCATTGGTGCGGCTGTCAGTAATGGCAGTCATTTAGCCATGTCTGAGGCCTTATGGGCGGCTTGATAACTTCTGACAATACAGCATCCATGATTTTAGAGAAGACGTCAGTGTGGAGTTTTCTGCCCACTGTCTTTTTTCCTCTACGGCCCGAAGACAGCGGCCAACATAGTAAATGGACATTCAGCAAACAGAATGTTCGGTCGCTGAAATAAATTATTGATTTCTGATTTCCAGTGGCAAGTAACAATTAACTCATCTGTATGAGCAAACGATTCGAAGTACAACTTAAGGCAACAGTAAAACAAATATTTAATAAATACTACAATATGTTTTTCTAAAATAAATAGTAAAATCCATCATTAGCTGCATGTACAAATTTATAAGTACCTATTGTTTACTTAATAGTACTGTTGTGAATTTCTGTTAAATAAATAAAATAAACAAACACACACACACACACAAACATACACGTGTGTATTTATTGTACATGCTAGAAACAAAAGAGTTACATAACGACCCTTATATGTATTCATTAGAAACGCTCAAAGTTTTGTGTAGATTACACTTCCCTTCACACGCACTGCGCGCACAAATAGTTTACGTGACTCGATAAATTATGGCTATAAATATTCGTAATTGCTAACTAACTCCGTTGGACCTACGTAGAGCCATCTGATCTGATTATTTATAAGGGTGGGCTTGATTTATTGGTGTATACTTGGCTAGTGAAGTCATTTGTCTTTATGAAAACTATTTAGAATAGGGAACCTGGTTTTATTAATATTATTAATATTTTTATTGCACTTGAACAGGTGTAGAGTACTAATTTTGTCTGGAAGAGATCACTTTTAGTGATAAGTACCCCGTCTATACTCTTAGGTTAAGATATATCTGTACATAAAGTGTTCGCGATCTCTATCTATCTATGTACACTTAGTACTTACGACTTAGTGTGTTTTAATATACTATGTATTGTGCAAGCTGGCAAATGGTTTGCAGATAAATCTGTTTGCATGAACTTTGGATCGAGGTATAGCAATGAGTAGAGAAGGAAAAAAAGTCAAGCATCTTCCAAATATAAATTTGACGTTTTAGGTGGACCGACTTCTTTTAATTTTAACGAAGCATAATATAAAAACATAGTCATAATATGACTAGTGGAGCTTCGTTAAAATGAAAATGCATGCATAAAATATTATATTTTATGCAAGCAATATACATAGTTCACCTAACGATGTTACAGCTGAAAACACTTGTATTGGGATGGGAAGGCCTCGAAGTTACCGGCTAAAACCGCAGCAGGAAGAGATCTTTTATAAAGGCTCTATGTCACTCATCAGGACATAGCCTTCATGCGGGACAACAGGATGTAAATAAGTCAACTATCCGGCATGAACAACTTTTAGTCAGTTTTTTCCCGAATCATGGGCTGCATGTACAAATTATTAAGTACCTATTGTTTATTTTAATTGTATTACTGTGGATTTTTGTTGAATAAATAAAATAAAATGACACTTGGTGATAGCCGAGAAAATGATATTCCCCAAACTAAATTACTCACATTTCTTATGATTCTGCTGAGGTAATATGACGGCGTAAGACGTCAAATCTACTTTTTTAAAAAAAAGTCAATATACTTTTTAAAAAGTCACCCTTAACCTCCACCGATGGTACAAAAAAATACCTACTTTTTTCTAAGATAAAGGCGATTTTCAGTACAAATTTTTAATAGAAATTCTCCATAGAAAATGTTGCGCTTTCAAAAGCAAATAACTCTGCTGCCATCTTGACATGTCAAAATGTTGGATTTTTATCCCTGGGTCCTTTGATGGCACGATACTGTTTACAGCTGGTCCCTAGCAAGTGCCCAGTTGGCTGCCGACTTTTTTACGTAGAGGTCGAGAAGGCCGATTTTCGGATGGCTACATATCCGCCGCTATTTCGAATTTGGAACAACCGCTGGCGGAACTGACAATGATGACGCAAGATGCGCTTTTTGGGGCTCAAAAATCCCAAAATATGTCAATATATTATGTTCTGGAAACTCAAGACTTTTAGACAAGGCACTTGAGTTCGTTGAACGCGTGATACGCATTCTAATGCATTGGAAATAGTCGAAGGAGAGTTAGTCAAATAGCGCGTACTGTATGTACTACATGAAACTATTCATCGTCTTGTGCTAGTAGACAATATTATATGTCGACATTACGTGTTCGTACTAAGTACTAGGTACCAAAGAATCCTTCTCGAGCTCTTGTTTGATACACAGACAGACGCCGTCCTTATAATTTTACACGTGTACATTCAACACAGTGATATTACGAGTGAAATTGCACGGAAAATGTACAGTCTAATAGGAGGCCGACTGTACTGTATTCACGTCGGCTTGACTATCAAAGACGGCGTGCGGCGCCTGATTGCTTCTGCACCTTACGTTACATAAATAATGAGGTGTAGTTCCACCCGCTGCGTTTTCTTTACTATAGAATTGTCTGTCAGGTTCAGTTTTGTACTATCATTTCTTACCAAAAAAATTTAGCTGTCTTATTGATGTTACAGTTTTTCTCTTGATTATGGGTTAGATTTCAATAGTGTGCTGCCATTTTGTACAAAATTGTCTCTACTTGGGTGTTTTTCTATATTTCTTATATCCTACCTTGTCATAAAGAAAATATGTAGCAACGTATATCTTAGTTGAAGACCAGTGCAAGTGTTTGTTTTTTATGGAGGTTGTAATATTTTCGTAACACGGTTTTTTTGCACAATCCACCAATCAATCAGCCCGCAGACTGCTAGACCCAAGACACGCTTTTCTTCTTCTATCATTAGCTATACTCATCCAGTAGTTGCGAGCAATATGGAGCTGGTGGGCATTTTTCATAGGTAGTTATTCAATCTTGATGTAAGAACTTCAGTAAAGAAGCACCGTAAAAACACAGCTAAATTGGCAAGAAAAAAGTTATTTCCCCAAATAGAAAATTAATCAATAAACATTCCCCGAGCCAAACCACCAATAAGCCGCAAAAAGTCCGCAGAACCCTCATAACCATAAAGTTACGTAACAATTTCAATTTCCTACGCGAGCCTAGTTCCGCTAGGGCTACGCCGTAGCGCCATAGCGTAGACTTCGTAGCACCGTAGCGATCGATGCAGCGGCGCTTTGCCCGCGACTGCGAGATTTATTCCACAGCAAAGAGGTTTATGTTACAGGCTGAAAAGAGGTTGTCTATTTATTTTTGATGCAGATAAGGTGGAAGGGGTGGTAATATCCTGCTAGGCGCCTGCCTCTGTGCTGATAGTGTAGTTAAAATGTACCTAGTTGTATCGCCAGATTTTACACAATTTCAAAGGGCTAGACTATAGAGTAGATATTAATACTTTAGGTATGTAATAATTTTATTTATTTTGTTGATGTAAATTTACATATTGTGAAACCATAGCCAAACATCTATCCGAAAATTGTGGGAGGGACGAACAACTGTAGACTATAGGGAAATATTAAAAATATAATTGAAACAGATAAATTTAATGCCCCTTCTGGTGAATTACTTATGAAACATATATTTTTTTTATATTATTAATAGCTGATCTCGCTAAAGTTGTTTTGCCATAATAAGCGACGATCACAAAAATATTAAAGAAATTGTTGAAGCCGTTTCGGAAGAGTTTCATAATAACCCCTGTGACACGATTTTTTTATATAATTGATGCAGTTGGCACCACCAGTTGTGGTTATTTATAATGATGTGTTAATTCTACCCTATTATCGGGATTTTGATACAACTAAGGAAGGCATGGAATTAAACCCAGACTTTTGTACAATTCAAAAAAGCGCCTCTACAGGAACTCGCAGGATAATTGGGCCTTATAAGTAAATTTAAACTGTATCTTTTAAAACATAAGAGCCTGTTGCATTACTAATTAAATAAAAAACAAAACAAAACTCGAATCCATGACCTCTGTTAAGCGTGTTAAACGCTACTAAAGTAGTTATTACGTAAATGATAGCAGAATGAAGGCAGGAGGTACTATTTGTTCAATTACTAAGTAAGTACATAGAGTTTGAAGAGTGGATTGGTTTATGTGGAACTAGTTGTAACAAACTGGGGAAACTGAAGAAAATCTCGATATTTATCACAAATTATGCCACCACGTAATTTTTATTATTACCTTGAAATGCTGTATATTATTTACAAATAATAAGAACTGGAATGACTTCAGGTGTTGTTTTATTTGTAAACAGAAAAACTGGATAAAAACGGATATGCAGGTAAAATAGTCAGATCTGGTCGAAGGGTAAAGTAGTAATGATGAAAAATGAGTGAAATCGAAAAATGTGTGACGTCATTTAAATATTTGAAAATGATGGGCCTTTTTATTTTTATATATAGGCCTTTTTGCATCTACTTAATGAGATGATTTATGCAGCGTCCTGTGGTATCTTCACTCACACTAGATGGGTGAAGGGACCACTCCGACGCTGTAGTGCCTGGGACATGAGTAAGTATAACAGATAAAAAGAAATTTATTTACCCTTTTCTTCTGTTGTAGACATGTTACAACGACATAAACATTTTTTAGCCCGAGTTTAGTTACAGCATGTAATTTGAGGCCATTATACCGGTTCGAAGCTGACATTTATCGAATGTTACATTGTCGAATGTAGCTAAATTATACACTTCAATGGCTATGTCGTGCGCGATCCAGTCTGGCGTATTGTTTTGATCAGTGTTTGTTTTATGAATTGGTGTAGTTTGAAGCTATAATATCGATGGTAGTGCTATCGATAATTTGATTTAGCCCATAGATAATTGGATATTTTTACTGGTAATAAAGAACTATAATTTACCTGCCTCTGGTATCTGTAGTGTTTTTAAGATTCCGTACTTCAAAAAACGAAAACCCTTTAAGGACCACTGTGTTGTCAGTTTCTCCGTTTGTCTCTATACCCTTTATCTCGCGAGCGCATAAAGGTATCTAGTTTCAATTAAAATCATATAGTCAGGTTTACATCTTTACCATAGCTAGAGTGCCTATATAACGTGTCCAGTGGAAATTAAAATACTAAAATGTTGTCCGAAATTAAAATGTCCACAGTCTCTTTAAGTCCTGAAAAAATGTATCTTCTAACTTAAAAAAACATACGGCAGTTTGTGTCGCAAAAAACGTCGTTTCGACACTCAACATAATTAAAATGTTTAGAATATTGTCTTTTAACGCAGAATTATGACATTAGGCTACTTTTACAACAACAAAAAGTGCAGAGAAAAATCTGGTAAAACTATATATAGTTACGAATTCGTTATTAAATAAAATGAAATAAATTACTTTGAAGTATTAGAAAAGCTCGGAAAAAACTGCGAGACTCGATTCCTGAACTATATATGAGATGTAAGTACAAATTTACACAATAAAATTGTACGGACCCTCGGCGTCCGACTCGCAGTTGTCCGGTGTTTTCAATGTTTAGTAGATTTCCATCTGCCATTGGCATAGCATAGTATGGGCCATCACAGGATTGTTTAATATTGGTTTTAAGTTTTATAAGCTGTCTTCCAATGAAGGCAAACTTCTTTGTTATCAGTTTAGCTTTATTGGCTAAAGTTCAAGATATTGGGACGATTCAGTCGTACAATATCATTATTTCCTACCAATACTAATAAATGTGTATAATGAGAAAGATGTTTGTATCTGATCTACTGTTGAATATACATAAAATATTGTAATTTTTCGGTCCAATTTATTAAAAATTAAAGTCATATAACTCGTTAAACTATTTCCTTTCGTGTATTCCTCTAATACGACGTGACATTTTAAATGCGAGAGACAAGCGTGGGCGGAGCCGCTACTGCGACCAACTTGAATGGTACAGATAGCCCGGTTTTCTTAAATTTTCAACATAAGGCACACAAACTAACTGACAAGATATCGCCCTTGTTCGCCATCGTTCACATTCATTCACCATCGTAACGAGAAAGTAGTAGCTTGCCTTGTTGGAGGCCTATGCCCAGCAGTGGATGAATGAATACGTGCTGATTGATTGATTGATTGATTGATTGATTGATTGATTGATTGATACCATAGGAACTGCACTGTAATCACAAGTACAACACTATGTATTACTACCCAGTTAACTCAATTTACAGTAATATAAGTTAGGAATGTTTGAACCTATTTGAAGTAAGTGAAGTCTACTAATGTGGGTGGAAGGACCAGTAAAAGACGTCCTAGGCAGACATACTTAGACCAAATAGAGAATGTTTTAGAGTGAACGAAGGATGGCTGCGGATTGCAAGGGACCGGCATTTGGGGGAAATGGCATTTGGGGGAAGAGACCTATACTCCGCAGTGGGCAACGATGATGATGATGAGTTGATGAGAATGTATTAGCAAAGCAGACGACAAAAAGTGCCCGAAATCAGCGTGCGTGCGTGCAACGCCTAAAGAATGTTAATGTACTCTTAGATAAAAAAGCTGTCAGGACCTGGCAAGTGGCAAACCCTGGACTCTGCCTACCCCTCAGGGATACAGACGTGAGAGTCTGGAATGTAAATTATAAAGTATTTAAACAGAAGCCACTGGCTCTTACATGAAGAGCCCAGGTACTGTTGGACCTGGGCTCTTCATGTAAGACAGAAGAGAGGATATCGATGAGGTGAAGATGATGAGAAATGTAAAGTCTACTTAAAAGTATTAAATAAAGAAGCAGCTCGTAATGCTCTCTTTATAATTATTGTCGTATCTCTGTATCGTCGCAGTTTGTGCTACTGCGACAATAAATTTATCGGTATTATTTCCCTATAATTGGCATAATAAAATTATTTATGTTAATGCGCGTCTAACCTCCGTCCGATGGCCTCTCCCGTTACCTTAGTGTTTCTAAACTTTGGACGATTTAAATTTTAACCCGCAATTTGCATATAAATGCTATTTAATTGTGCCAGACAGAAATGTTTAGACTGTATAAATGTTCTCTTGATATATCATTATAGTTTTGTGGTCTAATTTAGATTTTATGCACTTTTTGACAAGATTCAATTTACCGCTATCGTCTTTCACCGAGTATTTTAACTTCGTTTTGAGCGTGGGAAATACCTGCACTCGCGGTAAGATTAGTCCGGGCTTAATTAACTTTTTTAGTATGAAGTACTGGAGCCAGAGGTAAGTACAGAAAGCAACTAAAGATCCCCTATGTTAGGGATCCCTAAAGATCTTTAGTTGCTTTCTTTACTTAGCTCTGCCACCAGGAGGAGGGCCTCATCTCTAAAGATATGTATATATACATATATATATCTCTCTCTGACGTCTCTCTGTTCAGATACTACTGACTACGCTGCGTGGTCGGAAGGCAAGTAGTTTTTCAACTACTTTCTTTAGCTAATCGTCTGTGTTTAGCTAATTGTGTTTGACTGCTTTGTTGGTCTAGCGGTATCAAGTTTGATTACTATGCTGGAGGTCGTAGGTTTGATTCGATACTGAGGACCGCAGTATAATTGTACAAATTGCCTGAGACTATGTGTGTTTTCATGTTTCTTGCCTGATTACCATAGCACATGGTATCCTAGTTTGAGACTAGACCAGGGGATTGTGTTGACTGGAGGTTATTATTATTGTTAGGTATGTCACAAAAATAATCTTCTTCTCTACGAAAATAATAGGCGTCACCGGTGTAGGTTTTGTACCCAAAACAATAGCTACTTTTCAGGTTGTAATTTACGTACCGTTCACAATAAAGTAGGTAGTTGGCACCTTTGCCGGGAGTTATGTTGGCAATTTGCGCCGTGTCGTTTCAGTGTTCATATTTTATACGGGATTTGCATAATCCAGCCCCGAATGGCTCGCCTGCCGGCCACAACCTATATAACCTAAAATGTGATGCAACATTCATATGTTCGCATTACTGCCGAACCAAAAGTGACATACATAATACCCAATTGTACTATGTAGTAGATAGATGACCTACATAGAGATTTAAACATCCTGCAGTCCTAGTTTTGTCACTTTACGATATGAGCTATATCTATTCTCAATATAACTTCAAATGCAATCTCATTATTCTTGCAAATTATATTGTAACCCTTAAGCACTTGGACTTTAGACTCGCTTGCATGCATACAATCACGTTTACGTCTTGGAAGTTAATAATAACGTAGAAATTGACTGAGACACGAGGCTTGCGTGCGCCAGAGCGCAATAAGACAAGAAAACTATATAGCAAACTTGCATAGAGCTCATTTTCCATCGAAAGATTGTGCACAGATAGCATCATCGACAGGTAATTCCATACATAACTGTTCTATTTTTAATTCATCCTGATTGATAGTGATAACAATAGAAAAGTTGCGTTTTGGTGATAAAAAATTGGAGTTATAGTGACATAGCCCCAATATAAGCCTATTTAAGTATAATTTAGACTCATTGTCGCGATTATTTTGATAATTTATAAAAACTAGAAATAATTAAAACTGATTGTTCTAGATAAGTAAGTTCTACATTAATAAGTAATTTACAAAAGTACTTATAACGTTCAAAATAGTAGACGTTTGAGAGTAAAATATATTGTAAAACATTGTCAAAATCGTACCCTTAATTTTGATCCTCGCTTTAAAACCATCCTCTCTGATGAAATATTTTTAAAACACCTGTTTTTAGGAGTGCGGTCGGAGAAACCCGCCGTAAAACCGTGCTCGCTGTTGAAATAATTTCGTCCTTAGAGAGGAAACGACTAAAAATAAAATTAGCCTGAATACCCGTTTGCAAATGCGTTCCCCTGTTAGCGCAGCGGATCGGTGCAGTTAATGAAACGCGTCCACTTTGGTGAAATGTGAGTCGCGTTTCGCAACAGCTCTCCAATTTCAAACGGACGACGACACCGCAAACTAAATTCACCAAAAGTATACGCACTGGATTCTGTAACATATTTAATGACAAAAAAGTATCCCACAAAAGAAGAACCAGCAAAATTATTACAAAGTCATACCTACATCCCTAAAGGGTAGGGGGAGTTTGCCACTTACTCGATCTTAATAAACCTCTGACGCTTTATTAACATTCAATAGTCGTTGAAAGAAACAGGAAAGAAAGGAGACATTTGTTTAAATTTTCACGGAAACACAAAGTATACAATTAGGTGAACAAGCAAAGACACGAAATAAAAGACAAAACAATTTTGAAGAGAACCTGTGACACATGAAATCGATGGCAGCCGGATACCATACAATACCGTATAGCAATCAGCCACGCTCTACCCCAAACGCCTCAGCTGCTTCCGCAAATGGGGCTCCAATTCAGCAATTTTTTTTTGGATGTTGCATGTTGCGTGGTGTTTGCCACTTTCAGGTGCTTTTTACCCTTACTTGGTCGAAGTGACCGCGTGGGAGACGTAAATGGGGAAAAGTAGACCTACTTCGTCCTTTACCGGCGCTGCCACCCACATTCACTCGGTATATTTCTTTCGACAACCTCTCTTAATCCTTTTCATATGTCCAAACCAACGCAAGGTTCCTTTTTAAATTTTTGTGCAATAAAATCAGGCAAAAATAGAACTAAGAATACAATTTTGACTAATTCGCTGGGAGAACTGCTTTCTCGAACTATTGGGGATGAAGAGAAGGTCACCAAATAATGAAAGAATTCATTGTCAAGGTATTTGACAGATGTTTTCAATTCAATGCCGATTTATGTCGTACGCATTAAAGGCGCACGCATAGAATTAAATACAATTAAAGAAGACTCAATACGAGTACATCATAAAGAAGGCTTTTTACAAAACCGGTAAGGTTTACAAATGGAAAAATGTCGGCATTTTTGTTCAATATGTCATGCTGTCGGAGTGGTGGCCAAGGGAGGGAAGGAGGTTGGTAGGCAGACCACCGACACGATGGTCAGACGACATCGTGAGGGTTGCGGGTCAGAGATGGATCAGATTAGCATAGGAACGTGAGGAATGGCGCAATAAAAAGGAGGCCTATGCCCAGCAGTGGGTTGATGTGGGCTGATTATAGATAGATAGATGTCATGCTGAATTGAATTGTACGAGATATACTTCTGTAAGTAGTTCTATTTAGTGTACGCTGGAATGCTTCGCGTTGCAGGTTTTGTTGTTTGTATTCCAAACATATGACGTCATTTGAGTTAACGCAAATAAAATCTGCCAATCCTTAAATGGTAATCCGGATTTGAAATGAATCCAAAAATCAGCATTCTGTTCAAGCCAGCCAATATAATAATTGCATGAAGCTGTTGGCATTTTATTCGATATTTCGTCGTTGCTCATGAAAGTTGTTTGCATTGATGCACAGAATAAGTTAAGTTATTCCCTTAAGTTTCAGCTGAAGTTCCTAAGACACTCTATGTAACTAATTGTGATACACCGTTCAAAATATTACACAAAACATAAGTCATATTTTTTTTTATTTATTTATTTATTTATTCAAAACACTTACAATTATTATTACAGGGTGGCCTATTGCGATAGTGAAGTACGAAATACATATTGTATAAACTAAATTATAAATTGTTTTAAATTCAAAGTTGATTATAAATTTAAAACAATAAAATCACACAAATACAAATTAAATAATATACACAATGTCAATAAAAAATAGATACATAGATAGAGAACATTTTATTGCACAACCAGAAAAATATTACAACCATGATTCTTAAATCTAAGTAATGTTATACAATTGGCGGTCTTATCGCTAAGAGCGATCTCTTCCAGACAACCTTTGGATGGAGTGGATTGCATGAAGAATATAGTCGTATAAATACGAATATAGTAGTATAATTACATAAAAATATTATTAATTCATACACTTCAATATAATAAATTATTATGTATACGAGTATGATGCCTCGTTACTCTAGCGGTAACACGGTTCGATTTCCAAAGATCCCCGCATGTTTTTATGTCTTTGGCTGGTCAACATAGCACAGAGTATAGGATAAGATAAGAATATTCTTTATGTATAGCCGAAAAAATATTGTAATAAAGTATCCTAGTTTTGAACCAGGAATATAAACGTATAAATTTAATAATAGTATTAATATTAAATTTATACGTTTTTTATGTAGCCTCGATTGTGTCCCATTGGACAAAAGCCTCCCCACCCATTATACTTATGTGAACTTATTATTATATGCTATAATCATGCAGATGAAAATTTTGTCACTTATAATGCTGTATGTAGAGTAAATTTTTGCTTCATACTTGGATTCCAGACTCCAAGAACACGTCCTCGCGCATCTTATTACTTCTTCACATTTGCATTGCGCGGGAATGTTTGGATTTTATGGCAGGTGGTATAATGTTACAGCTTTCGAAGATGCTTCGAAGTAACGGGGAATATCAGGAAATGAAAACTGTACCTACCTGTTAAGGCGATAGGTGTCTGGTACTATGTCGTTGCAGGTCGGGGTTAGATTTTATTTCTATCTTTGTTGGCTTTTTGTAGAGGAGCTGATGTAGAGCTGAAATCAAAGGAAACGCACGATTTTTTTAGTTCGTACTGTCTCAGTCTTAATCTGAACCCTGCTTGGGAGAGAAAACAAATATTTTTTATTTACGTTAAATTATTAATTTATGTAGGTATGTTATGTACGTTATGTATGCAATTAGTCCGTGGTTTATCCTGCAGACTTTATTCTACTGCGGAATTAAATAACTAAAATAGTGCATCAAGCAATTGCAAGAGCATTTAAAAAGAAACAAAAACACAAAAATAAACCTAACTGGTTGAAACTGCTTGCAAATTAATTTCGCGAACGCCATTAAAGGAAGGAAACTATGTTTTTAATTTGTTTTTACACAGCGCTATTCTTAAAGTTTTCGTTTTACGTAAGCTGCCAGTGTTGAGTTTCAAAGATTTACGTCAGATTCATGAGTGCGCGGGATTGTTTTGGAACGTTTAAATCTTGTGGATTATGTTATTGGTTGCGGAACTTACGTAGATGACAATTAAAAGTTTTTATATGAGGAACATAAACCGCACTCATAGCCCTATCAAACTAGCGATTGCACAGTGAGCTCGCTGCGATTGCTCAGCGTTTGCGCCCCGATTGTTCAGCGATTTCAAGGCGAGCATGCTGCGACGACGACGCGGCGACGGGGTAGGGTCGTTGCAGCTCGGGATGTGCGTTTTGGACTGTCAGTAGCAAATTGGATTGATCTTATGAGGAAAGACTACTGCACGCTTTATTACTTCAAAGACGCAGGAAATTTTGAATTTTAGATATAAATATCCATTGTATTTACTAAGATTTAACCTCTTAATGATGTTACATCCCCCTTACTTAGGTAACTTTGATATGACTAGAGTGGTACGGCGGACTGTCCAACGCGATAGCACAAAATGGCGTCGACGATGATAATCGCGGTAATATCGCCGCGACGGCACAGCGTCGTCGCGGCGTATAAGCCGCGCAATCGCGGCGAGCTCGCTGTCTCAACGCGTCGCTTTCAAATCGCTAGTGTATAGGTCTTTAAGAACCTCCCATTACAGAAAATGCAGTAATATCGCGATTACTCAAATGCACATTGATCTAATCGCGTGAGCAAAGCTCGTTGGCGATACAACTCTACATTACATGCAAGGTTTTATGATAATTGAAGCGTCTTACGACCGCGTAATTAAACTAGAGTGCGCAAACCAGGTACCATTGGACTATTAGGGTTAAGTTGAAGTAAGGATCGAGAGGGCTGCGTCAAAATACTTGTAACGACCTCTCTTTAAAATTTTAAGTACTTGCACCTCATTGATACCAACTCATACACCGTAACATCGAAACGAGAGATGAGAATAAAGCAAGATATAAAACAGCCCTTCAGCTTTGTTTTCATCAGTGAGGTTGCTTTTTGTGTCTAGAACACTAAAATATTCTTATCTTATATTATAGATTATCATAGACTGATAGGTTTTACTAGCGTAGGTTATCATGTCAGATTGATGTTTAAATGTTACCGTAGACTTTTTTTTCGATTGTGAGGTTTCCATTCCATTTCCCTGTACAGATGCAGATAGGTAGATCCATAGAGCGTCCAAACAACACTATGCACTTGAGATCAAAGACCGAGCAAAGGAGAAATATTCGATATCAACCCTTTTATGTCCCCACTGCTGGGGAACGGGTCTCTTCCTGCATCGCAGAAAGGTGAGGTTCACCCATACTCCACCACGGGGACGTGTTCGGGTTGGTGGAGGATTGTAAGTCAGTGGCCGGCCTTATTGCAGAAGTTATGAAGCAGCAGGTACCAACGGCTTAACATGCCTTGCGAAGCACCGAAGCGCTCGGAAAAATACCACTAGAGGTATTCACGGGACGGTCACCCATCCTGCACCTGACCGCGCCTGTTGTTGCTTAACTCAAGTGATTAATTCCAATCACTCGGTTCAACTAGGCCACGAGCGCTTCAGCGAGTGAGCGCGCAAAGGAGAAATATTAATGTTTAACAAATATCGCTGACTGTAAAACCGAAGGTCTCAGGTTCGATCCCCAAACTAGGAAACGAACTTATCCAGGTTTGTCTCGGGTCTTGGACGTTATCTATGTATTTAGTGTATTAAATCTATCGTCGAGTTAGCACCTATAACACAAATCATTTAGTTCTACTTAGTATAGGGCTAACGAGATCTGTGTAATATGTCCATGACTATTTATTTATTTATTATTTATTTATATACAGGGTGGTAAAATCAGACCGAATTATTTCTCGGTCGGAGTATTACCTGATTCCTTATGTTTTGTGATATTTTAATAACACGTTGTAAATGTTCTCTCAACATCGCAATATCACGCTGTATACGCAACAAGAACACTTCAATGGAAGGGTTTCAATTGAACGCAATATTAACCTTTAAAACTGTTTTTTTCGTACAGCGGCTCCCTAAGGCTATATCTTCTATAATATAAAAATGAATCCCCGAATGTGTTGGTAAGCGCAAATCTCGCGAGCAGCTGAACCGATTTCGCTAATTCTTTTTTTAAACTATTCCTTAGTACGAGGATGGTCCTAACCTCAGCTGAGGTCCTAACGGAGAGAAAAGAAAAATTAAGAATCGACTGTCAGGCGGTACGAAGTTCGCGGGGTCAGCTAGTTGTAAATGTAAGAAAGTCATCATGCAAAGTAAAACCATCCAATCGCAGTCTGGCCAGAATCTAGTGTGGTTTATTTTATTATACATCAAGTTTCTTCTTACCTCTAGACGCGTGTGATTCGCGACTGAATGCTTCAAATGAACGACATCACTTCTTAAAACAACTCATTTATTAATTCATAGAAAGAAAGAAAGAAATAATAAACATTTATTGTCATGCAAGTTTTACAAGGTTTATATTACCTATAGTTACATCTAGACAGAACTTGGCTATAAATAATTAAAAAAAAAACAAATGTTGTTTATTAGGTTCTGTAGGAATGCATGACAATCGGACATACGCTCAGCATAAGCTGTTGGATATCGTTATCGTTATCAACCCTTGTATGTCCCCACTGCTGGGGCGCGGGTCTCTTCCTGCATCGCTGGAAGGTTAGGCCATACTCCACCACGGGGGCCAAGTCCGGGTTGGTGGAGGATTGTAAGACAGTGGCGGGCCTTACTGTCAGAAGTTATCAAGCCGCCCATAAGGCCTCTGACATGGCTTAACGACTGCCATTATATGACAGTCGGCACCAACGGCTTAACGTGCCTTGCGAAGCACGGAAGCGCTCGGAAAAATGCCACTAGCGGTAGTCACGGGACGCTCACCCATCCTGTACCTGACCGCGCCTGTCATTGCTTAACCAAGTGATTGATTCCAATCATTCGGTTCGACTAGGCCACGAGCGCCACGAGGTATGTTGGATATACCTATCCTAAAAACAGCGCTGATTTTCAGCGCAGCCCGTGTTACTAAACTAATACTTAACTATAATGAACTTAAATAAACTTATACTACCTATGTATTTTAATATATATGTGCACGCAAGTGATCTTCTTCTCTATAATATAAAAATGAATCGCTGAAAGTGTTGGTAAGCGCAAATCTCAAGATCATATTATAACTTGTTGCATCTGGTTTCGTATTAATAATTCATATTACATTTATTTGTAATTTGAGGAGTAACGAAGTTAAAGGATAAGAGAGATACGTGAGTGAATGAAAATGTTTTTAAATAAATGACTAATAACAATAACTATACTATTTTTTTATTTTTAATGCACTAACCCGTGCTAAGGACATTTTTTTTTAAAAACCTATTTAAAGGCTAAAAATTCCACCCATGATGGGATTCGAACCCTCGACCTCTGGCTATCCGTGCCAGTGCTCTATCCAACTGAGCTAATGGGCGACTCACCGGCATCAGTGAAATTTCGAACCTCTTTACACTATTCTCTGTATTACGTACAGGCAGCGATATCTGGCCGAAGTAGATTGCATCACTTACAGCCCCGACTACCTACTTTGCAGTTAGGCCTTTACATCGGAATGATATCGCTGTACCCACATGATTATACTATTTTATTTTTAATGCACTAACCCGTGCTAAGGACAATTTTTAAAAAACCTATTTAGAGGCTAAAAATTCCACCCATGCCGGGATTCGAACCTGCGACCTCTGGCTATCCGTGCTAGCGCTCTATCCAACTGAGCTAATGGGCGACTCACCGGCATCAGTGAAATTTCGAACCTCTTTACACTATTCTCTGTATTACGTACAGGAAATAGAGCGCTGGCACGGATAGCCAGAGGTCGCGGGTTCGAATCCCGGCATGCGTGGAATTTTTAGCCTCTAAATAGGTTTTTAAAGTTGTCCTTAGCACGGGTTAGTGCATTAAAAATAAAAATAGTATAAGAGTCGAGTTTTATTTTCCGCTGCCTTTTTCTCCCCTACAATACGGCCCGAAGGCAGCGGCTTCTATTTTACATTGTACATTGACATTCAGCAAACAGAATGTAAATTCTTTACGTTGAAATAAATTGATTTGGTTGATTGATTCATTCATTTAACAACCAGTTCGTTCGCTGTCGAAGGATACGAGATCTGAAACGAAACGTGAACCAATGAGCTGCTAAACGATGGTGAACTATCAACTACCTATTTTTTTGTCTGGAATGAACTACATCACTCTTTTATTTCAATGAAACGTTTGGCACACGTCTACTACATTCATCCGGACTGTATTTTCACGCTGCTCCTCTGTTTTCTATCCCGCAGCCGCGTGTTGATCGTCTAGCGCGAATGTTTACGTTGGTGTAGTGTGTTTACGCTGCAATAATAAGCGCCGTAGTAAGGCTGGGCTACTGAAACTCTTTGTATAGGTGCTCCATACCAGTCAGACTTTCCTTACATGTAAACAAACTATCTTTCCGACGTCCCAGATGGAATTATTAAAATATTGAACTAAAAATCAATGAAGCAAAATAAACATTAACTCGCTGAGTATACCCCGAAGCGAAAGAGGTTTCAAATAAGGATCACGGCAATGGGCATTCATAGGTCTCTTCGATATCGATACAAGGGTTGATATCGATCAACTCTTGTATGTCTCTGCTAATCTTGTCTCCAAAACTTAGGTTAGCTGGTAGATAATGCTAAGTAGTATTAAGCTCGCGTATGTGTGAAAACTTTTATGCAATAAAGAATAAAAAAAAAACTACGTCTCCACTGCTGGGGCACGGTGGTCAAGTCGGGGTTGGTGGAGAGGATTGTAAGACAGTGGCGAGCCTTACCGTCAGAAGTTATCAAGCCGCCCATAAGGCCTCTAATATGGTTTAACGACTGCCATTACATGCCAGCCGGCACCCATTGATGCCGGCGGGTTAGCGTGCCTTGCGGAAGCGCTCGGAAAAATGCCACTAGCGGGACGGTCACTCATCCGGCACCTGACCGCACCTGTTGTTGCTTAACTCTACTAACTTCTTAATTAACTTCTTAATCTACTACTTAACTTAATGGTTGAGTCCAATCACTTGGTTCCACTAGGCTACGAGCGCTTCGTGTCTCTGCTGCTCACTATTAGGTGCAAAGATTGAATAATTTGTTTACATTAATTGGTAATACTTTTTGGTACGCAGTATAGATTAGTACCCGCATGGTCTAGTTTATACAGTTCCGAGAATTCAGAATAACGTTTACGTCGGATCTACCTTTACAATCTCGGAAACCTAGAGTGCGGTGTTTTGTACTCGTATGAGCGATGGGAGACGTCACAACGCAAGAGCGCTGTTTAGCCACTTACCTGAGAAAAATACTTTTAAGGTTACATGCTTGACTCACAAAAACAGGGACTCATCTCTTGACGTAGATGTCGGTTTCATGACAGTGAGAAACTTACCTATTTTCTAAGATGTTTAGGTTGACGTTCAATTATTAATGCGAATTACATAAATCATTGAGAGTAATTATTAAGAAATTCTTAAGTAAAGAAATTGTATAAATTAATGATATCACTACTATGTAACGTAACAAAAACCACTTATACACAACACTTAGAAGAAATTAGAACTTTGGTTTACCAAGGAAGACCCTGGTAAATTAAAGTTTAAATTTTCTTATAATTATTCTTGTGCGTTTTCTCGGCGTGCATGCATGCAACGACTTATGAGGTTGATGAAGCAAAGGTGATCTATCAGGATCGTGGCAAGTGGCAGTCCCTGGTCTCTGCCTACCCCTCTGGGATACAGGCGTGTATGTATGTATTTGTTGTGGGTTGATGGGTTAAGGTTCGATTTGTACGGTTTTTTTTATTTACATATTTTTGTGATTTGATACATACATATCGATCATTACCGTTCTCACACTCTTTGGATGTAGCTGAAAATTGGTAAAATATCTACTAGTTTAAAGTACATAGTCATAAAAAAATCGGCCTTTCTCAGCACCTATGGCACACCCACATATGGCCTAAAAGTGCTATAGAACTCTATGTTTTTACACGTAAGTTAGTAAGATATGGCTGTAATTGTACCTGAGCTATTGCATGTAATCAACATGTCATATGTAATGCTTTATGTGTGTGTGTCTCTAAGCACAAATAAATGATTTGCAAATAAATGCTGTGTATACCTTTAATTGGCATAATCGCTAGCCCTAAGTCACTTTTAGTATAAGCTTTATCATGTTTGCGTGCTTGCTGTTAGTGTACCTAATGAATAAAATAAAAAAATAAAATAAAAATTTATCTATGTACCTTTCTATAGCCCTGCGAAGAGAGTGTGGAGGCGAAGTTCGATTTTCAGTAAATTTAAGCCTGACACACTCTAGCGCGGTCGTTGCGGCGGCCGTGGCACATACATAATAATATAGTAGCCAGATCTATTAATGTTTTGTATGGGCTGCGTGGTCTTATTCCAACGTCAGTCCAGAATCATACCATTGTTGGCTGTTTTTATTTTTAAAGCCATTTTCAGGGGCTGGTAAACCACCCAGCACTAAAAAATAATGACCTCAGTTTCAGTGTATTTTCCTGTTTATAATATCCTTGTCTGGTTACGCTATTACACGGTATACTTGTGAATAAATAATTAAAAATTAATTTCCACGCACTTGTATTACGAAACTTTCCACTCTATCGGGTTAAGCATTTAGACAACTCAAAAGTGTCAAAATATGTTTGTATCTAACAGTTCGGAATAGGCCTCAAATTAGTATACGCTGCTAGTATATGCTACGGTAAACCAGACAAGGAAATCACAAACATGGAAATACACACAGACTGAAGTCCTCAAAAAAGTTTTTAGTTCGAAAATGACTGAAGTCATTGATACAAATAGTCGACGCGCCGGTCCCCAGTGAAAACTGAACCTACGGTAATTGTAATTGAATCGTAATCTGACGTGTACAAAGATTAGTTGAGGAATGTCGCGTTTTTTAGATAACCCTGTGTTAAGATGTTTTTTTCTTTTAATCCCTGAAAAGTAACTTATCAATCGACTGATTTCTTCATGTATCAAGTCTCGAGTACAACAAAACTATCAATAAACACAGACAGCAATGATTTAATGCGCATCTATTAGTTGGTTCAGATTACTTATTAATTTTCCGCATGAGGCATTACTTTTATTACTTTTGTCTCGGGCGTAATAAATATGAGTTCATTTTTCTTGTCGGAGGTGCGAGATGTGTTTAGTGTTTAATAACCTCTAAACCGGTTTGAGGCGGATGTTTTAATTTTCGTCTTGGCATTTTATTAAGCGCCTTAAAAACAATTAGCTACTTGCGCCGCCTCTTTGGTAGTGCTGATGTAATACAGGATGTTGTATGAAGGTTCGGTAGTACTTAAGACTGCTGTTACGTCTGGCAACCGTCTCGCTCGCGCAATCCAACTTTTTTTTAGTTGTAAATAATTAGTACATTTACTATTGATGTGGTCTTTTTGGTTTTGGTTTTGTAGAAGTAGTATATTAAAATCTGAACCCTTTTTGCGATAAGAAAATGACAATACATGAAATTTCAGTCATCCTACGCCATCACGGCCATCCATTGTAGAAGATCTCAAGTTATTAGTCACAGTTCTATCTAGACTGGCCAGAAGTAATTTATTTCGATGGTTTATTTCGAAAATTTATTTCGAAGAAAAAAAAAAGAAGGAAAAAAAAATTATTTCGATGATGATGATTTATTTCGAAAATTAAAACATTCACAGTAAGCTTCGTCATACAAAGTAGTACAGTTTAGTAAACAGTACAGTACAGTAAATGACATTAAAAAAATACCGCCCCGGGACACACCCGATCCAATAGTTCCCGTGACGCTAGCAGCGTTACCCCGTTGCACCGCTAGGGAAATCCTTAGCATCAGGTATGCCCGGAACGAAGGTCAATCTAGACAGATAAATAGAAGATAGATAGATATATGACTATTAACTTGAGGTCGAGATTTGCAGTATAGGTTGTCTGGAAGAGATCACTTTTAGTGATAAGGCCGCCGTCTGTACTCTTAGGTTAAGAAATATCTGTGTAATTTCCATTTTTATGTACAATAAAGTGTTCTCTATCTATCTATCTATCTATCTATCTATCTATCTATCTATCTATCTATCTATCTATCTATCTATCTATCTATCTATCTATCTATCTATCTATCTATCTATCTATCTATCTATCTATCTATCTATCTATCTATCTATCTATCTATCTATCTATCTATCTATCTATCTATCTATCTATCTATCTATCTATCTATCTATCTATCTATCTATCTATCTATCTATCTATCTATCTATCTATCTATCTATCTATCTATCTATCTATCTATCTATCTATCTATCTATCTATCTATCTATCTATCTATCTATCTATCTATCTATCTATCTATCTATCTATCTATCTATCTATCTATCTATCTATCTATCTATCTATCTATCTATCTATCTATCTATCTATCTATCTATCTATCTATCTATCTATCTATCTATCTATCTATCTATCTATCTATCTATCTATCTATCTATCTATCTATCTATCTATCTATCTATCTATCTATCTATCTATCTATCTATCTATCTATCTATCTATCTATCTATCTATCTATCTATCTATCTATCTATCTATCTATCTATCTATCTATCTATCTATCTATCTATCTATCTATCTATCTATCTATCTATCTATCTATCTATCTATCTATCTATCTATCTATCTATCTATCTATCTATCTATCTATCTATCTATCTATCTATCTATCTATCTATCTATCTATCTATCTATCTATCTATCTATCTATCTATCTATCTATCTATCTATCTATCTATCTATCTATCTATCTATCTATCTATCTATCTATCTATCTATCTATCTATCTATCTATCTATCTATCTATCTATCTATCTATCTATCTATCTATCTATCTATCTATCTATCTATCTATCTATCTATCTATCTATCTATCTATCTATCTATCTATCTATCTATCTATCTATCTATCTATCTATCTATCTATCTATCTATCTATCTATCTATCTATCTATCTATCTATCTATCTATCTATCTATCTATCTATCTATCTATCTATCTATCTATCTATCTATCTATCTATCTATCTATCTATCTATCTATCTATCTATCTATCTATCTATCTATCTATCTATCTATCTATCTATCTATCTATCTATCTATCTATCTATCTATCTATCTATCTATCTATCTATCTATCTATCTATCTATCTATCTATCTATCTATCTATCTATCTATCTATCTATCTATCTATCTATCTATCTATCTATCTATCTATCTATCTATCTATCTATCTATCTATCTATCTATCTATCTATCTATCTATCTATCTATCTATCTATCTATCTATCTATCAATCAATCTATCTATCTATCTATCTATCTATCTATCTATCTATCTATCTGTCTATCTATCTACAGTCAAATAACAGTAACATGTCAGTGACTAACTAAGTATGAGGAGCGCGATTCATTAAAAATACATAGGTTTCTTCCCTGTCACGCTAACCCTCTCGGTCCTCGAAGGGTCGATGACATTACTATAGCCGTTGGAAAGCAATAGACGATTAGTCGTACTTATTTCACTTCAATAGGTTACTCTAGCTAGTGTCTCTGTCAGATTTTATCAATAATTTTTATGCCTGAGTGCTTAGTGCGAGTTATTTAACTACTCGATCGCGTTAACGTAAACGCATATTTCTATGGCATCGAGGAAGCGCCACCTAGCGACAAGTATGGAAATTAAAATTGCTGAGTGCGAGTTGTAATGGTTTACGTTGAGAAGTGAACACGTTTACCAGCCAAAACACGAATAAACGCGAGTGCGAGTTGTACTGTGACAGCGTTTTGCCAGTTCCAACGGTTAACTTACTCATACTCACTACTCAATGCTCGATTAACGTGGTAGTAAAGTTATTCGATTGGATCTGTCAAACTCGCACTAAGCACTCTGAATGCCAAATGTCAAATACCAAATTGTATACATTGCATGCCTACGCATTATGATGGAAGCTCTGTGGTTTGACTACGTCACTTTGGACCACATGCTTAGAACTACGCGAAAATGTCCAACAGACTACTATGTTCATATTAGACGTGTGTAGCTCACGAATGAAGACTTCAAATGAACGAAATCACTTCGAAAATAACACATTTGTGCATTCACTACATCTTATTGTCATATCCTTGGCCTTAATAGTACATCCGAAAATAAGATCTGGGGCCTAATTAGGGGCAACAAAATCTGAAGCAATCCTGTCGTTTGCGATAGCAATTACTATGGGGAGTTTTACAGTTAGAGGATTGGAATCGTTCAAGATTTTGTGTAGGTATAGAGGATTCTAATTATGCGCACCAAATCCTGTCGGAATCCTGAAATAGTATGGAATTTCACTGTTAGCCATTGTAATGTTCAGGATATAATGCGTAATGAGATCCCAGATCTCTCTTTTTGGACGGCTGATATCGCGATTTTCGTCGATCGAAGTTTAGCTCATAGTAATAGTTATTCAAATTAATATTGACCAGTTGAACACCCCATTTTTGTACGTATACGGGATGTAGAGTATCCCTCTTGGAATGTATAGTGGGGTTTCATTATACCCTGTAGATGTGGCCGTGAAAATGAATTTATACCCAACATAAAAAATAAGATTTGTAAAAGGTTTACCAAGATCGTGGCAAGTGGGAAACCCTGGTCCCTGCCTTCCCCTCCGAGATACAGGCGTGAGTTTATGTCATGTATAAACAGTAAATTTACCTAACTTGTACGTATACACATAACAAGTTGCGTTTCACTAGTGATTTATTTCTTCTAATGGCTATTGATTGTCTTTGTTAATTGTCGAATCAATAACGTTAATTGCTATCTGATGTTCATTGTTTGGACGATGAACTTTCTCTGACACAATTTTTAGTTTTCTATACTTTTAAAATGTACCAACCTAACGTAATCTACAGGATCATTGAAAACAGTTTTATTCAAAATGGATTCTATGCATACGCGGTTTTATTATTGCTTTCGTGAATTTCGAAAAAGTGTTGTAACAAATACAACATGTTCTTTTAATAAATAATACATACAAATACATCGTTCAATGCCTATTTCCAACCGCATCTACAGCGTGTTCCCTTCTGTCCGCTTATAAATGAATGAGTCGATCGATACAGCTGAAATTTGCAGACATAGCGATCGATGTAGCCCAATGCATAACATGAATCTTGTCGTGCAGTTCATTGCATACACAATTATTACTTTACTTTATACTTTACGGCCTGACGGCCTCGGTGGCGCAGCGGTTTGGCACGCTGACTGAGCCACCGAAGGTCTTGGGTTCGATCCCCGGCCGGGTCAAACTAGGAAACGAACTTTTCTAGTTAGTCTTGGGTCTTTGATGTTATCTATGTATTTATTGTATTAAATATATCGTCGAGTTAGCACCTATAACACAAGTCATTTAGTTGTACTTAGTATAGGGCTAACGACATATGTGTAATATGTCCATGAATATTATTATTATTATTATAAATACAACATTTACAAAATAAAAAGTGTACATGGCGAGCTTATTTCATTAGAAATCTCTTCCAGCCAACTCTAATTAGAATACTTGTGTATGCATTCATAACAATATTAGTCCAATTCTATCTTTTATGAGAAATCTGATGACACTGAACGGTAGTGAAATTGTGAAATCAGAAGCGTAAGTAAATAAATCAATTAAAAGCTTGACAGTGTGTCTGAAGTTGAACAGAACAAAACAGTCTTTCAAGTTTTTCAGTACACGCTATACATTTAGCTAGTATTGCAATGAGTCGTATTTTACAACCTTAAAACATAAAATTGAATTTTAATAAGCCAAACAAGTATCAATAATGCCTCGTAGTATAATAACAGTGATTGACAGACAGCTCTATCGGCTACTTAGTTAAATATTACTCTATTAACGAACGACCTGTCGTAAAATATTTATTGCCTCTATCTAGCCTACTGTGGGTTTAATTATCTTGTAAGTAAGAAGTAAGTAACTTGCTAGCGGGCTCGCCGTGTCATTTGTTAGACATCAAAAAGTTTTAATGCTTTTTAATGGTCGACCTCTTTTTAATGCTGGCCACTTTATTCTGCTAGAAAAAAAAACAAATTACATTCTGAGTTGTCGTTTATTGGAAAAGTTCGAAAATTGATTTTGCCTCCAGTGGTAAAACTCGCCTGAATAAAGTAGGTAATAACTGTATAGGATTATACGATCATATCGTGATATGACGGATTCAGTCGGCGTATCATGTGACGTGGCACCCGCCTGTCTGGCGAAGCGGCCCTGCACGCCGACCTTATTGTAAGCTAATAAGGCTATTCAAGTACTTAACTCTGATAGCCTGTTTAGACTTAAGTGCGGTAGTTAGACATTTACGTAATACTTTTCTCCTGCTTAGATACAAACGAGTTCATGCTTAGTAACCAGCGTATTTCATATAAATACCGAGGTATTTTTGTTAAATTAAGATTATTCTATTCATTGACGTCACGGCAGATTTTGCTAAGGCTGTTTTTTCTATGTTATTTTTATGTACAGGAGATAAAAAAAAATTAAATTAAAATAAAAACCGACTTCAAAACACTACTAGAATTAGAGTTTGCCAACATACATTTTTACAATATCTGCATCGAATTCAAAGGGCATATTCGTGAAAAATGTTTAATTGTGGTTCTCTATCTTTAGTGTTTTTAAGTAGGGTTATATTTATGTTTGAAAAAAAAAATTTACGTATATCACTACGACCCCGCCATATTGTATTTTCCGAAACCAATTGTACGAATCACTCTAAAAACTCCTACAACATCGTTTCAAGTATACCTTTGAAGTTTTAAGAGTACCTAGAGTACTTTTGATATTTTTTTGCTTTAATTTTATTTTCTAAGATTAACACGAGCACTAGACATAATTAATGTGTTATTAACGTGTTAATCTTAGAAAATAAAATAGAATAGAAGATAAAACGAGTGAAATCCGTATAAAAACAGTTTTAATTAATTTTATTGCTTTGCTTCAGATTTCTTTTTCTCAAGATATAGCAGATAGGTCAAAAGGTTAGCTGATAGCAAATGCTTATTAAAGATAAACTTCTGAAAATCTTTTTTTTTTCAATAAAAGAGTTCTAATAATGTTAGAATTGAAATAATGTTAAAATAGGGATGAAATAATGAGCTGATAATACGAAGCTTAACTTTGCAGCTATAGTTAAAGAAGCTTAACTACTTAAATAGTCTCCCCAACCTAAAGCTTTGTTGGTAAGGGAAGTAAGAAAGTTTTCGTTTCGACGTTGTTATGATGCAATTCCGCCTCAAGGGGAGGTGGGGTTTAATAATAGCGTTGGGACTACAGACTTGCAGCCTTGAGGGAGCGCCGGGGTGGTCGACAGCCCGTCTGGCGCGCGCGCCGCCGACACACAAGACTGGCTTATTCTGAAGCCGATAACACACTGTGGACCGAGATGGACCGTTACGGAAACGTCGCCCGCGCAACTTTTGCGCACGTTATTAAAATAACGCGAACCTAAAAACAGTGTCGGTAGTATAGATAATAAGCGCATTTAATGAGCAAACAATATATAATTTATTTTTAATTTATCAAACAATCTTGAAAGTTCACGCGTTCAATTTGTGTGAAAAATATAAATTAAGAGTTATTAAATCATTGGTACGGAACAAACGGTTTTCAAGCTTGCTGGAGTACCGAAGGATTGCGTAAATAATGTGTTCAGTCGGTGTCTCTTGTCATGGCATATAATAATTTCGAATATTGTACTGTATGATTAGGTATATTTCTGAGCATCATAAGCCGTTCTGTCGACCCAATCAGAATAACAGGTATCACGTAGTTTATGATCAGTTAGATTCGTATGTTTTTCACTATGCCAAATCACCATTAAACTAATATTTTAAATGTTACAATTATGATGGATTGATTGCCAATCCGCTATGAGCACGCGTGGTAATTAAGTATATATTCTCTCTTTATAAGTATATATTATGTCTGTACGTAATACAGAAAATATGGTAAAGAGGTTCGAAATTTCACTAATGCCGGTGAGTCGCCCATTAGCTCTGTTGGAAAGAGCGCTGGCACGGATCCCGGCATGGGTGGAATTTTTAGCCTCTAAATAGGTTTTAAAAAAAATATTCTCTCTCTTTAAAGGAAGGCCTGTGCCCTGCAATGGGACGTACATAGGCTACAGTCTCGAATACTACACGGAATACGGAGTCCACAAACCAACCTTGAACCTCCTCCGTGCACGGCGTCGGCACTGCCAAATCGATTTGCGTAAAAAACGCACCACGCGGTTTACTCGTACTACTGCTGTGTTTCGACTTGGCGAGCAAGCTTCCGCTATCCTAAAAGAATAAACATGGAAGAACTGGCAAACGCAGAGTAGAACGCCCACCGAGCACTAGGCCGATTGCTGGCAGCGGCTGGATGAGGATGGCCGAGGAGAGAAAGAAGTGACATGCTTTGTGGCAGGCCTATGCCGCTGATGGGGACGAAGAATGGCTGGTTGATTGAAGAAAAAAAGAGGCGTCTTTCTGTTCGTGATAAAAATGGGCAAGAGATTGCTTCTTCTTAGTGGGTCGATGACAAAACAATTTTTATCACAGTTTTTACTAAACAGTTGCGGCCCAGAACTATGCGATGCTGACCGCTGTGAAGCGATGCTTTAGCGACGCCTCACGTGTTCACTCGTGTTTCTGTATTGTAACCATTAGTTGCCATTTTTCCGATGAATGCTTAGCACCGATTTTGTAAAACGCGGATATGAATTGCATAATGTTTTGAAAACTGATTTTGTAAAACGCTGGCCTCGTTGGCTTAGGGAGGTCGTAGTTTGACATGTACCAATGACTTTGTTTTGTTAGTCACGCACATTTGT
Source organism: Yponomeuta sedellus (assembly GCA_934045075.1). Taxonomy (NCBI): domain Eukaryota; kingdom Metazoa; phylum Arthropoda; class Insecta; order Lepidoptera; family Yponomeutidae; genus Yponomeuta; species Yponomeuta sedellus. The sequence continues at coordinate 16,327,563 of OW203728.1, read as the reverse complement.
CAAGTCACATGCTAACTTCTACGATGTTTTGTGAAGGAAAGCATCGTGAGGAAACCCTAGCAGTATTAACTGCAGCAGTAACTATATCATCTGAAGTTTTTACATACTTATGCGCTTGCTAAGACCAACTATGTGGCTAATACCGTCAGTTGTAAGTATACTTTGTAACTTAGGTGTTTTTATGTATACTCAAAAAATAGGAATGAACGAATAACCATTTATTGCCAAGAATAAAGCATATCTTTAACTTATAAACTTAGATACTAAATTACTTTTTATGAAATATATGGTCTGCAATAAAGAGTATCGATTTAAGTGCTGAAATCACAGGTGTAAGTGAGTGCGTCTATAATATGTAATTCGCGACTAGTTTTCCATTGTTTAGTGTAAATGCGGCTAGAGTCTTGGTCACGCCGATGGGCACGGTAAAATGTAATCACTTACTTTGCCAGTCTACTCCATTGTGATAACGAATCTTATTTCCTTTACCTCTGAGCCGTAAAAACGAAGCTGTAGGTAATAGCATTTTCGATATTCACAAATCTGGTTAGATTATGACGACGATGTCATGATCGTTGATAAGAATTTTATAACATAGAAAAATACAATGTGCCTAACCGCTCAGTTTTGAACTATATTTAGGAATCAATCAGTGTTCTTAGATGAATGCGAGATTCGGTTCGTAAGAGACGTCGTCGTTGGAAAAAATGGAGAGCCTACGACAAGATCAACTGCGATGGTGGAAAACACTTCGAGTCCTATGTCCCTGACCAAGATTGAGAGGAAATTATGACATAGTTTAATTTTACCTTTTATCGTTTACAACTGTTACTGAGCTAAATATTGCTGGATTGCGTAGGACATGAGGAATACTGAATCCAGCACTGCTGAAGTCATGATATTACATGCTCCAGTAAACGTAAATACAGACGTCATGTCACGTGAAATATTGCCGTCTTTTTTCACTTTAGTTACCTACTAATGTAAGGTGGGATGTACTATAATGCTGCTTTCATCGGAGTATCGAAAACAGCTAAGCAAACAGGAACTACGGTTGCAACGCATCGGTTGAACGCTGGCCTCACACGGTTCGAATCGCGGCCGTACCAATGACATTGTTTTTGTGATTTATACATAGTAGCCATATCACTCGCCAGCTGTGAAGGAAAACATTGCGAGGAAAGCCGAGTGCCTGAGGTGTTCCCTTAACTTGAAATATCCAACCCGTCTTGAGCACACATGGTGACTCGTCATGAGCCCAGAGAAGGCCTGTGCCATGTAGTGGACCGTAAACGTATCGTCATTACTAGGGATATTAGGTTGAAGACAAGTTTTGGTAGGTACTAGAATTTCCAAAATTTCAATGCAGTGTTTCACTAACATATCAATCAAAAATGACCCAATCTCGATTTGAGGCAATTTCTTAGCCAATACCGCACAGCTATTACAGAGTCGTTGTCTGTCACCTCGTTCGTGCTGGTAACAGCTAAAAGCGATGTCAAACCACAATTTTAGAGCAAAATAAGTGTCAATGTGGACAAAGACACAGAATACCTACACAGGTAACATTAGCGATATAAGTTCCCCCAAAAGCTTAAAACATAACATTAAAGAAGCAGCATAATATACGCTTACAATTACCACTCCTGGGCATACCTTATCTTAGATAGCATTGTGGAGTTAATCACCATGCTTGCGCCATAAAAATAATCTTGGTAATCAAGACTAGCCAAGCATTAATAAATGTTTTAAATAAACCGTTTTTCTACTCAAGCTATGCTAGGTACATCTTGAAAGACCATATTTGTATGCATTTGTATTTATAGGATAGACGCGTAATGGCCAATTTATCCAACCATTAGTTAATTTTCGCTGGCTCAGCGAAAGAAAATGGAGCGTGTGTTCCAAAACCAAGGGTGTCATTTTGCCCTGTCTTGTACTAGCTCCATACAATCGTCTACCTAGAGGTACTGGTCCCTTTCCACTGCATTTTTCCGGCGGTACTTGGGATGTCCGAACGACCGACGACGGAACATCCCTCATGCTCTCTTTTCAACCGAATCTTCTCCGATTCTTTCTATGTGACGGCATTATTTATAAAAAAACACGAATCCACTAAAAGACTCTCAGAGGTGTTTTATTTTAATACTAGCTGACCCAGCAAACTTCGTACCGCCTAACAGGCGATTCTTTTTTTTTGTTTTACTCTCCGTAAAAACCATCCTCGTACTTCAAGGATTATTTACAAAAAAGAATTATCGAAATCGGTTCAACTGCTCTCGAGATTTGCGCTTACTAACACATTCAGCGATTCATTTTTATATTATAGATGTTACGTAGGTACTTCCCTTGTATAATTTCCGTCAGCGTTTTTGGAGTTTTTAACTTCTTAGAAAACTGACTGTTTTAGAAAAATGTGACCAAAGTCTTTACTTTCATGTTATTAAGTAGTGCTTAAACTCGAATGCTTATTTATTAGCTAATGCATAGATAAGTACACTGTCAAAGAGGAGCTTTCATAGCCATCTATGCATCAGCTCCGTCGCGACGTCCACTTGGACGCTCTCCAAGGAGGGACGGTTGAAATAAATCGCCCGTGAACATGAATACGTCGCGATGTCGCCGTGTCTCGCGTAAACTATACAACAACAGAACAGAATTATTGTCTAAAAACTTTTGAATTTGGAACGCGGTTAAAATGCGCGTCTCGGTTGCGGGTTGTGGCCTACTGCATCGTTGGCTGCCTGGCTGAAATTAAAAAGAAGTTGCCGCCGGTGTTGTTCTTTATTCAAATATTTTGGTTTTGATCGAGTTATCGGTCGTTTATATTGCAAAATGTCACATGTCAAAAAAAAGTTTTTCCTTTTTTCATCAAATCTGTATGAAAAATAAAAAAAAATTAGTGGGAAATTACAAGAGATCATAAAATTAAATAACTAGAGATCACCTTCATTGCCTACTCGGGCTGAGGTTATAATGTCTTACGAGTACACTTACATTCAAGTTTTCTTTCAATTTAGATGAAAAAACTAAACTCATGTATTTTGACATAATGACGTTTAAAGAAACAAACATCCTGACAGTTGCCAGTCAGTATATCTATGAAAATATTATGTATGTCAGGAAAAATATTAGCAACTTTAAAACTGCAGGTGGCCAACATAATGTAAATACTAGAAATAAACATAAACTTTTGATCCCAAGATTTAGGCTGGCAAAAGTTATTACATCCTTCATGGGGCATTGTATACGCTTCTACAATAAAATCCCTGAAGATATATTAAGTTTGACTGAAGCGCGGTTCAAAAAATGTGTAGTACACTTTGTGCTAAAAGAGCTACTATAATATTAAGGATTATTTAGATGACAATGATGTCTGGAATTCAAGCATGTAAAATTCACGAGTTTTGTAGAATCTGTGTAAATTCTGTTAATTAAGGAATTTGAAAAGACTAAGTTTGGAGTTTTTTTGTCCATTTTTTCTCCAAAATGATCCAGATTTTGAAATGGACACCTAGTTTGACTTGTAACGTTCACTAAGCCGCAGTATCTGCGCTACTTTGAATAAAACCTTTTCATTTCATTTCATTGCAATATCAACGACGTAATTATTATTTTACTATAAAATTCTGTCTGTTATATAAGGTGGGATCGAATTAAGCGCAAATACTTTAAGGGCAGGTTAGAAACATTAAATAAAGTTGTTTTTTATTTTTACCACTTTTTGTACGCTAGTTATCGAGAAATGCTCAAAAATCAAAACCGTGAAAAAAACACCCTGTATTTTGCCGCGCTTTTTGACATTGTGGTAAAGAGGTCTCCGCCTGAACTTATTATCATAGATATCTTAGAAAATTAATACATACTCTTTGGATTTGGTTGCTATGTAACATAAGAAAATAACATAATTGTCATTCTAGAAATACGTTTTATTTTGTTAGTGATAGTGTGCTCATTACGGTTTCAGAATCCTGAAGGGAATCTCGCCAGTCTTACGAAGTTTTCAGACTTAACCGGGCGGGAACCGTGCTGTTGCCGCAAACTTGACTTTAAGAAAACGCATAAAACCTTTTTAAATTTTTACACAACTCTAGCCTCAATATTGCGAGATATCAAACTTACAATTTAAAAAAGTAATGAAAATCTGAAAGTTTGGGGTACAGGATGTAGTCATCAATAACTAAATTAGTTTGAAAAAATAAAAAAAAAACTAGCGTGTATTTTTTAAAAAATATACGCCTAATATATTTCTCTCACTTTATTGTGCCACTCCTTAAATTATTTGCGCTTAATTCGATCCCATTTTATATAATTCAATTTGATTTGATTATGTTCCTTTCTTTCATACTATTTCTTCGAATAAATTACACGGATCAAATTTGATAAAGCCTTATAATTTAATTTCGGCATTTTACCTGAATTTTCGATAGGTAAAGAAGGACGAAAGGGTGGTGAGGTAATAATAAATCCATCGGCAAAACTTCCAGCCAGTCTCAAGGAATTTATTTTTTGAAGAACATAATTAATGAGCTTTCCCCGCACAAAGGCGTTTATGATTCGACAATTTTCAGTCGGCTGAATGAAATGCCGCTGGGGGGCGTATCAGTGATAAACAACGTTCCGAGTTATTCACTGAAGACTGGGCCTCTACTCCCTAGTTTCTTTGCTTAAAGGCACGTTTTTTGTTTTGTACAATTTCAGTAGTAATTTTTAATAGTATTTTGTAAGTGTGGGGATATTCCCATTAATATTCCTAGTTTACTGTTTCATGGTACCTAACACAGCAGGAAAACCAAAATAATACTCTAAGAGGGTGTATTGTGCTGAGATGGTAATTTAGTAGTCCTGTCCTGAGTAGTCCTACTGTTCAAAATGTACCCTTGTCACTCTGTCAACTGACGTCTGTCATTCTGACCCCATTCAGAGTTTAATTCGGCCATTTTTGGCAATTCCCCTTTGCAGATATTATGCGGCGAGCCTTAGTGGCCCTTCGTGTTGGAGATTAGGTGAAAATCTGGCCGAAAATGATTACTCTGTTTTAATAAAATGGGTGACTATAAGTACTTACAGTGCAAAAAATCAGATTTTTTTGCCGATGGTATTGCATTTGACGTTTTAACTAGAGAAGGAAATGTGGATGATGGGTGTGCGACATTTTTTAAGACCAGAGAGAGAATTTACGTTGTGATATTAAAATTTATAGAAATAACAGTTCTTCTTATAAATTAAGAAGCATAGATATATAAACAAATTAGATTTAAGAAATCGCTGTGGCGAACTCCTCGCTGTTGGTTTTTATATCGTTTTTAAAAAAGAATGAATTATGTTAGTTGATGTGTTTTGAAATATTTTTAGTTGTCAAGTAGTTAGCGGTTCTGCCCATGTTTTCTGTTTAATTAAATGATAATATTACGAGGATTTCTACGTTTTCATAAGCATTCATACAGTTCATTTAATTCCGTCGTTTTCAATCGTGAATGTATTTTTTTCTGGTTGTGCAATAAAGTGTTCTCTATCTCTATTTATAGAGTGCATTCTTTTAAAACTTAAAGGTTTAGCTTTTGAGTGTACGTCAAAGTTAGGTTATCGTATACGTTTATATTTGATGCAAAATCACCCGTAACATAGGTAATTCAATTTGTTGTATTGCCCTCATTCGCACATTTTTTTTAAAGTCTACGCCACACTAGCGCGCCCGCCGCTTTGACCGTGCTAGTGTGTAGCAAGCTTGGAGCAATCATTATGTCTAATTGTTTTATGACTGTGCTTTCATTCAAATCAATTTATGGCGAGCTTCCGCAGAAAGTGTTTATTGCCACAATCTCTACATTCGTAAGCAAGCGCTTAGTCACTATGGAAACGTAGTAGTCGATACCACGGTATCGATATCGATAACAACCCTTATTTGTCCCCACTGCTGCAGCACGGGTCTCTTCCTGCAACGCAAAAAGGCTAGGCCATACTCCACCACGGGGGCCAAATCCGGGTTGGTGGGGGATTGTAAGACAGTGGCGGGCATTGCGAAGCATGGAAGCGCTGTATACTGATATACCCTTGAATATCAGTATACTTACATTTGATTCATGAACACTTACAAGTATATTGAGAAAGTATTATTGTATACAGAAAGCAGCTTAGACTTAAAAATGTTTCATCCCGCCCATGCAACTAAATTTCCTTCTTCAACCCTCGTCTCGTCTTCCCCAGGGGCGATCTGCGGCGGGCAGTGCTGCGGGCGGGGGCGTGAGGGGGGGCTGCGCGCGGCGCTGCGCCGGCGCGTCGTCGCACGCGCCGCCGTCGCCGCGCGGCCTGTCGCTGAGCTGCTTCTCACCACTAGGAGGACTCTACAAGGTAAGATCTGACGATCCCACGACGCCGACCTATTGCTGGACTCAGGATTGCTCTCAGAAGGAGAAAAAGCATGGGAATGAATTTTGTAACTGAGCTGGTACCACCAGAGGCTCAATTATGCGCACCTAGTTCTGTCCTGACGTTGGCAATAGCAATTAGTATTTTTGGAAATTGATATTTATTACATTCATTAAGGATTTGGAGTCACGTAATATATGGGGGCAATAGGACGCTGCAAGGTAAGATATGATGAGCCGCTGTCCTACAGCGAGGCAAAACTCTTTCTCAGAGAGAGAGAGAGAGTGGATTTATCTGAAATCGCTAATTTGCTTAAAGCAACACAGTTATAGAATACACTCGACAGGTAAATTCTTCTGGATGTTAATGGTGTTATTTAGTACCATAGATATTATTCCCTGCCCCAATATTGTCTGAGTCCTAGAAAGCATTCACACCAACTGTTACCGATCAAACTATCTATCGTTTGTCAAAAAAATATGGTCCTATAATAACTGTACAGTTGTTGGCACGGAACAACAAATAACACTCTCCATGGAGGCTTACAGCGTGCAGGTTTATCCAGAAGGTTACTTACAACTTAGGAGCTTTAAACTTACAAGAAATAGAAATAACAACCTACATGAACGTAAACCTGAGTTTAGCTGGCTAATGTTAACATTTTATATTCGAAATAATGTTCATTTCTCATAAACGATTTCATCTTCAATCGGCTAGACTTTGCATATTGTACATTAGCCGGCCAATGTTAAAGAATTCATATTACATATGAATTATTTGTTTGCATTTACACACACAGACACACACACACACAGAGGCACACAATATAACAATAATCGCACACTTCTGCCTTCGGAATTGATACTACAGCAACGATTTTCAGATTTGTCAATGTAGATTTGCTTATGGAGCCTAATGGAGAAAGCTGACTTTAGAAGCTGAACTCTTTTGCGACCACTTAAACCCTAAGAGGGCGCTTTATAGACCTCTGTGCTATTATCACGTTCCTTTGTCAACTCGCCTTTCTTAATTTTTTTAATAATGCATTTTCGCTCGACATATACGAGAGACTCTGACAGTACATAAACTGTTACGCGTGCTATACTTGCTTATACTTACTGCCATGTTTAATACAGATGCATCTGAGCTTGTGTTTCTGGGCATAAACTTCGTGTTACAACGGGCGTTGCATGGGCAATTCATCAACACGCTCCCTTCCACAACTTACCACTCACCCACTCACATGCTTAAATGTCGGGGAATAAGTGTTAAAATCCTACAAAACGCCATGCCTTGCCGTGCGGAGTGGAGTACTAATATAGTTTAATAAACACTCAGGCCCGGTGGTCGATAAATTGGGCGATTTGTATAGAGACGCGTGCCACGCGTAAGCTGTTGGGGTAACTCGCGTCACTGAGTTGGGCATAGGACTTTGTGTATTTCGGTCTTGGTTATGGCTCGCCTGCTTTATTACAAAGGCCATTAAGTATCACTATCGAATAAAAAGGAAAATTTCTGCAATCTAATTTCGGGGACCATAATGCCTGTATTTACTCTTTGACCAGCCCATAAGCAAAATGAGCAAACGCTTAGGGCATAGGCAAACGTGTTGGTCGACCTAAATATGTTTTTGTATTAATTAATGCTAGTTTTCTAGTGGATAGATGGGCACTATCGGACTGGATTGCATAACGCATCAACCTGGCTTAGTACGGCACTGATTCTGTGATATGATGAGATTGTTTTTAGGTGGAATCCAGATACTCAGATTTATCTGAAGTCACGATGGGGTCGACATGCGTGCAAAAGCCGCTAAATAAAATTTAGATTAAAAAAACACTGTGACTTACTGAAAGTTTAGTAACTTTAAAAAACTAGGTGTCCATTTCAAAATCTAGATCATTTTAGGGAAAAAATGAACAAAAAGTTTCTAAGCTTAGTCTTTTCAGTCGTTTGATAGGTAATCAATCGAATCAGACAGAATTCACATATTCCCAGTCATCTTTGTCATCTAAATAATATTTAAGTAGCTCCTTTTAGTAGCGTAATACGGAAGAATTTTCACTGGTCAATGCAAAGTACATTTATTAAAGTACCCAACGGGAAGCTTAGCAGCGTTTTATATTACTGCGCCGGCTCGCTGCACAGTGTAAACATGATCGCATGCTGAATATTGCCTTATTTATTTATAGCCTCCATCCAATAACCAACGCCTACCACCTTTTGGCAACAACAGTTTTAGTATTAAGTACTTGTGAAATCAGGTGGCGGTAGCCTAATGGGTAGAACAATGGACGCGAAGGAGGGAGACCCAGGTTTGATTCCCAATGTGGGCAAGTAAGAATGACTTTGTTTTGTTAGTTATATACATTTTTGAAGTTATAGTAGCAATACAACTCGCTGGAAACCTGAGTATCACAAGTGTTAAAATACTTCAGCACTTGCAATTGCCAATCCGCGGTGGGCACGCTTGGTAATTAAGCCCATACTCTCTCTCTGAGAGAAGGCTCTGCTCTGCAGTGGGACATTTTTAGCCGACATAAAAAAACTTACAAAATAGTTTTGACGTTTTCTTGATTAGAAACGGGTTTAATGTGAGCAAAGTGATTAAATTTTACGTCTAATTTAAATTAATTTCGCGTCTTTGATAGAGCCGACTTTTCGGAAAATGTATTTTATAGAAATCACAGCTCTGCTTCTTAATTTAATCTGATATTAAACTACTATTAAATTGTTTCTGTCAATCTAAACTTTCTGATGTAATTAATTTTTAATTAAAGAAATGTACAGTCAAGATCAAAATTCACAATTTCGTTTCACAATCGCTTGAAATGTAACTAAATAAATAGTTCGCGTAAGTAATTTTATTTAAGTAAGTAAAGTAAATAAGTAAGTGGTCGTGTAACTTATATATAAGTTTGTGTATACATATATTAGTAATTTCATTGCTTTTAAGTCAATATAGTATTGTAAAAGCAATTACACGGCTTGACCTTCTAGAGGACCATTTAGAATTTCCTTACCCAATTGGTTGGGTAGAAATTGCTACATGAAAGCTCTTAGGCACACTACACCGCATGGCAAACTAACGATGTGGGTATCTCTATCCGGAGCAAGCACACTGAAATTCTCTTGAAATGGAATAAATAAACTCGACAAAGGCAACGTCTATTGTTTCTGAACCACTATTGTACTAGTCGTAGGTACGTATGTCTGACTCATAATTTTGGAAATGGAAAATTTAGGTTTCAATAACTTTGGCCTTTGTACCTACGTAATGAGATGTTTCATACAGCGTCCGCGTATAACGTTTCACTCACACTAGATAGGTAAATTGGCCACTGGGACACTGGTCAATTTACAATTTTGACAAACCCTGGTCAAAAAAGGTTTGCTGGAAGAAATCTCTTTCAGAGATAAGCTCGCCTTTGTACATGTTATTTCTTATGTAATGTCCTGTTAAATGTTTCGTGTGCAATAAAGTATAATAATAATAATAATAATAACCCTGGTCTTTGCTTACCCCTCCGAGATACACGCATGGGTAATCATGAACGTATGTATTTTTTATACAAATTGAACGCATAATTTTTCAAGGATTTGCAAAGACTATTTTACTGCTGCTGAAGAAACGGCTTTCAGGTCGGAACACTTAAGGCGCTTTAAGGTGCCATTTAACGCCACGAATGGAATAAAAATCATAACTTATTCTATGATACGTTTTTTTTTTTCAAAACTTAAACATTAAAAATGTGAAAACATCTGTGATAACAATTTTTTTGGCGGAAATCGGGCCTGTTTGACATAATTTTCCTCTCGTCTCATCACAGGCTTTGAAAACATACCTAAACACTTATTATAATACACCTGTTATATATAATATTGTTACGGGCTAGGGTTCTGGATTTGGATGTAAAACACCAATGACAGCTTGTTAGGATTTATTCACGCAGGGTCTGGGCTGCAGGTCTTCACGACACGAAGTCCACACGTAGATTCCAATCGCAGGTCCAATCGAAGTCCAATAGTATCGCTGAGGTCGTAGGTTATCGCTCGTATCGCAGGTATGTTCGCTCGAAGTTCACTCTTCGCTATTCCAAACGGAACTGACAGCGCGCCGCGGCGGCCGCTATTTATATCCGCCGGCCAGGGTTCTAGAACATTCCCGTAACTACGTACCTACACTCGGTACACGCGGCAAGGTCGCTCGAACAGTTACTCATTTAAAGAGTTTTGCACCTTACGCTAGTCGACATACGAGTCATTATTGCTTGCAGTGTTTATTGTTTACTAAAACGCAGCATGCGGCGACTATTCTAGATGGTTCGGGATAGGACCGCGACACTGCTCCCCTCTTAGAGGTGCTCGTCCCGAGCATCTTCATTACTGCCGTGATAAGGAGCTAAGCGGTCGATGTGAACCACTTTTTGTGCACCTCTTGGCTGCCGTTGAATTCGGTACGTCACGTCATTTAACCGAGTTACCACTTTGTACGGTCCCTCCCATCTTGTCTGCAATTTCGGAGATTTTCCTTTTCGTCGAGTTACATTGTGAAGCCAGACTAGTGCTCCTTCTTCGAAGCCGCTTGTATTTGCTCGGCGGTCATACCTAGTCTTCATTTTTTCACTCGACTCCAATGCGTTTTCCCGTACTATGGCATGAATCTCTCGCATTTTCTCACGTAACTCGGAAATGTAGTCGTGTAGAGAACGTGAGTCGTCAGGAGGGCCTCCAGTCAGCAGATCTACTGGTATTCTCAGTTCTCGGCCAAAATTTACACGCGCCGGGGTTACCTTCGTGCTTTCATGTTCTGCCGTTCTGTAGGCCAGAAGAAATGGCGGTATGTATTTGTCCCAGTCTGTCTGGTGCCTGTCAACGACTTTTGCTAAATGTCTCTCAAGTGTTTGGTTAAATCTTTCTACCATGCCGTCAGATTGAGGATGATATGGGGTGGTCCTAGTCTTATGCATTCCCAATATTTTGCAGAGTTCTTGAAATACTTGAGACTCAAAGTTCCTGCCTTGGTCGGAGTGTATTTCCAAGGGCACACCAAACCGGCAGACTACTTCCTCAAACAACTTGGAGGCAACAGTCGTGGCTTCTTGATTGGGTATGGCGAATACCTCTGGCCATTTAGTGAAGTAATCCATAACTACCATGAAATACTTATTTCCTGATTCCGTTACTGGGAACGGTCCAGCCACATCAACTGCAATGCGTTCCCATGGCGCACCAACGTTATAAAGTTGCAGATTTCCTCGGCTTCTAGTTGGTGGGCCTTTCACCGCGGCGCAAGTAGCACACTTGCGGCACCAATCTTGCACATCTTCTCGACAATGGAGCCAGTAAAACCTTTCTCGAATCTTTGTTAAAGTCCTTTTTACGCCCAAATGTCCACCTGACACGCCGTCATGTACTTCACGAAGGACATCTTGTACCTTATCTCTTGGGACAACTATCTGAAGATGTAACTCTCTGCCGTTAGGTTTCTCCCATTTTCGGTAAAGTATTCCGTTCCGAAGAATAAAACTGTCCCATTGAGCCCAGTATGCCTTGGTGACAGCACTAGTAGGAGCGACTTCGCACCATCTTGGCTTGTCCTCGCCTCGTTTCTTCCATGCGACAATGAGCCGTACATCTTCGTCATCTTCCTGTGCTTCTTTCATCGCCTCATCTTCCCAAGATCTCGAAGGACTCATTCTTGTCAATCTCAATGGCAAATCCTTTGTCTCTTGTTTGGCACAGTGCTTGCAGTCTTCCGGACACGGCCTTCTTGACAGTTTGTTCCCATTGCATACTTGTGAGATTCTGGTTACCTGGGCTTTCTCCGCTCCAGACAGTACTCGCCTCGGAATCCTGGCTTCGTTTCTCTGATTCACAGTGGAGGCCGGAGCGTCATGCTTATTTACAAACTCCTCAAAACGCTGCTCCATTTTGTTGAGGCGCGCAACCAGTCTGTCATCTGTTTTGGTCAGTTGCCTCTCCTTCTTAGGACACGTGAACTGCAAATGCCCTCTTTCTCCACACTTGTAACACATGGGCCCGGAGTTCCTCTTGGCCGGTGTCTTATTCTCTTTGACCTCTTTCGTAACTTCTCGAAGTTTATACCCTTGCCGGATATCATGACGCACGGCTTCAACTTCCAGGGCGTGTGCCAGAGCTTCTTTTAATGAAGAATGGTGGCGAAGCTTTACTGCAGCCCTAATATCAAGATCCCTAATTCCGTCGACGAAGGCTTGCAATATATTCGTATCCACCATTTTACTATCAGCAGAAGGGTACGCCTTTCGAACCAGCTTCTCAATTTCCAACGCCCATTGTTGAAGTCCTTCACCCAGGCGCTGAGTCCGGTCGCGTAGCTGGGCACGAAAAACGTGTTCCAGGTGTCGTTCCCCGTATCTAGCCTCAAGTGCCTCCAGCAGATCTTTGAACTCGCTGCCTGAGGTGGGCAGTGCCTCCAGGACAGATAAAGCCGAACCTCTGAGCGCGACGGTGAGGGCTGTCAGGCTCTGTTCGTCCGTCCACCCGTTTGAAGCAGCGACAGTCTGGAACTGCTGTCGGTAGGCGACCCAAGATGTAGTACCATCGTACGGAGGCACCTTCACTTTAGGCCCCTGGCTTATGCTGACAACTCCGCTCGATGTAACTCCAGCAGCTTTAATACGCCGAACTTCCTGCTCTAATCCAGTGAGGCCGTTTTTCAGACTTTGTAGGTCCTCCTCTAATTTGGTAACCCGTTCGGTCACTACCTCTACATGTTCATGTAGCTTAGCGACTGTATCACTGAACTTTGTAACGGCAGAAAGGATCACCTGTTGATCTGCCTTCTGTTCTTCTCGCAGGCCTCTTTGTTCTTCTCGCAGGCCTCTCTGTTCTTCTTGCAGGCACTGCATCTGCTTGCTCTGTTCTTCTCGCAGGCCTCTCTGTTCTTCTTGCAGGCACTGCATCTGCTTGCTCTGTTCTTCTCGCATGCCCTTCAGCATTGCCATCAGGCACGACATATCCAAAACCTCCATTGTACGTGACTGAGGTTTAATGTCTTCGGTGGGCGTGGCCAGTTGGGCGTGGCTACGAGGCGGAGCCTGTTGGTCGGTTGGTGAAACCTGGTGGTCAAGGCCGGTGGGCGGAGCCTGGTGCACGGGGGCGGTGGGCGTGGCCTGGTGGGCGTGGCCAGTAGGCGGAGCCGCTGGGCAGGTATGCTGTGTCTCCACTACGCGCGTGGCCTGGTGGGCGGGGCCAGGGGGCGTGGCTTGGTCGGTGGGCGTGGCCTGGTGGGCGGGGCCAGTGGGCGTGTCCCTATGGCCAGTGGGCGTGGCCTGAGGGGCAGTGGGCGTGGCCTCCGCAGCACCTCTGGACCTGGTCTTCACTCCAGAAGTATCCTCTCTCGGAGTCAGTGGCATCTCCAAATCCCCAATTCTGACACCAAATGTTACGGGCTAGGGTTCTGGATTTGGATGTAAAACACCAATGACAGCTTGTTAGGATTTATTCACGCAGGGTCTGGGCTGCAGGTCTTCACGACACGAAGTCCACACGTAGATTCCAATCGCAGGTCCAATCGAAGTCCAATAGTATCGCTGAGGTCGTAGGTTATCGCTCGTATCGCAGGTATGTTCGCTCGAAGTTCACTCTTCGCTATTCCAAACGGAACTGACAGCGCGCCGCGGCGGCCGCTATTTATATCCGCCGGCCAGGGTTCTAGAACATTCCCGTAACTACGTACCTACACTCGGTACACGCGGCAAGGTCGCTCGAACAGTTACTCATTTAAAGAGTTTTGCACCTTACGCTAGTCGACATACGAGTCATTATTGCTTGCAGTGTTTATTGTTTACTAAAACGCAGCATGCGGCGACTATTCTAGATGGTTCGGGATAGGACCGCGACAATATATTCGAATTGCACATTAACAAAGTTGCAGGCACATGTAGTCCGTGAAACGAACTGTAGGTCCTTTTAGCGTTGAGTAGCGTTTGGTATTGGCGGGTTTAGAATAAATTGGAGCATGGCAACGTTAATAGACTTTCCTTTAAAGCCTTCGTCTTCGTTCATCCTCCTGTCAACTTAATTGATACCTCAGCTAAGGAGATTTACTGGCAACACCTACCGCTGATTGCTTCTATTAATTAGATGCTCTACATAGTTGTCATTTCAAACAAATTACCCTACTAATTCTCCGCTTTGCGATAAAACCCACATGTTGTTTAGGTAAATAGTGAAAACATAAATTGACACAATACAAAAAGTATAATATTTGAGTGACTTGAATAAAAAATAATACATTCGAAATTTAAAACTAAACTAGAGCGTTCTAAGGTTTACGACCTCTTAGGCCTGGAACAAAGCGATCCACTTTTAACCCTTCAATGGGGCGGACTAAGGGTAAATAAATCAGAGTACACTCGCCGAGTGGAGGGTTCCGTCCGTTTTATTTCATTGTCAGTGGAGTGGCAACCCTTTGCAAGCGCTGCGTGATTGGCAATTAGCTTCCACACACGAACGTTCCGTAGTGCAGTTTTTGTACCGTTACATTTTACTATTAAATACCTTTGTATTCCTTGCTTCCTTTATATATACTTTTGGCTGTGGCATTGTATGTACATACGTTAGTTGTCCCATTGATATTCTCACGGTAATGGCCCGGCATGTGCAGACATAATAACATAACATGACATTTACATACAGGCACATACATTGCTTCTGGCCCCACACTAGGATACCCTGTGTCGTGGGAACCAGAAACCACTACGTCACTAACATGTAAACACCAAGACCTGGGGTTTTTTTGTCCCCAGCCGGGGATCGAACCCGAAACCTCTTCCATGGTTGGCAGACGCACTACCGCTGCGCCACAGAGGTCGTCAAATGCATGCGTACCTACAGACTATGAAAGTTGAGATGCGTATTAAGATATAAGAATAAATAATCCACTAGTAACATTAGTGGCAATAACTAACCCACTAATGTTACTTGTGCCATTAATAAGAAAACTTGTGTAGGTATTTAGATGTTTACCATACATTTTTTCCTTCAGTTTATAACTTCTACAAATAACAATTACTTAACCTGATTAATACACATGAAAGTACATCCAGACTAACGCCATTTGTACAAATAAAATACAGCGGGCTCCAGTGCAAATCCCACGATCTTTCTTTTGGTTGCTAACCACAAGACTCACGAGGCAGCGACTAAATCTAATTAAACAAAATGTTGACTAGCCAACATCTCTATTGTAAGACGTGCGTGCGTGTGAGTTGGGACTCCATACATAATCTGTGCCGGTGTTGCTATAAAAGCGATTATAACTTTATGTTATAGCCACCACACTGTTCGTCAATCCACTGAAATTACAAAGACCACACGCACAGTGTGATCCACACGCATAGTAACCTTCTTTATTAAAATACCCTTTATGTGTGTGAAAATGGAAAAGGGATCCCCTTTTGTAATGTTCTGAACAAAGCGAACCCGCGTGTGGCGAAGTCTAAGAACAAAATAAATATCGTAGAAGAACAGCTGTGATGCTAGGTTACTTTTCGACTTGCGATGTCATGCTACATCTACTGGATTAACCCATAGCCATAGGGTAATTTACACAGTTATTTTATCCTAATCTTATGCAAATTAATTTACGGTTACAGCTAGGATACCTCATAACTGAAGCTTCCGTCCACGGCATACCTTTTTATGACTCTATGATCGTAACTCAATTTCACTAATTTTTGACTTAGGCTTCTTTCGTTCTGAGGGTGCGAAATGAAAGCTATCTTTTTTTAATAACATCACATCACACTAATGTTATAAAGGCGAAAGTTAATGAGTGTGTTTAAAAGTTTATGAATTTAGACGTGAAGAAGTAATAAACATTTACTTCTTCACGTCTAAATTCCTGAAGCTATTTCAATAAAATTTGGTATGGAGTTAGCTGACACTCTGGATTAACACATAGGCTACGTTTTACTGCGGGAAAATATCTTATGCCCATGGGAAAATAGATAACCGCGGGTAACACCACGGGGCTAATAACCTGTGACCCAGCGAACTTCGTACCGCCTAACAGTCGATTCTTTATTTATTTTTTTCTCTCCGGAATGACCATCCTCGTACTTCAAGGAATATTCCAAAAAAAATAGCGAAATCGGTACAGCTGCTCTCGAGGTTTGCGCTTACCAACACATTCAGCCATTCATTTTTATATAATAGACAATGCTCAGCCTATATTCCTACGTCACACTGTAGGACACAGGCCTTCTCTCAGATAGAGAGTATGTTCTAAATCACCAGGCGCGCTCTCCGCGGATTGGCAATTTCAAGCGCTGAGGTACGTAAGCACTTAAGATACTCAGGTTTTCCCTCGAGGTTTTCCTTCACCATTAGCGAGTGGTATTTCTCCTATAAGTTCACAAATGTAAACTTAGAAAACAAAGTCCAGGTTTCGAATCTACGACCTCCCGAATGAGAAACCTTTACTCTACCGCTCCGCTCCACCGCTCTACTATCTTTATATATCCTTTTTTAAAGATCGAATTTCCAAAAAATGTCAGGTCAATCTGTCAATCATGTTAATAGTGATTTTTGGGATCCATGACCGTGGATTTAAGGCAAAAAACCTAGGACTAGATAGCAATATGTAATCCTTGGTGTACATGCAATAAAGAATATTCTATCTATCTATCTATCTATCTATCAATAAATCGAAAATGCTATCTACTTCCAAGATCGTGATCCTAGGTTCTTGTGCTTGCGATACAGTCGTCAGGCCAGTGCATGACAGTAGGCAATTTATTGTGAAACCATTGGTAATTTAGGACGAGTATATCACTGTCAACCGTGTTTTTTCAAGCAATAAATAATTCGTATTTGTGTATCTGTATTTAATACCTACCATTCGGCAGTTTTAAGCCGGTAAGTAAAACCAAACACGCCATTGAGTTGTCGACACTCTACGTTTACACGGCGTTAATTGCCCAAAACGAACGTTATTGAGAGCTAATATTTGTACACAGATCGCTTTCAAATTTAAAGTTTACTCCAGTCCAATTTACAGAAGGTAAACAAACGTGGTTTGGTTCGAAACACGATCATCAAGCCTCTAATTTCCGCAACATATTGTTTGCTTTTGCTGAATATGTGAATTCGATATGTGTATTTTGTACGATTCTGGTTTGAGTGTCGCCCGATGGACTTATATCTACTTGGAAGTACGATACACATTGTTCCAAGTCATCGTCTTTATTGTAATCGATCGATCGATATCAACCCTTGTATGTCCCCACTGCTGTTGCACGGGTCTCCTCCTGCGTCGCAGGAAGGTTAGGCCATACTCCACCACGGGGGCCAAGTCCCGGTTGGTAGAGGATTGTAAGACAGTGGGGAGCCTTACTGTCAGAAGTTATCAATAAGGCCTCTAACATACAGGCTGCCACTACATGACAGCCGGCACCAACGGCTTAACGTGCCTTGCGAAGCACGGAAGCGCTCGGATAAAATGGTCTACACTAGCGGTGGTCACGAGACGGTCACCCAGCCTGCACCTGACCGCGCCTGTTGTTGCTTAACACAAGTGATTGATTCCAATCACTCCGTTCGACTAGGCCATGGGCGCTTCGCATTGTAATAAATATGACTAACTCTAGTGGCGTTTTTTCCGAGCGGTTCCGTGCTTCGCAAGGCACGTTAAGCAGTCGGTACCGGCTGGATGGCTGTCGTTAAGCCAAGTCAGAGGCCTTAGGGCGGCTTGAACACTTCTGACAGTAAGACCAGCCACTAGTCTTGCAAGCCTCCACCAATGCGGACTTGGCCCTTGTGATGGATTATGGCCTGTACCTTCCTCAGGGAAGAGACTCGCGCCCCTCGGTGGGGACATAATGGGTTGGTGATGATGATGCCTATTTTTTTGGCAAACCTGTATAACCGGCAAACCCGGCTATACGGTAGCTTAGCTATAGTAGCAGACAACTGTTTCATTCATTTTTTTTCTTTTATTTTAAATACATAGTTGAAAGTGAATGTAAATTCTCTTACGATACAATAAAAAAAATCGTTTAAGCTAACTTTCTATGTGATTCTGTTTTGTAGTATTCTTGAGATTTTTTGGGTCTCATTCTCAATTTTCAATATCCTGTTCGATTTAATAAATGCATTGCACATAAGAGTAACTTAAAAAGTAAGACATGGTTATCGTACACAGGTCAAAATCATGATAAGTAAACAAACTCAAACCCCTTCGCTTCACTCTGTCACTGTGTATAAAAACGCCCGCTGAGTTCGTTAGACGAAACAACCTCAAGCTACGCTATTTGCATACCTAATTAGTAGACGAAGTGAGTGCAGTCAGCGTGATAACTTCCAGAAGGCTCACTCAATCAGGAATTTGTGCGGCATCGGCAATATTGATTCCACACTATTTCTCCTCAGTTAGATAAAAATTCAGGAATTAATAGTCCGGATTATTGCAAATATAATTTTAAATACTCCCTCTTGGCCGTGACATTGTTCGCATAGACATTTTCATGTGAATTTTCCGAGATAAACTTCCGGTAGCCAAGTGGTGTTCCCGACTATAATGTATATGTGTGTCTCATGAAATCCAGATCCATGCAGCTGTTCTGGCGTGATTGATTACCTAACTTTTATTCATTCAAACTAAGCACAACAATGGGCTATGACAATGTTCCTGATTAAATTTTAAAATCTTGTTTTTAATCTTAGTTTTGAAACACCGAAATGGTCACCGTAGTCGCGACGCGATGTTAGTAAACATTTAAATCGTCATTTTACAGTGTAATGTAACAATTATTTTTAACAACTTAAAAACTATCCTGCTCTCAAAATGGGATACCCTGTGTTATAGTAACTACGCAAGGACATCACATTGTAACAACATGGTAATAAAGGGTCCCATCGCGTATTTTCTGTGATTTGCTGAGATTTTGGCAGTTGCTAAGTGTAAACCTTGTGTGCTTTGGCGTTTTGTGATAAAGTGCGTCTCTTCAGAGTAGAGACTGTTCAGTAACTGCTTTTCCACTACTCGACGCTCGCTGGTAAACTGGAACGCTTAAATCACTTGAAATTGGTTGTACAATCTTCAACTACTCCAACGAAAATGTTGTTGAAATCTAATAAGTAAATAGTTACTTTAATAATGGTAACATTTTCTTTCTATTAAGTTTCAGACTTTAGAGCATAGATTTTATACAGTGAAATCTTTACTGTAAAGTCTGTGGTTACGATAAATTCTTATCGAACATTTATAGGTGACTTTAAGTCATGGAGGGTTCATATTGTAAGTAAAGTAGAGATTTTACTCTATTAAACCTAATTTAGTTAACATCTGTCTTAAGACCGCCATAAGTCTAACCGAGGACGGTTTTAGTGGAATCGTTTTTCTATAAATAAGATCTTAAGTATGTGGAATAGACCACTGTCAAAAGTAAATATATCTTTTACAATCATTAGAAATGTAAGACCGCGCCAGCGCAAGACAACTTAAAAGAGTTAACATAAGGGGTCAAGAAATATTCACGAGGACGAAAGATAAGATATTCTGGTGAAATACTACTATTCTAGTTTTTTATGCAGCTTTTATACGTCTCACTACAGGGAACTGGCTTTCTCTCAGAGAGAGGAAGAACTGGCTTAATCACAACGCGCGCCCAGCGTGGATTGGCAATATCAAGCGCTGAGCTATGAACCCTTCAGACACTCAGGTTTCCTCACGATGATTTCCTTCGCCGCCCGTTAGCAAGTTGTATTGCTCCTACAACTTCACAAATATATGTAACTTAGAAAACATAGTTCTACAAATGAGGACTAACCTCACAGACTCATATACATATAATGTAAATCAAATGCAATCGCGAAATTTTCCAAAAACTTACTGTAGAAGAGGAAATCAAAACTGCCTACTTTACATTATCAAGCACGCAGTAGGTAGGATTTACAAAGCGCTCGTGGCCTAGGCGAACCGAGTGATTGGAATAAATCACTTGAGTTAAGCAACAACAGGCGCGGTCAGGTGCTGGATGGGTGACCGCCCCGTGACTACCACTAGTGGCATTTTTCCGAGCGCTTCCGTGCTTCGCAAGGCACGTTAAGCCGTTGATGCCGGCTGTCATACAAAGGCAGTCGTTAAGCCATGTCAGATTATGGGCGGGGCGGCTTGATAACTTCCTGTCTTACAATCCTCCACCAACCCGGACTTGGCCCCCGTGGTGAAGTATGTCCTAACCTTCCTGCAATGCAGGAAGAGACCCGTGCCCCAGCAGTGGGGACATACAAGGGTTGATAACGATATAAATCCTACCTACTACGAACTTGTTAAATTTATACGCTTAATGCATCGTTGGCATAATATGTTGTCTAATATCATCTCACAAACGCCTACACTTACAGTTCTCCACAAAATACTGTGGTAAAAAACTTGCTACTTTCATAATTCTGTGTGGAAAAGATTTGTTTTATACAAAGCCGTTTAAGTTTCGTAATACTCTCTGTATTGTAAACGGTTACCTTTTCTCATAAAGTCTTAACACAGCGATACTATTGACCCAGCTACTGCAGAATTCATTATGTTCTCATTAAACATTCATAGATCATAACTTGCACACACAGTTTCAATGCTACTGTGTGAGTAAACCAAACTCTGTGCGCCGAAATTATATACGAATAGTAGAAGTTTAGCTAGAATCTAAGAGCTAGCAACTTAAATGTATGTGGGGGTGACGCTTGGTGAAGTTACAGGAGTTTCACAGCATAAATTTTGTCCTAGAATTTATTCTGAGGACAAAAAGAGATCGGCCTTTTTTAGAGACAGAGACTTCTTCAAAAGAGAAAGATCTGTTTTCGCTACTACTCTACCTACGTAATGTGAGGCACTCATTACCTTTCTCATTGCGTATACCAGATTCCAATTTTTTTACGTACAGTGGACGGCAAGGTCCACTGTACGTAAAAAAAATAATTTTCATATATATGTTGCAAGGATGTCCGTGCTCTATGTGCATAAACGTAGTTTTTAAGGATTTTACTACTTAAAATGCCAAATATTTGAGCTGCCTTTTCATTTTATTAAATAAATTAAAAAAAAAGGATTTGCAAGCGAAACGTCGTGCCAGGCGTGAAAGAAGCCTTAACTTACTGCTTTAATTTATTACCTAGTCGGTGTGCGTTGTTCACAGCAGCCGAGTTAAGTTGCTGCTTTGTTTATCGCGGGCCTAAGCAGCCCTAGAGCGAAGGGGTCGCCCTCAGGCCGCAGGCGCGCGTCGGAAGGTCGTCTAGGGGTCCCCGGCGTTGCTACTGGGAGGGCTTTACTCGGGATTTTAGCTCGGGCCGCCCCAGCAATAATGTAGAGATAGTTTTGATTTTAGTTATTTTAAAATTACGGCGACCAATACGATACTACGAATACGACACTGGTACATACAGTTAAATGTGTTTGAAAGAGTCACTAATATAGGTGACAATTCACTTACATTTGAAAGTTGGTACGGTTGTGCTAACAACTGTACGTGATCAAAGAGGTTTGATGTTCAATCAAGGACATGAAAATAGATAATTTTGGTATAGGTAACCATGGCAGTCTGGAAATATTTTTTTATTTAACTTTGAAGATTAAGTGAATATGTTTATGCACAACTGAATTAAATTCATCACATATATTGTTTTCAGTAGGGGTGTATCGTTTATTTCAACTAAAAATGTATAAGAGACACGCGCGCCAGCGCCAGCCTCAATGACACGCCACTATGTAACTTGCAAAGGGTTTCATATGTTTTAAATTTTTGCAAGAAGTCGTCTAATATCTATATATATTTTTTAATTACGCTCAACTACTCTGACTATTATACATGTCTAATCATATCTCTTTTGCTGAAAATCGGCATCGGCAGTCGATCATGTTTCCTGACGACGCTGAGCATGAGGCCTTTTGCTACATCTAGTTTCTTAAGAATTTTGAGTGTTTATATATTTTGTTGCTTTTTTGTTCAGGCTATATTAGTCCACTGCTGGACATAGCCCTCCCCGAATGACCGCAAGGTTGTGCCATCATTGGGGGGTAATGCCCACAATCCCCACGCTGGGCATGCGGGTTGGGTATCGCAGTTTGGTGGAATTGTACTGCAGGGGGCGCTGCTGCCCACATCCCGGTTTACATCCCTTAGTCGCCTTTTACGACACCCGCGGGAAGAATTTGGGTTGGTGCTATTCTCTAGGCAGACACCACACAGCCTGTTGCTTTCTGGTGTCATTGCTTTGTGGCTTTAAAGACACTTTAATTTCACTTGGGCGAAATATCCGTGCTTGCCGATGGCGGGTGGATTATGACGGCCGAGGACAGATTGAGCCCTTTGTAAATAGTATATGGTACAGAGTAGAGGCGCTGATGAAACATACATTATTTATCGGGCTAAGGGCCGCGCTGCTGAAATGATTGAACGCTGCGCCCCGCAGATTCCCTAATACATATTCATTTCAGCAGATTCGCCCCGTAATTTATTATTTGTTTCTTCTTTATTTATAAAAAAGGTTGCTTCGATCGTTACGAAGTTTGTTGACGCGGCGCTTTGAACTTTTTTGTTTGATGCGTAATTTATTTGGCTCTAATTACCCAAGTTTGTTTATTGAAACGTAATTATGTACCTACTTTACTTTTGCAATTTCAGTTTTATTATTTTACAAAAACCCTGCCTTTTACGTACAAAATGGATTAATTTTGTACGTAAAAAGGCAGTTTTTACGTAATTTTCATGCAGTAGTTCATTTCGTAGAACGTTTGCCTCGTATCCAAGAGGTCTTGGATTCGATTCCGGTATGTAACTTTGTAGTAGCAATACTACTCGACAACGGCTAAAGGTGACATCTTTAAGAAACCACTTGTTTATCTCAAAACTACACTAATTATCTTAATAAAAAACAAAAAAATGGGGTCTGTTTCATAGAACTACAATTCATGGTTTACTATAACAATTTGCAAAGTTTATTAGCCCACAGATTAACAAGGAGACTCTGCTATGCAATGTAGCTAGCCCCGAATTGTCATAATAACTACGCATTGTAGTTTTATTATGCAACTCGGTCCTAATAGCTGATGAGAGTAGATAAAATAGATTGTTAGTAAACAAGAAGCCGAGGGAGGTCTTCGCACCAAATCACTTGAAGTCGAAAATCTCACTCTCCTTCCGAGAGAAACCCCGTACGAGAGGTATACTTACGCTTATAATACGAGCTTTAACTATCCAACACCTACGAGTATACCTATATATTTTTACTGGGTATTTAATGCCCTCCAAATTACTTCAACAAATGACTTTACACGGAAAGAGATTTAGAATTCTTCGGACTTTAGTAAATTTACAAAAATTTCATTGAAAAAATTTAATTGAATTTGTCTGTGGGGCATTATAAATAGATAAATAGAGAACACTTTATTGCACAGCCAGAAAAAAGTACACAACCATGATTTCCATCATTTTATACCTACCTGTCCTAAAACTACAGGCTGAGAGAAATATTCATACATATCCTCCCATTATAATTCAAATCAGTCTCCCGATGTCTCGACTCGCACAAGGAATGCGGTGCGGCGTCGTCCCGGCCCTGGGATTTCTCGCATTCCTCCAGATAGCACGATAACGTGATACAGCCTGTTGACAAGGGCTGCGAGATCAAACATTGTGTCTGTCTAAGTTAAGGCTATTTGGAGAGATGAAGAAACGCATTTTGGGTGGGATTGCGTCGTGTCGACACTTACGTAACTTAGGTGTAGATTTAAACAGAGGTACTGTACAATCTACGCGTAAAGTCGGTAGGTACTTTGTACTGCTGTATTTAGTACGGTACTTAATATCGGTCGGCACTGCAGTTAGCTTATTCACAGGAGAAACATGACGAGTCCTGAAATAAACAGGAACCAATATTAAACATTCCACTGTTATACGTTTTTGTATCGCTTTAGTGATAAATCGTTCTCAAGAAAACAATACATTTAGTCCTGAAACGCAGTAGCTATTACCTACCGTGCAGTCAAATGTCCTCATTTGCGGTAAGATTTTTTCATGTCAGTCACCATCACCCACTCAAGGTTTTAGATAAGTCTTCGCATGTTCGGTTACTTATAGTCCTCTCGTTTGTCCACAGAACACCTGACGGGGCTTTCGCACCAGTCCCAGAACAAAACAGCGCTCTTCTTCACGCAAATATACAAAGGGCAAGCGTCGCGGACGCACGCGCCCCTCTTGACGCTATACGAAGACATCCGAACGCTGCTTCGGGAGTCTTCGGCACACGAAGAACTCGGCTCCACAGCGCCGCGGGACCTCGGTATCAGCTCGCGGAAGTTCTTCAGAGACGTGTTCCCTGTGGTGTACCATAATGTGCTCAAACTGAGTAACAAGCATTTCACTCCAGACTACGAAATCTGTTTGCGGGACGCGTATGACGCTGCACAGCCGTTCGGAGATCTACCGCAACAGGTAAGTTAGATTCTTCTAGCAAAAACCGCATGTTATCATAGCAGAACAAACTCTAGAGCTATTTGACATCCATATCTGAGGAGAAGAAAATTCTTCCATTGCCATTTAAAAGTAAAATCTTAGAATAGAAGGAAACCTGATAGTCTAAGGTGTTCAATTTTCTTAGTGCTTAAAACCGTCACCCCGTAGTAAGTCCGCGTGGTGACTTCACCGCGGGTTAGCGATTTTAAGCACTGAGATAATTATGTCAACTCCTCAGACCACTCAGTATAGCCCATACCCTCACTCTCTCTTTCTCTGAGAAGGCCTTTGTATTGAGGTGGGACGTATAAAGGTTGCTTTTGTTATGTTTATGACATGACTAGTATGAAACATCT
Organism: Yponomeuta sedellus; assembly: GCA_934045075.1. NCBI lineage: Eukaryota > Metazoa > Arthropoda > Insecta > Lepidoptera > Yponomeutidae > Yponomeuta > Yponomeuta sedellus. The sequence goes on along the minus strand of OW203728.1, from coordinate 16,302,341 downwards.
TTCGCTGATGCTTAATTCTCATTTGTTCAATTATATTTACAATTGAACAAAATAACCAACCAAAAATAACAAATAACCGATGACAGAGGAGTCAATAAATGTAATTTATTATTTGACTACTATCAAACGAGTGTTCCGTACCTATTTTGCTTTTACGAGCGACACTTTGATATTTAAGACAAGACAAGAAATTCAGCAAAGAAAAACGCCCGCTCTATATCTTTTTTTTACTCACACACTCTTACAAAGCACGCGTACTCCGAAGCTGTTTAGAATGAAATATATCTCATTTCTTTTGCTCACAGTTCGGCACGTCCTTGTCCCGCTCGCTGGAAGCGGCTCGGGCGCTGCTACAAGCGCTGGCGTTAGGCGCAAGCACACTGGCCGCGAGCGAGCGCCTCATCGCCTCGAGCCACGATGAGGCATGCTCTACTGCCATGCTGCGCGCGAGCGGCTGCAACGTCTGTCGGGACCTGGAGGCGCGCCCCTGTCGGAATTACTGCCTCAACGTGGCGCGAGGGTAACTCATTTCTAAATCATTTATATAAAAATATCGTGTCATAGTGCTTATTATAGGCAAGCTGAAGACAGGGCGCTATGGCGCTCATTAGGGGAGGGTTATGTTCATCAGTGGTCCAATAGAGCCTGAAGAAGAAGAAGAAGAAGTGCTTATTATTGAACTTATCTGAAACCGCTTCACCGATTTTGATGAAACTTTTTGTATATATTTGGTAGGTGTGAGAGTAGTTCGTGGACTAATTAGTATGACAAAACAAAGTTTGCGGGGTCAGTTACGATATAAAATATGTACAACTGCTTGAATTAGATCGATCGCGAGCGAGCGCCTCATCGTCTCCAGTCACGACGAAACACATGTCGCACAGTCTCTGCGCAGTCTGGCGGGAACTTGAGGCGCGCTCGTTTCGGATTTACTGCCTCAATGCGGCAATGGAAAATTCATTTGCATCTACACTTGTCAACAAGGTCCTTACAAGTAATAATTGCATGGTCCAAAATTGTGAACACTACTTAGTGCCTAAATTAGGCCGGACCTGTCTCTTAGACGCTTTCGCTTCCATTGACACCAGTTTAAGATACAAAAGACATATTTTGTTAAATGTATTAGTAGAATTTTATTTACACAACGTAATATCTCCAAAGATTTTCCAATAACACGCTTGATTGGCACCAAAAAGGTTAGGACCTCATTTCGCCCGACTGAGCATTTTGGACTTTCAAACTCTGGACCAAGCAGAAGCCAATTTTATTTGATTAAAATCTCTCTTAATGCTTAGGATTTTCTTTGATTAATCTGAGAAAACAGCTGAGTTAAAATTATATGAGGTGATCTGACTAAACCATTTCAAGCATAAGAATCCATAACCATACTCCATAATATTATTATACATGGCAAAGTGAGTCAAATACAAATGTTTGACTGTGATCTTTTCAAGCTTAAAAATTGTGGTGGAAAAAGGAAGGAGATATTATGACTTTCCACTCTCAAAAAATAATAGAGTTCTACGCGAACGAAGGCAGCGGGCACAGCCATAAAACTTAAAATGAACACAAAAGGGTATTGCTTGCTGGAGACTGGCAGCCACTATTCTTTTTGTAAAAGTAGTATTCGCAATTCAAATTCTGTTGTTGCATAAATATTCAAATTTAATTTGGAACTCTTTGAAAAGCAAAACACTATCTAGCGTCAGAATTCAATTTACCCGCTCGAAATATAATTAGGAACGTTTTTGTTAACACCCAGCGGTATAATTGTACGAGTGCGCTTCGCAAAGTAATTTAAACTAGTCAAATCAGTGTAAAACCTAAGTTTCCCGGTATCCAGCGAGTGTGTAGTTAAGAAAGCCATTAGCGAGCTGCATGTAACAGACGCAACTCGCTAACTGCTAAACAGTTGCAGTTCGTAAATATAAATAGTACCTGCTACAATTCCCCAATTTGAGGTTGCCCGGAAGAAATTGTATCTTATCCTTTGTATCTGCTGTTTCTGTAATTATTTTTTTGGTATACAATAAAGAATACTCCTATCTTACTACTTATTAGTCTTATTGGAGTCAAAGTATTCTTATAAAAAATCAACTCAAAGTCGAAACAAAATATACTTCAGAGAAAGCAGTGTTAGCGAATCGGTATGTTGCCGCTGGATCTCTATTAGATCTGCTGACCTTTTCAATGTCTGCTTCAGTGAAGCAGGCCCAAGTCTAATTCTAATCACACGTTGTTTTTATTTCAATAGAATGTGTTGATTTTTTGCGTCTATTTGGTAGCTAAAGCCGCGTTTTTATGATCTTAGTACACTCAGAGAGAGGGACGTATTTTTGCTACAAATATGCTACTTGTATCGAGTACGTTTATACTAGCCATGTTAGTAAAACCTGAATCGAACCAGGCTTAGCAAAAACAATAATATGAACTCCTGCGTTTCGTAAAGAATAAGTGAAGAAGCAGAAATATTGGAAGTGTTATGAAATATATGGGCTCCACTGCCGAGGCCTAACTATTCTTTCTCTTTTCTTTTTATAGTTGTCAAAGCTTGACTAAGTATAAACATATTTGAATGGTAGCAGTAAATTTTTGGTCCTATTTTGGCACGATGAGCGACATCCTTTACAACATAACGCTTGAATTGAATTTACTAAGATGTATGTACATCTTAGTTGCCTAAATGTCTAGTTACTAAGATGAATCAATCTGTCCGAGCCTACCATTTTAACAAACATAACATAACATTTACATACAGGCACATACATTGCTTCTAGCCCCACACTATGATACCCTGTGTCGTGGAACCCAGAAACAACGACATCACAAACATGAAACATTCAAGACCTGTGGTTTTTTTTTGTCCCCAGCCGGGGTTCGAACCCGAAACCTCTTGCATGGTAGGCAGATGCGCTACCGCTGCGCCATAAAGGCCGTCAATTATTTTTTTTATTTAACAGAAATCCTCGGCAATACAATTACAGTAAATAATTCGTTATTGCAGTCAATCATGGATTTTACTGTTTCGTGTAGACAATTATACTGTAGCATCTAATTCTGAAAATCTTATTCTATTTAATCGGTGTCGATGCCCAACAGTGAACTAACACGGGCTAATTGACTGATTAAGGGCCGAACAATATGATAAGTTCGTGAAATCGCGGCTTAATACTAGGCAATAGAGTACAATGTCATTCCAATGGCATAACCTGCGCAAATAAGATAGACATTTTATTTTCACGAAGTAAACTAGACTCTAGTTTACTTCTCAGGCCTACAGCCAGTTTCAGAATTACTCAGTGAATACCCCAATTCAGAAACCAGAGGTTAGTTGCCGAACTAGCGTTAAGTCTACTTGAGGACAAGTTTGGGCCTTGGCCAGGTGCGTTGTGGTTTGCGAGATATTCGAAGGGGTTTGTAGTTTCCTTCTAAGTCTACCCTTTTAAGCTCAGAGTAACCGCAAGAATGTTCCGGGAGCCTAGGATGGCGACCTCAGTTTTGAATTAGCTGGAATTGGTAAATTATTGATAAAGGCTTCGTGGTTTACGTAGAACGTCTACTACTCTACCGCCTTTGACCGTCCATAAATGTAAAAATATACTTGCAGGTTGTGGCATGTTTTTTTTTTCAGTTTAGCCTCTGCATCTACGTAACGAGATTATTTACACCGCGTCCAGTGAAATTTTCGCTCACACTAGATGGATGAAGAGAACCACTCGGACGCTGCAATGCCATAGACATTGTTTTAGATGGTAGAGGCTTGCCCAGCACCTTTACCATCCCGACAACTTCGTTGGCCTAGCCCACATGAAAGAATATACAATACGTGCGGAGCGAACTAAGCCGCAAGTTTCCTCACGATGTTTACCTTCACAGATGCTGTTCAGTTTAGCAAAGCAGAAATACCATCGTTATCGTTGCCTTGCGAAGCACGGAAGCGCTCGGAAAAATGCCACTAGCGGTAGTCACGGGACGCTCACCCATCCCGTACCTGACCGCGCCTGTTGTAATCAACCATAATCAACCGTTTTTTTTTAATAAAACAGTACAAAAGAATATTCATCAAAAGTGGTACATCAAAGGTTGTTATAAATACCAAACTCAATCCGTCTACATAACGTATCGTGCATTTTAGAAATAAAGATGTATTGTATGCCTGATGAGATTAAAAAACACAGCCCACTAATATCACGAGTTTCCTGTCCACAGGTGTATGGGCTCGCTACTCTCGGAGCTGGACGCGCCGTGGTCGGGATACGTGGAGGGCGTGGAGCAGCTCGCGCGCATCAACGACGCCGACGCAACGCTGCGCGCGCTCGACACGCGCGTCTCTGAAGCGGTCATGCACGCGCTCGCCAGCACCACGCTGGAGAAGAAGGTCAGTTTGAACAGGGAATAGCTGGTTATGGCTTTAAGTTTGGAAATCTACATTATGTCAGGTGTGAGGTAGCAACAAATGCTTGGTCGATTATTGAGGGCGTGAACAAATTCACGCGCGTAATCGATGCCTAATGCCACTATGCGCGCGTCTTAAAGCTTGTGTACGCGCTCGGTAGTACCACGCTAGAGAAGGAGGTCAGTTTGAACAGGTCTCCTTCTCTAGTTCGGGAAACTATCTCAAGGTGTGAAATGGAGACAAATGCTTAGTCGGCTAATGGTTGCGTGGAGGGCGTGGAGAAGTTGCCGTGCTTCAACTATATCTGATGCCACGCTGTGCGCGCACGACATGTTTCTGGAGTGCCCATGAACGCGCACCACCCTGGAGTAGAAGGTCAGAAGCTCTAGTAACTACCTAACTCAAGGTGTGCAGTAGAGACAAATGCTATGGAGGTCAGTAAAGTGAGCGCATTCGTTCCTTCGTTCGTCCGATCTGCTTAGAGGACATCAGATCAACCGTAGTGTGAGCTTATGAGTATCGGAAGAAGGTTACGCCAATTGCTAGTTACTCATAAGATAAAAGCACATTATTAGTGGGACACCTTATGACAGGGTAGTAGCATCGCTGTAGCATTGAAATAACTGAAATGAATACCATAATTGAACCTTGAAGTTAAATCATTTCTGAGCTTCGTATTGATGACCTATTTCCAAGATAAACGACGTGTCAACGAAAATAATTATCTATACAATATCAATATAATTACACTATTTTTATTTTTAATGCACTAACCCGTGCTAAGGAACAAATTTAAAAACCTATTTAGAGGCTAAAAATTTCACCCATGCCGGGATTCGAACCCGCAACCTCTGGCTATCCGTACCAGCGCTCTACCAATCGAGAGGTTGCGGGTTCGAATCCTGGCATGGGTGAAATTTTTAGCCTCTAAATAGGTTTTTAAATATCAATAAACTCGCACCTTCAGTAATTGTTTGTGGTAACAGTGAAAGAGTGTGGACGCGGGTAAGTACTTGATTATCTAGTTAGGCCATAGTTCACGTACTAAACGGGTCTGTTGTGCAATCATATTGCGTGTTGATAGTCTTACTAAAGCTAAGGAAGCGCCATTAAAGCCCTATAATATTGTCGCGAACTATTGTGCAAAAGGTTGAAAGTGAAATGTTGTAAGAAGCTATAGGTACTGTACCTGGCTTTGGAGCAGCTTATCTCTGATTGGTGTCGGTAATTTGCATGATTTAGTACGCACTTACTAACGCCATACGTAATCAGAGGGTAATTAGCAAACCGGTAACTGTACCAGATTACTTACGCTCCGTTTCTGCATAAAGCCGGGTCCAGACGGACGCCAGTCTGGACAACGTGTAATATAGTGTAACGAGTAAGGTAGTAAAGCGAGTTTTGGATCTGTCTTAATTAATTATGAATTTTATAATTTTAAACGATAGTTTAACATTTTCCAATATCATTATAAGTTTTAATTAGACCTATTATTAAAACGACATTAATGATGATGCCACGATAAATATATCCTAATGGGCGATGAAACCAATATTACAGATTGTCATCTACCACAGGGTGTCAGAGTCAAACAAGTATCTATTTTAATATTTGTCTTATCAACATTGTACCTCATATAGTTGAAATAATCAGGTTATTGACGACCTCTGTGGCGTAGCAGTAGCGCGTCTGCCTACCATGCAAGAGATCCCGGCTGGGAACAAAAAAAAGCCCAGGTCTTGGATGTTTACATGTATGTGATGTCGTTGTTTCTGGTTCCCACGACACAGGGTATCCTAGTGTGGGGCCAAAAGCAATGTATATGCTTGTATGTAAATGTAGCTATATTTAAATAAATAAATTTATTATTTCATGGTATGATCGTAGTGTCGTCTACACACAAACTTCACGTTACCTTATTCATCACATTACATTACACGTTACACTCGTCTGGACCCGGGTTAATCTTCACATGGAGTTTTCCCATTTCAACACGACAACGATTGATACGTTGTTCCGCACTTTCTGAAGTGTCCTTCGCAAAAGTGACGCTAATATTATCCATGTCGACTAGTGTAAATAGTCTCAATGTCCGAGTGATTTGTTCACGTTGAGTGAACAAGTCTATTTGCGATCGTTAACATACGGCTCTGAATTTAGACCGTCTCGTGGTAATTTGGCTTGATTTATGACGGTCCGCCGCTAATACAAGTTCCATATTTTGTACGGCGATTTAGTTTGACACTGCTATTACACCGGCCGGAGCATAAATTGCGGTACCGTTCGAATCAGAGCTTCTTAAAGCGTAGAGGCGTGGCGTTAACAAACTGTTTGAGTAATAGTAATAGCCTATCGGTTTTATCGAATATTTGTGACTAATGTTTTAAGTTTTTCTTAATGCCGATGTTTTAATTATTCATAATGTTTTAAGTTTTTCTTAACTTGCGTCTAACTTAGATTGGAGTGACGTGGCCTTAAAAAATAGAAGACATTATAAAAGCGGCATAAAATAGGATACCTGGTACTATAAATAATCAAGAAGTAATAAATCCATAAAATACAAGTGCAAAAAGTCCGTTCTAGTGAAGTGCCCGGCCGTCGCTCGTAGCCGGGTTTTTCTGCTTTACTAATGTAGTCTCTAACTTAGTAAATACTTAAGGTATATATTACCTTGAATCGTTACTGGCGCAACGATACTGTCGCTGACCCATTGTCAAGTGGACAGTCTTTACGTCTTCTTATTCCTCTTGACAGAGCGATCGTGGTCCTCATGAAAACGTTTTATTGGGGGCTTATGTAGCGTGCCCCAAGATGTCTCCCAATTACTTTCAGTTTATTGGTGAATAGTCCTTACGAAATCGGAATTCGGAAAACCGCCCATCACAATCATTTCGTTGGTCGCGGAAACTGTCATCAGTTACGAAGAGCGGGACATTTGGCAGGACGCCCACGGTCCCGGGATTCCATTCGGATATAATATTTCAATTATATTAGAGTTATAGCTTGCTTTCAGAAGATTTATTCCTCTGCCGGAACGACAGGCCGTTGTAAAACTGAAAGGCTATTTGGAATCAATCGTTCGCGACGTGTCGCCGGGCTCAAGTCGTAAAGTTGGGCATCCTGGCACAAAAGAAATGCAACACGAAGGTTGGGCTTTGTTCGGATTGGATACCCGTGAGACAATACTTTAGTCAATGCGTTAGGATGTTCTTTCATTATGTGGGAAGTGTAACCGACAGGCGAATATTCGAATGAAAGGAATATTCGAAGTCTAAGCCCTAATTTACTGAAGTACAATAATAACTGCTTATACACGCCAATTTTATTGCCGCTTCAAATCTATGCGTTTCAAATCTTCTAGGCGTCAATTTGTAAAAATGCGCGTCACGACCCGACCGTGAATCTGTCATTGTTTATAGTGCAATATTTTTTCATGGACACTATTACTTACTATTGAATCGTCTTCTAGTAGTATAATCCGTGTAATTTAACTAGGCGCCTCGCGCAATTCGATCTTCTTCGTGATAGATGCGTATTTCACTTGCAGTACCATTGGACTGCTACATTGTACTGCTATTGCGTTGTTAGTTAACAACGCAATAGCAGTACAATGTAGCAGTCCTACATTGACTAGAGACTACGAACTAGAGGAAAATACGAGGGCTGCTACTTATGTATGCGAAATAAAAAAAATAAACAAATGTATATGGCTTAATATGCTATTATTGTTTTTCAAAGTATTCTCCACTATAATCGATGCACTTTTGCATTCGATGAAACCAATTTGTAAAACACTTTTTCCACTCTGATTTTGAACGCATCTACGGCATCTTCACGGGTCGAAAATCGTTGACCACGTAATTTATTCTTTACATTTGGGAATAAATAGAAATCATTGGTGGATGACCCATCAATTCAATTTTTTGACCATCCAAAAATGTAGTTGTTTCCTGAGATGTATGACAGCTGGCATTGTCATGGTGAAGTATGATTCTGCGTCGCTGGTTGTTTTGGCGTATTTCTTCAAATACTTCCGGCAAACAAATGGTCGTGTACCACTCCGAATTAACCGTTCTGCGATTCTCTTGTGGTATTGTAGCCACATGGCCATTAATACTAAAAAAGCAGGCCAAGATTTGCTTTACAGTGCTTTTTGCACGAGCCACTTTCGTAGGGTTCGACTCATTTTGAAACACCCAAACTGTTGATTGTTGTTTAGTTTCGGGATCGTACGCGTAGATCCAGGATTCGTCACCTGTGTAAATATTATAAACAGATTTTGGGTCACCTCCGTTGAATTTTTTTAAGGTTTTCTTGCACCATTCGCCGCGAGCATCCTAAGTTAAGTTGTGCGGGATCCAACGCGAACAAACTTTTTTTACACACAAATGTTCATGTAATATCCTATGAATGCTCGTCATACATATGCCCAGAATAGCCTCTATCTCGCGATACGTAACATGGCGGTCTTGCATTATTATTTTTCGCACAGCTTCAATATTTTGTGGCACAACCACCGATTTCGGGCGACCTTCTTTAACTTCGTCCGTGAGCTTACTGCGCCCGCGATTAAACTCACTAAACCAGTGATACACAGTCGTTTTTGATGAAGCTTCACCACCAAAAGTCGAAGTTAATTGATCTACGCACTGTTGTTGCGTTAAACCACGTCGAAAATCGTAATAAATCATAGCACGAATATTTTCACGAGTGAGTTCCATTTTTTCAGCGATATGACATTTTAAACCCAACAAAAACAAAACACTAACGTATATAAGAGAAAAATATTAGCGGCCAGTATTTAAAAAAAGAACGAATTTGACCATGGAGGTCAGACATTGCGTTTAAAATTATTGGAATCCCAGATTCCGCATACATAAGTAGCAGCCTATGTAACAGTAATTGTCGTACTAATACAATTTTATTTACCAACTATTATTTTTATATATTTTTTTCGTGCGAGGTGAGGAATACTCGTGTATACCACCGTGTCCGTTCTCCGGGCTTCATGCCCGACTCTAATGGGAATTTTTCCCAGCAGCCTACGGACCTAACCCCTCCCCCTTACTGTATACCTCCACTGTGGTAGTCGGGGCCTTTGTTATTTCTATTTTGATTTTTAGTATTTTTTGCTTGATTTCTTTTTACTTATAATCAATAAATTACGTTCATATAATAGCTAAGCGAAATACAGGATTTTCAGATTGTAGTTTCTATGTTTACAGTATTGAACTTATTTTCTATATATTGTATATTGTACGGTTATTTTTGTTAATTTTTTGGGTGGTTAATACATTTTACCATTTTTTTTTTACACTTAGACACCTTGTACATTTTAAATTGTAACTAAAGTTTAACTTTAGTCTATTTCTTATATTTACGGTTTAAAAATTTCCTTACAGTTATACTTCTTCTTCTTCTTCAGGCTATATTGGTCCAGTGCTGGACATAGCCCCCCCGTCATAGCGTCATAGCGCAAGTTTGTGCCATCATTGAGGGGTACAGTACAGTTATACACCTTATGCATTTTAATTTTTAACTTCAGCCTACTGTTGGTGTTTATACTATGTATTTATTAGATTCAAGGCCCTGTACTTCTGCCGGTTCATATTGTGTGGCGGCCGTAGATTGCGTTTAAATTGCATTTGCTGGCGTAGGCCGGTGAACTCCACGGGGTCAGCCGGCGTAGGCGCGGGTCGCGGGCGCAAGGGACGACTAACTAAATTGCCTCTAAACATCCAATTATAGGTTTTATAGTAACGTTTTTTTAATATTCATTCATATTGACTTTAGACTGTCAGACTAGTGACTTTAGACTGTCAGGCTTTAGTGTGAAGTTATCATTTACACGCGTACTACGCGCATTGGTGCAGATAGTGCCTTGCCCCAGTGAGAACCGTGAACCATATTCACCCCAGAATCTAAGCCCACCCAATTCACAATCCACTCAATTGCGATGCCAGATCTACATGATTGCCGCTTGCCGCAAGAGGATGTTAAAAATTCATAGAAATCGTACGATTGTATTTATTTATGTATCGATACAAAACGACTCACAAACGTGTTCACGTTTCCATACGTTTGAATTTGTGACTTGACATGCGTGTGGACGCGGCATTAGCTTTTACCATACATGCATTGTGATTTAGAGTGGCATCCAACTGAAAAATAACTCTAGATATTGCTGATACCTTTATTTGAAAAATTGTTGGTAGCTTTGGCTTGAACTTAGTAGGCCACTAACTCTAATATCAAGCAATCTCCTTCTTGTAGTTTCAGTTCATTTTGTAGGCTTAGTTTGTAACCTCAGATCGAGTTGTTAACCCTGTATGTACTAAGAGGCAAATAAATGAATAAAGTGTTATTATTTTACTTGATTCGGAGAGCTTAATCATGAAGAGAAAAGCCGAAACTTGCATTGAAGACTTTGATTTCTAAATGTGTCCCAAAAAAACTTTTACGTTTTTATGATTATTGTCAAAAGAACAAACAAATGAGTGGTCTTAATTATTTTAGAACCCAACCCCAGATTCACAATGAAACAATGAACTGTTCTATATATAGTCGCGTAAAGCATACATTCATTCATACATTCCTTCCTCCCCTTATCTACAAGCGTATTGATTTGCATTACATAACAAAGCCACTCCATTTGGCTTACTAATAATAAATGCAATCTATACAAATCAAGTCGATGTAGAGTCCATGATGTATGCTGACAACATAGACATACCACGCAAAGACGGAGTGTGCCCAATAAAAAACAAGGCGACTCGCACACATTAACGTAACACTATGTGTGTGAGACATTTGCAGACACTCACTGATTCGTATAAATTGTGCAACACTGACAACTGGCAATATAAGCATCAAAATAAGCGTGTCAATTTGGCGACCACTTTGTTGACTCACTTTAGAAGCTCGGACAGTGGTTCTTTTTACTTACTTACTTACTTACTTACTTACTTACTTACTTACTTACTTACTTACTTACTTACTTACTTACTTACTTACTTACTTACTTACTTACTTACTTACTTACTTACTTACTTACTTACTTACTTACTTACTTACTTACTTACTTACTTACTTACTTACTTACTTACTTACTTACTTACTTACTTACTTACTTACTTACTTACTTACTTACTTACTTACTTACTTACTTACTTACTTACTTACTTACTTACTTACTTACTTACTTACTTACTTACTTACTTACTTACTTACTTACTTACTTACTTACTTACTTACTTACTTACTTACTTACTTACTTACTTACTTACTTACTTACTTACTTACTTACTTACTTACTTACTTACTTACTTACTTACTTACTTACTTACTTACTTACTTACTTACTTACTTACTTACTTACTTACTTACTTACTTACTTACTTACTTACTTACTTACTTACTTACTTACTTACTTACTTACTTACTTACTTACTTACTTACTTACTTACTTACTTACTTACTTACTTACTTACTTACTTACTTACTTACTTACTTACTTACTTACTTACTTACTTACTTACTTACTTACTTACTTACTTACTTACTTACTTACTTACTTACTTACTTACTTACTTACTTACTTACTTACTTACTTACTTACTTACTTACTTACTTACTTACTTACTTACTTACTTACTTACTTACTTACTTACTTACTTACTTACTTACTTACTTACTTACTTACTTACTTACTTACTTACTTACTTACTTACTTACTTACTTACTTACTTACTTACTTACTTACTTACTTACTTACTTACTTACTTACTTACTTACTTACTTACTTACTTACTTACTTACTTACTTACTTACTTACTTACTTACTTACTTACTTACTTACTTACTTACTTACTTACTTACTTACTTACTTACTTACTTACTTACTTACTTACTTACTTACTTACTTACTTACTTACTTACTTACTTACTTACTTACTTACTTACTTACTTACTTACTTACTTACTTACTTACTTACTTACTTACTTACTTACTTACTTACTTACTTACTTACTTACTTACTTACTTACTTACTTACTTACTTACTTACTTACTTACTTACTTACTTACTTACTTACTTACTTACTTACTTACTTACTTACTTACTTACTTACTTACTTACTTACTTACTTACTTACTTACTTACTTACTTACTTACTTACTTACTTACTTACTTACTTACTTACTTACTTACTTACTTACTTACTTACTTACTTACTTACTTACTTACTTACTTACTTACTTACTTACTTACTTACTTACTTACTTACTTACTTACTTACTTACTTACTTACTTACTTACTTACTTACTTACTTACTTACTTACTTACTTACTTACTTACTTACTTACTTACTTACTTACTTACTTACTTACTTACTTACTTACTTACTTACTTACTTACTTACTTACTTACTTACTTACTTACTTACTTACTTACTTACTTACTTACTTACTTACTTACTTACTTACTTACTTACTTACTTACTTACTTACTTACTTACTTACTTACTTACTTACTTACTTACTTACTTACTTACTTACTTACTTACTTACTTACTTACTTACTTACTTACTTACTTACTTACTTACTTACTTACTTACTTACTTACTTACTTACTTACTTACTTACTTACTTACTTACTTACTTACTTACTTACTTACTTACTTACTTACTTACTTACTTACTTACTTACTTACTTACTTACTTACTTACTTACTTACTTACTTACTTACTTACTTACTTACTTACTTACTTACTTACTTACTTACTTACTTACTTACTTACTTACTTACTTACTTACTTACTTACTTACTTACTTACTTACTTACTTACTTACTTACTTACTTACTTACTTACTTACTTACTTACTTACTTACTTACTTACTTACTTACTTACTTACTTACTTACTTACTTACTTACTTACTTACTTACTTACTTACTTACTTACTTACTTACTTACTTACTTACTTACTTACTTACTTACTTACTTACTTACTTACTTACTTACTTACTTACTTACTTACTTACTTACTTACTTACTTACTTACTTACTTACTTACTTACTTACTTACTTACTTACTTACTTACTTACTTACTTACTTACTTACTTACTTACTTACTTACTTACTTACTTACTTACTTACTTACTTACTTACTTCCTCAGACTATATTAGTCCACTGCTGGACATAGCCCTTCCTAATGAGCACCATAGCGCCCTGTCTTCAGCTTGCCGCATCCATCATCGACTTCATCATCATCATCAGCTTGACGGCCTCGGTGGCGCAGCGGTTTGGCACGCTGACTCCGCTGAACCGAAGGTCTCGGGTTCGATCCCAGGCCGGGTCAAACTAGGAAACGAACTTTTCTAGTTTGTCTCGGGGCTTGGATGTTATCTATGTATTTATTGTATTAAATCTATCGTCGAGTTAGCAACTGTAACCCAAGTCATTGAGTTGTACTTAGTATAGGGCTAACGAGATCTGAGTAATATGTCCATGAATATTTATTATTATTATTATTATCATCAACAGTGGTTCTATATATTAAATGGGTCTAATCGCGATTATTTATTAAGTAAAACGTAATTACCTTATTTCCCGAAGTTTCGGCAGCGTTACAGTTGCCGTGGCCACGGGTAGACATATGTATATAACTATTATATGTACGAGTATCGCGAATCAGAAATACTAGTGGTTCTATACTTTTAAAAACTCTATGGCTGACGTGTTGACAGACAGACAATCGACAATAACGTCGTCTGCGGCAATAGGTGCTTCCGATGAGTCACAATATTTTGGTGGATTATGTCATGCGGCACTTCAAGGACATGAGTTCCGTCGCCAAATGTTCGCTAATTTGGCAGAAAAAATTTCAAGGTGCGACCGAAATAGATCGTTCAAAATTGCTAGCGCTGGTGAAATTTTATTCTTTACATCTTTAAGAGATACCCCATTTGTATCGTTTCCGGGATAATCGCGTAAAGAAAACCGAAAAGTAGGGAAAAATTGTGGTGGGCTTCAGTTTGGGACCCTTAGCGAAAGTTGGACTCACACTTGGCTGTTCTTCATTATCTATTCGTATTTTATAGATATTTACTACAACAAATAATATGTGACACTTATCTGCAAACGGGACTCGGAAAAAACAATGAAATAAACGGGTCCTAATACTAATACATGAAAATTATGGTTGTACGGTTTTTTTAAGCGAGCTCAGTCTCTACTCACTATTATTAAGCTCTTCGAATCCGAGTAAAACCTGGTCGGTCTCTTCCGGCAAAAAAAGAAATAAGTGAGTCCGGAACTAAGTTACCATTTTTTTTATTTTAGTTCTATCTTAAAAACGATAAATCGTCCTGGCATGATTGAGTTACAAACATCCATTCATTTAATCTTTCGCATTTATAATAGCAGTGAGATTATATCAATTATTTAGAGCCTACTATACCCAGAAGCGGTGGTAGCGTAGCGGTAGAAGGTCGGCCCCACATTCGAGAGGTATTGGGTACGAATTCCGACTTTGTTTTCGAAGTTACGCACATTTGTTAAGCAAACCACTCACTAATGTTGAAGAAAAACACCGTGAGGTAATCTGAGTGTCTAAGGTGTAATACCTCAGCGCTTAAAATTGCCAAACCGCTGTAGGCACTTGTCAAATTAACGGCCGTTTTTTCTCTTTACATACATACATACATACATACATACATACATACATACATACATACATAACCTCACACATGTATCCCAGAGGGGTAGGCAGAGACCAGGGACTGCCACTTGCCACGATGCTGACAGATCACCTTCGCTTCATCAATGTTCATAAGTCGTAGCATGCACGCACGCCGGTTCCGGGTACTTTTTATCTTTCCCTTTATACGTTTTTATCTTCTTCTTCTTCAGGCTATATTAGTCCACTGCTGGACATAGCCCTCCCCTAATGAGCGCCATAGCGCAAGGCTGTGCCATCATTGGGGGGTAATGCCCATAATCCCCACGCTGGGCATGCGGGTTGGGGATCGCAGTTTGGTGGAATTGTACTGCAGGGGGCGCTGCTGCCCACCCCCGGTTTGTGTCCCTTAGTCGCCTTTTACGACACCCGCGTGGAGAATTTGGGTTGGTGCTATTCTCTCGGCCGACACTACACAGCAACGTAGGTATATGGGGTACATAAAAAAATAATCCGGTTGAACCGGTCTTTTCCAGAAATATGTTGACTTTCAATCGCGATCTACGCGGTCCAATTTCCCGAACTAGCAAAAGTGGATCCGCTTCCAATGAAACTTTGCTGAATCATTCTCGTGCTATTGGATGAAGAGCATTCCACTGGTAGCCCGGAGGTATCGACAAGTTTACTTTCTTCTAATCCTAAACTTTTTTAATTTCTTCAAAGTTAGATCAATACGGGTGTGGGTGTTAAAATACAATTACGGAAATGACTCAAGAATTTCCACTGAAGAGATTATGACGTAAAATGTTCCCACTAGACTCTTCTAAGAATTTCCTTTACTCAGTTTCTCGTGAATTTCGGTATCTTATTCACGTAACCTTTGCCAAGTTTTCGCTGGTAGTATCCTATTTACCAAAAGCCGGTGTCCGATACGTCTTTGTGGTTCTGCTAACGGATTTTGTGTCACGCACGAATTTAGCAAAATATTGGTGTTGCATAATGCGGCGGCTAACATTGTACCTTGACAACAAAGAGCGTTGGTAACCTAGCGGTGGAATGCCGGCTTCTCAATCGGCAGATTGTGGGTTCCAATCCCGCCGTGTATCCCGACTTTGTTTTCTAAGTAATGTAATTTTTTGAAGTTATAGTAGCAATACCACTCGCTAACTGTGAAGGAAAGCATCGTGAGGAAACCTTAGTGTCTAAAGTGTTACATACCTTAGCGCTAGCTACGTACAATGGCCCAACTATGAGGCTTAGTGCGGAAATCTCAGGTCTAACTAACTGACATTCAACAAACAGAATGTAAATTGATTTCCGATTTCCATGCTGCTAGTCTTAGTGTTACATACCTCAGCGCTAGCTACGTACAATGGTCCAACTATGTACAATGGTACAATGCCTCAATGTGGAAATCTCAGGTCTAACCAAGTGACATTCAACAAACAGAATGTAAATTGATTTCCGATTTCCAGGCTGCTTGTGGTACTAATTTAAAGTGTTACCTCAGCGCTTGCTACGGCCCATGGCCCATCTATGAGGCTAAGTGCGGAAATCTCTGGTCTAATGACTTTCAACAAACAGAATGTAAATTGATTCCCGATTTTCAGGCTGCCTAAGGTACTACTACTAGTCGGCCCTTATTGCGTACGAAATAAGTGCGAAGTAGGAGGAGAAAGAAAGCTTCCTTATCGCCGACCGTAGTTAATTCGCTCAATTGTCGCCGTGTCACTCCCGGACATCTGTCCGGCGTATCCGGCTCACGTACGCCATACACGGATAGCGCGCTAATTGGACCTTGCTGGACAGACGGGACTTCACCGAGGTCGAGTCAGCCTTTCTTCGGAATACCAATATTCTATCGGTGAAAAGGGATCGTTATAACTTTCATATCCGGCCCAAATTGGTCGAATAGACGGCTAATTTTGGGTATTTTGCGCCGGCATGGTTGACGCCCGTGTTGAAACTACTATGAGTCCAGGAAAACCTTTCCCTCTACGCCGAGACATTTAAGATATTTTGCATTACTAGATTGAGAGCTGGAGTGTCCAGCTGTTTATAACTAAAACGAGTCAGCTGTCTCTTTTCCACTATTCGACTAATCCGTTGGCAGTATTACGTTCTGAAACCTTAGTCAGCGTCGCGTTAGTGCATCATACATACTTAGTAAAGTGCCATGGGAGGTATGCTGTTTTATTTGGTCAGAGTAGAGATTTTTTGCCCGCGGCCTTTTTCTCCATAACAATACGGCCCGGATGCAGCGGCTTACATTTTACATTGCACAGTGACATTTAGGAAACAGAATGTAGATTCTTTACGTTGAAATAAATTGATTTGATTGATTTCTCCGATAAACGTTCGTTCCATTTGGGTCGCGCGAACTATGTGTAAACTGAAACGGTCTGCGTCCATGCAACAACTCATGAAAGTTGAGCGAAAGAGGTTTATCCGGATCGTTGGAAGTGACAAACCCATGTCTTGTCTATCCCACCGGGATACAGGCGTGAGTTTACGTTATGTAATGTAATGAACTGTGTCACTGCAGCGAGATCTCGTGTACACGTTTTTCCAGTGCAGAGTGGAAAAACCTATACTTTTGTAAGCTATCCGTCGCTTAGGGAAAACAATTGTGTTACTTCTTCTTCTTTTCGTGTCAGCAATTCGACCAGTTTATATTTTTCCTGCCCAATAGTTGGCCACTGCAATTGCAGCAGCGTTGGCCTATGTTAGGTCCTCCAGAGTTGTGTACTGCACCGTATGTCGTGTGGTGTGGACTCGGCTTAAAAACTAGCATGTATTAATCGAAGAGCTGGACCTCTTAAGAGGAGCAATCAGTCGCCTGGCAACAAAAATAAACGTTGCAACACGAAAGTAAACAGAAAAGCGGCAGTATCGCGTTCCATCAAGTTCGCTAAGCGCCGGCGCCGCCTACGTCGTCTCTCGTGCCGCACCGAGCTTTCACCTCGTCGCGACTAAACCGCGGCGCAAGACATGAGATTGGGTATAACATCGTTAATTAGACATGTATAGTGAGTGAGTTCTTTACTTACTCCTTCATCCTAATACTTCAAGTAAGCGTCACAAATCGTTATCCTTAAATCGCTTTACGTTCCAAAATTGTGTACCTCATGGGACTACCTCACTGTCGCCGTTTATCATTCTCTCGCTTGAGTGGACATGGATAGTAACGACATTACGTTTCTATTAATATAGTCAACCATGAATTGTAGTTCTATTAAAAAACAGGGCCCTGAACTCAATACAAGTAGCTAGCGTCTCTATTTCATTTTATTTCGTACTCTATTCCATTCGCAATAGCGTTGCGATTCCGAACGAAAATTTGAATTCCGACGCGGAATTTCGACTGTATGTGGCCGGTCTTCATTTAGAACTATGTTAGCCATATATTGCTAGTCACATTATACGCTTTAACTAAAGCTGTAACAAAACGTGGACTAAGAAACTACTAAGAAGAACTAGTTCCCTAACTAAATCACTCTTTTCATTTCAATGAAGCATTTAGTTTCAGCGAACAGCGATTAATTTTTATATATAGTTTCTCTCTCTCACTGATAAGTCTTTAAACCAGTAGATTTGTTAATGATTAGGATGGTATAATCATCATATTTACAGCAGACTCTATTTACTTTCATCCTTAGGAGGTATATTCCATGTATTTTTTTGCGAACCGATTATAATAATTATTGGAAAATATTGTGCAACTTTACGACGGGCGTGTGGTCAATTAAAATTCCCCGCCGCTCTTGTGGCTTGCGCCCGCGGTGCGTGGGCGCAGACGTAGAGCCTCTACACGATTTTCAGGCTACAGAAGATTAACTCGCGTTAAGGCTTTAGTTCGGTGCCGAATTCACTAGCTATATCTCAACAGCCCATCAGTACCGCCCACTGCTGGGCATAGGGCTCTTTCCTGTCATGCCCACTCGCTCGGTCTCTTGTCAATCTCGTCCACTGCTTTATTGAATTTACTAAACGAAATTATTGTGAATGTCTCGCAATGTTCATACTTAGTTGTATTGAACGGGCCTAGTTGCGGCTTTTTTATTAAGTAAACTTAATTATGTAAACTTAATTACTTATTATATAACCTGTCTTTCCGTGACCATGACGTATCTGCAAGTTTATCGAAAAGTCTAGAATTAAGGTTATATGTATATAATTACTATAAAATTATACACTATTTGTAATTAACCTGTGCCTCTGTTCTGTTTGATAAATCCAAAAAAGAACTATTTACTTTGTGAAATTCTTAATACAAAAATAGCTGGTTAATATTGTCTTGAGTGAGAGTTCTATAGTGCACATTATGCGGCAAGACGTGGCCTCTATAGCCACCAATCGGCTTCGAGATTTATTTATTTATTTATTGCCGCATCACACTTATTTATTGAACTCCAATAGCTTGTTTATGGCATTGATAATCTCGTTCAGCGACTACCGGGGAAAACAACTTTAATAAACTAGTAGAAAATCTTTTATCGATTAGAAACTTCTTTAATCATTTCAATGTTCTTGCTCCAGCGCATTTTGTCTTGATAGCATAGTTCACGTTTATTATAACCTGTCACAGTTTTTATCGTAGCCTGCCTTTAACATACATAAATGGTTCCCTAACAAACGGCTAGAAAAAGCTAGTCTTAACACCACACGCAATGATAAAAACATGATGTTGAAATTGCTTCGCAGCTTAGCTCGTAGGTACTTTTGTTGTATATTTAAAGCTTTCGAATAATAAACAGGGAACCGATAACGGTTATGTTTTCTTGATTAATAATAATAATAACAATAAAAATTTTCTTGATTATGTCCGTGAATAATGGTCTGATGACGACTCGTGTGGGCGCTGAAGACACAGCGGCCCACGTCGCGATTCATCATCGTTGGCTAATGGTGTGTTTTAGGCCATTACTGCTATGGATATCGGTGTCGTCATTACTATGATAGCCTTAGCACAGTATAAAAAAAACATTAACAACAAAAAACATAAGGTCCCGGGTTCGAATCCCGGCTGGGGACAAAAAAAAGCCCAGGTCTTGGATGTTTACATGTTTGTGATGTCGTTGTTTCCGGCTCCCGCTACGCAGGGTGTCCTGGTGTGGGGCCAGAAGCAAAGTATGTGCCAGTATGTAAATGTTACGTTACGTTACTATGACTTAGGTAGTCTAAAAAACACCCAATCTAGAATTCCCTACTGAAAGATAAGATGAATATTATTTTTTAATACAGTTGCTCAAAAAGTGGTGTATTACAGGGACGTATAGCGTGCGGGATGTGGGCTATTACACACTCGTGTTTTTTTGTTACCTTTCCCGCACTCGTGCGTTTTCTTTCCCAACTGTCAAAATAGTATCTATTAAAAAGAAAAACCAACCATGAAGTTTTTACTAAAAAAAAACATAGAAGTTTTTATGAGCTACTATTTTGTTTCAATATCAGATTTAATGTTTTGATTGAATGAGTTAAGTTAGGTTTCATTTCATCTCATAAAATTTCATTTTCATTTCATATCAATAAAAAAATTTTACTGTAGCCTTGGCTGTATGGGCATAGTTCCCTTTGCCTACTAGAATGGGTGAAGAAAAAAAATCTCTGCTTATATTTTTTTACGGTTGGCGCCATTTTCCAAATAATTTTTCTTTATTAAATTGCTTATTTTTTTCGCACCTGTATTAAAAATAGTCGTTCAGTACACGTGCGGAACCGTCATTGCAACTTGTTCCGACTGTCAACCCTCGCCTTCGGCTGCGCCTCGGCTCGGGTAGACATTTGTCGGAACTCTTTGCAATGACAGCCTTTCCGCACTTGTAGTGAAATATACTATATTGATAGAGCAATTTCTTCCAGCCAACATATGACGGAGAGTTGCTACCTACGTTATAGTAGCGACGTCTACTAAGGTAGGCTGGCCGTTATCGGTCGATATAAATAAATGTGGCATTAAGTTACGTTGTGTTAACCAGGTTATTGTGAAATAGATCCAGCTTCGAGTGGAACCTTATCGCCATGAAATAAAGTCCAAAATCAACGAAAATTCAAACTATGCGTGCCTGGTTATGATACGGATACTTAGAATTTTCGTAGGGGTTAGGACAGGACTTTTTCTTAAAAACCTATTTAGAGGCTAAAAATTCCACTCGTGCCGGGATTCGAACCCGCGACCTCTTGCACGGATAGCCAGAGGTCGCGGGTTCGGCATGGGTAGAATTTTTAGCCTCGATTTTTAGCACGAGTTAGTGCATTAAAAATAAAAATAGTATAGGACTTTTTCTTATTCATAGATGATGCTCGCGTTCACTCTTATTACTTGTGTAGGTATAGTATAGTGTATAGTGTTTGGCTAACAATAATCGTACAATAATTTAGTTCTAATTATATAGTATTTTATTCAAGCCAACAAATGAGTGATGAAAGAAGGTAGTGAGAAACCGCGAAATAAAAAAAATCTTTAAATGTAGTCGGTTTAAACTTATGAAAGTTGAGACAAAGTGCCCAAATCTTGCAGACTTTGTAGCGGTATGGCGAATCCGTTGGCGTGACTGGCAGCAATTTTAGCGCCGGGAATGACGTTTTATGGACTGAGAGACTATCGGATGTCCGGCGTATAGTGTCGGTAAAGTGTCGACGAATAGGAAACAATTGTCGGTCTGATGTCGGTCTGTCCTGTCGCAGTTAATTGGATGATGGCACGCTCTTAGTAGCCCCGCTGGCGAGCTTTTATTTCACTATCAAGCGCGTTTGGTTATTATTGCTTTAAATCACGCCTTTGACAATTTATTTGCATGAATTAAGGAGAAAATTCAAATCTTAAAATGGGCTTTTGTTATGTTTAACTTTGCGATAACAATATAAATTGTTAGATAAAACGTTTTGTTTGCTATGTGTGACAGATTAACGGTTTTCAAATTAATTCCCCTTTTATTGTAAACCAGAAAAAACAAACCTAATATGCATTGGAAATAAACCATACATTATGAACCGGATTATTTCAAACTATAATAATCCAATTACCGGGGTTATAACCCGCTCAATTTAATTAGGAATCTCTCGCGAAGAAGATCGAATCGGGCGAGGCGCTGAGTTAAGTAGCACGGGTTATACTATTGCAATGCGATTGGTTACTAGACTACCGATAGTATGAATGAAATGACCATTAATACTAATATGACGCTACTGAACAACTATGCATTTTAGGGACTCACCCCCCCTGCGACAACATTTGCAAGGCGGTGGGCAGCGACTAGAAGGGAAGACCCGAAGACCGGGCTCGGTGGTGTGGCTTGGGAGAGGTGTCCAGCAGTAGATAGATACTGGATTATTATGATGATGATGATGATGAAGATATAGTGGACAGCTGTTAGAAGAGCAAATCACGAAGGAACCAACACTTGAGATTGACACAGCGAACGCCAGGTCCAGATGGAGATCACTCTACCCCCATCCCTGTGATAGCGTCCACGATTGACATTGACACGATTGACACGATAGCGCATTGACAACTGATTGGATTTGTTAAAGTTCCAAAAACAATTTATGTCTCAGCCTCACTAAATAAAATAACCGTGCATACACTAAACGTGTTCTTTTAATTATCTTAAAACACTTAGACCGTGAACAACTCTGCAAAGTTAATATTTTGCAAATACCTTAAAATATACGAGACCAATTTCAGTAACTCAAATTACTTTTGAGGCCCAGAGTAATTCCGTCAAAGCCACTCTTAAATATTCAGAGCGTTTAATTTCGTCAATTTACATATTTCTAGGTCTAGAGGCATTCGAAGAAAATGTACTATCGCTCTGAAAGTTGGAGCTTCAAGTTTAATTTAAAATTAATGTTGCGGTAATATTATTTCTTTAAAAGCTTTACTCGAAATGAAATGAAATTGAATGAAAAGGTTTTATTCAAAGTAGCGCAAAAACTGCGGCTTAGTGAACGTTACAATTCAAACTAGGTGTCCATTTCAAAATCTAGATCATTTTGAAGAAAAAATGGACAAAAAATCTCCAATTTTAGTCTTTTCAAACTGTCAATGGAATCTTGCAAGAAAAGTACCAAACTAGTCTTTAAAGTTATTGATGATAGTCATAGGCTCTTATCTTATTTAACGTAGAAATCTATGTAACATTATATGAGAAAAAATGGCCAGAGTTCTTTTTATTCGCTACTCTCCCAAGACACGTACGCCACTGAGCCCGATCTTCGGCTCTTCTCTTCTAGTCACTGCCCCAAATGTCCAAATACCTACTCATACTGGAGTAGTCAACATTATTTTGTTGCAAAGTCGCCCGTAAGGCAACTGAGTAGAGTACATGTGTGTAGACTGAAGGTCCATTTGCTGTTTGACTGTACTTGTTACCAAATTTTCATCTGCTCTGCTCGTTACATCATACTCCGGCGCCGGATGCAACTGACGGCAGTCCAAAGATTTTAAATTAATTATAGCCATTTCTGCACCCACGCTTCTTCGGACCGCTGAAGCACATAACAGGATTAAGCAGAAGGTGTGATGTGACGCCTCGACTACAAAACGGCATTAAACAACTGAGCGTTGAAATGTTTCTAATTGCTTGGTTATAAATGCCACTTCAATGAGATGATAGTGAGTAAGCATAGATGAGACAACCTTCTTTGTTGTCGATGTCGGGTTAAAACTAGCAGAGATGGGACTCTTGGATCTACCAGCGTTACCAAGCGCTATCAAAAAGTTATCTTAGTCTCATTTAAAGAAAAACGTTATTTCTTAAAATACTTCTCAAATGAATAGCTCGACAAATATCTGTCAAAAGAGAAGACTTTAAATAGACATACTTACACAGATATTTTATTCGCAAAGTTTACTCAAAGTAAATTATGGTTATTGAAAAAACTTCCGCACGACACAATCACATGTATTGATTCGGATTGAATCCCCTCCCATTGTCTGTAACAAAATAGGTGAACACTGTGTACGTGAACATTCATTAAGTATAAAACACCTAGTTTGACCCTTAACCCACCGAACAATATTCTTATATTTATTGTTTAACCGAACCTTCTGCATCACTGCGTTCTGTGGGCAAACTGTTTGTTTTCCGGACGGTCAGGCGGTGACAGGCGACGACGCATCGCGCAATACTTACGTTTATTCGACTGATTGGATGATTGACACGCTCAATTTCAATTTGAATTGAAATAAAATGCTTCGGCGCTGAGAAGTTTCTTGTCTTATCGGCTGGGTACCTATAAAAGTCGCACACAAACCGCGTGATGATGAAAAGTCCCGTGAAACTTGATTGTATCATTACAGTAACGAAACATTTTTTATTATGAGAGTAACTCCTTAAACACCATAAATTTTGTGAAATACACCATGGTGTATTTCACAAAATTCCTGTTGGATGGTTTTAGACATAGCAAAATACATACTTAAAAAAATACTGTCATATCGATAGCAATTTTTTAGGTGCCTATGTAATTTGCTAGTTTGTTATTTTTAATAGGTTAAAAATATCTCGTCACAATCTCGAGTATATGAGAACCATTAGTGGCCTAGCTAGAGCGGCGTAGGCCCTGGGTTTGTTTTTTATACAATATTTTTCAAATTAGAAATAAGATTACTCAATTTGTTTTTAATAAAGTAGGTACCTAATCGTCTAATTAGATCTCATATTTCATTTCTAATTGCAATCGCTTTTAATAAAATTTGAATAAAAAGGGCTGAATTGGACTTTGACCAAGTACTTAATTATAAAAAAATCATTTTGCAACACATTTAAATTTTTCCAGACCGTTTTCCTAAAGTTAAGCTGGGATCTGTTTCGCTGAAGCTGAGTAGGTAATCATTATTCAGTGTTTGAACCGCCTTGATATCCGAAATTGTAAACAGTTTTTTGCCAGTCCATTGTATAAATTTGCACACATATGAATGCGTTATGCGAACACGATCACTATCAAAAGAGCATTGGCATAATAAGTATGCGTGTCCACCGTGACATAGTGATTTAAAACTCGCCCCCTAACCATTCTAGAACATAAAGTATACTGTATCTACAAACCTATTTAAATATTTATGATTTATTGGATTGACGACTAGAGATGACGCCCATAATGCTTCGTTCTGAGTCATTGACTTAAGACAAAGAGTACCTCTGCTCTAATTAAACAATGACACATAGTGAGTACCGGTGATGTGATCATTTAGATAGTTACGAGTACATTCACGGCTATCAAAATAATAATAAGTCGCTTTGATGTGTACAATATAATATAAAATAAAATCGGAAAGGTTAAACCCGCATTTCTTGTACACAAACAGTCAGTTAATAAATTATTATTGAAAACAATAAATTATTATTAACTAACTGTTTGTGTACGAGAAATGCGATAACGTCCACACAACACAATCACTTAACCTAGTCCCAAACTGGGATACCCTGTACAATGGTAACCAGGCAAGGACGTCACAAACATGTAAACACACCCAGACTCAGGCCACTTGTACAAATGTACGGTGACCTCCATTGGGAATCGAACCCACGGCCTCTCTAATATATTCTAATACCCTCTGCAAATCAGAGCAAATCCTCTTCGGACTCTTCCGACAAAAATCAGGTAAGTAATTCCAGAATTAATTTAATGCGCTCACCGAAGTGTGAGTCCAAAAATTTAATGAAGTGTCAAGAGCTGCTGTTGGTCAAGTGGATAAAAATATAACAACGGTCCGCTGTTAACTGTAGATTAACATATTGTTTCGAGAAACCGGGGGTAAATGCCAAATCCCGGCTACGTCACGTGCGAAGGTCGCCTAGCAATGTTAATAAAAAAAACTTGCAACGTTTCAAATTTACGGACCTATTAATTTTATTTCGCATAGATAAAAATCTCAGTCGTTGTGGACTGAAAGAGTATGTAGTGACTAGAATTGAGACAGGAATGTTGCGTTGGTTTGGACATGTGGAGAGGATGAAGGAAGAAAGATTCACGAAACAAATATATATTGAGAATGTGAGTGGAAGGGCTGGTAAGGGACGTCCCAGACGGACTTACACCAACCAAATAGGGGATGTATTAGCAACGGGAAAGATAAAAAGTACCCGGAACCGGCGTGCGTGCATGCGGTGCATGCAACGACTTATGAACCTTGATGAAGCGAAGGTGATCTGTCAGGATCGTGGCAAGTGGCAGTCCCTGGTCTCTGCCTACCCCTCTGGGATACAGGCGTGGGGTTATGTATGTAAAAAACTCAACATCACAGTCACCTAAAAATATTTTCTCGATTCTCATATTAGTCGCGATTGGACCCGTCAAATGTGTAATTATGTTACAGGCTACCGGAGTTTATAAAAAAAAACACGATTATTTACACCAAGGATTTAATAACACGTGGAGTGTCATACAGAATTGCAAAA
Source organism: Yponomeuta sedellus (assembly GCA_934045075.1). Classification (NCBI taxonomy): domain Eukaryota; kingdom Metazoa; phylum Arthropoda; class Insecta; order Lepidoptera; family Yponomeutidae; genus Yponomeuta; species Yponomeuta sedellus. Next base: position 16,275,855 of record OW203728.1, on the reverse strand, counting down.
GCGGTATAAAAGATCTGTAGTAGAGACTTTAATTTCGCTCTTTGCCCGTGGTACGGTTCTGTTGTCCGGTCAACCGGACCACGGAGAAAAAATATTTTCCGTAGCTATCCAACGAAAAATTGATAAACCCAGTGTGACCATTCTGAAAAATTATATTGGTCCGGTTAAAGCAAGAAGTAATAGTTAGTAGTTTTGCCAATAAGTACCAAGAGTACCTATCATATTATTAACATTGGCCTTTTGCATCTACGTAATGAGATGATTTATTCAGCGTCCAGTGGCATCTTTACTCACACTAGATGAGTGAAGGGACCACACGAATACTGTAATGCCTGGGACATGGCTTAATGCGCTTAAAAATAATAAAGTAATGAAGCCTATTTACGTCCCACTTCAGGGTACAGACAGACCTTCTCTCGGAGAGAGAGTGTGGGCTTAATTACCACGCGTGCCTACCTCGCACTGGCAATTTTAAACGGTGAGGTATGTGAAGACGTCAGGGACTCAGGCTTACTCACGATGTTTTCCTTCACCGTTAGTCAGTGGTATTGGTAATATAAATTGACGTAATTTTAATGCGCTTATGGAGTGTTTTAAGAAAATCGTAGTCTTCGACCAATCGAATCAAGAAAATCGACCGTAGTCTTATTTACATAGTCTTATTTATATAGTTTAACTTAATTTTGACCGTAATTTTGAAGGGCAAGGTGGAAGGAAAGAGTAGGCCAGGCAGGAGAAGGATGTCATGGTTGTGCAACATCAAAGAGTGGACCGGTGTTAAAACCGCACAGCTGTTCAGAATTGCAAAGATCAGAGACCGCTGTAAAGAGCTGACTGCCAACCTCCAGTAATGGAGAGGCACTTTGAGAAGAAGAATAGTTTAACGCTGATATTAATAAAACACGGGTCCTGTAGAACGGTTATATTCTTTTTAATGCACTAACCTGTGCTAGCCTCCAAATAGGTTTTTAAAATTGTCCTGTAGAACGGTCCTCAAATGCAGTTTAAATAGTTTGTCGTGAACAGAAAACCTAACTTTGAAATGCAAGTTTTGAAGAGTATTTTTTGATAATATCTTATGATGTTTCTTTTTGTGGAATATTCGAAAGAAAATTCTCATCTCATCTTATCCACCGCCTCACATATACCGTAGCTGACATTTGTCGGCAGCAGATGCCGGCGATATAATAAAAGTTCTTGCGCCACTCCCGAGGGATCTGTTTGACCTAGTTCAGCCTACCCGATGATATACGTATCGTCCTTACCCGACCAATCTAAGTTGATCTAAACTTTCCGCTTACCATGGGTCCAAGTCTCTTAATTCAATAGATCGTCACTTATAGTCCCTTTAAATCCAAGTCCTTTCACCGCGATGGTTGGCCGTCGACACGATAAGAAGAAGAATAGTATATCATGTCAATAGAGCAATATTAGTACAGTAATGCTCGTCCCGGTAACACTGTTGGTAACAAACCATAAGCAATCGCCTTCCAATACATCGATGTCGATATCAACCCGTGTATGTGCATGTATGTCCCCACTGCTGGGGGACGGGTCTCTTCCTACATCGCAGGAAGGTTAGGCTATACTCCACCACGGGGGCCAAGTCCGGGTTGTTGGGAGATTGTAAGACAGTGGCGGGCCTTACTGTCCGAAGTTATCAAGCCGCCCAAAAGGCCTCTGACATGGCTTAACAACTGCCATGACTTAACGAGTCCTTGTGAAATACGGAAGCGCTCTGAAAAAAATTGCCATTAGCGGTACTCACGGGACGGTCACCCATCCAGCACCTGACCGCGCCTGGTGTTGTTTAACTAAAATGATTGATTCCAATCACTCGGTTCGGCTAGGCCACGAGCGCTTCCAATACATAACCCGTGCAAATTAACTCGACGCCTCGCGTGATTCATTTTCCTTACAGAAAGATGCATATTTAATATATGCGCGTTATGTCATTAGAATGACAGTGTAACAATGTCCCAGGCACTACAGCGTCCGAGTGCCTTCACCAATTTAGTGTGATTGAAGGTGCTACTGAACGCTGTATAAATCATCTTATTACGTAGATGCAAAGGCCAAGGATTGTAATGCTATTCCTTAGAAGGCTGGGAATTACATTGAAATGAGTAATTTTCATGCTAATATCACTTAATAGAACGACGAGGCGTTTATTAGACTCTAGGCCCCGGCCAATCGAAGTTGATCCAAACTTTCCGCTTGCAAGTAGTGGCAAAGTCCCAAGCAACTTGCAATAAGGCTCAAGCCACACTGAATTAACAGCGACGCGACACGCAGTTTTAATAACAAGATATTTTAAACCATAAGTACAACTTCATAATATTATACAGAAACGGGCGAAGTCTCGTTTCTTTGACATATCGCTTAGCAAACCGCACAAGTCGGTTTTCCATACTTTACAGGTTTACAAAAGAGACAAAAAACTTTTTGATTTTGTTAACAGTGTTGGTGGTTGGAGTTGATTTGGTGTTCTATAGAAAAAAAAATTGCGTATAATACAATACAATCTCATATAATATCGTCGCTCAAGTCGAGATTTGAGGGTTTTGACGTTGCAGTGCCACCAGATGCAGATTTTAAGGGCGAATGGAACAACCTATATGATTCAACCCGACCGTTATCCGTATTATAGAAATGGTGACACCGCGCATATGAGTTTATAATGTTTGGTTACTAAAACTGCGCGTCGCGTCGTCGCTCCTAATTCAATGTGGATAGACCCTAAGACTATATCATTCGCTGTCAGTCCTTGATACACCACACAACTTTTGTGGTTTCACTCTCCTAGGACAGTTTTATTTTACTCAAGGCTCTGAATAGTTTCATATTGTGACGTTCAGAATGTTTTCATAACGTAGCAATGTATCGTGTAGGTGGTTCTACTAGTCAACATTATTATGTCTACATGGGGAAACCTTCGTAATCGCAAAAAAAATATGAGCTGTACCATACTAAATTATATAGTTTTACGTTATTGTAAAGTTTTTTGACTGACAGTAAAAGTAGACTTTATAGATTTTGGTACACAGTATCAGATTAAGTAGCCTTGCGCAGCACTTATGGCATCCTCCCAGCCTAAGAATAAATTACTGCTCTCAGCTTAGACAGACGTCGCGAGTGCAAAAATTTATAATTTGTGCATCGGTGATTTGTCAAGTGATTTCAACTAAAAATCCTCCGACAAATAGTTCCGGCGGCTTCAAGCTTGGGATTGGCTATAGTTCAGATTAATTAGTCTAAAGACTATAGTGTAATCTTGCCTAACACGTGACATTGGCGAAATTGTTCTGGACAATCAGAGTAGTAAGTTCATAAAGCAAAATTGAATTGATGATTTCAAGAGTTGAGATAAGCCCATACTCCTTCTCTGAGAGCAGAGGGATGTAAAATACTTCTTGATGTATGTAATAATGATTTTATATACAATTATTAATATAAATCAAATCAATTTATTTTAACGTAAAGAATTTACATTCTCTTTGATGAATGTCAATGTACAATGCAAAATGGAAGCCGCTGCCTTCGGGCCGTATTATAGTGGAGAAAAAGGCAGCGGAACCAAAAACTCTACTCTGGCTATCTTTTCTCAAGTCATCTTAAACCAAACACATCAGTTGTCACCTATATGTATACCTAATAAGATTTCATGATTGCCATTAACAACCCTAAATACCAAAGCATTTGTCAAATGTCTCACAATAGTAGGGAAAACATAAGTGCTGTGGCCAGTGTAAGGTGGCCACCTAAATGGTGGCTCAGTCAACTACCATGCACCATGTTTGCCTCCCATAACACTTAAGATAATAAATAAGACGACATAATTTAGGTACTCACATACCTATAGAAATTATTACTTACCAGTAACCACTACACTCAAAAACTATACTTATATTCCTAGGTTTGTGAGTGCATTATGTGGTCTGTTGTCATACACAGGCAGTCTGTAAAACAGTAATTATGCTGAGCCTCTGTCCTTTTCATCATGCACCTATTTTAAGTGTGCTTGAGTACCTATCCATTTAGAAACATAGCATTTTGTACTTGAGAGATGAATAAAGTCCGATTTATTTTTTTATTTTATTTTAACTACTTCTTCAAAACCATTTAAAAGAGTTGTCAAGCTATGACGATTAGCGTGATACTAGGTAGTCGGTAGTCGCTTTGGGTAGCCAAGCAACAACATTCCGAGCGAAAATAGCAGCAGCAATCACTTAAAAGGGTTTTCTTTTTCATAATTACATGGGACTAGAGTTGTGATTCTACCCGGGTATTTACCCGAAATGGGTAGATTCGCGGGAATATTCCCATTGAATCTACCCGACGGGTATTTATGAGGGTAAATACGTTTATTGGTGTTTTCGTTCGCTACAATAGATTGCATTACCGTTAAATCCATTTTTACTCACGAGCCTCAGGACTATATTCAATATCTTTCATTCTTTTTTGACGAAAGAACGAAATAAGTATATCTCAAGAAAATAACTTTTTTTTGACTGACTTATTTCATGAATTATTGAGAGATTGTAAAAGATTCTTACTTAGTAAATATCCGCCCGAGAGTAAATAACCATAAATACCAGTTTCTACTGAGTATTTAACGAAAACTGACAGTAAATATTTTTAATTGGTTTTTTACAGTAAAATCTTTTAGTTAGGGTCTTATTTGATCAGTATTGATGAGCTCATTGTTTAAACTTGGGGAGTATGGTCTGGTGATAGCGCTGGAAGGTGTGTATGGGATCTCCTCAACGGATAGCAGTAGACCGTTTGAGTTTGTACTTATTCGATAAGTATTTATGAGATCTTTGGTGAAACTTGGTGACAAGTTCTTAGATGGCACAGCAAAGTACCCAAATTCTAGTGCCATCATCAGACCCTTCAGACACTAGATCTTCACAACGTATAGTAGGAAACTATTCGTGTTTCGTCTTATTTAATCTGTATTATTGAGATCTTTAGCAGAACTTTCTGATAAGATCTGATTACGGCAAAGTAAGCTGATTAGTTAGTTAGATCTGGGAAAAAGATCGTGGTTACAGGATCTCCTCAACGGAGAACCTAGAATGATTCATATTCATTTATTTTATGATATTCATTTATTTGATTTCAATAAAATCAAATTAACAAAGAACATAACATACCGTAACATATTTACACACCCGTATCGCTGCCGCAGAGATCAGCGTTTGCCACTTGCCATGATCCTGACAGATCTTTTTCGCTTTATCAACATTTGTTACTCAAAATCAAATTATTGAAATATTTTTGCAGTATTTCAAAAGTTAGTTTCAAATAATGGAGTCCTAGTAAAGAATAAAAATTGAATTATATTTCAATTGGGTCAGAAAAAAATGTTACATTATTGTATTATCATTTGATTTCACTATAAACATGGCAACATTGACAAAGGATAAATAACAAAATTTCTGTTTGCTCAAATAAGTCATTAACTTATGAACCTATTTAGAGGCTAAAAATTCCACCCATGCCGGGATTCGAACCCGCGACTTCTGGCTATCCGTGCCAGCGCTCTTTCCAACTGAGCTAATGGGCGACTCACCGGCATCAGTGAAATTTCGAACCTCTTTACACTATTCTCTGTATTACGTACAGGCAGCGACATCTGGCTGAAGTAATTTGCATCATTTGCACCCCCGAGTACCTACCTACTTTGCAGTTAGGTGAGTCGCCCATTAGCTCAGTTGGAAAGAGCGCTGGCACGGATAGCCAGAAGTCACGGGTTCGAATCCCGGCATGGGTGGAATTTTTAGCCTCTAAATAGGTTTTTAAAATTGGAAGAAAATAACTTTTTTGTGATGGACTTATTTCATGAATTATTGAGAGATTATTAAAGATTCTTACTTAGTAATTATTCGCCCGAGAGTAAATAACCATAAATACCAGTTTCTACTGAGTATTTATTCAATATCGTTGTCGTTTAATGTTTCCATATAATGAGCTTCAATGTTGTAAAATACAACGTGGAGCTTGCATAAAAAAAAAACATTTAAGAGTGGCATTAGGTACAAATTATTTTAAAGCAGTAAATATAATTCTTCAATCATAAATTAATAATTTCAAATAATTTCTTGTATATTGAACCATAAGGTAATGATTATACTATTTTTATTTTTAATACACTAACCCGTGCTAAGGACAATTTTTAAAACCTATTTAGAGGCAAAAAATTCCACCCATGCGGGGATTCGAACCCGCGACCTCTGGCTATCCGTGCTAGCGCTCTTTCCAACTGAGCTAATGGGCGACTCACCTAACTGCAAAGTAGGTAGGTACTCGGGGCTGCAAGTGATGCAAATTACTTCAGCCAGATGTCGCTGCCTGTACGTAATACAGAGAATAGTGTAAAGAGGTTCGAAATTTCACTGATGCCGGTGAGTCGCCCATTAGCTCAGTTGGAAAGAGCGCTGGCACGGATAGCCAGAAGTCGCGGGTTCGAATCCCGGCATGGGTGGAATTTTTAGCCTCTAAATAGGTTCATAAGTTAATGACTTATTTGAGCAAACAGAAATTTTGTTATTTATCCTTTGTCAATGTTGCCATGTTTATAGTGAAATCAAATGATAATACAACAATGTAACATTTTTTTCTGACCCAATTGAAATATAATTCAATATTTATTCTTTACTAGGACTCCATTATTTGAGACTAACTTTTGAAATACTGCAAAAAGATTTCAATAATTTGATTTTGAGTAACAAATGTTGATAAAGCGAAAAAGATCTGTCAGGATCATGGCAAGTGGCAAACGCTGATCTCTGCGGCAGCGATACGGGTGTGTAAATATGTTACGGTATGTTATGTTTTTTGTTAATTTGATTTTATTGAAATCAAATAAATGAATATCATAAAATAAATGAATATGAATCATTCTAGGTTCTCCGTTGAGGAGATCCTGTAACCACGTTCTTTTTCCCAGATCTAACTAACTAATCACCTTACTTTTCCGTAATCAGATCTTATCAGAAAGTTCTGCTAAAGATCTCAATAATACAGATTAAATAGGGCGAAACTCGAATAGTTTCCTACGATCCGTTGTGAAGATTTAGTGTGAGAAGGGTCTGATGATGGCACTAGAATTTGGGTACTTTGCTGTGCCATCTAAGAACTTGTCACCAAGTTTCAACAAAGATCTCATAAATACTAATCGAATAAGTACAAACTCAAACGGTCTACTGCTATCCGTTGAGGAGATCCCATACACACCTTCCAGCACTATCATCAGACCATGCTTCCCAAGTTTAAACAAAGATCTCATCAATACCGATCAAATAACACTCTATTTAAAAGATTTTACTGTAAAAAACCAATTAAAAATATTTACTGTCAGTTTTCGTTAAATACTCAGTAGAAACTGGTATTTATGGTTATTTACTCTCGGGCGGATGATTACTAAGTAAGAATCTTTAACAATCTCTCAATAATTCATGAAATAAGTCCATCAAAAAAAGTTATTTTCTTGAGATATACTTATTTCGTTCTTTCGTCAAAAAAGAATGAAAGATATTGAATATAGTCCTGAGGCTCGTAAGTAAAAATGTATTTAACGGTAATGCAATCTATTTTAGCGAACGAAAACACCAATAAACGTATTTACCCACATAAATACCCATTTCGGGTATTTACCCGGGTATTTACCCGTTTTGGGTATTTACCTGGGAATATACCTTTCGGGTATATTCCCGCGACCCAACTCTACATGGGACTATCGTGTAACCGCGGGCTACGGCACAAAATAAAGAAAACCGAAGGACTCGATAGGATTCAGATGCATACACTCAACCAGGGTCATAGAATTAGATGGAATTTTGATTTCCTTCACTGTAATTCCCCATCAGTAGGGTAAAGTCTTATTTTCATTCTCTATCAAATCCCACGGACCTTGCACAGGGAGGAAAAGTAAAAATGGGAGGGAAAATAGGCCTTTTTCATCTATGTTAGATGATTTGGGAATACACCTACCTACATACATTAAATAGTAGAGAAGAGTAGGCTTGCCCAGCACCTACTGTAAAATCTTTACGGGGAACTTGCATCTGACTTAGATTGGAGTAACATTGATTTTATTCTATAGAGTAAATATAGAAACATGACGATTTTTCTTATAATGATGCATAACTATACATATATGATTTTGCCAGATTTAGAATTTACTCAGTCACTAAAAATCGACCTTATACTATTACGTCACGCGAAGAAGTGACATCATAGTCTCAGGTCGATTTTTATTATGCGTTTTAGTACCACGTGACTATTGGACTGGGCAACACTTCCACAAATCCCCACAGATAAATATTCGATGAGAAATACTTCTTGTTGGAAGGTTATTCCCAGTACCTTGCTGTACCGCTTTTCTATACCTTCAATAAATATGTTCTCTTGGTTATTAATAACAGGCAAACGTATAAACGTCCAAATTCATACATTGATACAACGTATCATCCGATTATTTCCGGTAAACATGCCTGAAAACAGTTTCTTCATAACATCACATCACACTTCACACTATCACACTAATATTATAGAGGCGAAAGTTTGTGTGTGTGTGTATGAGGTTTTAATAAAATTTGATATGGAGTTAGCTGACACCCTGAATTAACACATAGGCTACGTTTTACTGCGGGAAAACATCTTATTCCCTAATAAACCGCGGGTAACAACTTGGGGCGCAACTAGTTATCAATAAAGGCACGTGTACTTCTGTTTTGAGCACCAATCAGCAGCGCTGGTCTATTTGTGTGTCGGCAAACTCGGCAATGCGAATGGTCGGTGTTATTTGCGTGTGTCGCGCGTCGCTGCGGGCGTTCACCGCTGCGCGCGCGCCGCGCTCCTAGCCATCGGCTATTTCCGCGCGAATAGCCGAACGCAGAAATACTGTTACAAATGCCTTTAACTTTGCTTTGCTTTTGACTTTGCTTTCGGCAGCACAAAATCTGTTATGTTTTGTTATGGCGCTTAATATACGCGAAGTAAGCCTCCGGCACTAAAGAAAAGTTGGTTGGAAGAAATCACTTGTTAATGATAGCACTTATTTTAAAAACAATTTCTTGTGAACTTATTTCTTCTGCCGATGCTGCTTCTGTTGCTGCGTTCAAATGAGTAAAGAGTCGTCACGTCACAAAATATTGTTTTTCAATGGAACAAAATACGCACGACAATGGTTGATATTTGCCTCAATTTGGTAGTCCACAAAGCAATAGCAGTACAGTCATTCCAGAGGTATAAATATGTATCTCTCGCGAAGAAATTCGAATCACGGGAGGCGCCGAGTTAAGTAGCACGGGTTATACCATTGCAATGCGATTGGTTACTAGACTACCGATAATGTGAATGAAGTTACCATTAACGGACTAATATGACTCTGTTGAACAACTGCATTTTAGAGACTCATCCCCCAGTAGATTTTGATTTTGACTTTCTTTTTTTTTTTAACTGACTTTGATTTTGAACAACCAAGAGTTGGCAGGTATTGTTATTCTTGATGTTATTCTTCACGGTTAGCAAGTGGTGTTACTACAATCACTTTACAATGTACATAACATAGAAAACAAAGGCATTAGTACATGCCCGCACTGGGAATCGAATCCGGGGTTCTAGCACCCGAGTCCATTGTTTTACCCACTAGCCTAACGCCGCTTTTAGTTTGTAAGTTCGATATCAAACCTTGTATGGATATAAGGTTTGATATCGAACTTACAAACTACACTGCAGGGGCACGGGTCTCTTTATGCATTGCAGGAGGCTAGGCCGTACGTACTCCACAACCAGTTAGTAAGTATTTAAGGATTATTCTACGTTAAATGTCGCCGGCCAATTGTATCGAAAACTTTAGGCCTAGACCTTTCCGCGGCAAAGGAATGAAAACTTCTATCAGTTCTTGTACCTTGCAGTAACAGAATCATGGGGATTGAGCGCGAGTATCTTACGCCCTCCCGCTTCGCCGCCGGCGGCTTCTTGCTGTCGACAAATGACGCGAGACTTATCGATCGCGAGACGCGGCGAGTGATTTATCGACCGCCTCTTGTCTATCTTCGTATGAATCTAGAGAATATGCATCGCCAGAGGTTCGTCTTTACTCGTACTGACTGAGCAGGAAGATTAGAAGTAATTATGTGACGCAAAGCGCTCGTGGCCTAGCCGAACCGAGTGATTGGAATCAATCACTTGAGTTAAGCAATAACAGGCGCGGTCAGGTGCGGGATGGGTAACCGTCCCGTGACTACCGCTAGTGGCATATTTTCCGAACGCATCCGTGCTTCGCAAGGCACGTTAAGCCGTTGGTGCCGGCTGTCATGTAATGGCAGTCGTTAAGCCATGTCAGAGGCCTTATGGGCGGCTTGATAACTTCTGATAGTAAGGCTCGCCACTGTCTTACAATCCTCCACCAACCCGGACTAAGCCCACGTGGTGGAGTATGGCCTAACCTTCCTGCGATGCAGGAAGAGACCCGTGCTCCAGCAGTGGGTACACACAAGAGTTGATAAGGAATGTGACGCAAAAAGATGAATAAAACTAGCAATAAAATGCCATTCGCACTGCTCCGAGCGATAATCATCATACGTCTGAAATCAAACGAATCTGCGTTGATAAACAATGACAATGCGTACACGCGTCGATTTCATTTACTTTTCCCTCTAAGTCTACGCGCAGGAATACAAGCGCGAAATGAAACAAAACTTCCTGCCAAATTAAAAGTTATTTAGTAGGTACCTAGGTAATTTGTACTTAGAATTGATGGCAGCAGAACTGTACAGATTAATGGCCGTTCACACAGACAGACTGTACAGACAAACGGCAATTATGTGTTCGTAAATCTATTGCAACATATTTGGGAATACCAAGGAATTATGCGACGATAAATTTCGCGTACTCAATGCTGAGATATTCTTCTGCAGAGAAGTCGTTTGTATCTAGGTCTCGCCACGTGGTAATGATGCATTCTTCGATGTGATGTGGTTCAAAGAGATGCAGTCGGCAAATGTCAGTCCGAATACTGCTTTGTCACGATGAGCGGAGATTCTAGGTTCGTGTATCCTATTCGAACGCAATAGGATCAATCGAAATAGTCTGGCTTCATTTCCTGCTCTCGGGATCTTAATTAATCTTAAATCAGTTTCAGCTCTCATAACTTCGTCGTGCGATATCGAGCAAGATGCTACTTTTGAATTAATTACTTACTCCGCTTAAAAATAGGCGAATAGTTTTACCCTAACTTATATGTCGATAGTAGGATACACGATTCTCTTGCACCAATGCCTCGGGTTGGCACTTAAAGTTCTCACTCACACAGGGTGACTTCGGACGAGAAAATAATTTCGATTGGCACAGAGTATTGCCCTTGCTGAAACCTTCTTACCCACTTAGCATCTGCATCATTACGAACTTCATCAAAATATCCAACCTTTCATTTAATTTGGTGCCCAAACAACATTAGTTGTTTGGTAGAATATCGGACTCTAGTTCAGGTAGATCGATTTTCTGAAATTAAATTGCTTTTCACATCACAAAGTTGCTGCACGCGATTCGATAACAAACCCTCAGAACTTCCACGACCACCAGCACATATCCTAACCCCAACTCTTTTTACCCAGGTGCGCCAAGAGTGCGGTCCACCGTCGACCATCGACAGTCTCAACTCTACCTCCCAAGTGGCCGGCGCCACGTCAAGACGTGGTGCGTTGAGGGCACCACCGCCAGACACGGAGCTCTTGCAGTTCGCTGCCTCTCTCTCCAGCAGCAAGAAGTTGTTTGGGGGCATAGCTGATAGGCTCTGCGATGAGGAATACGCCTGGGATGGAAACGACAACTGCTGGAATGGCGAGAGTGTTGGAACGTAAGTACCAGGTTACGTTCTAGGAGTTGTATGCGAACAAAAATGATTTCATTTCAAAGGATTTCTCATTGATACTTGGCACTTAAGTGCGGTCGTCAATAGTTTTTACTCTACAATGTGATTCAGAGAGGTTCTGTAAAACTTCAGAGTATCATTCTAATCTTAAATATAAACAAACTTTATTAACACTTACTTTGGAATCAACCGTGCAATCACGAAAAATACCTGCTCTAGCGAGTGTATGACACAGAAGGTATTTTTTCCGCGATTTCGGAGTAAGACATGCATGACAAAGGTTATTTTGATGAGCGTTTATTGAGAAACTGTAAGATGATAAGTATAAGTACGAGTAAGATGAAAGTGTATTCATAAACAAAATAACCCTGTTACTTCTTTCTGTTCTACTGAACTTTCCTGCAACACTGTATATTTTAGTAACAAATTATTAACAATGGACAATTTTAAACTCAACTTTAAAATTTTAAACCCCACCACTATTATACAGTCACTGAAAACCCCAGAAACCGATGCTATTGGGCTTCGCGATGCTAAAAAACTTTCTTAACGCATTTTAATTTTTGCGGATTTAATGTTGAAGCAGGAGCACTTAATTCCTAGAGGTATCTAACAAGAAACCTTATTTTTAGGTACATAAAGCCGCTAGTGCCGTCTGCGTCGATCAGCGACCAGCGCTATAACCCGGAGGTGACTGGGGGAGCGTTGCAGGATCCGCAAGTCGCCAGCTTCGGAGACAGGCTCAGCCATGCCAGACAGGTGAGTCTCCTTCTTACCGTATCTATCGCAAACGATACAGATAATAGTCTATTTAAGTCGACCTTTCTCACTCGACCGTCCGCTTTCTCTGTTTCACATTAGCACAAATGATCAGGAAGAAAGTTTTGACCGCCGCCAATCATAAAGTCTGATCATACTGTGCCTTTTTGGGGCCTAAGCGTAAATTTTGGCACAAACAAAATAATTTTAATATTTCCTCGGTGGCGAACTCACGCCTTAATTGAAATTATTTCTCATATTTAGGAATAATAAACACCACAAAAAAATTAAAAGTTGTCATTCTTCTGCAAAATACAAACTCCAATTAGCGTGTTTCAGTAATCACGCATTTTAATAGGTAACGCTAAAAATACAACAGAGGATACACTAGATTGTGTGCTAGACAAATTACTGGTATGTTCACATTGGCGGGCCTTCCGTCATCATTAAGTAATTCTCTTTACGTGAACTCAATAAACAGAAGGAAATGGTGTCAAAATGTCGTCATTAATTTTGGCACGTTCTATATGTTAGAACAGAACGGAGAAGTAGAGAACAGAGCTATATTAGAATGTATGAATTGAGCGACTGCTATTCGTATTATTCACTTCAATGTTTTTCCACAATTACACAATTTCAATGCACCACTAAGTGATATCATCCCTATTATAACTGCACATAATGAAGATGATATCACGGCTTCCAGGAATGCCGATATAATGACTACATCAAGCAATTACCTACGTGCAGAATCTTTGCAAAAAGATACTTATAAGTACAGTATAGCTAACGGCAGATGTTACCGATAATTACCTACACGTAGATAGGTAATTAATATTTAGTTGTGGAATGTGAAATGCATAATGATGATGCAGCAAAGAAACTAACTATAAACTAGTTTGCGCTTGGTGCTGCCATTTATAATGGCTATTTGATGATACGTCAGATAAGCCAGTGCCACAAGGCATAGAGTAGTTATCACTAGAAGTCAGGGAATGGACGGATAGACTACGTTGAAGACTTGTTTCATTTGGTAAGAAATTCATAATAATCGAGAGCCCTCGGCTAACCTTTATCTGTGGAGAGGCACAAGAAGAAAGTATCTTTAACAAGATATGACGGTACGAAGGACTTGGGTTGACGGAATAGTTCGAGTAGTTTTTTTTCCTACGTACAATGAAATAATTATTACCATCTAGTTTTAAGTAAGCTACTTTTGTTATTTGCAAAGAACAAAAGTTCCACAGAAATAAGCGTCGCAAAGCGCACGAAACAGAAAAATCTCCTTCACCAATTATTCACTATAATGACACAGTGAAAATATTATGTCATTCGTTAGAGAAACTAACACCAAGAAAACAACACAGTATACTTTTACAAAAGTACCTACACAAAAAACGAAACGAGTAAAACAATCTTTATTGCTACGACATACGACCCACTTCTAAAGTTCGGAAAAGACCGACCGCCTGAATGGAGACCGATCGAAACAATTTCGCTCCGTTCAGTTCAATCACCACACTCTCATGCAGCGTTCGTCTGCTCTCGGCCATATTCGGTCACCCGGTCCGGTTCATTTATTCATTCAGCCAATCCGTGATCGCGAGAGCAATGAACGAATAGACCGAATGTCCGATTATCACTGGGAAACGTTTCCTTTCGTTCATTGCATGGTAACGTATCTTAATCGTACTTCGTACATGACCGACACAATACTATTCAGCATTCAAAAATCCATGAATCAGGCAATTCTTGACTCTCAAAATAAAAAAAGGAACACTATACTCATCGGCTCAGTACTAAAAGTATTCTGCAAAAACTATGAAATGGGTTTTCTGTATCACCCTGTATTTTGAGCACGCGGTGTCGGCTCGTGCATTTATATACGTATAGTGTCTTCCATCAAAAGATAATCAAACGCCTTAAGTGTGTTATAAAATTAATTGATTATTTCTGGAAAAGGTGGTTAATCGCTGATACCATCTGAATAATAGCGACGACTTCTTTTAATTGGTGGACATCTTGTACATGTCGTTTGGATATTTTTATTAATGGTTTACTTTTGAGATCAGGCGAAACGACATCGACAGTTGAGTGGATTTTTTTTCTCGAAATCTTAACTACTTCAGCTCGCTATTTTTCGATTCGCTTTTGTGTCTGACTTGTGTGGGCGACTTTCGCCAAAATAAGATGAGCAAGTAAATTAATAAATACTTATCCAGGAATAAAATTATAAATACCTGATTGAGATGGTTGGCAGTCATACATTTTAATTATGGATAGCTCAACAAATGTCACGATGCAAATCGTTTTCGGACTTATTCGGACCGTGAAAGACAGCATTGAGGAAAAGGGCTAAACTCAACAAGAGGCCGCAACCCCGTTGTTTCACACACACGCACACAAACATATAAACACACAAAAACACACATAAACACACACACTCACACCTACAGACCGAGAGGGCCTTATACACAGCACACTCACTTTTTTCTGTACTTACTCGATTTAGGTCTTAGATTTTACTAATAGTTGGAACATAAAATATTGCACTACACATACGGTATATTAATTTAATAAACTAAAAACATTATTTTGACTTCAATCTTAACTATTTTATTACTAGTTTTAACTCCGACGTGGAAACCCTACCATTGATTCCTAATGCGGGCATGTATCTATGACATTGCCATACCTATTACTAAATAATATAACTCTGTATCGCCAAAGAGAATCCTCCTCCATTCACGCGTCGAAGTATTTGCAGTAATTCCGGAATAATCCGAAATCACTGCAAATAAACAAGTTCAGAATGTACAGTGCTTACGAAAGTTTCTTTCTACCTAGCTGAAACCGCAAACGTTATTTTGTCGTATTAGAGTTACCCTACAGTCTATTTATTCTTACTTGTCCAATTTAGTAAACAAGATTCTACCCTTAAACTGTGACTTTTTAGTCCCAAAACTGCCATATTTCCCTAAATTAAGTAACCTGGAACACTCTTTTAGATAGCACGCTGCCAATTTTATAAACATAGTTCATGATAGTTCATGAATTTGCGAGAAAATGTCTAGTTTAGGCATCTAATCTCAATTTTAAGGTTAGAATCTTGTTTACTAAATTGGACAAGTAAGAATAAATAGACTGTACGACCTATTCTCACACCAACCAAATATACACAAATTTAAAATTGATGCGGCCTTTACACCGAGCTCAATAACATACACCCTGACCCGAGATTTTAATAATGTTCGATTTCTTCACCTTCCTACAGGTGCTGCTAACTCATATGGCGTCCGGTGCGGTGCCCGCGGCGGAGGCCTACATGCAGGGGGACGAGGCCGGGGAGGAGGGCTCAGGCTCCGGCCGCAGCTATGACGACGAGCCCTCTTACGACGCCGAGGGCTCCGGAGAAGGCTCTGGGGACAGGACGGGTGAGTTTCTAGGGTCTGACCTAACAGGAAGTAAAAATAAGTGGACTGTATATTGGTGGACTTGTACAAAAATAATTAAATTAAAAAGAATATCTGCTCGTCACCCATTTATGTCTCTTTCATGCCCATGACTTTGTTTATTTTCAAGGTTCGATATGTATGTCTGCCTTGTATGTCCTCACTGCTGGGGGTTTTCAAGGTTACTGATGCCTAAAACCTATCATTTTCGTCGTTCTAAACGCAACCTTTTTTTGTCCAACAGTGGACCGAGTGTATCCGGGTGAAGGCATAAGGGACACGGAGCAGCCAAAAACGAAATCGGCAGCTGCGACTGCCAGATCCGGCTATGTGCTGGCCGCCATAATACTGGCAAGCCTGGCGCACTGTCTCACTTAGACCCAACGCCGTCGCTAAGAGACAGAACCAGAACATTGACTCGAACGAGTCTCCCGAAATCCCCATATCAAGTGATGTGCGTGAGTGAATCGAACGTGAGTAGTTTAGACTCTGTGTTGTTCGTAATTCGGGTGTATTCAGCTTGGCATTAGCCGGCAAATGTAGATATTACAAGAGTCCACAAATCTAGCTAGTCTCAAAGTGAAAATCACTCGTTTCGTTTCGACGAAAACGGGAATAAAAGGACGCGAGGTGAATCTCTTATTTATGTTGCCGAGTTTTAATGATTAGTGTACAATTTATGCATTTACTACGTATCTATTAATAACTGCCTATCACAGAACAACAAGTCTGCAAATGTACAGTGCATATCAGCATTATACTCCGTTTTGTAAATAATTTTATGTAGAGGTTTACTTCCGTAGCGTAGGTACGATGATATTTTACAATATAAGTACCTTATCGAAAAATCTTTACGGTTCGGCATGTAAAACTTTTTTAAATATACTGTGAATTTTATCGTCATAATAATAAGAGTAATATTTATTTTAAGCAATTTATCTATCGTTGTTAGAAGTTCGCTGATTGGCAATAAAATTGATGAATTAGATAATATTTAGGCAAAAGTGATATCTGAGAATAAGATTGACTGTACAGAGATGTAAATACATTTTAAAACAGCAGATTTAGGTGCTTAGCTAGTTAATATTATTTTGTTGCCATATTAATTTATAATAATGTAATAATTTTATCTAATGGTATATTATGTGATACAGATTAAGTAGTATTCGTTTATTTTATAAGATGAATCATAAATCTCATATTTATTGTTTTGATTCTCAAACCACGTATTATACATCAGGTATTCAGATACATAGTCTTAGTAACCAAGGCCTACAGGTATAAAAACTTGATTGAATCAGTTAAACATTTATTCATATGGATAAATGTTCTAATCTACAATTACCATACTTAAATGATTTTCTAATTCCATTACTTCTACGTTTATAAAGAAGAAGAGACACATTTAAAGAAATCAAATAAATAACTCATGGAATCGCTTTAACGTTAAAGAATCATAGAATATTAAAATTAATAATAGTGAATTATTGCCATCATATAATGGTGGATGCGGAATGTAAGGTTTGCATAGTACAACTTAGATTTAACTGCACATCGAGTTTGACAAAGAGAATGTTGAAAAACTCTTGAATGGTACACAAAAACTTTCCCTTGTGAGGTCTGTTTTTCAATGTCTAATAAGTGGGGGCAATTAATGGGTTTATGATTATTATAAGTCAAGCCAGCGACTTGTGAGCGCAACGATACAGAGCAAAATAAACTTTAAATACTTGCTAGGCTAAAGGGCCGGTTTCTGATTGGAGAATTTCACTAAGTATATAAAGTCACGTTCTGTCTTGTTTTTTGTTGAGAAATTCGAAGAAATGCGATATCATACCGATGTAAAACCTAACTGCAAAGTAGGTACTCGGGGCTGCAAGTAATGAAAATTACTTCAGCCAGATGTCGCTGCCTGTACGTAATACAGGGAATATTGTAAAGAAGTTCGAAAGTTCACTGATTCTTTCAAGTGAAATTTCAAGTGAGTCTCCCATTAGCTCAGTTGGAAAGAGCGCTGGCACGGATAGCCAGAGGTTGCAGGTTCGAATCCCGGCATGGGTGGAATTTTTAGCCTTTAAATAGTTTTTAAAATTCGAAGAGACTAAAGTTAAGTGTTTACTTAGTGAAATTTTCAATTTAAAGACTAGGCCAAAGACTATTATACCAGCGTAAAAAAGCCAGAGGCAATGCGGCCGACGGACGGCCGAGGAGCGGCATTTTTTTGCGCTTGTATTGTAATATTTAACTACATAAGTCTTTAGGGATTATTTTACATTGCAATCGTGCAGCCCGTATGCCACCGGCCCGTTGTATCGTCTATAGACCCTTAAGGCCTTAATTATAAAAACACAAGTCCTTAAAACATTCTAAAACGCTCACTAAAATAGTCTGTGGTGGAGATTTTACAAAGAAAAGACTTAATTAAATAAAACGCCTCTAGTAGCGTTTCATGGAATCGTGTTTTTATAAATAAGCTTTGTGTAATCTACCTACCTACTTTAATTTGTTTCGGGCTAGCTTCTTCTTCTTCTTCAGGCTATATTATGTAGTCCACTGCTGGGGTTAGCTAATGGTGTCAAATCTTCAGGAAGTTCATCCTAAGTTGTACTATACACTTATTGTTTGTATAATAATTGTGAAATTGTTGAGAATGTATATGGACCAGATGGACCCGGGTGGACGTTACACAAATGTATCAAATCTTCATATGCAAGATGAAATGTCCTTTCTGAATCTTCTAAATAAATATTTCTATCGGATAGGAAAACAATGCTATTGTTTCATAATATCATCGGTGTCACCTAAAATATTTTGTTCTATTTTAGTATGCAGTTTTCACAATATGTATCAATCTTTATAAGACTAACCATGAAACTATAGAAATTGGAGGAAAACAATCCACTAGAATATGACCACATCTTGCTTTTCACCCTCTATTAACTTAAGAATCTAAAATGGTTCTTTTATGAGCATATTGTACCTCCATTATGGTTTTTTAGTTGTTTTTACTTTAATTTAATCAACTGGACATTTCACAAAATCGAGTCGCTCTAGCGGAACGTGCGCCCGGAATATATAAAGTGTAAATATTTGTTAATGAAAGCTGCGATCGGGAGTGATTGATAATGGAATAATTACTGTTATATCTGACTATAATATCTTGGAATAAACCCTGTAACATAAAAGTAGATTGTATCGTTTTATTTATTTCATTTTACTTAACTATTTTTCCGGTATACAATGAAGAATATTGTTACCTTATCTTCATGAAACCCTGGTAAGTACGTCTTCGTCAAATCTCTATTACTACCTATATTGATAATATTAAAAAACATGAGGCTAGACAAAAATATAAGACATGGTTACTCAAGAAGTTTCTTTTTCCACGTGGTTAAATCAGTTTGACAAAATAGTTTGACTACGTGGAAGAACCCCTCTTGCTGGATAGTTCTCGTATAAATTATGCTAAACAACTTCCTTCATATCTTCATTTTACCACTCTTCAACAATTATAACAACTATATTTTTGTCGTACATCTACTTCCTTCTCTAATGTATTAGTCCAGTTCATCCAAAGGTTGTCTGGAAGAGATCACTTTTAGTGATAAGGCCGCCGTCTGTACTCTTAGGTTAAGAAATATCTCTGTAATTTCCATTTTTATGTACAATAAAGTGTTCACTATCTATTTATCTATCTATAATATGGGGCTCGCACAACGGAGAACATTATTCCAATGATTTTAAACGATCCGTAACTGCCTAACTTGCTGGAAAAATCTTGTGTGAAGCAAATGCACGCCGGAAAACAACATATCGTCAGTTAATATAAGATAAAAGGAACTCACCTCTAAAATAAACCGAAGGACTGTGATCTGGCAATATCTCTTGCCTCTAATTCGGCAACTTTACACGAACAAAAAATTACTAGTTTTCAATTCCATATAAAATTATGATAGAAGGAGATGAATGAAATCAGTCTACTCGCGTATTTTCAAACATACGTGAAAATGTACTCATGTGGCTTATATGGATATATATGACAAAATTAAGTCGAAAAGTGTATTGTCAAAAAGGTAAGATAAATAAGAAGGAGGGGTTATTGCCAGTCACAGTTGCTAAAGAGTTTTCAAAATATCTTTTGAAATTTTTTGATCTATTTTGTTTAATCTATCCAATATTTGGCCTCCGCTATATTTTCAACGGTTGGTATGCCGTTTAAATTTTGTCAGTTTTATACTCACCCATACACCTATGTTACCGCACCAAATCCTGCACGATTCCAATCGTCTATCCCTCAAATTGCATACTAATTGCTCGTGAGGATTCTGACAGGATTCGGTGCACATAATTAGGCTCCAGGGCAGGCTAACATAACCATCGCAATTTCAGAAAGAAAATTACAGTAGTCCATAGCATGGAATCTTGTTGTATACTAAGAGGCAACCGCCCCAGCGCATGCAGGCCTATCTCGGTGGCAGATTCATTGAAACAAAGCGATCGAGTTAGGTGCCCACCGGGACCTCACTTGGTAACCCTTGGTAACAAAAGCATTGAATCTCACATAGACGGAGCTCGTGTCACGGTACCTCGTCGGAACAACAGACCATTCTACACTGTAATCTCAAAGACATGTTATAGCAATCTGGTTCTTACTGCAGCTCAAGAGCCGCTGCGGTAACGCTTCCAACAGGCAGAACGGCAACCAAACTGCTACACTATACCTGCGCTACGAGCAGCAGGCAGACAGACAGACGTCAAACTTATACCTAAATATAACACTCCCCGTTTTTCACAAGGGATTACAAATAAATAACAGACATTGTGTAGTTCACTTCGTACAGGCTCCGGCCCATCGCCCTTATTTGCGTGCAGTAGAATGC